>OZ014428.1:38797106-40058772 GCA_963966015.1 Aphidecta obliterata | reverse complement strand
GGGAATGCAGATTCTACAAGTGAAAAAACTTTGAAAAATTCAAACTTCTATTCTGAAAACGGAGCATTTGGGAATCCATATTTATGAGACATCAATGCTTGATATCATCCAAATAATCACTCCTCTCATTGGTAACTCCAATTTAGTAATACCCGTTACAGTCATAGTTCAATATAAAATCCAAATTTGACGGAAATTTTCATTTATTCAAAATTCTGTATTCTGTATTAAAAACATGGAATGTCACTGTTTGAATACCTCATTCTGTTATTATCGATCTGTGTGAATTTCATTAGAATCGGTATAAGCATTTTCCACTAATCCATAAAAATCTGATTTATTCAAGAAAGTTTTTTATGTCCGTACCTAGTGTTTTAACAGAAGTTTTTCAATATTTGACCTAAGAATTTCAGGAATTTGACCATGAAGTTATAAAAATATCAAAATCAATGCACCACCCTCTAGATAACGTTGAAGTTGAATAAACAATTCAAGATTCGCCGAATTTATGATGATATTGTTCGAAAACCACGGGTATGGAGAGAGGATATTCCAACTTCCATTATCTCATCTTGTCCAAATAATAAATTCCATCGGTTTCAGACTTCAGTTCCCCACTTATCGAACGGCAGTTTGTTTTTGTTTGGGCCAGTCTCGTTTGAGGAACCATCTCGTCAACTTCGGCGTGTGTCGTGATTTGTCTGAACTTGTATTAATTTAACCAGAAAATGCTTGTTTTAGTTCAATATTGTGTGTGTTAGTTGAGTTATGGGATCTTATGGTATGTCTATGGATTGCAGTCATTTCCGAAGGACTGAAGTGAGATTTCTTTCGTTATTTTAACATGGTTTTTGATTCTCACTCAAAGCTATTTAATTTTTTGGTTATACAAGCAGATTAATTATGGTCGAATCCAATCCAATTTTCAGGGTACTTTCGATGTCTAAATGCGCCGAATAAGTTCGTAAATGGGCAAAATGCGGGGTTTCGAAGATATGAATCCTTTCTTTCCAATAAATACGGATTTAATCGAATTGAAAGAATAAGTTATATGAAAATTCAGCCACACACTTCCAATAGAATCAGTTGCTGTTGAGAAATTTGATAATTATTCGAAATGATTTCGTGATTCCATCTCTTGAAGTATCGATCTTATAAAATGACATGCTTTGTAACACTCACGGCGCTTTGGTTCACAGAATCTGTGGTTCATTTCAAATTTTTTTTTTAGTTAGTCACGCTACGGTGTCACCTTATGTCAAATCAGAATCATCATGGATTAGTTAATTTTTCACTAAACAACTTTTCCGAAACCCAAATTGATTTGATATCGCGTTGAATATTGTTTCTGTTTAACTACGGTTTCAGTACTCTTCGCGAAACCGGGGATAGTTTCATCAGACTTGAAGCCAAGCAGAGTTGTGTGGGTTCAGTACCTGAATGGGTGATCACTGTGGCGGTGAATTTGAAGAAGCGAGCAAAAGCGACTGACTGACAGCTTTTACGGAAACAACACAGGAATTCAAAAAGTTTTGTAATAAATTGTTTCTTACCACACATATTTTTGGCGGCGTATGACTCTTCAAAGAAAGGCTATAGAGCTTTTGTTAACATAAAAGACTCACCTAAAAGAATTCTTTAAAAATTTTTTCAAGTCTCAATCATGAAAACATTCTGAATTATACAAAAAGGAAGTCGAACTTCATTTTTTGATTAAGAAAATACCTTTTATCTCACGATTCCATAGTTATCTAAAAGTTTTTCGTTGGTGTTAATCTAAATGTCCGATGACAATCAACATTTTAGAAATTCGCTGTATTTCATGGTTTATGTGTCATTCCATTTCATACATCAGGCTGTTTCACCATTAGGCTGAGAAACGATTGAAAATATTAATAAACTATTCCTCTTCGTTTCGAGTGTTTCGACGGTGATCTATTAACTGTTAATCGAGTTAGTAATGACAACAAATAATTTTAACAAGAATAAAAACAAACAGTCAACTTTCGTAGTGGATAATTTTGATGCTCTTTATGTTTTATTTTTATTCATTTCATTCCTCTTCTGAATAATTAGTCGTTAATTATTGACATCTGCAGTGTCTGGATTCTGGAGGTCCCATGATGTCTAAATTTCTGAAGAAAAAATATGGAGAAGGAAAGTCCATAAAAGAGAGGTTGCCAGATGGTCACCCAAATAATTTACATGGTGTTGAATTTCCTGGTCTATTATGAATTAAACCTTCTCGATGATTAGAACAGATGTATATAGAAGTCATTGAACGAAGTGCACATCTTTTGTTCAGGGTAATTAATAAAGGTACTTTGTACCTGATACTTCCGTCAAAATAAGTCTGAACAGATATGAATTTATTGTAGCTATAAGCTATTTGCATATTTGAATACTGTTTTGTATTAACCATTACCAGTGTAGATCAATTGTGGTTATTTGGTTATAAAAAATTACGAAAAGCACTGCCGTGAAGGCAGGAGCTTTTGAGCGCTCGTACATGCACCTTGTAGGTAGATTCGCATTCTCCAGTTTTAGAAATCAATTGAAGGAATTTTTGACAGCTGTCAAAAAAATTCTGAAACTTAGGCGAAACTCCAGACTTCATGTCGGTGCTTCAGCTGATCAATTTTGTTTCGATAATTCGCTAGAATTTTCTACGGTATCTATGGTCTTGGTGATGCGGTCTGGACAACATTTTGCACGTACTTTGAATACATTATTCCTCAGCTAGATGCATAATTTCATTCCAATCCGATCAGTAGTTCCGAAACCATCTGGAAAAAAATATTTTGAACGGCCATATTTACGGAACCCCTAGTCTCATTTTGCTTATTGATGAACGTGACCGCGATATTCGCGATCCAAACCCACCCTGAAAATTTCAAGTTCCTAGGCCTTTCCGTTCAAAAGTTACAATTTTCTATGGTTTCTATGGTTCTGGTCATGCGATCCGGACAAAATATTGCTTTAATATATCATTCTCGATTAAAATACAAAATTTCATCTCGATCGAATCCGAAGTTTCGAATTTATCGAGAAAACAAAATTTCAAACGACCGTATTTACGGAACCCCTTGTATAATGTTGCTCATAGATGAACGTGATCACGACATTCGAGATCCACACCTATCCTGAAAATTTCAAGTCCCTAGGCATTTCCGTTCAAAAGTTACAATTTTCTATGGTTTCTATGGTTCTGGTCATGCGATCTGGACAAAATTTCGCATGTAGCTAAAACACCTCATTTTCCATCTGAGTGCAAAATTTCATCTCGATCGAATCTGTAGTTTTCAAGTAATCAGGGAAACAAAACTTTGAACGGTCATATTTACGGAACCCCTGGTGGAATTTGGCCCATTAACGAACTTAACCGAGGCATTCGGGATCTGAACCTACACTGAAAATTTCAAGTCTCTAGGTTGATCCGTTCGAGAGTAATCGTGCTTACGGCCGGACGGACGGCCGGACGGACGGACGGCCGGACGGACGGACAGACTCGAATTTTCCGACGGATTCGTCATCAGTGAGTCGAACATAGTCGATTGAGACCATTTTCGGCTCAAAATTCGAAAAATACAGACATCGTGACGAAATGATATAGCCCTCGTGTAAGTAGTACGAGCGCTCAAAAACCCTGGTCGATTTCATATCAGCTCTCTCTGGTAAGATAGTGATGGCGTTTTTATCAACGGTTTTCTGTGTGTAATTGGACAATACTGTCGAAATCACGTTACCATGTGACTAGTCAGCTTATCCAGTCTTCCGGGTCTGGAACTAGTAGCATTATTTTTATACAGGATAGATGCTTCACTTATTCGCATTTTTTAACAGAAGATTCCTATGGTTACTGCAAATCCTTTTTTGCGTGTTTGTTTCTATGAACATTATCATTACGCCCAGATGTCTGTTATTTTAGAATTTGGAGCCGAGATTGGGTGTCAAACAATTAGGTTGGACTTACAGATGAAGAATTTGTCGTCAAATCCAATTCTGCCTAGGCGTCGTCGATAAACACGATAACGATAACTTTCGAAAGAAAAGGCCTAGAGTTATGAAATTTCCAGGTAACGTTTGAGGCGTCAATGCGGCGGTTAGCACGTTAATTAGTGAAATTCGCTAAGGGTTTTGTAGATATATATTTTTTTCTCAAAATATCTACAAATAGTAGTTAGTTGTAAGATAACGATAACGAACACGAATTTTTATGTGGAATAAAGGATAGAACCGCTAGACGATTCAAAAAATTTCGGTGTACCTACATAGGTATGAGGGAAGGATAAAATGAATAACATATGTATAAATTCAGGTTTTTGACTGGAGAAAATTGAGTTTTTCTTATGAGAATATTTGATATTCGCTGATTACATCCCTCGAAGGTTATAAAAATTAAATGAAACTTATATTGACTTTGGTCACTCTGTGATATGTATTTGGTTCTTTAATCTCGCTGCAGTTTCGGATCATGACACATGATCATAGATTAGTTTTGGGTGAATTGAAACATGCGCATAAAAGCACCTTACTTCACGTAAGTGCTTTTCAAATTTTTTCATTTGAATTCTTTTCAAATTCGGCTAGGTAGAAATGATATGACGTAAGATAATTTTCACATTTATTGGTACTCAATGATCATACACGTTTTCATATAATTCATTCAATTAATTAATATACAGGGTTACAGGGAAAGTCGTACTGAATATTGAAGGACGTTATTATTCAGGTCATTTCTGTTGAATTTGGTTCGATAATATGATGTCCGAAACTTTTTCAATTTGTCAATTTTTTTCGGATTGGATCTCCTTAGACCGGTTTTTCGATGTATCTAGTTGTAGGGCATGTCAATTAATAAAAATGATCAACAGAAACTGAACCTACTACTAAAATCTTCATAAGACTGCTCGACAACGGTTAGAATCGAAGAATTTTCACTAAGTGTTCTCAACTTTGAAGCGCTTTTTTTGAAAAAATCTTCATAGAACTTATTCTGCAAATCAGTTTTAATACTTCTACGTCTCCTTAGCTGTTCGAAAAGGTATAACACCTGCTATTAAATAGGCAAAACATTGACCAAATAACAGTTAAGGTAGTAGAGGGTACATTTTTAGTTTGAGGGAAAATAGGCTAAAATAGGCAGGATGTATGGCCCTATCAAGTAATTTGATATTACGACCATCCACACATTTAGACTGAATCTCCTTTCGACCCTCTCGAGCGAAGTGTTCATCGGAACATAACTTTGTTCTTAAGGAACTCGTTGCAAATAAGGTAGTCAATTACATTGCTGATCAGACATTGCGGAGAATCCTCGACAACTAATCTCTATACCCACTTGTTTTATTTTGGTCGAAACTGGTTAATCACTTCGCTCTCGAAGTACTATTATACTATTTCTATCGAAACCGTTGCCGTAACCTCTAGAGTCTAGGTTATATCGGAAACTACAAGCTTCATAAATTGTTGAATTTGAGATTAACCTCCGAGTCATATTTGTTCTTTGAATTTCATAGATCGCCCTCTCAAGCTAACAGAAGCGATCCCTGTTTTTTGTATGAATTTTATGCAATTACCTGTTATAGTTTCCAAAGAAACCACTGGACTAGAATAAAACTTTGATATCTCAGAAACTATTCGCAATATCATATCAGTTTGTTTTTATTCAATTTTCAAATTCAGGGTTGGCCTTGGGGTATAAATTTGATTTCCTCTAACAATTCTATAGGTTCTTATGAATTCTGATCTAACCCCGCATAAGCTTCTATACATCTCGACTTTATATTATTTTTATTTCAAAATAAGGAGAGAGGAAGTTTGAACCTATAACATAAACAATAACAATAACTTTTTTCCATTCCCAAAAATATGTCCTCCTAATTCAGCGAATTAACAAAGAAGAAATCAAAAATAATGTAGACCTTGTTATTGGAAATAATCAATCAGAGTCGAAATATTCTCATTTTCAAGCGTTGTGTCTTCAAGCGATACGTAAATAATTCAGAACAATGGATGTGTAATTTCATCAGTTTGCTTTCGAAGATCGAGAGATTTCACAAAAATACATATTATGAAGCTAGGAAATCGTTAGAAATCGTTACTTACCTTTTAACGCCAATTCACTACGACGAATTACGAACGTATGTTTCTATTTATTCCTATTTCATAACCTGCATGTAATGAGGTATAACATAAAACCTAAAGGAACCTTACTCAGCTCTATTTCCAAAACTATATCACCCCTTTCGTCGATTATCGACCCAATTAATCGACTGCATTCTCGCCGGGGATGAAAATGAATGCACTCAGATGTCATTGGAACTATGTTAACAACTCACCAAAATCGATGGGTTTCTTTTTTTTTTTCAAAATCCACTCGAGTTCCGAAAGGAAACAGGACCCCGCCGAAATAATATCTCCGGAAGAACTTCAGATTTATCTTCAGATGTATTTATTTTCCAATTTCAATAAATTCTAATCAGGTAAATTTACCATTTTGTCTGGTCAATACATAGCATTTCCAGAATATGGGAGTTCTTCTTCAGTGAATGTTGTAAATTTTGTGGGTGACGGAAAACTTGGAACACTTTGTATAGATTCCATTACATCACTTCCTGATCGCGCATATTTTTCGAATCTATGCAATTTTACTTTCTTCGTTCATTTCCAGCTATCTGTAGAAAAATATATATAGATAATATAAACCATATAAAAAACCATTTGTAACGTGTTTGATTGCGAGCATTCAGCGATTCGTTAGTAATAATTGCCTATCAGATTATTTCTTCCTAACATTCATTTCCATTTCATGCCCATTGGTTCTTCAGTGAAATCTCCAAGGAATGGATTAAACACTCTTCTATTGAATAACAAAAATAAAGTCAATTCTCATTCATGGTAACCAAGACTCGAGAATCCTTGATTCGTTCTTGAGTTCCGGAGTTTTTCGCTGTAGTTTATCGTATATACATATCACTGTTTATCTGAAAATAAAGACCATTCGTCTCTGCCATTGTGATCCCGTGTTTCTGCCAAATAAATATAGGGTCTCTCAAATTGAGTTTTCAAACGTAAATAATTAAAAGACTGAATTTGAATTGAAACTAAAAAGTTTCGATTAATTTTTGAAATACAATGTTCGCCATTTATACTCTGAAAATAATATCCCTTATGTGACCACCTCTTGCTCCTATACAGTACCGGATTCTTTTATCTACATTTTCAATCACATTCTGGCATAGTTGTGACTCTATCTCACCAATAATTTGAATAATTTCTGCTTTCAACGCTTCAAAGTTTCGAGGATTATCCTTGTTGACCTGTGCTTTCACATAGCCCCAGGGAGTCTAACGGTGTCAAATCACAGGATCTGGAAGGCCAATTCACGTCACCGAATCTGGAAATAACACTGTCTGGAAAATTTATATGCAGTTATTGCAAAGTTTCTCTAGCTGAATGACACGTGGCCCCATCTTGTGGAAACCACATGTCCTCAGTATCAATATTTTCCAGTTTTGGCCATAAAAAAGCTGTGATCATGTCGCGATATCTAATACCGTTAACGGTTATTGCTCTTTCGGCTTCATTTCCTAAAAAGTACGGATCAATCACACAACCATACCACAATGCACACCAAACAGAGACTCTTTGTGGATACGTTGTCCTCTCTTGATTCACGCCAGGGTTTTCCTTTGCCCAAATACGGTAGTATTGTATATTTTGTTTATCAACGTATCCACCTGTCTCGAAATGTGCTCCGTCCGAAAAAATGTTTCTTTTTTTTTTAATCGTCGTTTTGTTCCAGTATCCAATTGGTAAAGTCCCGACACACGGAATGATCTTGTGGCAGTAATTCTTGTGTCAATTGAAGTTTGTAGGCCTTCAACAGTTAAACTTTGGGCATAATATGCCATTCAGTTGACTCAGAATCTCCCAATTGTGTGAACGTCGGGAAATTGACGAGTTGGGGTCAGTTCACTCACAGCACCAATATTTTCTCCTGAACGACCGGTACGAGCATACTGACGTCTTTCTCGATATTGTACTGCACTGGGCTTAGAATTTCTCAGATTATCGGGTCACTTTGAATTCTAAATACTCTGCCTTAGTGAATATTTTATATGAACGATTTTTGGAATAATGACTTATTTTGACGAGTTCTAGCACCTGTCAGAAAAAAGTCTCACCCTGTATATCTGATATTTTGATATTTATATAAATACCATGATATTCCGAAATTACCTCGTAAATCGTTGAAAATATGAAAAAATGCATATCATGAGGCTGGAAAATTGTTAGAAATCGCTACTTACATAATAATATCTGTACTTCTTACTTTCTTCCATTGCTTCTTTTTGGACGATTTTCGACCGCATTCATTACAACATCGTTCTCAACGGATGACAATGACCTCGCCAGGGCTTCGATGATGTTAGGTTAGGTTAGGTTAGGTTAGGTTAGGTTAGGTTAGGTTCTTACTTTCTTCCATTGCTTCTTTTTGGACGATTTTCGACCGCATTCATTACAACATCGTTCTCAACGGATGACAATGACCTCGCCAGGGCTTCGATGATGTTAGGACGTTTCTCGGAGTTAATTTACATGCGTGCTAAAAAAAATGGGGTTTTTTTATTTCTATGAATTGCGAAAATAGGAAAGGGACATTATTTGTTTTCTAATCATATATAAATTTTCACATTCTTATACGGGATTTGTCGAAAAATGTAAACGTTGACCAAGATAAGTACCTTATTATTCACACTATCGGCAATTTTCATGGAGGAAAATTTATCCTACAATTAAAAACAACGGTCAGATATTCAATATTATCCATCTACAATGCAAAATTTGAAGAGCACTCCGTGAAGTCAGGAGTTTTTGAGCGCTCGTTTATCCACCTTGTAGGTAGATTCGCATTCTCCAGTTTGAGGAACCAATTGATACAAAATTTGACAGCTGACAAAAAAAAATTCAAAATAAGGTGCAACTCCAGACTTCACGTCAGTGCTTCAGGCGACCACATTTTTTTTCGATAATTCACTAGAATTTTTAGGGTATCCATAGTCTTGGTAATGCGATCTGGACAAAATTTCCACGCAGTTTGAATACATTATTCTTCATCTATATGCAAAATTTCATTCCAATCCAACAAGTAGTTTCAAAATTATCAGATAAAAAATATTTTGAACGGCCATATTTACGGAACCCCTACTTTAATTTGGCTTATTGATGAACGTGACCGTGAAATTCGCGATTCGAACCTACCCTAAAAATTTCAAGTCCCTCGGCCTTTCCGTTCGAAAGTTATAATTTTTTTTGGTTTCTATGATTCGGGGTATGCGATCTGGAAAAAATGTAGCTTGAATATATCATTCTCCATTTAAATACAAAATTTTGTAACGATTGAATCCGTAGTTTTGATATTATCAAGAAAACTGAATTTCAACCGATCATTTTTACAAAACGGTTTCTATGGTTCTGGTCATGCGATCTAGACAAATTTAGACAAATCTCGATTTTGCATGTAACTTGAACACTTCATTCTCCATCTGAGTGCAAAATTTCACCTCAATCGAATCAGTAGTTTCGAAGTAATCAGGTGAACAAAATGCAGATTTTTTTATCAGTAATAACTTTTTTCATGAACAAATGATTCATTTTTTTTCATATGGTGCCGACTCCATTGGACACACTGTATATATGGATGGATTTCTCTGTCAATTAACATTTGTCCAAAAAATGGTGTCGAAAAACTGAAATTGGATGTGGAACCCTAAAAAGAAAAAGTAATTGAACTAAAATAGTTCTGATGGAGCTACAACTGATGAATGTAACCAATTTGTTGATGATAAACTTAGGCATACATCATCTTTCATTATCGACGAAAGAATAAGTTTGCGTGCATTATGCCACTTTAATTTGTTTCTCCTTGTTTTTTTTGACTAGGTGTTGTTTTCCGCATAAGAGATGATTACGATTCTGGTCGGTCTTCCTCCTGAATATTTTGACTTTATTGATGTATTTTTGTACCATTGTGTTTTATTGAGGGTCGACCTTCAGTAAATTCAGTTTTAATTGCCTTGATTATACGGGTGGTTCGTTCAAATTTATTGTGTTCTCGAAATGAACGTTATTATTATCGGCATCCTCGTTTATTGACTCGAAAATTAATCATTTTTTTACACGATTTGACGTGTTAACTGATGCTATCTGATGTGAGAAAGAACTCAAATGGATGAGACTTGAGGAGAATAGAAGAACGTACTAGTTGGGATCCCCACAAATGGTAAATCACGTGGTTGTGGTTCTTTGGGTCTTTGCACTTGCGGATTTTATTGAACTCGGATGTATTGAATTTACATTGTGAAAACCGGAGTTAACTTCACGGCAGCCCCAAATGTTGTTCGTGAGTTATTTTGAATTGATAATGTTTATATATGGGTTGATTCAGAACGAAAAGGAAATTCAGAAACTGAAGATACCACACGTAATTACATGATGGTTGAACCAAACCTGCCTCATAGAAATATTGCTAATTTACGAGATACAGGTTGTGAAAGTTTTTTTACGACAATTTAGGCATCGCTATAAGTATAATAATATTGACATCGCGGATACTAATATCTGACGGAATACTACTGTTTAAAAAGAAGCAAAAGCCATTTCAGCTAAAATAGTATTTCAGAGTGCAAAAATTGCATTATTTTAATGAGTGTAGTAAAACTTTGATCCCAAATATCTAGAAATCGGTTAGGCATTATGATTTTGAGCAAGAATACAATTTCTAACAAGAAAAGTCTGTTCTTTAAGTTTCTTTATTTAGCATTGTTCCAAAGTCACATATAAAATAAAATTCAGAAAAGCACTGCCGTGAAGGCAGGAGCTTTTGAGCGCTCGTACATGCACCTTGAAGGTAGATTCGCATTTTCCAGTTTCAGAAATCAATTGAAGGAATTTTCGACAGCTGTCAAAAAATTCTGAAACTTAGACTTGATGTCAGTGCTTCAGCTGATCAATTTTTTTCGATAATTCGCTATAATTTTCTACGGTATCTATGGTCTTGGTGGTGCGATCTGGACAAAATTTTGCAAGTAGTTTGAATACATTATTACTCAGCAAGGTGCAAAATTTCATCCTAATCCGCTCAGTATTCTCGGAACTATCAGCAAAAAAATTTTTTGAACGGCCATATTTACGGAACCTCTAGTCTAATTTTGCTCATTGATGAACATGACCACGATATTCGCGATCCAAACCCACCCTGAGAATTTCAAGTTCCTAGGCCTTTCCGTTCAAAAGTTACAATTTTCTATGGTTTCTATGGCTCTGGTCATGAGATCTGGACAAAATATTGTTTTAATATAACATTCTCGATTAAAATACAAAATTTCATCTCGATCGAATCCGTAGTTTCGAAATTATCAGAGAGAAACCAAAATTTCAAACGACCGTACTTACGGAACCCCTAGTATAATTCTGCTCATAGATGAAAGTGATCCCGACAATCGAGATCCACACCTATCCTGAAAATTTCAAGTTCCTAGGCCTTTCCGTTCGAGAGTTATGATTTTCTATGGTTTCTATGGTTCTGGTCATGTGATCTGGCGAAATGTAGCTTTAATATATCATTCTCCATAAGTATACAAAATTTCGTCACGATCGAATCTGTAGTTTTGAAATTATCAAGAAAACTAAATTTCAAACTACCATATTTACGGAACCCCTTGTATAATTTTGCTCATAGATGAACGTGATCACGACATTCGAGATCCACACCTATCCTGAAAATTTCAAGTCCCTAGGCCTTTCCGTTCAAAAGTTACAATTTTCTATGGTTTCTATGGTTCTGGTTATGTGATCTGGACAAAATTTCACACGTAGCTTGAACACCTCATTCTCCATTTGAGTGCCAAATTTCATCTTGATCGAATCTGTAGTTTTCAAGTAATCAGGGGAACAAAACTTTGAACGGCCATATTTACGGAACCTCTGGTGGAATTGGGCCCATTAACGAAGTTAACCGAGGCATTCGGGAACTGAACCCACACTGAAAATTTCAAGTCTCTAGGTTGATCCGTTCGAGAGTTATCGTGCTTACGGCCGGACGGACAGACTCGAATTTTCCGACGGATTCGTCATCAGTGAGTCGAACATAGTCGTTTGAGACCATTTTCGGCTCAAAATTCGAAAAATACAGACATCGTGACGAAATGATATAGCCCTCGTGTAAGTTGTACGAGCGCTCAAAAACGACATGTTATGTTCATGTAACAGCCTTCTATGAGCTACATTGAAATGAGTTACAAATTCCGATTTCTCACCTAGAAAAACTCCCAGATGTCAATTCTCCAGTTATCCACGAAAACTTCAAATATTTTTTATAATAGAGGTACGTGATGATTCTTAACGATTTGCTAGCCTCATAATGTTTTTTCATAGTTCAGGTTTTTACGAGCAAAATTTTAACTGGATATCATAAAGATTATGAATAAAAACTTTAGTTTTCAAAGATTTTCAACCTCATTATACGTGTTTTTTTCCGAGGTATGGAGAAATTTTTTGTCTAATAGCTCCTGGGGACATAGAAATCTACACTCAAATATTGAAAAATTGACCGTAAATATACAGGGTGTTTCCAAATTAGACGTGAACCTTGGAGGACGTGCTAGTATGACTCATTTGCTGTCGTTTGAGCCATATTTTTGATAAACAAAAATTAACGAGTTATTACGAGTTATTTGAGTTCTTGTAATTTTTGAAAGATTTCTCACCTCACTTCATTGTTCGTCAATTGTTTCTACGTTGACCGAATTGGATTATCATTTTGGATTATTTTCATCAGAAAAGGATATGATATGTATGAAAAAAGCAAAACTATCCTGTTTAGATGTTGAAAAAAAAATTAGTATGATTTGAAAGTTGGTATATGAAGAAAATAAAAATAGATTTCTGATATCAATTTGCCTGCAACTTTCGGATTCTACAATTCATGTATGAAAAAATTATTTTAAAAACTTGCCAAATTTTTATTCCCTAGAAAGGTTTTCGTTAAAATGCAGTCACCAGCTTCGTTCCAGCAAATTTTTTTATAAACAACCTTCTGAGTGTCCGGCATAAAAAATAGTGATTGATCGTTTATGTTTGGATGGGAGCAATAGATCTTTTGATAATTCCCTGCTATCTACCTGATAACTCAAACAGAGAAAATTATGAAGAATTTTTGGGAACAAATATGGACAGTTTTCTGGACGTTGTTTCTTGATTGACAGGCACGAAATCATTTTCCAACTGGATGGGTGTCCCGCACACCATAAGGCTAAACGTTCGTATGTTTTTGAACGAATTGATTCCTAAAGGGTGGATATGTAGGGGGGGAGCTATTTCCTGGCCAGAGAGAAGTCCAGATCTAACACCGTTAGATTTTCATGTGTGGAGCAGTCTGAAAGAAATAGTATATGAAAAGGAAATATATACACGTGCACAACTTGTGGAAAGAATAGACGAAGCAGACAGAAGATTGAGTTTAAATTTCAGGACTGAAGAAATTAGAACGAGGGCACATGATTGTATAATTTTTCTTTCTTGGCTTATATCCCCTTTCAAATCAAAATCAGCTGAAACGAAACTAATGCCTGCATTCTCGCGAAAACCTTTTGAGGAAATAGAGAAGGAATTCGGCAAGTTTTTAAAATAATTTTGTCATGGGCAAATTGATATGAGAAATTGACTATTCTTTTCTTCATATATCAACTTTCAAATCATACTAATTCTTTTTCAACATCTATTTTAGCATAGTTCTGCTTTATTCATAAACATCATATCCTTTTCTGATGAAAATGATCCAAAATTATAATCGAACTTGGTCAACGTAGAAAAAATGGACAAAAAATGAAGTAATGTGATACATATGGCTCAAACGACAGCAAATGAGTCATACTAACATGTCCTCCAAGGTTCACGTCTAATTTGGAAACAGCCTGTATAAAGGTTATGTTATGAACGTAATTCGAAACCTTAAATAGTCGGAGGCTGGTCTCTCTGAACAACCGCTGCCTGCGACCGACGACATACGCGGAGCCGCCGCCGTCCGAAGGTCACAAGTTACACGCATCGCTTGGCATGATACAATTGCAATTTTCTACGGTATCTATGGTCTTGGTAGTGCGATCTGGACAAAAGTTGGCACGTAGTTTGAATACATTATTCCTAAGCTAGGTTCGAAATTTCATCCCAATCCAATCAGTAGTTTCGAAATTATCAGGAAAAAAATATTTTGAACAGCCATATTTACGGAACCCCTTGTCTAATTTTGCTCATTGATGAACGTGGCCGCGATATTCGCGATCCAAACCCACCCTGAAAATTTCAAGTTCCTAGGCCTTTCCGTTCAAAAGTTACAATTTTCTATGGTTTCTATGGTTCTGGTCATGCGATCTGGACAAAATATTGTTTTAATATATCATTTTCGATTAAAATACAAAATTTCATCTCGATCGAATCCGTAGTTTCGAAATTATCGAGAAACCAAAATTTCAAACGATCATATTTACGGAACCCTCTGTATAATTTTGCTCATAGATGAACGTGATCACGACATTCGAGATCCACACCTATCCTGGAAATTTCAAGTCCCTAGGCGTTTCCGTTCGAAAGTTACAATTTTCTATGGTTTCTATGGTTCTGGTCATGCGATCTGGACAAAATTTCACATGTAGCTTGAACACTTCATTCTCCATTTGAGTGCAAAATTCAATCTCAATCAAATCTGTAGTTTTCAAGTAATCAGGGGAACAAAACTTTGAACGGCCCTATTTACGGAACCCCTGGTGGAATTTGGCCCATTAACGAACTTAACCGAGGCATTCGGGAACTGAACCCACACTGAAATTTTCAAGTCTCTAGGTTGTTTCGTTCGAGAGATATCGTGCTTACGGCCGGCCGGACGGACAGACTCAAATTTTCCGACGGATTCGTCATCAGTGAGTCGAACATAGTCGATTGAGACCATTTTCGGCTCAAAATTCGAAAAATACAGACATCGTGACGAAATGATATAGCCCTCGTGTAAGTAGTACGAGCGCTCAAAAACCGATGCTGAAATTTTCCAAGTCCGAATATCGCCGCCCCTACGGCAATGGAATTCGTTGATTGTTTATAATCAAGTTAGGCATAACAATGATAAATAACCATGTCCCATTGTGAGCCATCGCCTGGTTTGGATTCTGGAATTCTTCAAAAAAAATCGATGCTGACATTTAACAAGTCGGACAGACATCGTGACACAATGATATAGCCCTCGTGTATGTAGAACGAGCGCTCAAAAACGCGCGTTTTAGAAAGTTCAAGTTAAACAAGTCGAGGCGTGATTTGAATCGAAAAATTAGGGGGCCAATCAAGAATATAATGTCAGATTTTATCATGCGAATATGTATTCTGTGTTTGCTGTTGCGGGTTCTGAACCGACATTAACCTAACCTACGATCTTTGCATTTGAAAGGCAAAACAACGAGGAAAATAATCATTGCTCAAAAACTACGTTTACTTGTGAAATATATGAGTTCCTATTGATGTAATATGCAGTAGAACGAGTTTTTTGAATGTTTTGAGATATTCGGTATAATATTTATGGAACTCAGGAAACAACTTGAGATAGAAATAGTAAATATTTTGTAAAATTGGCAGCGATTCTAATTTGTGGTGAGACAGTGTTGGGATCTGTGGATATTGTATTCCTGTTTTCAGAAGAAATTAGAGTTATATCAGATTCATTAATTCGAAATTTGTTTCATTACTATTCGTTTCCCTTATAAGATTCATTAATTCGAAATTTGTTTCACTACTATTCGTTTCCCTTATTAGATTAACTTAGGTAGAGCGTATGAATGAGAATTCTTCTGAAAATATGAGGGAATAGGGCCATTTTGTGTACACTACATGTTACATCAGATCGATATTGGCATCTTAATGTGTCAGTAAATCGTTTTCAATCAATCCATGATAATATTCTTCATAAAAATCAAAAATGTCAAGGATGAAATCTTTTTTACTTTTGAAAATATATGCTACGTATTCGTGATACGTTATTTTATGGGCTGTTCTTATTCTGAATGAAGCATATTTGATATAACTTTGATGAAATGTTTCATGAAATTCGAGGACTGATTAAGGTTTTTGGGCTTCTAGTAAAAATCATGAATTTCAAACCGATGGAATTTTTATATGGGACGAAGAAGAATAATTAATATTGGTGATATTTATTATGTTTGGTTCTAGTGGTTTAATGTAAAATGAAAATTTTTCGCCGGTGAATCTGGAATTGATCATCATTTGAGAACGCTGTGACTTCATATTGATCGTTTGGATCGTAATCGGACGTCGTTTGATGATAATCATAGTAATTTTCATCATACTGATGAGTTCTTTCATCAATATCTTGCTGAAAAAGCTCTTCGGAAATTAAATTTCTCTGATTTAACTGCCTTAATGGGCAGGCATAATTCCTACCTAATGGTAGGAGTCGACTTTGTGGTCTATCTGCGAGTCTTGTGCGAATTGTGTTGAACTCTGTCTGAACATATATTATGTTAAATTTCTTCTAGCATAAGCTTAATTTTGTTTTTCAATCGTGAATGCAATAGTCTGTTCTAAGATTCGTAGAATTCTTAGTCTTATCGGTAAATTGGAGTGAAGACATCTCAGAAAAGCCTTCAGTGCTTGGCTTCGAAACAAGTTCTTTTTAATTCGATAGTATTTGGATTGCTTTCAGTTGAATTTTTTCAAGCAGTAAACTCAATTGATCTCGTAATTTGTAAATGAAATTGACCAGACTTCATAAACTTTCCTTGCCTTAAATACACCAAATCTGTTAACTTAACAATTTTCAGTTCGAGAACAATTGAAGCAGTAATTTTTTATTAATAGGCAGTTTCTCAAATTTGCTCTACGGTCTACTAAATTTGGTGCTCTTCAAGTTAACTTACCAAAGATAGCTTCTGAAGAAATTCGTTCGGTGGGTTATGTTGTGAATCAAATACTCGCCAGATTGAATAAAAACCGCCAAATTTGGTGGAATGATTTTTGCCAATATTTTATCGCTGTTATTTCTTTTGTAAGATTGAGATCCCTAATATCATTCATAAGAATACTAAATTCATTTAATTTCCACATTCAAAATTTGATAGATTTACGAGTAAAAATCACGTGAAGAAAGATTCAAGAATATACAAATATTTCAAAGTGATTGGAATGTGGAGAAAGGATATGAAACTTACGTTATTGGCATCAACCGAACCACCGTAGCCTTATGCAGATGTTAACGAAATTTTACATCACATCTCCTTTATCTCAAATATGGACGAAGTTATAGACTTATAGCTTCGAAATAATCTGCCCAACACGTTTATTTTTTAGGAGCGATTTTTCTTGGAATCGTTATCGTTGTATTATTTGACTGACACGCTTAAATCGAAGAATATACTGATAAATATCCAAACTCAATATGTATTTAATTCATGTTCATGGATCTTATCTCAAGTGTCTGTCTGTCAATCACGTTTCGTACACCGATCAAGAAATTCATATTAATTCTAAGGAGGGAATCAAATTTCAGAATAACCTGTGCAGCAGCAACTTTCACTATGAGTTCATACATTCTGGTATTATTACAATCAGATTTATAATATTGGTTTAAATAACATTGAGTTTTTTGGGTGGATTATCTCTCGAAATTGGGCCGAAACGTGTATTTCATGTTATTTACAAGAGTCATTTTTCAATTGAGAACTATTTTGGCTGTTGATTGATTGATCATTTTCACAACAATTTTTCTATTTCTATATGAGACTGATCCAACTCCATAAAGTATCCTACGATCAGTTCATTATTTCTAATAAGAAACCTTCGGAATTCGTAGCAAAAAAATCGAGAAAAGCACTGGCGCGCTTGTTTAACCCTTTAGTGCCCGACGGTACTCCTGAGTACCAGTAATTTCGACGCGTCGTAAAATTTAGTTTTCTATATTCTGCTATTTTTATTTAACATATATTGTTGCTGGTGGCTATACTCTGTAGGTTTATGTTTCAATAATAAACATTCGAACATCTTTTCTTGGGAAATTTCCCATTTTTCATCAGAACGCAGAAGTACCGTCAGGAAATATGGCGAGCAGAAAAATTCAACAGTGGTATGTAAGAGACCACTTTATTCGAAAGAAATAGAGGTCATTGCAAATGAGATCCTCAACGAAGATTTATCGTTAGATAATAATATTTTAACAGATGAAGAAGAGAGTGACTCTGAAAATGCGAATACTGATTTGGAATAACGATTCTATAGATATTTTTCAATTTTTTTGGTTGATACCTAGTAATATCAGTAGTTATTCTGAATTTTGTGAAAAAATTCAATGAAAATGAGGAATAAAATATTTCAGTTACAGAGCATTTCATTAGCACTAAAAATGACATCATTCCTGATGGTAGGTACTTAAAAGTCCATATTTTGGATTTTTTTTCAAAAATGAAAATAAAATTCTGGAAAAAATTGAATTGTATTTAAAACCCTTCAAAAAACAAGAAACAAGAAAAAAAATTTGTGAATTCAAGTTTTTTCAGTATTCGGGCACTAAAGGGTTAAATTCAACCCATTCAGGTACTAGGCACAACGGTTCTTGACTTCAAATCTGATCAAACTCAGTTTGACAAATAATATAATTTTATAAGATCGACACTTCCAGAGATGGATTCACAGAAATATGGAAAATGGATAATTCCTCTGAGATCCGAAGTTAACAAAAATAATGTTTTTATATTTCACTATACGTAATTTCATCCGAAATTCGAGATGACAAATATAAAATTCGTGAACCTTAAAAAAAACGTGTTAAGGCTAGAAAATTTTTGAAAAATCTTCACTTACCCCTATTTCCAACTGTATACATCAGGAGTCCCGGGAGTAACTGTACATCCTCTTACTAGGGGTAGAGTTGGAGAGTAGTTGACAGTAAAAAATTAATTTCCGGCTTTCCTCAGAAATCTACAGGATTTTTCGAATTCATGGAAATACTATGACTATCCTGGTCACGTTTATCAATGAGCAGAATTAGACTAGCGGTTCCGTAAATATGGTCGTTTGAAATTTAGTTTTCTCGAAGTTTCGAAACTACTGATTCGATAGTGACGAAATTTCGTATTTTAGCGGAGAATGATATAATCAAGCTCCCAGATTGCATGACTAGAACCATAGAAACTATAGAAAATTATAACATTCGAACGAAAAGGCCTAGGAAAATGAAATTTTTAGGGTAGGTTCGGATCACGAATTTCGCGGTCACGTTCATCAATGAGCGAAATTAGTCTAGGGGTTCCGTAAATATGGAAGTTCAAAATATTTTTCTCCTGATAATTTCGAAGCTACTCTTTGGATTGAAATGATTTGCACATAAATGAATAATTATGTTTTCAAACTAAGTGGAAAATTTTGTCCAGATCGCATAACCCAGACCATAGATACCATAAAAAATTCTAGCGAATTATCGGAAAAAAATTGGTTACCTAAAGCACTGACGTGAAGTCTGGATTTTAGCCTTAGTTTTAAATTTTTTTGACAGCTGTCAAAATATTTCCAATTGGTTTCTAAAACTGGAGAATGCGAATCTACCTACAAGGTGGACGAACGAGCGCTCAAAAGCTCCTGACTTCACGGCAGTGCATTTCAAATTTTATTTTTATATGTCCGCCGCTAATACCTTAACTGTCATTTGTTTTGCCTATTCAATAGCAACTGTTATCCCTTTTTGAAAAGCTGAAGAGACCTAGAAGTTTTTAAACTTTTCTGTACAATATGTTCCATGAAGTTTTTTCCAAAAAAAGCGCTTCAAATTTAAAAACACTTAGTGAAAATTCTATGATTCTAACCGTTGTGGAGCAGTCTTATTAAGCTGTAAGTAGTAGATTCTGTTTCTGTTGATCATTTTTATTAATTGACATGCCCTCTAACTAGATACATCAGAAAACGGCCCCTAGAAGCTCCAATCCGAAAAAAATCTATGAAAAAGCCTAAAAATAGAGGATTTTTTAGAAAAATTCCCAAACTCAATATCTCCATAACGTTCAAGTTTCGGACACCATATTATAGAACCAAATCCATCAGAAATTACCTGAATAATAACGTCCCTCAATATTCAGTACGACTTTCCCTGTAACTCTGTATAATACGATATTTCCATTAAATTTTTCACACTAATTTTCACGCAAAAACAAATAGATTCATCATGTTGATAATGATCTGCCCCTATATCATTTAAGATTCTCCAAGGGGTGTTTGCTGTTTAGGGAAATGACCCTATATCCATGAATTTATGATCAAGCTCCATGAGAACAAATTCGACCTGTCTCGAAAACACCTCTTTCTTCTTCTTTCATTGGAAATATTCGAGGAGTTGTTTTAAATGGGCAATCCTGTATACTTCGTTTGAAGACCAATTTTGAATAAATTAAGCTGAAATTCCAAATAAAATGTTCTCTAATGATACCAACGCGTCGTTGTTGCAGTGTCGCCTGAAAATATACTATAGTGATATTTATATGTGGTACTCGGATAGTTCTAAATTAGTTCGATTATTCAGGTCATATTTCGTAATAAATTAAAGCAGCCTAATTTTTTATTATTCCTCTTTCAAGTGCGAATGTTTCATTAACGCGAAGTCTTTTAATTAGATTTTCCCTCTGAATTTTCAATTTTTGTTAAGAATATATGGTGGATTTCGCATCTGGTTAGGAGCATATTTATTCATCACTAGCAGACCCAGTCACGCGTTGCTGTGGCTAAGGTATATGTTGGATTATTATTATTATTATTATTATCAACCCTTACCCCCACCCTAACCCGTAACCTTATCCTTACCCTTGGTTATGAGTCTCAAAAGAATTGTAATATTCGTAGGTATATGTTATGATCAACGTGTGAGATGTTCGATATAGAAGAAGAAAATCCCTTAAAAGTTGGATTGAAACCTCATTCCTCAATTATGATTGAACCAGATGATGTAATTTGGAACACACTGTTGTAATGCTGAATATTCTGCGAGAAATGTTTAGATTTCTTGTCCTGAAAGTAACGAATTCAAAGGTTCGGTTGGCGTTGTCAGCTGTGGCAATTTGAGATTTCCATTCAAACAACATAATCCTGGGGGTTCGTTTCGATACCTCAGAGCATTGCAGTATTGACAAATAGTGCTCATATTTACGAAAGACATCAATATATTGCTAGCATAATCGACTGTGGGATCATATCTAAATGCCAAACGCTCAAAGTTGATCATTTCATTGGATTCTATATTATGTTGTATCTGGCCTGAGATCGATAATATCGATTCTTCCGGACCTGGGGCAGATCTTGAGTGAGAACCTCTCCAATATTTGGATGCCTCACTGATGGCATTTTTATCAATCACAATAACTACCCCACAACACAACAATATAAACTTCTGAGCGATCTGTAAAAAATGTAGCTCGAATATATCATTCTCAATTTACATACAAAATTTCGTCACGATCAAATCCATAGTTTTGAATTTATGAAGAAAACTGAATTTCAAACGGCCATATTTACGGAACCCCTAGTCTAATTTTTCTCATTGATGAACGTGACCGCGACATTCGAGATCCACACCTATCCTGAAAATTTCAAGTCCCTAGGGCTTTCCATTACCAAGTTATAATTTTCTATGGTTTCTATGGTTCTGGTCATGCTAGCTGAACAAAATTTTGCATGTAATTTAATCACGCAATTCTCCATCTGAGTGCAAAACTACACCTCGATCGAATTAGTCGTTTCGAATTAATCAGAAAAACAAAATTTCGAGCGGCCACATTTACGGAACCCCTCGGCGAATTTTGCTCAATAACGAACTTAACCGCGGCATTCGAGATTCGAACCTACCCTGAAAATTTCAAGTTTCTAGGACATTTCGTTCGAGAGTCATCGTGTATACGGACGGACGGCCGGACGGACAGACTCGAATTTTCCGACGGATTCGTCATCAGTGAGTCGAACATAGTCGATTGAGACCATTTTCGGCTCAAAATTCGAAAAATACAGACATCGTGACGAAATGATATAGCCCTCGTGTAAGTAGTAGGAACGCCCAATGATGAAGAATTTTTGCTTCATTAATTTTTTCGATCCTCGTAGACTCGTAGTTGGCCCTCATTGGGATTGAAAATCTTTTTAACTGATGAAGCCTGTTTCTCAAGAACTTCAATCATTAATTTTCACAATGAAAACATAGGGGCTAGAGAGAATCCACATGGCATTGTAGAAACTCATTTCCAAGAACAGTTTTCATGAATGCTTTGGGAGGTGATATTGGCAAATATTCGAACGGAATTTTTTTTGGCGGGTCGACTTAGTGGTCTCTCATATAGAAATTTTTTGGAAAACGATCTGATCTTGTTACCACTTCTGCTACGAAGTCAAATGTGGATCATGTACTCTGGTTAATGATGTTTCATCTCATTTCTCATTTTAGGCTCGGGAGTATTTATATGAGAAGTATGGAAACAGTTCAATCGGAGGCGGTGGATCTCTGTCATGGCCCGCCAAATCTCAAGATTTGAATCGTTCATATTTCTCTTTATTGGGACATCTAGTGTTCCCTCTCCTGTATATATAATTTAATGTTTTCCATGCCTTTACTTACTCAGCTTATGATATCGAGTTGTCTTTTTCTTTCTCAAAATGTTTCGAATGAAAATATTGCATTAATAAATCTAACTTAGACAATCATTTCGACGGGTCCACCAATGGAATCAGATGGTCTGGTATTTCTCACAAGCATTCTAGATTATAAATGCCACACATAGGTGTTGATCATTTCAGTAAGCCCTATTTCACAAACAGGTTATTTGGATACAGTTACATTGTGGTTTGTTAATTAGACTAAGATATCGCTCGTCGTCTGAGCGAACGATTTATAAATAATTGTCGTACGCCCATAACGAAATATTGGCTAAGGTCATTGACAAAATAATAACCAGGTTGAAGTTGAAATAACTTTCAGAATTCAATCTTTCTAGCGAGCAACTACTGAAAGAAATTTCTCCATTTGCATTCGTGTCTGCAGTATTACTCAATTAGACTAGGTGAAATATTTTGTGATATGGACTGTTTTCCGTTTTTCCGTTAATATAACAGTAACGTTCTGCCAACTGAATATAATAATTATCTCTCGGATTGTATGGAGTGATATGCTGATGAGTTTGGAAATATTATATAACTCAAAATGATGCCGCTGAAACCCAAGATCTTGAATTTGATAATTATCAAAGCAGCTGTCTTTGATATACATGGTTGGGCATAAGTCTGGAATAAGATTAATATTTTGTCAACCAATAACTCGAAATGATACCGCTGAAACCCGTCAATTGATTTTCGATAACCCTTATATTCTGGCAATTAAATTGAATATTTTTCTCCAACCCCTCAGCCGAGACGCCATCCAACACCTGTTTTTAAAATTTAAACATATACCATGTGTAGGCTCGTTGGAAAGCTCACGGAGATGGGAATCCTACCATAGTTTTTTCGTTTTTTTTTATTTTACAAAGAAATACTTCGAATTCATGACCCCCCCATATCACCAGATTTCAATCCTATCGATTATTTCGGTCGGGGATATTTGGAATCTTAAGTATATGCATCTGAGATTGGAAGTGAGGATATTCTCTTACAACGTATCGAAGTTGCCTGCAATATTATTACATATATGGAATCCTACCATAGTTTTTGAGCGCTCGTACTTCTTACACGAGGGCTATATCATTTCGTCACGATGTTTGTATTTTCGAATTTTGAGCCGAAAATGGTCTCAAACGACTATGTTCGACTAACTGATGACGAATCCGTCGAAAAATTCGAGTCTGTCCGTCCGTCCGGCCGTATACAAGATAACTCTCGAACGGAATGTCCTAGGAACTTGAAATTTCCAGGGTAAGTTCAAATCTCGAATGCCGCGGTTAAGTTCGTTATTGGGCAAATTTCGCCTAGGGGTTCCGTAAATATGACCGCTCGAAATTTTTTTTTCCTGATTACTTCATAGATTACCATAGAAACCATAAAAAATTGTAACTTTTGAACGGAAACGCCTAGGAACTTGAAAATTTCAGGATAGGTGGGGATCTCGAATGTCGTGATCACGTTCATCTATGAGCAAAATTATACTGGGGGTTCCGTAAATATGGTTGTTTGAAATTAAGTTTTCTTGATAATTTCAAAACTACAGATTCGATCGTGACCAAATTTTGTATACTAATGGAGAATGATATATTTAAGCAACATTTCTCCAGATCACATGACCAGAACCATAGAAACCATAGAAAATCATAACTTTCGAACGGATAGGCCTAGGGACTTGAAATTTTTAGGGTAGGTTCGGATCACGAATTTCGCGGTCACGTTCATCAATGAGCGAAATTATACTAGGGGTTCCGTAAATACGGTCGTTCGAAATTCTGTTTTCTCGATAATTTCGAAACTACGGATTCGATCGAGATGAAATTTTGTATTTTAATCGAGAATGATAATAATAGATATTAAATCAATATTTTGTCCAGATCGCATGACCAGAACCATAGAAACCATAGAAAATTGTAACTTTTGAACGAAAAGGCCTAGGAACTTGAAATTTTCAGGGTGGGTTTGGATCGCGAATTTCGCGGTCACGTACATCAATGAGCGAAATTAGACTAGGGGTTCCGTAAATATGGCCGTTCAAAATATTTTTTTCCTGATAGTTTCGAAACTACTGATTGGATTGGAATGCAATTTTGCACCTAGCTGAGGAATAATGTATTCAAACTACGTGCGAAATTTTGTCCAGATCGTATCACCAAGACCATAGATACCGTAGAGAATTCTAGCGAGTTATCGAAAAAAAATGTGTCAGCTGAAGCTCCGACATGAAGTCTGGGGTTTCGCCTAAGTTTCAGAATTTTTTTGACCGCTGTCTAGAATTCCTTCAATTGATTTCTAAAACTGGAAAATGCGAATCTACCTACAAGGTGGATGTACGAGCGCTCAAAAGCTCCTGACTTCACGGCGGTGCTTTTCGTAATTTTTTTTTTCATTGTGTGGTTATCAAAAGAAACATAAAAGAAGTTTATTGAATCGATGACAAGAACATAATATGTTCTTCGCTGCCTTTCTGACAATACCGTTTTTGAGCGCTCGTTCTACTTACACGAGGGCTATATCATTTCGTCACGATGTCTGTATTTTTCGAATTTTGAGCCGAACATGGTCTCAATCGCTCTCTGATGAAGAATCCGTGGAAAAATTGGAGTTTGTCCGACCGTCCGTATACACGATAACTCTCCAACGAAACGACCTTGAAACTTGGAATTTTCAGGGTAGGTTCGAATCTCGAATGCCGCTGTTGGGCAAATTTCGACCAGGGGTTCCGTAAATATAGCCGTTCGAAATTTTATTCTCCTGATTGCTTCGAAACTACAGATTCGATCGAGATGAAATTTTGCACTCAGATGGAAAATGTGCAACGTGTTCAAGCTACATGCAAAATTGTGTCTAGATCCCATGACCAGAACCCTAGAAAATTATAACTTTGTAATGCAAAGGCCTAGGGACTTGAAATTTTCAGGATAGGTGTGGATCTCGAAAGTCCCGGTCACGTTTATAATGAGCAGAATTAGACTAGGGGTTCCGTAAATATGACCGTTCAAAATATGGAATGATTTGCACATAGATGAAGACTAATGTATTAAAACTACGTGGGAAATTTTGTCCAGATCGCATAACCAAGACCATAGATAACGCAGAAGATTCTAGCAAATTATCGAAAGCACTGACGTGAAGTCTGGAGTTGCGCCTTAGTTTGAAATTTTTCCAATTGGTTTCTAAAACTGGAAAAAGCGAATCTACCTACAAGCTCCTGACTTCACGGCAGTGCTTTTCAATTTTTTTAAATTTCCAGATGAGTTGCTGCAATTCACTGTTGTCAATACATCTAGAACTTATGCTGCCAAAGTACTATCAATTAATTGTGCTTATACTCTCTTATCGATCAAAACGTGATAAATGTGAAGTTTTTCTTGATCAGTTAATAAATTGTACGGCAATAACTTTTCATGCTCGAGTCCAAAAGAATTTCATCAAAATTGGTTGGGGTCATTGACAACATCGATTGTTTAAAGAAGCATCGTATTTCTGCGGTTTTATACAAGAACACCCGAAGTGTTAACAACCGATTTGAAGCGTTCAGTGATCGAATCGAAGCCAGAATCTATTTTTTATGGATAATAGTTATCATTCACAAAGTTCGGGAATTGATATGAGAGTAGGTTCAGTATTGTGGTCTGCCGTGAAATATCCGTGAATATTGTATATTTTTATATTATTTCTAACATATCTGTGATAGATTGCCACTTCGACCTGCTCTTTACATGTTTCTAAGATTAATAAAGATTATATTAAATACAAATTGTAGCATAGGAATTTTTTTGGAAGAATGAGCGTTGGGTTGATGGATTATCTCCCACACAATATGCTGAAAATACTTCTATCGCGACAATATTCACTTACAAAACGTTGACGCAATTTCAGTGCAACGGTGGATATTGCGATATCATAAAAAATCTAAATCGATTTTTTTTTTGCAGTTGATATAATGTGAATCCACCGGAATATTAACCAACCATGGGCAACACCTGCTGCTGCTGCGGCAGCAATCGTTCGCCTCCAGAACGCATGAAGGTGGCAACGACGGAATGTGAGTACATACTGGTATAGCCGAAAATATATAACAACGTTTATAGTTAATACCAATACCATAAAAGGCATTGATGATATTTCTGAAAAAAAATGTATACATATGAGGGCATTGGGGTTTCCTGCGCTTTTTGAACGACTGCGCATGTCATTGCGTATTTCCGCACTACTGTTTCCATAGAGCGTATTCAAACTTAGTCCTGAGCATTCTTTCTCAATGAGAATTAAGATTAACTTGTCCAAATCTGTTTTGACAGTTTCGAAATGCGAAAATATTTTACGCAGCAATAAAAATTTGTCATATTTATTTTATTTCTTCATTAACAATTCCCGATGTTAATGTAGAATGTTCAATCATTAATGAAAAAAAAAAACAAAATATTGAACACATAACAAAAATAATTGCTCAAAGTGAGGTCCGTGATGTACTTCGAACACCCTTGAGCACGTGCATAAAGATGGTTTATAGATTCTTCTATCGAATCGGGCCTATTTCCCATTGTGTTACATGCTCCCAAAATTCTTTGAGGAAATGGTTGCCTACTATTGATTTGCACTGCATAAACCTCTTATTTGAGCGTTCCCCTAATAATTCATAGGTGTCGGATGAGGAGATTGGAATTAGGGTTACCTTCTCCGTAATCTGAAAACTAGGACAAGAAGTTTAAAAACCCCGGACTTTGCATATGAAAACCCGTACATGTTGAAATATTTTTTTCACTACTTATTATAAAGGAAGAATTTTCAAAATGTTTCTAGAGTCTTGATTCTTTCAATTTTTGAAATACATCTACCATGAATCATCACTCTTTTATACAGGGTGTCCCAGAATGATTGGATAGTCCTGAGTCAGATTAGAGATTCAGTTGATCCACGAATGTGCACGATACTCATAGTATACAGGGTGTTTTTTAAGTTGAGACTTTTTTTTTTTTTGACGGGTGCTAGAACTCATGAAAAGAGATCATTTCGCCGGAACTTGATCATATAAAATATTCAATTTGAAAAAAGTGCCAAAAATCTTGGGCATCAATATCTCTGGATGAATCTCTCTGTTAGGAGCCATATGCATGCGATGTTTGTTTTCTCGGCATTCATTTATCGCAAATTTTATTCTCTTCCAACTCCCATTAGGAGATTTTTCCCGATCTGTATTATTCTTAAAGTGCAAACTAAGGAGATGAAAAATTACTGGTTGAAAAGGTTCACAAACTCACCAACAAAATTGATCCAAATTGTTGACAGAAATTGATCGAAATAGTCACCATTTGTTTGATGTTCACAAAGTCTTCCCCGGCGTAATTTTGATGGGTCACTTTACACTTACGTTTTCAAATAACCCCAAAGAAAGACATCGCAAGGGTCAAGATCGGAAAATTTAGTCATCCTACGCATCATATAAATGAATTCCCGTATACTGACCTCATACAGCTGTTAATATCTGAACATTTAAATGCCTAAGGAAATTTTCATATTTGCGAGTAACTTTGATTTCGAAATATTCGGCCCTGGTGAATATTTTATATGAATGTTTTTTGGTATAGGTGTCGACTTGTTTTGATGAGTTCTACTGCTGGTGAAAAAAAAAGCCTCACCTTTGAAAACACCCTGTATATATGTTACCATTCCAGGCGCACGAGCTCATGGTATGACTTAAGTCATTTTTCCGACGATAAACTGGTGGTTTTTGACCGCTTTCGGGATTATATTTGTCGATTTCTTCATGGATTTTTTAATTCGTGCGTTTTGTGAAGACTTGAGTGGTAGGACGTCACAGTTTTGAAATTATGGCATTTTAGCGATACACGAACTGGTGACGACAACTACGAAATGTTTTCGGAAAAGTTTTGAACCGGAATCCACGCGAAAAAATGACAACACCTGGTCAACAAATAAAAACCGGCCCTGACGCCCAAAAAACTAGGACGATTCCGGGGAAATCCGGACGGATGGCATTGATGGCAACCATCGCATAATTGGAATGACCATTGACCAAGCCACATGTCCACCTCTGGGAATCTACCGGTTGAGTCAAAAATTGAGTTATACGCGTTCTACTCTTGTGAAACGGGCAGGGGCTCCATCATGTTGAAACCACAATATCTACTCTCATGGGTATGTTTTCCAACAGACCAGGACACGAAAAATAAGCAATCAGACGGAAGTGACACAAACGAGGATTGATAAAACAATTGAAGAAGCCACAATGCATCCTTACCATTTGAAATTTACATCCCCTCAATGATATTTAGAATGTTAAAGGCAAAAATGTTGAATTATTGTTGTGTTGTCCTTTGTCTGCATAGTTGAAGGATAAAAGAATTGTTATATCATTGCCAAATCACAGATTTTTGCCAACAAGCGAAGGCATTGAAGGTATTATGCATTTTTGTGCAAAACCGTTATTTAGAATTTCGCGGAAAGACTAGGCACTCGCCAGCATAACTACCGAATGTCCACATTTCGACCCAAATAAAATACTCGACCCAATTTAAATACAGTCGGGTCCGCTTATAACGATTGCGGTTGTGCCACCCTTAAGTGTACGCTAGAAGTGGACTGACGCTATAAGCGCTATAAGACATAATACATATACATATTGTATTCATTTAAAATAATCTGAAATTTTTTTTTGGGTTACACGTTTCAACAATATTGATAAATTTTCTCTCCTCCATGAATTTTACTGTTCGCAATATGGTACTTCTTCTTGAAACGGTCTGTCCAGCTTTTGGAACAAGGAGTCGGTAAGTTATTAGAGCACAATATCTTTGAAAAGTCAACTGCCTTTTCCTGCAATATTTTTTTTTATGTTGGTCCACTTATTGGCACACTCTGAATACTTTTCTGTTTGAACCACTGAAGCATTGCTTGATCAACTTCCTTGTCTACTGGTTTTCGAATTCTCCTCAAACTATGAATAGCAGAGTTCAATGTTCCTTCGATTTTCTCTCTGTTCTTCAAAATTGTGGAAATGGTCGAAAATGACAAGTTATACTTCCTACAAACATCTGTATTCGAAGTCCCTCTGTTGATTTCATCAATTATTTTTACTTTTTGTTCTAAAGTCAGTGATTTTCTTTTTGCTACCATGATTATACGTCTATCAGCAACAAACTATCGAAACAACGATGAGGAAATACTTGAACTTCAGAAAAGACAGCTATGTAAAACGAGTTACGACAAGTTCGAATAGTACCGAGAGTACACACGATATCAGCAGTTCTAGGATTTGTTTACCTCTCGTTATATACGCGATTGAAAATACTAAGAGATCCATGAAAACTATGTAGTTGCTCGTTGTATACAAAGCAATGCTGCTGTTTCACAGACAAAATATGCTCGTAATAGATCCCTTGTTATAACGGACCTCGTTGTATCCGAGCTAGGAATGCATTGAATCAAATGAGTGACCGTTCGTTAAAAGGAAAAGTGCTCGTTTAAACCGAGCGCTCGCTTTAAGATGTACTCGTTATAAGCGGACCTGACTGTATATGAAATAATGAAATTTGTCAAAATTAACCTAAATAAATTTTTACCTCTAAATTTCAATCACAATTATTATACAAGGCGAGCTGTATCCAACTGTTCCTCATCTCAGCCTGACAGGATATGAGAAATCACCAAGATATATGGGAATCAAACTATACAGGGTGTTTCCAAATTAGACGTGAACCTTGGAGGACGTGTTAGTATGACTCATTTGCTGTCGTTTGAGCCCTATTTATTGATAACCGAAAATCAGCAGTTTTCGAGATATTTGAGTTCTTGTGTTTTCAAAAAAATTTCTCACCTTACTTCATTTTTCGTCAATTTTTTCTACGTTGACCAAATTTGATTATAATTTCGGATTATTTTCATCAGAAAAGGATATGATAGGTATGAAAGAGCAAAACTATCCTGTATTAGATCTTGAAAAAGAATTAGTATGATTTGGAAGTTGGTAGCAATAGCTAAACTTTTGATATGTCCTTACTATCTACCTGATAACTTAAACGGAGAAAATCATGAAGAATTTTTGAGAACAAATATGAACAGTTTTTTGGACGAGGTTGCCTTGATTGACAGGCGTGAAATCATTTTCCAAAAGGATGGGTGTCCTGCACACTATAGGCTAAACGTTCGTATGTTTTTGAACGAATTGTTTCCTAAACGGTGGTGGATAGGTACGGGAGGAACTATTTCGTGGCTAGCGAGAAGTCCGCATCTAATACCGTTAGATTTTTATATTTGGGGCAGTTTGAAAGGAATAGTATATGAAAGGGAAATACATACACGTGCACAACTTGTGGAGAGAATAGACGGAGCAGCGAGAAGATTGAGAGTAAATTTCAGGACTGAAGAAATTAGAAAAAGGGCACATGCTTGCATGATGAATGATGGTGGAGGACATTTCGAACATAATTCATGAATGAATTTTCTAAGGAAATTTTGAATTCAATTGCAATAAAAAATATTCAATTCATTACTTTTCTTTCTTGGCTTATATCCTCTTTCAAATCAAAATACAGGATAGTTTTGCTTTTTCCATACATATCATATTCTCTTCTGATGAGAATGATCCGTTATTATAATCGAAGAATAATCGTGGAAAAAATTGACGAGAAATGAAGTAGGGTGAGAAATTTTTTTGAAAAACACAGGAACTCAAATATCTCGGAAACTGTTGCTTTTCGGTTATCAATAAATATGGCTCAATCGACAGCATATATATGAGCTATACTATCACGTCCTCCAAGGTTCACGTCTAATTTGGAAACACCCTGTAAAACGCACTTCCCATTGAGTTGAGGCGTATTGAAAATATAAGATCTTTCAATAAATCTGTCGAAACAGTTTTTGTCGACTAAACACTTTTAAACTCTGTTGAGGGCTCTTTCGATCATAACAGTTAGATTTTGCACTATATACCTGTTTATATTTATTGTACATTGTGAACACATATGTGGTTCTGAGGATGAATACATTATTATTATTAATTATTATTATTATTGAGCTCTTATACCTTATATCATTGATATTCATTCAAAATTCAAAATCTGCTGTTAAAAAAATGACACGGTGAATTTCAGAGAAGTCTCAACAGGTGTAAGTTGTTTTTGAGCGCTCGTACTACTTACACGAGGGCTATATATTTTCGTCACGATGTCTGTATTTTTCGAATTTTGAGCCGAAAATCCGTCGAAAATTTTGAGTATGTCCGTCCGGCCGTATACACGATAACTCTCGAACGGGACGACATTTTCAGGGTAGATTCGAATTTCGAATGCCGAGGTTAAGTTCGTTATTGGGCAAAATTCGATCAGGGGTTCCGTGAATATGGCCGTTTGAAATTTTGTTCTCCTGATTACTTATAAACTACTGATTCGATCAAGGTGAAATTTTGCACTCAGAATGACGTGTTCAATCAACATGCAAAATTTTGTCTGATCGCATGACCAGAACCATAGAAACCATAGAAAATTATAACTTTGTAATGGAAAGGCCTAGAAACTTGAAATTTTCAGGGTAGGTTTGGATAGCGAATGTCGCGGTCACGTTCATCAATGAGCAAAATTAGAATAAGGGTTGCGTGAATATGGTCGTTTGAAATTCAGTTTTCTTGGTTAGGTATTTCAAATTAATGGATTTGATCGTGACGAAATATTGTTTTTCAATGAAGAATGATATATTCAAGCTACATAGAAAATTATAACTTTCGAACGGAAGGCCTAGGGACTTTTTTCTTTTTTTCCTGATAATTTCGAAACTCATTGGATTGGAATGAAATTTTGCACATATATGAAGAATAATATATTTAAACTACGTTAGAAGTTTTGTCCAGATTGCACTACTACACTAAAAATTCTAGCGAATTATCGAGAATAAAATCACCTAAAGCATTGACGTGAAGCCTGGAGTTTCGCCTTAGTTTGAAAATTTTTGACAGCTGTCAAAAATTGTTTGAATTTGTTGCTAAAACTGGAAAATGCGGATCTACCTACAAGGTGGACGAACGAGCGCTCAAAAGCTCCTGACTTCACGGCTGCGCTTTTTATAATGGCCACATGAGGATAGTGTGGGGCGGCTATGGATAAAAAGGAGAGCCATTACTTACTTGCTCGGTGTTGTTGCGTTGACAGATGAGTTTTTACTGGAGGCCTTTTCTTTCGAGTTACGGGTAGACGGACAGGCATAATTGAATTTGACCATGAATTCTTCATCTAGCAGTACAAGCTAATCGTTTAAGAGCATACTTAACTCAAAATTTCAGACTTTTGCGCAAAATTACGTTGATTTAATTCAGTGTGAGAAAAATATAAAATCTGTATCATCATAAGGAGAAATAGCTTCATGATCAATAGTCTATTTTAAAATTTAAAGCAATTCTTCAGGCATTGAGAATAAAGCGTCATGAATTCATTCTGACAATTATTTTAATTCGATTTGCTTTAAATTTTTGAGCGCTCGTACTACTTACACGAGGGCTATATCATTTCGTCACGATGTCTGTATTTTTCGAATTTTGAGCCGAAAATGGTCTCAATCGACTAAGTTCGACTCACTGATGACGAATCCGTCGGAAAATTCGAGTCTGTCCGTCCGTCCGGCCGTATACACGATAACTCTCGAACGACATGTCCTAGAAACTTGAAATTTTCAGGGTAGGTTCGAATCTCGAATGCCGCAGCAAAATTCGCCGAGGGGTTCCGTAAATATAGCCGCTCGAAATTTTGTTTTTCTGATTAATTCGAAACTACTAATTCGATCGAGGTCTAATTTTGCACGCAGATGGAGAATTGCGTGCTCAAACTACATGCAATTTTGTCCAGCTAGCATGACCAGAGCCATAGAAACCATAGAAAATTATAACTTTGTAATGGAAAAGCCTAGAGACTTGAAATTTTCAGGATAGGTGTGGATCTCGAATGTCACGGTCACGTTCATCAATGAGCAAAATAAGACTAGGGGTTCCGAAAATATGGCTGTTTCAAATTCAGTTTTCTCCATAATTTCAAAACTATGGATTTGATCGTGCCGAAATTTTGTATGTAAATTGAGAATGATATATTCGAGCTATATTTTTTCTAGATCGCATGATCAGGACCATAGAAACCATAGAAAATAATAACTTTCGAACGGAAAGGCCTAGGGACTTGAAATTTTCAGGATAGGTTCGGATCGCGAATTTCGCGGTTACGTTCATCAATAAGCAAAATTAGACCAGGGGTTCCGTAAATATGGCCGTTCGAAATTTGGTTTTCTTGATAATTTCAAAACTATGGATTCGATCGTGAAGAAATTTTGTATTCAGATTGAGAATGATATTTTCGAGCTACATTTTTTCCAGATCGCATGATCAGAACCATAGAAACCATAAAAAATCATAACTTTCGAACGGAAAGGTCTAGGGACTTGAAATTTTCAGGATAGGAGGTTAGGATCGCGAATTTCGCGGTCACGTTCATCAATGAGCAAAATTAGACTAGGGGTTCCGTAAATATAGCTGTTCAAAACTATTTTTTTTTTCTGATAATTTCGAAACTCATCATTGGATTGGAATGAAATTTCGCACATAGGTGAAGAATAATATATTCAAACTACGTGGGAAATTTTGTCCAGATCGCATTACCAAGACTATAGATACCATAGAAAATTCTAGCGAATTATCGAAAAAAAAAATTGGTCACCTGAAGCACTGACTTGAAGTCACGATTTTCGCCTTAGTTTGAAAATTTGTTTGACAGCTTTCAAAAATTTCCTCAATTGGTTTCCAAAACTGGAAAATGCGAATCTACCTATAAGGTGCATGTACGAGCGCTCAAAAGCTCCTGCCTTCACGGCAGTGCTTTTCGTAATTTTTTTACTGAACATCGATGGTTATTTACAATCCGAGGTGAACTCGCACAATTGCCTATCATGTCATCGTTAGGAATGTCCTGTTGGAAACAAAACTGGCACAGGAAGCATCAGAACATTCAGAACAAAGCGATCGGTAACGCATAAATAAAATCGTCGTTTTAGCAAGGTCAAGTCCGTTTATTCATTTTAATTTTTTACTTTTCATTATTCATGATGTTAAATAACTAGTTCAGTAATTTATATCTAATTTACATATACATACCGCACCCGTCATAGAATAAGGAGACAATTCAAAAAAGGTCCATTTTATGTTAGTAACGGTATTGAATTCAGGAAGTAACCCTTTTCGTACGTGCAATATCGGAATAACTCTAGTTGGCCTCTCCGCCAGTCCGCCACATGGGAAACTGTTCTTGAAAAAAGATAACATCTCAAATTTTTTGGATAAAACAGCAGAATATGCCATTGCATGAATTGAATATTGGGTGCTAGATTTATAATGTTCAAATGGATTGCTGCAGTAATTACGAATGTTCAGCGTGTTAAATTGAGTAAGTACACAAAAGTATCGAACAAAAACTTCGGTGAACCAAAACTTCAAATACGATTTCCCAACAACATCAATTTTCGAATTGTACCCCCTAGTCTAATTCTGCTCATTGATTGAACCATTATTTTGAAGAAAAAAATATTTCTACCGGGGTAGATATTTTTTGTATTTTTTTCAGAAGGCCTGATAGCTCTTCTAAACAGTATTTCAGGATTATCCAGTCATTCTAGGACCCTATATAAAAAAGTATTTACTCATAGTATATTTCAAAAATTGAAAACATTCAGACTCTCCTGAAACATTTTGAAATTTGTTTCCATTATAATAGAAGTTGGAAAAATTTTTCAACATGTCCGGGTTTTTAGACGCCAAGTGCGGGGTTTTTAAGCTAAGATGGCAAACCTAGTTGGGTTGGAAGTCATGAGAGTTTACGGAACCCCTGGTGGAAAAATACAGACATCGTGAAGAAATGATATAGCCCTCGTGTAAGTAGAACGAGCTCCCTGTTCTGTAACATTGTATGCGTTTTTGAGCGCTCGTACTACAATTTAACTGTATTTTTCGAATTTTGAGCCGAAAATGGTCTCAAACGACTATGTTTGACTGATGACGAATCCGTCGAAAAATTCGAGTCTGTCCGTCCGTTCGGCCGTATACACAATAACTCTCGAACGGAATGTCCTAGAAACTTGAAATTTTCAGGGTAGGTTTGAATCTCGATTGCCGCGGTTAAGTTCGTTAAGTTATAATATGGCCGTTCGAAATTTTGTTTTCCTGATTACTTTGAAACTACAAATTCGATCGAGGACTAAGATGGACAATTACGTGTTCAAGCTACATGCAAAATTTCGTCCAGCTAGCATGACCAGAACCATAGAAACTATAGAAAATTATAACTTTGTAATGGAAAGGCCTACTGAGGACTTGAAATTTTCAAGATAGGTGTGGATCTCGAATGTCGCGGTCACCAGGGCCGTATCTAGGGCGTGGCAAGGGTGGCATTTGCCACGGGCGCAAGGTCCGAAGGGGCGCCAAAAATTATCAAAAATAAATAAAAAGAAGCGCCAAGCAAAAAAAAATAATTCGAAAGGTGACAACACGGTTAAGTAAGTGCGTAATTCGATTACAACATTTCGAAACATTGATATTCAAAGTACAGAATGAAAATGCAATAAGGTCAGAAATACGAGGAATATGGTCCAATTCTTTTTAATTCAATTTTCAAAGATGCCGCAATCTGATCATAAATATTACAATCGGCAATATCGTCATGCGATTCCAAGCACAGCCCTTTTATGAGTTGTTTACACTACATCCCTTATCGCATCCAGCTTGTTTTGAAGGACGGCTTCTTTGATGATGATGGTTCATAATGATCGATTTATTTAGATTTTTAGGCCACATCTGTGGTATTTTGAAAACGATTTGTATTGCCAAAAATTTACCAATCAGAGCTTTGAGCAAAAAATTTAAATTTAAATGTTCGTTTAGTGTGTATCTAGATTTGAAGTGTTATAAGTTGTATAAGTTATAAGTGACAACTTTTACATGTGAACGTTCGTTTAGCAAACTTAAACTTATAAAATCGTATCTTCGTTCCTCCTTGGGACAGGAGCGATTATCGAATACGCAATCCTCGCCATCGAAAAAGAAGTGACATGTACGTTAGATTACTCTGAATTAATTGACATGTTTGCCGAAGTAAAATCAAGAAAAGTGAGATTGTGAGTATCGATTATTGTTTTCTAGACAACTTACCAAAAAATTTTTATTTTACGTTTGCAGTATGTATTTTTAAATTTTAAGTTGAAGAATTTATTTTTTTAAGATAAATGTTCGTATTTATCACATAAATATAAATATTTCATTTTGTTGTTTCAGAATTTGTTTTATTTTTATGCATTTCATTTAAAATGTGTATTCCAATGTTTCGAATGAAAAAATGTTTCCATAAAAATGTTTTTTATTTTGACTCTCTTACGGAAATATATGACTAGCATTATGAAAAAAAATACTATAAGAAAATATGATGGATGAAAAAAAATCTACGCAAATGGGAGGGCGCTGTATAATATATTACCACAGGCGCAATAGTACCTAGATACGGCCCTGACGGTCACGTTCATCAATGAGCAAAATTAGACTATGGGTTCCGTAAATATGGTCGTTTGAAATCCAGTTCTCTCGATAATTCCAAAGGTATGGATTTGATCGTGACGAAATATTGTATTTAAATTGAGAATGATATATTCGAGCTAAATTTTTTCAGATCGCATGATCAGAACCATAGAAAATCATAACTTTCGAACGGAAAGGCCTAGGGACTTGAAATTTTCAGGATAGGTTCGGATCGCGAATTTCGCGGTCACGTTTATCAATAAGCAAAGTTAGACTAGGGGTTCCGTAAATATAGCCGTTCAAACTATTTTTTTCGTGATAATTTCGAAACTACATTTTCGCACATAGATGAAAAATAATGTATTCAAACTACGTGGGAAATTTTGTCCAGATCGCATCACTAAGACCATAGATACCGTAGAAAATTCCGGTGTCAAATCACAGGATCTGGAAGGCCAATTCACGTCACCGAATCTTGAAATAACAAAGTTTGGAAACTTTGTATGCAGTAATTGCAAAGTTTCTCTGGCTGAATGACACGCAACCCCATCTTGTTGAAATCACATGTCCTCAGAACCAATATTTCCAGTTTCGGCCATAAACAATTCGTGATCATGTCGCGATATCTGTCACGGTTAACGGTTATGGCAATGATGTTGTGGCAGCAATTCTTGTGTCAATGGAACTTTGTGGGCCATCAACGCTCAACCTTCTCACATAATACGCTTTACCAAGGCGCTGGTCTCCTCGAACCGCTGCACGCGACCTACGACGTGATGTGACGTCATACGGAAGGCTGTCGGTGTAACTTTTAAATCTCGCCAGCCCTGACTGAACGTCGCATGCGGCGGTTCAGAGAGACCGTGCTCGTGGTTTCCCGAACAAATAATTCGAAAATTGACGGAGGCGCCTCCGGGTCGGTCGTCCGTCGCGTTTCGAGGAGACCAGCCCCTAACAGTTAACTCAGAAAGTCCCAGATGTTGTGTACGTCGGGAAATCGGCATGTTGAGGTCAGCTGCAACACTATCACTCATAGCACCAATATTTTCGTCTGAACGACCGGCACGAGCATACTAATGTCTTTCTCAATCTTGTACTGCACCAGTTTCTTGAAAGTTCCACACAATATTACCTATTTGTTGCTCAGTTGGACGTTTGTGTCGACTATAAAAATCGCGTAATTTGCGGAATACATTTCTCACAAAAGGATCATTTTCATAAAAAAGTTGAATAATCCCAATACGTTGTTGTAATGTATACGACTCCATATTTATACACGGCAGGCCTTCAGCTGTCAGAATGACATATAATATGGGTGCGTTCGATGTTTGAAATGTGTAACATAGGCGCGTACTTTTAAAAACTCAAATTCAAAGACCCTTCATGAAGATGGTTTCAAAGTTCTCGCTTTAGCGTTTCATGAGCAAAATTCATTAGATCTGGATGGTCAGACATTCGGTTCTTGAACGTAACTAAACTTGGTAGGCTTTGGGATGCAAGGTTTTCTCGAAAATCAACACCAAATACTTTTTATTTTTGTTCTATTGGTATTTTTATTCTAAATTCCTCGTTTTCTTTTACAAACAATTCTATCAATATCTCCCCTCCCTTGATTCGCGAATTTTGAAATATCAATCCGAAAGGGGAACTCCGGGATTTTCCAGTTATTTTCGGACGATAACAACGGATGTGGCTGTGGAATCGCAATAAGCTGTTATTTCTCATTGATAAGATAATTTCGGAAATACTAAATGAAACGGATTGGATGTAAAAACAAAGGAAATGAATGAAATTCGTTCTTTTAATCTTGGTGTGGGGAAAAGGAGAATATATTTATTAAACCTATTCTTATCCTCAAGGTTTGGAAAAATATTGAAATTTATTACCAACCTGTTGAACACTATAATTCAGTAATCATCATAGCAACTGATGACATTCGGCCAAACGAAACTGATTTTTGTATGCTGAAAATGAGGATACTTGATGGCTACATCCCATGGAGATACCACTCAAACAGAAAGGCGAAGAATGTTAAATTCTTTGTTGGTTATGCAAATCGGCAGACGATACCTCCTAGCACTTAGAAACAACGCTGTTTGGCTTCTAGTCTTATCACTGCCCCTCCGGTTTCCGAAAGACAGTCATTCAACCTACACAAAATTCAATTTGATGTCAAATGTCAAATCAATATTCTGATCTATGATCATTTAGATTCTTCACTGTAGAGAGACTAGCAAACAACGATTATGAAACGAACCACAGATTCTTTGAACCAAATCAGGCGTCATTATGACAAATAATTTTTTATTATTATAACCTTCAAGAAATACTACATTTTTTTTGCGTGTTTTCGCGTAAAGTTGTTTTTTCATATTACTGATTTTATCAATACCTTATATATAGACACAATAGTGGCTTTCCAGTCAGGTGCGTGTTACTCCGGGGCTTGACGCACTAGGGCGTCATTTTCTGCATTGTTTATAGAGAGATGGTTAGACGAAGAAATTCACTGGGGAGGTTGCTATACCTATAAAAGCGAACAGCAAACCATATATTCCATAAAATGTTTCGAGGCTTCTATGTTTATTAGGAATCTTTGTTTCTGTGCCTGACTGATGAGGAAGTCAGAACCTTCATGGATAACGTGGCGGTTTGAACTTTTTTGGAACTTTTCGAGAAATTTATTCCACATTAATCAGGTAGATGAACCTCGAAATTTATGAATGTATTTACTTTATTTTTTTCTTATTTATATTCCGACTCTCTAAGGTCTCTGTGAAACCCCTCATAAGCTCAGCATGTGCGAGTTAGGGCCCATTTAGATGGAGAGAAAAAGTTTTATTCGCATGCAATAATTGCTTACGATTTCTTGCGTGCGTGAAACTCTCTCCATCTGAATGGACCTTTAGGAGACCCGGTTGAGTTCTGTGTAGGCTTCGAATGTAAAATCATTGTCTATAGAGAGTGGCAGAATTAAATAAATGTAGACGAAATTTTGCCAGTTCTTGAGTCACATTCCTTATCAAACGCACAAATAAAAATGTTCTAATTTTTAACAGATTCGGATGATTCGATAGGAAACTTATTTCTTCAGAAATTCTATTTCAGGTCTGACGTTTTCTCCGAATATTTCTTTGCTGTAACACGCGAGATGGTGGGTATATATGTGGGGTCTCTGTGTCATTTATTTCAAAAAATCATTTCATGAAATAGATATCTACCACAACTTTACTGAAACAGTTTCTTGTGTTCGAGACTGGATTTCAAAAAACACTATTTCATTCTTAATTTTTGAGCGCTCGTACTACTATATCATTTCGTCACAATGTCTGTATTTTTCGAATTTTGAGCCCGAGATGCCTGGAAGGAAATAAGTTTGCAATTAGAGATTCCTGTAAATTACCCAAAAACAAAAATGAAGTCTTTGATGGGCACCTATCTGCCAAAATTCGATGTATCACAATAAAAGAAAATGCCGCAACAGCTGTACGTGAAAACTGCGGTGCTATGGTGGACTGCCTCGCGTGCTTGCCTCATCCCTCCAAAATTAACCATCGAGGCAGCCTCGCGAGGATTACCTCGCGGGCTGCCGATCGGGTATTTCTGGTGATTTGCGTCTGCTATCTTGTGCTGCTCATTTAACACCGGTGCCAAATTTGGGTCCATAGAAATTCATACGTAAGTAAATGACTATAAAAACATGTGCTATCGTCAAATTACTGAAAAAATATCCATGGCAATCTCTATAAGAGAAACCACACGAACGCTTTACCTGATGCCATTTTTTTGTATGTAGATATGTTATTTAAAGCTGAAACGTTGACCTCAGCCACATTTAAATTCGCGATTTTTTGCCTATTTTCATTACGATCTGTCATTATGTTTATGTTTACTTGAAATAAGACTCGATTTTTATAGTAACGACAAATATTTATTCATCAATTCAAGATTAGTATAGCAAATAGAGTCGCGTGCAAAACAGCAAATATTTGTCTGGAAATTTGTCTTCTTCACAATATACAGTATGAAGTATACCAGCCCATATAATCAATCACCATATTACTGGGGAAACATTCTTTGCATCACAGCTTACGTAAAGGGTACAATAATAAAAAGCTAAATCAATGATTTGTTTGGATGCCTCAATTGCATTTCAGTTTATCATACCCAAAAAAAAATTAGAAAAAGCAATGCCGTGAAGTCAGGAGCTTCTGAGCGCTACTTTTAGGTACATTCGCATTTTCAAGTTTAGAAACCAATTGAAAATATTTTCGACAGCCGTCAAAAAATTACAGCAGCTCTTTGTCAATTATGCCGAATCAGCTGTTACAGAAATATAAGGATTTTTTATTCAATATTTCGTTGGAATTTAAAATGGTTCTAGTTATGCGATCTGGAAAAAATGTAGCTTGAATATGTAATTCTCCATAAAAATACAATATTTCGTGACGAGCGAATCCGTAGTTTCGAAATCATCAAGAAAACTAAATTTCAAACGACCGTATTTACGGAACCACGGTCGAAGTTTCGAGGTCCTTCCGTTCGAGAGTCAGACTTGAATTTTTCGACGGATTCGTCATCAGTGAGTCAAACTCACTCAGTCGATTGAGACCATTTTCGGCTCAAAATTAGAAAAATACAGTCATCTATTTTTATCTTGGTAATGCGATCTGGACGAAATTTCGTACGTAGTTTGAATACATTATTCTTCATCTTTGTGCACAAGTTCATTTCAATCCAATTAGTAATTTCGAAATTATCAGAAAAAAAAATTGTGAACGGCCATATTTACGGAATCCCTGGTGGAATTCTGCCCATTGACGAACTTAACTGAGGCATTCAAGAACTCAACCCACACTGATAATTTCAAGTCTTCAGGTCGTTCCGTTCGAAAGTTATCGTGCTTACGGCAGAAAATTCTAAAAATACAGACATCGTGACAAAATAGCCAAATATTACAAAAAGTACTGCCGTGAAGTCGGGAGCTTTTGAGCGCTCGTTCATCCACCTTGTAGGCAGATTAGATTTATATTCACGATCGTTATAATTGAGTGATGAATAGAAAGTTTGCCTAGTTACGGTTGTCTCGCAAAATTAATTTTGATAGGTAATTACATTTTCCCTACGGCGTACGGAAATGTAATTCATCGTTGACATAGCAACACATTTCCCTACGGCGGAGGGAAAGTAGATCTTTTCGATGATCCTGTCAGTCGAAATATGACGTTTTTTTTGTACGTTTGAAAAAAAAAGACATTTTTGCGTGCTTCGTGGTTTCTGAAAAGTGCAACATACCAAATTTATTAGATACTTGGCTGCATGCTGCATCCTTACGGTATTTTGCAACTGAAAGAAACGTTTAGGATTTTCGGCAATTATGTCGCCAGCTGCTATTAGTCAAGCTATAATGGACATATTTCAAGCACTGCCTTTTGTTCTTCAGTCTTTTGTAAAGGTTACACAGTGAAAACAGTGATAGAAAATCGGAATATCTATTCAAATTCCCCAGTTCCGCCCTTACACGATCAATCTTTCATTAGTCTTCACCAGACTGACAAAAATTATTGAATTACATATTTGAAAATCTGTCAGTCTGGTTTATCATTCCATCAGTCAACGCATAAACGATCAGTTTCACATTATTCTGATCAAAGTGACGGACTCAACTGATATCAAACTGATCGTGTAAAACACGTCTAATAGGTCTAACCTCCAAGAGTAACCCAAAAATATCACAAAAAAAGTGCGGGATTGCGACACGAATAATACCAATTCATTTCATATTCTCACACCTAACCAGTTTGCCTACTCTATAAATGAATGTATCTCGCCAAAATTAGCTTACTTAGATGTTCTGAATCAGTTCTAAAATTACCAGAGTTATTAATATTGATGTGTTTGATTTCTAGGATGTTCCTTTTTCTGAAATTTTTTTCATTATCTAAGATTTTGACGTTCGAAAATCAAACCTGCGATCCTTCTAAAAAAATTGGCCCACAAAGCTGTCTTTTCTCGATTTTTAACTTTATCATATTTGTGTTGCTTTATTCTACTCTGCAAATATTGTCTAGTTTGAAGTCCCATACATCACACCAGAACATTGATTTTTATTGTTCGGGTCCTTAATTTTGCTATATAATATACCAACAGTTTTCGTGTTATACATGTTATCCACATTCTGGGATATATGGTACCTTGAAATATGCTTTAGTTTGTTCAATTGTGTTTTCTTTTCTGTTCTTAATTTTCTGTAAAAGTTCTATAACAATTTTACTAACAAAAGATTTGGGGAATCTGTTATCCCATCAAAATTAGGTTAGGATTTTCTGTGATTTGCTTTTTTATCGTTGGAATTTTCTATAACTGAACGTGCTCTTCGCGTTGTAGGAATTGGTGTTAAAAATCAAGGATAATTTTTTATTGTTGGCTGGACTTATGCGTTCATTTTTGTGTCAATGTTTGTATAATTGATGTCATTTTATAATAATTTTGAGGCCTGAAGAAGCAGATGAAAATCTGCGAAACATCGCTGATATGTGATATTTTTGGATCAGCAGTTAATATTGCAGGGAAGGGGGAATCCAAAAATCACTAAGCGAGCCTTACACGGTCGATATTATTGAAGCAATATCGATATCGATCAATATATTGAACTTGTAAGGAGGATATTGGCACAATAATATTGAAGGCAATAATATAGGAACAAATAAAATCCGTTTGATCTTGCCCTATAACCTTGAGCTTGCCATTTTAATACAGAACGAAGTTTTGAATATGGGGATGTATCTACATAGTGTTTAATTGCAAGGGTTGACTTCAACATTGAATAATTGGCCCACAATGTTGAAGAGTTCATCTTCAAACAAAGTTCTAGGAAGTATGCCATCACAACGTTATTCGAAAAAGAACTTGTGTTTTTACTCTTGCGATAGTTCATGAAACGTTTATATGCATATTCGTACTTTTTTTGGCAATAATTCTAATGAAGCAGTATGCACTGCGTCAACCAGCTCTGGAGTTTTCGAAAACACCAGCAATTAAATTTATATGCGTCATATTTGATAATTCAACATAGGTATATACGTTTCTATAATAATGCAACCAATGTTATAACGAATTCCAAAGCATCATTTTTTGAGCGCTCGTACTACTTACAAGAGGGCTATATCATTTCGTCACGATGTATGTATTTTTCGAATTTTGGGCCGAAAATGGTCTCAATCGACAAGGTTTGACTCACTGATGACGAATCCGACGAAAAATTCGAGTCTGTCCGGCCGTCCGTCCAGCCGTACACATAATAACTCTCGAACGGAACGACCCAGAAACTTGAAATTTTCAGAGTAGGTTCGAATCTCGAATGCTGCGGTCGAGTCCGACCAAGGGTTCCGTAAATATGGCCGTTTGAAATGTTGTTTTCCCGATTAATTCGTTACTGCGTGTTCAAGCTACATGCAAAATTTTGTATAGATCGCATGACCAGAACCATAGAAACCATAGAAAATTATAAGTTTCGAACGGAAAGGCCTAGGGACTTGAAAATTTCAGGATATGTTTAGATCTTGAATGTCGCGCTTACGTTCATCAACAAGCAAAATGAGACTAGGGGTTCCGTAAATATAGCTTTTCAAAATATTTTTTTCCTGATGATTTAAAAAAAAACTTATTGGATTGGAATGAAATTTTGCACATAGATGAACAAAAAATGTATTCAAACTACCTGCGAAATTTTGTCCAGATCGCATCACCAAGACCATAGATATCGTAAAAAATTCTAGAGAATTGTCGAAAGAAAAATTGGTCACTAAGCACTGACGTGAAGTCTGAAGTTTCGCCTTAGTTTGAAATTTTTATCGACAACTGTCAAAAATTTCTTCAATTGGTTTCTAAAACTGGAAAATGCGAATCTACCTACAAGGTGCATGCATGTACGAGCGCGCAAGAGCTCCTGACTTCACTGCAGTGCTTTTTATAATTTTTTATGAATGAAATTATTCACGTTTTTTTTCTGAATTTATTATATATATATCTGTCGAATTTTAAACGATTTGCGGAAAATAGTATGTTTACCTCATAGGAAAAGCCACAATCACAGTCGTCCAGGGATGTTAGGCTTTTCCTACCCGGTAAACAATGTACTATTTCTTTGCTAGGGAACTTTTCACCCGATGTGTTATGCTCGCGCATGAAATGCGTCCGCAATCTTGTATATTTATACCATCAGAAGGCTTTCTAGCTCTCTGTACGTATCGAGGAATTGACATTTCGACTTGTTACAACCAGGACATCACTTGTTACATTATAGATGTACATATTATATGCTAATATCTCGTCTTCGCATGTGTTACTTAGTATACAGAGAGACTTGTTATATAATATATCAACATATTCTTTGTTATTGATGTTTAATAATACTATATAATTTTTTTTTCAGCGAACCATAGAAACATGGGCATCGACACAAGATACACCCCAGACCCCCAACGAAGCCATGCCGACATAATAAGGAACCGGTCGACTCCGAACAGGCCGGCAGTGGCTGCCAAGGGCAAAATAGTTGTGGGTTTGTATAACTACGAAGCTCGTGACAACACAGATGTGTCTTTCAAGAAGGGTGACAGGATGGAGGTCATCGATGATTCCGAAGGGGATTGGTTTGTGGTACTCCACGTTCTTACAAAGGAAAAGGGATACATCCCAAGTAACTATGTGGCGGCGGAGATGAGCGTGGAGAGTGAAGAGTAAGTTTCACTAAACGGGCATTGTTTGAGTGAAGAATCAGTTACTGAGTATTGCTATCTCTCAGGATGGAGTACTCTCGATGGACAATTTTGTAACTCATTCAATTAGTTCGATCAACGCCCATAAAGGGGGAAGGGAGAATACTTAAAGTCCTAGGACTTGAGTGAGGGGGGGGGCAATCTTCAGTTTTTTGTTTGTATATCTCCCAAACGGTGCGTCGTTCGGTAAAACCTACTATACAGGGTGATTCCAAATTCGACCTGAACCTTGAAGACGTGTTAGTATGACTCCATTTTTCGTCAATTTTTTCTACGTTGAGCAAGTTTGATTATAATTTCGGATTATTTTTATTAGAGAAGGATATGATATGTATGGAAAAAGCGAAAATATACTGTAATAGATGTTGAAAATGAATTCGTATGATTTGAAAGTTGGTATATGAAGAAGAGAATAGTCAATTTCTAATATCAATTCGCCTGGAACTTTCGAACTCCACAATTTATGTATGACAAAAGTATTCTAAAAACTTGCCAAATTCCTCCTTTATTTCTCTAAAAAGTTTTTGTTAGAATGCAGGCAATAGTTTCGTTTCATCAGATTTTTTTAAAAACAACCTTTTGAATGTCCGGCATAAAAAATAGTGATTTGGATGGGAGCAATAGCTAATCTTTTGATAGGTCCTTAGTATCTAGATCTACCTGACCACTTAAATGGAGAAAATTATGAAGAATTTCTGAGAACAAATATGGACAGTTTTTGGGACGAGGCATGATTGACGGGCATGAAATCATTTTCCAACAGGATGGGTGTCCCACACACTTTAGGCTAAACGTTCGTATGTTCTTCAACAGATTGTTTCCTAATCGGTGGATAGGTAGGAGAGGACCTATTTCGTGGCCTGCGAGAAGTCCGGATCTAACACCGTTAGATTTTCATGTTTGGGGCAGTTTAAAAGGAATAGTATATGAAAGGGAAATACATACACGTATAACTTGTGGAGAGAATAGACGGAGCAGTGAGAAGATTGAGAGTAAATTTCAGGACTCAAGAAATTAGAAAGAGGGCACGTGCTTGTATAAGGAATAGGGGAGGACATTTCGAACATAATTTATGAATAAATTTCTCAATAAAATTTTGAGTTAAATTACAATAAAAAAATATTTAATTCGTTACTTTTCTTTCTTCGCTTATATCCCCTTCAAAATCAAAATCTGCTGTAACGAAACTAGTGCCTGCATTCCAACGAAAACTTTTTTAGGAATTAAAGAAGGAATTTGGCAAGGGTTTAAAATACTTTTGTCGTGCATAAATTGTGGAGTTCGAAAGTTGCAGGCGAATTGATATTAGAAATTGACTATTCTTTTCTTCATATACCAACTCTCAAATCATACGAATTATTTTTCAACATCTATTACAGCATTTTTCCGTTCTTTTTAATACATATTATATCCTTCTCTAATAAAAATAATCCGAAATTATAATCAAACTTGCTCAACGTAGAAAAATGGACGAAAAATGGAGTAAGGTGGGTAAATTTTCAAAAAACACAGAAACTCAAATAACTCGTGAACTGTTGATTTTTGAATATCAATAAATATGGCGCAAATGAGTCATACTAACACGTTTTTCAAGGTTCACGTCGAATTTGGAATCACCCTGTATACAGAAAGAAAGCTCAATGAATTCTCTACATTTTCTGAGACATCCTCAGCCGAAAGTTTCTAATTAACGAATAATTCATATTCACCTGTTTTTCAACAAGCATTCCCTTCTAGCGCTTCAGTCTTTCTATTTTCGGCCTTACCTCGTAAATTAAAACTTATTGTATAGAGAATGAAAGTTTTTAAATTCCCTACAAGATTGCCTTTATCCTTTGTAACTCAAAACAGTTTTTGAGATATCCGCTGCTGAAATTTGCTGATTAAGGAATAGTTTATTATTTCATAAGGAGGAAAAGTGTCACTTTTCATGGTGAGCTTGTGTTTACCCGCCGCACGGAGTGAGGCGGGTAATTGAATTAGAGCCATAAAAAGTCACTTCTCCGCTGAATGGAATATGTTATTTTTTTTTCATACGTTTTGAAATTCATTAAAATCTGGAGATTAGATTTATATTTACGATCGTTATAATTGAGTGATCAATAGAAAGTTTGCCTAGTTACGATTGTCTCACAAAATTAATTTTGATAGTTCATTACATTTTTCCCTACGGCGTACGGAAATGTTTTTCATCGTTGATAGCAACAACTTTCCCTACGGCGGAGGGAAAGTAGACCTTTTCGATGATCCTATGAGTCGAAATATGACGTTCTTTTTGTATGTTTGAAAAAAAAGTACATTTTCACCTGACGTCATTTGACAAACATTTACTTCAGCCCCTCAGCCTTCCACTTTTCTACTATATCCATTACGAAAGAAAAAGAAGAGCAAAATTTCCTTCAAAATGTAAACAGGGTTACAGGGAAAGTACAAAGTTTCAATTCGATCAGATTGGGTATTTTCCGAAATATTGAGAAAATGATGCAGATGCTGTCAAGCTCTAGGCCTTTTCTTTCGTGTTTACGGCCGCACAGACGGATGAATTGAATTTGCCCTCCAATTCTTCATCTATCAGTCAGTCTAAGGAACATGCGATTTTGTGCTGCGCGCACGTTTAGTCGAAAAAATGCAGCAAATTCTCTTAAATAGGAATGCGCACCTATACGACCAAATAATCGCCGCGATTAAACAGGTGCAACCTGTCCCATTTTTGAAGCGACGCGATTGTCGCAAAGTGTAATGAGTCAAACGAAAAGCAATGCACCTGTGTCAATTCAATCGCGATTTAGTTGCTGCCTAACGTTCTTTGTGTGAGTGTGAAATATTTTTTGGCCCTCTATAAAATTAAAAAATGTCCGACAACGAATCTCCCGCTGAGGAAAACCTCGAAAATAGTGTTTTAGACAAGGATGAAATCATTGGATGAGTAAAAAGAGGCCGGCTCTTTATAATAAGCAATTGAAAGAATATAGCGAACGGAATGTAGAAGAAAAACTATTGGGTGAAGTTTGTGCAAGTGTAATACGCACACATCCCATAGTATTGAAAAAAGATTTTAGGATGGTTTCTTAGGTCGGTATAAATTTTGTGAAATTGCCTTTCTACAGCCTTTGACTTATCACTGGATGCACCCAATACTGCTTTTTGGGCCGTTTCCTTGATTCGGCACGTAATAGTAGAGATACCACGCAAGCGGTTTTAGTAAAATCCATGTTGTTACTTGAATGTAGTTTCAATTAATTAACCGCGAGTGCGCACATGAAACATTTTCAAATTGCTTTCTTGGCGATTGCGATTATTCAGAAAATGGCATGTGCGGCGCCTAGCCTTACCTAAAATCAAACATAGTCGTGACTCCTCCCTTTTCGAACGACGCGTTTTTTCCCGACGTACTCTTTATGTCGGTATGACGTCATATATTTAAAATTTTGGTTTTTTCACTAATCTATTGGCGTTTTTGATCTACCGGCTTAATATCTATCTTATCCGATGTGGTTCATTGTGCATTGAAATTTCATACGGTACACTCTCACCCTCGGTTTCGCGAATCTTGATCAACGCAAATGTTAACTAATCAGGTGTTAAAACCTATGCAAAGATAGCAAAGCAATGCGCTTTGCACAGAATTAAACAAATAAACAAGTGCGTTGATCAAGCTTCGAGAAATTGCAGAAAAGACAATATTTGATCTAATTTTTTTTTCTTTAAAGCTGGTTCTTCGAGAATATATCCAGAAAGGAAGCGGAGAAACTCTTATTGGCTGAAGAAAATCCAAGGGGAACATTTTTGGTCCGTCCCTCTGAACATAATCCTAATGGATACTCATTATCGGTGAAAGATTGGGAAGAATACAGGGCTCATCATATAAAACATTATAAAATAAAACCACTGGACAACGGAGGATTTTACATCTCAACCAATAAAACTTTCGATACACTTTCCGAACTGGTGAATTCATATACAAGTAAGTTACATTTTTATTCATCAAATCATTACACTCCCCATATACAAAATGACATTGAAATAATTCGAGAAAAGGACTGACGTGAGAAGTCAGAGCTTTTGCGAGCTTGTTCAAATTCATCGCCAGAGTGGTCACTGATCCAGGTAGGTACTTCGAAATTATCGAAAAGATACAGGAAAATGCTTTGTAATTTCACGATATTTTCATCTGGAATTCGAGATCTCAAATTTCGACAAATTTCACGTAAAATTCTGGAAAGCTGGAAAAAAAGTATTGTGAAACTAGAAAATCTGTGAGAATCATCACTTACCCCCCATTTCCAATGTTGTTTTGTGAACAATTAACTAATCTATGATCATTTTGATTTGACATGAGGTGACACAGTATCGAGACTATCGAAACAAAAATTATGAAACGAATCGCAGATTCTGTGAACCAAACCGGCATTCCTAAATATATCAGAAGAAGAAGAAAATATATTTATTGCTCTCACAAATTGCTAACGACTCTCGTCTTTCTACCTGTATAATATACATTTTTTTTCTCATATACATTTTTTTATCTTGAATACATAATGTGTATATAAAAAAAATTACGGAGCACTGCCGTGAAGTCAGGAGCTTTTGAGCGCTCGTACATCCACCTAGTAGGTAGATTCGCATTTTCCAGTTTTAATAATCAATAGAAGGAATTTTCGACAGCTGCCAAAAAAATTCTCAAACTTGAGCAAAACTCCAGACTTCATGTCAGTGCTTCAGCTGACCAATTTTTTTCTCGATAATTCTACCTTCTAGGTAGATTCGCATTTTCCAGTTTTAGAAATCAATTGAAGGAAGTCACAAAAATTCTGAAACTTAGGCGAAACTCCATATCAGTGCTTTAGGTGACCAATTTTTTTTCGATAATTCGCTAGAATTTTCTACCGTATCTATGGTCTTGGTGATGCGGTCTGGACAAAATTTCGCACGTAGTTTGAATAAATTATTCTTCAGCTAGGTGTAGAATTTCGTCCCAATCCGCTCTGTATTTTCGGAACTATCAGCAAAAAAATATTTTGAACGGCCATATTTACGGAACCCCTAGTCTAATTTTGCTCATTGATGAACGTAACCGCGACATTCGCGATCCAAACCTACCCTGAAAATTTCAAGTTCCTACGCCTTTCCCTTCGGAAGTTATAATTTTATAAGGTTTCTATGGTTCTGGTCATGCGATCTGGACAAAATGTTGCTTTAATATATCCATTCTCGATTAGAATACAAATTTTATCCCGATCGAATCCGTAGTTTCGAAATGATCGAGAAAACAAATTTTCAAACGACCGTATTTACGGAACCCCTAGTATAATTCTGCTCATTGATAAACGTGAACGCGACATTTCAGATCCACACCTATCCTGAAAATTTCAAGTCCCTAGGCCTTTCCGTTCGAATGTCATGATTTTCTATGGTTTCTATGGTTCTGGTAATGCGATCTTGAAAAATGTAGCTTGAATATATCATTCTCAATTAGTATACAAAATTTCGTCACGATCGAATCTGTAGTTTTGAAATTATCAAGAAAACTCAATTTTGAACGACCATATTTACGGAACCCCTTGTATAATTTCGCTCATAGATGAACGTGATTACGACATTCGAGATCCACACCTATCCTGAAAATTTCAAGTCCCTAGGCGTTTCCGTTCAAAATTTACAATTTTCTATGGTTTCTATGGTTCTGGTCATGCGATCTAGACAAAATTTCACATGTGAACACCTCATTCCCCATTTAAGTGCATAATTTCATCTCGATCAAATCTGTAGTTTCCAAGTAATCAGGAGAACAAAATTTTGAACGGTCATATTTACGGAACCTCTAAAGGAATTTGGCCCATTAACGAACTTAACCGAAGCATTCGGGAACTGAGCCCACACTGAAAATTTCAAGTCTCTAGGTTGTTCCGTTCGAGAGTTATCGTGCTTACGGCCGGACGGACAGACACGAATTTTTCGACGGATTCGTCATCAGTGAGTCAAACTCTATCGATTGAGATCATTTTCGGCTCAAAATTCGAAAAATACAGACATCGTGACGAAATGATATAGCCCTCGTGTAAGTAGTACGAGCGCTCAAAAAGGTTATCAAGGTGACGGTGTTATCTGGATCCTTATTGTTTCCATTAGGGGCTTGATGGGGGTATTTTCTTCTGTTTTGTTCTTGTCTCGAATATTGTAGAACAACGGGCTGGAGGATTTGGAGGTTGTGTGGTCTGCTCGCAAATTTCTTTCCTATCTAATCTATCTATTCTTTTAAATCTACTAAGAAGTGCGTCTATCTTCATTTTATCGTAAAGAAGGTCATTTGGAGGGTTATGGAGTGGATTTCTTGGATGGCGTATTCTACTCAAAGTTCTCAAACTACTGCGTTCTGCTACCTCAATGTTATTGAGGTTGGGTCGTCTACAATTATTATATATTAGATATCCGTATTCTAATATAGGCCTGCATATGGTTTAGTAGATTCCTTGAGACTGTTGTTTGGTTTATTCCTCGGTTTTTGTAGGTAAGGATCTGAAAAGATCTAGCGATTATTTCTCCTTTTTGAGCGCTCGTACTACTTACACGAGGGCTATATCATTTCGTCACGATGTCTGTATTTTTCGAATTTTGAGCCGAAAATGGTCTCAATCGACTATGTTCGACTCACTGATGACGAATCCGTCGGAAAATTCGAGTCTGTCCGGCCGGCCGTAAGCACGATAACTCTCGAACGGAACAACCTAGAGACTTGAAATTTTCAGTGTGGGTTCAGTTCCCGAATGGCTCGGTTAAGTTCGTTAATGGGCCAAATTCCACCAGGGGTTCCGTAAATATGGCCGTTCAAAGTTTTGTTTCCCTGATTACTTGAAAACTACAGATTTGATCGAGATGAAATTTTGCAATCGAATGGAAAATGAGGTGTTCAAGCTACATGTGGAATTTTGTCCAGATCGCATGACCAGAACCATAGAAACCATAGAAAATTGTAACTTTTGAACGGAAACGCCTAGGGACTTGAAATTTTCAGCATAGGTGTGGATCTTGAATGTCGTGATCACGTTCATCTATGAGCAACATTATACTAGGGGTTCCGTAAATACGGTCGTTTGAAATTTTGTTTTTTTGATAAATTCGAAACTACGGATTCGATCGAGATGAAATTTTGTATTTTAATCGAGAATGATATATTGAAGCAATTTTTTGTCCAGATCGCATGACCAGAACCATAGAAACCATAGAAAATTCTAACTTTTGAACGGAAAGGCCTAGGAACTTGAAATTTTCAGGGTGGGTTTGGATCGCAAATTTCACGGTCACGTTCATCAATGAGCAAAATTAGACTAGGGGTTCCGTAAATATGGCCGTTCAAGATATTTTTTTCCTGATAGTTTCGAAACTACTGATCGGATTGGAATGAAATTATGCACTTAGCTCAGGAATAATGTATTCAAACTACGTGCAAAATTTTGTCCAGATCGCATCACTAAGACCATGGATACCGTGGAAAATTCTAGCGAATTATCGGAAAAAAATTGATCAGCTGAAGCACCTACATGAAGTCTGGAGTTTTGCCTAAGATTCAGGATTTTTTTGACAGCAGTCAAACATTCCTTCAATTGATTTCTAAAACTGGAAAATGCGAATCTACCTACAAGGTGCATGTACGAGCGCTCAAAAGCTCCTGCCTTCACGGCAGTGCTTTTCGAAATTTGTTTTCGTTGGAATGCACTTTAAAGTTGGTCCTATTATCAACTGTAATTTCCAGGTATTTAGCATGTTGGACTGGTGTTATAGTATGTTGAAGCATTCTGACATTTTGTGAGTTGTCTGATATTTTGTGGCCAAATATTATTAATTTTGATTTGTCAGGGTTTGGCAGAATTCTCCATTTTTTCATCCATATCATGATTTTGTCACAAATGCTTTGTAATTTCTCTATTGTGTCATTCAGATTCTTGCTGTGTGTTATGAGCGCAGTATCATCAGCATATTGAAGGATGTAACTTTCTAGTTCTTCTGTCACTTTGTATATATCGTGTACATAAATGTTGTATAGTACTGGTGATAATGGGGAGCCTTGTTGTACACCTTGTTGGGGAGAGAACGAATTCTAACAGGTGTTTGTTGATTTTAACCATCACGTTTCTGCTTCTTGAGAAATTTCCTATTATATTTTGTAGATAGACTGGGGTATTCAGTGGCTGGAGTTTGCGTAGCAGGCCTTCGTGCCACACACTATCAAATGCTTTCTTGATGTCCATTTCATTGTAGTTTGAACATTCGATATTAGAGCTACTAATGGGTGGATGGTTGAGTGGCCTTTCTTGAATCCAAACTGTGAAGGAGGGATGTTTTGTCCAATTGAATTTTCAAGACGAATTTTCATGATTTTTTCAAGTGTTTTTCCTAAAATTGGCAAAAGAGTGATGGGGCGATAACTAGACACCTGGTCGAAGTCTGTAATGTGTTTGTGGATTGTTACAATAGTTCCCTTTTTCCACTCCGTTGGGAAGTGTCCAGTATTCAGACAGTAGTTGTAGATCCTCCTTATTTCATCATGAACTTCTTTTATAACGTTGTCATAACCGGGTGCTGTGTTCTTCCCATGTAAAGCTTCTTCGTACTCTGCATCAGTTATCTCTGGAACTGGGTCTATGTTATTTATAGTGCTTTTCTGTAGTTTTCTATTTGGGTTTTAAAATTTTGATCGAAAATAGGATTATCCTTTGCGGTAAATGTTTCTTGATAATATTCTTTGAATGCTGATGCTATTTCTTCATCTGTATTGTATGTTCTTCCGTTTTTCGTAATTTGCGTCATGTTAGTTTTGGTGTTGTATCTTGTCAGCTTCTTTATTTCTTGCCAATAGTTCCTGCCCTTCATTTCATTGATCTTTTCACATGTTTGTATCCATTTGGTCGACCTATATTCAGTTATGAGTTTGTGTATTTCTTTGTTGAGTTTTTTATATAGCATCCTTATGTTGTCGTCATTGTTAATTTTCAGTTCTCTGTAAAGTTTTTTTTTCTTCTTAATTTGGGCTATAATGTGTGGTGGTAGTATGTGAAGAAAGTGTTTTCTAGTGAGTTTTTTCTCCAGGTTTGAATAGACATCCTTCATTATGTGTAGTAGTTGATTCGGCAGAGTTTAGTGTGATCTGGATGGCTAAGTGGTCAGATCCTAAGTCAGGAATCAGTTCTGTTTATAATATAATATAATAATCTTTAATGATTTTGGTGCATGGTACTATATCTGGTGTGCCTGGTGGATTATTACTTATGATGAATGTTGGTAGGGTTTTAATTTGAGTAAAGTCTGAGTTTTCCAGAAATTGTCTATTCTTTCTTCTGTTACAGTTATAGTCACCAATGAGTAGAGCATACCTGCATTGTGCTGCTTTTCTGAATATATTTTCTTCGATTTCTGAGTGGGGATGTATATAAGATAGGAAAATATACAGTTTTTCATTGCCCATGGGTATTGTGCAGTGGAGGGTTTCGTTCAGTGGGTTGTTCATAGCTGGTGGGTCTGCTTCTCCTAGTTAAAGTTCTCTGCTGCATTGAATCAAGCTACCGCCTCTGGTGTTGTTTGTTTTGTTACTGATTCTTCTCACAGTTGTCCAGTCTCGATAATCTGTGTTGTTCATTTATTTTAGCTACAACCAATAAGTTGCACATTATTTGGTTATTTTATTAAGTATTTCTTTGAGATGTAGTTATTCATGTTGGCATATAATAATTTTATGTTATTGATCTAAATATATCAATTTATTGATTTTAGTGTTATCACACTTTGTTTTGCAAAACTTATTAGACTCTTATTATTGACTCTAATCCTCATCCATATTTTCAGAAAATGCATTCGGATTATGCCATGTATTGTCGAAACCATGCCCGAAACCTGAGCCTACCATGTGGGATCTAGGGCCAACATATCGTGATAAATGGGAAATACCAAGAAATGAAATTCATCTGGTGAGACGTCTAGGCCGAGGTAACTTTGGAGAAGTCTATTATGGAAAATGGAAAAGCAATACCGAAGTAGCAGTCAAAACTCTACGAGAAGGCACCATGTCCACCCAGGCATTTTTGGAAGAAGCTGCAATAATGAAAAAGTTTAGACATAAACGTCTAGTGCAACTTTTCGGTGTGTGTAGTGAGGAAGAACCAATTTTCATTGTTCAGGAATACATGTCCAAAGGTAGTTTGCTAGATTTCTTGAGAAATGAGGAAGGAAGACAATTAGGCTTTGACGAATTGATTTATATAGCTTTCCAAATAGCTAGTGGTATGGAATATTTAGAAAGTAAACAATTAATTCATCGAGATTTAGCTGCAAGAAATGTTCTCATTGGTGAAAATAACATTGCAAAAATTTGTGATTTTGGTTTGGCAAGGGTGATTGAGGATAATGAATATTGTCCCAAGCAAGGATCTCGATTCCCTGTTAAATGGACTTCCCCAGAAGCTATAGTTTATGGTAAATTCTCAATCAAATCAGATGTATGGTCATATGGAATTCTACTAATGGAATTATTCACATATGGACAAATTCCTTATCCAGGAATGCACGGTAGGGAAGTTATTGAAATGGTTGAGAAAGGCTACAGAATGCCAAAACCTACCTCTCATATCCTTCCTGACGAAATTTACCAAATTATGTTGAATTGTTGGGATTCTCGTCCAGAAAATAGACCCACATTTGAATTTTTGACTCACTACTTTGAAGGTTTCAATGTAACTTCTGAAGTACCCTACAGAGAAGTTCCAGACTAACAATTGAAGTAAATTCAAGATTACATTTTAGATCACTGTTTTTAGTTATTTGATATAAGATCTCATAATGATTTATAAAGAGCTTCGAACATTACATTACTTTTTGGCACAAACAACATTCAGTCTGTTCTTCTGTTGCCAGTAAATGATATTTTTATACAACGAGCGTTGAGAAAAAAAGAGGTGAAGTAGGCTATAGACTTTGAAACAAATAGCTTGTTTACATTGAGCATGTGTATATTTCACTCTATTTTCCAATGTTAACTTTGAAGATGAACAACTGTCATTTTTTCACAGTCGATACTATATTTACTTACTTACATTTTTTTGAGAACCATAATACAAGTATTCTCAAATCACCACAAAAAGTTGAAGTTGCCATTTTAGTGCCGGAAGTACGAAAAAAATCAAGTGAACTAAGGGCTGGTTGTATAAACACTTCGAACTGTTTTTCGAGATGAGAAATTTACTATATAAACGTTATTTCATACTATACAGAGTTCAAGTGAACCTCCAAATCAACTATTCAGGAAGATGAACTTTAGATCAATGCAGAGAACATGAAATGGTTGGTTGGTTCATTTGCTTTATAATCTTAATTAATGTTTTCCTCTGTTCCTATTTTGTACATCTAGGAAACGTCCTCATCAGACACACTGATTGAGCTTCATTTGTAATATATATTGTTATTTTGTTTGATAGAATTTATTATCAACAGTAAAAGCACACCAGTTTTTTTTATTGAAGAGATATATTGACATCGTCAAAGGTCAGTTTGACATGCGATTTTACTGTGAGAAATATTTACTGATATAAAACCATTTGTTCTGCCAAGATGAAGTGAGGATAAGTTATGTTTGAACAACAATTACAATTTTCATTATTTTTAATTGCCGATTGGCAAAATGTCTCCACGGATCTGTCAAAAATCCGAAAAAACCAAAAGTAACCAAATATCAGTGCTACCAACTCAAAACTTATGTGAATACAGCTAAACTAAGTTTCATAAGTTCACATTGAATGATAAAATCAGGACTGAAAGTTCATTGGCATTCCGTTCAACCAAAGATCAGATCGGTTTTATACAACCAGCTTTTAAAACTTTCAAACATTGGAACTTGAATTTAAAATATAATATTAGTTCCCTAGATTGAAAGAAGTAATTTTTTTCTCTTCTTGCCCACGATACTTGAAATTGAAAGAAAAAAGCATTGTAGGTAAATATGAAATGTCATGAGAGAGTTGTACAGTGCAAATGACAAGTGACCTATAATATCAAATTTATCTTTTATACAAAAACTTTTGTACGGACTAAAAATTGTACTGGCGAGGACCAAAAAGTAATTTGCCCTATGCTAACCAGTTAGTTCCTAATTTCTTAAGTAATTGTGGAATTTATTTATCCTTATCCACCCTCAAATGAAGAATTTCTCCTAAAAATCTTTCTCTTCTGCTTGAGTTTATCGAACAATATAATACTGGAGATACCTAATGATTATTGAACTATAATAATTATTTTAATTCCAATTTGCATGTTAGTGTGCTTGCTGAATGTGTGTAAGTTTTAAAGAAAATTGTATCAATTATTGACAAAAATTCATCTTTTTATTTAATGTCACATGGAAAGTTTGAGATTAAACAAAGATGCCTAGAAACCCTGGTGTAGCAACTCGTAAATGAACAATTTTAAGCTTAAGTCATTTTTTCGCGTAGATCCCGGTTCAAAACTATTTCGTAGTGGACGTCACCAGTTCGTGTATTGCTAAAATGCCATAATTTCAAAACGGTGACGTCATCATAGAAATGTCACTTAAATCTTCACAAAACGCACGAATGAACAAATCAATGAAGAAAACAACAATATTCTTTTAACAGCTGTTTCCGTAAAAGGTCAGAAAACAGGTCATCCATGTCATAAAAGAACGAACCGCAGTTCGGACTATCCCAAAACTTGATTTCAAACTGGACTAAATTATTTTAATTCATGTTCTAGTTCCGATATAATCCACATTTTTTCCCAATCGGGAAAAAATGTGGAATCATAGCTTGGTTAAAATTTCCTTCCATAATACTATTACTATCTATCAATGGCAATTATTAAGAAATCTTGGAAGTATAGAACAATTTATCATATTATTATTTATGATCGGTGCCAAAAACCAGGGTTTCTATAAACCTGTGATATGTGTGTTGAAAATTCAACTACAACACTGACAATCCATTAAAAAGGTTTGCATAGTTTATACACTGAATAAATGATGAAGTATATTGGGTATATTTGATGTTTTATTGAGGTGATGATGTGCTTTTGTGTATACTACAATTGTTTCAATATATGTTTCTTTAGTCTAAATGTTTGTTAGCCTTTTTATATATAATAGGAAATGAGTCAAACCCTTTTATTTTTTCCACAGTTTGAATACAGCCATATATTATTTTTATGAATGAAAGTCTTGTAAATACATTTTAAAATATAGAAATAAAATGTGCTCCTCAATCAAGCCCTGGCCTTTAATTCTTCCTGTATGTCTAATTTTTTGTATATCTATGTGTTCATGCATGAATACTGCTGAACAGATTTTCGATTAAACTCAACACTGTGATTCCTCAAGTTTCTGAACATGAGATAATTTTTGTACCTAAAAATCTTTGAGCTTTCCTAGAATAAGAAAGAATTTCTGTTCATTTTCAAGTTTAAGAGCACAGGGATTCTCACTAGTAATACCACTAGAGGTCAAATTATTTCCGGAAATTTTTTCGAGCTCATGAATATTTTTAGAAAATTATCCCTCGTCTTCGACTCGGGATAATTTTCTAAAAATATTCATGGGTGAAATGATTCATCCTTGAACTGATCAAAAAATCCATGTCCGTATTAGAAAAATATGGGACTTTCGCAAGCTGAGATACGTGTTTAAAGATCTAGGATCTTCAGATAAGTATTCCTAACAAACTACTTTTCGTTTTGTGCCTTTATATTACTAAGGGTGCGATATATATACAGGTATCCCGGCAATACGTGACTCTTTCACAGGTGTGAATGAAGTATATCAAGACGAGTCAGAAATGCTTAAATTTATTTTCCTACGACGTCCCACAGCGAAGATATGTGCCTCCAAATGGTACTCCCATAATTAAGTTTTTTTCTAATAACTTCCGGAGGCCTAACCGACTCTGTTGATTTTTCGAGTTTGAGTCAATTCAAATATCAGTTGTGATTTGTTTCCAACACCTTCCCCATCGTCCTCCAGATCGCCAATAACGGACTGACTAATGGTCAGAAACTTTTTTTTTGTTGAAGATATCGGCAAAATTCCTACATTCATGTATTTCATCATTATTTGAAAAAAAAGGTAAACCGGTGCAGCATCGAAAAATTACGAAAAGCACTGCCGTGATGCAGGAGCTTTTGAGCGCTCGTACATGCACCTTGTAGGTAGATTCGCATTTTCCAGTTTTAGAAATCAATTGAAGGAATTTTCGACAGCTGTCAAAAAAATTCTGAAACTTAGGCGGAACTCCAGACTTCATGTCAGTGCTTCAGCTGATCAATTTTTTTCGATAATTCGCTAGAATTTTCTACGGTATCTATGGTCTTGGTGGTGCGATCTGAACAAAATTTTGCACGTAGTTTGAATACATTATTACTCAGCTAGGTGCAAAATTTCATCCCAATCCGCTCAGTATTTTCGGAACTATCAGCAAAAAAATATTTTGAACGGCCATATTTACGGAACCCCTAGTCTGATTTTGCTCATAGATGAACGTGATCGCGATATTTGCGATCCAAACCCACCTTGAGAATTTCAAGTTCCTAGGCCTTTCCGTTCAAAAGTTACAATTTTCTATGGTTTCTATGGTTCTGGTCATGCGATCTGGACAAAATATTGTTTTAATATATCATTCTCGATTAAATTACAAAATTTCATCTCGATCGAATCCGCGGTTTCGAAATTATCCAGAAACCAAAATTTCAAACGACCGTATTTACGGAACCCCTGGTATAATTCTGTTCATTGATAAACGTGAACGCGACATTTCAGATCCACACCTATCCTGAAAATTTCAAGTCCCTAGGCCTTTCCGTTCGAAAGTTATGATTTTCTATGGTTTCTATGGTTCTGGTCATGTGATCTGGAGAAATGTAGCTTGAATATATCATTCTCCATTAGTATACAAAATTTCGTCACGATCGAATCTGTAGTTTTGAAATTATCGAGAAAACTAAATTTCAAACGACCATATTTACAGAACCCCTAGTATAATTTTGCTCATAGATGAACGTGATCACGACTTTCGAGATCCACACTTATCCTGAAAATTTCAAGTCCCTAGGCGTTTCCGTTCAAAAGTTACAATTTTCTATGGTTTCTATGGTTCTGGTCATGCGATCTGGACAAAATTTCACATGTAGCTTGAACACCTCATTCTCCATTTGAGTGCAAAATTTCATCTCAATCAAATCTGTAGTTTTCAAGTAATCAGGGAAACAAAACTTTGAACGACCATATTTACGGAACCCCTGGTGGAATTTGGCCCATTAACGAACTCAACCGAGGCATTTGGGATCTGAACCTACACTGAAAATTTCAAGTCTCTAGGTTGATCCGTTCGAGAGTTATCGTGCTGACGGCCGGCCGGACGGACGGACAGACTCGAATTTTCCGACGGATTCGTCATCAGTGAGTCGAACATAGTCGATTGAGACCATTTTCGGCCCAAAATTCGAAAAATACAGACATCGTGACGAAATGATATAGCCCTCGTGTAAGTAGTACGAGCGCTCAAAAAATACACCGTTTTTGAGTTACAAGCATTTTCATGATCGAATATCCAAATATTTTTTCATCAATACAATATAAAGTTTCAGATAAATGGACAGAGAGAGAAGTTTTAGTAAGCATAGCAACAATAAATAGCTGGCAATATTGATGGAAAAATATTTGGATATTCAATCACGAAAATGCTGCAAGGGTACACCTTTTTTTTGAAGAATTAATGATATAATACATAAATGTAGAAATTTCACCGATATCTTCAAGCAAATAGTAATTTACGTAACAAGTCCGGAAAATACTGTTTTTTTTGGCGAGTAGACAAAATTCTAGGACGAACGTTAGCGAGTCCTGGAAGTCTGCGAGTCCAGAATAGTAATTTACGTAACAAGTCCGGAAAATACTGTTTTTTTTGGACGAGTGGACAAAATTCTAAGACGAGCGTTAGCGAGTCCTTGAAGTCTGTAAGTCCGAAAAAACTGTTTTTGGACGTGTTGCGTACACTATTTTTTCGGCAACCGTGTAGAATAACAAATCAATGAGACACATTTCTTTATTGCGATAAATGCGACCTTTCAAAAATCAAAATGGCAACTTATTTCATGTTGGTATTTCGTTGCTATGGTAATGATCAATTGTATTTATCGAATTTATTTCATATAACCAATGATAATAACGTAATGGGTGTCAGTCGTAATTTCGTTGCTACGGGGAACGTACTTTCCGGCCTAATCCGGAAAGTACGAAATAGTAATTTACGTAACAAGTCCGGAAAATACGAAATAGTAATTTACGTAACAAGTCCGGAAAATACTGGACGAGCGTTAGCGAGTCCTGGAAGTCTGCGAGTCCAAAAAAACAGTTTTTGGACGTGTTGCGTACACTATTTTTTCGGCAACCGTGTAGAATAACAAATCAATGGGACACATTTCTTTATTGTGATAAATGCGACCAAGAACACTCCAAACTTTAGAAAATCAAAATGGCAACTAATTTCATGTTGGTATTTCGTTGCTATGGTAATGATCAATTGTATTTATCGAAATTGGCCCACCAAGAATTACATATAGCCAATGATAACAACGTAATAGGTGGCAGTCGTAATTTCGTTGCTACGGGAAACGTACTTTCCGGCCTAGTCCGGAAAGTACATACTTTCCGGACTAGGCCGGGAAATGTTACTTTCTCAAAGGAAAAGTACTTCCTGGACGGTTGCCGAAAAAAACTGTTTTTGGGCGTGTTGCGTACACTATTTTTTCGGCAACCGTGTAGAATAACAAATCAATGAGACACATTTCTTTATTGCGATAAAACACTCCGAACTTTCAAATATCAAAATTTCAACTAATTTCATGATGGTATTTCGTTGCTATGGTAATGATCAATTGTATTTATCGAAATCAGACCCACCAAGATTTTCATATAGCCATTGATAACAAAGTACGTACTTTCCGGACTATGCCGGGAAAGGTTACTTTCTCAAAGGAAAAGCGTCTGGGAAGTGAGTACTTCCCGGACGGTTGCCGAAAAAAAAATTTCTGACCATTATGTGCTATAGTCAGTCCGTTTTTGGAGATCTGGAGGACTTATGAAGAACTTGTTGGAAACAAATCATTACTGAAATTTGTATTGACTCAAATTCGAAAAATTAACAGAACACAGATTCAATGAATTTGATTTGGAGTTCACGAAAATCTATTCTCTAATTTTTGGAACATACATATGTACCTACATTAAGTGATACAAATATATAATAAATGCAATTTTTTTCATGATTTTATAATTTTACCATTACATAGATATTAACAAATAACTCTTCAGCTTTTAAAACCCCCCTGGCTACGTGCCTGGAATGTATGATAGAATAACATAACATCAAACTCAATTTTTTGAATTGAAAAAACTCATTAGTTTCAGTAAAGGAAATTCAATATCTATAATTGATTATTAATTTCTGAAGGCAATCGGAGGAATCTTGTCAACTTTGTACATATCCATAAAGGATTTAATACATTCAACTATATCGTAGCTGGTGTTCTCAAGAAATCTGAAAAATAATAAGGGCGTTAAAAACACTGCAAATTTTACAGAAAGGTTAATCACTTCCACCTTTCTTCCTTTTTGAGCGCTCGTACTGCTTACACGAGGGCTATATTATCATTTCGTCACGATGTCTGTATTTTTAAAATTGTGAATCGAAAATGGTCTCAATTGACAGAGTTCGACTCACTGATGACGAATCCGTCGAGAAATTCGAGTCTGTCCGTCCGTCCGAATACACGATAACTTTCGAAAAAATGTCCAAGAAACTTGAAATTTTCAGGGTAGGTTCGAATCTCGAATTCCGCGGTTATGTTCGTTATTGGGCAAAATTCGACCAGGGGTTCCGTGAATATGGCCGTTCGAAATTTTGTTTTCCTGATTACTTTGAAACTACAGATTCGATCGAGATGAAATTTTTCACTCAGATGGAGAATTACGTGTTCAAGCTTCATGCAAAATTTTGTTCCGCTCGCTTGACAGAACCATAGAAACCATAGAAAATTAATTAAATTGGAGAGGCCTAGGGACTTGAAATTTTCAGCATAGCTGTGGATCTGAAATGTTGCAGTCACGTTCATCAATGAGCAAAATTAGACTAGGGGTTCCGTAAATATGGTCGTTTCAAATTCAGTTTTTTTGATAATTTCTATGGATTTGATCCTGACAAAATTTTGTGTTTGAATTGAGAATGATATATTCGAGCTACATTTTTCCCAGATCGCATGATAAGAACCATAGAAACCATAGAAAATCATAACTTTCGAACGGAAAAGCCTAGGGACTTGAAATTTTCAGGATAGGTTCGGATCGCGAATTTCGCGGTCACGTTCATCAATGAGCAAAATTAGACTAGGGGTTCCTTAAATATAGCCATTCCGTCTATTTTTTTTCCTGATAATTTCGAAACTGCTCGTCGGATTGGAATGAAATTTCGCACATATATGAAGAATGATGAATTCAAACTACATGAAAAATTTCGCCCAAATCGCATTACCAAGACTATAGATACCGTAGAAAATTCTAGCGAATTATAAAAATATAAAATTGGTCACCTGAAGCACTAACGTGAAGTCTGGATTTTTGCCTTGGTTTGAAATTTTCTTTGACAGATGTGAAAATCTTTCCAATTGGTTTCTAAAACTGGAGAATGCGAATCTTCCTACAAGGTGGATGAACGAGCGCTCAAAAGCTCCTAACTTCAGGGCAGTGCTTTTCGTAATTTTTTTTATATCCTACTAGCAGACTCCGCCACGCGTATATACGTCTAATTGTATTGTAGTGAACTATTCAAACCAGTGGAATTATTATTATTATTAACCCTAACCCTTCCGTTACCCTAACCTAACCCTATCCTTGATTTTTTGAAAGTTATAACCCAGTTCTCGAACAGTTTCACATTTTTTTCAGTTCTGGGAAAGACCCAGAGACTTGGCGTCACTCCTCGCAGGTTATTGCTCTTGCGAGTGATCGGGTGAGGATCCTGATCGGATGTAGTGGGGACGCGATGTCCTGCCGTCGATTTGAGAACCAGGTTGCCGCGTGAATAATTATCACTCTTTGTCAATAAACAAATAATTGTAAAAAAAAAATATTGCAACTTCAAATTGAGATATAAACTATCCTATCTTTCAAGTTGGATCAAACTGGACACAGTGTGCAAAATTTGATTAAAAGGGGTTCATTATTTTAGGAGTTCATCCCGTACAAACAACGTGACACGAAATTTTTACATATAAAGATGAATGTTTCATGAAATATTTCATTTTTTTCTCGAAAAATGTTTGCATTTACTTATATTGCTTAAATGGCTGGTGAGAACGTTTGAGCGATATGGTATCAGGAACAAGCAAATAAAACTGATACAGTCTCTTATGTTTGTGATGTTTATTAATGATATTCCTGAAATGCTCAACACAACGAGTCAGCAACCAATTCTGTATGCAGATGACTCAAATATAGTCATTGATTCTCCTCCTGACATCCCTCAACTTCAAGTAAGCCCATATCAAGATTTACTCAACATGAATAAAACAGAATATTTTTCATTCTGCACTGATCGATCAAGACAACCCCATCCACAAATTGGATAGCACTGTTGCTGGAATTTCCCTATCAACGAAATTCTTGGGAGCCCACCTAGATGAAAACATGAAATGGTCTACCTGAATGATTGACATCAGCTGCTATCTCCTTCCTAGGAATGCATGTGGGACTGGACGTTATAAGGGTGCTCTACTTTGCCAGTTTTTAAAACTTTTTTTTCACACGGAATTATATTTTGGGGTACATGTCCCATTTTCGACAGATTTTGTGTGGGATGTTGAAGATGAAACATAGGGTATCCTGTGTATATCCTGGTGGGAAGTTAAAGGCGAGTGGAATTCAGATTGTGACTGCATTGTATATACCCAAATGTCTCTTACTCGTTCCTCAAATAGTAATTAATTTAATCAATATAGGTAGATTCGGATTCTCCAGTTTTAGAAACCAATTGGGAAAATTTTGTTAGTTGCCAAAAAGAATTTCAAACTTAGGCGAAAATCCAGACTTCACGTCAGTGCTTTAGGTGATCAATTTTTTTTTTTCGATAATTCGCTAGAATTTTCTACGGTATCTATGGTCTTGGTAATGCGATCTGGACAAAATTTCCCACGTAGTTTGAATACATTATTCTTCATCTATGTGCAAAATTTCATTTCAATCCGATGAGTAGTTTCGAAATGATCAGGACAAAAATATTTTGAACGTCGTCTCTAGTTTTGATCATTGATGAACATGAACGCGAAGTTCGCGATACGAACCTACCCTGTAAAATTTCAAGACCCTAGGCCTTTCCGTTCGAAAGTTATAATTTTCTATGGTTTCTATGCTTCTGGTCATGCGATCTGAAAAAAATGCCGCTTGAATATATCATTCTCCATCAAAATAAAAAATTTCGTCAAGATCGAATCCGTCGTTTTGAAATGATCAAGAAAACTAAATTTCAAACGACCATAGGAACCCCTAGTCTAATTTTGCTCATTGATGAATGTGGTCGCGACATTCGAGATCCACACCTATCCTGAAAATTTCCTCCCTAGGCCTTTCCATTACAAGGTTATAATTTTCTATGGTTTCTATGATTCTGGTCATGCGATCTAAACAAAATTTTGTGAGTATCTTGAACACATTTTACATCTGAGTGCAAAATTTCATTTCGGTCGAATGTGTAGTTTCGGAGCAATCTGAAAAACAAAACTTCGAACGGCCATATTTACGGAACCCCTGGTGGAATTCTGCCCATTAATGAACTTAACCTCGGCATTTGGGAACTGATAATTTCAAGTGTCTAGGGCGTTCTGTTCGAGAGTTATCGTGTATACGGCACATTTTCAGATCAAAATTCGATAAATACAGACATCGTGACGAAATGATATAGCCCTCGTGTGAGTAGTACAAGCGCTCAAAAATGGCATCTCGTTCCTGGCGAAATGTACGTGAAGGCTATGAAATGAGTGATATTACAATGAGTGATTACAATGCTTCTATTATAAAACAAGTGGAATGGAAACTGAATCAATACAAAATTTGAATTCCCAACTTAAACAGGAAAATACAAAAATAAGGTATGGAAATAGAATGCTACAAACGGAGGTGAAGCATTCGAGATTTGAGAAATAATTAAAAATAACAAAGAACTATTCATCAATGAAATGAGTGATTAAACTTAATCTTAAGAGAAAATAATAGACTTTTACTTGAAGCAATAACACAGTAACAAAATGAATCTATTGAAAAAAATTCTTCTACTTTTGAGCACTCGTCCATCCATCTTGTAGGCAGATTCGCATTTTCCAGTTTTAGAAATTAATTGAACTGCAGACTTCACCTCAGTGCTTGGTGACAAATTTTTTTTTTGATAATTCGCTAGTATTTTCTCCGGTATATATGGCCTTGGTACCTAATTTCGCACATAGTTTGAAAACATCATTATTCATGTGCAAAATTTCATTCCAATCCAATCGGTAGTTTCGAAATTATCAGGAAAAAAATAGTTTGAACGGCCATATTTACGGAACCTTTAGTCTAATTTTGCACATCGATGAACGCGACCGCGATATTCGAGATCCACACATATCCTGAAAATTAAAATCGCTAGACCTTTCCGTTCGAAATTTATCAGTTTCTATGGTTCTGGTCATGCGATCTGAACAAAACTTCGCATGTAGCTTGAATATTTAATTCTCCATTGAAATACAAAATTTCGTCACGATCGAATTCGTAGTTTTGGAATTATCGAGAAAACTAAATTTCAAACGACCATATTTACGGAACCCCTGGTCGAATTTTGACCAATAACAAACTTGACTGCGGCATTCGAGATTCGAACCTACTCTGAAAATTTCAAATTTCTAGGTCGTTCTGTTCGAGAGTTTTCGTGTATACGTGAATTTTTCAACGGATTCGTCATTAGTGAGTCGAACCTTATCGATGTAGACCATTTTCGGCTCGAAATTCGAAAAATACAGACATCGTGACGAAATGATATAGCCCTCGTGTAAGTAGAACGAGCGCTCAAAAATACTGACTTTCAACAATAAATAACATTTATTACCTTTTTGACCATTCATTTGTGAGTCCTGTGAGCACTCCTAATGCTTCTATTGCCTTTTCCTTGTCTTTAAAAGTTTTAGCTGAAGGCAATTTACAGTTTATAATTGGACGGGCTATTTTGAATGATTTCGAAACTTGACAAGAGAGGGCATTGTAGACATGTAGCATATCGTTCATAATTAAGTACTGTCCATTATAACTCCTGAGAACAAAAGTTCTCATGAACCCTAAATGCCTTTCAGAATCAAGTACTGAATCTGGGCCTTCTCGAAAAACACCACATATATTAATAATAGCAGCTTTATCCTATAAAAACAATTAATTGCCAATTAGGAACGTTTAACAGTGTAATTTTATTGATAGCTACAAACTAAGAGAATACTTACAGAATGAAACACGAGATCTATCGAAAAGCTGAATGGATCATGTTCTACTTGGGGCAAGTCAATTAGTTTTCTAATAATGAATTGTTTTCCTTTAATCAAGTACTGTTGGCTTCTTGTTATATCAGCCATAGCCAATAAATTCCTGCAATTTATTTGGTATGGTCGCAGCCTAAAAATTTGCTGTATTTAATGGATATGGAAAGAAAGAAGGCTAGTATGTACTAGGATGCCCAAACCAGTGAATAAGTGCATAGCGCACCATAAAGCTTTTGATTTTTGTCAATTTTATTCAAATTATCATTGTTTACTTATATCTCCCTAATGGACATACAATATATTGAAAATCAACGAAATAAACTTATATATACCTACAGGTGTTTTCGAAGGGGAGGCTTTTGTTTTGACAGGTGCTAGAACTCATCAAAATAAGTCAAAACTCCAAAAATTTTGAAAATAGTGTAATGAATATTGTCCAAGTTCCTCTTAAATAATTTATTTACAGTTCACTGATTACACTAATACTTATTCATTTCAACACTCAATCATTTATTTCCACGCGCGCTATAAGTCCAATACTGTATTGCCTCTCGCTCGGGCCGATGTCGTTTTATATAGCCGGGTAGAAGTCTCCAGAAGCCGTTCGAAGCGCTTCGTCGTTTCTAGTCAATTCGAGACTGTCGACGTGGTTGGTTCTAGAAAGGTCTGGAGCCGCGACAGGTCCGGCTTAAGTTCGTTACATTGCCCCCTTCTTGAAGACATTTCGTCCCGAAATATCATCCTCGGAATGTGACGATACCTGCACGACTCTCCATATCTGCATCGCGAAGTTCGATGGAAATGACACTCCACGGTCTTCATATTTGGTCGTGGAAGATGATTACAGCAAACCAAAATCTCTACGCCGCTGGATTTGAATATCGTCTCCAACATGCTCCTTATAATTCTCCAGTCTAATCTATCGAGACCACAGGACAATCTCGGAATGGCTAGATTCATCAGATTCTGGTCTACCATAGTGTCTCTTAGCTTGGTGAGACTCCTCCAGACATCCTCATAAGACGGTTTACCATGGAGGCACTTCTTGGTAACTAGGTAGAAGATGTTTCTTTCGCCCTTTTCCAACTTCAGCACCCTTCCAACTTCTGGATTTTGCTCTCGCAGCGTTTGTAGTTGACCAAGTTTCTTGGAGAACACAACAGAAATGCCCCTGGACATTCGTAGATCTTCTGTCACGCAGTGTGCTAGTGCGTGGACGACCCTTGGTTTCCTTCGTGGTGGCTTCTGAATTCGGTCGTTTATCCTTTTCATGATTTTAAACGGACCTTCCCAAGAGTTCTGCAACTTCGGCGATAGTCCACGACTACGTTTGGGGTTGTGCAACCAAACCAGTTCACCATCCTGAAACCCTCCAGCCTCGGCCTTGATGTCGCACGTCTGCTTCATTCTATCGTTGGCGCTCTGGATGTTCAACCGGACTCGTTCGTGGATATTGTCCATTCTCTGTCTCAAGTTGCTAACATAGTCTTCTCCGTCAGTGTCTTGTCCTGGTGGTATCCCAAACCACTGGTCACATGGGAGTATTAGTTCTCGGCCCATTACGATACTAGCAGGGGTTTGTCCAGTTGATTCGTGTACTGCAGATCAATAGGCCATCAGGAACAAATGAAGATACTGGTCCCAGTCTCTTTGATGGCCAGAGGCAACCTTGGACAAGTAGCGGTTGATTGTTCTGTTCATCCACTCCACCATTCCATCGGACTGCGGATGAAGCGCCGTGATCCTTGTCTTGTTGATGTTCAGCAATTGACACATTTCTTGAAATACTCTGGATTCGAAGTTCCTGCCTTGGTGTGAGTGTAGCTCCAATGGAATACCGAATCGACATATCCACTCTATCATCAAAACGTCGGCGACGGTGATAGCTTCCTGGTTGGGTAGGGCATAGGCCTCGGCCCACTTACTGAAATAATCCATTGCCACCAGGATGTATTTATTTCCATGGTCTGATTCGGGAAACGGGCCGGCAATGTCGATGGCGATTCTCTCGAATGGGCTGCCTACATTATACTGACGCATGAAAGCCTTTGGTCGTATTCGAGGTCCATTGCTAGCAGCACATACAGCGCACTTTCTGCACCAGTCCTGAACATCATCTCGGCAACTAGCCAAGTAGAACCGTTGCCTCACTTTCTGCAAGGTCTTCTTCACCCCCAGATGTCCTCCGGCGACCCCGTCATGTATTTCGAGAAGCACTTCCTGTCTTCGAATCCTGGGTACAACTATCTGGAGTCGGTCTTCACCACCATTTTCGGACTCCAATACACGCTTCAGTACCCCATTGTCCAGAGTGAAAGAATTGAATTGGGACCAGTAGGATTTAACAGCTGGCGAGTAACCTGCAATTTCCTGCCATGATGGTCTTCGATTGCATTTCTTCCAGCTGATGACTAAACCAAGTTCCGAATCTTTCTCTTGGTCTTTCTGAATATTGCTCTCATTCCAGTTGTCATCTACCGCCTTAGTTCTACGAAGTGTTGCTACTTTTTCTTCTGCACTTCGGCAATGAGAGCCGTCATCTGGACATTTTCTACGCCCATGTTCTGTTTTTCCACAATTCCTGCAGTTTATCGGTCTTCTTTCAGGTAAAACTTCCTTGATCGCTTTCCTTATGGCAGCTTCCAGCTCAACAGGCTCCAGAGAAATTCCCTCATTCACTCGGATTTTTACCTTGACCTCTGCAGGACTGCTTTGCTGCTTCAAACTCTAATGACCTTGCCAGTGCGTCTACGAGATGTGCTGGTCGGGCTAATGTCAATGCTAGTCTGGTTTCCTGGTCACGAAGTCCATCCAAGAATGCTTGCACCGCCAATCGCTCCATTACGTTCTCCGGTGTGGCCGGATATGCGAGACGTACCAGGCGTGCAATATCAGCTTCGAATTCTTGTAAAGACTCGCCTGATTTCTGGATTTTTCAGCTGGGAGTGGTATACATGTTCAAAATGAGCCTGGCCAAACCGTAGTTCCAAATGTTTGATCAGCTGATCATAGTCCTCCTGTTCTTGGGCGGTGAGGGTCTGTAGAATATCAGTTGCTTCTCCCCGCAATGCCAGTGTAAGTGCTACAGCTCTTTCCTCTGCATTCCACTCGTTTGCTTTGGCCGCAGCTTCGAATTGACGGCGGTAATTTGCCCATGGACTTTTTCAGTCGAACTGGGGCGGCTTCATAGAAAGCTTCTTGATTCCACAATTGACCTTTCTATCCTGTATACCTTTCTTCAGGTCCAGCATCAAATTCTCGTTGACTATGTCTGTGGTTTGCACAGCATTAAATCGTTTTTCCAGCTTACTAATGGTTTCTTCCATTTTTTTCAGTTCCTCCTGGAATTTATCTATCTCTGTGTTCATTTGCTCCCTTATGTTATCCGCCTCTGTCTCTATTCTTTCTTCTAGAACACCACATAGCTTCTCTTCCAGGCACTTCGCATTTTCATGAAGCTGTTCCTCCAGGTTTCTAAAATTTTCTTGGAGCTTCTCTCCAGATTTCTAGAATTTTCTAGAAGCTTTTCTTCCAAATTTCTAGAACTTTCCTCCAGGGATTTGGTAGTCTCCTGAAACTTTTCTTTCAAATTCCTAGAATTTCCTTGCAGATCTTTTTTCAAGCTTCTAGAATTTTCCTCGAGTTCATTCATTATCGAACTCAAATCAACTCCGGAAACTTCGAATAAAAAGGTCTCGGCGTCCTCACCTTCTCGTACAAGTCCTTCTGCAAGTCTTTTTTGAAGAACTACCTTTTTACCTGTGGTTTCTAGCTCCCTTTCCTCCAGTTCCCGTTTCAACTACGCGACTTTCAAGTCCACAAGGCGCACTTTTCTCATCATTTTGATTTTGAACGAAAACCCAACCTGTTTTACGTTAAAATTTCAGTCAGTTTATTTTCCGTGAACCAGCAATTCACTACGCGAGAACTTATTTATTTAAAAATCGCACTTCTGACACCACTGTAATGAATATTGTCCAAGTTCTTCTTAAATAATTTATTTACAGTTCACTGATTACACTAATACTAATTTATTTCAACACTCAATCATTTATTTCCACGCGCGCTATAAGTCCAATACTGTATTGCCTCTCGCTCGGGCCGATGTCGTTTTATATAGCCGGGTAGAAGTCTCCAGAAGCCGTTCGAAGATATTCGTCGTTTCTAGCCAATTCGAGACTGTCGACGTGGTTGGTTCTAGAAAGGTCTGGAGCCGCGACAGGTCCGGCTTAAGTTCGTTACATTGCCCCCTTCTTGAAGACATTTCGTCCCGAAATATCATCCTCGGAATGTGACGATACCTGCACGTTCGTTACAATAGTGGTGTCAATTTGATGGGGGAGATGTAATTTTTTGCATTGGCCTTCAATGAAAATTGTACTGTGATTACATTGATCCCCTGTTAACTTTTTTGTTCTGGACATTCCTGGGTTGAATAATGTGAATAATGATAATATTCGAATAAACAGTCTGTGTTTGGCTTACGGGCTGACGGCTTACGGGTCCACGATAAAACGAATCTGAAGTGGTTGCGAATAAATCGACAGCTGATAAAGATAAACAAAGAAAATTGACGGTAATTTCTCAGCGAAAGCTGCAGATTTTGAGGATTTCTACCTTTCTGAAATGTCTCAGATCGGCGGCACCACTTCCTGCGGAACTTCGGAGGGAGAAGTAAAAGATTTTCAGGAAGTTGCTTCCAAGTTCCAAGAAAAAACGAAAAATGATGGCTATCAAAAATACACCTGCAATTGGAAAATGAAAACAAATCTCCAGACATCATATAAACAACCACAATTAATTGAAGGAACAATAGAAACCCAACAACGAATAGATAATAATGCAACAAAAAATATAAACAAATACTTCTCACCAAAAATGAGCGAAATTGAATTCATAGAATACTCGAATCTATTTTACATCATTCCTGAAAGTAATGAAATAGATAGAGTCCAAATGGCGATCATTTGGAACTCCAAAACGAAGAAATAAGCCAATGTCTCTCTTCACTGGGAAACAACATCGGTACTGTAGAAGAGTTGTATCAAGAATACACAGTTGTTCAACATGATATATTCGAATCATAACAGGAGAAATAAATGCGTTTGAGACACTATAGTAGAGTTCACAAGGCATGAAAAGAGATCTAAAACAGATTTTCGTATGAACTTCATTGCTAAAATGTATTTTTCCAAAAAATGACAAAAATTTTCTTTCTTTTATAATCATCTACATCAAGTGGCTAATATTCACATCAATTTTCATCGAAATATACGATTAAGAAATATTTTAAGGTTTTTTTCAAATTTAAATTGGACAAATAATTTTTTCAAAAAGTAGGAAAATGTGCTATTACATCCGATTAGCCACGACTGAACGTGGAGATGCTAGTAAGGCTAGTAAGGCTTGATGAATAAACGCTTGTCGGGACAGAAATATACGACCTTATGGATCAATTCGTTCATAAGGTTCTGGGCAACTTAACGCTCCTAATTTTTATGTATGTGTGATGCAACAATTTTATTATTTCCTTATGTCATGCGTATTTGCTACTATTTGAGGGTGTAATATTTGCAACCTTTTCTATTTTTTGCAAAAATCAAGTGCAATATTCACAGTGGGACAACGAAAAATTATTAAGGTAGGTTTTAAACATTTCTTTGTGAGATTATGTTTATTTCCACCTTTTCCTGTGTCTTCAAAAATGAACATTCAAGCAACACTGATTCTGAGAGTGAACTCGAGCCGAAAATCAAGAAGAATACTTTGAGCAATTTGGAACGTTCATGTTTTATTTGTCAAGAGGTGGACAATTAGAAATATGCAAACCAAAATCTAATGAGAGATTTATCGAATGTGTACAATGCTCCGTAGGAATATTTGTCCAGAAAATGCCGTCGGTAACATATTTTTTCTAACCTCAACGATTTTATAGCTCAGGATTGTTTGAAATGGCATAGAAACTGCTTTTAAATCTTATACCAGTATGAAAAATATTTCCATACATAAATCTAAGCATGCCAAAAAAAGTTACTATTTTCCACAAGCGGACATATTTCAGAGACCCACCTCCTCACATCCAGTAATACCATTCGATATACAAAAATGCGTAACTTGTCAAAAACAACTGCAGAAGCAGAAATGACTACTAATAAGTAAGGAAAATAAAATAAAATTCATCGCACGAAATATTCCCCTATTCTTTAGTAGAACGGGGGATAATGATTTGATTGCTTCTGAAATTAAATATCACGCTTCGTGATTTGACAGCTGTCAAAAAAATTAGTGCAGCTCTTTTTTAATTATGCCGAATCAGCTGTTACAGAAATATAAGGATTTTGTATTCAATAATTCGTACGAATTCCAACTTTCAACTCGTTATTTTGCGTCTGCAAACTGAATTTCAACCCGATCGTATCTGTCATTACAGAAATATTGGGAATTTTTTATTCAATAATTCGTTGGAATTTAAAATGGTTCTGGTTATGCGATCTGTAAAATTTATTACATGTAAATATAAAATTTCGTCACGATCGAATCCGTAGTTTTGAAATTATCAAGAAAACTTAATTTCAAACGACCATATCAACAGAACCCCTTTTCAAAGGATTCGTTTTCTACGGTATCTATGGTCTCGGTAATGCAATCTGGACATTCGCACTCAGTTTGGATACATTATTCTTCATCTATGTGCAAAATTTTATTCCAATCCAATCGGAAGTTTCGAAATTATCAGGAAAAATATATTTTGGACGGCCATATTTACGGAACCCCTAGTCTGATTCCACTCATTGATGAACGTGACTACGACATTCGAGATCCACACCTATCCTGAAAATTTCAAGTCCCTAAGCCTTTCCGTTCGAAAGTTAAAATTTTCTATGGTTCTGGTCATGCGTTCTCGACAAAATTTTGCATGTACCTCGAATACGTCATTCTCCGTCTGAGTGCATTTCACCTTGATCGAATAAGTAGTTAATCAGGAAAACGGCCATATTTACAGAACCCCTGGTGCAATGTTGCCCAATATCGAACCCAACCACCGACCAGGCGGACGGGCAGACTCGAATTTTTCGACGGATTCGTGATCAGTGAGTCGAACCTCGTCGATTGAGACCACTTTCGGCTCAAAATTCGAAAAATATAGACATCTTGACGGAATGATATAGCCCTCGTGTAAGTACGAGAGCTTAAAAACTAGAGAAATGGAAGATCTTACAAAGAAAATGAATAAAATACATTCCTCCATATCAATACACGATGGCATCATACAAACGTACTGTCATTACCTCAACAAACCAAAAAACACCAATAGAAATGAACTCTCAAAAAATTACGAAAAGCACTGCCGTGAAGGTAGGAGCTTTTGGGCGCTCGTACATGCACCTTCTAGGTAGATTCGTATTTTCCAGTTTTAGAAATCAATTGAAGGAAGTCACAAAAATTCTGATACTCAGGCGAAACTCCATATCAGTGCTTTAGGTTACCAATTTTTTTTCGATAATTCGCCAGAATTTTCTACGGTTTCTATGGTCTTGGTGGTGCGATCTGGACAAAATTTGGCACATAGTTTGAATTCATTACTCCTAAGCTAGGTGCAAAATTTCATCCCAATCCAATCAGTAGTTTCGAAATAATCGGGAAAAAAATATTTTGAACAGCCATATTTACGGAACCCCTAGTCTAATTTTGCTCATTGATGAACGTGGCCGCGAAATTCGCGATCCAAACCCACCCTGAAAATTTTAAGTTCCTAGGCCTTTCCGTTCAAAAGTTACAATTTTCTATGGTTTCTATGGTTCTGGTCATGCGATCTGGACAAAATATGGTTTTAATATATCATTCTCGATTAAAATACAAAATTTCATCTCGATCGAATCCGGAGTTTCGAAATGATCGAGAAACCAAAATTTCAAACGACCGTATTTACGGAACCCCTAGTATAATTCTGCTCATTGATAAACGTGAACGCGACATTTCAGATCCACACCTATCCTCAAAATTTCAAGTCCCTAGGCCTTTCCGTTCGAAAGTTATGATTTTCTATGGTTTCTATGGTTCTGGTCATGTGATCTGGAGAAATGGAGCTTGAATATATCATTCTCCATTAGTATACAAAATTTCGTCACGATCGAATCTGTAGTTTTGAAATTATCAAGAAAACTAAATTTCAAACGACCATATTTACGGAACCCCCAGTATAATTTTGCTCATAGATGAACGTGATCACGACATTCGAGATCCACACCTATCCTGAAAATTTCAAGTCCCTAGGCGTTTCCGTTCAAAAGTTACAATTTTCTATGGTTTCTATGGTTCTGGTCACGCGATCTGGACAATCACATGTAGCTTGAACACCTCATTCTCCATTTGAGTGCAAAGTTTCAACTCGATCGAATCTGTAGTTTCGAAGAAATCAGGAGAACAAAATTTTGAACGGCCATCTTTACGGAACCCCTGGTGGAATTTGGCCTATTAACGAACTTAACCGAGGCATTCGGGAACTGAACCTACACTGAAAATTTCAAGTCTCTAGGTTGTTCCGTTCGGGAGTTATCGTCCTTACGGCCGGACGGACGGATGGACGGCCGGACTCAAATTTTCCGACGGATGGGTGAGTCGAACATAGTCGATTGAGACCATTTTCGGCTCAAAATTCGAAAAATACAGACATCGTGACGAAATGATATAGCCCTCGTGTAAGTAGTACGAGCGCTCAAAAAGTTTCAGCTAGTGTAACATGCAACAGTGGTGTTTATAGCTAATAGATTTCATGTGCTTATGTTCGATTTGGTGGCTTCAGAAGAACCTCTTGCCTACTGAACTTATCAACAGCAAGAATAACAGTCGAGTTCACGTCGACAATTAAATTTTTGTACACTAACATAAACAGTTTTATTCCAAAAAAGCACTTGATCAACCATTTTAAAGAACATAACAATAATTCATGTAAATGTTTGTTGAAGCGAAAAGTCAGACAACACGCAATATCAAAAGATACCAAATACAACCAGATACTAAATACGAGAGGTGGCAACGCCAAGCGATTGAACCAACAGAAGAAAATTACACCTTATCACAGTAAATGCAATATAGAAAAATTTTAAAAGCACTGCCGTGAAGTCTGGAGCTTTTGAGCGCTCGTACATCCAGTTTGTAGGTAGATTCGCATTTTCCAGTTTTAGAAATCAATTGAAGGAATTTTCGACAGCAGTCAAAAAATTCTCAAACTTAGGTGAAACTCTAGACTTCATGTCAGTGCTTTAGCTGACCAATTTTTTTTCGATAATTCGCTAGAATTTTTTACGGTATCTATGGTCTTGGTGATGCGATCTGGACAAAATTTCGCACGTAGTTTTAATACATGATTCATCAGCTAGGTGTTAAATTTCATTTCAATCCAATCATTAATTTTGAAATTATCAGAAAAAAAAAAATTTTGAACAGCCATATTTACGGAACCCCTAGTCTAATTTCGCTCATTGATGAACGTGACCGCGACATTCGCGATCCAAACCTACCCTGAAAATTTCAAGTTCCTAGGCCTTTCCCTTCGGAAGTTATAATTTTCTATGGTTTCTATAGTTCTAGTCAAGCGATCTGGACAAAATGTTGCTTATATAAGTAATTCTCGATTATAATACAAAATTTTATCTCGATCGAATCCGTAGTTTCGAAATTATCGAGAAAACAAAATTTCAAACGACCGTATTTACGGAACCCCTAGGATAATTCTGCTCATTGATGAACGTGAACGCGACATTTCAGATCTACACCTTTCCTGAAAATTTCAAGTCCCTAGGCGTTTCCGTTCCAAAGTTACAATTTTCTATGGTTTCTATGGTTCTGTTCATGCGATCTGGACAAAATTTCACATGTAGCTTAAACACCTCCTTCTCCATTTGAGTGCAAATCTAGATCAAATCTGTAGTTTCCAAGTAATCAGAAGAACAAAACAGCCATATTTACGGAACCCCTGGTGGAATTTGGCCCATTAACGAACCTAACCGAGGCATTCGGGAACTGAACCCACATTGAAAATTTCAAGTCTCTAGGTTGTTCTGTTCGAGAATTATCGTGCTTACGGCACATTTTCAGCTCAAAATTCGATAAATACAGATATCGTGACGAAATGATATAGCCCCCGTGTAAGTAGTACGAGCGCTCACAAAGGAAACAAGAAAATGGCAGCATTCATCGAAAAGAACAAAAATGTAGGTACTTATAAACGAAGAATATATAGAAGAATTCAACAAAGCCTTATCCAAAAGTATAAAAAAACACACCCATGCTCTCAAGACAGCCATACACTCACGAACTACCTGCATATACATGGTGTTCCTAAATTGGAGGTACAAACGAAGAGAGGAGATTCCCTGAGTATTTTTATAAAAAAAAGTCCCATAAACATGGGATCGCAAAAGCTTTGTTTTCGAGATACAGGGTGTTAAAGTTTTTTTCTCATACTATCTACAATTCACAAGAAATTCAACTGAAATTTGGCATAGATATTTCAATTGAGAGTTTACACCATGTGACATGCCAATTTCTATAGCGAATATACAGGGTGAATTTTTATGACAATTAGGAATTTTCTGAGGATTTCGAGAGAATCGTTCAAAATTTTCGTATCGGTAGCAGATACGAAGAAACTACAAGAGACCATAAAGTTTAGTATAACAACAAAACTACTTTCCATATTTTTTCAAATTGACAGTGGCTCACCAAAAAAAAGTTCTGGAGGAAAACAGGGGACAGTGTTCCAGAAAAAATATCACCCTGTAGATTTGCTATCGAAATTGGCATGTCACATGGTGTAAACTCTCAATCTCAATTCAAATTCAATCTTTGCCAAATTTCAGTTGAATATCTTGTGAAGTGTAGATACTATGACAAAAAACCTTGAAAAAAATTCGAACTGTAACACCCTGTATCTCGAAAACGAAACGTTTGCGATCCCATGTTTATGGGACTTTTTTTTCTTAAAATTACTCAAGGAATCTTCCCTCTGCATTTGTACCTCCAATTTAGGAACACCCTTGTTAATAAGAATGATCAAATATAAAAGAAAAATGTACACAGAATATCGTAGAAGTGGATAACCTATGTTAAAAAGAAAACTGAACGAATACACAAGAAATATCCATGAAATGATACAACAATATAAGGAACATAATTAGATAACGGTTCGTAATAAGATCAACGATTCCAAAGGTAGAACATTCTTCCAAGAAGTCAACAAACTGTCATAACAAATTCCCACACTTGAAGATAATGTGAAAGAATATCAGACCAATAAGGAAAAATGTGAATTATTTACAAATAATTACCAAAACACTTTTAGATCAAATGAAGACACCAACTTTGATAAGAATCATGACAGGCTAAATGGATGGTATGAGAATTATTTTAGAAAGGCCAGAAACACAAATACTGTGTCAATAGAAATCAATGAGGAATATTACTACCAAATCCATCATAAAGCTTAAAATACCGCACCTGGAGTAGACAACATCCCATGGTCCATTGTCAAAGTCCCGAATGACAGTTCACACAAGAAACTGATAGAAATTTACGAGTATTGTTTGAATAACAACATATTCCCAAAAGTTTGGAAAACAGGTACCGTAATAATTATACATATGCAAAATTCAGGTAACAGAAAGTCTAAAACTACAGACCTATCCCCCTGCTTACAGTCTTGGGCAAATTTAATTTAATTGAAATTAATAAAGAAATTGCTTGATGCACATATTATTATAAACAAACATATACCAAATTTTCAGTTTGGATTCAAGGAAAAAAACTCTACAAACCACCCACTCACAATCCTTATATCAAATGTTCAGAACTCAATGTTGGAAAAATTTGAGACTGCTTTATGCGTAGACATCCAGAAGGCCTTGGACAGTATGTAGCACAGAGGATTTCTATATAAGTTGAACGAAACAAAATGCCCGTACTACCTAATAAAGATATGCCAGCAATTCCTAGAGAACGGAAAACTAACAGTTAAAATAAATAATACTTTCTATAGACAATGCCGAAGGTCGTTCCACAAAAGTTGTTTAAATTTGCTTATCTCTGGTCTCAAGAAAAGGTCGGGCGCTACGTTGGATCAGGATTTCTTGCACAGATGTTTAGCCGTCATCAATGATCGCGCCCATGAAAGCATTGTCGATATCGTTTCTCTTGGAACCGCCAACACCTTATGGAAGGTGTATTTCGCAAGTGCCCAAATGGTATCCTGTCTTTTGCGTAACTGGAGGTTGCTGCGGAATATAGGGGAATTCAGAGACGTGGAGATATCGGATGACAAAGCACCTGCTCAGTTGGATGCGTTAAGGCTGTTGCGTTTGGAGCTGAAGAGAAAAACTGACGCTGGAGAAAGAGACATCACTATAAGATATGTGAAGGGGGAGCCTTCAATTGTTCGTGCTCCTCCTAACTCAAAACACTAAATGCATCTCTGGCCGGGTCTTTATTCAAGGAGCGGTCATATATATATTCTTATTTGCAGTCACATCATTTCAAGCACAACGAGGTCTTGGCCCTTGTAAGGTTCGAAAACCCTATGTTTATTCTTTTGGTGGAGACATCACGGTTAAGACCTGATGTTCCGGATTCTCTATATCGCATTCCTAATTACACCATTCATAGAAGTGACAGTACTACAACTGTTGGACATGGTGGCGCCAGCATATATCGCTTCTCCGGAAGAACAAAGATGATTCGTATCGCGTCAATTCAATACCTTAAGATCCATTCCTTGAAACTCGTTTCCTGAAAAGTTGATCGGCATTTGCGTCTATGTTGTTCCGGAGAAGCGATATGTACATTCTGATATTAGTGATAATTTCTCAATTTCTGTTGATAGGTTGCACACTTGTGGTATTGATAATATATTTCTTGAAATTTCAAATAATTCTTTTACCATTAACATATGTTGTATTTATAGACCTAGAGCTTCCCCTTATGATGGTCTCCTCTTTCAACATTTTATAAAACTGTCTTCCAGTAGGGTTCCAACGTTGAATGCTGGAGATTTCAACTTCCTAGTCTTGAGATGTCTAACCTTCCCAGGGGTAGTTCTCGGTTGATCAAGTGCTCAAGTGGTCGGTTGATCAATTTGCCTACACGTTTCCGCCAAGTTCAGAACACGTCATTGCTTGATCTTATTTTAGGTTAATGATGAAGATCTCACAACAGACATCGATTATCTTCCCCCATTTGGTCGTTCTGACTCCAATATGATAATACTACAGGGTCCGGCAATCGAAGTATAACCTATTCAAAAGGCCATAAATTGGGTTTGGAAAATGATTTTCATTTATTTCAATGTACAGAATGTGTTAAAATAATCAAAAATTCAGAATCAATTCATTTCAGCTCGATATGACCACCTTCTACTTTGTTCATTGTCTTGAGACGGTCAAAAAACGAATCGCAAGCTGCCCGAACGTAACTTGTCGGTATTTAAGCCCACTCCCAGACAATGGCTTTCTTCAGCGTCTTGAGGCTGGTGTATCTTTAAGTTCAGACCTTGTTTTCCAAAATGGCCCAGAGAGAATAATCCATTGGATTCACGTCTGGTAAATTCGAGAGCCATTGTTTGGTCGAAATGAATTTCGGAACGTTGTTTTCCAGCCATTCGTTCACTAGCGCTTTATGTGACGGTGCAGAGTCTTGATGAAACGTCCATGGTCTGTGACTGACCTGTTTGTCTGCCGACGGCTTCAAAGAAGCCTCAAGAATAATTTCCCGATAATATGTCGCATTTACTTTGACGTCAAACTCAATGAAAACGATTGGAGTGCGCCCATCCGCGCTTACAGCGGCCCAAACCATTATTAGTGGAGGATGCAGTTTCCTGGTGGCCAACCGATGGCTCAAATTCGCGTATGAACGGTTTGTCAAGTGAAATCTATCGTTTTGGGGGTTCGCAAATTGCTCAATTGGAAAAATTTCTTCAACAGAAAACACGATGTTCGGAAATTGACCGCTTTCGGCCAAACGAAGCAACTCCTTCGCTTCCTCAAGTTTAACTTGTTGCTGCTTCGGTGTAAGATCATGCGCCTTTTGAAACTTGTAGGGCTTGACTTTAAGCTCATGTTTCAATATGCGTCGGATACTGCGATAGGATATTTTTAGTTCTTTAGCCATTTGATTGGCACTTCGTCGTGGATTTCGCTCAATTCGCTTCTTCACTTTTCGAACCATCTCAGGTGACGTAGCAGTTTTTTGATGACCACCTCCATGGTGTTTTGCTATGCCATCAGTATCATTATAACGAGTTATGGTGCGATAAACAAAAACTTTATTAACATCGAGGTGTTTGAGCTCACGAACAATCGCTGGTTGTGATTTCCCAGCTAGATATAGAGCAATCACACAATTACGTTTAAATTCTATCGCTTATAACTTTTTCTTGCGTTCACTTTCAGCAAAATGCTTTTGTATGCTTGTAAAGAATACTTAAAACTGTCCCTCAGGAAATTTCTAAGTAGCTGATGTCACTGTGACAGAGGCGACAATGGTCTGAAACTGGTTACACTTCGGGTGCCGGACCCGGTATACCCTTCCCAAATTCCCTCGAAGGTTTTAGATATAGAAAAATGAATAAATATAGTGAAAACTGCTTAGTAGAAGCTATCATGTAATAAGAAATACCTTAAACTGTTAAAAGCATGTATTATGATAAGTTTTGAGAAGCGTTGATTTGATTTTGGTCGTTCTGACCATGTAGTCCTGAAGTCCAAATTGCCGTTTTCCAGGACATTGATAAAGCGTGGGAGATTTTTTCGGATGTGCTTAAAGGTGGAAGTGGGCGGTGTACCTCCAAGAGGATGTTTTCGGTGTTTCCTTCGAAGCCATAGATCGCGTATAGTACGGAATGCAGGTTCGAATACGCCAAAACCCGTTATCCGCGATTCATCGGGTCGGCTGAGCAGTGATGGCTCAGAGTCAGCTGAGATCTTTGCTGACGTTTTTTCCGCGGCTTTTTCTGAGGAACCCCAGGGCCCACTTCCCGAACTGTTGGGCAATAGATCTATCCCTGAGATCGCTGATATTTTTTTCACCCCTGAGCTGATCTGAAAGTGATCTCGTCACCTGGTCCTGATTGTATATCTCCGGTTATTTTGAAGAGCTGCTCCACTGCCATGTCTGAATCTTTGTCAATGCTTATCTCAAGGTCATTTGCTGTTCACCGACTTACTTTTGCCTGGTTGGAGGGTTCTGTTACTCCGATCTTCAAGAGGGGAGAATTTAGGCGTGGTTATGGCTGAGGGGCTAGGCTGGTCTGAGCATGTGGACTCTGTTTGCCGCAGGGCAACGCAGAAGTGCTTTTTGTTCGAACGAGTTTTTGGTCACTGTTCTGTATCGACGTGCTACCAACTGCTCAAATCCTTAGGACCCATTCTTGAGTACGCGGGACCGGTGTGGGATACCCGTTTTCGAAGAGACCCCGACAGGCTGGAGAGAATACAGAGGAGAGTTACCCGAATGCCCTATGGATAGAGTAGACCTGGATGTGAAGATAGGCTGCGCATCCTCGGGCTGCCTACCTTTGAACTTAGACGTTTGAGGGGAGATCTTGTCACGACATACAAGATTCTGCATGGGTATTCAGAGTGGACCTACCGCTATATAAGGTGTTTAGGGAAGTATTCCAATCGGTTTCACGTGAACACTTTTCATCGAACAGAGTTTTCCATATTTGGAACAAACTAACAAGTGATGTTGTGTGTGCGCCAAATGTGAACCAATTCAAGGTGAAGTTTTATGGCTGGTGTAGGACTAACCCAATTTGTTTCAATCTGTAATTGCTTTTGTATATTCTACTATGTTTATTTTGGTTGAAACATTCATTTGTACCTTTTGTAAATTTACATTTCTTCTCACTGCGTTTTTCACCCATGATGATTCTGTTTCTTTTTGTATTTCATTAGATTTTGAGCCGCGTTTTACCTCGGCTATTGTTCATTTATATAAATAAATGAATGAATCAAATGCAGTCCAGAACAAGGCACTGCTCAAGGATCTCTACTGTCAACATCAATATATAAATTTTACTGTTATGATATTTATACCAACCCATCTAGGGAACATTATGTACTAAAATTTGCTGGCAACACTGATGATACATGAAAAATCAAGTGAAATCAGTGAATAATGTGACAAAATGGTTCCACAAATGGAGGCTGCAAATCCAACTAAGTCTCACTTTATCATCTTTGATCACATAATCAACACAAATTCACCAACTATTGATAACAATGAAATAAATATAAAACCGTCACCAAAAATAAAATATTTAGGAGTTCAAATAGACAACAGATGCAATTTTAATGCTCACACAAAGAGAATAAAGAAAAAGACTATTTCTAGAGCCACATATTTTACCAAATTAACATATATAAAGGGACCAGGAATCAACATCCACACTGCAGCAAAAATATATAAAATCATATGTAGGCCCCTTTTGAATATGTACAACTATTGTACGCGAATTGCAAATCCAGAGCAATAAAAAATCTGCAAGTAGCAGAAACGACAGCTCTAAGAAATATAACACGAATGCGCCAGCCAAACAATGTCCTTCATAATCCCCTGAATCAACTATTATACTGAGAGACAGGAATTGAACCAATATATGAAAGAATCATGAGACTCAACAAGAAATTTCAGTCTAAACTGATAGAACAACACGATGTAAAAGAACAATACCACGATGATGGAATAGATAAATCGACAAGAAAACATCCCTCACAGGCTCTGTCGAAAATGTTGAATAAAAACTAAATAAACATTGTATTATAAAATGTATTATATTCATATAATAAAAAAAAATTGTGAATAAAAAAGGCTGAAGGACTTTAGGTTGATGGCCATTTGTTTAGAGACAATAAAGAACTTTTACTACTACTAAATAAAACGGGTGCAGAACTCAATTATGGGTATCATATTCACTTCACTTGGAATGAGAACATTGAAAATATGAAAGTTAAGTAGTAATAATAATTGCATTTCTTTTTACCTTGCTTCGTTAGATGTAGTTTGTCCAATCTTGTATAAATTTGTGAGTGAACAAAGTGCATTTGGATGGTACAAGTCTTCAAGTGATTTACGATCTTTATCATACAGGAAGAAATATATTTCGATAAATTTATTGACAACAGCAAAGCCATTATTATCACATAAGAAGTTTTTTCTGAATGCTGGTACCCCATCTCTTGATACAAATTCACCATCCTGTACAAACGAAAAAATAAATAAATTTTGATAAGGTAATTTGTAAACAAATTGATCAAAGAGAAAAAATTGAAAATAAAAGAATAAAGAAACACCTACACACAAAGAATAAAAACAATGAATTCAAATATTTTAACGGCATTTCAGATTGAAAGATGTTGAATGACTTCTGGAAAAAAAACTTCCCCGGGCGGGATTTGAACTCACGGCTCCAAATTGCCGCTCTGGCGTTGTATCCATTTAATCTACCAGAGATATCGATTATTTCAACCGCATAGTGGAAAAGTCTTTCTCCCGGAATTCAATGTTAGTGATTGGGGAAAGTTAAGGGATGGAGGTAACTCAACAATGTCCGCGATCGATCCTACTTTTCCCTTTCACCCTGCGTCATCGATGATTGTCGACTTCGGCCGGATTCAGGTATGTGAAATCTCCGACCGCCGATCGAATTTTTGCCAATTTAGAATTGAATATTAGCAATTTTTAACATCTGTGCAGATATGAATACAAATATTTCAATGGCATTTCAGACAGAAAGATGTTGAATGAATTCCGGAAACAGAACTTCAACGGACGGGATTTGAACCCACCACTCCAAATTGCCGGACTGGCGCTTTATCTATTTTAATTATTTGTATTCATATCGACACAAACGTTAAAAATTCCTAATACTCAATTCTAAATTGGCAAAAATTCGTTCGGCGGCCGGAGATTTCAAATACCTGAATCCGGCCGAAGTCGACATTCATCGATGGCGCAGGGTGAAAGGTTAAAGTGAGATCGTTACGATCGCGGACATTGTTGTGAGTTCCCTGCATCTCTTACCCTTCCCCAATCACTAACATTGAATCCCGGGAGATAAACTTTCCTAATATGCGGTTGAAATAATCGATATCCCCGGTAGCTTAAATGGATGAAGCGCTAGACCGGCAATTTGGAGTCGTGGGTTCAAATCCCGCCCGGGGTACTTTTTTTTCCGGAATTCATTCAACATCTTTCTGTCTGAAATGCCATTAAAATATTTGTATTCATATCTACACAGACGTTAAATATTCCTAATATAAAAAAAATTTTTCGAGTATGGCAGCCCAAAACCCATATTCTAAATAATTCCAATAAAGATTAAATGTAATTTGTCGCACTTTCATTTCAAGGTTTTAAAATTTATCTGAAATAAAGATTATTATTATTGATAACAGGTACTTATTATACAGGGTGTTTACTTTCAAAGGGCCAAACTTCCGAGGGGAGATCATATAATATACATATGTGATTTGCATCAAAAAATGTCATATAACACATGGTCGAAATATTAACAGTTTTTCTTCAATTTAACATTTCTTGATTTCACGAAATAAAATCAATTATACTTTAGTTATCCTTGTAGCCTCATCAAATTTGACCACATATCTGGATATGGCATCAAATTTGCGACAAGATTAGAATTTTTGGGGCCAAAAAAATTCTTATTGCAGGCGTGTTGAGGAGATGAATTTCACAATTCTGAATTGAACAAAAGAGCCATATTTTTTCAATGGTGTTATCAATGCAACAAAAGTTGATATGTAATTGGAAAGCACATCAAATGGGTTATTTTTTGCTGAAAAGAAAACATGTCCATAATTCATACTAACTGATTTTGTTCACTTCAGAATCCTGATATTCATCTCCTTACCACTCCTGCAAAAAGAATTTTTTTGGCAAATAGATTTTCTTATCTTGTGTCAAATTCAATGCCGATTTCAGATATGTCGTCAAATTCGAAGAGGCTACAAGGATAACTAAAGTATAATGGATTTTATGGAAAAACTTGAAATATTTTTCTGAAATCAAGAAATGTTAAATTGAAGAATAACGGTTAACATTCCAACCATGTGTTATATGACATATATTGTTGCAAATGCCCTTGCAGTTTGGCCCTTTCAAAAGAAGACACCCTGTATAGGAATTAATAACCTTTTTATATAAAACACTATTACTGGTGGTAATCACAAGATATTTAAAACAATGCAGGCTTTTATTTCTGCTTGTCACAAACTCAGAAAATGAAAAAGATAGGTATTTAACTCCTACATTTATTATGACTTTGTGTGTAGTTACAAACTGCGATGAATGTGACATTCTTTCTTTATTCTTATTATTTCAATTTTTCTAGTTCTTTTTGAAGTGGTTTTATTTTTTTTCGAAAAATTAGTTTTCTGCTCCTCAAAACGATTGATAATTGAATATAGGATCAGAGCAAAAATGAAGCAAAAACTATAGTCGCTGATACTATAGATTTTCATTTGAGAATTTAAAATTATACTGAATATTTAGGAGCATGATATATAAACAATGTGACAGATGCTTCTACACGGCGACTACTTTAAGTTAATTTTTACAGCAAGTATATCCTCAATCAATTGATTTCCACCTTCAGAACATAAATTTAGCTCAAGAAAAGACAAGATTATACTTACTGAACTCTGGGTTTTATTTTATTAGGAATTATAACTTACTATTTTTTGGAGATTTGGAAATATATTTTTCAATGCTGCTACATAAGTATACTCATCAAGCTTATCACAAATAGGATTTCCATCAAGATCTATTTGTGTTAATTTCATATCCTTCAAACATTTGAATGATAATACATCTTCAATCTGAAAATGTTGATAAAATATCAAAATAATTACTAGTCAGGGATTTAAGCATTCTAAGGACCCATCATAGGAAGACTGTCAACAGAGCCGAGTCGACTGAGGGCTGTGATCCCCATCGCAAAGATGCCGACAGAATACAATGAAAACAGTTTAAGGTTGTACACTACTTTCATTTGCCCTATGCATCACAATAATTGTTTCAATGATTTCTCATAAAGGGCATGTTAAATTCTTTCCAAATTTTGAATGTGAATTCAGGCGTATATGCAAAAGACTTTCCTCGAAAGTTTTCGAACAAAAATTCAATATTGTTGCGTGTAATCCAATCCATCCAAGGCGGATAATTTAAACGAACTTCAACAATTACTGGTGATAAAAGAGAAAAAAAATTGAAAATTGATATTTCTTTCGATGTCAGAAAATTATTTTCATCGCTTTCTTAATTTGATTTTAATCCATCACCTTTCAAATGTTCATGTATAAATATTCGAAAGGTTATGGATTAAAATCAAATTAACAAATCGATGGATAATGAGAACAACTTTTTGATATTGAAAGAAATCTCAATTTTCTCCTTTTCTATCGCCAGTAATTGTGGAAGTTAGTTCGAATTATCCGCCTGGGATGGATTGGATTACACGGAATAATATTGACTTTTTATTCAAAAACATTCGGGTAAGTCTTGTGCATACACACCTGAATGTAACATTCAAAAAATTAAAAGAACTCAACATGCCTTTTATGAGAAATCATTGAAACAATTATTGTGAAGCAATGAAAGTAGGGTACACCCTTAAGAAGAGTTCCTGAAGAACTTCGGTGAAGCGGTTAAACAAATAGCCCCAGTAGCAAGGTGTGATAATGCGGCAGTAATTTTGAGAAGGGGACAAATAGGAAACAGAATTTTCACATTTTCCTTTTTAACCCTCAACAAAAATTCATTTCCTAGGAAAACTTGTAATAGGTAGATTCGCATTTTCCATTTTTTTCGATAATTCGCTAGAATTTTCTACGGTTCCTATGGTCTTGGTGATGCGATCTGGACAAAATTTCGCACGTAGTTTGAATACATTATTCTTCAGCTAGGGGCAAAATTTCATTCCAATCAAATCGGTAGTTTCGAAATTATCAGGAAAAAAATTACGAAAAGCACTGCCGTGAAGGCAGGAGCTTTTGAGCGCTCGTACATGCACCTTGCAGGTAGATTTGCATGCTCCAGTTTTAAAAACCAATTGGAAAGATTTTGACAGCTGTCAAATAAAATTTCAAACTAACGCGAAAATCCAGACTTCACGTCTGTGCTTTGGTGACCATTTTTTTTTTCGATAACTCGCTAGTATTTCCTACGGTATCTATGGTCTTGGTAATGCGATCTGGACAAAATTTCTCAAGTAGTTTGAATACATTATTCTTCATATATGAGCAAAATTTCATTTTAATCCAATAAGTATTTTCGAAATTATCAGGAAAAATATAGTTTGAACGGCTATATTTACGGAACCCCTAGTCTAATTTTGCTCATTGATGATAGTGATCGCGAAATTCGCGATCCGAACCTATCCTGAAAATTTCAAGTTCCTAGGCCTTTCCGTTCAAAAGTTATGATTTTCTATGGTTTCTATGGTTCTGATCATGCGATCTGGAAACAATGTAGCTCGAATATATCATTCTTGATTTAAATACAAAATTTCGTCACGATCAAATCCATAGTTTCGAATTTATCGAGAAAACAAAATTTCAAACGACCGTATTTACGGAACCCCTTGTATAATGTTGCTCATAGATGAACGTGATCACGACATTCGAGATCCACACCTATCCTGAAAATTTCAAGTCCCTAGGCATTTTCGTTCAAAAGTTACAATTTTCTATGGTTTCTATGGTTCTGGTCATGCGATCTGGACAAAATTTCGCATGTAGCTAAAACACCTCATTTTCCATCTGAGTGCAAAATTTCATCTCGATCGAATCTGTAGTTTTCATGTAATCAGGGAAACAAAACTTTGAACGGCCATATTTACGGAACCCCTGGGCGAATTTTGCCCAATAACGAACTTAACCGCGGCATTCGGGATCTGAACCTACACTGAAAATTTCAAGTCTCTAGATTGATCCGTTCGAGAGTTATCGTGCTGACGGCCGGACGGACGGACGGACGGACAGACTCGAATTTTCCGACGGATTCGTCATCAGTGAGTCGAACATAGTCGATTGAGACCATTTTCGGCTCAAAATTCGAAAAATACAGACATCGTGACGAAATGATATAGCCCTCGTGTAAGTAGTACGAGCGCTCAAAAATATTTTGAACGGCCATATTTACGGAACCCCTGTCTAATTTTGCTCATCGATAAACGCGACCGCGACATTCGAGATCCACAACTATCCTGAAAATTTCAAGGTTCTAGGTCGTTCCGTTTGCAAGTTATAATTTTCTCTGGTTTCTATGGTTCTGGTCATGCGATCTGGAATTTCGCATGTAGCTTGAAAACTTCATTCTCCATCTGAGCGCAGAATTTCATTTCGATCGAATCAGTAGTTTCAAAGTAATCAGGAGAACAAAATTTTGGACGGACATAGTTACGGAACCCCTAGTGGAATTCTGCCCATTAACGAACTCAACTGCGGCATTTAGAATTCACAAGTCTCTGGGTCGTTCCGTTCGAAAGTTATGGGCTTACGGCCATCATTAGTGGGTCGAACCTTATCGGTTGAGACGATTTCCGGCTCAAAATTCGAAAAATACAGACATTGTAACGTAATCAACCCTTGAAACTATTGAAAATACAAATCTAACATTCACAAAATAAGTCACCCACTCTCTTAGAAATCCTTCAATATCAATGCACACTCCTTGAATTTACCTTATTGTTTCTCAAATCTAAATGTGTCAATCCAGTAAATTTCCATAAAACTTCCTGGGAACATAAAGAACGGATTCTATTATTTCTTAATCTGATAACTAATGGATTAAAAGAGGCAGCTAAACTCAGTACATGATAAAGTATTTTAGGTTGGGATAATGGCATGTAATCTGATAAACCTGAAACAAAATTTCAGAAATAAAAAATTGAAAACTATATTATATACTCTATATTTCAAATCTTCAGGCCTTAACATTGCAAAGCATTTGAAAACACATGATAATAAGAATACCATGATACAAGGAACTGTCACAAAATTGTTAAATCCTCTATAGGGTGAGTTCGCCAGTGGTCGGACAGTTTAAGCAAATATGAACTTCAAATTCGTCTAGAAACTATAGTTTCAGAGTAATCATACCACTTCTTTTCCCAGATGAGGTATTGAGAATGTGGCCACACATATAATCACAAAAAATACTTTATTCGGCTCTGTATGAATTTTCCGCAATAGAATAATGAAAAAAGTCCATTTTCGCCATTAGTCGGACAGTTTATGCCAGTAGTCGTCCACACAGTCATTTTCAACAGGGCCGCATCTGGTGAATTTCTTATGATCTTCCCGTTAATTTATTATAATATTCTATTACTTATTTTATTTTATATCTACAGGAACTAAAACGAAAAACTTGAAACTTTAATTCATAAAATATACATACCTACCTCTAATAGTAGGTATAATATAGAAATATAACATTTGGCAATAAATTAAACAAACTCCATCACAATAAATTCCAAACAAAGACATTACTCTCTCAGTGTCGAAATCTTTGGTAACAATAATAAAAATAATTAATGAAAGAATAATAATCAGACTTCTGTAATATAAAAAACTGATCAGTCATCGCAAAAATCACAGGTGAAATCGAAATTTGAGACGTCATTATAGGAAAGCCCCGTTAACTTGGTACAACCTAAATGAAACCATCGGGGACACAAATCACAGCCCACATTTTTTTCATTCTCAAATTCGGTATCACTTTCGAGTTCTTCCAGGCATATTCCACATTTTTGTTTCGATCCACTATATCCCATTTTGTTCACTTCTTCATTTTCTTTTTCAGTGTATCTCATATCTTCTGGATTTTAATGTTCCAATTTTTGATTTTTATTGTCTTTCTTGATAATTCTCTTTTTTTTCGAATTTTATTTTTGTTCCTTCTCAATTTTTTTATTCTCATAAGAAGTTCTCCATGCATTGGAAAATATTGCCGAAGGTGTATTTTCCCTTTTTCGTTTAGGCACGTTTTTTGTAAGAGAGTGCGGATAAATTAAATGTTTCTCAAACGAGTCCATTGTAAGTCTCCTTTCAGTCGTTTTTAATGTTGCATGAGATTTTTCATATACTCTTTGATTTTCTTTTTCACTTTCTGTGTCATCTTCATTCATAGGTGTCTCGAATTCTATTGATTCTTGGTCATTTAATTCCGTTTCTAGTACTGTTTCACCGAAATACTTTTTAGCTCCTCCTAATACTTGAGAAGATTCATATGTTTTTTCTAATTCTTTTATTTCAAAAATCAGTTCAGCGGCTTCTTCCATTACTTTTTCATATTTCCCTCGTTCAGTTGATTCTCCAATCAAAACAGGATTTTCGGTTTCTTGCACTTCGTCCTCTATAAGCTCCTTATCGAATTTGAGATTTTCTTTTCTTTCTACTAGGCCTACATACAAAAGCGTATCATCTAAAATTACGATTCTGGGCTTTTCTACTCATTTTTCATTTAGATAAACCACTTGCATATCATCTATTTCCTGCTCGGTGAAAATTGATACCTCATTGTCTGGATCATTTTGTGGAAGAATCGATTGTATCAAGGATACGATGGTGTTTGTACATATTCCGCGTTTGGCAAGCTCAGGCCCTAACCTGGATATAACTTTTTTAGCGCTGATGATATCTGACTCTGTCAATATTTCATCCTGAAAGCATTTTCTATAATTCACAGCATCAGGATCGAATGGATATAATCCACAGGCTTTAAAGCCATTTTTCATGTTTTTAGGCATATTAGGATGTTGAAGAACTTTCTTAAATATCGGACAAAATTCAGTTTTTGTAAGAACTTTATTCCCATTGTGTACCTGCCATTCTCTAACCTCTTGTCGCCAATATTCTTTGTGAATACAGCAACATCTGCAGGCTGCAGCAAATGTGTGATATTTGGAGGTAGGGCATATAGAATTATTTCATTCAGATCACAGAACCTACTCAGTTCTAAGGACATGTGAGACTTATGTCCATCAACAAGAAATAGAACTGGTCTCTGAATGTCCTCTGAATTCAGCCAATTGTCGAGAGAATTCGCGACGTATTCATAAAAAACCTTCATCCACCCTGAATTTGTTTTCCCCAAAACCCAACCGTCAGGCATGCTATTTACAACAGCTTTTGGTAGTTTCACGTAAGGAAACACAACAAGAGGAGGACAAAGTCTTCCGTCTGCCGTGAAGGTTATTAAAGTCGTCAAATTTTCTTTAGTGTTTTCCGTTTTGACAATATTCAAGTCCTTTCCTTTCAAGCCTAAAACTTTTCCAGACTTTGGAAATAATCGAAAGCCACTTTCGTCGGCATTTAATATACGTCGTTCAAAATGTCAGTAGCATTCAATTCCTTCAAAAATGATTCCAAGTCCTTGAACCACGATCGAATATATTTTTCCGTTATTTGGGATCTATATTTTTCTAACGCCTCTGCATTTTTTAAGGTTAGTTGGGGATATCTTCGCATAAAACCGGCATACCATTTTTGACCAGGCCTGTCATTTTTAAAAGGTGTTTTCAAATTTTCAGTCTGTACAATTTTTTTTACCGTTTTCAACAATTCTTCTTTAGTTATTGGGAACCCACACCTTGCCAGATCTTCTACCCATTTTACTATTTTGGTTTCATATTCAATAGTTAAGACTGGTTCTGGTCCCATAGTCTTAATTGAATCCGAAACTCTACCCTTAATACGGTCCTGAACCGTTGACTTCGGTACCCCATACTGCCGGCAAATTTCCCTTAATTTTCCACTATTTCTCACCGCTTGCACCGCTTCTTTTAGGTTGTTCTCTTCGTATTGACGAACATTACCGAGCTTTCTCCTCATATTCATGCCTGAAATGAAAAATACCAAAAAAATCTTGATAACTGTTGTCATGAAATGCCGAAAACAAGAAGTAGTGGCCGACTATTGGAACAAAACGAATTGCATGGGTCCAGTAGTCGGACGAATTTCAATTGGCCATAATCTATATATACGATTTAGTTCCTGTGTACGACCACTAGCTACAGTTCAAGAAAAGTATTAATTTATTTGATGTGAAAAAGAAATGTGCGATAATTCATACCAACGCGCCAAAAAGAAACGAAATAAACAAGCTTTGAACTACTAGTAGTCGGACACCTGTCCGAATACTAGAAATTCACCAAAAAACTTGTCTAGTTACCGGACACCTAATTATGACTTCAAAATAAAAAAAAAATACAGTTTTAAATGATTATTATGAAGCTTCAGACCTTTCACAATAGATATAATATACATGCGAATTCATGAAATGTACGAAAATATATTTTACATACCTTTGAAATGTCACCTGCTGATTTAAAATATGTATCCCTAGAAAACTGCTGGTATATCACTGAATTCGGGCGCTCATTTCATTTCAATGGAATCAACTGCTAAACAAAATATTAACCAGTAAGGTGTAGGCACATTGACTCTACTGATTCGTTTTTATTTAGAGAATTTTTATTGGATTTTTCTCAAGTTATTTGAAATAATAATCGTTTTGTCCGACTACCGGTACTGTCCGGCTTACCGGCGAATTCACCCTAGTCTATATGATATGCATATTCAAATAAGTCCTTACCTTCATTTTCACAGAAAGAATCCAGAACTACTGTTCTATTGCTAGAATGATACAATGAATACATGATAGATTTTAGTCTATCTGGAATACTGACTCTTAATTCATTCACAGAAGCATATTGCAAAATTATTTCACACCTAATCTGAAAATTGAAAGCAAATAAGTTAGATACATGGAGTTCCATAGGCATTTCTAAATTTTCAAAAGTAATTCAATTGAACATGCAATGTATTATAGTAGCAACTGCTTGCAGATTCCCAACTTACAGGCGACATTGGATCATAGGGATTAGGAACAAGCAGATTATTTGCACAAATTTTGTGAATCGCTTCGGAACAGTCTCTTGCAATGAATATGTAATTTTCATTTCCAAGTGATTCAAACCTCAGCGGAATGAAATCTAAAGGATAAATATAATCAAATATGATTTGCAGTAATTTATTTCTGTCCATATACTGTCTACAATGAATCTGAAAAATAAACAATCAGAAAATAGGCATGATGTATATAGGGATACATTATATACAATAAGCTTCAGTTAAGAGTTATATATATATAAATATATAATTTCATATCAATGAAATATTTTAATGCACAAAATTAGTAAACAGAATTTTCATAATATTGTGCTTGTTTAATGAAAACACTCACAACAAAAGCGTGCCAGACATTTGTATCCATTATTATGTATTTTTTCGAGAGGAGTCCGGCTCTTAAATTATCTAAATCTACAAGTATACCAGAATTACGGTTCTTTATTATTTCTTTTGCAGACATTTCATTTATTTTATAAAGAACAGAATTAACTAATTTTATGATTCGTGTGTGTAAACAAAACTTTGTTTAATTTTGTTTTGGTCATAGACCATAGACCTAATACCAATACCAAATATATCATTAATATTAGGTCTATTCGCGATTCCAACTACCGATGAGGGCGCTGCGAACTGTAAACCAACATGGAGGAAAACGAGTACCTTTCGGGGTTTATTGTGGTGAAACGGATTGTTTTAAGTGTTTTCGTCACGATGTCTGTATTTTTCGAATTTTGAGCCGAAAATGGTCTCAATCGACTATGTTCGACTCACTGATGACGAATTCGTCGGAAAATTCAAGTCTGTCCGTCCGTCCGGCCGTCCGTAAGCACGATAACTCTCGAACGGACCAACCTAGAGACTTGAAATTTTCAGTGTAGGTTCAGATCCCAAATGCCTCGGTTAAGTTCGTTAATGGGCAGAATTCCACCAGGGGTTCCGTAAATATGGCTGTTCAAAATTTTGTTCTCCTGATTACTTCGAAACTACAGATTCGATTGAGATGAAACCTTGCACTCAAATGGAGAATGAGGTGTTCAAGCTACATGTGAAATTTTGTCCAGATCGGATGACCAGAACCATAGAAGATTGTAACTTTTGAACGGAAACGCCTAGGGATTTGAAATTTTCAGGATAGGTGAGGTTCTGGAATGTCGTGATGACGTTCATCTATGAGCAAAATTATACTAGGGGTTCCGTAAATATGGTCGTTTGAAATTTAGTTTTCTTGATAATTTCAAAACTACAGATTCGATCGTGACGAAGTTTTGTATACTGATGGAGAATTATATATTCAAGCTACATTTTTCCAGATCACATGACCAGAACCATAGAAAATCATAACTTTCGAACGGAAAGGCCTAGGGACTTGAAATTTTCAGGATAGGTGTGGATCTGAAATGTCACGTTCACGTTCATCAATGAGCAGAATTATACTAGGGGTTCCGTAAATACGGTCATTTGGAAGTTTGTTTTCTCGATAATTTCGAAACTACAGATTCGATCGAGGTGAAATTTTGTATTTTAATCGAGAATGGATATATTAAAGCAATATTTTGTTCAGATCGCATTACCAGAACCATAGAGACCATAGAAAATTGTAACTTTTGAACGGAAAGGCCTAGGAACTTGAAATTTTCAGGGTGGGTTTGGATCGCGAATATCGCGGTCACGTTCATCAATGAGCAAAATTAGACTAGGAGTTCCGTAAATATGGCCGTTCAAAATATTTTTTTCCTGATAGTTTCGAAACTACTGATCGGATTGGAATTAAATTTCGCACCTAGCTGAGGAATAGTGTATTCAAACTACGTGCAAAATTTTGTCCAGATCGCATCACCAATATCATAGATACCGTAGAAAATTCTTAGCAAAAACTATTCATCCCATACTGATGAAAAAATTTTGGACCTTTTCACCATTTACGGAGAATGCCAAAAAATTATCGAAAAGACCTGTAGGGTCAGGATTACCGGAAGCCAAAAAATTTCTCCGCAGTTTTCGGAATTTATTTCCAGTCATTCTTGCTACATGTGGTTAACGATTGTTGAAGGTCTTATAGGTCCTTTCGATAATTTTTTGGCATTCTTCGTAAATGGTGAAAAGGTCCAATATTTTTTCATTAGTAATAAAAATAAAAAATTATCGAAAGGACCTATAGGACCTTCAACAATCGTTACCCACATGTAGCAAGAATGACTGGAAATAAATTCCGAAAACTGCGGAGAAATTTTTTGGCTTCCGGTAATCCTGACATCACTTCAAAATCTTGCAACCGATGAATCAAAAAATGCTACAAACTAAACCACCTGAATCGAGGTTTGATTAACAATTAACAGTTTTTTTTTTATGGCATCCATAACATAATCATCGAACACTTTCGAATTATATGATCTCAACCAATGTCAACCATAGAATCTATTTCAATGTTTTGTTACTCTTTGGTCCTAGTCTCCTAGTCTCTCTCTCTAGTCTCTCTCTTTCTCTTTCAGTTTCAGTTTTTAGTTCGGTTTTGTTTTACGCGTGATGGTGAGTTTTATTGTAGCTCTGTATTTTATAAATATAATGTCTATATTATCATTAAGTTTTTGATATTATTTATAGTTTGTCTACCATTGGATTAATTGCAATTATTCTATCGCTCAAAACTACGCTCCATTCACTCTTAATATCAAAATATATATTCATATTCTATTAATTCATCCACGTGGTTTTGAATTCTGATACCATATTTTTGTGTAATAATTTGTATCGCATTCAAAATAGAACACTAAAGATGAAATAATTTCATGATAGCATTTCATTAAAACTCAGCAATGGTCTTGGAATCCGTGTGTAATGATTTTTGATTTAGCATAACCTCATTTCAGTCTCACCGTAAATTCAGTGCACCCCGTCATGGGTCCATGGGATTTTACCCCAAGAAGAGGTCCAGGAGACATCGTGGTAAGGTCAAGGCCTTTCCCAAGGATGATCCCTCTAAACCCGTGCATTTGACTGCATTTATGGGTTATAAATCTGGTATGACCCACGTAGTAAGAGAAGCTGATCGTCCAGGATCAAGTAAGTTGAATAATCAATTCAAATTTGAAGCTCTCGGTGCTTGTATTGCACTTGGAACATGGGTTCCTCCATTGTCTAGTGAGGACCCAAATTGTTTTTTCGATCCTTGTTAAGTTTTGTATTTCTTCAATTGAAGATGAATGTATGTACCGTGGAATATGATTTATAGATCTTTTAAAGATCTTAGATGATGTATATTTGGAATGACAATAAATCTAGTCACTTGTTCACATTCATCTTTCTGTCATTTATCTGTAAATGATGTAACTTAGGTGATTAGGTGAGTTTTAAGTGGTTGTGCATTATTTCCAATAATAAACCAGAGAAGAGAAGAAATAAAATTAGGTTCCTCTGAAGTTTTCAGTTTTCGTTCTGAAGAATCTAAAAATAAGAATTATTCAAACTGTTTAATCATCCAGAGCTTGTCTTAGAAGCTATGGAAGATAATCTCATAAAATTTAGTAAAACACAAGTTCATCCTAGAAAATCACTGTCTTGAAGTAAGAAGTTTTGCGCCCTTCTAGAATCAAAAACCATGAACAAAACCACAAACGTAAATGTGGCAAATAATTTCATTGTATTTTTTTTTATTTTCAAGAGATGGAATCACCTAACATCAAATCAGAAAAACTAAATTTTATGGAACTCCATTCCTTATGTACACGCAAAATTTCGCAGGATATGGCGAATATTTTCTGAGAAGTCTTAAAGCTTTTTTTTTTTTTTTATCTATTGATACACATTAATTTATTATGACCACGAATTCTTCATTTGCTAGTCGAACCTAATCGTTTAACAACAATAATATTTATTTTGAAAAATCTCACACATACACGCTACAATATATAATATGTATAATCAGAAAGAAATATTTGTCAGAAAGGAAAAGAAACAACAAACCAAAAAATTCTATGTTGGAGAATTGAGATACTCATGCATTGTATATGGTAATAGGAAAAGGAATACACTACCCAAAACTTCAAAGTGAATACCATTAAATGGTATACAGATGGTTCTAAAACCACGATGGGGGCCGGCGCTGGAGTATACGGGGCAAGAACCAAGTGTACACTATCATTAGGCTCCTACTCGAGTGCCTTTCAGGCAGAAATACTTGCAATCGAAAGATGCATAGATATAAACCAGGAAAGAAACTATCAAGGGTGTGACATTGTGATCCACTCGGATAGTCAAGCTGCTATCAAAGCACTGAACTCCTATATCATCGACTCAAAGCTGATATGGGAGTGCCGGAGGAAACTTAATGAAGTAGGCAAGAAAAATAAGGTCCCTTTAGTCTGGGTTCCTGGTCACTCAGGAATCAAAGGAAACGAAGAGGCCAATACACTTGCCAGAAAGGGAGCACAAACGCCACTTACTGGCCAAGAACCCTTCTGTGGCATAGGTAAACGCACCTATAAGAAAGAGTTTCTGGAGAAGGAAGAGACCGAAAGAGAAGCACTCTGGAGGAACCTTCCAGGAATGGACCACTCTAAAAGGTTCATTCGGAACTTTGAAAGTTCAAGATCCAAAAAGTATTTGGATCTTAGTAAGAACAAGTTACGCCTATTCACTGGCTTCCTCACAGGACATTGTCGCCATAGGAAGCATATGATGAGAATGAGCTTAACAGAAACAGACGAGTCTAGATTCTGTGATGAAGAGGAGGAGACTCCTGTTCACCTGGTTACAGAATGCCTCGCCATTGCAAACCAGCGCAAAGAATGTCTTGGACAAGAGAATTACAGGAGGAATGAGGATCTAACCTCCTTGAAACCCTCTCAGATAATGGAGTTCATTGGAGCTCTGGAGCTGGAGGGCGAGCTGTAGGTAGCGCATTTGCGAATACGGCTTTGATGGGGGGCACAATAGACCTTGAGGTCGCAGTGGAACGTAACCCCCTTCCTAACTATAACTATATTGTATATGGTTCAAGGTCTAGTAGAAACTTATGTACTTCTTTCTTTAATTTATTTTGATGATCAATTTGCTTTATCCTCAGTAGCAATTTGTTATAGTATTTCATGCGAGAATATTTTGCTCCTTCCTCCTACAGTGAATCTTTGAACAGGTTTAAGACCAAACTAGAAAATTACAGAAACTTGGGCTAAATGATAATGCTCTTGCTCATAGAAACAAATGCAGAAATAACAAATAAGAACTTTTTTATTGATTGAAATTATCTGATGCCTTACAAGATTATTACTGTATTTGATTATCAGCAAAAAATTCTTATAAACTTCTCTTTTCCAGAGATCAATAAGAAAGAAATTGTGGAAGCTGTTACTATTTTGGAAACTCCACCTTTGATGGTCGTAGGAGTTGTAGGTTACATTGAAACTCCTCACGGTCTTAGGGCTCTTGCTACAGTATGGGCTGAGCATTTGTCTGAGGATTGCCGCAGGCGTTTCTACAAGAATTGGTAGGTATTAAGAGTCCACTTCGATTTTTTATGTGATAGCAGTAGTAATAGGTATTTTCTAGTAAATACCTGGAGGCTCATTATTTTCCATCTTCCTAAATTCGTTGTTTTTTGTGATTAAGGTACAAGAGCAAAAAGAAGGCTTTCACGAAGGCCTCCAAGAAATGGTCTGACGATTTAGGAAAGAAATCGATTGACAGGGACTTGAAAAAAATCATTAAGTACTGTAAAGTTGTCAGAATCATCGCCCATACCCAGGTAAAATAATTTCTTTTCCTAGTTAATTCTGGTTAGTTGAACCAGTTAAAATTTCCTGAATAAATGAGTTTGTACAATCATTAAGGATTTTCATCATCAACAATGTATGGTTTTTCTAGATGAAATTATTGAAAAAAAGGCAAAAGAAGGCCGATATTATGGAAATTCAATTGAACGGTGGTACTGTCGCCGATAAGGTTGAATGGGCTAGGAAACACTTCGAAAAGCCCATTCCAATTTCTGAAGTATTTGCCCAGGATGAAATGATAGATTGCATTGGTGTTACGAAGGGTAAAGGATTTAAAGGTATGTAAACAAATTGGTTTCAATGGAATAATTGAATCTGTTGAAATTATTTGGGAAATTTTTCGCAACTTGTTAAAAAACACGAATGAGAAAATGTTGACAGTCCATCTGTCCACATGGTAGCAACATGTATTCGATATTTTCAAAAATCTCGTTTTTCAGGTGTCACTTCAAGATGGCATACAAAGAAATTGCCCCGTAAGACGCATAAGGGTCTCCGTAAGGTTGCTTGTATTGGAGCATGGCATCCTTCTAGGGTGTCCTTCACAGTGGCTCGTGCTGGTCAAAAGGGATACCATCATCGTACTGAAATCAACAAGAAGATTTACAGAATAGGTGCTGGTATTCACACCAAGGATGGCAAGGTATTGTACTTTTTTATCATGTTATCTGTCATTCTAATATAATCAGTTGATACTTGATGAAAATCCATAATCAAACTTACAGTAGAATGACTAGTATGATTTCCACTACATTGGGTTAAATTCCACGACACATATTTTGATGCAAAGCATCATCTTCAGGTGGTTAAGGGATAACAGTTATACTTTGACCACCTGAAGATGATGCTTTGCATCGAAATATGTGTCGTGGAATTTAACCCAAGGAAGTGAAAATCATACCAGTTATTATTATTATTATATTGGTTTATTATTTCTATGAAATCATTTGAAGCGGAAAAATTTCCAATTTCAAAGATAAATTTGTTTCAGGTCATCAAAAATAATGCTTCCACTCAGTATGACTTGACTGAGAAAACTATCACTCCCATGGGTGGCTTTCCCCATTATGGTGAAGTAAACAATGACTTTGTTATGATTAAGGGTTGCTGTATGGGAACTAAGAAGAGGGTTATCACTATGAGAAAGGTAGGAATTTTTGCAACCCACTATGATGGCAAACAAGTGTAGATTTAAAATATGTGTGTTTGTGACGCTCTTATTTGCTCTGAATTTCGGAAAATTTAATGTCAAAACCTTTATTCCAAGACAAACAAATTTAATTGTTCTATTACTATGACTCCATTGGCTTCTTATTATAACAAGTTGAAGTTTGTAGTGGGGGAGGCCGGCATACACATTTTTGAGCACTCGTTCTACTTACACGAGTTTTCCAGACCGCATAACCACAACCATTTTGAATTTTAACAAATTATAGAATGAAAACCCCTTTTAGTTCTATAACGGCTGATTCGGCATAATTCACAAAGAGGTGTTTTCATTTTGTTGACAGCTGTCATAAATTTCTTTAATTGGTTTTTAAAACTGGAAAATGCGAAACTACCTACAAGGTGGCTGAAGGAGCTCTCAAAAGCTCCTGACTTCACGGCAGTGCTTTTTATTACTTTTTGAGCGCTCGTACTACTTACACGAGGGCTATATCATTTCGTCACGATGTCTGTATTTTTCGAATTTTGAGCCGAAAATTGTCTCAATCGACTATGTTTGACTCACTGATGACGAATCCGTCGGAAAATTCGAGTCTGTCCGTCCGTCCGTAAGAACGATAACACTCGAACAGAACAACCTAGAGACTTGATATGTGTAGGTTCAGATCCCAAATGCCTCGGTTAAGTTCGTTAATGGGCCAAATTCCACTAGGGGTTCCGTAAATATGGCCCTTCAAAGTTTTGTTCTCCTGATTACTTGGAAACTACAGATTTTATCGTGATGAAATTTTGTCCAGATCGCATGACCAGAACCATAGAAACCATAGAAAATTGTAACTTTTGAACGGAAACGCCTAGGGACTTGAAATTTTCAGGATAGGTGTGGATCTCGAATGTCGTGATCACGTTTATCTATGAGCAAAATTATACTAAGGGTTCCGTAAATATGGTGGTTTAAAATTTAGTTTTCTTGATAATTTGAAAACTACAGATTCGATCGTGACGAAATTTTGTATACTAATGGAGAATGATATATTCAAGCTACATTTCTCCAGATCGCATGACCAGAACCATAGAAACCAAAGTAATCATAACTTTCGAACGGAAAGGCATAGGGAAAGGTAGGTTCGGATCGCGAATATCGCGGGCATGTTCATCAATGAGCAAAATTAGACTAGGGGTTCCGTGAATACGGTCGTTTGAAATTTTGTTTTCTCGATAATTTCGAAACTACGGATTCGATCGAGATAAAATTTTGTATTTTAATCGAGAATGATATACAGGGTCTTTCACGAGGAACCTCACCCATATTTATACGGGGAACTACTGAACGTATTTTCATGAAATTCAGCACTTATAAGTATTTCAAGATGCTGATGAAATGTAAAATATTTTCAAGGCATGAGCACCTCCGGTTTTTCCGGAAATGACGTCAACTTCCGTTTTTCAAATTAGAACACCATTTTTTTATTGCAGAAATAGATTCCTTAGAAAATTTCAAGTTATTTTGATGTAACATTTTTCAGTTTTGGTTGGAAAATTCTCTCTGAGCGGGAAAATTCGAAAAAAAAATCGAAAATAGAGCTCCGCTGAAACAAGAATAACTTCGAGGTTTTTGGATGGAAAATTTTCATTTTTGGGATTTTTCAAGATGTAAGATTGATGTATCCACTTTAAAAATCGAAATCGCGATTCATGATACAGGGGGTGAAAAAATCGCTTTCAAAGTTAGGGATGACAAAATCGTGAAAAATCAATTTTTTCAAATTAGAACCCCATTTTTTTATGGCAGATATTGAATCTACGTTAAAAAATAATGTGAGTGTATGCATCACACCCTTGCCCTAAAATGGATATTTTCTGAGTTATTCACAAAAAACTGTTTTTCGTCTTGAATTTTCAGCTATTTATTTTCCCTTCACGCCAAAAAGATGAAATTTTCAGGAACTGTTACTTAAACCATGTTTTAGATTTTACTACCCTAATATGCGAGAGAAAAAAGTTACAGGTTGTTCCTAAATAGATGGCGAATTTGGATTCGAATTTGTATCGGAAACCTCTTTATTTCAACTAATCGGCCATCGGTTTTCTCTCCAGTGATAAATAAATAATTCCTTATGAACCATATGCAAAAACTTACCATGTTTTACATTCTTTTTTGAGCGCTCGTACTAATTACACGAGGGCTATATCATTTCGTCACGATGTCTGTATTTTTTTTAATGATAGAATAACAGTTCCTGAAAATTTCATCTTTTTGGCGTGAAGGGAAAAGAAATAGCTGAAAATTCAAGACGAAAAACAGTTTTTTTTCGAATTTTCCCGCTCAGAGAGAATTTTCCAACCAAAACTGAAAAATGTTACATCAAAATAACTTGAAATTTTCTAAGGAATCTATTTCTGCAATAAAAAAATGGTGTTCTAATTTGAAAAACGGAAGTTGACGTCATTTCCGGAAAAACCGGAGGTGCTCATGCCTTGAAAATATTTAGATTTCATCAGCATCGTGAAATACTTATAAGTGCTGAATTTCATGAAAATACGTTCAGTAGTTTCCCGTATAAATATGGGTGAGGTTCCTCGTGAAAGACCCTGTATAAAAGCAACATTTTGTCCAGATCGCATGAGCAGAACCATAGAAACCATAGAAAATTATAACTTCCGAAGGAAAAGGCCTAGAAACTTGAAATTTTCAGGGTAGGTTTGTATCGCGAATATCGCGGCCACGTTCATCAATGAGCAAATTTAGACTAGGGGTTCCGTAAATATGGCCGTTCAAAATATTTTGTTCCTGATAATTTAGAAACTACTGGTTGGATTGGAATGAAATTTCACACCTAGCTGAACAATGATGTATTGAAACTACGTGCGAAATTTTGTCCAAATCGCATCACCAAGACCATAGATACCGTAGAAAATTCTAGCGAATTTTCGAAAAAACATTGATCAGCTGAAGCACTGACATGAAGTCTGGAGTTTCGCCTAAGTTTGAGAATTTTTTTGACAGCTGTCGAAAATCCCTTCAATTGATTTCTAGAACTGGACAATGCGAATCTACCTACCAGGTGCATGTACGAGCGCTCAAAAGCTCCTGACTTCACGGCAGTGCTTTTCGTAATTTTTACATGCAAGGCTCCAGTGTTTTGGAATAATTTCTATGATCATTAAATTCAATCTTTACCTTGTTGGATAGATGTGAAATTTTCTCTACCTTTCTACACACTGCTGTGAATTGTGTCTGATGAATTACAAACATGAAATAACTTAAAGTATATAATATTTTATTTTTTTCAGTCTCTGTTGGTGCATACCAAGCGTGTTGCTTTGGAAAAGATAAATTTGAAATTTATCGACACTTCTTCCAAATTTGGTCATGGTAGGTTCCAGACTGCTGCTGATAAAGCTGCTTTCATGGGTCCTCTCAAAAAGGATAGGATTAGGGAAGAAGAGAAGGCTGCTGCAGCAGCTGCCAAGTCTTAGAATAAAATTGACCAATATCAATATAACTTGATATGAAAAACTGAAAAAATTTTGTTTCATTAGCTTCCCCCAAGCCCATGTACCGTATAATGAATGGTCCAACAATTGTGTTGGACTGAAAGCGATCCAATACATTTTTTGTACAATTAAATTCATGATATTCTGATCCGTTCTTGTACAGTATATGATCAAATCCATACCTTTTCGAGTGGTTTTACTGACCTGCGCTGTAAGTATATTTTTATGTTAACATTGGTTTTGTTGAAGTTCAGTTATCAAATACACGCGAAAATGAGATATAAGTGTTCTTAGGACCAGACAACAACTGGTTGTCTACACCTTGTTATGAAAAGCCAGAGGCGTATAAAATTATTAGAGTGGTCTGGAAAATTACATTGAACGTATAGGATATTCAATGCATATAAAGGAGAAACCAGGTCGTCCAGTCGAACATTACAAGAATGGAAAGATATGCGCGTTATGATAATGAACAATCCAGTATGGAACTAGAACAAAATGCTTTTTATCTCTCAGACAGATCGTCCGCGGTGGTGGGCTAGACAAACTACGTTCAGTTGAAGCCTTAAGTAAGATATTGATCCGGGAAAATCAACAAGAATACGGCCCGGCGCAAATTCAACCCAGCCCACGCGTGGACTATTTTGTAAAACGTTGTTTCAGAGTATTGCTGCATATTGAACCCATCCCACGGCCAGTACAGTTCCACCCTTGTTTCGCGTGGATCGAGTTATACTTGCCACACAGTTTCGGGGGTCTTGTCTTGTGTATTAGATTGCATGGTGGTTGAATCCTTTAGAACGTTCGCAATGGATATTTCGATGAAATTACCCATAAACAATTTTGCTGGTTTCGAGTTTGAAGAGGATGATATGATATCAAATGCACCCAGACTTGAAACAACAAATGATAGTGAACCAACCGAACCTTCTGAGAACGTCACCCCTAAAAGACCAGAAAAGTCAACAATAATTACTGATCCCGTTATGCGGGACAGTGACAAAATATCAAAAAAATTACGAAAAGCACTGCCGTGAAGGCAGGAGCTTTTGAGCGCTCGTACATGCACCTTGTAGGTAGATTCGCATTTTCCAGTTTCAGAAATCAATTGAAGGAATTTTCGACAGCTGTCAAAAAAATTCTGAAACTTGGGCGAAGCTCCAGAATTCATGTCAGTGCTTCAGCTGATCAATTTTTTTTCGATAATTCGCTAGAATTTTCTACGGTATCTATGGTTTTGGTGGTGCGATCTGGACAAAATTTTGCACGTAGTTTGAATACATTATTACACAGCAAGGTGCAGAATTTTATCCCAATCCGCTCAGTATTCTGGGAACTATCAGCAAAAAAATATTTTGAACGGCCATATTTACTGAACCCCTAGTCTAATTTTGCTCATTGATGAACATGACCGCGATATTCGCGATCCAAACCCACCCTGAGAATTTCAAGTTCCTAGGCCTTTCCGTTCGAAAGTTACAATTTTCTATGGTTCTGGTCATGAGATCTGGACAAAATATTGTTTTAATATATCATTCTCGATTAAAATACAAAATTTCATCTCGATCGAATCCGGAGTTTCGAAATTATCGAGAAACCAACATTTCAAACGACTGTATTTACGGAACCCCTAGTATAATTCTGCTCATAGATGAAAGTGATCACGACAATCGAAATCCACACCTATCCTGAAAATTTCAAGTCCCTAGGCCTTTCCGTTCGAAAGTTATGATTTTCTATGGTTCGAGTCATGTGATCTGGAGAAATGTAGCTTGAATATATCATTCTCCATAAGTATACAAAATTTCGTCACGATCGAATCTGTAGTTTTGAAATTATCAAGAAAACTAAATTTCAAACTACCATATTTACGGAACACCTTGTATAATTTTGCTCATAGATGAACGTAATCACGACATTCCGGATCCACACCTATCCTGAAAATTTCAAGTCCCTAGGCGTTTCCGTTCAAAAGTTACAATTTTCTATGGTTCTGGTCATGCGATCTGGACAAAATTTCACATGTAGCTTAAACACCTCATTCTCCATTTGAGTGCAAAGTTTCATCTCGATCGAATCTGTAGTTTCGAAGTAATCAGGAGAACAAAATTTTGAACGGTCATATTTACGGAACCCCTGGTGGAATTCTGCCCATTAACGAACCTGACCGAGGCATTTGGGATCTGAACTCACACTGAAAATTTGAAGTCTCTAGGTTGATCCGTTCGAGAGTTATCGTGCTGACGGCCGACCGGACGGACAGACTCGAATTTTTTGACGGATTCGTCTTCAGTGAGTCGAACATAGTCGATTGATACCATTTTCGGCTCAAAATTCGAAAAATACAGACATCGTGACGAAATGATATAGCCCTCGTGTAAGTAGTAGGAGCGCTCAAAAATGATGAATTACGTACCTAGTTTTACAAACGCAAAAACAAGAGAACTTGCAAAACGATGCTTCCTACCAGTTTATGTCTATGTTCAACATAACTAAAGGTCTCTGATGAAATATCAGTAAGAAGTCAGAAGAAAAACTCATCAGAGGTATACCTCAATTACACGTGGTTGGGATCATGAAAATTTCGTATTTTGACTACTGGGGGAATGGGTTCGATAACATTGAATCCGTTGGACTATTTCTACGATTACAAGACAATAATCGAATCGAATTTGAGATATATGTAAATTTGCACAAAAAATTTTATATTCAGATATGAGCACATATTTATATCTAGGTAAGGCTGCCATCTGTCCGGGCTTCCCCGGATTTGTCCTAGTTTTTAGGGCGTCCGGGCCGGATTTTATTTGTTGTCCGGGTATTGCAATTTTCAAGTAGAACCGTTTTTCCGCTTGGATCCCGGTTCGAAACTATTTCTAAAACATTTTGTAGTTGACGTCACCAGTTCGTGTATCGATAAAATGCCATAATTTCAAAACGGTGACGTCCTACCATTCAAATCTTCACAAAACGCACGAATGAACGAATTCATGATGAAATCAACAAACATAACCAATATTCTTTAAAAAGCTGGTTCCGAAAGCGCTCAGAAACCAGTCTATCCATGTCATAAAAGTACGAACTGCAGTTCGAACTATCCCAAAACTTGCTTTCGAACCGGAGCCAATTGTTTCAAACTATTTGGTGCGTGACGCCACCATTTCGACGCAAAAATACGAATATTTTAAAATGGACGAAATAGTTTTGAAAAATCGTCGCGCGAAAAATATCTATCCCCGGTAGAAAATTTTTTTTTTTCTCTTCAAAATAATGGTTTCTACTACATCATGTTGCGTTTCTGTGTAACACGCTCACAAATCAAAATCCATCAGTTCCTTCATAGTAAAATATTCTTCATTGAAATACCGATAGATATACCTACAGAAAACCGTATGAATAGCTGTTGTCATTTTTTTGGAAAAAAATATCCAACTTCAAATTTCATCTCAAAATATCATACTTTCACATACCTAATGAAATACATATCATCATATCATATTTTATGAGGAAATTTGAAGTTGGATATTTCTTTCCAGAAAAATGACAACCGTTATTCATACGGTTTTCTGTATACCTACCTATTGGTATTTTGATGAAGAATATTTTACTATGAAGGAACTAATGGATTTGATTTATTTGTGAGCGTGTTACACAGAAACGCAACGTGATGTAGTAGAAACCATTATTTAGAAAAAATAGTATATTATTTCATAAGGATGAAAAGTCACTTCTCCTCCGAATGGAATATATTATTTTTTTTTCAAACGCTTCGAAATTCATTGAAATCTGGGGATTAGATTCATATTTACGATCGTTATAATTGAGTGATTAATAGAAAGTTTGCCTAGTTACGGTTGTCTCGCAAAATTAATTTTGATAGTTAATTACATATTTCCTTACGGCGTACGGAAATGGAATTCATCGTTGACATAGCAACTCATTTCCCTACGGCGGAGGAGAAGTAGAACTTTTCGATGATCCTGTCAGTCGAAATATGACGTTGTTTCTGTTCGTTTGAAAAAAAAGATATTTCTACCGGGGAAAGATATTTTTTGTTTTTTTTTTCAGAACGCCTGATAGCTTTTCTTCACAGTATTTCAGGATTTTCCAGTCATTCTGGGATACCCTGTATGAAAGAAAAATAATTCATGGTATAATTCAAAAATTGAAAAAATTAAGAATCTCCTGAAATATTTTTCCTTTATAAAAGGTAGTTGAAAAAATATTCCAACATGTCTGGGTTTTTAGATAAAATGTCCGGGGTTTTTAAGCTTCTTGTCCTAGTTTTCAGATTACAGAGATGGCAACCCTATATCTAGGACATAGGGGTCCCAGAAAGAATGGATAATAATGTAAGGCTGTATAGAAGGGCTATTGAGCGTTCTGAAAAAAATACAAAAAAAATCTATCCCCGGTAGATCTTTTTTGAGCGCTCGTACTACTCATCCAAGGCTATATCATTTCGTCACGATGTCTGTATTTTTCGAATTTTGAGCCGAAAATGGTCTCAAACGACTATGTTCGACTCACTGATGACGAATCCGTCGGAAAATTCGAGTCTGTCCGGCCGGCCGTATACACGATAATTCTCGAACGGAATGTCCTAGAAACTTGAAATTTTCAGGGTAGGTTCAAATCTCGAATGCCGCGGTTGAGTTCGTTATCAGGCAATATTCGCCTAGGGGTTCCGTAAATACGGCCGCTCGATTTTTTGTTTTCCTGATTATTTCGAAACTATAAATTCGATTGAGGTGAAATTTTGTACTCAGATGAAGAATAACGTATTCAACCTACATGCAAAATTTTGTCCAGCGCGCATGACCAAAACCATAGAAAATTATAACTTTCGAACGGAAAGGCCTAGAGACTTGAAATTTTCAGGATAGGTGTGGATCTCGAATGTCGTGATGACGTCCATCTATGAGCAAAATTTCAGTAGGGGTTTCGTAAATATGGTCGTTTGAAATTTAGTTTTCTTGATAATTTCAAAACTATGTATTTGATCGTGACGAAAATTTGTATTTGAATTGAGAATGATATATTCGAGCTACATTTTGTCCAGATCGCATGATCAGAACCATAGAAAATCATAACTTCCGAACGGAAAGGCCTAAGGACTAGGGGTTCCGTAAATATAGCCATTCAAACCATTTTTTTCCTGATAATTTTGAAACTACTTATTGGATTGGAATGAAATTTCGCACATAGATGGAGAATGATATATTCAAACTACGTGGGAAATTTTGTCCAGATCGCATTACCAAGACAATAGATACCGTAGAAAATTCTAGCGAATTATTGAAAAAAAACTTGGTCACCTAAAGCACTGATGTGAATTCTGGATTTTCGCCTGTTTGAATTTTTTTTGACAGCTGTCAAAATCTTTCTAATTGGTTTCTAAAACTGAATAATGCGAATCTACCTACAAGGTGCATGTACGAGCGCTCAAAAGCTCCTGCCTTCACGGCAGTGCTTTTCGTAATTTTTTTTTAAAATAATGATTTTTACTACACCACGTTGCGTTTCTATGTAAGACGCTCACGAATAAATCAAATCCATCAGTTTCTTCATGGTAAAAAATTCTTCATTAGAATACCAATAGATATATGCAGAAAACCGTGTGAATAACTGTTGTCATTATTTTGGAAAAAAATATCTAACTTCAAATTTATCATGAAATATGACCAATATTTCATTATGTGAAAGTTACGGTTTTCAGCATATCTATTGGTACTTTAATGAAGAATATTTTGCCATGAAGAAACACAGAAACGCAACGTGGTGTAGTAGAAATCATTACATATACAGTTTTTTTAAAATTCTTCTAAGGGCGCCCAGAAGCTCTCAACTGCAGTATTTCAGGATTATCCATTCTCTCTGGGACACCTGTATAATTAAGATCACAGAAGCTATATAGCAACCGAAATGTCTGTATAACGATTTTCAGGCTCAAATGCTCAAATAACACAAATTCAACGAAATTTACAATAAAAAGTGTGAACTATAAAAATATTTATTATTTTTCACATCAGATAAAACCATGTCGGTACACAAATATTATAATACAGAAATTGAACTCTTCTTGCCTTCATGTTTGCAAAATCGGCTCTGAAGTTTTTGAGCGCTCTTACTACTTACACGAGGGGTATATATCATTTCGTCACGACTCACGATGTCTGTATTTTTCGAATTTTGAGCCGAAAATGGTCTCAAATGACTATGTGTTCGACTCACTGATGAAGAACCGTTAAAATATTCGAGTCTGTCCGTACACACGATAACTCTCGAACAGAATGTCCTAGAAACTTTTCAGGGTATAGGTTCGAATCTCGAATACCGCGGTAAAGTTGGGCAAAATTCGCCCAGGGGTATGGCCGCTCGAAATTTTGTTTTTCTGATTACTTCGAAACTACTGATTCGATCGAAGTGAAATTTTGCACTCAGATGGAGAATTACGTGCTCAAGCTACTTGCGAAATTTGGTCCACCTCGCATGACCAGAACCATAGAAAATTGTAACTTTGTAATGGAAAGGCCTAAGGACTTCAAATTTTCAGGATAGGTTTGGATCTCGAATGTCGCGGTCACGTTCATCAATGAGCAAAATTGGACTAGGGGTTCCGTGAATATGGCCGTTTGAAATTTTGTTTTCTTGATAATTTCAAAACTATGGATTTGATCGTGACGAAATTTTGTATTTAAATTGAAATATTCGAGCTACATTTTTTTCAGATCGCATGATCAGGACCATAGAAAATCATAACTCTCGAACGGAAAGGCCTAGGGACTTGAAATTTTCAGGATAGGTTCAGATCGCGAATTTCGCGGTTACCTTCATCAATGAGCAAAATTAGACTAGGGGTTCCGTAAATATAGCCGTTTGAAATTCGGTTTTCTTGATAATTTCAAAACTATGCATTTGATCGTGACGAAATTTTGTATTTAAATTGAGAATGATATATTCGAGCTACATTTTTTCCAGATCGCATGATCAGAACCATAGAAAATCATAACTTTCGAACGGAACGGCCTAGGGACTTGAAATTTTCAGGATAGGTTCGGATCGCGAATTTCGCGGTCACGTTCATCAATGAGCAAAATTACACAAGGGGTTTCGTAAATATAGCCGTTCAAACTATTTTTTTCCTGATAATTTCGAAACTACTTATTGGATTGGAATGAAATTTCTCACATAGATGAAGAATAATATATAGAAACTACGTGAGAAATTTTGTCCAGATCGCATTACCAAGACCATAGATACCGTAGAAAATTCTAGCGAATTGTCGAAAAAAGTCACCTAAAGCACTGACTTGAAGTCTGGATTTTCGCCTTAGTTTGAAATTTTCTTTGACAGCTGTCAAAATCTTTCCAATTGGTTTCTAAAACTGGAGAATGCGAATCTACCTACGAGGTGGATGACCGAGCGCTCAAAAGCTCCTGACTTCACGGCAGTGCTTTTCTAAATTTTTGTATCTAAGCTGTCGAAATTTTCATGTTCAATCGAATTTATATAGCTAAATTATTATTTCTCTGTTGGTGCATTGTTGTTAAATAGTTTTTTATAATTTTCAACTTTGAAAAGGACCTTTCAATGAATGCAACTGAAACTGCCAATGCAAGTAATTCTTAGCGCTAGTATTGCTGTGTTTGGAAATTTTGAAATTAAGTAAAGGAATATTATTCTCACAAAGAATGAGAATGGTCAGAATAATTTCCTAGGTTTCATTTAAGCTCAAGATTTGAATTTTTATAATGTATCATAGAGTCATCATTGCTGTGATTAAATATATTATTGCTCAAGAAGCCGAATATGTCAGCAAACGTTATCAACTCCTCGAATCTGTATCTTGGATATGTTGGCGTATGATCTTAGATTCTGAAAAAAAACTCTTATTGCCGCCCCCTTGTAAGAGGCGCCCGCGTGCGCCCAACGCGCTGCACGCAGGCACCCGGCGAGCTTGAGGTTAGAGGAAACAAAGTGAAGTGCGAAAAATAAAAGAAATTATATTTGTGTGAAATGATAGAAGAAAAAAACCTAATACATCCCGGAAATGTGTTTCAAAATTTCCCCATATTATTCTGATGACACTTCATTTCTTCCACATAAATATTTTGTCTTACATATTCTCTAGTTTTCTCAAGTTTGCGAGTCCAATCGTTTGTGTACCACTCGACAAAATCTTCAGGGGAATTGCATGATAAACCTTTCACCCATAATTCATTGCTACATTCATGAAAACATTCCAATAAATGTCCATGAAGATGCATATGATTTTGCTCCTGTGCGATCTGTGCAAATGGATCACTTCTAGAAAAACATTTTGGATAACGGACATTCATTATAGCTTCATTGATTGGACCGGATGAAGTATTTCCGCAACTCTCCTCCTCCAATGAATTTATTTGAGAAATTTTCTCATTTTTTTCGGAAGAACTTTCTTCAACTGGAAGCCACACCATACGATTTGGAATATTTTCATAGCCATTTTCATCATATTCAATATTAGGACTGTCTTCTTCATAATTCACCTCCATTTCTTCATCATAGTATTCCTCCGTTTCTCCTTCATGGTCTTCCTCCATTTGATTACTCTGTTCACATTCTTCAATATTTTTTTGCTCAATTGTTGAAATTTCAACATCCTTCAGAAGACTCTTCCAATGATTTTTTGTTTTTTCAATGTTATGCAAGTAGGCATGACTGAAAATATTATCTCTATCAGACTCTATTGTCAAATTTTGTTGTACAGTATTTTCCTGAGAAATCAACTCATTGGTTTGTATTGGTTGTTCTAAAATGTTCAAATAGTTACATATATTTGTCTCCATCTCTAAATTGGTATTAGTATTATTCAACATCCTTGCAACCTCATATCTTCCTTTATTCTTCAAATATATTTCATTTTTACATATTTTTCCTTTATTTTCAGTCTGTAATTCACTAGATTTTCTAGTCTTCTCATTTTTCTCAAACTCGTCATAATTGTCACCACCTGCCAAAGTTTCTAGTACATCTTGAATTATTGAGTGATTTTTATTTTTGACTGTAACGGAATCATCTTCCTGTTTCATGATAGAAGCAAGTTTTGCTTCATTATCTTTGTTATCGAGTGCTCCAATTGCACAACTAGGAATATTTTGAAAATCAAAAGTTCCTTCTGCTAACAACTTAAGAAGAGTATTGCTATCTAAATTTTTTTCAATTGAATAATTATTTTTATTCGAATTATTTTGCTCAGTATCATCCCTATCAGGAGATTCATTCATTTCCCCTACAGATTTGTTTGATGGATTAGGAATGCTTCTGAAATCATAAGTTCCTGTTGTTAAAGACTTCAGACATTCATTGTTAACTACGTTTTTTTTTATTAAATCGTTTCCACATTGCAACTTTGCATCTGTAAGATTATCATCTTGTTTCAAGCTTGCATTTTCATTATCAGCTTTTGTTTGGGAATCATTATTTTTCTTCTTTTTCTTTTTAATTTTTTCGGTTTGTTCCTCTAAAAGCTCTTCACTATGTTTTAAGGAAAGCACTTCATTTTTGATTGTATGGGTTACATCTTCATTTTTATCAATGATACCCGATATTTTTTCAAATTTCGATTCATCATCCTCCCACAGATTAACTCCATTCTCTACATCTTTCAATTTGGAAATCGTTAAGTTTGCGCCACCAATATTACCCAAAAATTTCCTCATCTGCAACAAATCTTTCTCTCCTGACACTAAAGAAATGCAAACACCTTTTGAACCATATCTCCCTGCTCTTCCCATTCTATGCAAATATGTTGAAACATCTATAGGCATGTCGTAGTTAATAACTAAGTCTACATTTGACACATCAAGGCCTCGAGCTGTTAAATCTGTGGACAATAAGATTCTGCACTTGAAGTTTTTTAATTTGTCAATCACTTCCAGTCTTTTTTGTTGAGGTTGAGCAGCAGAAATAAACATTGAATTCCATCCGTCACGGTTTATAGAAATACTTATATTTTCTGCTCGTGTTTGATAGTTCGAAAATATTATGCATTGAGTGAATGATATATTTGTTAGCAGTTTGAGTAATTCCTCATTTTTGGCCTTCATTTCCTGCACTGAGTTTGAAGATGATTCTACCTCCTTTATGAAATGTTTCAGACCAAGTAATAATTGTGTATTATTCTCAGAACTGACATATGTTGGAGACTGCATATATTTACTAAGAAAATTTCCTAAATTATCTGGATAGGTAGCACTAGCAGCAATTATCTGTTTCTTCAAAGGAAGACAGTGATAAATTTCATTGACGTCATCCTGAAAAGATGATTCCATTAATTTATCAGCTTCATCCAGCACAAATAGTTTCACAGAGTCCACATTCAAAATGTTTTGTTTTATCAGAGATTTGATACGACCTGGGGCCCCAACTGCTATTTGACAATTTTGTGCTTTATCTTTATCATCTTTTTCTGGCAAACCTCCGATAAAGGAATCCACCACCAATCCTAAAGATAAAACAATATGAGTAAAAATACTGTAATTGCTTGAATGTCCTACCTGTAAAAGAACTCCCAATGGCTCTCATTGTACCGGCAGATTGAACAGCAATTTCTCGAGTTGGTGCTAATACCAATACTTGAAGATTTGATGAAGAGAGATCTATCATCTCTAAGGCGACCACAGAAAAAACTATTGTTTTGCCAGTACCAGATTTTGATTTCACAATTAGATCTTAAACAAAAAAGCAATAAATTATCAGATTGTAAAATATTTTTTTCTGTCTCACCAAAGCCACATCTTCCTAATGGAATAGCTTTCAACTGAATTGGAGATGGTTTTTGGAAACCACATTTGGTAAGCCCCTCAAGACATTTTGATGATAAAAACATCGTTTGGAAACTGACATCGTCTTCTACTAATACGTCCTTTGTACGTTTATCGTCAATGAGATGAGCGATTATATTTTCAGTCATCTTGTAATACGTATATTTAAATTTTCACAATTAAATGTATCAAAACTGATCAGGTTTTTGATTTTCAATCGATTATTAATGTATTCGATTGTACTCGATTTTTTTAAAATTTTATTATTATAACAAAGACTATTTCTCTTTTGTTTGATTACAATATCACGTTCATAGACAAACTATTCTCATTCTCTAAATGAATAAAATAATCTGTGATCACGTCTCACTCGATCACGTAATATAGGCGCCTTCGATTTAGGGTTTCGTGCACCGCAGGTCCGGAGGACTCGGTTTTTGTTGTTTTGCGCACGCTTTTCGAAGCAAATCGAGTGCGCGAATGTCATATTTCGTGCACTGGGGGATTTCAGATAGCTAAATCGAAAGCCACATTTATTTACTCCGTTTGAGAACTATAGTCCGTTTAAGAATTATTGACATCTCGGTTGGCTGTGAAAAATCGAATTTAAGTTGGTAATAGACTATTCAGTAATATTTTGGGTTGCTGAATTCAGGTTGGTATAGGAATAACACTAACATTACCCATAGAAATCTTGCTTTGATGATTTTATCGAAGATATTGGTGAATATGTAATTATAAAAATTTGCTCTGAATTTGAGTATTTTTTGTCTTATGCTATTAAAATGGCTGGAATTGACCAGGATACATCGCGCCTTACAAGAGAACGCCAGGCAGTTTGTCGGTGTTACTTCGAGTTTTTCAAAGATTTGGCATATATTTCCGCTAGTGTTTCAGGTAAACTGATATTCACCTACTCAAAGTGTATTCTGATTGATCAATGTCTCTTAAATTTTCAGATTTCACCAAGCCCTGTCCGTAGAATATTAGCATGTTATTATAGCCTAGAATTAGCAGTGGAAGAAAACCTGTGCGATATGATTATTCCTTCAAAGAGACATTGAATGACTTTGTTTTTGCTAGAATTAAAATCAATGAATATATCAGTTTAGATATCCTTTTCGAACCGGCCAAAGAGCACCTAGATTTCAATTAATCGAAGTCAAAATTATATTATATCATAAAAAAAATTGGATACAAATACAAAAAAGTTGATCGAAGGAAAATTCTTACTGATAAACAGAAAAATATAAGAAAAATAGTACGATATTGTGATAAATACCGAGAATACATAGAACAAAACATAAAATTCATTTATCTAGATGAAATTTGGCTATTCAAATTCGGCAGTGGACACTAGAAAATAATCCAAAAGGTATGCCGAGTATATTCAAGGCAGAAGGTGCACTATTTTGAATGCTGGAACAATTGATGGATTTTTACCTGGATTTGATCCGATTCTTGACAGTGGTATTAATGATAAGGATTACTATGAATGGTGAATTATTTCATAAATGGGTTATTGAAATATTGAAACCTTTCCTGCAAAAGGATGCCCATCAATAGGATTATGTCAGCTTATTCAATAAACACATCCAAATCACTACACTACGAGGAAACAAAGTTTTCAATGATATTTTTATCTTTGCTCTTGTATCATTCATAGATATTTTAAGTTTATTTATTATACTTATACTGTATGGTACCCTGTTCACAAGCTATATTGTTCCCAATTCAAAAGTATACTGAATAATTGTAAAATTGCTCATCAATTATAATATTTTCAATAATTCATGGACAGTTTTAATGAATGAAAATAAAAATTGACTTTCTTAAAGTATTCAACACCGAGCAATAAATAATTCACAAATTGGTTCATATATTGATAGTTCGGTACAAAATTAATGTCAAAATTCTTCATGTACTACATAGATTCTTAATTTTTGTTTCTCTCTTATTTCTTGATACATTATAACGTTTTTTCCAATCCATTCTTTTGGGCCTGTGCTTGCGAAGTATCCAAAAATTTTTTTCTGTTGCAGCACTAGCTATCTGCTAGAATTCCATTAATTATCCTTCTTGAATCCTGACATAAAATGGTACTCTTATAGTTATATGGTTAGAATTTTGCAAGAATTCCAATACCAATAAATATTGCATGGTCCTGAGTGAAAATAAATATTTATTTAAATGATCTTCAAATTTCCATGGTTGACTTTTATATGAACGATAAGTTCAGATAATTTCATATGAAAGCATTCCTCGATATTTTTGCGCTTTCAAACCTGAATTCCCATGTTTGAACTGCAATCCAAAATATTCCGGCTTAATTATTCGATAATTCGTAATATTCGTATACTCAACACTTTTCTAGGTTATATTTATGTTCTATGATGAAATTTAGTTACTTTTTAGTAACTAGAAATAAAGCCTCGACTGGACGTTCATGGCCTGCTTCGATGTCAATAATTCTTAAATGGACTATATTGACATCTCGGTAGGCTGTGGAAAATCGGATTCAAGTTGGTAATAGACTATTCAGTAATATTTATAATATTTATTGTTTTTTTTTTTTCATTTTGTTTTGACTGTTCCTATACAATGTTATTTTGTCAATCAGGAAATAAAGATTATTATTATTATTATTATTATTAATATTATTTTGGGTTGCTGAATTCAGGTTGGTATAGGAATAACACTAACACAACCCATAGAGGCCTTGCTTTGATGATTTTATCGAGATATTGGTGAATAATTATTAAAATTAGCTCTGAATTTGAGTATTTTTTTGTCTTGTGCTATTGAAATGGCTGAAATTGGCCAGGATACATCGCGCCTTACGACAAAAGAACGCCATGCAGTTTGTCAGTTACTGGCATACATTTCCGCTAGCATTAATCGAGTTTCGCTAGCAGAGCCGTATCTAGGTACTATTGCACCTGTGGCAATATATCAGACTGCGCCCTCAATTGCGTAGATTTTTTTCCGTCCATTATATTTTCTTAGAGTATTATTTTTGAGCGCTCATCGTACTACTTACACGAGGGCTATATCATTTCGTCACGATGTCTGTATTTTTCGAATTTTGAGCCGAAAATGGTCTCAATCTACTATGTTTGACTCAATGATGACGAATCCGTCGGAAAATTCGAGTCTGTCCGTCCGGCCGTCCGTAAGCACGATAACTCTCGAACGGAACAACCTAGAGACTTGAAATTTTCAGTTCCAGTTCCCGAATGCCTCGGTTAAGTTCGTTAATGGGCCAAATTCCACCAGGGGTTCCGTAAATATGGCCGTTCAAAGTTTTGTTTCCCTGATTACTTGAAAACTACAGATTTGATCAGATTGAAGATTGAGGTGTTCAAGCTACATGTGAATTTTTGTCCAAATCGCATGACCAGAACCAGAACACAAAAACCAGAAACAGTTGATCTTCTAGGACATAATATTAAACTTAACCAGAGTACTAATTTTCTTGTTATTATATAAGATGAAAATCTGAACTGGTACTATCATATTGTAATAAACTTACGCAGGACCTGTCACGTCTAGATGTTTCCACGCCATTCTCGACTTCAAGTATTCCAGACCCTTCTAGATGCTCATCAAGCGGGGATTTAAAAGCAGTACAGAATAGGACTTGCGTGAAGATAAATTATTGAGTTGTAAATAAATTAGTATTAGTGTCATTAGTGAACTGTAAATAAATAAATAATTTTAAGAAGAACTTGGACTCAATTCATTCCATTGGTGTCAGAAGTGCGATTTTTAAATAAATAAGTGCTCGCTTCGTGAAAAGCTGGTTTGCGGAAAATAAATTGATTGAACTGTAGCGAAATTCTACAAACAGAATTATTTCAAAGAGCATTTATTTGAATAATTCTGACCGAAAATTATTCTAAGTCCAAAAATAGGGATAAATTCAAGAATATTCCCGGCATTCACGATGAAAGCTACGCCCCCGATGGTTCGAAAAAAACGAAGGACGCTTTCCTATTGGCGTATTTATGGATTCCAGGAGGAAGATATAAATATTGACTAAAGCCATAAAATCATCACTCTCATTTCGACATTCGAAACAAGCTCCGAACTATATTCTTTCATATATCGATCTACCTACCTGCTACACCGAACGAAGCCAGCCAAAGACGAAGTCAGCAAAACATCTGTGTGTCATCTCAACATCTGTTTTTTTCATCTGTGCGAAACGATATCCGAACGAAGAAAACCAGCATAGAAGATTGCCTGTTCCAAGTGTCTACGCGATTCAACGAAATATTCGACCCAACTACGTATTTGACTTGTATTCAAATAACCGAAATTGTACTCAACATCAACGATCTTCGAAATTGTACCCGTCATCAATTATTCACAAATATCGACATAATACGTCGAATTTCTTTCATTTGCTGAATAAATTGTTATACTGTTGAAACCGTTCGTATTAATTTCCTGTTCACCAAATCACGACCCTTCTACAGAACTTTCAACGTGAAACAGACTGGTTTCATTTCGTTCAAAGACAAAATGATGAGAAAAGTGCGTCTTGTGGAATTGAAAGTCGCAGAGTTAAAACAGGAACTGGAAGAAAGGGAACTGGAAACAACAGGTAAAAAGACAGTTCTCCAAGGAAGACTTGCAGAAAGTCTTATACAAGAAGGTGAGGACCCCGAAACATTTTTATTCGAAGTTTCCGGAGTTGATTGAGTTGAGTTCAATAATGAATAAACTCGAGGAAAATTCAAGAACTCTTGAAGAAAATTCTAGAAGCTTGAGAGAAGATCTGCAAGAAAATTCTAAAAGTTTGAAGGAAGATTTGCAAAAAACTCTGGAAGAAAATTCTAGAAACCTAGAAGAAAAGTTTATAGAAAATCCTAGAAACCTGGACGAAAAGCTTCTGGAAAATGCGAAAAGCCTGGAAGGCCTAAAACAGGAACTATGTGCCTAAAACAGGAAAGAATAGCTGAATAGAGACAGAAATGGATAACATTAGGGAAAAGCAAATTAACACAGAGATGGATAACATTAAGGAGCAAATAAACACAGACATAGATGGATTTGAGGAAGAAATCGACAAAATAAAGAAAACCACCAGTATGCTGGAAAAACGAGCTAATGTTTGCAGAATTTCAGGGTTGATTCTGGAATCAAGAAGCTTTCTATGAAGCCGCCCCAGTTCGACGGAAAAAGTCCATGGGCAAATTACCTCCGTCAATTTGAAGCTGCGGCCAAAGCAAACGAGTGGAATGCAGAGGAAAGAGCTATTGCACTCACACTGGCATTACGAGGAGAAGCGACAGATATTCTGCAGACCCTCACCGCCCATGAACAGGAGGACTATGAACAGCTGATAAAACATCTAGAACTACGGTTTGGCCAGGCTCATTTTGAACACGTTTACCACTCCCAGCAGAAAAATTGTAACCAGAAATCAGGCGAGTCATTACATGAATTTGAAGCTGATATTGCACGCCTGGTACGTCTAGCATATCCGGACACACCGGAGAACGTAATGGAGCGATTTGCGGTTCAAGTATTCTTGGAAGGACTTCGTGACCAAGAAACCAGACTAGCATTGACATTAGCCCGACTAGCACATCTCGTAGTCGCACTGGCAAGGTCATTAGAGTTTGAAGCAACAAAGCAGTCCTGCAGTGTTTGAGGTGAAATCCGAGTGAATGAGGGGGTTTCACAGAAGCCTGCTGATCTGGAAGCTGCCATAAGAAAAGTGATCAAGGAAGTGTTACCTGATAGAAGACCGATGAACTGCAGGAATTGTGGAAAAACTGGACATGTGCGTAGGAAATGTCCTGATGCAGGCTCTCATTGCCGTCGTGCAGAAGAAAAAGTAGCAACACTTTGTAGAAATATGACGGTAGATGACAACTGGAATGACAGCAATATTCAGAAAGACCAAGAGAAAGATCCAGAACTTGGTTTAGTCATCAGCTGGAAGAAGTGCAATCGAAAACCATCATGGCAGGAAATTGCAGGTTACTCACCAGCCGTTAAATCCTACTGGGCCCAATGGAATTCTCTCATTCTGGACAATGGGGTACTGAACCGTGTATTGGAGACCGAAAGTTGTGGTGAAGACCGACGCCAGATAGTTGTACCCTGGATTCGAAGGTAGGAAGTGCTTCGTGAAATCCATCTGGGGGTGAAGAAGACCTTGCAGAAAGTGAGGCAACAGTTCTACTGGGCTAGTTGTCGAGATGATGTTCAGGACTGGTGCAGAAAGTGTGCTGCTAGCAATGGACCTCAAATACGACCAAAGGCTCCCATGCGTCAGTACAATGTAGGCAGCCCATTCGAGAGAATCGCCATCGACATTGCCGGTAAGAGGGCCGAAGCTTATGCCCTACCTAACCAGGAAGCTATAACCGTCGCCGACGTTTTGATGAAAGAGTGGATATGTCGATTCGGTATCCCATTGGAACTGCACTCAGACCAAGGCAGGAATTTCTTATCAAAAGTGTTTCAAAAATGTGTCAACTGCTGAACATCAACAAAACAAGGACCACGGCGCTTCATCCGCAATCCGATGGAATAGTGGAGCGGATGAACAGAACAATCAACCGCTACTTGTCCAAGGTTGTATCTGACCACCAAACAGACTGGGACCAGTATCTCAATTTCTTCCTCATGGCCTATCGATCTGCAGTTCATGAATCAACTGGACAAACCCCTGCTAGTATCGTAATGGGCCGAGAACTACGACTCCCATGTGACCTGCGGTTTGGGATACCACCGGGACAAGACACTGCCGGAGAGGACTATGTCAGCAACTTGAGATAGAAAATAGATGATATCCACGAACGAGTCCGGATAAACATCCAGAGCGCCAGCGATAGAATGTAGCAGACGTACGACATCAAGGCCGAGGCTGGAGGGTTTCAGGATGGTGATCTGGTTTGGTTGCATAACCCCAAACGTAGTCGTGGACTATCGCCGAAGTTGCAGAACTCTTGAAAATGTCCGTTTGAAATCATGAAAAGGATAAACGACCTTATCTACCGAATTCAGAAGCTACCACGAGGGAAACCAAGGGTCGTCCACTTCAATCGATTGGCCCCTTACACTGGAAATCACGACCAAGTTCGCACCCTCAAACCATCAGAGGATGAGATGACATACCCGAAGTTTATGTCCTTTTATTCAAACGGTCAGAAAGTGCTACATGATGTTACTAGAGAGGAGCCACGAGACGGTGCCTGATGATTACGCACTAGCACACTGCATGGCAGAAGATCTTCGAATGTCCAGGGGCATTGCTGTTGTGTTCTCCAAGAAATTCGGTCAACTACAAACACTGCGAGAGCAGAATACAGAAGTTGGAAGGGTGCTACAGTTGAAAAAGGGCAGATATGGAAAGTTGTGCAGGTATCGTCACACTCCGAGGATGACATTTCGGGGTGAAATGTCTTTAAGAAGGGGACAATGTAACGAACTTAAGCCGGACCTGTCGCGTCTAGATGTTTCCACGCCAATCTCGACTTCAAGTATTCCAGACCCTTCTAGATGCTCATCAAGCTTGGATTTAAAAGCGACGTCGGCCCGAGCGAGTCAGTACAGAATAGGACTCGCGTGAAGATAAATTATTGAGTTGTAAATAAATTAGTATTAGTGTCATTAGTGAACTGTAAATAAATTATTTTAAGAAGAACTTGGACTAAATTCATTACAATATTGATGCACTCCAACGTTCTTTACACTCTTCGACTATTAATACAGCAGGCTGGCCTTGAGTTGCCCAGAACTGTTTACTTTTCTAATTTCCAGTCAATCATGGGTTATGGAATCATCGTGTGAGAAAACAGAATGTTTCTAGAATATTCGTGATTCAAAAAAGGGCTGTGCTGCGTTTATCCTCCAAAACAGCCTGCCGAGGAATATTCAAAAGAGAAGGCATCCTAACAGTATCTGCACTGTATGTGTATCAATCTCTGGTATTCGTGAGGAGTAACTTCCATTATTTTGAAAAATATTTTAATTTGAATATGACCAGGCGCCTACACTCATTCCATCTTCCGAAGAGCTCTCTCACTCTAACACAGAGAAACGTCGAATATATGTGCCTTGTTTTGTTCAACAAGTTGCCAAAAAAATATCAAATAATAACAGATATGAAAAAATTCAAAAAAGTTGTTCGAAACCTCCTTGTTGACTTGATTTGAGTTATCGTTTTCTTGTATGAACATCACTATTTGTTTCTCTCATTTTCGACTTGTTTTCTCTTCAGAATTGTATTTTTGATTGTGAAAATAAATATTATTATTATCATTGATTAAATTAGGAAAATGCACTATTGAGGAAAGTTTTATTGACTTTATTGATACTCGCTAAAAAACAGATGAAGGCTTGCAGAAGAAATCGTGGAAAAAATGGTTGCCGATAGCTTGGAATCTTGGATATTAAAAATGTAAGAGGCAGTCTTATTATAATGGGGCTGATGATATGGCTGAAAAATAAAAAGGGTGTACAAGCTCGAATTTCGATATAAAAAGATAATAGGAAATTCAATTAATGCTGCTGATGTAACCTCACAAATGGAAACATTCTTCGCAACTGTTCAGTAAATATATAATTTTTTGTTGGATCTTCTTCAAGGTGGGAATTACTCAAAACAGAAGTCAACTTCACTCTGAAGGATTCTTGCGATACTCGCTGGTCCTCGAAAGCAAACGGTGTGCATTCCTTTAAGTCAAAATTAAGTAAAATTACTAAAATTTTTCGCGAGCTCAAAGAATAGTCCCTGGTAAATTTGAACTCATGAATTTATTGTAAATATATCTTAAATTCCGGGTTATTCTGTTATAGAATTAATCCATCTTCGCAAGAAAAGCAACTACATATTTCTAAAGGCTCACGAATGATACTTGGACTATTGAACGAATTAGAAGCGTATAGAGCAAACTTTTTTACACCATTGATTCAAAAACTGAAGCAGTAAAATTCGGAATTGAATTACCTTACTTTTGCGTAATTTTCAGTTAAAAAATAAATATTTTCTCAGATATACGTTTTTACTGCATAAAACTAGCGTAACGAAACATAATACCCGCATTCATTAATTTCACTAACTATTCAGCATGACAACTTCGTACCTACCACTTTTAAATTCCTTCAATACTATCGGACCCCCATCCCATGTTGACGATTTTTTTGTGCACTGCTCGTAGTTATAGACGTCCAGTGCTCAAATAGGATGAAAGGGACCGAATAATAAACCTTCAGCGCATTTTCGCAGTTCTCACATGTTCAAGCAAACAAATAGACGGGAGCAACTAGGAGGGGAATGTTATGAAGTGACAGCAACATCAATAATTTATTATCTCTAATTTTTTTTTGAACAGTTGTCTCTAGATATACACATTGTATATACTGATTACAGATGGACGTTACTCCAAAGATGGAGTTACATAAACATCAATAGTACCTTACATATGGTCAAAACATATTTAATCGAATTCATTACTGTTTTGATTTCAGAGAATTTTTGCTCATAATGGGGTTCCCAAATATATGGAGAAAATATCGTATTGCTACTATAGGTATAGTGTACCGTGTACCATTCTCATCTAGATAACCATTAAAGTCCATTAAAAATGAAAATTCGTTGAAAACTTTACATTTGACATTTTCAATTTATTGACTAACAGAAGACGATAGTAAGTTCAAGATTAGGAAACGAGACAGATACTTGCTTCACTTCTGAAACCGGGGTTAATGTAGATTCCAAAAACAAATAAATTGATAAAGATATTGCCACCTCCTCAAACATACATAAGATCTCAACACTAGGTTCTTATTTAAGAGTGCGCATTTAGTGCTTGTAGTAGATTCAGAGAAGTGAGTAGAAAAAAACAGAATGAATTTATTTCGAAAAAATACTCAGACCCGGCTTAGGGCCAGTTGCACACCATTCAAGAAATAAACAGTATTTTTGAGCGCTCGTACTACTTACACGAGGGCTATATCATTTCGTCACGATGTCTGTATTTTTCGAATGTTGAGCCGAAAATGGTCTCAAACGACTATGTTCGACTCACTGATGACGAATCCGTCGGAAAATTTGAGTCTGTCCGTCCGTCCGGCCGTCCGTTCGTCCGTCAGCACGATAACTCTCGAACGGAATGTCCTAGAAACTTGAAATTTTCAGGGGAGGTTCGAATCTCGAATGCCGCGGTTAAGTTCGTTATTGGGCAAAATTCGCCAAGGGGTTCCGTAAATATGGCCGCTTGAAATTTTGTTTTCCTGATTACTTTGAAACTACAGATTCGATCGAGATGAAATTTTGCACTCTAATGGAAAATGAGGTGTTCAAGCTACATGCAAAATTTTTTTCAGCTCACATCACCAGAACCATAGAAACCATAGAAAATTGTAACTTTTGAACGGAAACGCCTAGGGACTTGAAATTTTCAGGATAGGTGTGGATCTCGATTGTCGTGATCACGTTCATCTATGAGCAAAATTATACCAGGGGTTCCGTAAATATGGTCGTTTGAAATTTAGTTTTCTTGATAATTTCCAAACTACAGATTCGATCGTGACGGAATTCTGTATACTAATGGAGAATGATATATTCAAGCTACATTTCTCTAGATCGCATGACCGGAACCATAGAAACCATAGAAAATCATAACTTTCGAACGGAAAGGCCTAGGGACTTGAAATTTTCAGGGTGGGTTTGGATCGCGAATTTCACGGTCACGTTCATCAATGAGCAAAATAAGACTAGGGGTTCCGTAAATATGGCCGTTCAAACTATTTTTTTCCTGAGTTTCGAAACTACTGATCGGATTGGAATGAAATTTTGCACTTAGCTGAGGAATAATGTTTTCAAACTACGTGCAAAATTTTGTCCAGATTGCATCACCAAGACCATAGATACCGTAGAAAATTTTAGCGAATAATCGAAAAAAAAAAAATTGATCCGCTGAAGCACTGAAGTCTGGAATTTCGCCTAAGTTTCAGAATTTTTTTGACAGCTTTCGAAAATTCCTTCAATTGATTTCTAAAACTTGAAAATGCGAATCCACCTACAAGGTGCATGTACGAGCGCTCAAAAGCTCCTGCCTCACGGCAGTGCTTTTCTAAATTTTTTTTATTTCGAAATAAATTCATTCCGTCTGTTATCTCGTCTGAATCGTTTCCAAAAGCCCACTTGTATGAATAACCTTTTCAGCTATGTTTGAAATCATAGTATATCCATCGGTGTTTTTTTCAGTTTATCGTCTTCCTTCCTGTTTTACGAGTTCTCTACTTGAAAATTTCTTCTCCAAAAGATCATACTTCTACGTTTGTAAATCTGTCTGTTAGAGCAATTTTTTATGAAGTTTCGAGTAGATTTCTCAAATTTGATGATGTTTCAAGTCATATACACATATACAGAGTTGGACAGAAGCCAGGATATGAAAGTAAATGGCTGTTGCTTGAGCTGTCAGGGGGGTTATAGGACTAGAGTTGCGTGCGTTGTGTAGCCCTAACATTGCCTTTGTCAGAAACACTTCTTGGTCGGGAACGATCACACGTTGCGAAAAACTTTAATTGCAAGCTTGAACGATTTGTGATAGAGGTAAAACTTATGGATTTGCGTCACCGACATAATAATTCCTGAAAAACGACAGATCGCCTCGAAAAAAATGATATGAGGCAGCTGGGTTGCGGCCAACGATCGCCATTGAATCTCGAATAACCCAGGTCTCAGATATGTGTTATCGATCGGTCTTTCCCATTTGCATTCCTCGAACTAAAAATCACCAATTTTCGGCACGGATATAAATATCAAAATATGTGAAATTAAGTAACGATTTCCCAGCCGATTTCAACCTGAAGAGACTATTCGTATTTCGTCAAAATTTACAGATACCTGGAACCTTTCGAATCATTCATTCGCAATTCTATAACAATCAGGTAAATACGATAGAATAGATCCTTTCGAAATTATTCAGATCACTTTCATAGGTTTCCAACGATTCTGAAAATGTCATAAACCAAATTCTTTGTCGATACATGTAGAGGTTATCCGGTTTTCCATAATTCGAAGAAAAAAGCCCAAGGGGCTTTATTGATTAGATCTTGCAACACTTCTATAGGTTTCCGACGATTTTCAGATATCTATGAAGAAAATCCCGCCTCTGAAATGATGAGCTATGCAAAATTTCCGTTTTTGCTAGTGTCCACAACGCAGTTTTTCATATGTCAGAAGTGGTTTAACAAACACAAATTACACGTGTAGAATATATGAACAAATGGGAAAATTTGAATTTGAGTGAGTATTCCTGTTTTTATAGTACCTAATTACTTTCGTGTCCTGACTTTTGCCTAATCCTGAGAATCTGTAGTCGAAATATAGTTTCGCTTTATTCCTGCGTGCTTTCCACAAAAACAAAGTTTGTTGTGGTTTTTTTGCAGCACTAGTCCCGATAAGTACTTTTCACCACCAATAAGAAGTAATAAGGCAATTTCTTAGTCAAATTATTTTATGAATAACTTCAACAACTGATTTGGAATTTTTATTGAGTATAATGCATATCTGTTAGTTTTCAGTTCTTATTTTGATTTTCATCTCTGATGAGTCAATATATAGTTGTTTTATATTAATTTGATAATTACTTACTGGTTATGTGGAACTTTTTTATTACCCAATTTTGGGTTTGGGGTGATGGAAGGATTTTATGGAAAGTAACTTCTATTCCTAAACTGTTAACTCTAGTAAACAGATTCATATGTGTGGTAAACCCCATTTATTCAACATAGATAACATTTTCACTCTACTATTTTTTTTTAAGATTCCCTACATATTATAGACATATCAAATCTGTATTTACTTTCACTTTATTTTTACAATTGACTAAGTAGCTATTGATGGTGTAATAGACGACTGAACCTCAATGTGCTCTTTTAGATAAAAAATATATTTAGTATAAAGATTCCTAGGAATTGACTTTTTGTTATGGATATTTGAAATCCCCTTTTTTGACAACTAAACTTATTCGACCTCTTCAGAATCAATGTGTATTATAATTCTAAATAACTCAGTACTATTCGCCGAAAAATTATTTCAGCTATGAAACATCCCAGTAGGCTCTCATGGGTCAATTTACTCATGAGAGCCTATTTGTAATTACACTGTCACAACCAACAACACCAAGTTACCATTAAGCAGGGTAAATTGTATTAGCTTCACACATGTGGATAGCACTTGATGAAATAACTTATAGGTACTATTTGTGAAATTTGATTGGCACTAAAGTTCAGTTATAGAGAAATAACATAACAAAAGAATGAAAAATCTGAGCTGGGGCCGATATTTTTCAAGCATATCCATTCCCTGGGACACATTTCTCAGTAGAACTTATGGATAGTTGGAATCTACCTATTCGTTCAATCATTGCTGCTTTATTGCGTGGAATATGTTCTTTTTTCAATTATATACATAGTTATCAATTTTGCATGTGTTTTGGCGGAGAAAATTATTCCATTTTTCACAATAAAAAATTATCAATAGAAGGCTTGAATCAGTTGAATTGGTCTTCTTCAGAATTCATTACAAATATTCGACTGAAAAATAATCCACAATTTTCCCCAATGCTGTGTATGTAAGTTCAATTGTCAGATCAGTATATGATCGCCGAATATGAAGTACTGCGAATTCAATTGACAAAGCTAACCGGCGGAAAATGCGCATTGTCCCTTCTTTCTGCTGCTTTCAGCATTACATTATCAGAGGAATGCTGAAGTTTGATTCAAACTTTTTTTTGAAAGCGTGATTCTCAAAAAACTCAAGATTATAACTACACGTTCCGATTATTTTCGATATGCAAGATCTAAAAATGATGGTTTTATTGTGTCCTGATTATAAGTATTAGATGATTTTCATAAGAATAATTTTGTTCATATATGTAGTTGATTTAGAGACTTTTTATTATTTTCAATTTTAAATGAATTGTATTCGCATAATCCTTCACGCTCTCTGAAATTATTACTCAACTTACATAGTTGAGAAGCACACAGAATGATGTGAACTATACTCCACGCAAATACAACAATAATGCAGAAAAGACAGAAGAATGAAATGAACAAATTCAGTTATTCAAAATCACGAATCTTTCATGTGGGGAATAAGAATTAATTTTATAGGCACTATATAAAAAGTATAAAAATAATCAAATATGTAGACATATTATGGTAAACGAAGATTTATAGGAATTGGAATTATGTACTTCGTATCTACCAAGAGCACCCAGAAGTTTTTTTCTCAGTACCTACGTCATTTCAATCAATACTAGCTGGTAAATGAATTGAATTTATTCCCTAAGATTAAAAATTGGATTTTTATCGTTCTCCAGACCTGAAATTTTCTGGATGTTCGAAACTGTCGTCTCTCACTCTCTCGTACTAAAGACTCGAGAAATAATTCTTCTAGCTACTCTCAGCGAAATGTTTATACATATAAGGTAGAATATATCAGAAAATATTTTCGAATTAAACTTTTTGAATTACACAATCATATATGTTTTCAATGGCGGTATAATATTTTCTTATTATATTAAAGTTGGCATCTCCATTTTCAGACTTATATTGGTCTTTATAGTTAGGTATAATCACGATGAAATATATTCAAGTTCAAATGAATCATGAATCCTTTTTTCATTTCAACGCTTGAAAGTGCTCTTCTGAACATAGGTAGATAATTGATAATCATAACGATCTGAACGATGAACTATAATTTTTCTATGCAAATTTCGATGTTTTAGTTCGTCGAATTCTCATTTTCCTAAATTTGCTTCATTGAAAAAAGGGATGGTCGTAACCATGCCTTAACTTTGTGAATTTGTTTAATCAAATCTGAGATGTAATTATTGTTTTTGCAATAAATCAAGAATCTCCACTTTGAGCTCAGATGTTGGACGAATTGCTATGACTGATGCAACCCCCCTTACACAGGGGGGTTGATATTGTAAAGATATTTTCGAAAAAAACTCGACATCTTTTACCCCGGAACATTAATCGGATATACGTCCAAAGTTGCAAAGTTATAATCCTTTATGTTCTTTATTTTTGGATATTTCTCAATTTTGGTTTTGGGTTCTGAAAATTAATCTTCTATGAACCAATCTTTTTTTGGAACTGACATATTTAATTTATATTAACTTATAAATGGTGCACATTAGATAATGAGTTCATGGCGTATTTAGACATCCTTGATATTCTGAAAAATAACAAGATCCAAAGAAGCGAGCTGAAGAACCTGCACATTTCAACTGAATAACGGTTCTTGTTTTGTTTTTCTCGTTTTAAACATATTAAATTAATTTTAAACAATTTAAATTTTTTCCAATTTCTTTCAGTTATTTCTCATTGATGCTCCTGTTAGATTGATTAAACTATGTGCCCCATTTCTAGGATTAGTATATCTCTGTAATAAAGATTCATGTTTTTGAGATCTCTGATTATGTTAAATAATAAAATAAAAAGTAAATGGTTCAATATTTTTTTCATAAGGCCATTGCATTCTGATATTATTTTCCTGGTAATTTTCAACGTAACTATTGATGAATGGTCTTGTGATAAATCAAAAAAAACATCTTTCAAAAACCTTGAGTAAGAGCTAAGATATGACAAATCGATGAAAAATTGAAAAACACTTGAATTTATCGAAAACTTTTAGAATTTTTTTTTTAAGTAATAAATTTTACCCAGCTGCCGTACTAAAACATTTAAATTCGTGATCGAAAGGAGCCAGTATCGCTCATCTCGCCGACATAGAGGTGAGTACCTATCTATTGAGGTCGACAGACTCTCAAACACTGTTCGAGCTAGGGATGAGAATATCTACTGATTGCTTTTGAATCGCGTTTCAATTTACCTCGCAATATCGGGCTTGCGGAGCAGACGCGGTCAATGGTGACGCTTCTCAAGCTCAAACAACCATAGATAAAGGAATGTACATTCCTTTATCTATGCAAACAACTCGAATCTCGATGCGGTCGAACTTTTGAATGAAGGAGCACATGAAGGAGCATTAGGCCTGAAAAAGTGGTACCAAAAAGGTTGTTGCATATGAGCTACTCGTATTTCCGGATTGCAGTGGCGTAAAGTATTTTTTTATCAGAAAAACGTACAGAAACAACGTCATATTTCGACTGACAGGATCATCGAAAAGTTTTATTTCTCCTCCACCGTGGGAAAAGTGGTTGCTATGTCAACGATGAATTAAATTTCCTTACACCGTAGGGAAAAATGTAATCAACTATCGAAATTAATTTTGAAAGACAACCGTAACTAGGCAAACTTTCTATTGATCACTCAATTATAACCATCGTGAATATAAATCTAATCTCCAGATGAATTTCAAAGCGTTTGAAAAAAAAATAACATATTCCATTCGGAGGAAAAGTGACTTTTCATGGCTCGCTTTCAATTACAATTAGTAAACAGAAGCTCGCCATAAAAAGTGACACTTTTCCTCCTTATGAAATAATATACTATCAGTAGGGTAGAAACTAGAAAACTTCCATTCATTTTCGTTGTTATTAATGCTTTCAAACATTGATCAAAGAATATTTCTTGAAGCTTTTCATGTGAGCTCTCTCACAAATCGATAAAACTTCACGCGAAAGCAAGATGAATTGAACTATTATTTGATTTGGATTAATTATTCAATTTTCATTTGAAAGTATATAATGGACAGTTTCTAACATGAAATAAAATGAAAAACAAAGGAGGAGGATGAATAAAAGAATAGAAAATATAAAAAGATACATTTATTGCCCTCTGAATAAACTTAATTTTGTATACATATTTCTGATATTTTCACCTCCTATTGCATTCCCACAAATTAAAATATAAGTAATTCTCGTTGTGAGGTATGTCATGCAGACACATTTAATCAAAAATTTCCGCGTATACTTTATCAGCTAGCATCTCCAATTTAATAGTTGAGACCATTCTCGGCTTATAATTAAAAAAATACGATTCATAATAATTATATGATGAAAACTGAGAAATAACAAAACCAATCTCAATTATAATTATAAATGAATTAAATGATCAAAACTAAGAAATAACAAAACCAATCTCAACCTTATCCATGTTACGCCCATGTGCGTTTGTTTACGATTTTGGTGGGCCGTCCGATATGGCTGTTTCCGTCTCGCTTTTATACGAAGAAAAGTAGTCGCATGCTCCTTTCTGTGGTTCTTTATTCAAAGAGTCGAAAATAGTTAGAGGCGACCCAAATTTTGTCGATGTTTGGGCGCGCGGCAAAGAGATCCAGGCTCATATAATTATTATATTATATTATTATGTTTGTTGCCAAAGGCCCTGTATTCGATTTCTTGGCATTGTTTCGTCCGATAGGCAATTTTGGTGTAAAAAACTAAAAACGATTTTTATGTATGGTGAAATTATAAGTGAATACCTACCTATTATTTTGCCTTATTCTCTTTGATACTGCTTTTAATATTTTGTTGAAATTTGATAGGTATCCTACATGCATAAAAATTTTTTTTTTGAAAATTTAATTTTCTATTTTCATCACTGCCATCCACGTTGGTATGATTCAATGAAAATTGTACGACAGCGATTTTTTCTGATAAAATGTATTTCTCACTTCCCCCTTCCCCAGTGCCGTCCACGTCGGCTTCATACTAAAAGTTCCTTGCCATAGAAGCCATAGGAATTTTCATTGGATACCATTTGTCGAACGAAAACAGTCTAGAGATCATCTCTACTGAAAAATTAATTGCTATTTCCAAAATAAGGATTATTTGAAAAAAATCGGTGTCACAATTTTTATAGAATAAATAATGCCTACGTGAATAGCTCTGATGAAAATAGTATATCATCAAATTTCAACAAAAGATTTGAAGCAATCTCAAAGAGAATTAGGGACAATAATAGGTAGGTATTTACTAATAATCAAAGAAATAACGTGTGTTGTTAAGTGTTTACTAATACATAAATTGACCATGCATAAATAACGTTTTTGAGCGCTCGTACTACTTACACGAGGGCTATATCATTTCGTCACGATGTCTCGAATTTGAGCTGAAAATGGTCTCAATCGATAGAGTTCGACTCACTGATGTCGAATCCGTCGGAAAATTCGAGTCTGTCCGTCCGGCCGGCCGTCCGTAAGCACGATAACTCTCGAACGGAACAACCTAGAGAATTGAAATTTCCAGTGTGGGTTCGGATCCCAAATGCCTCGGTTTAATTCGTTAATGGGCCAAATTCTACCAGGGGTTCCGTAAATATGGCCGTTCAAAATTTCGTTCTCCTGATTACTTTGCAACTACAGATTCGATCGAGATGAAATTTTGTACTCGAATGAAGAATGTGGTGTTCAAGCTACATGTGTATGGTTTCTATGGTTCTGGTCATGAGATCTGGACAAAATTTCCCACGTAGTTTGAATATATCATTCGTCATATATGTGCGAAATTCATTCCAATTCAATGAGTAGTTTCGAAATTATCAGAAAAGAAATAGTTTTGAACAGCTATATTTACGGAACCACTAGTCTAATTTTGCTCATTGATGAACGTGACCGCGAAATTCGCGATCCGAACCTATCCCGAAAATTTCAAGTCCCTAGGCCTTTCTGTTCAAAAGTTATGATTTTCTATGGTTTCTATGCTTCTGATCATGCGATCTGGAAAAAATGTAGCTCGAATATATCATTCTCAATTCAAATACAAAATTTCGTCACGATCGAATCCATAGTTTTGAAATTATCGAGAAAACCAAATTTCAAACGGCCATATTCACGGAACCCCTAGTCTAATTCTGCTCATTGATGAAAGTGACCGCAACATTAAAGTTCCAAACTTATCCTGAAAATTTCAAGACCCTAGGCCTTTCCATTACAAAGTTATAATTTCTTATGGTTTCTATGGTTCTGGTCATGCGAGCTGGACCACTTCGATCGAACCTGTAGTTTCAAAGTGATTCGGAAAACAAAATTTCGAGCGGCCATATTTACGGAACCCCTCGGTGAATTTTGCCCAATAACGAACTTAACCGCAGCATTCGAGATTCAAACCTACCCTGAAAATTTCAAGTTTCTAGGACATTCCGTTCGAGAGTTAACGTGTATACGGACGGCCAGCCGGACGGACGGACAGACAGACTCGAATTTTTCGACGGATTCGTCGTCAGTGAGTCGAACATAGTCGTTCGAGACCATTTTCGGCTCAACATTCGGAAAATACAGACATCGTGACGAAATGATATAGCCCTCGTGTAAGTAGTACGAGCGCTCAAAAATTGGTCAGCTGAAGCACTGACATGAATTCTGGAGTTTCGATAAGTTTGAGAATTTTTTTGACAACTGTCGAAAATTCCTTCAATTGATTTCTAAAACTGGAAAATGCAAATCTTCCTACAAGGTGGATGAACGAGGGCTCAAAAGGTCCTGACTTCACGGCAGTGCTTTTATAATTTTTTATTTTTCACGTGAAAATTTCGTATCCGACGAAAATATATCGAGAGATCCCATTTGCCCTAAACTGAATGCAGATTAAAAACATATCTTTTACTTCAGGAAAAAGCAGAGGCGAACATAATATTTTTAGAAAAATATTAGTCTACATCCCGTACGGACGGCACGGCCGACGATATAGGTTTGTTATGCCGCAGTCGATTCACACTTGATACAGTCACGATCTCTCCAAAAGGGATTCGGTTCACAGTTAACCCATCTCTAGCTGGAACAGTGTTAAGGGTCTGCAGCGCGCAAGGGATACGCACCTCGGCACAACATCCCGTTCGCTGGACCTGGAAAACGGGCGACTTTTTTGTGTGATCACCTGAAGAGTAAAGTGTACCAGGATAACCTACCAGGAACAGTAGAAGCTTTTCGAAATTCGAAGGTTCTCTTGGAGGGAAGGTTACGCGTAAACGAATGTCATCTCACTGAAGATATTTTTGAAATTTTATAAGAAATAGGTTCCTTGAATGCTTTTTTGAATGTTTAAAGGTGGAAATTTTGTTACAAGCTCTTCGAAATCGATCTTCACTCTGCCCTACCCTTGACAATTCAAAGGTAATTCGACGGGGCTTTCCAGCGATAACTATGCACTTGAATCAGTGAACCCATAGTTATCGCTGAAAATGATCACCTCCAGTGCATGTTAACTGAGTGGAACATTTCTTTGTATACATACTTATATTATGAGCAGTAGTATTTGAATATGAATCGGAAAAGTGATTTCAAAACTTCTATCTTATAAAAATATATCTGTTCTTCAAAAAAGTGTAAATAATTTTCAGTTTCGAGAGTTTCCATCGAATCTAGGAAATACTGAATGAACGTTTCGAAAATACTAAAATATTTTATTTTTTATTGACTTCGAGTTCGTCAGGTTCAAAGGAATGATCTTCCTCTGTGATAAGTCTCAATCTCACAGTGTCATCTAAAGGGTCGTAAATTGCACTGGTTATCGGTATCAAAACGTTTTCAACCTCCACACTATCAACTTTAATCGGTGGTGAAGTAATCTTCCTGTCGTTCAACGATACATTGGAACACTTTGTAGAAGAAACTAATGTTCTTTGTTGCGTTTCAACCTCGCATGTACGGTCTGATTTATAGTTGGTTATTCTCGGACCCATCCTTGCCGCAGTATTATCAAAACATGGCAGTACAAGTTTGAATTCTTTTCGGAAATTCTCGTTCAACCACGCATATAAAAACGGGTTATAACACGTAGAGGACATCGCGATTGCATGAACCAAGAAAAAGATGAATAAACCGTACTCCCAATCGTTTACTTCGGTGTAAAAATCGAAAATAACGTTGACGGTATTTAGCGGCATCCAGGAGATCAGAAAAATCGCGACCATAGCAATCAGCATTCTGTTCGTTCTTCTTTTTCTTTCCCTGTCGGCTTCCTCTTTTTTAGAAGTTTTCGATCCTGGTTTGCTTTTGGCACGGTCGTTCAATTTCACCGAAACGCATATGTAGCAATAAGCCATAACCAAAAATGGTATGGCGAATTGCATGGTGGATGTTATGCCACCGAATATTTTCCTGATACCTTCGTTAGGCCAGAATTCCTCACAATAGTATTTTGTTACACCCTTCGTTGTATTACCACATGTTGTTGTGTTACATGTATTATTATGTATTATTACATGTTTCGTGTAATAACCGTATGGCAAAGTAACAATAATAGCAAATAACCAAATCGTAATTATGATGATGATGCATGTAGTCAATTTCATTCTGGGATGAAATGGATATATGATAACTAGATATCTATCTATAGCAATAGACGTGAGTGTCAGCGTTGAGATATATACACTTATACTCTGAACGAACGTCAATAAATGGCAGATGAAGCTTCCGAATATCCACTTGCCAAGGAATGTATAGATTGGAGTGAATGGTACTGCAAATATGCACAGCAGAATGTCGGATAGCGCTAAATTAGTTATGAATAAATTCGTGACAGTTTGCATGGCCTTGTTTTTTATCACAACGTAACATACAAGAACGTTACCGAAAATACCAAGAATGAAAATAGACGTATATACTAACAAAAATACAACTTGCACTAAATTGTTGTCTATAAGATCGTAGTCATAGACAGTTGCATTCATTTCTGTTCTATTATTGTTAATTGGCATTCCAGTTCCCATGGTGTTCCTTCCTTAATCAGTATTAGTCTCCTTCACGCTATCAATAGAAGAATGGATTTCTGTGATAGTTGAGGATCTCTGGATAAAACCATCTGTTCGAATCTGTGAAAAGAAAAGAAAATGAGACAACAAACTTATTTTATTAATAGCTTATTAGATTCTACCCTCTTTAGAACACTGTGTAGATCTTGTAAACCTTGTATAACGAATTTTTTCGTTAATTCGAATTAACAAATACTTAACTAAGGATAACTTTTATCTGTCAACGTTGGCCAAATATGACAGATTTTATTCAGATATATTGAATTTCATTCAGTATAATTATTAACTGACTGATTAATTTTTTTTTAAGTTAAATTAGAAGAGAAATATATCAATAATGGCTGTCCAGCTAGGTGCGTGTTACTCCGGGGCTTGACGCACTGGAGCTTCATGCCCTCGCTATCACGGGAACATGCCAAAACCAAACTGTCAAAAAACATGAACAAAACACCAAATTACGAGTTTGGCGTTGAAAAGTTGTCAGAAGGAGAAGGTAGCGCGAGTGTCTCAGGCTCCGGTGCTGGAAGGGTCAAACTCTCGAAGCGCATCGGGTGCGCCCCAGACGGTCGCTGGAAAGCATTTTATTCAATCATGATTGTGGGAGGCTTATTGATACTGAGTAAGGTGAATTCAGCATAAGTTGATCTACCTATTTTCACGAATCTAGTGGATTCGGAGGCCAACTCATTTCACAGCTAATGCTCAATCTCCTATTTCTGTAATTTTATGCAAGATTAGTGCTACAATTAGTTCCACTTTTAACTCTCCTAAATTTTCTGTCAGTTTTCAACGAAGTAAGAAAATACTTTCTAATTAATTATTATCAGTATGGGAAATCGTAACTTAAATTTGTTTCTTACTTTGATCGCTTCTTCTAACTTCTAAGACCGTATTCATTCCGACAGTGTTCTCGACGGAGGATAGGGACAAAGATTAGACAACTCTTTGTTACTCTTTGATAGGGAGTTGAATTGATGTTAAGAAATGTTGATTTCTGTTGTCTGGTTAATCAACCAGACAAGTTCGTTTATATTCGTTTCTGTGTCTTATCTCTTGTAATGTTGACTTGTCCTGTATTGTTTAGTTTTGTAACCATTCTTGGATGAATAAATTACTTACTTACGGGGTGAATGGAAATGATTTGGGTGGGGCTTCGACGATATTTTGACATTTCGTGAAGTTTGTTTACATTCGTGGCGAAATTTGGTGATTTTTATTTCGAGGAAAAAAGCCTTATCAATTCCTGCGAGACGCTATCGACTGATTTTGAGAAATTCGAACTATGGGACGTGTGATTCATCGTTGAAAAGCTCGTTTCTTCTTATTTCGACCGGGCTGGCACTTCGATTATTTAATGTTGCTATACAGAATTTGACAGTCCGAAAAATACTTCGAACACTTTTTGAGCGCTCGTACAACTTACACGAGGGCTATATCATTTCGTCACGATGTCTGTATTTTTCGAATTTTGAGCCGAAAATGGTCTCAATCGACTATGTTCGACTCACTGATGACGAATCCGTCGGAAAATTCGAGTCTGTCCGTCCGGCCGTCCGTAAGCACGATAGCTCTCGAACGGATCAACCTAGAGACTTGAAATTTTCAGTGTGGGTTCAGTTCCCGAATGCCTCGGTTAAGTTCGTTAATGGGCCAAATTCCACCAGGGGTTCCGTAAATATGGCCATTCAAAGTTTTGTTCCCCTGATTACTTGAAAACTACAGATTCGATCAAGATGAAATTTGGCACTCAAATGGAGAATGAAGTGTTCAAGCTACATGTGAAATTTTGTCCAGATCACATGACCAGAACCATAGAAACCATAGAAAATTGTAACTTTTGAACGGAAACGCCTAGGGACTTGAAATTTTCAGGATAGGTGAAGTTCTGGAATGTCGTGATGACGTTCATCTATGGGCAAAAATATTCTAGGGGTTCCGTAAATATAGTCGTTGGAAATTTAGTTTTCTTGATAATTTCAAAACTACAGATTCGATCGTCACGAAATTTTGTATTTAAATGGAAAATGATATATTCAAGCTACATTTCTCCAGATCACATGACCAGAACCATAGAAACCATAGAAAATCATAACTTCCGAATTATAAAGGGGTTCCGTAAATATGGTCGTTTGAAATTTAGTTTTCTCGATAATTGCGAAACTACGGATTCGATCGAGATGAAATTTTGTATTTTAATCGAGAATGATATATTAAAACAATATTTTGTCCAGATCGCATGACCATAACCATAGAAATCATAGAAAATTGTAACTTTTGAACGAAAAGGCCTAGGAACTTGAAATTTTCAGGGTGGGTTTGGATCGCGAATATCGCGGCCACTTTCATCAATGAGCAAAATTAGACTTGGAGTTCCGTAAATATGGCTGTTCAAAATATTTTTTTCCTGATAATTTCGAAACTACTGATTGGATTGGAATAAAATTTTGCACCTAGCTTAGGAATTATGTATCCAAATTACGTGCCAAATTTTGCCCAGATCGCACCACCAAGACCATAGATACCGTAGAACATTCTGGCGAATTATCGAAACAAAATTGATCACCTAAAGCACTGACGTGAAGTCTGGAGTTTCGCCTAAGTTTCAGAATTTTTGTGACAGCTGTCGAAAATTCCTTCAATTGATTTCTAAAACTGGAAAATCCGAATCTACCTACAAGGTGCATGTACGAGCGCTCAAAAGCTCCTGCCTTCACGGCAGTGCTTTTCGTAATTTTTTTGACAGCTGTCAAAAAAATTTCAGGATTGGTGTGGATCTCGAATGTCGCGGCCATGTTCATCAATGAGCAAAATTAGACTAGGGGTTCCGTAGATATGGTCTTTTGAAATTTAGTTTTCTTGATTATTTCGAAACTAAGGACTCGATCGTGACCAAATTTTGTATTTTAATGGAGAATGATATATTCAAGCTACATTTTTCCCAGATCTAGACCCATAGAGACCATAGAAAATTATAACTTTCGAACGGAAAGGCCTAGGGACTTGAAATTTTTAGGGTAGGTTTGGATCGCAAATTTTTGCGATCAATTCCATCAATGAGCAAAATTAGATTAGAATTTCCGTGAATATGGGTTTTCAAAATATTTTTTTCCTGATAATTTTGAATCTACTCATTGGATCGAAATGAAATTTTGCAAATAGATGAAGAATGATGCATTCAAACCACGTGGGAAATTTTGTCCAGGTTGCATTGCTAAGACCATAGATACCGTAGAAAATTCTAGCGAATTATCGAAAAAAAAATCACCTGAAGCACTGACGTGAAGTCTGGAGTTTCGCCATAGTTTGAAAATTTTTGACAGCTGTCAAAATTTGTTTGAATTTGTTTCTAAAACTGGAAAATGTGAATCTACCTACAAGGTGGATGAACGAGCGCTCAAAAGCTCCTGACTTCACGGCAGTGCTTTTTATAATTTAATTGAATTATACCCTTATTCTACGACGGGTGCGATATCTTGTTTTTTTTCAGATGCAACATCCTGTATCACATTCAAACCATAGAATATAAAATATTCTATACTCAAAGATTCAAACACTGTTGGGTTTCCCTATAGTAAATCGATATTTGCCTAGCCTGCTGCCTGCACCTATCTATACGTGGGGTATCTTCAGATTTAGATGTTATATTCTGAAGCTGTCATATTCAATACAAGCAATGCTCTCTTAATAAAATTCATTTCCTGAAAGGGCGTGAATGATGTCAAATGCGAACTCAATTTCAAAATGTCAAGTTGATCAACGAAATGGAATGAGCTGTTGTCAAGTGAAGAGAAGGGCAACACAATTTAATGAAGGAAAACCCGAAGATTAAGTGGTTTATACTCCGATAAATTCGTATTTCCTGGATAAGGAGATTATTTTCATAAAAGAATTAATGACTGTTTCAGGCACCGAGGATAAATTTACATAGAAGAACTGGTGAAATGGAAATGACATTCATTTTCCCCTCAAAAGACAAATAGAAAGATTGCTTCCCCGAATGATTTTCGGAACTTCGAATATGCCTTCAAATTTTTCCGCCAGCATTAATTTCTCATCCCATTTATTCAAATTCATTCCGAAATGACAGATTTTCGAGAAATTTCGACGATGTGTCATAATACGAATAATTTAATTCCTGGAGAAACGTCACGAAATATCTATGATCGACGTAATTTATTTAGGATTTTCACGAGGTGTCAAAATCGACCTTTTTGAGCGCTCGTACTACTTACACGAGGGCTATATCATTTCGTCACGATGTCTGTATTTTTCGAATTTTGAGCCGAAAATGGTCTCAATCGATAGAGTTCGACTCACTGATGACGAATTCATCGTAAAATTCGAGTCTGTCCGTCCGGCCGTCCGTAAACACGATAATTCTCGAACGGAACAACCTGGAAACTTGAAATTTTCAGTGTGGGTTCAGTTCCCGAATGCCTTGTTTGAGTTCGTTAATGGGTTGAATCCCATCAGGGGTTCCGTAAATATGGCCGTTTGAAATTTTGTTCTTTTGATTTCTCCGAAACGACAGATTCGATCGAAATGAAATTTTGCACTCAAATGGAAATTGACGTGTTCAAGGAACATGCGAAATTTTTTCCAGATCGCATAACCAGAACCATAGAAACCATAGAGAATCATAACTTTTTAACGGAAAGGCCTAGAGACTTGAGATTTTCAGAATAGGTATGGATCTCGAATGTCGCTGTCACGTTTATCAATGAGCAGAATTATAAAGGGGTTCCGTAAATATGGTCGTTTGAAATTTAGTTTTCTCGATTATTTCGAAACTACGGATTCGATCGAGACCAAATTTTGTATTTCAATGGAGAATGATATATTAAAGCTACATTTTGTTCAGATCGGATGATCAGAACCATAGAAACCATAGAAAATTATAACTTTCGAACGGAAAGGCCTAGGAACTTGAAATTTTCAGGGTAGGTTTGGATCGCGAATATCGCGGCCACTTTCATCAATGAGCAAAATTAGACTTGGAGTTCCGTAAATATGGCTGTTCAAAATATTTTTTTCCTGATAATTTCGAAACTATTGATTGGATTGGAATGAAATTTCGCAAATATATGAAGAATGATGTATTTAAACTACGTGGGAAATTTTGTCCAGGTTGCATTGCTAAGACCATAGATACCGTAGAAAATTCTAGCGAATTATCGAAAAAAAAATCCCCTGAAGCACTGACGTGAAGTTTGGAGTTTCGCCTTAGTATAAAATTTTTTTTTGACTTCTGTCAAAAATTCCTTCAATTGGTTTCTGAAACTGGAAAATGCGAATCTACCTACAAGATGCATGAACGAGTGCTCGAAAGCTCCTGACTTCACGGCAGTGCTTTTCATCATTTTTTTCTAATCGAAATGATGCCTCTGATATTATTTGAGGGGAAAACAATTTTTACTCTTCCTGAAATTGTATAATTTGTCCGTCCATCTGACGTACCTAGCCCACCTTCCAGAGCATGCATGAAATTTGGCACAAAAATCGGTTAATATCCAATGAGAACATGATCCATAAATATGAAAGCTCGATGTCGAGGGAAAGAATATAAAAATTTTAAGAACACGCCATAGCGGTCACCCATCCATCCGAATTATCGAAAATACAGGAAAATGTCCTGAAATATTCTTGAAACTTTCCACCTCCAAACCGGTATAATTCACAATATTTTCATTCGAAAATCACGGTGTTTTATTTTTATGGACTGGAAGAGATGGAATCACAGAATATATCAATTTTCTCAACGCCAGAACAGAAAGACTCAATTTACTTCTCTTTATCGTTCCACTTGGAAAGATAATTGAGTTTCTCAGCTCTAGTGTTGGGAATATAAGACGTTTATATAAAAAAGTGAAATCATTTGTCACATTGCGTTTATGGTTCATTTCATGATCCTTGGTTCTATAGTCCCACTACATGATTACAGTGTCAACTCATGTCTATGGTGACTGCTCTAAGGATGCATTACAACAAGAGCGCAAAAAATCCTGACTTCATATCAGTGCTCTTCTCGAATTTTAGATAACTCATTTCATCGATGCCACATATATGTACAAAATATCAGCGGGATATGGAGAATTGTTTCTGACAAACCGAATTTTTTTAAATTATTTTTTTTTATTCTTCTAGAGATAACTATCCTAACAAAATTATGCATGAACCTTCGTGGCGTTATCTTACAACTGCGAAGTTTCAATTCGATCGGATCGAATCGAGCATAGCCATTTAGATGGCTATATCTACGAAACCCTTCGGTAGATTTCGCTCATTTACGAACTCAGACCTCGAACATACCCTGAAAATCACAAACGTCTAGGCCCCTTTTTTCGGAAGTTATCGGGTTTAGGTAAACGAATCATCCATCTGTGATGCCAACCTAATTGAGACCATTTTCGTTTCAAAATTCGAAATAACAGACATTTGAGCAAACTGAAAACGCTCTTGTTCAAAGAAACAAGCGCACAAAAATAGGTTTTTTCTACAATCGATATCCGAAATAGGAATTTAATAATTTCAGATAAACAGCCGTATATTATTCCAAAGTAGGCATTTGCGCTCGTATTTGACAACACAAAAGTAATCTTCTTCGAGGAATGTAACTTTGTCGCTTACGAGCGACTGTAGAAAAAATTATACAGGGTGTTTCATTGGTAAATGTACATACGTTAACCTGAGGTAGAGCTACCCTAGACGAGTTAAAAAAACCCATATATGATAGGTCTAATCATCTTCATATCCGAGATACAGAGTGATTCGTGTATTCGTCAATATTTTCAATTGCTTATAACTTTTGAACCATCCAGTATAACCAATTGATATTTGGAGCGTAAAACACACTTCCATGGATGAATCGAATCATCTTTGAATTGATCAAAAAATCCAGGTTCGTATTAGAAAAATATGTTACTTTTCGCAAGCTGAGATTCAACACCCTGTATGGAGAAATATTGGAATTTGATTAAAATATTCGGAAAGAGCAGAAAATTTTCAATGAGGATCAGTAGATTTCAGTGTCCCGCACGACGTTTGACCCATCAAAATTTTTGTTGAAAGATTTAATTCGATAGTGAAATTGCACTTTCTCCACAATAATGTCGTACATTGAGATTGAATTCGAAAAATTGTCTGTTGAATTGATGGAATATTTTTATTTATTCTCATATTCTAATAAATAATTTCAGGAATTCTTCAGGAAAATATGGATTCTGAATAATTTATTCAAAATGATCAATGGTGAAAAAATAAATAAACAAATGAGTAAAATGCATACTGCATGTGGATTTTATTTGGCCCATCGATGCAAATTCCTCAAATATGGCTCATCGTCACAGGAACCATACACGGAAAGTCGAACAACATATCAGCATATTAATTTGTGTTGAATACCACTAGTTTTCATTCAAATAGGCTACAACAGTATTAAGACAATAAATTTTGAAAACTGGTTTCGACAGTTTGTGGTCCGATACCTTATTTTTTGAAATAGTTAATAATTTTTAATAATAATGCCTCATAGATTCTCGAATCGAGAATATGCTGATATGTTGTTCGTGTATGGTTTTTGTGACGGTAATGGTAGAGCGGCTGTACGGGAACATCAATCAAGATTACCTAATAGAAGATTACCACATCAAAAAACTTTCTCTACAGTCTTTGATTATATTCGTGAAAATGGCCGCCAAAATACTGAAGAAGTAATTTTTGAAACGATAGAGCACTAGAACAATTTCCCATGTTATGAATGTGCCGCATGTAACTGTATGGCGCAGATTGAAGAAGAACAATCTCTACCCCCTTCATCTCCAACAGAATCAAAGATTAGAACCAGGTGATAAAATTTGTAGAATTCGTTCTTTCTGGATCAGAACTTTCCAAATATGTGGATAGGCAGAGGTGGACCGCATGCATTGCCCCTTAGATCACCAGATCTCAATCCTATCGATTATTTCGTTTGGGGTTATTTGAAATCTTTAGTGGAGTGAGATTGGAAGTGAGGATATTCTCCTACAACGAATCGAAGTTGCCTGCAATAAGGTCCGTAATGATCCACAAATGATCAAAAAGGCTATGAGACATAATTTGAAAAGGGGAAGAATGTGCATCGAGCAAAACGGTGGCACTCTTGAGCAACTTTTATAATTACTTTCAAATGTTTTACTTGTTTACTCATTTGTTCATTTATTCTTTCACCATTGATCATTTTGAAGAAATTATTCAGAATCCATATTTTTCTGAAGAATTCCTGAAATTATTTATTAGAATATGAGAATGAATACAACTATTCCATCAATCCACCAGACAGTTTTTCGAATTCAATCTCAATGTACGACATTATTGTGAAGGAAGTGGAATTTTACTATCGAATTAAATCTTTCGACAAATATTTTGATGGGTAAAACGTCGTGCGGGACACTGAAATCTACTGATCCTCATTGAAAATTTTCTGCTCTTTCCGAATATTCTAATCAAATTCCAATATTCCGTCATACAGGGTGTTGAATCTCAGCTTGCGAAAAGTACCATATTTTTCTAATACGGACCTGGATTTTTGACCAATTCAAAGAATAATCGATTCACCCATGGAAGTGTGTTTTACGTTCCAAATATCAATTGATCATACTGGATGGTTCAAAAGTTATAAGCAATTGAAAATACTGACGAATACACAAATCACCCTGTATCTCGGCTATGAAGATGATTCGACCTATCGCATATAAGTTTTTTGTACTCGTCTAGGGTAGCTCTACCTCAGGTTAACGTATGTACATTTACCAATGAAACACCCTGTAGAAAGCACTGCCGTGAAGTCAGTAGCTTTTGAGCGCTCGTTCATTCACCTTGTAGGTAGATTCGCATTTTCCAGATTTGGAAACCAATTAAAAAAATTTCGACAGCTCTCAAGAAAAATTTCAAACTAAGGCGAAACTCCAGACTTCGCGTCAGTGCGAATAATTTTTTTTTTTCGATAATTCATTAGAATTTTTTCGGTATCTATGGTCTTGGTAATGCGATCTGGACAAAATTTCGCACGTTGTTTGAATACATTATTCTTCATCTATGATTCCAATTCCAATCAGTAGTTTCGAAATTATCAGGGAAAAATATTTCGAACGGCCATATTTACGGAGCCCCTAGTCTAAGTTTGCTCATTGATGACCGTGACTGCGGAATTCGCGATCCAAACCTACGCTAGAAATTTCAAGTCCCCAAGCCTTTCCGTTCGAAAGTTATAATTTTCTATGGTTTCTATGGTTCTGGTCATGCGATCTGGACAAAATTCAGTATTAATATATCATTCTTCATTGAAATACAAAAATTCGTAGTTTTGAAATTATCGAAAAATTTCAAACGACCATATTTACTGAACCCCTAGTCTTATTTTGCTCATTGATGAACGTGACCGCGACATTTAAATGCATATGAGAAATATAAAAGTTATCTTGTTCATTAGTTTGCCATTTCTTTATAAGTTTCACAGTTTCAGGCGAAAATTTATTTTTAGTACATATTTGTACTTACTACAAAATCAGCTCAAAAAATTTGAAAAATGAAGTTTAGTAGAGAATATGGCCTCCTCGAACATCAACCCCTTCACCAATTTGATCCATTTCTCTCCAGTGTTGAAGTAAAAGCCGTCTGAGTTCTTCAAATGTATGTGGAGGTGGATTTCAAGAGCTTCAGCGAAAATTCGCGCACGATAGGGTTGCGCATTATCATCCAAAAATAAGAAATTTGGCCCAATCACCCAATTGCAGCATGAAACCAAAGAATAATATTGTCCATTGAAACAAAAGCCTCCCCAGAAAGTAACTGTACCACCTCTGAACGGATGAACTTTCTGAACCGATCTGCAATTTCTGGGCACCAGAGGATGGTTCCATACCCGAACACGCCGTTATCTGCCTCGACTCATCTGTCAACGCTCCAATTCACGTGCTCATTGGCACATTCCAATCGAAGTCGCATATGATCTTGAGTCGTCAAGAATGTAGATTAACGTCTCGAAGTCTTCGAGGAACTGATTCAATCTAAACCAAAACATCAGAAGTGTTCGAAAGCTGCTGTTGCATGATTCGACCAGTACTCAAAGGCGCTCTACGGGTAGACAATGTAGACATAGTCAGAAACCGATCTTATGAAGGGATGGTAGATCTTGGGTGCCCGCTTCTCGGCTGAGATTCAACACCCTGTATGACGAAATATTGGAATTTTATTAGAATACTAGCTGACCCGGCAAACGTTGTTTTGCCATATCTCTCCCTTTTTTCGCAATTTCAAAATTGCTCGAGGCCTTCGGCCTCTCTTACCTTAGGAAAGCCCGTTTCTCCCTCTCGAAAACGGGGGGGGCGCTTCGCGCCCCCGGTCTCTCCCTTTTTTCGCAATTTCAAAATTGCTCGAGGCCTTCGGCCTCTCGTTGTTCTGGCTATTAAAAAATAAGGGTTGATCGTAGAAGGGTGAAAATTGGGGATTGTATGTATTTTTGTATGTTGTATCATAAAAAAATAGAAATTAGAAATTTTGTCTAAAAAATAAAAAAAAAAATTTAGGGGTGGACTACCCCTAACATTTAGGGGGATGAAAAATAGATGTTGGCCGATTCTCATAGATACCGGATAAGCACAAAAAATTTCATCAAAATCGGTTAAGCCGTTTCGGAGGAGTATGGCAACGAACACTGTGGACACGAGAATTTTATATATTAGATTCGGAAAAAGCAGAAAATTTTCGATGGGGATCAGTAGATTTCAGTTTCCCGCACGACTCTCGACCCATCCAAATTTTTGTCGAAGGATTTAATTCCATAGTGAACTTCCACTTATTTCACAAAAATGTCGTACATTGAGATTGAATTCGAATAATTGTCTGTTGTACTGATGGAAAATTGTTTTTTTTTTTTTTTCATATTCTAATAAATAATTTCAAGAACTTTTAACAAAAATATGGATTTCGAATAATTTATTCAAAATGATCAACAGTGAAAAAATAAATGAACAAATGAGTTAACAAGTTTATTCAGCCTATCGATGCAAATTCCTCAAATTAAAGACTCCATCCATCGAAAATATGACTCATCGTCACAGGAACCATACACGAACATTATTATTAAATTCTGTTGAATCCCACTAGTTTACATTCAAGTAGGCTACAACAATATTATGACATAAATTTTGCAGGAATGTATTTCCATCATGATGGGGCTCCACCTCATTTTAGAGTTATTGTCAGGAACTTTTTGGATAAGAACTTTCCGAATATGTGAATAGGCAGAGGTCGACCGCATGCATGGCCCTCTAGATCACCACATTTCAATCCTATCGATTATATCGTTTGGGTATTTTTGGAATCTTAAGTTTATTTGTCTGAGATTGGAAGTGAGGATATTCTCCTACAGCGTATCAAAGTTGCCTGCAATAAGATTCGTAATGATCCAGAAATGATCAGAAAGGCTATTAGACATAATTTGAAAAGAGTAAGAATATGCATCGGGCAAAACGGTGGCATTTTTGAGAAAATTTTATGATTTCTTTCAAATGTTTCACTTGTTTACTTTTTTTATTCATTTTCTCACTGTTGATCATTTTGAATAAATTATTCAGAATCCATATTTTTCTGAAATACTCTTGAAATTATTCATTAGGAAATGAACAAAAATATTTGACATCAGTCCAACAGACCATTTTTCGGATTCAATCACAAAGTAGGTACACCATTTTTGTGGAGTAAGTGGAATTTCACTATCGAATTAAATCTTTCGACAAAAATTTGGATTCGTCAAATGTCGTGCGGGACACTGAAATGTACTGATTCACCTTGAAAATTTTCTGCATTTTCCGAATATTTCAGTCAAATTCCAATATTCCGTCATACAGGGTGTTGAATTTCAGCTTGCAAAAAGTCCCATATTTTTCTAATACAAACCTGGATTTTTTGATCATTTCAATAATGAATCGATTCAATTATGGAAATGTGTTTTACGTTTCTAATTTCAATGGATTATACTGGATGGTTCAGAAGTTATGAGCAATTGAAAATATTGACGAATAAAATCACCCTGTATCTCGGTTATAAAGTTGATAAGACCTATCATAAATGGTTTTTTTGGACTCGTCTAGGTTAGCTCTACCTTAGGTTAACGTATGTACATTTACCAATGAAACACCCTGTATAATAATAATATATAATATGAACAGGGTGTTTCATTGGGAAACGGTAATACTTAAAAGGTAGATAGAGAGCACCAAGGTGGTCCTAAATATACCACATTTTTTGGCTCTGACTGTCTTTGTAACCGATATACAGGATGTTTTATGAATTTTGCTCATTTCTTCTTGAGGGCATAACAAACCTACCACCCGGCATATTTCTTTTATTTCTGGCACACATGTTCCTTACTTGAAGTTCAAATGAATCACACAATAAAATTCAGGTCCGGGTTAACAAAAAATAATGAAGCAATTGTATCCTTGAGACAACACCCTGTATATCGAGATTTTGAAAATTCGTTTACATATTCGAAAAGAGCTTAAAAAAAATAAACTGAAACGTCTGCTTCACATTTTTGCGCAGACAGTTTTACTCCACAAATCTTTAACTCAAAAGTCTAGTTTTTAAGAACGTGGATATCAAAGATTGGTTTTAAGTGACTTACAATAATATATTATCAAAACTTGAATCCATAATTATTTTGAAATTACTAAATTATCATCAAATACATTGGTTATTTTTTTGATAGCGGTGTTTTTTCCAGATAGGTAAAAAGTAACATATCTAATAATCAAAATTGGTATTGCTGGAATATTGTTATTGTATGTTTTAGGGCCGGTTTCACATTGTCTGGTTATTCTTCAGGTTACTAGACCAAACACTATTCGGGTTAAAGTTTCGGTTGGGAAAAAGATTAACGGTACATTAGCCATTGGTTAGTGCCAAACCAGCAATTGTGAAACACTTTCCTATGGTTAAAGTCTTAACTTCAGGTTAAGTATTGGTAACCAGACATTGAAATTGAAACCGGCCTTTAGTGGAATAGTTGAGATGAATTAAATCGTTTTCATAAACTGCTCGGAATGCCCTCCATTTTGGTCTATACATTTTCGTGCTCGTTTGAGAATATTACGAACTTATTTGCGAATTACATTCGGATTGTTCTTTATTTTCCTGCTAGCTTCTTGTATTTTCGTAATAAGCTGATCCCGTGTATTGATCTCAGAAGAATATACTAAAGATTTTAGGTGCCCCCAGACATAATAGGCGCTTTCTATTTGACGCTGAATCACTTCCAAACTGAAGCAAAATCAATTGGTCTGTGTTCTATTTGACAATGTTGTGATTTTGAAGTGATGCGCATCACTTCCAACTGAAGCGGCTCTCTGGCAAATTCAGTTTAATTTCCGAAATCACATCAGTTTAACATAACCTTACTTTTTGGTAAATAAACAATTTGTTGCCATCGATTAAAGATTCTAATAATTTAAAATGGATTATAGAATGGTAATGGATGTAGAAGAAGATATGATTGTGGTAAGTAAACATAAATCTGCATAAATGACTACAGAGTTTCAATTTTATTGCTGTTTTGGTTGAATTAATTGTTTCTTTAATTTTCTGACTCTGATTATTATCGTTTTTGTTTAATATTAATTTTCATCTTGTTTCATATCAGGCTTCGGCTGTAGCAATTCTAATGGAAGAAGATATGGAAAGTAGCGAATCATTGAAAGGAGAGTTGAATATAAACTAGGCAGTGATTTTGTGAAACAAATCACGAAATATGATAACAAAGAATTCTCTTCCCACTATCAGCTTTCCAAGTGAACAGTGAATTATATAATTTCTCTAATCAAAGAGGATAATGTTTTTCCTAACTACAAATCAGGTAGGGAAAACATAACGCCAGAGAAAGGAGTTTATATGACCATCTGGTACTTGGTGAATAGAGAGACTTTCAGACAAGTGGCAAATAGATTCAATGTGACCCAAAGCGCTAGCCACAGGTGTATTCCATTAGTAATAAAATATTTGGTAAAATAGGACGAAATTCATAACGTGGCTCACAGATGTGGAAAAAGAAGATATATGCAGAGGATTTTCTGCTTTAAATAACTTTTCCAATTGTGTTGGTGCTCTCGATGGAACCCACATTCCGATCTTGAAACCGAAAAATAATCAAGAAGCCTATTGTAATAGAAAAAGCTTTCATAGTATAATACTTCAGGCAGTGTGTGACAACAACAAAAAAAGCAACAATTGCAGAGTGCGTACTACACAATATATGGATGATTTAGACTCGGTTATTCATGAGGTTGAGGAAGATATAAAATCTACAAGTGATAGCAGTGCACAAGTCAATTCAGTCGAAGAAAATTCCCAAACAAGAAAACGATTGTTTTATTTTAATTTTTATGTAAGGTGGATAATAGATATGAATTTGTTCAATTCAATAAAAATCGATTTTTGATGAGCTTGAAACGTTTTTTTCTACAAAAGCTTTGCTTTCTTAACCTTTCGTATTGTAATGGATCGGTCCTAGATTAACATCCTACAAATGAGGAAACTTCATATAATACCGATTTCAGGGTAGATTGCTCTAAGTCTATATACTGTGATGAACACAAGAAGAACAGGAGTCTGTCTCTTTAAACCGATTATTATTTTCTATGCTCAATAAGGTTATGATGGAGATGAGTTCAGTTACTCGAGAGTCGAGACGATGAGACTAAGCCATCAGGGGTAAATATTAAATATATCGCCATTATTGAAAAACCAACGTTTTAGTCGTAGAATTCACGAAACAAAGGGTTTCGATATACCCACTATAATATGATTTATTTGATAATTTCATGCACGTAAGTCGTTCACTGTTCATTGTTGAATATCTGCTTTATTAACTGAAACTCTCTTTTATATTGTAGTGTGATATGATTCTCTGTTGTCGATGTTTGTGGACGAATATTTAGGTTCCACGTGTTATAAGTTCTTTTTATAGGTTCATTAATATTTTGGATTCTTGAGACTTCGTAAGAATGGTATGTGCCAGCTAGACATAATAACTGGGTATGAAAGCTCCCCATAGGATTAAAAGGAATTGTGTACCTTTGTTTGGGGTAGTTGTAGTTTAGCTCCTTCCTCCCTTTTACAGGGATTCCGGATACGTTCCACTGGGATTACAGACTGTCGAGATGGTCCCGGTCCCTTTTTGCTGCCCTATGTCCACATAACTAGAATAAGGGGATATAGAATACAATTGCGCCCCTTTATTCTGGGACGCAATCCATACCATTAAAGTCATGAATGTTGTCGTTGTAACACCTATCATTCTGAACGAAGGTCTCTCTTGAATCTAACTCTTTTTCTGCATATACTGTTACTTCTCCACTATATACCATGCCTACTGATCACCTATGCTTTTACGGTTTTCTATTTAATATGTATGACTTTCGTATTTTACCATTTTAGTATTTGCCTCTGCTTATGATATGTTATTTTCCTCTTATTGATATTCAGTGCGCCAGGACAGGATTTTCTCGAGGGTCTTTTGCCTGCTCCTTAAATTCTTTTTCCTGATTATCAGATTTTCATTCTTTTGCGCCGACCCGAAGTTGGGGAACCGCCCCGACAGAACCAATAAACTCTTATTACTTGGTTCTAACCATTTTGTTTCAATTACCTAGACTTCCCGATGAATTTCCCTAGTACGATGAGAAGGTCCTGTGGTTTCTACGAAACGTAGAGTTCTTCCTAGATTGATCACTGCGGTGGCCAAAAATAGTTAAGATTAGTTTGCGATCCCGCGTGTTCGTATATTGAAAGTGTTCTGAACTCTCGTTCAGATAAAATAGTCGGTATTTAAAACTGCAAAACATTACAGTATCCCTAATAGTCGGGTTAATATAAAGTATCTCCTTAAGTTATACTTTCCCACTGAAGTAAATAATTTACTATAATGATTTCATGCTATATGAATGATTATTGAATTCTGAAAACAATTATATCAGAAAGGTGAATAATATCTTAGAATATTGAGACAGACATAATATGTTCAGGTTTCTAGAAGAATAGAATTATTTAATATTTTATATAATGCTTTTATCTGATATGAATTTTGTTTTGTTTATGTCGGTGTTCTGTGTTGTCAACCTAACTTTAATCAAACGTCATCCGAAAAAGTCGTGTTCTATTTGTCAAATTCACTTCAGTTCGAAGTGAAGAAATTCGGAAATTAATCAGTTGTCTATGGTCAAATAGAAAGCTAGCAATAATTTACTGGATTCGAATCAGGTGATCTTGATGGCCAGTTATGACGGCCTGCACGAACAATCCATAAGTTTCCAAAATTGTCGTAAAAAGTCTCTAACGATAAGCCTATAATGAGGAGATGCACCATCGTGCTGAAAGTACATGCCAGCAATATTTACATTTTCGTCATGGACTAAAACTTGTAGCATATTTTCCAAAAATGTTAGGTACCGTTCGCCAGTTAATCGTGTAGGTAAAATGTAGGGTCCAATTAATTTATTAGCAAAGGCACCGCACCATAATATTTATGTTGAACGAGTCCGTCTAGTAAGAAAGGGATTTTCTGTTGCCAGGTATGATAATTTATTGAATTAAAAACACCATTACGCGTAAATTGGGCTTCATCTGTAAACATATATCTGTTTGATATTCGCGAAATACGTAACACCCATCTACTAAAATTCATTCTAGGAATATTATCCCCATTCTCCAATCTCTGCACTTGTTGAATGTGATATGGATACAGTCGATGGTTTTTTTAATTCACGCCAATCGGTGGTATGAGGTATACTTAGGGCATTACTCAACATTCTAGTGCTTATTTGTGGATTGGTTCGAACAGTATTTAAAATATTATCTTCCAATCCAATATGCTTCCTTTCATGATGTTCGTTACATTTCACACTTGGGAATCGTCCATGTCTCCGGATGTAAGGGAAAACTTCTCCAAATGTTTTGTTATTTGGCACTCTGCCAGGAAATCGCCTTTCGTAATCTCTTTTTGATGCTGGTCCATTTCAATCACAAAAACCATAAATAAACATAATATCAGCCTATTCATCATTCGAAAATTGATAAGGCATTTTTCTAAAGCAACACAACACTAAATTATTAATAATAATACGGAAACTGTGAATATCATCTGAATAATTTCAAATAACAATGGTTATCTGTAAGTCATGGATACCTACCTAGATTAAAGTTTGAATACGAATCTGTATTATTATATGTTCTTACAACAGCTTAATAGAAATAGCCACACTCTATAAAAATTATAAAAGCACTGCAGTGAAGTCAGGAGCACTACCAGGAAATCGACGTTAATTGCAGGAAAGATGGGATGGTGGAGAGCAAAAACCGCTTGGACGCGCAGGCTGATCAGGAATTTGAAGCAGTGGATCCAATGTGAGAATAAAACGACCGGGTACTATTTTACTCAATTTTTGACAGGGCACGGATCTTATGGCACCTTTACTAAGAGGATAGGACGGGATGATCTGTCATGCATGCCACGTTGTAGACGACCCGAAGCACTGCCTCAGATCAGATGGACGGAGGAAAGGAACGCACTGGTTGGAAAGATACCACCAGTTGATTATACAGCATGAGAGATACTAAAAGGCGTTTACGGCTTGGAGACAGTAGACATGAGGAGAAAAGAGACAGGACCGCTATTCATCGGGTATCATCGAAGTACGGACCTAGATGTCTTTTCCGCAGGTCTTTTCCAGATTCCTTTTCCAGACATAAAAAAAAAAGGTTAGGATAGGGTCAGGTTAGGCTTAAGTAGGTTAGGGTTAATAATAATAATAATAATTCCACTTTATTGAATATTTCACTACAATTTAATTCAACGTATACTTTAGCCACTGCAAGGCGTGACCGGGTCTGCTAGTCTTCAATATATCTTTCTTCATTGAAATACAAAATTTCGTCAGGATCGAATCCGTAGTTTTTAAATTATCAAGAAAACTAAATTTCAAACGACCATATTTACGGAACCACTGGTCGAATTTTGCCCAATAACGAAAATAAACGAAGCATTCGAAATTCGCACCTACTCTAAAAATATCAAGTTTCTGGGACGTTCTGATCGAGAGTTATACGGGAGGTGTCCGGACGGAAGTCCGGACATACAATACATTATTCTTCATCTATGTGCAAAATTTCATTCCAATCCAATCAGTAGTTTCGAAATTATAAGGAAAAATTTATAAAATGCTCTGCCTTAAAATCAGGAGCTTTTTAGCGCTCGTTGATTCACCTTGTAGATAGATTCGCATTTTCCAGTTTAGGAGACCAATTGAAAATTTTGTTGACTGCTGTGAAAAAAATTTCAAACTAAGGCAAAACTCCAGACTTCACGTCAGTGCTTTATTGCTCATTGATGAACGTGACCGCGACATTCGAGATCCAAACCTACCCTGAAAACTTTGGAAGTCTCCATTATCAGGAACAGAATATTTTGAACGGCCATATTTACGGAACCCCTAGTCTAATTTTGCTCATTGATGAACGTGACCGTGAAATTCGTGATCCAAACCCACCCTGAAAATTTCAAGTTCCTAGGTCTTTCCGTTCGAAAGTTATAATTTTCCCTGGTTTCGATGGTTCTGGTCATGCGATCTGGACGAAATTTGGCATGTAGCTTGAACACGTCATTCTCCGACTGAATGCAAGTTTCGAAGTAATCAGCAGAACCAAATTTCGAAAGGCCATATTTACGGAACACCTGGCCTAATTTTCCCAAATAACGAACTTTACCGTGGCATTCGAGATTCAAACCTACCCTGATGAAAATTTCAAGTTTCTAGGTCGTTCTATGCGGGAGTTATGGTGTATACGGCCGGCCGGACGGACTCGAATTTATCGACGGATTCGTCATCAATCAGTCGAAACTTGTCGATTAGGAACGTTTCCGGCTCAAAATTCGAAAAATACAGACATCATGAAGAAATCATATAGCCCTCGTTTGAGAAAGAGCGCTCAAAAAACAATAACTGATCCAAAATTTTCAGAAACGCAAATGACAAGAACTCGCCTGGAACTGAAAAAGTTATCAAACGAGGAGCAAAAGAAACATTCATATATTAGGTAAGGGGAAAAGTAATTTCGTATTTTTCGCTTTATTTCAATGCTTTATAAAAAGTGTTACAATCATTTGTTTGATGATGCTCCTCAGAAGCTTTTGTCCCTATTGGCAAAAAACTCAGACAACCAATTTTTACAGGCCCCTATTGGGGCCAACTTTTTACCTCTAAGCGCATTGGCCATGGACAGAAACAAGTGGTAAACACTTGGTGCCAGATCCGGACTATAGGGTGGATGCATAAGAACTTCCCATCCTAGCTCCCGAAGCTACTGGCGCGTCAGCAAAGATGTGTGCGGCCTGGCGTTATCCTGATTAAACACGATTCTGTTCCTATTCACCAATGCTGGCCGATTCTGTTCGATCACCAGCTTCGAACAGTTGAGTTATTCACAGTAGAGGGCAGAATTGAGCGTTTGACCATAGAGGAGCAGCTTATAGTAGAGCACTCTCTTCCTCTCCACCAAACACACAGTAACACCTTCCTGACCGTCAATTTTGGCTTGGTCACGGTCTGTGTCGCTTGACATTAACTGCTTTCCAGCCAGGTGCGTGTTACGCTTGAAGCCCCGAAAATTCGGGTTATGCACCGATGGGAAGGGCGAGGGCATGACACTCCGGCACTGGATTGGTCAAACTTATGTCAAACTTTGGTTTGGAGCACTCCTGGGGCGCCCCAGACGGTGGCTGGAAAGCCACTATTGTTATAAGTAACCCATTTGTTTATCGCCAGTCACCATGACGCAGATGGAAATTCGGTTTATGATATTTTTTTGCGTCAGCTCGTGTAGCTCCCAAACATCGAGCTTTTTGAGCGCTCGTACTACCTACACGAGGGCTATATCATTTCGTCACGATGTCTGTATTTTCCGAATTTTGAGCCGAAAATTGTCTCAATCGACTATGTTCGACTCACTGATCACGAATCCGTCGGAAAATTCGAGTCTGTCCGTCCGGCCGTCCGGCCGGCTACACGATAACTCTCGAACGGAACGACTTGAAAACTTGAAATTTTCAGGGTAGGTTCGAATCTCAAATGCCGCGGTTGAGTTCGTTATTGGGCAAAATTCGACCAGGGATTCCGTAAATATGGCTGTTCGAAATTTTGTTCTCTTGATCACTTCGAAACTACTGATTCGATCGAGGTGAAATTTTGCACTCAGATGGAGAATTACGTGTTCAAGCAACATGCAAAGTTTTGTCCAGCTCACATGGCCAGAACCATAGAAACCATGGAAAATTAGAACTTTGTAATGATAAGGCCTAGGGACTTGAAACTTCTAGGATAGGTGTGGATCTCGAATGTGGTGGTCGCGTTTATCAATGAGCAAAATTAGACTAGGGGTTCCGTAAATATGGTCGTTTGAAATTTAAATTTCTTGATCATTCCAAAACTACGGATTTGATCGTGACGAAATTTTGTATTTTAATGGAGAATGATATATTCAAGCTATATTTTTTCCAGATCACTTTCATCTATAAGCAAAATTATACTAGAGGTTCCGTAAATATGGTCGTTTGAAATTCAGTTTTCTTGATAATTTCAAAACTACAGATTCGATCGTAATGGAGAAAGATATATTCAAGCTACATTTCTCTAGATCACATGACCAGAACCATAAAAACCATAGAAAATTATAACTTTCGAACGGAAGGGCCTAGGGACTTGAAATTTCCAGGGTAAGTTAGGATCGCGGTCACGTTCATCAATTATCAAAATTAGACCAGGGGTTCCATAAATAAGGCCGTTCAAAATATTTTTTTTCTGATAATTTCGAAATTACTCATCAGATTGAAATGAACATATGCACATAGATGAAGAATAATGTATTCAAACTACGTGGGAAATTTGTTCCAGATCGCATTACCAAGACCACAGATACCGTAAAAAAAAACTATCGAATTATCAAAAAAAAATCACCTAAAGCGCTGACGTGAAGTCTGGAGTTTCGCCCTGGTTCGAAAATTTTTTGAATTTGTTTCTTAAACTGGAAAATGCGAATCTACCTACAAGGTGGATGAACGAGCGCTCAAAAGCTCCTAACTTCACGGCAGTGCTTTTCATAGTTTTTAATGCGTTAATTCGCCTAGATCTATTTTTTAGGATTTCATCTAAGTTATCAATCGGTCTGGCGCCATAAATAATCTGCCATGTATGAAGGCCCATTTTGATGGAGAGAGTTTCACGCACGTTTAGGTGCAAGAAATCGTACGCAATTATTGCAATAACCGCCATAAACGCCAACAGAGTTTTTCTAAATCCTTTGGATATCGTTCATTCGAGTCGAGAAACTCTCTCCATCTAAATGGGCATTTAGGCTATGTCGACACAATAGCGTCGCAAGTTATCCATACTTTCCACTCTAACAAGCAGATTGATCGATTATTATGAAGAATAACCAAGTTCTCGCCCAAGTGTCATAAGCAAGTTATGACTTTGTCAACCACTAATCTCAAACTGATTATTTTAGCTGAACCAAACTTATCAGTTGGAAGCATTGTAGCATAAACCAATTTAAACTGGGATAAACTCGAGTTGAAACTCAACTATAAAGAGAACTAATATGGTTCATGGATGTAATCGCATGAAACTGACTGACCCTCATCCCATCCAGAACAGGTAGCTAGATGATTGGTAAAAATTTTGTCTCTTGATCTTGGTTTGGCTTTTATTTCGCGGTATGCAGTATATTTCTCTTTCCGCCATCCCGCAGTTTGTTCCCGTTGAATGCTTCGGTTATTTTTTTTTTCACATTTTTCTTTCTTCGGTCTCTTTTATTTTCAAGATGGATGATTGATTACGGAGTTTCGGGTTTTATTAAATCGGTTGGATTATAGTTGGCGTTTTCTTTCATAATTTTCTTATACGTCTTTTGACCGATTCATCAGCGGATCTCGTTGAGAGTTTTGTGTTTTCATCTTCAGGTCATTGTGGATCGCTTCGTTTTTTACGTACCATGGTGAATTCACACACATTCTCCACGTGCTGTTTTGAGTTATTTGTGCTTTGCATATTGTTCCTTCACTCGCATATTTCCATGTTTATATTGAGTAAGCTATGATTGGTCTTATAACAGATTTGTCAATTAAAAATTTGTTATTTGTATTCAGTCCGCGTTTCTTGTTTAAAAGCGGGTATAATTATTTTTCAAATATTTTTGGCCTTTTGATTAACTGCAGTGATGTGTTTATCGAAATTGAGTTGATTTAGCTCATTTGGTCCAGGGAATCCTCGATCCGTTGTATGTAATGTGTTATTCGGGCTGAAATCTTTTTTGTTTACTTCAGAATAAAACAGCTTGACTTTTTTGTGGTTTTATTTTGGTTCGCCACATTCTGCAACATTTTTCTATTAAATCTGAAGTATGAATGGGATAGAGTGGTCCTGAAACAGATCCTTGGGGAATTCCAGCTCGTATCGACCGTTTCTGTATTCCTTTTGCCATATTTTGTCGAATGCTTTGGCTATGTCAAAGAAAACTATTCCTTGACTTTTCTGGGATTTGTTTGAGCCGTTTCTGATTGCCTCTTTTATTCCAAGGATTTGTTGAGTTGCTCCGTGATCCTTCCAAAGCAGAATATCTCGTTTGGTACCATTTTATTCTCTTCAATAATTTCGATGACTCTATTATAATTGTTTTTGAGTTTTTTAATAATTTTTGCTATCGCTATCTCTTTTGGTATGTGTGGTGCTTGAGTAGAGCATTGATTATGTCGGTTATTAGTTTAATTTCTTTGTCAGGAAGGTTTTTCACAGGAAGGTTGGTTATTTTATCATTTCCTGGAGCTTTTTCATTCTTGAATATTTTTAATTTTTCACTTACTTCTTCTTGTATTGCTGGTCGGATGTTTTCCCTTATGACTCCACCATTCAGTTTCGCCCATTCCTTGTCGATGTACTCATTGAATTCATAATCTTCAATAGATTTGGGGGAAAATGGATTGTGATGTACCCAGCTAGGGTAGGTTCGGCCAATCGTTATACAGTAGAGGGATGGCGAATGCTACACTGCAGACTCGTCAAAGCACTTCTCCGATCTGATCTCTCTAGTGATCTGATCTGATCTCTCTTGCCATAATGCTATTATATAAACTGCCCCACATGAGTTGAGGATATTGACTTAAAGTGCAAACAAATATAGTTGAAATAAGATTTTTGTGATAAAAATTCATATTAATATGATTTCAAGTTGCAAATTAATTTTAGCCTTTAGGTCTGCAGCGTATGCAGCGTGGTTAAGTAAAATCGAGTAAAATAACGAAATTTTATTCCCAGAGAATTCAAGCATTTTAAGACTATCAATACAATGTATGGCCTCCACGGGCATCAATAAGCTTGACATCTTCTTTGCATACTACACACGAGGTTGTTGAACATTTCTTGAGGAATTTGTTTCCATAAACGGGGCAGAAGCTCTCTCAGATCATTTAAGGATTCTGGGGTAGGTTGATGATTATCTAATCTTCTTTGGAGCATATCCCATGCATGTTCTATGCAATTCAAATCTGGTGAGTGCGGAGATATTGGTAAATGTGGAATACCAAGCTCCTCGCGCGCATTCTCAACTATGGCTGCACGGTGCGGTCTAGCGTTATCGTCTAGAAATTGAAAAGTTTCACCAATAGCAACGTGAAAATTTGGCACAACATTGTCAATGACATGCTCCCTATAGTATAAGGCGGTCATATTCCCAGGACAAATGTGTAGATCTGTGCGCACGTTGAAACATATCCCGGCCCATACCATAACACTACCCCCTCGGAATTGATGGACTTCTTGGACATAGCGACGATTACGGGGTATGCGTGGGATTGTCCATACCCTTATTCTTCGAGAATCTGAAAATCGTCCATATCTGGGTTCGTCAGTGAAAAGGAGACTACGCCATTGATCGTTCCAATTGATATGTTGCCTTGCCCATTCCAGTCTTTGACGCTTATGGTCACATGTTAATGGAACTCCTCTTAATGGACGTCTAGAACCTAGATTCACCTCTCTCAAACGTCGTCTGATGGTTTCGATGGAAACTTGGACCCCATCTGCATTTTGAAGAGTATTCCGTAGCATTCTACACGTAGATGTAGGGTTTCTTCTCGCCGAAACGGCGATGAAACGATCCTGAGCAGGTGTTGTTTTTCGTCGCCCACCAAGCCTTGATCTTTCCAACACGGAACCTGTCTCCCTGAACCTATTCCAAAGTCGAGATATCACACTTTGGCTGACTTGGAGCCTTTCCGCTACAACAACCTGAGTTAGGCCACCCTGTAGCATTCCGATAGCCCTATTAGCCTCAGCGTTTGTTAATTTACGTCTTGGCATTTTCAGAAAACTCGTTTCAAATCGAAGCCGTTGATAAACTGACTTCATTTCAAAATAAGAACATTCACGAAGCATTTGCAAAGAACCAAACTTCAGAAAAAAGGCGACCAGATTGACGAAATGTCTCATACTGATTTTTATTGGATCGATTCAAGTTGTTATTGAGTTTTAAATGATTTTACAGCGATTTTCTCGAAGATTACATACTTTTAAAAACGATTGAAAACGATATCCCTAACTCTTGTGGAGCAGTATATATAAATTTGCATTGTCTACTTGTTGTATTCATAATAACCTCGAGAATTGATAACATGAACGACAATGATTAAAACATAGTAAACAACCAAGTTTACGTTTACGGCACGCTTTGGAGACGATGCTAGGTTACACAGACCTTGCCATCTCACGTACGAACATATACAGACTGTTCATACTGATACATACTACAGGATCATGTAACATGCAGGACAATAGTTCTGTTTTCTCTTGTTCACTGATGGCAGCGTGCTTACTTGCATCGCCCGTAAATGGTGGAATAATCGGTTTCTTTTGCTTGAGATCTGACTATCCGCCAAGGGTCTTTAATTTGAATGTTGAATGAATGTTTTCTAGGTGGCTGTTTCATGACTCGTTATATTTTCGATTGAGTATACAGGGTTTCTACTTCTAAAAGGGCCAAACTCCAGGAGAGATCATACATGAGATTTGCAACAAAAAATGTCATATAACATATGTTGAATGTTGACGATTATTCTTCAATTTAACATTTCTTGATTTCACGGAATATTTCCAGTTTTTCCATAAAATCAATTATACTCCATTTATCCTTGTAGCCTCATCAAAATTGACCACATATCTGGAAACAACATTAAATTTGCTACAAGATAAGAGTTTCTGTGTTCCAAAAAAATTCTCAGTGCGGGCGTGTTAAGGAAATGAATATCACGATTCTGAAGTGAACAAAACCAGTCATATTTTTCCAATGGTTTTATCGATGCAAAATTATTGGTTATGGACATGTTTTCTGTCCAGCAAAAAATACCCCCTTTAGTGTCCTTTCGAATGACATATCAAATTTTGTGCTTGCTGCTTGTCTTCCGCCCTAATATCATGGCTAACAAGATAACAACAAAAAAGTCTAAATATTCCAAACCTAAATTTTATCGATGAAAAATCATTAATTATGGACATTTTTTCTTTCCAGCAAAAAATACCTCATTTAGTTGGCTTTAGAATGACATATCAACTTTGGTGCTTGCTGCTTGTTTTCTGCCCTAATATCATATCATGGCTAACAAGATAACAACGAAAAAGTCGAAACCAAACCTAAATTTGCTTTATTTTGAAGCTCTTTATGATTGAATATTGAAGTAATTATCATGGAAATCATGTATTTATTTGTCGATTCAAAAGAATTTGAAGGAATAAACTAAATTTCAATAATACAGATTTTATGAAAACATTTGAAAAAGACAGACTCCTACTACTTATAACAATTGTTCGAAATGTCCACTGCCTTATTAAATACACTTTGCACATCGTTTTCGCACTGAATCTACAACCCTGCGTATTTCCCAACGTTTCTGACGCATTTCTGCACAACACAAATTTATTGTGTCGATCAGATCCTCTCGGACTGAACGCGCATTGGATATACTTTTTCTTTCAAGGTGTTCCAGACATAAAAATCCAACTTCGCAGTGTTGTAGATTCACTGCGAAATTGATGCGAAGGCGGTGGACATTTTGAATAATTGTTACAAGTAGTAGTAGTCTATTTCCTTCACATGTTTTCATAAAATCTGTTTTATTAAAATTTGGTTTATTCCTTCAAATTATTTTGAATCGATAGATAAATTCATGATTTCCATGAAAATTACTTCAATATTCAATCATAGAGTTCAAAAAAGAGCAAATTTAGGTTTGGAATATTTAGAATTTTTGTTATCTTGTTAGCCAAGATATTAGGGCGGAAGACAAGCAGCAAGCACAAAATTTGATATGTCATTCGAAAGGACACTAAAGGGGGTATTTTTTGCTGGACAGAAAACATGTCCATAACCAATAATTTTGCATCGATAAAACCATTGGAAAAATATGACTGGTTTTGTTCACTTCAGAATCGTGATATTCATCTCCTTACCACGCCCGAAATACAAACTTTTTTCGCACACAGAAATTCTTATCTTGTAGCAATTCTATTGTTGTTTGCAGATATGTGGTCAACTTTGATGAGGCTACAAGGATAACTGAAGTATAATTGATTTCATGGAAAAACTTGAAATATTCCTTGAAATCAAGAAATGTTAAATTGAAGAATAACCGTCAACATTTCGACCATGTGTTATGTGACATTTTTTGTTGCAAATCTCATGTATGAAGTTTGGCCCTTTTAAAAGTAGACACCCTGTATTCCTTATTTTCTGAAATGTTTTTTTCAGTTCCTTCTTATTTTGGGGAAGAAGTTTTCGTTTGTAGATTTTGCTTAATTTCCTTTATTTTCGAATGAGTTCCTCAATTTCTGAGTTTGAAATTCTTGTTCTCGTTATTGGTTTTTCTCTTGTATAATGTCTTGATGCATCGATTATTTGCGTTTATAGTTTTTCTATGGCTTCTTCTATCTGATTGGGGTTGTATATGTAGATAACAGGTGATTTGCGGATTGTTATGAATTTCTTGAGATCAATTTCAGTTTGGATTCTTTGGCATTTTATCCATATTTCATCTTATTGTCACTGGTAAATGGACTCTCTATGTGGAGCTAAATCTATGATATCTGGATATATGTATAATATGGCTCGAGCTTGAATAGTTATCTTCCGATTTCTTGAAAATCTTTCTAATTGTTTACCCTTCTGGTTGGTCTTCCTACTATTCTATATTGAGTTTTTTGCATTGAAGTCTCCTGCTGCAATGACTCTGTTCCGATTTTGGAATAACTTGTTGCGATTGGTTTCATCAATTATGTTCTTGGACGGGCGGGGAGCATTTATGTTGAAATTTCTAGGCAGAATATTATTAGGAGGCTTAGATAGGTATATTAATGACCGAAATGTTACAAAATTTAAAGGAAATAAAAAAAAATTTCCTTCTACCTCGTCCTTCCGAATCAGCTCAACATTACAAACTGATCTTTTACGTAACAAGATGAACCGTAAATTTCACTAAGCAGAATCAAATGGTACATAACCTTCAAAAAGATGGCTTTTATGAAGATTTTCCTCTGTTGCCACCTCCTGAAGAAGAACCACCTCTACACCATGCTCGTTTGCTGATTTTGAAATATTATCGCTCTTGTCCTTCGAAACTCCTTCAATTTTTAGATTTAAAACACAGAACTCATTACTCTTTGATCGGAAATGTTTTTCTTGTACCAGGCCATCCAAACGTTGATACATTTGATATTTTCTGTGGGTTAATAAAAATCAAACGACATTATGTGTCACCGAAACGGCCGGTTGATTCACAGAATCAATGATTCATTTCAGAATCTTTGATTCGATAGACTCGCTACAATATCACCTATCAAATCAAAGGGATGAGAGACTAGTGGATTCTTCACTAAATAACATTTCTGTTATTTACTGTTGGAAATGAGGGTAAGTGATGAACTTCAAAGATTTTCCAGAATTTTACGTGAAATTTGTCAAAAACTGACTTCTTGAATTTCGGATGAAAATATCCCGAAATATATCTACTAATTTGAAGGTGAAAACTGATTGAATACGTTCAAATCCGTCTCATTTCGATAAATCCAAAGCATACTTCTGTATCTGAATGGGTGAGCGCTCTGACGAAAAATCTGAAATCATGAACTATCGGGTCGTTATCTTCCAACTCTCTACAAACTTTCAATTCAATCTGATCAGTATTTTTTTCGAATCATTAGGAAAAAACGCGGATGGCTATATCTACGGAACCCTTCGGCGGATTTCGCCCATTAACTGAACCGAACTAAACTGAACCGGTGCATTCAGTCCTGAAACGTCGAATTTCAAAACTCTAGGCCTTTTTTTCCGAAGATTATAGTATTTATGGCCGGACAACATTGAATTTGAGCACAAATTCTTCATCTGTGAGCAGACCCCAATTAGATACAGACATTTGGGCAAGTTGATAACGTTCTTGTTCATGGCAACAAGCGCGAAATAAGTAGGTACAGAACTGTTTTAGAAAATGATTGGGAAATATTTATTGGTAAAAGGTGAAATTGAAATGAAGTTGATGAGAGAACATTCTATTAGAATAATTTCTGCTCATTGTATTTTATTTCACACCAATTCATGAAATCCGAGATCATTAAGGTTTCAGTTGAGGACAGTTGGAATCAGACTAAAAAGTTCGATTCCGATCAGAATGACACGAAAATTGCATGCCCTCGATTTGCAAGTGAACGAAGATTCCTTTGAAAATCGAGGACATGCAATTTTCGTCTGCATCAATCTAATCTAAATCGATTTTTTTGGTAGGATTCTAATTGTCCTCAACTGAAACCTCATTGATTCTCGGATTTCGTTGCAATTGAACGAAGATTCCATTGAAAAGACTGTAGGCGGAATCAATTCACAATTGAATCATTTCGACCCAACTCTCGCTGGGATACTCGAATAGAGTTCTTCATTGTCTCTGACGCAAGTTCCACGTATTTTCATTGTCTAGAATCTATTCTTCCGCCGTTCGATTCGAATTTCCACCGAAAGAATAATTTACGTCAATCGTCCACAACATAACTATAGATAAGAAATCATTCTGGTATTCTGGATAAGATATAACTTATCAGCGATCGAAAATATGATGTTCAATTGGAAACCATCTGACACAACAAGTTGTTTTCCCGGCCCGTAGCTTTTCCATGTCAAAAAGATGTCGAATAGAATTAGGTTAGCAAAAGGATCATTTTCCAAATGCGATTCTACACGAGACACTAAATAACCTTAAATTTCAGGGAGGGTCAATTTTTCCAGTCTATTTGTCGATAAGAACACCGATGAAACACACAATATATAAGGAAATATGTTTATTTCTACCTTATACTTCCTGTGTCCCAGAAAAGTCCCAACGGCTTCAAACTGCAAGAACTCTGTAGTACAAGCACGACATACCTATTTTCGACAAGCCGTCGACAAAACGAAGGCGACAATTCCACAGTAACAGCATCGCCATGGGATGGTAAGAATGGAACGCAGAATCAGGGAGAACCGATCGTCGTCGTCGCTCTGGTTACCGTAACAAATAAAGCCCTTGACGCATGTTTAATTTGCACCGGCGATATCGACACGCAGTTGCCGAGATGCACCGGACGAATACTTCAACATTTTTTGGTATAGTTAATACTTCCCGGATCGAAATTGCTTTCCCGGAGATCAACGCAGATTGTAATTTCATTCTCTCCTACTAACGTGCTTGGGGTAAACGGGACAATTTGTGAAGCAGGGAAGCAGGCGCAACAAAGGTTATGATTGGAGGCAGGGCCGGGTTGGTAGGAGAATTATCCTATGAATAGTATGAATTACAATATAACATCTAGAGCACGAGTTGAACCAAATCCAGAAATGTCTCTGAAAAAATATCTCTGCAGTTTAGTGTTTCCCTGAGTCCTTGCCACAAAGTGTTGAAGAAAAAAATCAATTTGTTCTCTTACAAAATCACTATTGCGCACTATTCTACCAATATACAGGGTTACAGGGAAAGTCGTACTGAATATTGAAGGACGTTATTATTCAGGTCATTTCTGATGGATTTGGTTTTATAATATGGTGTCCGAAACTTAACCGTTATGGAGATATTGAGTTTTGAAGATTTTCAAAAAAATCCTCTCTTCTTAGGCTTTTCATCGTTTTTTTTCGTAGTGGAGCTTCTAGGGGCCGTTTTTTTGATGTTTCTAGTTAGATGGCATGTCGATTCATAAAAATGATCAACGGAAACAGAAGGTTAGAATTAAACAATTTTCACTAAGTGTTTTTAAATTTGAAGCGCTTTTTTTGGAAGAAACTTCATGGAACCCATTCTACAGAGAAGTTTAAAAACTTCTACGTCTCTTTACCTTTTCGAAAAGGTATAACACTTACTATCAAATAGGCAAAACATTGACCAAATGACAGTTAAGGTAATTGCGGCGGCCATGTCGAAAATGAATCATAAAAATTATAAAAGCACTGCCGTGAAGTCAGGAGCTTTTGAGCGCTTGTACATCCACCTTGTAGGTAGATTCGCAATCTCTAGTTTTAGAAATCAATTGAAGGAATTTTCGACAGCTGTCGAAAAAATTCTCAAACTTAGGCGAAACTCCAGACTTCATGTCAGTGCTTCAGCTGACCAATTTTCTTTCGATAATTCTCTAGAATTTTCTACGGTATCTATGGCCTTGGTAATGCGATCTGGACAAAATTTCGCAAGTAGTTTGAATACATTATTCCTCAGCTAGGTGCATTCCAATCCAATCAGTAGTGTCGAAATTATCAGGAAAAGAATATTCTGAACGGCCATATTTACGGAACGCCTAGTCTAATTTTGCTCATTGATGAACGTGGCCGCGACATTTGCGATCCAAATCTACCCTGAAAATCTCAAGTTCCTAGGCCGTTCCCTTCGGAAGTTACAATTTTCTATGGTTTCTATGGTTCTGGTCATGCGATCTGGACAAAATGTTGCTTCGATATTTCATTCTCGATAAAAATACTTGATTTTATCTCGATCGAATTCGTAGTTTCGAAATGATCGAGAAAACAAAATTTCGAACGACCGTAGTCACGGAACACCTAGTATAATTCTGCTCATTGATGAACGTGAACGCGACATTTCAAATCCACACCTATCCTGAAAATTTCAAGTCCCTAGGCCTTTCCGTTCGAAAGTTATGATTTTCTATGGTTTCTATGGTTCTGTTTATGCGATCTGGAGAAATGTAGCTCGAATATATCATTTTCCATTAGTATACAAAATTTCGTCACGATCGAATCTGTAGTTTTGAAATAATCAGGAAAACTAAATTTCAAACCCATATTTACGGAACCCCTAGTATAATTTTTCTGATGAACGTGATCACGACATTCGAGATTCACACCTATCCTGAAAATTTCAAGTCCCTAGGCGTTTTCGTTCAAAAGTTACAATTTTCTATGATTTCTATGGTTCTGGTCATGCGATCTGGACAAAATTTATATGTAGCTTGAACACCTCATTCTCCATTTGAGTGCAAAATTTCATCTCGATCAAATCTGTAGTTTCCAAGTAATCGCAAAATTTCGCACGTAGTTTGAATACATTATTCCTCAGCTAGGTGCTGGATTTCATTCCAATCAAATCAGTCGTTTCGAAATTATCAGGAAAAAAATATTTTGAACGGCCATATTTACGGAACCCCTAGTCTAATTTTGCTCATTGATGAACGTGACCGTGAAATTCGCGATCCAAACCCACCCTGAAAATTACAAGTTCCTAGGCCTTTTCCTTCGGAAGTTATAATTTTCTATGGTTTCTATGGTTCTGGTTATGTTATCTGGACAAAATGTTGCTTTAATATATCATTCTCGTTTGAAATACAAAATTTTATCTCGATTGAATCCGTAGTTTCGAAATTATCGAGAAAACAAAATTTCAAACGACCGTATTTACGGATCCCCTAGTATAATTCTGCTCATTGATAAACGTGAATGCCATATTTCAGATCTACACCGTTCCTGAAAATTTCGAGTCCCTAGGCCTTTCCGTTCGAAAGTTATGATTTTCTATGGTTTCTATGGATCTGTTCATGCGATCTAGAGAAATGTAGCTTGAATATATCTTTCTCCATTACGATCGAATCTGTAGTTTTGAAATTATCAAGAAAACTGAATTTCAAACGACCATATTTACGGAACCTCTAGTATATATATATATTTTGCTTATAGATGAAAGTGATCACGACAATCGGGATCCACACCTATCCTGAAAATTTCAAGTCCCTAGGCGTTTCCGTTCAAAACTTACAATTTTCTATGGTTTTGGTGATGCGAGCTGGACAAAATTTTGCATGTAGCTTGAACACGTCATTTTCCATCTGAGTGCAAAACTTCATTTCGATCGAATCTGTAGTTTCGAAGTAATCAGGAGAACAAAATTTCGAACGGCCATATTTACGGAACCCCTCGGCGAATTTTGCCCAATAACGAACTTAACCGCGGCATTTGAGATTCGAACCTACCCTGAAAATTTCAAGTTTCTAGGGCATTCCGTTCGAGAGTTATCGTGTATACGGCCGGACGGACAGACTCGAATTTTCCACGGATTCGTCATCAGTGATCGTGACGAAATGATATAGCCCTCGTGTAAGTAGTACAAGCGCTCAAAAAGTAACAGTGGCAGTAACAAAAACTATATTCTATGAAATAGGTTTTGAAAAATAGTTTATTTGTATTTTCGAATATTTGTTCACATAACTCTAGTGAGTCAATTTTTTTTACTGATGCAATAATATCAAGAATATGGGTTATATTACAAGGTTCATTTCTTGATTTAACTAAACTATTTGGACTCCATTTTCCATTCTTCACACTCAGCATAATGTTATCTTTAGAAATAAATTGATATCCTGCATGGGTTGGACGAACTTCACAATATGGGCAGTCGGTTTCTATAAGAATTTTGTCTACAGGCAATTCTGCGACAGTACTCAAATTTTCCTTAGTTTTCAAAGAACATCCATTCAATCCAATTAAATAACCTAGATCTATGAATTTTTTAGCTTCTTCAATAGTCCCATCAAAAGAATGTATTACTCCTGAACATTTGAAATCTTTTAAAATCTCAAAAACATCATTAGCAGCATTTCGACAGTGCAAAAATACTGGGAGGTCAAATTGTTCAGTAAGAGTCAACTGTAGTTTGAAATATTTCTGTTGAGTTTCCTTAGGGCAAAATTGTACTCTATCATAATCCAGACCACACTCTCCTAAAGCAACTATTTTATTCTTGTTGTTCTCAATTAATTCTTTCAGACTCCGAAGATAATCAGATGGATTCTCAACTTCGTCAAACTCAGAACATCTTGTGGGGTGGCAGCCAACAGTGGTGAACAATCTGTTATCCGATTTTGCCAACTCAATAGCTGCTTTACTTTCTGAAAGACTTCCTCCAGTGATAATAATTTTCGAAAGCCCTACTTTCCAACTTCGCTCCAAAACATTTTCAAGATCAGCTTGGTGTTTAACGCTACCATTGTATATTCCTGAGAACATGGAATCTGTTAAGTTGGCTCCAATATCAATGAAACGTTTCATTTTAAAGTTTTAATCAGTCTGAGAGATGTTTGCAATTTTCAATAATAATATAGTGTATAGCAATGGTACTGTTATGAATAAAGTATTTTACTACGTAAAATGAAAGTATAGCTTCAAGGTCTTCTGTTTTTCAACAACCTATCCTGAATGATACAGTACCAAGTCTGATCGTCTTATCTTATTTCTTATAGGTATAGTATACCTGAAATAACCAAATTAATTAAGTTGACAAACACATAAATTGTGTTCTGTCAAAGAGGTGTCTTTGGTTCTGTGTCAATACCTAATACCTAACCTAGTTATTCATATGAACTATTGAACTACAAGCAAAGACGATTATAAGGTTCTCTCGTTAGTTTCACGAACTATTTGGGAAACCATTGGCGCACCCAGGGGAGGGCCAGGGGGCTGCAGTCCCCCGAGATTCATAGTTGTAAAAAAAATTGAGAGTTCTGCATAGCTGCGAATCGTGAAAACACTACCAAAGACCACTACGCATAACAGGTCATTGCATGGAGAAGTTTTCTATTTTGAACCTTTTTAAATACTCATTTCTGAAAAAAAGATGGTAATGAAACTAAAAATCTGAATATTTCACGAAAGTTTGTGAATTTTATAAAAGTGACATAATGGAAAATGAGGTTTTTGTAACCGAAAATTTGCTGAAGTGTGAAAAGGTAGGTTGAATTCGCCGGTAAGCTGGACAGTACAGGTATTCGGACAAAACGAGTATTATTTGAAATAACTTGAGAGAAATCCAATAATAATTCCCTAAATAATAACGACCCAGTAGAGCCAACGTGCTCACATCTTACTTGAATTTTTGTTTAGCAGTTGCTACCATTAAAATGTAAAAAGCGCGCCAATTTAGTGATATGCCACCAGTTCTCTATTGTTACGCATTGTAGATAAGCAGGTGCTATTTCAAAGGTATGTAAAATATAATTTCGTATATTTTATGAATTCGCATGTATATTATATTAATTATAATATTTAATTATAATAATTAATTTATATTGAATTTGAAACTTCTTCTCGATTCAGTGTATCAGGTTATTCAATCATCTTCCTGCTGAAATGAAAATTCTGGACAGAATGAGCTTTCGTAGATCTCTAAAGTTGTTACTTATGAGTAAATGTTTTTATAGTTTAAGGGAATTTCTAGATGATGAACTCACCTGTATTGAATGATTGTATAACTGACTTATCCTATACATTGTAAAATGTCTTAAAGGATGAATAAAATTTATTATAATTATTATTATTCATTGTGAAAGGTCTGAAGCTTCATAATAATCATTTAAAACTGTATTTTTTTTATTTTAAAGTGATAATTAGGTGTCCGGTAACTAGAAAAGTTTTTTGGTGAAATTCCAGTATTCGGACAGGTGTCCGACTACTAGTAATTCAAAGCTTGTTCATTTCGTTTCTTATTCGTACATCTCTCTTTCACATCAAATAAATTGATACTTCTTTTAAACTGTAGCTAGTGGTCGTACACAGGAACCAAATATTTTCTTATATATAAAAATTACGTGTAACGTTGTTTGTCCGGAATGAACTCCTAAAATACTGAACCGATTTCAATAAAATTTTGCACACTGTGTGCAGTTTGATCCAACTTAAAAGATAGGATTCTTCATATTATTGCAAATTATTTGTTTATTATTCATGACAAATACTGATAATTATCCACGCGGCAACATGGGGCTCAAATCGACGACAGGAGATCACGTCCCCACTACACCGATCTGTCGACCATAGCGATATCGTGCGAGAAGTGATGCCAAGTTTCTGGGTCTTTCCTAAAACTGAACAAATTTGGAAATGTTGGAGAACTGGGGAATAATACAGAAAGTTCATAGAACTGGTGACTGTCAAGAATGTAGAATAATGTCAGTGACATATAAATTGGTTGTCACATATTTATGCGATTGCTTTTATTTTGCGAACTGTGTTTCGTCCAACTTGAGAGATAAGGGTAGCTTCGGCATACAGAAATTCGTCGGCGAAGGATGTCCAAGTGATTGCTGGCTTCTCACCAATTGACCTAATGGTACTTCCTTTATACCATAGGAGGAGCACTACCAGGCAATCGACGTATGGCAGGAGGGAGGACACTGACAAAATGGCAGGCAAAATTCCGCTTCGACGCGCAGGCTGATCAGGAATTTGAAGCAGTGGATCCAATGTGAGAATAAAACGACCGGATACTATTATACTCAATTTTCTACAGGGCATGGATCTTATGGTACCTTTACTAAAAGGATAGGACGGGATGATCTGTAATGCATGCCACGTTGTAGACGACCCGAAGCACTGCCTCAGATCAGATGGACGGAGGAAAGGAACGCACTGGTTGGAAAGATAGGCCGCTTACCGCCAGTTGAGTGTATATTAGAGAAAATGATACCGCATGAAGGATACTGGAAGGCGTTTACGGCTTTGTGACAGGAGACAGGTGACATGAGGAGAAAAGAGGCAAGACCGCTATTCATCGGGTATCATCGAAGTACGGACCGGGATGTTTTTTCCGGTGGTCCTCGCATTTCCCCAAGATGTGTTTTTTGAGCGCTCGTACTACTTACACGAGGGCTATATCATTTCGTCACGATGTCTGTATTTTTCGAATTTTCAGCCGAAAATGTTCTCAATCAACTATGTTCGACTCACTGATGACGAATCCGTCGGAAAATTCGAGTCTGTCCGTCCGGCCGTCCGTAAGCACGATAACTCTCGAACGGATCAACCTAGAGACTTGAAATTTCCAGTGTAGGTTCAGTTCTCGAATGCCTCGGTTGAGTTCGTTAATGGGCCAAATTCCACTAGGGGTTCCGTAAATATGGCCGTTCAAAGTTTTGTTTCCCTGATTACTCGAAAACTACAGATTTCATCGGGATGAAATTTTGCACTCAAATGGAAAATGAGGTGTTCAAACTACATGTGAAATTTTGTCCAGATCGCATGACCAGAACCATAGAAACCATAAAAATATGTAACTTTTGAACGGAAACGCCTAGGGACTTGAAATTTTCAGGATAGGTGTGGATCTTGAATGTCCTGATCACGTTCATCTATGAGCAACATTATTCTAGGGGTTCCGTAAATATGGTCGTTTGAAATTTATTTTTCTTGATAATTTCAAAACTACAGATTCGATCGTGACGAAATTTTGTATACTCTTGGAGAAATTTATATTCAAGCTACATTCCTCCAGATCACATGACCAGAATTATAGAAACCATAGAAAATCATAACTTTCGAACAGAAAGGCCTAGGGACTTGAAATTTTCCGGATAGGTGTGGATCTGAAATGTCGCGTTCACGTTTATCAATGAGCAGAATTATTCTAGGGGTTCCGTAAATACGGTCGTTTTAAATTTTGTTTTTTCTATCATTTCGAAACTACGGATTCGATCGAGATGAAATTTTGTATTTTAATCGAGAATGATAATAATAGATATTAAATCGATATTTTGTCCAGATCGCATGACCAGAACCATAGAAACCATAGAAAATTGTAACTTTTGAACGAAAAGGCCTAGGAACTTGAAATTTTCAGGGTGGGTTTGGATCGCTACTATCGCGGTCACGTTCATCAATGAGCGAAATTAGACTAGGGGTTCCGTAAATATGGCCGTTCAAAATATTTTTTTCCTGATAGTTTCGAAACTACTGATCGGATTGGAATGAAATTATGCACCTAGCTGAGGAAATGTATGCAAACTACGTGCAAAATTTTGTCCAGATCGCATCACCAAGACCATAGATACCGTAGAAAATTCTAGCGAATTATCGAAAAAAAATTGATCAGCTGAAGCACTGACATGAAGTCTGGAGTTTCGCCTAAGTTTCAGAATTTTTTTGACAGCTGTCGAAAATTCCTTCAATTGATTTCTAAAACTGGAAAATGCGAATCTACCTACAAGGTGCATGTACGAGCGCTCAAAAGTTCCTGCCTTCACGGCAGTGCTTTTCGTAATTTATTTTTAGTCGACCGGCAACACCATCAAGCCAAACCGACATATCCCACGATACGGGTCGTGGTTGAATCTGGCAACAGATTTCTTTTCAAAACCCGAAAAAAAATGGTTAGGATAGGGTTTGGTTACGCTTAAGTTAGGTTAGGGTTAATAATAATAATAATTCCACTTTATTGAATATTTTACTACAATTTAATTCAGCCACAACTGTATATAGATTATGGCCAATTGAAATTCGTCCGACTACTGGACCCACGCAATTCGTTTTGTTCCAATAGTCGGTCACTACTTCTTGTTTTCGGCATTTCATGACACCAGTTATCACGTTTTTTGAGCGCTTGTACTACTTACACGAGGGCTATATTATTTCGTCACGATGTCTGTATTTTTCGAATTTTGAGCCGAAAATGGTCTCAATCGACTATGTCCGTCCAGCCGTCCCTCCGTATACACGATAACTTTCGAACGGAATGTCCTAGAAACTTGAAATTTTCAGAGTAGGTTCGAATCTCGAATGTCGCGGTTGAGTTCGTTATTGGGCAAAATTCGCCCAGGGGTTCCGTAAATATGGCCGCTCGCTATGTTTTCCTGATTACTTCGAAACTACAGATTCGATCGAGGTGAAATTTTGCACTCAGATGGAGAATTACGTGTTCAAGCTACATGCAAAATTTTGTCCAGCTCACATGACCAGAACCATAGGAACCATAAAAAATTATAACTTTGTAATGGAAAGGCCTAGGGACTTGAAATTTTCAGGATAGGTGTGGATCTCGAATGTGGTGGTCGCGTTTATGAATGAGCAAAATTGGACTAGGGGTTCCGTAAATATGGTCGTTTGAAATTCAGTTTTCTTGTAATTTCAAAACTACGGATTCGATCATGACGAAATTTTGTATTTTGATGGAGAATGATATACTCAAGCTACATTTTTCCCATATCGCATGACTAGAACCATAGAAACCTTAAAAAATTACAACTTTCGAACGGAAAGGCCTAGGGACTTGAAATTTTCCAGGATAGGTTCGGATCGCGAATTTCGCGGTCACGTTCATCAATGAGCAATTTTTTTCCTGTTAATTTCGAAACTACTCATTAGATTGGAATGAAATTTCGCACATAGATGAAGAATAATGTATTCAAACTACGTGGGAAATTTTGCCCAGATCGCATTACCAAGACCATAGATACCGTAGAAAATTCTAGCGAATTATCGAAAAAAAAAAATGGTCACCTATAGCACTGACTTGAAGTCTGGATTTTTCCCTTAGTTTGAAATTTTCTTTGACAGCTGTCGAAATCTTTCCCATTGGTTTTCTCGAACTGGAGAATGCGAATCTACCAATACAAGGTGGATAAACGAGCGCTCAAAAGCTCCTGACTTCACGGCGGTGCTTTTCGTAATAAATAAAAACGAAAAAGATTTTTTCTGTTGAATTATGTATTATCAATTTCGATATAATTAATTGAAATTGAAAAAACCAATTTGTTGCCCTAAAATCAATAAACTTGACAATACACTATCGATAATCCAATCATTCACTAAAAAGTCTCCACATGAAACTCACAAAATCGAAAAAAACCTGAAAAACACCCTGAATAATCCGTTTCACCGCAATAAATCCCGAAAAGGTACTCGTTTTCCCCCATGTTTGTTTGCTGTTCGCAGCGCCCTCATCGGTAGTTGCGACAAAGTCACTGCTCTTCAACTTCAAATCTCAACCCATCTCCCATCTCTGAATTCGAGGCATAGATAAAGGAAAATATTTTCCTTTATCTTTGATTCGAGGTTAACATTAACATCGATTGGTGTTATTTCGTTGCTCCCGCATTACAACAACGAGCGTTGGAATTAGGAATTTCCTTTGAAATTGTGTGTTAAATTACAAGCATGGCTAAATATGATCTCACTTACGTGATGGTTCAATATTTTGATCGTCATTTGGTTTTTCCGCTCCTAGAATTTTGTTCAGCAAAGGATGTTAGTATGAATTATTTTTGAGGTTAGTTTGAATACTCACACCTAAATTTTTTTACAGATTTATGACGAAAAGCATGTATTAAAGGCCAAACTGGACATATTGAGTAAAACCAATATGATTGATTACGCCATTGATATTAGAAACCAATTATACCCTAAAGAAGAAGTGCCTGATTCCTTGAAAGAAAGGCGTCAAATGGTTGTTGATAAACTTCAAGAATTGCAGAGGGTTGTTGATCCAATACTGCATATTTTAAATGATGACGAAGTGATGAGAAATATGGAGACGATGAGGGATTCGAAAACTCTTATCAATTATTTGTCCAAGGACTATAAGGTAGTATGATACAACAATTTTCTGAAATTATTTCATTATTTTTTTTCTTCAGTTTGAAATAGAGATGATCGATAGTCTGTATAAATTGGCGAAATACCGGTATGACTGTGGTAATTACTCAGCTTCCACTTCATATCTTTATTTTTGTTTGCTTGTTCTTCCACCTAATGACAAAAATTACTTGTCTGTGTTGTGGGGGAAGTTTGCATCTGAAATACTTGTGCAAAATTGGGATTCAGCGTTAGAAGATTTGAATAAATTGAGAGATTATATAGATTCCAGTCCCAACCATTTTGGAGGAAATAGTTCACTGAATTTGCTGCAGCAGAGAACATGGTTGATTCACTGGTCACTATTTGTCTTCTTCAATCATGCAATGGGACGAGAACTCATCATTGAAATGTTTTTATACAAGCCACATTATTTGAATGCCATCCAAACAATGTGTCCTCATATTCTTCGTTATTTAGCAACCGCAGTAATTATTAATCGTGGGAGAAGATCGGCATTAAAAGATCTAATCAAGGTATGATTTTGACCTTATTTGCTCTCAGTTATTCAATAACACATCATTCTTTAAGGTTATTCAACAAGAAAGCTACACCTATAAGGACCCAATCACTGAATTCTTAGAGGATCTTTATGTCAATTTTGATTTTGATGGGGCAAGGCAAAAGCTCCAAGAGTGTCAAACAGTCCTGTTCAATGATTTTTTCCTCATTTCTTGTTTGGAAGAGTTTGTAGAAAATGCACGTCTGATGATTTTTGAAACTTTCTGTCGAATTCATCAATGTATTAGTATTGGTATGTTGGCTGAAAAACTAAACATGAATCCAGATGAAGCCGAATGCTGGATAGTTAATCTCATAAGAAATGCCAGGTATGTTCCATTTTTTATCCTTTTTTGCCTCTTTTTTCTATGAACGGGATGCTCATGCATCATTTTGCCTAAATGTCAGTAATTTTCGAATTTTGAGCCGGGAATGTTCTGAAACCAAGTCTTGAAATACCAAGATCCAATTATTCAGCAACTCTAGATGAAATTTAGACCTATAATTAGTCCTAAGTAGAGGAAATGTTGGATTCAAGACCTTATTTAATAGAGTGAAAAAAGAATATGACACTTTACCCATTAGACATAGTAGTGAAGCATTTGAGAGGAAAATACAGCAATTCTACAACAAAAACAAAACCATATGGACAATTGTCAAGTCATTATAACCGGGAAGGTAATGAAAACTTTCATACAGGAGGAAAGCTGAAAAATACAGCTGTCAAAATAATCCAATTCTTTTTAAATGTGGCCAGAGACCCTATAATCAACACTACAAAAGGTAATCTGAACAACAGCAAGCAAATTAAACAACTCGATAGGTCTATTCGGTTAAAATCTTTCAGTGAAAATAAATTATTGGAAATTATAAAATCTTTAGAACATAAACATAGTAGTGGTGGAGATGGCCTTTTGAGAAATACGGCAAGTGGAATTATTAAACCAATGACAGTTATAATTATAAACAATTGAAACACGGAATAATTCCGAAAAAATTGAAAATTTCTATAGTTGAACCAATACATGAAAAAGGAGATGAAAATAACTTAGACCTGATCATCTTCAAAAATTTTTGGGTTGGCATACTGCAACGAGATTATCGAATTCCTAATTTCCAATGATGTCTTTGCTCCAAACCAACATGTATTTTTGAAGGAAAAGCCATAAATACTGTAGTTGAGTTCATAAAAACAAATAACTACTGCCTTCGAAAGCCGTCTATTAGGCAGGGAAAATTTTTAGATAAGTTAGAAATCGGAGATTCCACATTCAGAGTATCTACATGTACTAAATTTCTTGGTGTCTGTATAGATGATTAGTTTAGCTGGGATAATCATGTTTAATGTTTGAGGGGAAATATAGGAGCATCCATTTATGTCTTTGGAATAATGAGCAAATTCCTTAATCATGCAGCGTTAAAGACGGTATACCATGCAACAGTGGAGGCCAAACTAAGATTTGGTATTGTATTTTATGGCACAGGAAATTTATATAATCATTGTTTGTAATGCAAAAAAAAAATTCAAATATTTAAAAAGTTAACTCGTAACAGGAGCTGCAGAGGATGTTTCAGATCAGCAAATATTTTAACTCTATATGAAAAGGAATATTTTTTCATGAACATAAACGCTTGTTCATCAGAACAGAAAGGAAACATACAATACAAGAACTTTATCTTATAATTTCCCAAAAAGCAATCTAACAACACAGTAGCAAGTACAGTATAAGTGCATAAAAATTTTCAATAATTTGCCTGTGGAAATCCAACAAAAAGACAGTTGTGCCAAATTCAAAAGAAGGATTTTAAAAATACGGGTTGAGATGGAAACATGCAGTGTTGAGGATTTTATCCAATGAAGATCTGTATAAACATTATTTATTGCTGGCAATATGGAAGATCTTCATTTTTTTTGTATGGTATATGAAGGATATAATATTTTTTTCAAACTTTCATTTAATTCTCAGTTGTTAATCCTGATATCATCTGAAATGAAGATCATTATCCGTAAATACATATCAATTATTAATAAAGAAATAGGTTAGACTAGCAGATGAAGAATTTGTGGTCAAATTCACTAAACCATCAGTGAATACTAAATAAATTTGATTTATTGCTGAGAAAAAAATAACATACTTAAGAAATAAATTTATCATAAAAATTAAATTAGATCAAATATTATTTTCCTAAGATTTTTATTTATTTCTTCAAGCTTTTATAGGGATTGTGGTTTACTCTCTCAGTAGAAAGAACTTTCATCACCTTTTTTGGGGTTGCTTGTCTCAATTGTCCCAAAAAATAATTTTTATGTTTGCCAACAAAGCATGTCAAGGATACGAAAACATTACCTGACCATGAATTTCCAGTATAACTCAATAGTCCATTTTGTGGAATTATGTTACCTTATTATCGGGATTTTCAATATTTAGTGAAATAAATGATATATATTTTTCTCAAATGTAGATTATTGACAATTTTTATTCTGCAGTGCAGTTGGATGAAATATTTATTGTGGAAACGAAAATGTTTATTTTAGTTGAGAGCTATTGTATTTTTTTTAGATTGGATGCAAAGATCGACTCGAAGCTCGGACATGTTGTAATGGGGGCACAACCACTTTCTCCATATCAACAACTAATTGAAAAAATAGATTCCCTATCTGTAAGATCAGAAACTTTATGTGGACTCATAGACAGAAAACTGAAAGCTAAGACAGATGTAAGTATAAAATAGTGTTTTTCAGAGATTTGTCAAAAGCTCAGAGCTTGGGAGAGTGGAGGAGATCAGGTTGTATTCTGTGTTGGAGTTTATTAAATATTATTACGATTATATGACTCGGCTCATATAATAAGGATAGGGGAGTTCCTTCATGGCTGTCAACCTATCTTTAATTTCTCGGGGGAAGGGTTATTTTTGGTAGAGATCTACGAATGATTTCTGAACAATTTCCGAGGAAAATTCTATTGTTATAAAAATATAAAAGATTATACATTCTGTAGAGCTTCGCTAGAATTTTGGAAATATATATTATTAATCAAATCAATGAAATAGATTTCGATCCAAAATAACCCCTCCCTCATTGGATAGGGGACGTAGGATATATAATAATATATATATATATATATAAGGGCAAGGGAACCATCAAATGGCCAGGAGGCATACAGTGGAGTAGCCAAACACAAAAGAGCAGTGGCGGGAGTGGGTCTGCTGGAGGAATATGAGCAATCTATACAAGATATACAGTGCATAAACGAGAGAATTTTGGTGGTGTCACTAGAAACAGGATCAGGAAAACTTCATATTATCAGTGTATACGCGCCGGAAACTGGTGAAAGCAAAGAGGAAACAGAAACATTCATTGACACTCTGAACCATGAGCATATACTTCAAAAAATGGATTCCTATGGCATAAGAGTAAACTCACTAGAATGGTATAGATCATATCTCTCCTCTCGAACACAACAAGTTGTAATCACCGATGGGGAATCCCAAGTTACCTCAAAACCACTACCAGTCGAATCAGGACTACCACAAGGAAGCATCTTGGGCCCAATCATCTTCATCATTTTTATGAATGATCATATTACCGAGACAGTCTCTATCATTGATTGCTCCCTTATAATTTATGCAGATGACACTGACGTATTATTAAAAGGGAAAACTCTATCGGGTCTGAAATGTCTCATAGAATCATCGCGAAAATAAATGAGTGGTTGCTGAAAAACCAACTATGCTTGAATACTCAGAAAACAAATGCCATCTTGTTTCGTACCAGCCAAGCAAATTTTGAAATACCAGAATACATCGGGGCGACAGATTTTGAGCTTCCGCTGGAGAGTAGTAGTGGCTTCGGTTTGACAGTGGACAAGTGTCTGAACTGGGATGACAATTTCTCCAAACTACATGGAAGGCTCAGTTCTATCTGTTGCTCCCTGGGAGTTTTGAGCAGGTACCTTGATGCAACATCTCTTAAAACAATATATCAAGCGGTTTTTGAACCAAAAATAAGATATATTTTTTTTATGGAGCATCATCCGGAATGGAGGAGATCCTGAAACTTCGAAAAAGAGCTATTCGCACCATTTTCCAAGTAGGGTTCAGAGAAACATGTAAAGGAAGATTACTGACAGCAGACGCCATCTACATTCAGGAGTGTTTGAGAGTTGTTTATCTTCAAAAATAAAAAATACTTTGAGGATAAAACTATCACAGATTATAACACAAGAACAACTGAACTGAAGTATCCAAGACATAGGCTGACTCTAACCGAGGGCAATGCTGCATATTGCTGCACGAAATTCTTCAACAAACTGTCACCCCAAATAAGAGCAGAGACGACTCTTATCGGTTTCAAGAGACAGATCTTTTAACTACTACTGAGAATAGAACCATTTTGTGTGAAGGAATTTCTAAACTTTTAATGTAAAATTTTGACTATTTCACTTCGAGATGTACTTTCTCTATTTGAAAAAAAGACTATTCTATTCTATGATGATTTAGAGACAGAAGTGAGGAAGATACCAGGATCAGAAAAACTGCTCATAATGGGTGACTTTAATGCGAGAGTAGGAAATTATATTATCCCCGGTATAAAACATCGATTCAACGAAGACCGCATTAATGAACATGGACTTCTGCACCTGCTTCAACATGCGAATAACAGCTTCTTCAGACACAAATCACTTGGCAGAACTCTCGAGTACAGAGCACGACCATGGACTATATCAAACCAATACATCCAACTCAAATATTAGATGCGGGAAGTTTAACTTCCACTTGACCACTTTTTAGTACTCTGTAAACTACGCATAAGAATACTAAGAAAAATTATAGATGGCGACAAGGAAAAGCAACATCGAATCAATCAAAGGTCCTTCAACAAAAGATCTCTACAAGGTACGTCTGTCACAGAAAATTGGTGAAAATCGAATTGGCGAGCACGATGATGTAGAGAGCTGCTGGAGAAAGAGAAGGACGAAAATAGCAGAGGCCGCTGAAGAAGCTCTAGGCAAAAGAAAAATCAGTCGCAGTACAACAAACAATGGTTTACATCAGAAGTCGAAGCGCTAGCAATAAAGAAGCGGAATGCTTACTTATCATACAGAAGCAATATAACGCCTGAAAATAGAGAGCAATATATTCACACACGAAACAAAGTCAAATGAGAAATAAGGAATATCAAGAGGAATACTGGAAAAGATTCACCACCGATATGGAACACGATTTGTACGACGCACAGAGGAAGAAGAAAGCTAGACATTAATGAATCCACGCAAACCCAACAGATAGATGAAACGGAGTGGAGTACTTACTTCCAGAAACTCTACTCTGCCAAAAACATTCCCGATGAAACTACAGAAGATCCTGACCCTATCGAGATGTCAGTACAATTGACAACAGAGATTGCTAGAAAAATTAAGGACAGGAAAGCGCCAGGCCTAGATGGCATACCAAATGAGTTACTGAAGAACAGAGGATCTGAACTCATAGAAGAACTAGCTGCCCTATACAACAAAATATTGAAAACCAAGAAGATACCCAAGGAATGGAAGAAAAGTATAACCATACCGGTATTCAAGAAGGGCAACAAGAAATCCCCCGAAAATTACCGAGGCATAACACTGTTGAATTCAACTATGAAATTGTTCACGAAGATCCTGAAAACAATGCAAATCCAACACGTGACCAAGTCGGAAGAACAACAGGGATTCGGAAAAAACAGATCGACCATCGACGCAATCTTTATGGTCAGATAGATCGTCGAAAAAGCATGTGTTTCGTCGATCTCACCAAAGCATTTGACAGAGTAAAACTGAAAGAACGAGTACCTGGAACTATTGTTGACATCATAAAACAGCTCAATCTCAATACAAGCACCCACCTACTGTTGAACCAGGAGCTGACAAAAGAAATTCCAAGTCCATCGGGGATTATACAAGGAGACTCTCTAAGCCCTCAATTATTCAACATCATCATGAACGAAATCATCACCCACTTCAAGCAGGCTGGCAGAGGCTACATGCTCACTACTCGCGAAATAAAGATATATGCTATGCAGACGAAGCAATGATCATAGCTGAAAACGAGGACGACCTGCAGAGACCCTTGCACGCGTTCTATCAGAAGGCTGCAGAATACAACATTCAAATATCAATAACTAAAACACTCGTCATCGCTAAAGAACGCATAAGATGCAAACTTGTAGTTGAAGACAATCCTGTGGAACAAGTTATGGAGTTTCAATACCTAGTAGTGCAACTCTCCCACAGTCAGAATAGGACCAACGAAGTAAGAGACCAGCACATAAAGCCAACCGAATAGCTGGTGCCCTGAGGGAGATCATATGGAATAACAAGTACATGAATACTTGAGCTAAAACCATGATTTATAAGAGCTGTACTAACATACGCCATAGAAACCCGGGCAGACAACCAAAAGACAAAAAACATCTTGCAAACAACCGAAATGAAAACTCTCAGAAGTATTGCAGGATACTCTCTGAGAGGTATGAAACCCCAAAGTCGATTTTCATGGTTGCAAGGTGTCACTCTACAATATGTCAAAGGCACGCATGTGAATTCCAACCCTAAATAGGTTGAATTATCATCCAACATATCATTGCTTTTTTCTAAAAATGAAGATTTTGCACTTAAATGACTTTGGCGTAGCGCCAACGATATCTTCATAATATTCACACTTAGGTAACAAGTTGGTTGCATGTTCACAATCAAATATAGAATAATCGAAATCTCAACTCATTCATCAGAATTTTCTTTCCTATTCTGCCAAATCCGACATAACTCAAGATTTGAAGCATATTTCAATTGCTTGATCTAATATTAGTTGGTTAGTTGTCCACTCATTTCGTCAGTAAATGATAAAAATTTTATTTTTCAGATACGTTGGGGAACTCAAGATTTTTGATTATTATTATCAAAGAAATTTGTATCAACTGGAAAATAAATAAAATGGAATTTATAAAATTGTAATTTTTTGTTTCTATTTTTATTTGATCATCTAAGAATATATTTCCTCAGTGTAGAATAAATTGTACAGGGTGGGCAAATTTCAATGTCTTAGCACTACAACTTTCAAATCAGAGGAGATGGACAAAATCGTTTACCCCATGCTCGTTCTCTTTTTCTGAGCAACTAACAAGAGTAGTATTCATTTTTGGCCACCTTCTTTTGTTTTCGAGTTACAAGCGAAAATTGGAAAAATGGCGATATCGAAAAAAGTTTATGTCTCCGTTAATACTGATGATAGAGCTCTAAAATTAAACATCATACAGGCACTTTTTTACGTGAAATCCAGTGCCGTGCTTGACTTTTTAGCAAGATTTTCAATTACGAAGGTATGACCCAAAGTTATGTTTTTATAAATGGGCACACTAGATTTCGGTGCCATTTTTTGAAAGCTTAATTTTTACTGATTTCAAAAATATAGAACATCGTGTAGTTTGAATCAATATTAATAATAGAAAATGGTCAAAAACCATTTTTTATCTAGGATCCTCAATATTTCTATGGTTTCAACTGTTGATGAGCACAGAAAAATAGAGCTTCCTATAACAAGAGCAGTCTCCTTCCGTCAATCTCATTATTTCTATGCTCTTCACTAATTTCTACAAAATTCGAATCTAGATATATTTTATAAATTTTTATATCTCAATATGGATCCGGAAATAACGAAAAGATCCACATGATCAACTGTTTCAATCGATACTGTTATAATGTAATATAATAAATTACGCACAACTACCAATCAATTTCAAATAGCATACAAAATAACGTATAAATGATCAAACTCAACAATAATTAGGAAAGGAATAAAGAAGAAATAATATTTGAGAACTAATAGTGATAGCAATTGGTCAGTAATACCAAAAAGTAACAATCTTGTTGTTGTCTAATCTTTGGTAATACCTTTGAATGAGGATCAAGTTTTTACAGAAGATGCTCAAATCGTTGACCATCCGCAGCAATGCACACTTTGCACCGTATTCAATATATTAATAATTGAAACTGTGTTCAACCACAGGAAGGAGCATTAGGCCTGAAAAAGTGGGTTGTTGCATATGGCCGACCGGATTTCAGTGGCGTAGAGTATTTTAGTAGGGTAGAAACTAGAAAACTTCCCCTCATTTTCGTTGTTATTAATGCTTTCAAACATCAAAGAATATATCTATCTCTTTCGCAAATCAATAAAACTTTACGCGAAAGCCAGGTGAATTGAACTATTATTTAATTTGCATTAATTATTTAATTTTCATTTGCAAGGATGTAATGGACAGTTTCAAACATGAAATAAAATGAAAAACAAAGGAGGAGGATGAATAAAAGAATAGAAAATATATGAATATACATTTATTGCCCTCTAAATAAAATTAATTTTGTATACATATTTCTGATATTTTCTCCTCCTGCACCTTGCATTCTCACAAATTAAAATATAATTGATTCTCGCGAGAGTACAGAAACATTTCATCAAAAATTTCCGCGTATACTTCATTAGCAGCAGCTCCAACTTTATAGTGGAAACCATTCTCGGCTCATAATTCACAAAATACGATTTATTATAGTTATATGATGAAAACTGAGAAATAACCAAACCAATCTCAATTATAATTACCTATATATGATGAAAACTGAGAAATAATAAAACCAATCTCAGCCCTATCCATGTTACGCGTTTGTTTACGATTTTGGTGAAGAAACTGATGAGTCATAACGGGCCGTTCGATATGGCTGTTTTCGTCTCGCTTTTATACGAAGAAAGCCGAAAGGTAGTCGAATGCTCCTTCCTGTGGTTCTTTATTCAAAGGTGTTCAAGCAACCTAGGAAACCATAGAAATATTGAGACTCTTAAGGCCAGTTGTACAATCGGTGTTTGAACTCGGTTCAACCATAAAATACTGTTGCACATTCATGGTTCAGTGTTGAACCAAGTTTAAATCTTACTTGAGTATATACCTTAGAGTATAGAATAACAGGAGGGAGCATAGGGCTAAAATAAGTGGGACCGGAATAGAAGCTCAATATGGCCGACTTTGAACAGTGGCGTAGGCTAGGTTGGGATCTAGGATCGCTATATCATTTCGTCACAATGGGCCGTATTCATAAAAAAAGGTTATGCTTATACTTGCAAAAAAACCCTGAAAATTTCAAGTTTCTAGGACATTCCGTTCGAGAGTTATCGTTTATACGGACAGACTCGAAATTTTCGACGGATTCGTCATCAGTGAGTCGAACATAGTCGTTTGAGAGCATTGTCGGCTCAAAATTCCAAAAATACAGACATACGTGACGAAATGATATAGCCCTCGTGTAAGTAGTACGAGCGCTCAAAAAGGTTTTTGACCATTTTCTATTATTTATATTGATACATACCATACGATGTTGTATATTTTTGAAATCGGTAAAATTTAAGCATTCAAAAAATGGCACAGAAATCTAGTTTTCCAATTTATGAAAACATAACTTTGAGTCATAGTTTCGTAATTGAAAATTCTGCTAAAAAGACGAGTACGCAACTGGATTCTACGTAAAAAGGTGCCTGTATGATGTTTTAATTTCAGAGCTCTATCATCAGTATTAACAGAAATTTTTTTCGATATCGCCATTTTTCCAATTTTCGCTTATAACTCGAAAACAAAATAAGGTGGCCAAAAATGGATACTACACTTGTTAGTTTCTCAGAAAAAGAGAACGAGAATGGGGTATCAGATTTTGTCTATTTTCTCTGATTTAAAAGTTGTAGTGCTAAGACATTGAAATTTGCCCACCCTGTACAAACTTCTCTTTTTCAGGAAGCAAGTTATCATGACATTTTCAGGGTTCCGTATCCAAAATGGCAAAAACGTAATCCTCATATAGTTTGCAAAACCTTTGTTCAAACATTATTTAACAATTTTAATTTTATATAAGTGGAAATGGAAAGTGCAGTTGGTATTGTTTGAGATACCAATATTTCGATTTTTAAAATCGCGGGAAATGGTGTTTAAATTAATACTGTTGACATTCTCAGAACTCAGCAAGGTTGCACTTCCATCAATGAAACTCCCAATAATAGGGGCGTAACTACAGGGGGTACTAGGGGTGCCGCACGCCAGGGCCCGGCTTGACTTTTTCAGCATGGGAGAATTAACATTTATATAATTCATGCATGCGAAGGGTTTATAAATATGGAAAATATCAGAGCGATCATAATTATTTATCAGTACCTATTTCTCGCCAAACGAAGAACAAAAATTTTCCCATAAAAATGAAGCAATAATCTCATTTTATTTTTCTTTGAAATCGGCAAGCTGTAAAAATCAGACCCTTTTAGGGTTTATAAGTTTATTATCGTTGCCAGTTCTTACCCTTGTTAGTAGTATACAGGGTGTCTACTTTTAAAAGGGCCAAACTTCAGGGGAAGATCATACCTAAAATTTGCAACAAAAAATGTCATATAACACATGGTCGAAGTAATGACGGTTTTTCTCTAATTTAACATTTCTTGATTTCACGAAATATTTCAAGTTTTACCATAAAATCAATTATACTTCAGTTATCCCTGGAGCCTCTTCAGATTTGACCACATATTTGGAAACAGCATTAAATTTTCTTCAAGATAAGAATTTCTGTCTGCCAAAAAATTCTTATTGCGGGCGTGGTAAGGAGATGAATGTCACGATTCTGAATTGAACAAAACGAGTCATATTTTTCCAATGGTGTTATCGATGAAAAATCATTAATTATGGACATGTTTTCTTTTCAGCAAAAACTACCCCATTTAGTGTACTTTCGAATGAAATATCAACTTTTGTGCTTGCTGCTTGTCTTCTGCCCTAATATCATGGCTAACAAGATGACAACGAATAAGTCGAAATATTTCAAACCTAATTTACTTTATTTTGAAGCTCTTTATGATTGAATATTGCAGTTATTTTCATGGAAATCATCAAGAATTTATCTGTCGAATCAAAATAATTTGAAGGAATAAACTAAATTTTAATAAAACAAATTATATGAAAACATGTGGAGAAAGACGACTACTACTACTTATAACAGGTGTTCTAATTGTCCACCTCCTTGTTCAATACCTTTCACATATCGTTTTCGCATTGAATCTACAAACCTTCGAAGTTCCCAACGTCTCTGACGCATTTCTGCACAACACAAATTTATTATTTCGATCAGATCCTCTCGAGTCTGAACGCGAATTTGATATACTTTATCTTTCAAGGTGTTCCAGGCATAAAAATCGTAGGTCGTACTGTACCTCCCAATCCATTGCGCCCCTGAATATTCATTTATTAAGTCCCGAAAATTCCAGCTTTGGGAGTCATGAAAGGTGAACTTTTCTGACCAGTAATACTTCCCGATCGGCTCAAAGCTGAAGAATTCATTACATCAATCCAAAGCAGCTTAACGGACATATCGGATGAAATGCTCCTGGCTAAAAGACAAAATGTCTGGTTTCAAATGGATGGCTGCCCAGCTCATAGTAGCCAGAATGTGCGGGACTTAATGAATCCAAGGTGCCCCGACCATAGGCCTTTGGATTTTCATGTCTGGAACACCTTGAAAGAAAAAGTATATCAAGTTCGCGTTCAGACTCGATAGAATCTGATCGAAGAAGAAATTTGTGTTGTGCAGAAACGTCAGAAACGTTACGAATTTCGCAGGTTTGTAGATTTAGTGCGAAAACGATGTGCAAAATGTATTGAATAAGGCTGTGGAGATTTCGAACGATTGTTAGTAGTAGTATTAGTTTACCTTCTTTACATATTTTCATAAAATCTGTATTATTAAAATTTGGTTTATTCCTTCAAATTATTTTGAATCGACAGATGAATTCATGATTTCCATGAAAATAACTTCAATATTCAATCATAAAGAGCTTCAAAATAGAGCAAATTTAGGTTTGGAATATTTCGACTTATTCGTTGTTATCTTGTTAGCCATGATATTAGGGCAGAAGACAAGCAGCAAGCACAAAAGCATATGTCATTCCAAAGCACACAAAATGGGGTAGTTTTTGCTAAAAAGAAAACATGTCCATAATCAATGATTTTTCATCGATAAAACCATTGGAAAAATATGACTTGTTTTGTTCACTTCAGAATCGTGACATTCATCTCCTTACCTCGTCCGCAATAAGAATTCTTTTCGCAGACCAAAATTCTTATCTTGTAGAAAATTTAATGCTGTTTCCAAATATGTGGTCAAATCTGAAGAGGCTCTAAGGATAACGGAAGTATAATTAATTTTATGGAAAAACTCGAAATATTTCGTGAAATCAAGAAATGTTGAATTGAAGAATAACCGTCAACATTTTGACCATGTGTTATATGACATTTTTTGTTGCAAATTTTATGTATGATCTCTCCCTGAAGTTTGGCCCTTTTAAAAGTAGACTGTATAGATTGATATGTGATGAATATTTGGAATACATGCAAAAAGACAATAATTACTTAATTTCTGTTTAATATCCAAAATTTTTACATAATATTGTTTGAATAAATAATTAAAAAAATTTTTTTACAAGTGTGACCATTATTTATTATTATTCTCCTCCTCTGAAAGCTCTGTATTTATTAAGATCATTAGGAAATGTCCTAGTCAACTCAAGTAACATGTTTGCTTTGAATTTTCTGTAGGCGTCAATTTTTCCTTTGACTTGTTCATTTTTGGAGAGTGCCTTTTCAATACAATCTTTAGTATATAACTGAGGATTCCTTCCTTGATCTATATAGCTGAAAGCACAAGCAAATATTTCTTCAAGTATTTCCTACAATACTACAATAAGGTTTGATTGATATCGAAATATTCTAGGACAGAGCAAATGCTGATTTTGAAGACTTATGTGTGCATAAACAAATGCTTGCAGTTTAGTCCTTGAAGTAGATTTTTGAAGAGAGCCAATACAATTTTTTTAACAGGTAACAATACTGCTGAACCTACTCGAATGAGCAACCAAATGTCAGAAAAAATTTCAAATGTACTTACTCAAACACCTCCAGCGGTACATGAACATCTTTCACTTGAGATTTAAGTTTATCAACTTCCTGCAACCCACTCACAAGGGCTTGTCTGCAAATTAAATGAAAAATTAAGTTCAAAGTCAGGTAAAATCAGAAAAACAAAATAATAACAAGTTTCAATATCAAAAATAAACAATAATAGCAACATGCCGACATTCGAAATTAGATGAATCAATCTGAAACTGCTTGGAACGGCGAATTTTCCCAATTTTAGTGAGTTCAAGATAATTGTTCCAATAATAGAAATTCGGGTTAACGATTATTATTCAAACTAATAAATAATCACTCACAATTTTTGGTTCAAAACATTCTGACTTTGGGGTTGAAAATCACTAACTATTATGTGAATTTGACGAACATTCTCGATAAACATTTCTAATTGAGTTTCCAAATTTTCAAGGGATGATGCCATCTTTTTAGGATTAAATTTGAAATATTCCCTCAGAAACACATCAACTTTCACAATTCACAGAACACTGAGAACACATAGGTTATATTTTATATTTAGCAAATATTAAGCAAGTAGTTATATAGGTAAGTTACTCTGTGTACTTCATAGAATATAAAATATCTTATTCTATTCTCCGAGGTGTACTTACTTCATAATTGGTATTCTAATCGAAATATCTGATTGATTGATTGTAAATGCATCAGTGATGAGAATACTATTGACGTGACGTCATTTGATTAAATTGAAAACACCGCTATACAATCGATTTGACATGTCGATTAAAATAAAAAATATAAAAAGCACTGCCGGGAAGTCATGAGCTTTTGAGCGCTCGTTCATCCACCTTGGAGGTAGATTCGCATTTTCCAGTTTTAGAAACAGATTCAAAAATTTTCGCCTGCTGTCTAAAAGATTTTCAAACTAAGGCGAAAATCCAGACTTTACTTCAGGCTTTAGGTTAATTTTTTTTCGATAATTCGCTAGTATTTTCTACAGCATCTATGGTCTTGGTAATGCGATCTGGACGAAATTTCCCACGTAGTTTGAATACATTATTCTTCATCTATTCGCAGAATTTCATTCCAATCCAATGGGTAGTTTCGAAATAATCAGGAAAAAAAAATTTGAACGGCCATATTTACGGAACCCCTAGTCTAATTCTGCTCATTGATGAACGTGACCGCGAAATTCGCGATCCGAACCTATCCTGAAAATTTTAAGTCCCAAGGCCTTTCCGTGCAAAAGTTATAATTTTCTATGGTTCTGGTCATGCGATCTGGAGGAAATGATGCTTGAATATGTCATTCTCCATTGAAATACAAAATTTCGTCACGATCAGGTTTGTTGTTTTGAAATTATTAAGAAAACTAAATTTCAAATGACCATAATTACGGAACACCTAGTCTAATTTTGCCAATTTATAAACGTGACCACAACATTCGAGTTATAATTTTCTCTGGTTTCTATGATCCTGGTCATGTGATCTGGACGAAATTTTGCATGTATCTTGAACACGTCATTCTCCATTTGAGTGCAAAATTTTACCTCAATCAAATCTGTAGTTTCCAAGTAATCGAACGGCCATATTTACGGAACCCTTGGGCAAATTTTGCCCAATAACCTGAAAATTTCAAGTTTCTAGGACGTTCCGTTCGAGAATTATCGTGTATACGGACGGACGGCCGGACGGACAGACTCGAATTTTTCGACGGATTCGTCGAACCATGTCGATTGAGACCATTTTCGGCTCAAAATTCGAAAAATACAGACATCGTGACGAAATGATGTAGCCCTCGTGTAAGCGCTCACAAACGCACCCAATGTATGAAGTATACAATTATAGTACATTATCCATCACATAGAGAAAGAACATACAAGAGTGCTCTGTGAATCTATAATCAATGGCCACTGATGCATAGAAACCCTGGTGTAGCCAGAGATAAACTAACCAGACCAGAGATGTCAACTCTGGCTGAAATCAGTTCCATTTTAGCCAAAATCTCTGTTCGTTCAATCTTTTTCCCCGTTTTGATTATTGATGGGACAGGACCTTGTTATGTCAAATCAAATATTTAGAAATTTTTCGAAACCTAGAAAACGTATCGTGGGGCTAGGAAATCTTCGAAAAATAATCACTTCCACCCTATTTTTCCTTTAAATCCGTTTCACTTTCCAGAATGAACCGAAGTATTCATTCATTACCGCAATGCGATCGAGGTAGAAAAGTTGGATATAAAAACCTGAAAATATAGAACAAAAAATGTTCCCCGTTTTGATTATTGATGGGACAGGACCTTGTTATGTCAAATCAAATATTTAGAAATTTTTCGAAACCTAGAAAACGTATCGTGGGGCTAGGAAATCTTCGAAAAATAATCACTTCCACCCTATTTTTCCTTTAAATCCGTTTCACCGTTTCATCCATTTTCAATGAACGGAAGTATTCATTCATTACCGCAATGCTATCGAGGTAGAAAAGTTGGATATAAAAACCTGAAAATATAGAACAAAAAATATTATGAGGCTGAAATAGTATATTAAAGTATAAGTGGATGAAGTGGTCTAAAACATGCGCGATTTTTCGAGCACGACGGCGAAGCCGGAGTGCTCGAAATAGAGCAAGTGTTTTAAAGACCAGTTATCCACGAATACTTTACGCTATTTTTTTTATTGGAGCGCTTTTAAATCATGAAAACTGGTATTATTACTACATAAAATGGAAATAAGAATGTGAAATGGTTCAATTCTTGATCAGTATACCTTTCGTTGTCATGGTAATGAGAAAAATAGAACCTAATTCGCGATTTGTCATCAAAAATGAATTGTTGTCACCACAGTGCTTGAAAATGATTTCTTATATAGATTTTTTGAGAGGTAAAGCAGAATCGTGGTGGATACCTCATTTATTTGCATTTGCTTTCAGTAATATTTTATTTGGCGTAACGAGGTACTCCTGTCAGATCTATAATCGGAAAATTGTCATTAAGACTTGACGTTCCTCGAGTCGTTGCTATTGCCATAGTGACTTTAAAAAACGCGCGTGTTTGAAAGTTCGATTCAAACACGCTGAGGCGTTCTTGAAAGAGGTGAGAAGGGGCATCAATAAAAAAAAAACATGTTCCATTCGGAGGAGAAGTGACTTTTCATGGCTCGCTTTCAATTACCCGCCGAACGGAGTGAGGCGGGTAAACACAAGCTCGCCATGAAAAGTCACACTTCTCTAAGGACACTTCATAAGTGAAATAATATACTACTACGGCGAACGGAAATGCAATTCATCGTTGACATAGCAACACCATTCCCTCCGGCGGAGGGGAAGTAGAACTTTCGATGATCCGGTCGGTCAAAATATGACGTTCTTTTTGCACGTTCGAAAAACAAATCATTTTTTACCTCTATTTTTTACTCCATTTTACCTCTTTCCATTTCGATATCATCAATTTCGTTTATATTCTAGACGAAATGAGGAAAATGAATGCACTGTCATTGAAATTACGTTCAAAATTCGCCAAAAGCTATCATAAATTTCTTAAAACGCCCCGTGGGTGTTTGAGAAACGTATAAGGTTTCGTTTCTGAGCGCTCGTTCTACTTACGCGAGGGCTATATCATTTCGTCACGATGTCTGTATTTCTCGAATTTTAAGCCGAAAATGGTCTGTCCGGTGGTCCGTAAGCACGATAACTTCCGAACGGAACGACCTAGAGACTTGAAATTTTCTGTGTGGGTTCAGTTCCCGAATGCCGCAGTTATGTTCGATTCGATTGAGATAAAATTCTCAGATGGAGAATATCGTGTTCAAGCTACATGCAGAATTTTGGTACTGTGTACTATGAAGATTCCACAGTACATACCTAGAAGATTTGTTTGCCTTCAGCCCCTTGTGCACCCCCCCCCCCCCATTCAGACATCGAACGTACCCTGAAATTTCGAATTGCTATAGCTCTTCTTCCGAAAGGTATCGTGTTTACGGCCGGCCGGCCGGACAGAATGGAATTTGAACTCGAATTATTCATCTGTGAGTCCGTTTGTGATCATTCTGGGCTCAAAATTCAAAAAGTACACACATTTGTACAAAATGATAACGCTCTTGTTCATAGAAACAAGCGCGCAAAACGATCGAACAGCGCATGTTCCTTGTTTGAATTTCACAGCCTACATACCCTCGGTACGTAGTGTACGCAGATCAAAGATCTAATCTTTGTTGCAGATTTCGGTAGTAGAGATCGACTTGTGTTATAGGGAATAATTTATCATTAGTCTATGGGGAAGAATCACGGAGTGGGCGACATCTGCTTTTAACCGTTTAAAATACCCGAAAGGCGAACAACAAACTAACGCGTGTGCGATTATATGGGAAAAGTGTGAAATATTTGTATGATTTTAAGTCATTTATTTATCGAAAGTGATATATTTAGATGATAATTTATGGACAATTGTTTCAAATGAACTGTATACGAGCTGAAAATACAGCGGATTGTGAGAGATAATGTGGGAATAAGATCACGAAAAATGTGTTCTGTTCCTCAATGCTCATCACATAGTTCTTCTGAAATTTCTTTGAATTAATTATATAAAGAATATTTGATTCACTTGTTATGAAAGACAGAAATGACCCTTTCGGTCCGACATCTTGTGATTTTCAGCGGCATCTAGCGGTTCGTGATTTTTCCTCATAGATTATAGAATGCCAATTTGGTCTATTCAAATTGGACTTACGGATTATCCTACTACTAATTATATCCAACAATGGAAAAATTATTTGAAAATAATGGAGTAAAAGCAAAATCTGGTATTCAAAAGTTTCGGAAAAATAATGCGCCTTCAAATCACGGAGTGGGCGACATCTACTTTTATCGTTTGAACTACCCGAGTGATGAACAACAACGACCGTGTGTGTGTTTATATGGGAAAAGTGTGAAACATTTGTATGAATTTGAGTCTTTTATGTATCGAAAGTGATATACATATTTAGATGATAATTTATGGACAATTGTTTCAAATAAACTGTATACGAGCTGAAAATGTAGCGGATTGTAAGATGTAATGTGGGAATAAGATCACGAAAATTTTGCTCTGTTCCTCAATGTTCATCACATAGTTCTTTTGAAATTTCTTTGCAAAAATTCCCGTTGAATCCCAAGTCAGTTAAAAAATCGCAGACAATCTTGAAGATTGGGAAACGTATCTCAAAGAAGTTGTTACTTTGCAGCAAGCACTTCCTGAAAGATGATCTTTTTCATCGTAAGTTCAATAATTTTCTATAATATAGTGGTCGTTCACATAATCAAAATGTCCAAAGTGGTTATCTCGACTTTCACAGGCATTATTAATAATTCCGCAATCTCATAAAAAATATTTGATTTACTTGTTATGAAACACAGAAATGACAGAATAATATTGACCATCATTCGGCCCGACATCTTGTGATTTTCAGCGCCATCTAGCCATACGTCTGGGCAAGCGGAACAAATATTTTCGAACTCTATGATCTTAACATTCTCATTCACAATCCATAGAAAAAAGAGTATTTCTATTTTCAGTATTTTCTATTTTCTAACCATTAAACCATTAACATTAACCATTTACTGTTTTCTCAACCTCAACCTCTCAACGCTCTGTAGAATCGTAGACTGCTTAATGAATATACCTATATTAAGGGAAATAATTCTTACTTGGATTTGGTATTGATTTGATATTTGATTAGTTGTTGCTGTTATGGCCTTAATATCGGCAGGTCGTAGAATTTTCAATTCCAGAAAATTCCTAATTTCTCCAAGGAGAAACACCGGCTACATAGTTCTGTAAGTTTTTGTTGTGAATTGAAGTTATATTATTATTTCTTGAAGATTATATCTCTGGAATATACTTTCAGATTGCCAGAAATAGGGGATATTTCTGCTAAACATCAACCCTTGCTTAAAGATAACCTTCCAGAATTCAGTAATGTGACTATAGAAAATTGCACAGCATATATTGCTAAGCAGGCCTTAGAATTTGAAAGTGAAGTTAAGAAAATTGAAAGAGATATCGAGTTGAAACAAATCAATATTCTAAAGGATGTGTTGGAGCCATTGGAAATTTCAAGTGCGCCATTTAAATTAACTTGGGCAATATCTAAGACACTTTACCTAGGAAATAAAACTGGTGTTCCTACAAAAACTTACTTACCTATACATGAAAGAGCAAGGCAAGCTCATAGTGCAAAATATAATAGTGTCAAAATATATGAAACAATTAAAGGAGAACTTTCTAAAGAGAAACTTCATGAATCTGAATTGAAACGTGTGTTGGAAAAGTTTTCTATTGAAGGAAAATTAAACGGATTAGATTTGAATGATGAAAAAAGGGAAATATTGAGGCAACTATTGGTCAAATTAACATCTGAAAAACTGGTTTTCAAGCAAAAAATTGAATATCAGACTGATAGTTTCACTCATACTATACAAAACTATAATAGTGTACGAGAATTTCCTGAAGATCTACTCAAGGCCATATCTGTAGATTCATCTAATTTTCTCAAAGGCCCATGGAAAGTGACGTTACACCCAAATATTTATTCTGAAACAATGCAGTATTGTCCAGATCGAGAAATAAGATGGAATTTATGGCAATCAGTCGTGAATCGTGGATCTGGTTTTTTAGAAAAAGATAAATTTACAGGGGTTCATTTAGAAGAGATAAGAAATAAAAGGCAGGAGATTGCAGCATTGTTAGGATATAAAACATTTGCAGAAATGTCTATGGAAACCAAAATGGCAGGTTCTGTTGAAAATGTTAAAAACACTATAAATAACCTCCTGGAGAAAGCTAAACCTGCCCAAAATGAGGAACTGAAACAATTGTATGAATTTGCTCTTCAAAATGGTTTTGGATATTCTAAACTAGAATTATGGGATGTTCCATATTGGAGGAAGAGGCAGGAACTTTTTGAATATAAGTATAATCCTGAGAATTATAAAAAGTATTTTCCATACCCTACTGTACTGGAAGGAATGTTCAAATTATGTGAAAAATTATTTGGTATAGTCATAAAAGAGAGGCATGATGTTTCTACCTGGAATAAAGATGTGAAATTCTACGACATTCTTGATAGTCATTCTAGTGCTCCGGTCGCTGGATTTTATTTAGATCCATATAGAGAAAAGGAAAATGAATTTCAGAAAATAAATTCTCATGGATGGATGGTTGCTATACAAAATAAAAGTTCAATATGTAATCTAATACCCTTAGCTTCTTTAATTTTCAATTTTGAGGCACCCTCAAATGGAGAACTATCCCATTTGGGAATTAATGATGTTTATAGTTTATTTCATAGATTTGGATTGGCTTTACAACATTTACTGACAAGAGCTTCATTCGAAGAGGTATCTGGACTTTCGAATATTGAATGGGATATGGTAGAAGTATGTGGACATGTTTTCACACACTTCCTGAGTAATGAAGATGTTATAAAAAGCTTATCTTGTGATATAGAAACAGGTGATAAATTACCATCAGATTTAATGAATCAAATGTATAAGGTTAAAAAACACATGGCAGGCTCAGACTTATGCAGGGAATTATATTATTCGGCTTTAGATATAGAATTGTATTCTAAAGGAGAACATTGGTTGAAGATAGCCAGGAATCTATGGCCACAATTCATCAATTTTCCATTGGACAGAAATGATTCTCATCCTTGTTCATTTACCCAAATTTTCACTGAAGAATGGGCAGCAGCTTATTACTCACATATCTGGTCAAGAATGATAGCAGCAGACATTTATAGTGCTTTCCAAGAGCTCGAAGGAAATGAACAAGAATATATAAATGTAGGAAAAAGATTCAGGGACACATTTTTAGCACTAGGAGGCAGTGCACGTTCAACAGAAATCTTCAGACAGTTTAGAGGTAGAGATCCTTGTCCTAAAGCATTGTTGAATAATTTGGGATTGAATACTGGTCATTGAAGTTTTGGAAGGGAATAGATTGTGCGAGAAAAAATATATAAAATATAAGGTCCAGTTTTTGAAATGAATTTATTTAAGTTACTCATATAAAACAGCCTGTAGAAAAAATTACACTGTTTTATAATTTCAAAACCATGATTCTTTTTTATTGATGAATGCTGCTTGTGCTTGTTAGTACAATATATGTTTGTTACATCAATGTAGATTTTATTTAAAAATACTTTTTCATAAGGAATTGATTGGTACTAGTCCCAATCTTAGTGAACTTAAGGAGATATGATTTTTTTGAGCGCTCGTACTACTTACACGAGGGCTATATCATTTCGTCACGATGTCTGTATTTTTCGAATTTTGAGCCGAAAATGGTCTCAATCGACTATGTTCGACACACTGATGACGAATCTGTCGGAAAATTCGAGTCTGTTCGTCCGGCCGTCCTTAAGCATGATAACTCTCGAACGGATCAACCTAGAAACTTGAAATTTTCAGTGTAGGTTCAGATCCCAAATGCCTCGGTTAAGTTCGTTAATGGGCAGAACTCTACCAGGGGTTCCGTAAATATGGCCGTTCAAAATTTTGTTCTCCTGATTACTTCGAAACTACAGATTCGATCGAGATGAAACTTTGCACTCAAATGGAGAATGAGGTGTTTAAGCTACATGTGAAATTTTGTCCAGATCGCATGACCAGAACCATAGAAAATTGTAACTTTTGAACGGAAACGCCTAGGGACTTGAAACTTTCAGGATAGGTGAGGTTCTGGAATGTCGTGATGACGTTCATCTATGGGCAAAATTATTCTAGGGGTTCCGTAAATATAGTCGTTTGAAATTTAGTTTTCTTGATCATTTCAAAACTACAGATTCGATCGAAATTTTGTATTTAAATGGAGAATGATATATTCAAGCTACATTCCTCCAGATCACATGACCAGAACCATAGAAAATCATAACTTTCGAACGGAAAGGCCTAGGGACTTGAAATTTTCAGGATAGGTGTGGATCTGAAATGTCGCGTTCACGTTTAACAGTGAGCAGAATTATACTAGGGGTTCCGTAAATACGGTCGTTTGAAATTTTGTTTTCTCGATAATTTCGAAAGTACGGATTCGATCGAGATGAAATTTTGTATTTTAATCGAGAATGATATATTAAAGCAATATTTTGTCCAGATCGCTTGACCAGAACCATAGAAAATTGTAACTTCTGAACGGAAAGGCCTAGGAACTTGAAATTTTCAGGGTGGGTTTGGATCGCGAATATCGCAGTCACGTTCGCCAATGAGCAAAATTAGAATAGGGGTTCCGTAAATATGGCCGTTCAAAATATTTTTTTCCTGATAGTTTCGAAACGACTGATCGATAGGAATGAAATTTTGCTCCTAGCTGAGGAATAATTTTTTCAAACTACGTGCAAAATTTTGTCCAGATCGCATCACCAAGACCATAGATACCGTAGAAAATTCTAGCGAATTATCGAAAAAAAATTGCTGAAGCACTGACATGAAGTCTGGAGTTTCGCCTAAGTTTCAGAATTTTTTTAACAGCTGTCGAAAATTCCTTTAATTGATTTCTAGAACTGGAAAATGCGAATCCAACTACAAGGTGCATGTACGAGCGCTCAAAAGCTCCTGCCTTCACGGCAGTGCTTTTCGTAATTTTTTTAAATTGCACTACAACCATATAACGATAACATATGGGGGTTTGGAAATTACATCGGAGTGCTTAGACAAAAATTTCGCCAAGTATCAATACTCTGGATAGTATTGAGGTGCAGATAGATTAGCAAGTTACTTGCGACAAATCTCGCGCGAGCCACTTCCACATTCATTTACATTAGGAGCAATAATTGTCGCGATTTTGGTGTCAAAGCAGTTGTGCGAGTTTTTCTTTTGCGAGTTCTCACACTGCTGTTTACACTACAAGCAACTCAAATTTACAGCTGGTTGAGTGCGCTCAGTTCAACAGTGCTATGGTAGCAATAAGACACATAGGTGTTGCTGCGGCATTGGTAATTTTATGTCACAAAAGTGAATTTTACCGAAACCCCTTTTAAAATGATACTGTAAAAAAAAAATTTTGGCAATATTCGTGCTTCCAAATTTTTTTATGGAACTCAGGAATGCTAGTAGAAGGTATGCTCCTTCAGGCACTTTCGATCAAAAACACATATGAAGTTCTGAAAGTTCTTTTCATGTCGACAAGAAGATAGCATGCCCACAGATAATCTACTACCACTTCAACGAGGACTACATCAGAATTATTCCACAGAATAAACAGTAACTTAAGAAGTTATTTGTAGTTTCTGCGGTATCGAATGAACGTTGAATAAATTTAATGCGGAAAAAAACGACCACGTGGATGACACTTCATTAGTGGCACTACCACTCTTCTTAATTTCTATTTTCTTCAATTCTTGCATAAATTGTGTGATTTTCGGTATATTTCATTGACCTCCGTATTTAATCTGCTCGCTATTGTTTTTAGCGCCTCTTGTTTCATATTTCTATTTTTGTAATTCGATGACCATACTTACTTCTCCGCCATGACTCGCACTGAACTCGCCGAAAAAGTCGAAACTGTTTGGATGTTTGGAAGCACTGCGAGATATTGTTCAAGTGCGATTAAACGCGTTTCGACTTGCAAGTGGAAGTGTCGCACGAGATATTCCGGGAGTTTCTATTAGAAGCTGACTCGCGAGCGTATTTAGATTGGCGAGTGTCCGACAGTAACTCGCGCGATATTTCTTGCTAGTCTATAAGAACCTTTATATCGAAATAAGTATGTAGTATCGCTTTGAAAGTATCTATATATTAAATATCGACTACTTTCGTACTGTAGGAAAACAAATCACTCTGATAAGTTTGATATCTATGAAGTTGAAATAATTTTGAGGTCAACCGAAAACAAATTTATCGAATTTATTACTAAAAAAAAAAAACACCATAGAATAAATATTAATTTACAACTGCCAGTCCTCTGAATTCAAACAATTCAAAAATAATAATTTCGTTCAAATTATTTTGTTTCGCTGTCATATTATTTCCTGCTTGCGAAAATACTCGTTCGCAGGGTGTTTTGGACTGTATTGATGTAATGGATCTAAATGTTCTTTTCTATCAAATCAGAAGTAGTCTGTAGGAATCTTGAAATGAAACGCCTTCTTCTATGTACAATATATCAATATAATATGTATATTTCATGGTCTGTGCCGTCGGCTTGACCCTTGAGATTACATCCTTCAATTTTCCCTAAAATACGCTCGTGTCTTAGCTCCCCGTGTCGTCTAGCCTCGTCTATCTATCTCCCGCCTCCGTATTTTCCGTAGGCGCGGGAGTAGGGTCCGAGGCTGTGCCCTTCAGTACGCTTTCGATTGACCTAAGGTACACAACGACGAGTGTCGTTCGAGATCATATTTATTGAAAATTTGTGATCAAAACAGTGTTTGTGATGTGAATATAATGGTAAGCTATGTTTTCATTTTGTGAGTGCTTGTAAACTTTCCGCAGCTCGAGGAGACTATTCAAATGCGTAATAAAATCTGCGGGCAATCTACCCAGATTTTTGATCTGTTTATGCTTAAGAAACAATGCAACTAGTGACTGTCTAACATCACTGTTCAGATCATTACGCTGGACCCAATGGTCCGATTCTTTGAGCCGTACGGGCCAATTTGACGGGCCGTACGGGCCAATTTGTCGAGCCGTATGTGCCAAATTGTCGAGCCGTACGTGCCAATTTGTCGAGCCGTACGTGCCGATTTATCGAGCCGTACGTGCCGATTTGTCGAGCCGTACCTGCCGATTTGTCGAGCCGTACGTGCCAATTTGTCGAGCCGTACGGCCTTCGGGGCCTACGGCTCAAATTTTCGAGCCGTGCGGCTCGACCTTCTTGGCCGTACGGCCCGGTTTCTTTGGCCGTACGGCTGGATCTTTTCGAGCCGTACGCTCGTTTTTCGAGCCGTACAGGTTATTCTCATTAGCCTACAGGTTCCTTACAAGCATCAGCATATGATGTAATGACTAAATAAAGGTAAAAGTTAACGAAATACATAGCTCGAAGTTGACTTCATCCTCTTGTTCTAGGCGACATCTCCTACAGACATGAGTACCCTGGAGTCACTGCTCAGCTGGGAGGCAGCTGATCCTGAGGACAATGATATCCTGAGGAGAATAATCTTAGTCGTTAAAAACCACCAACCAAGAGGATGGATGGATTGGAAAGTTAGGATCTTCGATAAGGAGGAATTACTGGGGAGTGAATTTGACCCGCAGATTCTGAACAAGATCCGATTCGCTATTCCCACGGTCGAGTTAGCTAGAGACTTTCCCAACTGCACTTCTCTCAAAGAAAGACTCTATCGGGACATAAAACTGAAGCTTTTGGAATGGCAACTGTGTGTGGGCCTAATCATACACCCAATGTCTTTATCAGCTAGGATCCGCGGTTCAGCGATCCAAAACGAACTAATAATAGCATCTATTGCGGATATGAAACCACTATTGAAGAACAGAGGGTAGGCAGATAAGGTGTTGGCATTAGATCACGCCGGCCAGTCCGACGATGAAATAACTATTCTGTCCTCAAAACTTACATCTACTAAAATCAAAAACCCAAGTCGCTTTGATAAACTGGAACAAGGCCAACAGAAGTTGGAAAAAATGATGGAAGAATTTATCAGAAAATGCAATCCAGGCACCCATTCATTTCCAGCCTCGGAGAACGACTCTATTTACCCTGAACCGTCAGAAGACGAATAACATATTCATCCATCAATATTGAAACCCTGGGAACCACCAACACCCAGTGTAGAAGATGAGTTTGATTGGACCCCTACTACGAGACAACAGGACCCTGTAATTCCGGCTGCTAAACCTAACATTGCCACGCAAGGTGTGGAATGTCAGAGATTAGGCGACATAACTTTTAAACAAATTCGATATGCCGAGGTGCAGAAAAAACTTCACGCTAGTCCGGTGTTCGTCCTTTGAGGGTTAACACCATTCTAACGGCCTATGAGTCTCCCCCAAATCAAGACCTCTTGGTACGTATGGATTTTACGCTGGGCACTGTCTGCCATGGCCTGCTGCTCCAGCGAGAATCTTTAACAGATACACTAAAGGATTTGGCCAACAAACAACCGGCAATGAAAAAAGACTTGAAGAATATCTTGACAGAGGACTCAACCTTCAAAGCTCTCTCGGATGATCTACTTCAGTATGTGTGTGGTAGAAGAGCAGAGGTCATAGAGCAGAGGAGGAATGGGCTCCTCCCGAAGGACGAATATAAGGCTGCTCTTCTGGGAGCAATTCCCCTATCGAATACACACCTCTTTTGCGAAACACAATTAGCGGAGTTGCTGAAACAACCATCCCAACAACATTTTTTTCGGAGTCCCTACAGAAAGCCCCTACAGCCAAGAAACATCAACACCGCACGTCACGCAAAACCGACACACAGAGGTTCGAAAACGCAACCAATGAAACCATACAATCGATCTGGAAGATCGAATACTGGTAAAACGCAGGAGGGCCATAAACGACCATTTAATAATAGAAACAAGGATCAGGCCCCATCTTCCTTTCGAAACAGATCCTCTAAGGCCTCTAAGGGCCATACTTCGAAAAGACGAAAAGAAATGTCTGACGCATTCAGAGGAGGCAGTCTTTCTCAGTTCATAGAAATCTGGAAAGAGGAGGGGGCACCAATAAATATATTACAAATAATATCAGGATACTCTACCCCCTTTGTAAAAAAGCCCCCTCGAATACCCCTTCATCCAGGAATTCTTTCCAGATTCGGGACAAAAAAGTTAGACCAAGAGATCCAGATTCTAGTAAAACAAAAAGTTCTAGAGGATTCCACGGTCCAGACAGGCTTCTTATCAACTATGTTCCCAGTTACAAAACCCAACAACAAGGTTCGACCAATAATAAATCTGAAAGGCCTAAACAAATACCTCACTCCGAATGCAGAATATATTAGCGATACTAGCTGTCGACTGCCAGAAATAAAATTAATCAAATCAATGAATCACATTTTCACGTGTTTTCTTGCTAATTTCAAACATTCATATCCCTAAACCTAATGTATACGTTTTGTGAGTGATACAAATCAATTTTTTTCCAACTTTCACCTGAGAAAAAATCGACAACAACTTCAGGTGTTAGGCCTAAAGTGAACTATATAATTTTTCTTATGATCTTCACCATATTAGGTCATAGATAAAAGAATATAGAATTATTCTATACTCCAAGGGATATACGAATGCCCCGTATTGAGAACAAAAAACAAAATTAATACATCACTCGATGTACCTACCTATTACCATGGTGGAAGAATTCTTCCACTATTCCTATAACTACAGCCGTCTATACTCTATAGATATATCTATAGTGATTTAAATGAGGCTGTGCTATCACATGCCGTGATCAATCTTATTATGTCAATATCTTCAATATATATTGCATTAAACCCTCTTTTCATAAACTGAAGTACTTATACAATAATACAATACACTTTCAAAGTTGACGTTTACAAGTTTATATATTCGAAGTAGTCTATTTAATTCATTCCGAATCACTATTATTCATCCACTCGTTTTCGGCTTCCCTCAAAAAATTTTCGTATTCTTCATTCTGCATTAGTTCCAAGCTCGCTTCCAGTTCACTTATACCCTTCGATAGCATTTTCAATTTACACAATGCCATGCCTCTTGTTCCTATACATTCAGCACGTTCTCTGAGATTTGCTTCGACTTTTGGTACCAAAAGTTCCAGTGCAGTACTGCAGTCACGAGCCGTCTTTTGGTAGTTTCCTGTAATGGCAATTATTGAAACAAGCTATTGTTATATTATATTAGAGGTGTCTGTTCGTGCGTAGCAACCTGATGATTCAGTTTTTGAGTTCTAATGATTTACAGTAGCTGTGAAGGCCTCAGCCTTTGCCAATATCGAGCGTTCAAATAGAAACGAAGTCAAGAATGCTATGGACTATTCAAAGTGAGTCCTACCTTGTATCATATCTGATAAAATTCTACGTTCCCACAACTTGAACATTTTCTCATGTTATAAGCTAAGACATGCATTGAAAACATCAAGGCTTGCTTCGACTTCGTTTCTTTTGAACGAATGTTATCTTCTTCGAGCTGATGACATTGGAACTCAGCACTATCTTGACCTCATTCCACAACTTCTATTTCATGCAATCATCTTGACTTAGATAGAATAAAGATATTATATAAAAATCCCGATTTTGGTACTGATTAGATTTTGTATTGCCTTTTGCTGTCAACCGAAAAATCGATTTAGCGGTCCACCCAACATTACTTTACACTTCACTCAAATAATTTTGACGTTTAATTATTATTGTGAATGTTTTGCTGAAGAAGATTGATTCAGATAGTGAAAATGAATAGTTATGACCTACATTTCCGCTCGTTAAATAATATACTAATACATAGACTAGGCTGCGCATTCCTCAGAGTAAACAATTTATCCTGTATTCTGAAGCACATCCCTTTCAAGCTACGAAGTATGTAGACACGTCAGGAAAAGTGTGAGAAAGACAAAGCTATTGGCAGACAGTTATTGTCTCTTTCTAGGATTGACCTACAGAAAAGAAATGGGCATAAGCAGCATTCTCATTTTCTAGAAATGAGTCAATTTTGTTAGGCTCTATGATTAGCACTATTAAGATCAGAGATTTCATCGATGTGTAGATGGTGGAAGCCAAGGACATTCAAAAGGATAGAAGAAGAAGAAGAAGAGGATCAGTGATTTTAGCGCCCCTATAGTCTAGCTGTGATAGATCTCTTGAATTTGAACTTGAACTAACGAGAGAATGCGGTTGAAATGAGATTTCAAATATTGCTTTGACGATTATACAACTGTGCGATACCAAAGATTATTCTATGTTTCTACTCACCTTGGGCATAGTGGGCTTTGGATCTTGCGATGTACAAATCTACAAACTTATCACTCAAAGAAATACCGAAAGTGTAGGCGCTTATTGCCCCCAAGTAATTTTGATTTTTCATAAAAGCGTCTCCTTTCTTCATTAAATATTGTGGATTCTTTTCCTCTGGTCTTAAATCTTCACTTAAGAATCCTACAGATCTTCTGGTCTCAGCTTGTTTCCTCAACCATTCATTTTCTTCGTCTGTTTTGGATTCACGCATAGGGGTGGGGAAAATTCTTGGAGTGAAATCTACATCGAGTTGTTGTGGAACCCTGGGCCGTGGGACATCGAATTCTCTTTCTTCCGAAATGTATATTTCAGAAGGACGTGTTGATAAATATTTTTCGAATTTCACCTTTTTTTTTCTCAATAATTCCCTAGTTTTTTCACTCAAATTTTTATGCCAATTTTCAACATCTCCTAGCGCTTGTTGCTGTTCCGTTATCTTTATACTTTCAATTTTTTCCTTTACTTCAGATTCAATTTTCATCTGCTGGGTCACAGCTACTCTTTTGAGTTCTGCTTCTTTATTTTCCCATTCTTTACTGTCAGCTTGTATTTGCTCATGGGTCTCCTCAATGACTTTTAGTTTCAATTCCATCTTTTCTTTCTTGCTCAGTTCCGGCTCCAGAGTAGACCATTCTTGTTTCTCGATTTTTTTCAATTCAAGCACAATTTCGCTAGAAGTTATCGTACATTTACTTTCTTTCACATTGATAGGTCGCAGTAACACGACTTCGAAGAAATACTGTTCATAATTCGCCTTTATATATCTTTCAGAATAAAATATATCTACTTTAGAAGGAAGAACTCCTCGCGACGGAACAACAATGGTTATAATATTTTCGGATTGTCTCCATTTGAATTCTTTCACGACAATAGGCATTTTACAGTAAACTTTCGTCTCCTCAAAAATGTCATCAATGTCAGTAGAGTTTGATCAATATCGAGATGAATATGCATGGAAACCCTGGGAGCTTTACGAATACACTGATCGGGTTAAACCGATCAATGATTCTATCCTTCTGTAACTGAACCTACAATCGTTGCGGGCGTTTAGTGGAACGTACCCATAAGTCTGGTTCGCATTAGGAGAGTATTTTAGTCGAGTAGCGAGTGACTAAACTCGCTACTGTCCAAAAATCGTTCGCACTTTGCTTTTAGTACAGTTCACAAGTGAGTAGTGTTTTGCAACATGAACAGCCTATAACGAATTTTCCATCGACCATAACTTTGAAGATAATTTTTTTTTAAATATCTATTTGCAGCTTCGTAATCTACGCCCTCGAGTTAGTGAGTGGTTCAATTTTGATGGGGATCGGAGACATTTGATTTTTTGACAAAAACTCCATACGTATGGAAAAATTGCGATTTTTCGAAAAAAATTTTTTTGCTCCGATCTAAACCAAATTTATACTGTTCACTAATTAAAAGGCGTAGATTACAAATCTGCAAACAGATATTTTCTCCAATTTTCTCCGATTTTCAATTTTCAATTTGATTTCCTTTCACCAAATCCTGACATATCCATTGATTTTCCAATATCCAAATATACAGATTGTATCGTCTGTTTGTTTTTATATTGGGTGGACTTGATGTTCCACAAACATTCATGTTTCAAATACTCCGAAACGAATTTTAAAGTTTTCTTCGCTCCAGCTGAACGTCATATTGGCGGCTACTGATAGAACTGATAGAGGCTACTGCTGCTATTGAACTGTACTAAATAGTAAATATTCGGGTTCGCACTTGTTGAGTCGGCAAGCCAGTGATCACGGACGCGTGGTGGGAGGTGCTACTCGCCCGTTGAAACTAGAGTCAAATGGATCGACTCGACTAAATTACTTGCCTAACCACTCGACTAAATTTTCATCGTTCAGACACGTTTAGTTACTAAATCACTCGCTACTCGACTAAAATACTCTCCTAATGCGAACCAGGCTTTAGTGATTTGTGTTGTTCAGTTATCTTGGTTCTCTTTTTTCTTGAAGATAAACGTTTATTCAACTATTTCCAAACAAGGATACGTAATATCCATCTCAGTACATTGTATTTGAAATATTAATAACAAAGCAAAATACCATATTGCGCAGCAATTCTTCTGCAAAAGGATTTCTTATGAAACGCTTCCCAGAAAGAAACATTTTCCCTTGTCGTTGATTTACCAGATTGCCATAAATTGAAAGATAAAATTATGAATGGATTTAAAATATTGTTTAAAAGAAATATAAAAAATGATGAAAAGCACTGCCGTGAAGTCAGGAGCTTTTGAGCGCTCGTTCATCCACCTTTTAGGTAGATTAGCATTGTCCAGTTTTAAAAACGAATTCAAAAAATTTTTGACAGCTTACAAAAAAAAATTCGAACTAAGCCGAAACTCGAGACTTCACGTCAGGCTTCAGCTGATTTTTTTTTCGATAATTCGCTAGAATTTTCTACGGTATCTATGGTCTTGGTAATGCGATCTGGACGAAATTTCCCACGTAGTATGAATACATTATTCTTCATCTACTTTCGAATTTCATTTCAATCCAATGGGAAGTTTCGAAATTATCAAGAAAAAAATATTTTGAACGGCCATATTTACGGAACCCCTAGTCTAATTTTGTTCATTGATGAACATGACCGCGAAATTCGCGATCCGAACCTATCCTGTTTAGCGAGGTGTTATCGCTATTTCGAATCGCGCTCCCTGATGGGGAAACGGATGTGTGTTTCGTCCCACAGTTTGCTGGTGGACTCATCAGTAGGGCTGATCCAGCAAACTGTTGCCCTAGACACCTTCACAAGGAAAGTGGTACTCTCCGTCAGTCGAGTGCATCTATGAAGAGATTACGCGGGAGACAACGCGGTGTGGCGTAGCCGACAACGCCATCTTCCAACGACGAAGTCCCTAGGTCTTTCTGTTCGGAAGTTATGGCTCTGGTCATGCGATCTGGACAAAATGTTGCTTGAATATAATATCATTCTCCATTTAAATACAAAATTTCTTCACGATGAAATCCGTAGTTTTGAAATTATCAAGAAAACTAAATTTCAAAAGACCATATTCACGGAACCCCTAGTCTTATTTTGCTCATTTATGAACGTGACCACGACATTCGAGATCCACACCTATCATGAAAATTTCAAGTCCCTAGGCCTTTTCATTACAAAGTTATAATTTTCTATGGTTCTGGTCATGCGATCTGGACAAAATTTTGCATGTATCTTGAACACGTCATTCACCATCTGAGTGCAAAATTTCACCTGAATCGAATCTGCAGTTTCGAAGTAATCAGGCGAACTAAATTCAGAACGGCTATATTTACGGAACCCCTGGTCGATTTTCACCCAATAACGAACTCAAGCGCGGCATTCGAGATTCGAACCTCCAAACCTCGCGTTCCGTTCGAGAGTTATCGTGTATACGGACAGACTCGAATTTTTCGACGGATTCGTCATCAGTGAGTCGAACCATGTCGATTGGGACCATTTTCGGCTCAAAATTCGAGAAATACAGACCTCGTGACAAAATGATATAGCCCTCGTGTAAGTAGTAGTTACTATTGATTTTTGTCTAGTTACTCGTGGGTGTAATATATTTATATTTTAAATTGCAATTGTAAAAGTTGATTGAACAATAGAAAAATTTGTATATTTGGCTTTTATAAATTTATTGTTATTCATATTTGAAACACAAACTTTTCAATAAAAACAAGAATTTGAGAAAGAGTTTAATGTTCAGAAGAACCCAATATTTCCTAAAAGAATATCCCATTTCCTTCTATTATAATGAAGATTTTGGTTAACTGATATCTGATATACCATTTCAATTTTGATTTGGCTTTTGACAGTCAAGATTTTATATTTTCGTAAATTGCATAATTGCTGCCGGTTCCAAAATTTAATCAACTTAAAACGTTAAGAGGATATTCATTATTTTTTTGGAATAGGGCATTGTTTTCAAACTTTTCAGACATGTAAGCTACCTAAAAAAATATATATTTCATTTCCACTCAAAATATGAATATGGAAGGATTGTCCGGTCTTTGCAATGATATACCTTGTTTTCATAAATTGAAGAGTTAAATTATAAATAAGAGTCTCAGTATAATCATTAAATAAATTCTGTATACAATGATATAATCATACGATATTCAAAAGTGCCTTCTTTGCACATTTATTTTAGATATTAGAGTTTAATTTAAATACTATTTCTATTAAAAGGCAATGATCAAGTAACCATTCCAATTATAAATTAAGTTGCAGATAAAAATTCCAAGGTATTTAGTTTATATTGGAATATTTCGTTAAAAACACAGCTATTTCAGTTTTATATCCCTATTGTCGCCACTGTAGTTTCGATTATTATCTAAATGGAAAGAACTCTATGTTTCATATGTAACCCAAGATCCTTCCTCTCGTACTAATAATAGAAAAAAGGACTGTTTGGTAAATTTATGTCAGATGAAACAACAGATTTTCGAACCCGACCGACGAACAAAAAAAACGTTTATTGTCTGGGTCCGAGGGTGGAAGTCACCGGTTCTGGGTCTAGGAGAGGTCTCACATGGACCCAGGATAAACACATTAACCCTTTCACTGTATTTGTCCCTCCGTAGGGACATCGATGTTCACACAATCATATGTATTGTGTACGGTGTTATTTGAAGTCTAGCGTTCACGTACCTCCAGAAGGACATCTAATGCATGCGTTATAATAAGCAGCGCCCTCAATGAAACTTGTTTATAACCAAAAATGTCAAAATCGTAGAACAGTTTCTGTTTGTTGAGGGCGCGTGTTGGTAACGCCTTCCTGTTTGAATTCAGATCTTCCCTTTGTGTTTAGGAAAAAGTAAACTGTGTCATTTTACGGTAAGTAAAAATACTGTAGATTTGTATTTTATCAATTGATTGCAGTTCATTCATCATCACAAGGGCCTGTCATGACTCAAAAAAGGATGTCCCCGTGTAGGGACAAAAACACTGGACGTCTCATTTTTGAGTCATTGCCATAAACTGGTTTTTGTTGGGACTTGATGATTTTTTTGTTACAGACGATGTATAATTGCAGAGAAAAACCTCTTGGCTAGGGGTATAAAATTAGGCTTCTAAATTAGGCACTTATAAGCAGCATACATTGGAACTGCTTGCATTCAGACAGTCGGTGGCTGATTCTTGCCCAAAAAAAAGCTAAACGGGGAAGACCTTCTATTAGTAGAGACTCTTCTGAACCACCTCAAAAGAAACCATTTGAGACAAGACCAGTGACAGAATTCCGATATTTTAAGGATATGATCATTTGCCGTTAGTTGGCGATAAGAAAGAAAATTCAAAATATAAAATGGAGTTGTGTAAAATGAAAACACAAATTTTCTGCTCATAGTGTGAACTGCATTTATGTTCAAATAAAGGAAGAAATTGTTTTCGTATTATCCATAAAAAATAAATTGAATTTGTATCAATAATAATTCATTTTCTGCGGTAGGTATGCTTTATTTTTTTACCTCTAGTGCATTTGTCCCTCTGGAGGGACAGTGAATAAAAAAAAAACAAGAGGGGGAAGGTCAGATTTTCTATTGGAACATACCTGCATAAGCCATTCTTGCTTCATAAAACCAAGGAAATAATTTTCCTACCATTTTTTACAGTTGTGCAGTGAAAGGGTTAAAACATTGAAAACCAACGGTGCTAAAAAAAACCTCATCGGCATACTACCTACTTCACAAATATGTTTCAGATCACATATAGTTTGGAAGGGGGTTACGTTTCACTGCGACCTCAAGGTCTATTGTGCCCCTTCAGATCACATAAAATGGTAATAAATTAATTGAGCAGAATGCATGCAGCTTGAACACGTCATTCTCCATCTGGATAGGATATATCTATCCATACATTTTCTTATAAGATATCCACATGCTCATTATTAGTCTGCAAATAATGACTATGAATACTTCATGATACTCACTACTTTTTTACCAATAATAATTAATATATGACCTCTTCCTTAGAAAAGTACTGAAATGAAGTCCGGAGCTTTTGTGCACTTGTTTCAATTCATCGCCAGTGGTCGCCTATACCTAATCAGGTGTTTCAGTCTCCTTAGGTTAGGAATTGGATTGTTGATAATTCTTCAAATTCTAATAACTAAGTTTTTATTGATGTTAGAGGCAATGATAAAATCAATGGATATTTCACAAAAAACAAATATTCATATGAGTGATTCAGAACAATTCAACCATACTCTGATTGAATAGATAGGCTAAACTGACCCAGGGTTATTGTGGTTTCATGGTACCAAACTCTTGTGTCTAAGAGTACAGCATCACCAGGCTTCACAATGAAAGACAAACTACTACACTTTTCTTCACATTCTGGTGCTGCTTTAATATACCATGTTTTGGAACCTTTCAATTGAGCTTGCCACATCAATCGATTTATATAATCCAGGTGCATTGTTGCTCCTGCGCCATAACCCATGAATACATATTCTTTCGAAGGCATTTCACAATCGTCAGGCAGAAAATGAGGTTTTGGATAATATTTTCGCATTTTGGTTAAAATATCTGGGTGGCAGTTGCCCCAGCCAACATACCAAGACTTCTGACCAGGTTCATTTGATACTCTCCTGGAGTCCATGGAAAAAACATCCCTTAATGACATGAAATCTGATTTGAAATGAAGAAATTGACATTCTTCATCAACACTCTTGTACGCTTCTTCATTCTCATGGTATATATTCTTGAAAAATTCAAAATCAAACACTTCCATAGCAGGCCAATGCAAGAATGCATTTCTTATAATAACAGGCTTAGACGTGTAGGCATAGGGAGCAAATTCTTTCTTACTTACATTATGAAATATTAATGGTTTGCTTACATTAAGACAAAAAGAGCAGTCAGAAATTTGGCGGGTCGCTTCCCAAACAAAATAATTGTTCGGTACCACACAACGTATACCTTTTATATTTATTAGAACAAAGGATAAGAAGTTCTGTATATTCAATCCACATAAAAGAGATATTAAAAGGATAATAACTGAATATGCTAGGATAGTTTTATTGAACTTTTTAGATCTTCGGATTGCATTCTCTAAGCTTTCAATAGATATACCATATGCTAAATATTTTTCAGTGATTGCTGTGAATTCTCTTTTGAATTGTTTATCATATTTCATTTTGTTCGAAATCAGAAATTATGAGAGTGAGGTTAAATAAATTAGGTTAAGGGGTCACAGATTGTACGGCAAATACTCTTCCTTTTTGCTGGAACTGTTCTTTCAATTCAAGGATTTTGGGATTACTTGTGAGAATTAACGTATGCTCTATGGGGTCGATTCCATAGACTAATAATAGGGAAAAATCACGAACCGCTAGATGGCGCTGAAAATCACAAGATGTCGGGCCGAATAATGGTCGAAATTATTCTGTCATTTTTGTCTTTTATAAGTAAATCAAATATTTTTCAATAAGATTGCGGAATTAATAATAATGCCTGTGAAAGTCGAGATAACCACTTTGGACATTCTGGATTATGTGGGTGAACGTGATAGCAAATGCCCACTATATAATAGAAAATTATTGAACTTACGATAAAAAAATCCTCTTTCAGGAAGTGCTTGCTGCAAAGTAACAATTTCCTTGAGATACGTTTCCCAATCTTCAAGATTGTCTGCCATTTTTTAACTGCCTTGGGATTCAACGGGAATTTATGCAAAGAAATTTCAGAAGAACTATGTGATGAGCATTGAAGAACAGAGCAAATTCTTCGTGATTGTATTTCCACATTACCTCTTACAATCCGCTGCATTTTCAGCTCGTTTAGAGTTCATTTGAAACAACTGTTCATAAATTATCACCTAAATATATCACTTTCGATACATAAACGACTTAAAATCATAACAATATTTCACACTTTTCTCATATAAACACAGTAAACATACACACTCCGTGATTTTTCCCTATAATATTTTTTTTATTATTAGTCTATGGTCGCCACTGTCTTGTATAAAGTCACTGTAATCGAAACTGGTCAAACATTGGTATATTTCTCTTCGCTCAATAGAGAACTGTAATACCGACATTTATTCAGCCCCACAAATCATTACAAGCTTACACGAGATTTTGCCAACTTCGACTTGAATTTCTTTACAGAGTAGTAAAGAATTTTATCCAGATCGAATAACCAAAACCATAGAAAATTAAACTCTCGAACAAAAAGGCCTAGGGACTTGAAAATTTCAGGATAGGAGTGGATCTCGAATGTTGTCGTCACATTTATCAATGAGCAAAATTAGACTAGGACTAGGTTCCTTAAAAATGGCCGTTCAAAATATTTTTTTCCTGATAAAGTCGAAACTACCGATTGGATTGGAATGAAATTTTGCACAGAGATAAAGAATAATGTATTCAAACTACGTGCGAAATTTTGTAGAGATCGCATTACCAAGATCATAGATGAAGTAGAAAATTCTAGCGAATCATCGTAAAAAAAATTGGTCACCTAAAGCACTGACGTCTTAGTTTGAAATTTTTTTGAAACAGTTCCCGTTCGAATCGGAAAAGCACTGGCGTGAAGTCAGGAGCTTTTGAGTGCTCGTTCATCCACCTTGTAGGTAGATTAGCATTTTTTTTTTTGGACGTTCGTTACTGCAGCGCGATTCCAGAGGAACCGGCATTCCCATGGCCTATCGCTCTAGCCTAGGAATAATAACAAAAAATTACGAAAAGCACTGCCGTGAAGGCAGGAGATTTTGAGCGCTCGTACATGCGCCTTGTAGGTATATTCGCATTTTCCAGTTTTAGAAGTCAATTGAAGGAATTTTCGACAGCTGTCAAAAAAATTCTCAAACTAAGGCGAAACTCCAGACTTTGTGCTTCAGCTGACCAATTTTTTTTCAATAATTCGCTAGGATTTTCTACGGTATCTATGGTCTTGGTGATGCAATCTGGACAAAATTTCGCACGTAGTTTGAATACATTATTCTTCATCTATGTGCGAAATTTCATTCCAATCCAATAAGTAGTTTCGAAATTATCAGGAACAGAATATTTTGAACGGCCATATTTAAGGAAATCCTAGTCTAATTTTGCTCATTGATGAACGTGACCGTGAAATTCGCGATCCAAACCCACCCTGAAAATTTCAAGTTCCTAGGCCTTTCCCTTCGGAAGTTATAATTTTCTATGGTTCTGGTCATGCGATCTGGACAAAATGTTGCTTTAATATATCATTCTGGTTAAAATACAAAATTTTATATCGATCGAATCCGTAGTTTCGAAATTATCGAGAAAACAAAATTTCAAACGAACGTATTTACGGAACCCCTAGTATAATTCTACTCATTGATAAACGTGAACGCCACATTTCAGATCTACACCTATCCTGAAAATTTCAAGTCCCTGGGCCTTTCCGTTCGAAAGTTAAGATTTTCTATGGTTTCTATGGTTCTGGTCATGCGATCTAGAGAAATGTAGCTTGAATATATCATTCTCCATTGGAAATTATCAGGAAAACTAAATTTCAAACGACCATATTTATAGAACCCTTAGTATTATTTTTGCTCATAGATGAAAGTGATCACGACAATCGAGATCCACACCTATCCTGAAAATTTCGAGTCCCTAGGCTTTTCCGTTCAAAAGTTAAAATTTTCTATGGTTCTGGTGATGCGAGCTGAACAAAATTTCGCATGTAGCTTGAACACCTCATTTTCCATTGTAGTGCAAAATTTCATCTCGATCGAATCTGTAGTTTCAAGGTAATCAGGAAAACAAAATTTCGAGCGGCCATATTTACGGAACCCCTCGGCGAATTTTGCCCAATAACGAACTTAACCGCGGCATTCGAGATTCGAACCTACCCTGAAAATTTCAAGTTTCTAGGACATTCCGTTCGAGAGTTATCGTGTATACGGACGGACGGCCGGCTGGCGGCCGGACGGACAGACTCTAATTTTTCGACAGATTCGTCATCAGTGAGTCGAACATAGTCGATTGAGACCATTTTCGGCTCAAAATTCGAAAAATACAGACATCGTGACGAAATGATATAGCCCTCGTGTAGTACGACTCAAGTACGAGCGCTCAAAAAGATTAGACAAAGTTGTTACTCTGTGAGTCTGTGCTAAAAATAATAATTTTATTCTATCTATGGATCACCTCGCCGCTCTAACCTCTAACTAAATTTTTAAAGTTTCATCTTTCATCATCGATAATCGATTGCTAAATTCATTGAATAAAATAATATGCGTTACATCAATAGGGCACTTTCTAGAATAATACGAAAACGTTTTGCAACTGAAACAAAGTATAATGTAAAGAGAAAAGGGGACACCTATAAATCCTCAGTTGTCAAATGTACAACCTGTGTGACTGCAGGTGTAGCACTAATGAGTGTGGTACCCACGAAATTGATCAGTGATAACTATGATGCAGTAGCCAGTCTTTATGGCATTCTTCGTTTCTTCAGGTCTAGATATCTACCTACCACATAATCAGTACATACACTTAGATAGTACATAAAATATTTATAATTATTACTTTATTATGCAGATCTTTATCCGTTGGTTTGTGGATATCCGTGGATTATTATTTCTCAATGCTTGGCCTCAATGAAAGCGATCGAAACTACTGTATAATGATGAGCAGGATACACTCTAGAGCCGCGAACCTCATTTTAAATGCTTGTTTAGAGAATGGTGGGCCATATATCAAATTGGGACAAGGTTTAGTCGCCATGAGTCATATTTTACCAAAGGAATATATTTCTACTTTGAAAATTTTACAAGATAAGTGCCTCGTAAGGGGAAGTGATGAACTGGAGAAACTTTTTCAAGAAGACTTTGGCAAAAGCACTCATGATTTATTTCAGAAATTTGATCGTATACCTATAGCAGCTGCAAGTTTAGCTCAGGTTAGTATCTTTGTTATTGGAGGAGGAACCATTTGCTTTGTGAATAGGTTAACTTATTCTTATCCCCCTGCAACCAGTTGCACACTTCTTTAAATTCATTGTCAGAGCGGTCACTCACCCAGGTACTGAATCTGAACAACCGGACGAAGGTATAATATATAATGCCATATTAGAAAATCAACACTTCAATATATGGAATCAACAGAATATATGTAATATCCCACACCAGATCAGAAAAATTCAATTTTTTTCTCATGGTAACAGCTGTAAAGTTGTCCCATATGTAGACAAAAATAGTTTCTGAGATTTTTTAAAATTCATTTTGTGATGCGATCCATGAATCTTCTTGTCCTTCTTTCAATACAAAGTTTCAATTCGATTAGATCGCCGTTTTTCGTAAAATGAGGAACAAAAAAATTTAGATGGCTCTATCTACGAAAACCTTTCGAGGATTTCGCCCATTCACGTACTTGATCGACGCAATCAAATCGAACATACCCTGAAAATTTCAAATCTCTTTCAAATGTAATCGTGCTAACGGAGGGCCGGACGGAATGATAACGCTCTTGTTCATAGAAAGCAAGAGTATATGAGCTGAAATATTACCAAAAATATTCACGTTTCAGTTGAATTTCAGTGAAACTATGAAATCTTGTATACTTTTAGGTATATATGGCAGAAACTCACAATAATGAACTCGTTGCTGTTAAAGTTCAGTACATAGATTTGAGGAAAAGATTCTTAAAAGATATAGCTACGGTGAAGTTTCTCCTGAATATAGCAGGCTGGATGCATCCCGATTTCAATTTCAGTTGGGTCCTAGATGATTTAAAGGACACACTTGAGCAGGAATTAGATTTTATAAACGAAGGTGTAAATTCAGAAAAATGTGCCAAAGATTTAGCTCATTTAAATTATATCTATGTGCCCAAAGTATTTTGGGATCACTGCAGCAAGGTGATTTTTTATAGTTATTTGTTTCTCAGTTATTGTATTGACTTTCATTCTTTCAGAGAGTTTTAGTGACGGAATTTATTGAAGGTATTAAAATAAGCGATATGGAAAATTTGAAAAAAGAAAATTTATCATTAGCGGATATTAATAATAAGTTATTCGAGGCATTTGGGCATCAAATTTTTCAGACTGGATTCGTTCATGCTGATCCACATTCCGGAAATAGTGAGTATAAATTAATACTGTAGCAGGATTATGATTTTAGGATTTCAGTAATAAAAATCAATTTATCCTTATTAGGAAATAAATATGAATTGATCTTACCAGATATCAATATTATCATTCATATATTATAAGAGCCAAGATATAAATCTATAGGGCTCAAGAAATAAATTTAAAAAAAATTGACCCTTCCACAGATGGAAGCTGATTCCGGGAATGGAAAAAGCGGTTGGCAAGATAGTTTTCTCTCGCCTCATGGTGGAAATTTTCTCGGTACAACTTGTGACCACAAATATGAGTGTTAAGATAAGAGGTCTTCTTTTAAACGTCGATCTTCGAAGCGCGTCAAGTCGATATTACCGAGTCGGTAATCATAACTTGGTCGATGGTAATCAAAAGCCATCCTTGTGGCTCCCTTTGTATAATCTCCAAGGAAGTCCTGTCACCAACCGGTGTCTTGTATCCCAAACTGAGCGGCATGCTCAATTATTGGTTGAATGTATGTTGTATAGAAAGTGCGATTTGTACTGATGTAACATTTTTCAAACACTCTTTCTAGGAGGTAACAGATTCTGGAAGCCTTGTCAGGTTTTTTGAATATAATCTGGTCAACTGAGATTCTCTGTTATGATAACCCCAGTCCATATTGATAATAATAATAATGCTCTTCATTTTGAGTAATCATGCTACATGACATTGTAAACAATCAGAAATGAAATTGAAAAATAACCAGCAAGGTTACACATAAAAAATTCCTCGATGCTATATGGTTCCATTTCGAGTAGCATTTTGTACATCTTTCTTTTGTATACATATGTTGATATAAGTTTCTTTTCGGATTCCTATTGGGCAGTGGTTGAAATATTTTATTGATTGATATTGTGGCCCCTTTTCTGTTATTGCTCTGTGTGCTGGGTATAAAATCTGTGATGTCCTTGTATTGTAGTGCTGATTTCTATTTTCGGTTTAATATTGTCTGTGCTTGAAAAGAAAAATTATTGAAAGCACCGCCGTGAATTCGGGAGCACTCGTTCATCCACCTTGTAGGTAGATTGGCATTTTCCAGTTTCAGGAACCAATTGAAGAAATTTATGACAGCAGCTCTCTGTCAATTATGCCGAATCAGCTGTTACAGAAAGAGAAGGATTTTTCATTCAATAATTCGTTAGAATTTAAAATGGTTCTTGTTATCCGTTCTGGAAAAAATGTAGCTTGAATATATCATTCTCCATTGAAATACAAAATTTCGTCACGATCGAATCCGTAGTTTTGAAACTACCAAGAAAACTAAATTTCAAACGACCATATTTACGAAACCCGTGGTTAATTTTGCCCACTAACTAACGTAACCGCGGCATTCAAATTCGAACCTACCCTGCAAATTTTAAGTTTCCAGGTCGTTCCGTTCGCGAGTTTTCGTGTATACGGACGAGCGGCGGAGAACTTGAATTAGTTTGAATACATTATTCTTCATCTATGTGCACAATTTGATTCCAATCCAATTTCGAAATTAAGAAAAAAATATTTTGAACGGCATTTACGGAACTCCTAGTCTATTTTTGCTCATTGCTAAACGTGACCGCGACATTCGAGATCCACACCTATCCTGAAAATTTCACGTCCCTAGGCCTTTTCGTTCCAAAGTTATAATTTTCTATGGTTCTGGTCATGCGATCTGGAGTAAATTTTGCGAATACAAAATTTCGACACATTATCAAGAAAGCAAACATTTTGGACGATCTTATTTACGGAACCCTTGGTCGAATCTATCCTGAAAATTTCAAGTTTCTAGGTCGTTCCATCCGAGAGTTATCATGTATACGGCGGACGGACAGACTCGAATTTTTCGACGGATTCGTCATCATTGAGTCGAACCTTGTCGATTGTGACCATTTTCGGCTCAAAATTCGAAAAATACAGACATTGTGGCGAAATGATATAGACCTGGTGCAAGTAGAACGAGCGCTCAAAAAGTAGATTCGCCTGTATATGGATAGCAGTTGTTGTCAAGAGGCCATTCTGTTCGAATTTACTTCTGCAAGTATCCTTCGACTTCATGCCAAGGATGATTTGAAGTGCTCTTTTTTGTGTCTTGAAAATATTGTTTATATTTATTTGAGCTTGCTCCATAAACTAGAATTCCAATTTTTAATATATCCATCGTAAATTTTCATTTATCCGTAATCCAAGGAATTTTGTTGTTTCATTGAATTGTATCTTAGAGTTTGATAATTTGAGTCGACATTGCCGGCATGTTTCGTTTCAAAAATGATGACTCTTATCTTGTCTACATTCATACACAATTTGTTTTTGGTGAACCAATTTTCTGATCTTTCCAGAACTCCTTTTGCCATGATGGTCATTTCAGGAAAGGTATCTGCTTCTGATGATATATTTGTATCGTTGGCATAATTCAGGATTTTGGTTTCATCGTTTCCATCTGAGCTGGTATGAAGGTCATTAATGAAAGGAGTGAAGATGATTGGCCCGAGTATACCTACTTTTTGTAAACCTAACTTTATTAAATTAGGTTCTGATAAACACTCATTCATACCATCGTTTATATAATTGTGTTTTTTCATGCAGATATAAATTTATGAGTTTAATGCTGTGTCCCCTAGGCCCATTTGTTCCATTTTTGCCAAGACGTAGTTGTGATTTAAGCTCCCTGCCAAAAATGTCTCATAGAAACTGATAGAAAATGGTCTAAGAGAACTTATGAGATCCAAATTGGATAGTGAAACCGCAAATCCGTATATGATATTCATAAGTATTTAATGGAGATTACAGATACATATTGCTTCAGTTTCTAATGGCATTCCCTAACGTGATTCCTATCCGTTTCTATCAGCGATTCCTGGGATGAATGCTTTATGTTTCTATAAGGACATGCAGTTTGAAAATTAATGAGAATGTATGAGATTCCAATCCGTATAGAACCGTATACAATATTCATAAGTATTTAATGGAGATCAAAGATACATCGCTTCTCCGGAAGAACAAAGACGTAAGTGCAAATCTGAAAATTTTAAGTTTATGAATTCTGATAACTGTTTAAAGTAAGAAAAAATTACGAAAAGCACTGCCGTGAAGTCAGGATCTTTTGAGCGCTCGTACATCCACCTTGTAGGTAGATTCGCATTTTCCAGTTTTAGAAATCAATTGAAGGAATTTTCGATAGCTATCAAAAAAATTCTGAAACTTAGGCGAAACTCCAGACTTCATGTCAGTGCTTCAGCTGACCAATTTTTTTTCGATAATTCGCTTGAATTTTCTACGGTATCTATGGTCTTGGCTATGCGATCTGGACAAAATTTCGCACGTAGTTTGAATACATTATTCCTCAGCTAGGTGCGAAATTTCATTCCAATCCAATCAGTAGTTTCGAAACTATCAGGAAAAAATATTTTGAACGGCCATATTTACGGAACCTCTAGTCAAATTTTGCTCATTGATGAACGTGGCCGCAACATTCACGCTCCAAATCTACCCTGAAAATTTCAAGTTCCTAGGCCTTTCCGTTCAAAAGTTACAATTTTCTATGGTTCTGGTCATGCGATCTGGACAAAATATTGCTTTAATATTTCATTCTCGATTAAAATACAGAATTTCATCTCGATCGAATCCGTAGTTTCGAAATAATCGAGAAAACAAAATTTTGAACGGCCATATTTACGGAACCCCTAGTCTAATTTTGCTCATTGATGAACGTGACCGCGACATTTGCGATCCAAACCTACCCTGAAAATTTCAAGTTCCTAGGCCTTTCCCTTCGAAAGTTATAATTTTCTATGGTCTCTATGGTTCTGGTCATGAGATCTGGAGAAATGTAGCTCGAATATATCATTCTCCATTAGTAAACAGAATTTCGTCACCATCGAATCTGTAGTTTTGAAATTATCAAGGAAACTAAATTTCGAACGACCATATTTACGGAACCCCTAGTATAATGTTGCTCATAGATGAACGTGATCACGAAATTTCAAGTCCCTAGGCCTGTCCGTTCAAAAGTTACAATTTTCTATGGTTCCTATGGTTCTGGTCATGCGATCTGGACAAAATTTCACATGTAGCTTGAACACCTCATTCTCCATTTGAGTGCGAAATTTCATCTCGATCGAATCCGAAGTTTCCAAGTTATCAGGAGAACAAAACTTTGAACGGCCATATTTACGGAACCCCTGGTGGAATTTGGCCCATTAACGAACTTAACCGAGGCATTCGGGAACTGAACCCACACTGAAAATTTCAAGTCTCTAGGTTGTTCCGTTTGAGAGTTATCGTGCTTACGGCACATTTTCAGTTCAAAATTCGATAAATACAGACATCGGAAATGATATAGCCCTCGTGTAAGTAGTACGAGCGCTCAAAAAGGTAGCTCCATCTCAAATAGATGAAATTTACTTTATAGAAAGTCCCTTCCATTATAATAAAGATGATTCTTATCGCGTCAATTCAGCGTACCTACAGTAAGATCCATTTCTTAAAACTCGTTTCCTGAAAAGTTGACCGGCATTTGCGTCTTTGTTCTTCCGGAGAAGCGACATATTGCTTCAGTTTCTGATGGCTTTCCCTAACGTGATTCCTATCCGTTTCTATCAGCGATTCCTGGGATGAATGCTTTATGTTTCTATAAGGACCAAGACGTAGTCCTGGCTTAAGCTAGATTATTTAGGTGTCTCTCAATATCACTTCTACAAAAAGATATCCCCCTAAGCTCTACCGCAGATCTTAGTGTCGATATAGTCGAAAGTGGAAATTTTTTTTTTGCTCGAGTATTCAGAAGTATGGCCTTATAATCTTGCTTAACCTATTTGAGCTTGACTCTTAGATCGCTGGAATATCTCTTGTGTTTCATATAATCGTTATCTCGTCCACTGCGTGTAAAACGTTGCCAAAGAGTTTTCTTGGAACTTATAATTTTTTGTTGACCAGGGGCCCATTGCACCAAACTACTTTGCAACTTTTCACTTTGCATCTTTCGAATGAATTACGTTGCACGAAAAGCATTAAGAATTGAAAAGTGAAAAGAGAAAAATTGCAAAATATTTTGGTGCAATAGGCCCCAGGTATAATCCAGGGTTTTGATAAAAAACAATATTATCCACAATGTAAGTATGCCTGGCCTCCACGGTCTCCCGACCTAACGCCAATAGATTTTACCTGTGGGGTCATCTCAAAACCGTGGTGTATTCCTCTCCAATTGATACCAGGGAGGAACTTTCACAGAGAATCAAATTTCATTGTGATGTGACAAGAAACAATACTGGGTTGTTGTGGCGAATACAGAGTTCACGGAGCACATGTTGAACCCACTTATGAAGTTTTAAATTTTTTTATTTCTAATTAGCGTATTTAAATTCAATCGTTGCAAGCTTTAGTGAGAGTACATTTCTAAAAAATTATTTTTGTTAAGGTGCCTTTCTGGGCCAAAACTTCATTGTTGAGAATCTTTGTAATTTTGTCGGATTCAATAACGTGAACTAAAACTCTTTTGTTTCATGAATAACTGTCGTAAAACATTACTTCTTTTATTATTTTGTTTTTCGAAAACAGTTCATTTTATCGACAATGAACAAGATTACCTTTTCTTTAGCTTAAAGTTCAAGTATCCAAATTTTTTTTTTCAACTTCTTATCATACAAGGTGTTAAAAATGTAAAGCCCGATCCACACTCATGCCGTGAACGTCCGCGAACCCGCGAAACGCGAGTGTGGATGGGATCGCGCGAACCAAACTGCGAATATTCCTGGCTTATTTACACGTGAAGTTCACGCCAAGATTCGCGGCAAGAATTCTTGCCGTTATTCGCGGCATGAGTGTGGATCGGGTATAAGCATCAAAACGTACAACCTAGGCCGCCCCTGGTAAAATGAACAAGCTGATTTAAATTTGAGGGCAGTATTTTAAGAGGTCCTTACTATTGTTTTCATATCAAATTTTCATTAAATTATATCAAGTAGTTTAAAATTTATTCTAGTAAAATGAATTTCCAGTGGCGTCATTTAGGAGGCCGTATCTCCGTAGGGAGGGCCGCTAAGAAAAAAAAAAATGATTGGAACTTGTCATCTTATATTCATATTAATTAATATTGTTTTTTTTATCAAAATCCTGGATTGTACCTGGGGCCTATTGCACCAAAATACCTTGCAATTTTTCACTTTGCACTTTTCAATTCTGAATGCTTTTCGTGCAACGTAATTCATTTGAAAAATGCAAAGTGAAAAGTTGCAAAGTAGTTTGGGGCAATAGGCCCCTTGTCAAAGACATCCAGACATTGATGACATATAAAAATAACTTTCAAGATTCATTATTATTAGGAAAATATGGGGATATTGATTTCACAAAATGAATATATCAGTTCTAGTAAGGAAGAAGAAAAATTCCGCCGAATTAATACTTTTAGACCATGGTTTATACCAACAGATATCAGAAGGAGAACGAAAAGGACTTGGACGCATGTGGAAAGCTATGGTTTTGAATAATCATTCAGATATGCAAAAATATTCTGCAATTTTAGGTGTTGAAGGCAAGTTAAAAAATTACGAAAAGCACTGCCGTGAAGGCAGGAGCTTTTGAGCGCTCGTACATGCACCTTGTAGGTAGATTCGCATTATTCAGTTTTAGAAACCAAATGGAAAGATTTTGACAGCTGTCAAAAAAAATTCAAACTGAGGCGAAAATCCAGAATTCACGTCAGTGCTTTAGGTGACCAATTTTTTTTTCAATAATTCGCTAGAATTTTCTACGGTATCTATTGTCTTGGTAATGCGATCTGGACAAAATTTCCCACGTAGTTTGAATATATCTTTCTCCATCTATGTGCGAAATTTCATTCCAATCCAATAAGTAGTTTAGAAATTATCAGGAAAAAAATAGTTTGAACGGCTATATTTACGGAACCCTTAGTCTAATTTTGCTCATTGATGAACATGACCGCACAATTCGCGATCCGAACCTATCCTGAAAATTTCAAGTCCCTAGGCCTTTCCGTTCGGAAGTTATGATTTTCTATGGTTTCTATGGTTCTGATCATGCGATCTGGACAAAATGTAGCTCGAATATATTATTCTCAATTCAAATACAAATTTTCGTCACGATCAAATACATAGTTTTGAAATTATCAAGAAAACTGAATTTTGAACGACCATATTCACGGAACCCATAGTCTAATTTTGCTCATTGATGAACGTGACCGTAACATTCGAGATCTACACCTATCCTGAAAATTTCAAGTCTCTAGGCCTTTCCGTTCGAAAGTTATAATTTTCTATGGTTTCTATGGTTCTGGTCATGCGAGCTGGACATGTAGGTTGAATACGTTATTTTTCATCTGATTACAAAATTTCACCTCGATCGAATCTATAGTTTCGAAATAATCAGGAAAACAAAAATTCGAGCGGCCATATTTACGGAACCCCTGGGCGAATATTGCCCGATAACGAACTTAACTGCGGCATTCGAGATTTGAACCTATCCTGAAAATTTCAAGTTTCTAGGACATTCCGTTCGAGAGTTATCGTGTATACGGACGGACAGACTCGAATTTTCCGAAGGATTCGTCATCAGTGAGTCGAACATAGTCGATTGAGACCATTTTCGGCTCAAAATTCGAAAAATACAGACATCGTGATGAAATGATATAGCCCTCGTGTAAGCAGTACGAGCGCTCAAAAAGAATAATAATTTTTTTTTATGTTTTAATTATTTTAGATTATCAAATATTTGCTGAAATTTTGGCGCAAGCGCCTTTAAAATCCAACAACTTTCGTCTAAAACCAAATCTAACAGAAGATGACATGAAAGTTATAAAAGACTTTGCTAGGAAAAGATTTGACTCGATTATGTGTTGCTTGAGAATGATGCCTTCAACTCTCCTACTTGTTTTGAGGTGAGCGGAAACATGTGATTTATGTAATGCAGGCCAGTATACTGAAAAATTTTTAGGTTAGGTTAAGTCAGGAGCTTTTACATGATTGATTTCTGATGGTTCGGAATTTAAGCAGCATAGATGAAAAATATACTCGTATTCTTTTATCTATGTTACACAGCCATTCGCATATTCGCAAGATACATTGATTGGGATGAATCACAGTGACAAAGTTACACAATACGCTGACAGCTGACTGTAATGAAGTCGGTGAATTTCCGGCCGGCGGCATAAAATACCGTGAAATACGCTCTGCTCTAACCACAAAAATTTAATATTCTGTGCAGTAAGTGCAGGTTTTCAGATAAGACAATTGAAACCCTGGCACATTATCTGCATACTTGGGTCTCAGAAACCCGTAGCTTTTTTTGCCTCAAGGAATAAAAATTTGAATTTGAACAGTAGGTTCAGTTTCTGTTGATCATTTTCTTCAATTTGGCTCTTAGGAGATCCAATCGAAAAAAAATGATAAAAAACCAAAAAAATAATGAATTCTTCAAAAAATCTTCAAAACTCAATAATCAGTACGACTTTCCCTGTAACCTGTTTCCCTGTATACTTTATATCTACTATATTATAACCTCGAACTGTCAAGTTTTCTTTGGGCTGGCCTGTAGATAGTTGAAAGTTTTTATATCATCAGTGTAATATTTAACATACTTATAATCTTGATTTCAAATTTTTGCGTAGGAATTTAAATACTATAAGAGCAATTTGCCATGACCATGGAAATCCAATAGACAGATATTCTGTGCTTGGAAGAGTTGCAATGAAATCTACACATGAATCACACAATATAATCCAAAAAGTATCATATGTGCCATTATGGACATACTACGAATTCAAGTTAATGTAAGTATTCAAACATCTTTCCGAAGAAATTTATATTTTACTTTTTTTGGCATGTTCAATTTCTTTGTGTTGGCATCTGCAATTATCTGCCAGCTTTCGTTCGAAGGCATTGTTTTGTTAACCCTAGAGTCCACGAATGGCACGAATGAATGATGTTCATGTCTGGTAGGTATGCATCGATCCGGGCCAGAGATCTCGGAGCGCAGACGCCAAAACGACTAGAAAGTAGAACAAGTTCAACTAGAATTGTCTTGAAAGTTAGATCGAGCCAAATCGCTTCATGAGTCTAGTTTAACTCAATCTGGCGGTTTGGAAAACTCGCGACGACCTTAGTTTGAGCGAATTTTCACCTCGGTTAACTCTATTTGGGATATATCCGAGTTGGACCATCTCTATTATTATTATTAGGTACCGTTTGAAATTTATGCTCAAGTGTTTATTGTTTATATTTGTCTTGATGCATTCAATTTTTCAGTAATGTTTCAAGATATCTACATAAAGAACTTTTTTATTTCAGCTCAAATAGATTCACTTTTTGGTTGAAAGGAGTAATCATAAAAATGTTAGTGAATATGGGATTAGCACCAGATTTTCAAAAACTAATGAAGGAAGTTTTGTGAATTGTCAATGTTCAATATATATGTATTTATGGTGAAATAGTTTTCATTTTTAATTAAGTATCTGAATTTGAAATAACTCAAACACTCAGGGAACAACTAATCCCTCCTGAAAATAAATAAATTTTGTCAGAATTTGGTTTAATTTTTCAAACTCCTTTTTCGATTCACAATGATTGTGTTCAATACATATTTTCATTTTCTAGTGCCTCATGTAGTCAATTCGTTCATTTTAATTCTAGGTAATGTGTTCAGTCAATTTTTTTTATCAGTAACCACTTATCCTACTTCGATTTCATTTTTTCAATATCTCGAAAATGGTTCATTTTAGAGGGTAAGTTGAAAAAAACTTCTTTTTGTGTTTTTGGCCGAGCTATCACATGCTAAAATCCTGCGCATTTATTATGAAACATCATGTATAACATGTTCTCACTTCCTCATCTTCTATGTTCAGTCCCGTTAGCACCATAGTATTTTTCATATAAATCATATTTTTGTTGCTCCTGAAAACTTTTTATGACTGGACTCGCGCCCTTTTCAAAATGACGGGTTCAATTACGATACGAACGACTCGTTGTATCTTGTTGAAATCAGTAAGTTCGAGACCAACGAGCTGCAGAGTTGTGAACTGATGAGAACACACAAAATATTAAATTGCAATTCGAAATGTCACGGAAATAATTTTGTTAATATTTTTCTCAATTTGTTCACACCTGAGAAGAAGTGATAGTTTAAACCACAATAAATCAGTTCCATAGTAATTTTGCTATTTTACGCCAAATTTTGTTCAATTTCATCAACATCGTGTCGTGATTTTACTAGAAAGTCTTACGATCGAGTTTTTTCGAAACGCCACAACGATTTGTGGCCTAAAATCACACAATCCACGACATTTTCGTGTCGTGGTCTTGTCGTGTCGGACATTTGTTAAGTCCGAACACGTTTTACGTTTTGAAGGTTTTTTTCGCTCACTGAGAGTTTTCGTTTTTTGAGCCTAATATACAGAGTGTTTCATGAGTGGTTGGCCATAGCCTAGTGGTGAATGCAGGTTATCCAGGCCTTTCAGAAAAGTTGCTTGTTTTGTATCCTAAGGCTATTAGCTTAGGAGATACAGGGTGATTTATGGATTTCGGCCTGAATTTACGATAGCCATAACTTTCGAATCTGAGGTCCGATTTTGTTCAAATTTTATAGTTTTGTTCACTTCAGAAAACCCTTTCGAATGGCTCAAAAAATATCAATATTTTTAGGGCAGTACTGAGAATATCGCAGTTTATCTTACAAGCAGGAAAATCTATATTTTTCACTTCACTTAGAGAAATTTCGTTATTGCCATGAAAAAATACACAATTCAATAAAAGGAATTCAATTTTCCCTTTGGATGGCACACTTCTCACAAACGAGTAGCGATTGAACGAATTCATATTTTATGTAATTTTTTTTGAAATGCGGTCCTGATTTTAGTCCTTTCTTGATAGTATTTCTTGTCTTCTGCTGAAATTTTGAATTTCATAACTTTCTGAACTCCTTTGTATTCTTAACCCTTAGCACCTACTGGGTGTTGTAACACGCTGCGTAAAGAAGTGATAAAAGTATGCATAATTCTTTCGAAACAATATATTGAAGTCTTGGTCAAATGGCGCAAACCCTCTTGAAACATGTAACCAATCATTTGCTTTAAAACAAAAAATATTGACTAGTATTCCTCAAAAAATTCGCAGTGCGAGAATATCGTCACAGATTTCAAAACAGGGAAACACCCATTAGCATGGCCTCAAGGTCCCCAGATTATTCTTCTATGGATTATTTTCTGTGGGGTTATCTGAAAGAAAATGTATATGCCGTTCAAATGACTTCACGAGAGCATTTGAGGCAGATGATAGGAGGAGCTTGCACAGAATTAAAACGAAATCTCGATATGATAAGAAGGACGATTAATAATCTCATTTCGAACATCTCTTATGATACTACCCTTTCAATTCCGTATTGTGAAATGAAATGAATAGGTTGCAAGTTTTTCGAAAAAAATATTAATATCTAGTTTGTGTTGTGAAGCGAATACATTAACATTTAACATTTTATAAAATAGTTCACATTATAAGTTATAACGCTCTCAAACTCTGAAGTTCAAAATCTCACCAAAAGACAATTATATATTTTTTTATGACAGAATTTCTCTGAGTGATGTAAAAAATATTGATTTTGAAGCTTGAAAGATAAACCACGATATTCTAAGTACTGCCCTGAAAAAATTGATATTTTGTGAGCCATTCGACAGGTTTTTCTGAAGTGAACAAACCCATGAAATTTGATCAAAATCGGACCTCAGATTCCGAAGTTATGGCTATCGTAAATTCCGGTCAAAATCCAAACTCTTAAAGTAATAAACTTAGGAAACAAAACAAGCAACTTTTCTGAAAGGCCTGGATGACCTGCATTCACTACTAGGCTATGGCCAACCACTCATGAAACACCCTGTATATACATATGTTACTAATAAGCACAGACACGATCGGATATAATTCAGGTGATATTCACTTTTTCGTAGAAGTTATAGATGGCAAAATTTGGAAATGAAATGTTTCAAGGACATGATATTTAAGAAAAATAGAAAAATGGAACAAAAACTCATCTTCAAAAGGAAGATGTTAATGTTTTTGTATGATATTATGTAGATTGATTAAAGTTCTTATGTTCCAAATAAAAGTTTAAATTGATTCACCAATGATTTCAAAGTTTTCTCTGATAAATTCAGTAAAGGATAGAGCATATAACAAGAATGACAAGATGTGAGATTCGCTTATGACGCGTCTACTCATACTGTCTACAACTCCAGTTTAATCAGAAAATACATAACGAAGATCGTCTTGATCGACTTATAAACTTTCTCAAGAAATGAAGGTTGAAGAAAAGATGCCGTTTACTTCGGCGCATAAATATGAAGAAAGAAACCGCAGGAAATAACATGCTAAAAAACCAAAAGATAGACTGAAAAGAAGAAGCAAAATATTTGGGCGCAACTACGACGAGAAACTAAAACTCGACCAACAAATTGAATGAATAATAAAGAACACCAGGCACTCTGGCATTTATACCCGCTTCGAAATCCAAACAGTCGCAGAAAACAAGATAAAGATAATCAAGACAGTGCTAATGAAAAGCATAACGTGCACATGTGTCACCTTAGTTACCTTAGTACAATGTTGAAAGTAACGGCTCGCTCACACCAAAACCGTCATCGGCCGAATTATGCTCGCGCGACGACGGCCGAACTCGGACGATCGAATCAAACACTTGTGAAAGAAAGAGAGCGCGCACACCAACCCGTCCGTCATCGTCCGATGACGCCCGAAAACGGCCGATTAACCGTCAAATCCGAACTTGTTGGGATTTCTCGCCGATATCGGCCGACGTCTACAGTGCAAATTGAGTAAATAATTTATAGTTTAATTCAATAGTGTTGTTATCTTCCTAAACGGGCATGGATATCGAAAAAATAATTAGTTGTGTTCATAATAGACCAACCCTGTGGGATAAACATTCAAGAAATTATGACAATCTAGATGCTTCGAAACGATTATGGGCTGAAGTTGCATCGGAAACGCACAAGGTCGGCACAAGTACACGGTTTCAGTGTGAGCGAGCCGTAACGGCTCGCTTACACCAAAACCGATTTTGTCGGCCGATGGCGGACAGAACTGCCCGGACGAGTAACTCGGATATGTATGTGCTCACACTGCAACCGTAAACTTGCGCTGACATCGTGCGTTGCCGATGCAACTTCAGACCATAACCGTTTCGAAACATCTAGATTATTATAATTTCTTGAATGACTCCCAAGTACCTCCACTCTTCTGTAGGGCCGAGTTAGAGGATGAAGTCGCCATGTTGTAACATGAACTGTGCCCGGGTGAGAACTGAAAACATTTCGGTGTTGGCAGCCGTCCTACATCACGCCAGACAACACCTGAAAGAGCTGCATCTAGTGTCTCTAGATGTGGCCAAGGCGTACGACTCCGTCAGCCATCAGGCAAAAACATCCGCCATGACAGAGGCAGGAATACCTGAAGTGCTGGTCAGGTATGTGGCCGTCACATACTCAAGAAGTACAATTGTCTTGGAGTGTGACGGTAAAAGATCTTACGAGATCCCGGTAAGCAGGGGAGTTCGCCAGGGCGATCCAATGTCGGGAATTTTGATCGCATTGGTGGTGAACAGGGTCTTGAGGGCGGTTCCTCCTCAAGTGAGGTCGGTGGCGATCCGATAAACGCGATCGCCTGCGCAGACGACATTTGCCTTTTAACATCATCAAAGGTTGGCATGACTACGGCGCTCCAAGCTTCCGAGCGCGTCGCCTCACAACAAGGGTTGAGTTCCAACCCTAATAAGTGTGTAGCGACTTCATTAGTACCACCAGGGAGAGTACAGAAAATCAAAGTTCTCACCCGGGCACAGTTCCTGTTACAACATGGCGACTCCATCCTCCAACTCGGCCCTACGGAAGAGTGGAGGTACTTGGGAGTCAATGTAAGCCCTCAGGGACTGAGAAAGAGCAGTCCCACAATGGAGGTGGAACTCATAAGACTTTCACGAGCCCCACTTAAGCCGTACAACGCCCTAAGATCTTGCGTTGTTTTCTGGCACCTAGATATTATCACTCGTTAGTATTGTCTGGGTGCACCATGAAGGTCCTGAAGCAGTTGGACCTTCAGATTAGAGCGGCAGTAAGGCGATGGGTGGGATTGCCTGAAAATACACCGCTTGGGTATTTTCACGCCTCTGTGAAAAATGGTGGACTCGGGATTCCCGCATTCGCCATCATTATACCCGGTATCATCAGCGACAGACTGGCTCGCCTAAAGGAATCGTCCTCGAAGGCGGCTAGATCTGTCTCGGATAAAGATTGGGCCCAACATAGGATCGGTTGGACCGAGAAAGTCCTGTCCAGGATATGCAGAACAACGCAGATCAGTACCATCTGCGTTGTTCTGCATGCTATGAGGTTATACACCTCTAATGGTTCCACTCGGTAGATTGATGCTGGCAGCACGGGCATACCCGGAAGGGATTATCGCCAATATCATCACGTGCATGTCAACAGTCTGCCAACCCGAGTACGCACGACGTGGGGTCGGAGAACAGCCCACACGAACATAAATTGTAGGGCTGGGTGTACTTGCACCGAGACAGCGGCACACGTAATCCAATGTTGCTTCCGCACTCATGGCGGAAGGATCAGGAGACACGATGCCGTGTGCAAGACACCCTCTGGCTTCTTCACAAATAAGGGGCTCGAGGTGCACAACGAACATCAGAGGGCGTTCGTAAACCTGACCTGGTTGTCGTGAGAGAACACGATGTGTGGGACGCCCAGGTCTTGTCAGGCGCGCAGCCGATTAAGGACGAAGTCGCCAGGCTGACTCGTAGGCCGGCCTCATCTGTGAGGGTCACATCATGCACTCTCTCCTGGCGAAGTGTATGGTCTCAACAGTCAGCAGATATATTGACTGACGACTTGGGAGTACCAATTGGGCTACTCAGTGGAATTACCACTAGGGTGTTGCAAGGGTCGTCCAAGAACTGGACCCGGTGGAACCAAATAACATCAAGGGGTCCCAGTCTCAGAGTCGGTTTCGGGTAGGGTGTTTGCGGGGACAAATTACCCTTGGGCGACCTGCGCCCATAAGAGCTGAATTCGGTTGCAGGAAATTAAACCGTGCTTTACACTTTTTGTATTAGGAGTGGGACCAGAGGAGTTTTTAGTGAGTACGACCCCAGTGAATTCGGGGGGAGAGTCTGCACACACCGCCAAACAGCTATGGTGAAGGTCCGTAAACAGGATTTTCTCAATTTTTTTTTCGATAATTCGCTAGAATTTTCTACGGTATCTATGGTCTTGGTAATGCGATTTGGACAAAATTTTCCACGTAGTTTGAATACATTATTCTTCATCTATTGGCGAAATTTCATTCAAATCCAATGAGTAGTTTCGAAATTATAAGGATAAAATATTTTTAACGGCCATTTTTACGGAAACCCTAGTATTTTGCTCATTGATGAACGTAACCGCGAAATTCGCTATTCAAACCTATCTTGAAAATTTCAAGTCCCTGGTCCTTTCCATTCGTAAGTTAAGATTTTCTATGGTTCTGGTCATGCGATCTGGAGAAAGGTTGCTTGAGTATATCATTCTCCATTAAAATACAAAATATCGTCACGATCAAATCCGTAGTTTTGAAATAATCAAGAAAACTAAATTTCAAACGACCATATTCACGGAACCCCTAGTCTAATATTGCTCATTGATGAACGTGACCGCGACATTCGAAATACACACCTATCATGAAAATTTCAAGTCCCTAAGCCTTTCCATTACAAAGTTATAATTTTCTATGTTTCCTATGGTTCTGGTCATGCGATCTAGACAAAGTAGCTTGAACATTCTCCATCTGAGTGCAAAATTTCATCTCGATCGAATGTGTAGTTTCGGAGTAATCAGAAAAACGAAATTTCGAACGGCCATATTTACGGAACCTCTGGTGGAATTCTGCCCATTAACGAACCTTACCTCGGCATTTGGGAACCGAACCCACACTGAAAATTTCAAGTCTCTAGAACGTTCCGTTCGAGAGTTATCGTGTATACGGACAGACTAGAATTTCTCGCCTTTCTAAACATAAAGAATGTACCCAAAGCTTCCTACAGCGCCGTTCATACACAATACGTATGACACACGCTTAAGGATTCTCTATGACAACATTTTGGCCCGAGGGGGTGTTCGATAAGACAATTTTTCAATTTGTAGATTGCAAAAAATTGATTGTCAATCTGACGTTTAATATTTATTCATTTGAATTTAACCAAACTGAAAACACCACATGTTGGGTATTATCGCTGTAATCCATAGGTGATTGGATGAAATTTGACACATATGACTCTAAATTGAGTAATTTGATTGACTATAGACTATTGATTGACGATAGTTAGTAAAAAATTATCTATGGTCTTGGTGATGCGATCTGGACGCAATTTCTCACGTAATTTGAATACATTATTTGTTCTTCATCTATTTGAAGAATTTCATTTCAATCCAATGGGTAGTTTCGAAATTAACAGGAAAAAAATACCCCTAGTCTAATTTTGCTCATTGATGAACGTGACCGTCCCTAGTCCTTTCCGTTCGAAAGTTATAATTTTCTATGGTTCTGGTCATGCGATCTGGAGAAAATGTAGCTTGAAAATATCATTCTCCATTAAAATACAAAATTTCGTCACGATCAAATCTGTAGTTTGGAAATTATCAGGAAAACTAAATTTCAAACGACCATATTACCTGCTCGAGTTTCGCCCAGTAACGAACTTAACCGCGGCATTCGAGATTCGAACATACCCTGAAAATTTCATGTTTTTAAGTCGTTCCGTTCGAGAATCGTGTATACCGCGGACGGACAGACTTGGATTTTTCGACGGATTTTGAACCGCCATATTTACGGAACCCCTAGTCTAATTCTGCTCATTTATGAACGTGATCACGACATTCGAGATTCGAACCTATGCATCTTCATAACTTATGTAAATGCGAACTTATTGATATTTGTATACAGAAATACAAAAATTCGAATAGTTGGCGCGCGGTTCTCGACCAATGAAATGATGCGGTTGCCATGAGGCACTGGAAAATGTTTGGCTGTCAAATGATCTCAGTTTCATCATAATCGTTTCGCTTACTGATTTTACTCCGAAATTTTGGTGATTTCGTTACGATTTGGTCTTTATCTCAACTCTGAACATGCCACGAAATAATTACACATCCTAGGAATATGCATTTCATTTATGGTGATCCAGATAAAGGGAGGTTCCCCACACCTGAATCCGTTAGATTTTTTTCACTGGGGTTGCCTAAAAGACGAGGTCCATTCGGTGCCAATCAGAACTCTTGAAGAGTTACGTCGCCGTGTCCAGCAAGCTGCTTCAAAGATTTCCTATCAGTGTCAAGCGCGAAATCTGAAGAGAGCGTTCATTCGTAGATGTCTAGCATGTATCAGAGTAGGCGGCAGACAATTCGAACATTTGTTATAATAATCTGGACATCGCACATACTGAATTATTAGTTCTTCCTCACGAATTCTTAATAACTAACTACTCAAAACAGTGTAAAAAAATCTATTTGATTTTAACTTCGACGAATATGATATTACTATGTAACGTTGTTTTTTATGAAGCCCTTATCATCAGGTACAGACTGAGAGGTGAAAGTATCGAACCTTCAATATTTTATTATTCAGTCGAATTTGCTCCTTCTGTATACTAATAGCAATAACTTCGCATTTACATAAGTTATGAAGATGTATTGTACCATTTTGAAATTTACATGAAAGACGCATATTTTTTTTTGAGTTGGCCATACAGGCTTTCTCAAATTTTATTTCCACCATGAACGATTAAACTTACACATTATGGAATATTCATCACATTTTATGATGAAATTTGAAGTTGGACATTTTTTTCCAAAAAAGTTACAACAGATATTTATACGGTTTTCGGCATATCTATTGGTATTTCAATGAAGAATAATTCACCATGAAGAAACTGATGGATTTGATCCACTTCTGAGCGTGATACACAGAAACGCAACGTGATGTGCAAGAAATCATTATTTTGAAAAAAAAAATATTTCTAGTGGGGATAGATTTTTTTTCAGAGTCCAATAGCTCTTCTATACAGTGTTACAGGATTATCTATTCATTCCGGGACACCCTGTATATAGTGTAAAACTATTCAATACAGTGGAATTATCATTTTTATTAACCCCAACCTTACCTAACCATTCCAATGTTTTTACTAGTTATTCTGCTTTTCGAGACGGAGAAAAAAAACAAATTAAAAACCATGAGAATCGGTCCTGCCGTTCTCGCGTTATAAGTTTTCGCACAAACCCGACTTTGTTTTATATATTGAGATAATAACTTATCGAACGGCCATCGACCTAGGTTTTTCTGCCAAGTGTTTGAATGATCTTGGTCAACAATTTTCAAAAGAATAATTACATTGTTTTCTTATAAAATCTCCAAACGTCTCTTCATTCTGAAACGATTATTAACAGAGCCCGCTCAAGAGAATGCCAATTCCTTGTGCAGGGCTCGGAGTTATAAAACGCTGTGACGTAACGGTTCAATAAAAGCCTACTTCTACATCGAGATATTATAGTCGACAAGCTGTAGTGCAGGATGGACCAACAACTCCGAAACCATGGTACGCAGTTGCGATCGATGGTTATCTAGATTGTCTTTTTGAAGAAGCTCACTATGGGAATTGACTCCATTTAGTTATAAATAATTATTCTACCCTTCCCAGAAGGTTCACTGTGGAAATTTCAGGGAGACGTTTTGAAATTTCTCATTGTACAATTCCAAAGGTTTATTATTTGAATTAAACCAAAAGAACTATTTCCTATTCACAAGTTCGAAATCCAATCAAAGACTAATTAGGCCTAAAACTATTTATTTCTACATTCCAATAAGACACGTGATTGTATATTCAGATGTGCAGTATTTTCATTTCTCATTTTGGTTTACATAATTATACCAATTATCCAGTGTTTTGATTGAAATTAAACCGTTTATTGTGAACAAATCAAAAGAAATCAAAGACTGAAGTTTCTGATACGCTCATTAGTGTATCTATAAATGGAAAAAAAATTGTCACAAATGAAACACATCTGGTGGTTGTTTTATGTATTCAACAATTCACTAATATATGGTACAAATATAACATACCCACACTCATATCTTACATAAAAATCAGTGATCGTTTTTCTGTGTATAAATAAATTGAATATTGCAATGAAAAAGACCTAAGCTGTTTTGGCACGGATTGCAGCACGTTTTGCTGTAACAGCCTGGAAACCTGATTTGATACTTGCTACTGAGCACCTGGAGCCGCAAGTTTCACATTGAAGGAAGAATAACCTAGTATCTTTTTGTAGAATTGTATCGGGAGATCTGCATGTGTGGCATGTGACATATTCTTTGATATACCTGAAATAAAATAATATTTCTGAATGAATTACATACTCTAATAAATGGGTAATTTCATGTAGATCGGGAGGTCAAATGTTGACATTTGGTATAACATCGATGGCGTTTTTGGGTGCTTTGGACAACTACAGTTTATTAAAAGTTTTCATCCTGGAAACAATGAACTGTCGCCAACATCAATGAAACTAATTATACATCCACTGCAAAATAAACATAAAAAGGGCGTACCACAAGGCAGTATCCTCGGCCCCTTACTATCATATGTATAAATGATTTCTGAATATTCTTGAGAGAGGGATTTGATAAAAATTTCCAATAGGGATGTAAATTGTCCCCAAAATAGTTTTTTTGCTAGTTTAAGGTGTGCAGAACAGTGGTGTGGTAGAGACCAGTTACATGTGAACATGAGATCTTGGGGGCCATTTGATCGTACCATTAGTAGAAATAAGACGATCTGAAAAAGTAGTTTTAAGGAATTGAATGACTGCTCGTGCGATGAGACTAGGACAACCATCGTGTTGAAATCAGATATCATCGAAATTGTTGGGAGTTGTCGGGATAATTTGGTTCTGTAACAGTTCCAGATATTTGAAAGCGTTCAGGTTGCCATCGCTAAAGAACGGGCTCTACCATGTAATTCCCCCAGAATACCGGACCAAACATTAAGTTTTTGTGGATACTAGGTATGCACAGAAATATTCTTATGTTTATTTTTCCATGATCAATATCATACCACTGATGGGTTATGTTATCTGTTCAAGGAAAACGTGAAAACGATGACTCATCAGTGAATGAGATAAAGTTTTAAACTATTTTCATCAACGTTTCACAAAATTCCATCAGTTTTATTTTGTCCCCAGGAAAAATTGCATAGCTGAACTTTATAACAATTGTAAAAATTCCTTCTCAAAATATTCCGAACACTTATATCAGCCATATCAACTTGTTCAGCAATTTGTGTACCTGAACAAGGTGTACTCGTTTCAACAGCAGCACACACATCTATCTCTCTATTCTGATCACTCAATAACCACAAGGAAAATCCAGGTCAGGGTTAAAAAAAATTATGGAACGTTTGTATCACTGAAACAACAACCTGTAAATCGAAAATTTGCAAATCCGTTCACATATTTGAAAACAACACAGAAAACTAAACTGAAAGCTGTGCTTTACATTTTTGCGCAGGCAATTTTACTCCAGAAAATTTTAACTCAAAAGTTGAGTTTTTAAGGACCTGGATAAGAATAATAATATAGTCTTATTATTTTTCATAATTTGAAGATATTTCTGTTCATGGTACAATTAATAGTGAAAAGTATTGTGGCTGAACGATTTTCTCCTTGAAGCGGCGCATGCTTTATACCCAGAGGGGTGGCGTTTTCAGCAGAATAATGGAAGATGCCATACTTCGGCCTATACACAAGCTTGGATGCAAGAACACCAAGCGACAACAATTTCAGCTTCACCAGATCTTAGTCCCATTGAAAACATATGGGGACTAATGAAGATTGAAGTTGAACGAGCAGCGCCACGAAATAAAGATGATTCAATTAAGTCAGTTTTACAGTCCTGGACTACCATCGAACCACGAAAATTATGGAGGTGATCTAGTTTCGGGTGTATCTCGATGTTTAGTCATGTGTTTACACTTAAATGGAGGTTGTTAAAGAAAATAAGATGAATATTTTATTATAATTTTCTAATTTAAGAATTAAAAATATATACTCAATAATTACAATTGAGCTTTGTTTTTTCGGATACTTTCTAGACGGACTATAGATTTATCAAAACTGTTGAATCCATTAATTCTTCAATAATCATCAAATACATTAGTTACCATTTGTATAGTTACATTGCGTATTTTGCAGGTACTTACTAGTAATAAATTAATTAACGCCCCATATGTACATATCTAATTATCAAAATTGATAGTGCTTGAATATTGTTATTGAATGTTTCAGTGAAATAACTGAGATGAATAAAGTCGTTTTCGTAAACGGCTCGAATTGCCCTCCATTTTGGTCAATACTCTATACATTTCCGTACTTATTTGAGAATATCCCAAAAAGATTTGTGAATTACATTTGGATTGCTCTTTACTTCCCTGCTAACTTTTTGTATTTTTGTAATAAGCTGATCCTGAGTATTAATCTAAGAAGAATATACTAGTTATTTTAGACGTCCCAAGATATATTAATCTACAGGATTAAAATCAGAGGATCTTGATGGCCAGTTATGAGCCAATGGGATGCAGTTACGCAGTTTCTTATTTTTTGAGGAAACTATTTGGGCAATTAAAATTTTGAAAAGACCATCTGAATCATCGGTTTTGGAAAAAAATCTTTTATATGAACCCTTTTTTCAATTTTCTCGACAGTTTTCGAGTAAATTTGTTTGGAACATAAGAGTGAATATGGATTTTCAGGGCAAGCGTGTCGTAACTTGAGGAATTCCATATAAGAGCATTGTATCCGACTTTTCCGATAGAAATTTATTTGAATAATAGTTATCCAATATAGATGACCATGAATCAAATTTGGGAAAATTGCTCACCACTACTACAGTTAAGGTTACGTTTTTTGTTTGTTTGTTAACATCCTGACTATCCTAGATCTCTGTGAGACCTCTCATAAGCTCATAGTTTGTACGAGTTAGGAGATCCGGTTGTGTTGTGTTAGACTTTGGTACTGTGTCCTTATGCCACCTGAGATACAGCACTGTTAATTGTTTACCTAACAGTGAATGGTGGAACCGTACTCCAGGTCAGAAAATTTCTTTCCCGATCGGAGGATTCAATCTTGGGATCTTTCGATCACAAGCCAAAATTTATGGTTATAGGGAATGATACATAGTGTTCATACACATTACCAATGAAGTTCCCACTGGGTGACACGATAGAGCGCCGTCTAAACTCTAGGATTATGAAAATAGAAAATTTCATAAAAAAAAACAGGAACTCACCTTCTGAGGACATTTTCAATTTGTTTCTGTTGGAACCTTCCCTTGATAATCAGTTGACTATTTCCATCCACAGACCCGCTGGTACCTAATTCAGCTAGTAGAAAGTCCAACAAATGTTTAGGCTGGCGATGAAGCATCTTACAAATTTCAGTGAAATTGGCAAAGGAAGTTTTCTTGGTACCTATACGCACGACTTGAGGTGGTCTCATGACGAATTTCTGTTTCTTTCCTGCTGCCATATCGGGATTTTTGTCTCGCATTATTTCAAAGGCACGATTAAGTAATTCATCATAAGTATAGTCACGATCCGAGCCACTCCACTGATTCGAATTGTCTTCAACTTGAAAAGAGAAAAATTAATCAATTTTGAAGAGATTTGAGGCTTCAATATAATACACTCATATAATGTAAATGGGGTTTTAATTTAGAATCTTTTCCATTATTTATTCAAACAGAGGATTTGGAGTTTCTACATAGAATTCATAAGTACATACAAACAAGTAACGATTTGTTTTTCTTGACAAGAAAGTTATTTCCATCTATAGAACAGAAACTGCGCCAAATTACTTTTTCTATGATCATCCAAAAAGTTACCACTTTTTGCAGTATCTACTGTGCCAAAAGTTTAACATTTTTACAAAGTGCAAAAAATTAAGGAAAAGAGAAAAAGAGTCAGGAGCTTTCGAGCGCTCGTTCACCCACCTTGCAGCATTTTCCAGTTTTCGAAACCAATTGAAGACATTTTTGACAGCTATCAAAAAATTTCAAACTAAGGCGAAACATCAGACTTCACGTCAGTGGTGACAAATTTTTTTTTCCATAATTCGCTGAATTTTCTACTGTATCTATGGTCTCGGTAATGCAATCTGGACATATTTCGCACGTAGTTTGAATATATTATTCTTCTTCTATGTGCAAAATTTCATTCCAAGCCAATCAGTAGTTTCGAAATTTTCAGGAAAAAAATATTTTGAACGGCCATATTACAGAACCGCTAGTCTAATTTCGCTCTTTGATAAACGCGACCGCGACATTGGAGAACCTAAGCTATCCTGAAAATCCCTAGTCCCAGCAGTGAGAAAGTTATAATTTTCTATGGTTCTGGTGGTGCGATCTGGACAAAATTTTGCATGTAGCTTGAACTCCTCATTTTCCATTAGAGTGGAAAATTTCATCTCGATCGAATCTTTCGATTTAATCAGGAGAACAAAATTTCAAGCGACCATATTTACGGAACCCCTGGTGGAATTTTGCCCAATAACGAAGTTAACAGCGGGATTCGAGAGTTATCGTGCTTACGGTCAGACTTGACTTTTTCGACGGATTCGTTATCAGTGAGTCGAACCTCGTCAATTAAGTTCATTTTCGGCTGAAAATTCGAAAAATACAGACATCGTGAAGAAATGATATACCAGGAACCTTTGGAAACATCGTTCATATTTTGGGGTGTGTGAAATGAGGTAAATCGATTGAATAGAATCTTCCTTCAACATTTGTCCACTTTGTTCGTAGCTTTTCCCTAATTTGAATAGTTCATGTTATTGTGAAAACTATTTTGAGAATTAGTAATAGGTATGTATTTCTATTGTGGAATACCCTTCAATAAAATTTGAAATAAAAATTTCAAAAACATACACAGCATTTGCAAAAAGCATATTTGTTGTACTCAGCATGCATTGTGCAAAAAATATTCACTTTTTGCATTAGTTACACAAATAACTGTTTCAAAACCTTTACCTTTTTCAGGAACTTCCCTCACATCATTGCAGCATGTAGGAGGCAACTTTTCTTAGATTAAAATGTATTTCAAGGGCAACCGATAAACGATTGCAATAACTATTCAATCAAACATGGTTCATAAATAAAAAATTTTGAAGCGCCAAATATTTTAGGTCTAAAAATGATTGGCATAATTCTTGATTGTAAACCGCAGACAGAAAAACATTCGACAAACTTATTCATACTTACTATTCTCTTTATCATCCCTTTCTTCAGTTTCAGCCATGATGTCCTCCAAATCTTTCTTTTTCTTCTTCTTTTTCATTTTACTGAAATCTATCATGTCCATGTCAAAATTATCATCAACTCCATCTTCATTGTTAGTAGTCTCAATAGTGTTTTCAATATTAATATCGTTCAGGGCCACATCTAGTTCTTCTGTACTGAAAGGTTTCTTCTTCTTTTTCTTCTTTTTGGTGAAATCTAGATCCAAATCCATGTCTTCAGCATCTTCATCTTTTTGTTGTTTAGGGTCATCCTCTCTCATTTCCATATCTCCATTTCCAACTTCTTGAATATCATTCCCCTCTAATAAAGCTGTTTCAATATCAAAGGTGGTCTTCTTCTTCTTCTTTTTCTTCTTCAATGTAGGATCGAATATCTGTAACAAAAATGTTTTCATTTATTGCACAAATGTATAATTTGAAAAGGCTTCAAAAACATTTGTATTCAGCCCCAAAGCTCCCTTCAAGTTTAATATTCTATATTATCAATATATCGCACCCGTCATAGAATAAGGAGACAACTCAAAAAAGGTCCATTTTGTGTTAGTGACGGTATTGAACTCAGGAAGTAACCGATTTCTTATGTGCAATAACAGAATAACTCTAGTTGGCCTCTCTGCCACATAAGAGACTGTTCGTGAAAAAGGAAACATTTCAAATTTTTTGGAAAAACAGTAGAATATTCCAAAAGGGGAAAAATTGCATTAATTGAATCTTGGGTGCTGGAGTTATAATGTTCAAATGGATAGCTGCAGTTATTATGAATGTTCAGCGTGTTAAATTGAGTAAGTACACAAAATTCTAGAACAAAAACTTCAGTAAACCAAAACTTCAAATACGATTTCCCAACAAAATCAATTTTTGAGTTGTCTTCCTATTCTACGACGGGTGCGATATTATAATGATCTATATACTGTTTTACACAAAAGTTCATCATTTCCAAATAACTCTGTTGCCCCTATATGCCTATATATAGATTTCACTGTGGAGCAAAACTTTCAACCTTCACAGTACAGAGCCAGATAAATATCAATATTTAATGACAAATTAATACTTAAAATCTCATGATAATAGCAATAAAGTTTCGTCTAAAATTTTTGATATTGGAAATAATAATTCAGGGGCGGTTTCCTTGAATTACCTCGGTGATTTGCTGAAGTGCATTTAATGTATTGAATTTTTCAATCAAGAAGGAAATAAATAGCTATGGTTTAAGGCTGTCGTTTAATACAAAAAAATCATGGGAGATACTTTGGTGAAACGGTATATTCCTGAGTAAGGACTCACATCACAATCAAAGAAATATAATTTTGCACTCTGCTCTAGTCATTTAAAAGTCATCAAAAATGATACATTTAAGAAGTATAGGAAAAAAAAGTTCTATAAAATAGATCATTTTTTATATAGATATAGACTCTATATCTATGCCTACAAGTTTTTTAAAAAGCGAGCTATCCTAGGACACTGTGAGACCACTCAGAAGCTTTGGAAAAATGTAATTTGGATATTCGGAATAGTAAAGTTCAATGTAAAGTGATAGACAATTGGGATCGACATTTATTTTTTCTGAATAAGTAAATGAAAAGATCTACATTTTAGAAGACCAAACATTGCTTTTCAATATGCGAGCTAACCAGATCAACGATCAAAATGAAGACTCTTGAATATTGATAATTTTATATTATAATAACTGGGGATTATTTAGAGATGAAGCCTCATGAAATGGTAGACACAAAACAAGAGAAAAAGTTTCGACAAAGTCACTTCCATATGCATATTTGTTGTAAATCGGTTAAGAGTTCTAGAATCGGATCAACCGATACTGATATAAGATAAAATTTACTAATAAATATATATACAACCCTGAGGTTCTTCTACCTTTCAGGTCAGGGTATCCGAGGTCTGACTGATCACCGAAAAGTAAAAAATTGTTCAAGTTACGAAGACCACGGCCCCCACATGTTCACTTCAGGAAATATGTAAAGTAGGAAACTTACCGCTTCATCTTCTGCCATTTCGATTTGTTTTAAATGGCAGCGACTTCAAATTAAGAAAGAGATAAACACAAAAGGTCCCTTCGTGAATTATTAGAAAGTGCAATTTTCTGATATTGCATCAGCCAAAAATTCTCTATACATAGACGTATGACGTATGACGTATCTTGATCTTGCTTGCAGCATACGAAGCATAGAATATCAGAAACAGAAACAACTTATCATAGAACATAGATAAAAGAATGTTTTCTGTAACAAGTAACTAGTGCATCCGTTGATTGCAAAACTTGTCATACTGGTCGATTATAGACTGATTTGAAATTTGAAACATTGAATAAATTATCATTCAATGCTTATACCTATCCAACACAATCACAGAGCCCACATGTATATATACTTTCTCTATTCCCGATTCCAACTACCCATGAGGGCGCTGCGAACTGTAAACAAACATGGAGGAAAACGAGTATTTTTTTGGGATTTATTCTGAAGTGTACTTGGTTGTATTAATTAACAGTTCAATAGTGGCATGAATCAAGCCCTTGCAATCTAGCTTGATGCTACCCAGCATTTATTATTTTTTTTCTTTTATTCTGCTTTTTCCGTTTTGATTTCAGGATAGATATTCAAAAATTGGGAAGGCTATTAGGAACAGATGTGGAATGTTATTGAAAATCACAAAAAAAACAGATCCAGGAGGATTATGAGGCTTGTCCTATTAAGGCCCTCAAATGCATTGAGAAGAAGTCCCGGTCGAAAATTTGAAAAAAACTTTCTGATGCGGAGCAAAAAAGATGGATTGATTTATTGATAGCAAACTATGCTAATTGTGCACTTAGTAAACACAAGTAGGTATTCTATTCAGAGTAACCAATAAGATTAGTTTTGAATTAACCCCTTATTTTTTGTTGGTGTATATATATATATATATATATATATCAAGGATTTTTTTAACGTCTGAACTATGTATCAAATACTATCAAAGGTAATTATAATGGCTGGCAGACAGAAAGATGTTAAATGAAATCAAATGAACTTCGGAAAAATCTACTTCCCCAGGCGGTAATCTGGAAACGTGGGTTCGAATCCCGCCTGGGGAAGTAGATTTTTCCGAAGTTCATTTGATTTCATTTAACATCTTTCTGTCTGCCAGCCATTATAATTACCTTATATTTTTTTTTTTTTTTTTTTTTTTTTTTTTTTTTTTTTTCACCATTATGGGAGTCTCATCTAAAAAGACCGGGTCTGCATGACCAAGGACTTCCTAGGTAGCTGTTAGGAACATTCTGACGATTCTTGTTGTCCAGAGTATCACCTCCTTCTGTGCTTTGCTCATCAATTCCTGATGCAGTTTCAGGAGCTGTGTGTTTTCTGCCAGGTGGCTCTCAACCAATCCATTCGTGGAAATTATCAGGGGTAGAATCCTTACTGTTCGTAGCTGGTGTATTTCTTTCATTTCAAAAGCTAGATCATGATATTTTGTTAGCTTCTCCGTATAAGCTTTACTGATGTTGTCATCCGCCGGCACGGTTATATCGATGATGGTTGCTTTGCGGTTTCTTTTGTCGAAGATAACAATGTCGGGTCTGTTGTGCGATATAGCTCTGTCCGTTATTATCGGGTTGTCCCAGTAGAGTTTGAATTCACTGTTTTCCAATACAGGTTTGGGTGAGTATTCGTGTGCCCTTCGAGAGGTAAGTATAAGTCCTACTTTTATGGCAATCGCCTGATGGTAGATTTTTGCCATAGCATTGTGCCGCTGTGTGTACTCTCTGGGTGCTAAAATGGAGCATGATGACGTTACATGTTGTATGGTTTCCAGGGCTTGGGAGCATTTTCGGCATCGGTCAGTTGGTATGTTCTTTTTTGCGATATGTTTCATGTAGGCTCTCGTTGGCACCACCTGATCTTGGATTGCAGCGAGACGCCCCTCGGTTTCCGGGAATAAATATCCAGATTTAAGGTAAGTAAGTGACTGTTCTTTGTTTACTCTTTTGTTTTTCAGTGCCTCCGGATACCTGCCATGTAAAGGTTTGCCGTGCCACTCGTCCAGTAGTTGGTCAGGTGATGGCGTTTGTGGTGGGTTAGTTCTGCATGCCAGATTTAGAGCAGTGATGTTGTGGTCTTCTTCACATATTGATTGGAAGAACGGTAAGTTTTTCGAGTGGAAATATTTTCTTAGTTCTGCTACCGCCTTATTGTGGGCCATCTCAACATTGGTTAGACCCCTACCTCCCTGATGCCTAGGCATGTAGAGTCTGATCACTGATGCATGGGGATGGTGAATACCGTATTTGGACATAAGCACTCGTACCTGCGTGTCGATCGCCTTCAAATCTGTGCTTGACCACTCTATCACACCAAAGGAATAGGCTATGCTTGGAATCGCCCATGTGTTTATTGCCGTGAACATTGCCTTTGAGTTGAGTTTACTGCGGAGAATTTTTTTCAATCTATCGAAGAATTTATTTTTGAAAACTTCTTTTTGGTTGGATGTTCTTATCTCCAATGCTTGTTGTATACCCAGGTACTTGTATGTTTCTTCTGGACTTAGCTCTTTTATAGTCACCTCATCTACAGACATAATAGAAGACGTAATATTGCAATCGAAATTGCCGGTAGGACAGGTCGGGGGCGGTTGGGTTACGGTAACACTTAGTAAAAATCTCGACATTCTGGATATCTAAGGGGAAAAAATGTTATAATCTTTTCAGTTGAAATGCAAAGAACAGAACAGTAAGGGGCAGCCAAGGTCGAGGACGTGCGGGGGCGGTGATATCTGAAGTAGAAACGAAGAATTTCTTCTTGACCAGCAAAGATCTCTCAATGAGAGGTCAGGGGCGGTTGGATTTCGAAATTTTTTCAGTTGAAATCTCCTGATTAAACGATCATCGCATAATTTTGCACGAACGGCCATAATCATTCTCCACATAAATACGGAATGTCAACTCAAGCAGATCATCAGTTTCCAAATTATAGGGAAAAAATATCAAAAAATTACAAAAATTAATAACTCCGGAGTCACTCGACTGGTTTCGCCTATTAACGAACTTATCCGGGATGTTTGGACCCTGCTTACGGATGGACGTATAGAATTGATTTGGACACAGATGATTTCATCCAACTTGGTCGTTTAAGACCATTTTTGGCCCAAAATTAAAGACATTGTGACAAAATGATAACATCATTGTTCATGGATAACCATCCCGCAATTCATGAATAGATTTTTTCCTTTTGCTTAATTCTCGTCGAAGGCCGGCGTAAAGTTAGGAAAAGATAACAAAATTCAATATGTTTCTATCTGAAGATCCAACTATGTATGCTCAAAACTGTTTTTGTTCCTGTAAAACCTGAGAGGTGGGGAATTTTTAATGGAAGATTCAGATTTTTTGCTCCGTAGTAAATTTTTTTTTCGATTGGACAATCCAGAATTTGTTTTCTCCACAATTATAAACTAATTTTTTTTTTAATATTATCAAAATATGTTTCCAATTATCAAAATTAAAGGGAATAGGTAGATGCGCTTCGTAATGATTAATGAGTCCGACGTAATCGTTTGAGATGATTTCGAAATGAAATTTGTAAATTATAAATTTACGCAATTTGATAGAGCTCCTGCTTCATTGAAATAACTAATCTGCTTTAATCCCACATTGTTGTACGAAGATAACCTCAAAGTCCTCAAAGACACCATTACTCCTCTAGAATTTACACTTCTCAAATACATAATGTTCCTGATGAAGAGAACGATCATGAATAAAACGTTAACTAAACATAAGTTTACTGGAAATATATGAAACAGAGATTTGATTCAAATATTTCGCATATTTTATAAAAATAGCAGGCCGAATGGCAAAGGTACGTAATCATCATTATCTATCGACTTGATTATTCATTGTTATCTTATTGAATTGTGAGGGTTCATATTTCACATTTGAATAATCACAATTCACCCATCATGATAATATCAAAAAATATTTATCACATCAGTGATAGATTTTTTTTTCGAATATTATCAAAATGTGTTTCCTATTATCAAAACTAAAGGGAATAGGTAGATGCGCCGACGTAATCGTTTCGAAATGAAATTCGTAAATTATAAATTTACGCAATTTGATAGAGCTCCCGCTTTCTTGAAATAACTAATTTGCTTTAAACTCACATTGTTGTATCTCAAAGTCCCCATAGACACCATTACTCCTATAAGATTTGACACTTCTAACATGATGTACCTGATGAAGAGAGGGCTTAGAACGATCACGAATAAAACTTTAACCAATAGTAATAGTTAACTGGAAATATATGAAACAGAGATTTGATTCAAATATTCCGCGTATTTTATAAAAATAGTAGACCGAATGGCAAAGGTATGTAATCATTATTATCCATCGACTTGATTATTCATTGTTATGTAATGTTAAGGCCAAATCCATCAGTGGCTTTCGGATTCAAGTCAGAGATTTGATTCCGCGCAGCCAGGTTTCCGTCTCTCAATGAAGAATATTGTTTGCTTGAAGTTCATTTTCGGATTATATATTGTATGATTTTATGTTTTGTTTTTTTTTTTTTTTTGAGTGAATGGAAATAACTTGTTCAATTTATAAGGTTTAGTATTGTCTTTTTGATAGGTAAAAGTGTAAGAGTAGCTTTTAGCTAAATTTTAACCTAATAAAGACGATTTATTATTATTATCTTATAGAACTGTGAGGTTTCATAATTCACCTTTCAATAATCAAAATTCACCCAACATAGTGTTCATAAAATTTTAAATGAAGCTGAACCTGGAATATCAAATAATAGTTATCACATCAGTGATAGATTTTGAGCGCACGTACTTATTACACGAAGGCTATATCATTTCGTCACGATGTCTGTAATTTTCGAATTTTGAGCCAAAAATGGTCTCAATGGACAGAGTTCCACTCACTGATGACTAATCCGTCGAAAAATTCGAGTCTGTCCGTCCGTCCGTCCTTATACACGAAAACTCTCGAACAGAACGACCTAGGGGTTCCGTAAAAATGGCCGTTTGAAATTTTGTTCTCCTGATTGCTTCGAAACCACTGATTCGATCGGGATGAAATTTTGCACGGAGATGGAGTGTTCAAGCACAATGCAAAATTTTGTCTAGATCGCATGACCAGAACCATAGAAACCATAGAAAATTATAACTTTCGGAAGGAAAGACCTAAGGACTTGAAACTATTAGGGTTGGTTCGGATCGCGAATTTCGTAGTCACGTTCATGAATGAGCAAGATTAGACTAGGGGTTCCGTAAATATAGCATTTCAAAATATTTTTCTCTTGATAATTTCGAAACTGCTGATTGGATTGGATTGAAATTTCGCACATAGATGAAGAATAATGTATTCAAACCACGAGGGAAATTTTGTCCAGATCGCATCATCAAGACCTTAGATACCGTAGAAAATTCTAGCGAATAATTGAAAAAAAATCACCTGAAACACTGACGTGAAGTCTTAGTTTGAAAAATTTTTGAATTTGTTTCTGAAACTGGAAAATGCGAATCTACCTACAAGGTGAAAGAACGAACAGGGTCGAAAGAATATTGGAAAAGCGGCATTCGCCTTAAGTTTTTTTCACTAGTGCTAGAGCCTCTAGCACAAACGCGAATCTACGTACGAAACGTTCGGGAGCTATCCTTGCATTTGAGCATTTTATCAAACAGCATTATGTCGCACAATATCGTTTTTTGGGAAAAGATATGAAAAAACTATATTGCAAAGCCAATTCTTTCAGTGATAATGTTTGCTCTGCATACTAGGGTTTGAATTATTCCAACCACATGATACTGCGTTTTGAAGTACATACCATAATCGAAATCAGTTTTTTGATTCGAAATCTAGGATAATAAGTGTTACCCTTATCGATGATATCCAGGATGGAAAAGAGGATTTAGAATAAAAAGTGACAAAAAAATCGAGAAACGCACACATTGAGGCAAATTTCTGCATCCCAAATTAATAATTTCAGGAACTTAACGCGATTTATAATTTCTTAACTTGAAATTTCTAGATTGTGTAATAAATCTCATTCAAATTCTGTTAGGGTAAAATCGGTCTAGTGGATTCAGGGTTATTACATTTGAAATTTTTCCAAGAGAATTTCGATATTTCGGGAACTATTCGTCAGAATAAGCTGGAATTTGTTTGATGAATAATAAAGGTATCGACTCGATGGAATTTCCAAAAATAGCTCTATAGTTGTACCGTAAGAACAAAATGAAGATTGTCTGACTTCTTCCACCGTTAACACGCGCTTTTACCACAAAAGTTTACAGCTCTCTATTTGAAAAAATGCGTTTTGAAATATGAAGTTCTATGAATATAACACTTTTCGAGGAGATGTTTGAATTTCACATTCTTATAAAGGTGAGACAAAATGTGGTCTTATGTTGGTACACACTACATAATGGGCATCAAGCATCGATCAAAGTGACACCGGTAATACATCAAACTCAATTTTGTCCCGAAGAGGACAAAATGTCTTTTGATCAGCTGCTCATCAGTTTTATATCAACTGATTCCCCTTTTGGGTAGTAGATGATATATGGTAATCAGCAAAACACTCTACGTGGAACTAAGGAATATATAATATATGATATCAAACTGAATCACTTTTTCACGTTTTACTTTTTATGTTTCCAACAGACGATCAGATAATCCGTTCAGTTAATTTGTCTGAAAATCTCCAGATCACCCGAATCAAAACAATTCAAGCTTGTTTTAAAAAACTGATCGTTTTTATTTTCCCCGGTTGAATAGCGGCTCAATAATCATGAATTTTGTGGAATTACATTCGTAAATATTTATACATGTTTGAGCAGTGACCAACAAGTCATCTCCCGTACTACAACTAGCCCTTCTTAAAATGCAGCTGTGCATGTAGACGAAAAATATCGACCGCTAATTTGCTTGCTACAGTAAACCCTTCTGATCTTTCACCGAATTGCGTCGAATACCTAATACCATATGTCTGTCTAACTGTAGAAACGGTCGCCTATCATCATCGAGGAATTTCGTGTGAACTACGTATTTATTTCATTGAAAATATTCATTGATATTTTGAATTAACTTACTTCACAACTTTGTGTTAGATTCGGAACCAATTATTTTTAGCATATTGCATGATTGAAAATATAATAAATTTTTTTTTCAAGTAGTCTGACTCGACTTCAATTTTCTGTTTCATCACGTGGAGGGTGGAGAAGTAATTGAGCCGAAACAATTATCTGAAAAATCAAATCATTCGGGAACTTAATCAGTCGAAATGAATTACTATCAATCAGAAAAATCAAAACGAATATAATCGATGCAAATTCCATCGACTTGATGTTTGATTATATCTTATCCTCATAATTTTTGAGCGCTCGTACTACTTACACGAGGGCTATATTATTTCGTCACGATGTCTGTATTTTTCGAATTTTGAGCCGAAAATGGTCTCAATCGACTATGTTCGACTCACTGATGACGAATCCGTCGGAAAATTCGAGTCTGTCTGTCCGGCCGTCCCTCCGTAAGCATGATAACTCTCGAACGGAACAACCTAAAGACTTGAAATTTTCAGTGTGGGTTCAGTTCCCAAATGCCTCGGTTGAGTTCGTTAATGGGCCAAATTCCACCAGGGGTTCCGTAAATATGGCCGTTCAAAGTTTGGTTCCACTGATTACTTGAAAACTACAGATTCGATCGAAATGAAATTTTGCACTCAAATGGAGAATGAGGTGTTCAAGCTACATGTGAAATTTTGTCCAGATCACATGACCACAACCATAGAAAACATAAAAAATGGTTACTTTTGAACGGAAATGCCTAGGGACTTGAAATTTTCAGGATAGGTGTGGATCTTGAATGTCGTGATCAGGTTCATCTATGAGCAAAATTATACAAGGGGTTCCGTAAATATGGTCGTTTGAAATTTAGTTTTCTTGATAATTTCAAAACAACAGATTCGATCGTGACGAAATTTTGTATATTAATGGAGAATGATATATTCAAGCTACATTTCTCCAGATCACATGACCAGAACCATAGAAAATCATAACTTTCGAACGGAAAGGCCTAGGGACTTGAAATTTCCAGGATAGGTGTGGATCTGAAATGTCGCGTTCACGTTTATCAATGAGCAGAATTATACTATTTACGGAACCTCTGTAAATACGGTCGTTTGAAATTTTGGTTTCTCGATAATTTCGAAACTTCGGATTCGATCGAGATTAAATTTTGTGTTTTAATCGAGAATGATATATTAAAACAATATTTTGACCAGATCGCATTACCAGAACCATAGAAACCATAGAAAATTGTAACTTTTGAACGGAAAGGCCTAGGATCTCGAAATTTTCAGGGTGCGTTTGGATCGCGAATATCGCGGCCACGTTCATCAATGAGCAAAATTAGACTAGGGGTTCCGTAAATATGGCTGTTCAAAATATTTTTTTCCTAATAATTTCGAAATCACTGATTGGATTGGGATGAAATTTTGCACCAAGCTTAGGAATAATGAATTCAAACTACGTGCCAAATTTTGTCCAGATCGCATCGCCAAGACCATAGATACCGTAGAAAATTCTAGCGAATTATCGAAAAAAAATTGGTCACCTAAAGCACTGACATGAAGTCTGGAGTTTCGCCTAAGTTTCAGAATTTTTGTTACAGCTGTCGAAAAGTCCTTTAATTGATTTCTAAAACTGAAAATGCGAATCTACCTACAAGGTGCCTGTACGAGCGCTCAGAAGATCCTGCCTTCAGGGCAGTGCTTTTCGTAATTTTTTTATATCTTTCTATTATGCGATCCTCGCGAAATTTTGCACGAACCTGCGCGAGATTACTTCACATCTTAAAACCGAATTGATCGGATTAATAGATTTGATTGATTTTTCGACTCCAAACCTACCGTGAAAAGTAATTTCACTCTGGGCGGCCGTGTGAAGTTTTGTAGAAGTTTTCAAAATGTTTTAGTTGGTTTATGTTACATTATGAGCGATAAATACGACATTTCTTATGTTCTCGCACTGTCCTTTTGACAGGAACCGGAAAATAACTCCTTGCTTTGATAAAGGCAATTTATACGGAACATGTTACCAGAGGATTTTAAATGAAGGATTCCAACCACAGGACTGTTTCAAGACTTTTTTTAGCGCCCGTTTCACTTACACGAGGGCTATATCGTCGGTAAAATGACAAAGGGGCGTATCTGCAACTTTTGGTTTTTCAAGATATCCGCGATCAAAGTTCTCCGGTTTACTACAAATTACCTGATTGAAATTTTCAACGCCTTTTCTACTATAATACCCTGTATTTGCTTCATTTCAGGACTAGATGGGTAATGTGACGCTCAAGAAGCTAGAGTTATGGTTTCCAAAGTGAAGCTAACTCAAAGAATCTGAATTTGCAGATTCGCCCCTTTGTCAATTTACCGACGATATCATTTCATCACGATGTCTGTATTTTTCGAATTTTGAGCCGAAAATGGTCTCAATCGACAACGTTCGACTTGAAATTTTCAGGGTAGGTTCGAATCTCGAATGCCGCGGTTAGGTTCGTTATTGGGCAGAATTCGACCAGGAGTCCCGTAAATATGGCCATCCAAAATTTTGTTCTCCTGATAACTTCGAAACTACTAATTCTATCGAGGTGAAGTTTTGTACTCAGATGAAGAATGAGGTGTTCTAGCAACATGCTGTCTAGATCGCATGACCAGAACCATAGAAACTCATAACTTTCGAACAGAAAGGCCTAGGGACTTGATATTTTCAGGGTTAGATTAGATTTCGAATGTCGCGATCACGTTCATTTGAGCAAAATTTGACTAGGGGTTCCGAAAATATGATCGTTTAAAATTTAATTTTCTTCATAATTTCAAAACTACGGGGCGAAATTTTGTATTTTAATGGAGAATGATATATTAAAGCTATATTTTTTCCAGATCGCATGACCACAACCATAGAAACCATAGAAAATCGTAACTTACGAACGGAAAGACCTAGGGACTTGAAATTTTCAGGATAGGTGTGGATCTCGAATGTCGCATTCACGTTCATCGATGAGCCAAATTAGACTAGGGGTTCCGTATATATGCTCGTATGATATTCAGTTTTCTTGATTATTTCAGAACTACGTGTTCGATCATGACGAAATCTTGTATTTAATTGAGAATGACATATTCAAGCTACATAGAAAATCACAACTTACGAACGGAAAGGCCTAGGGACTCGAAATTTTCAGGATAGGATAGGATAATTTTTTTCAATTGGTTTCTAAAACTCTAAAATGCGAATCTACCTAAAAGGTGTATGAACAATCGCAATTTTTCAAGAAAAGATTCCTGGCAGTGTTATTCCTCGTAGTGCTGATCACAATTGGCCATCGAGGTCTTGTGATTTAATACCTTAAGCCTTTTTTCTTCGGGGCCACGTGAAAGATGAGGTCTATGCCTATGCTCCACAATCGATGCAAGATCTTAAAAATGGAATTCGTAAAGTTATCGAGGACATACTGCCGAATGTGGCTGCAACCGTAGCTGTGGCGGTCATTTGGCTGAAAACTTTTTCCATTGTTGATGGCGTGCCTTCCTCTTTACAATTAAATAAACATACATTGATTTCTCTTGAAAAAAACTCTTTTCTTTCGATGAAAATGAACCTTTCATTGAAAACCCTTCATTTCATGCCAAGTTCCTATTGAAAGCAGCAACGGTCCCGAAAAACACCACTATATAAAAAAAAGTTGTTTCTTGAAGGAATGAGCCCTCCCGAAAAAAAACAGTATACATAGTTTATATATTTTATATATAAACTATGTATGCAGGAAAATTCCTACTATTCATTATAGGTATTGAAATAATCATGGTCCTCAAAAACACCATTACATGGAAAATTATGTTTTTTTTTAAAAAAAAAGGGGGTTGGAAAAAAAAACTCGGTATACATCAACCATATATAACCTCCCGGAGCAATGTATGCGGAAAAAAAAAAAGTCCCCAAAACCACCATTACACATAAATATATATAGTTATAAAGTGTCAATACCACCTCCAAAACAGTAACTCATTTAACGCTGTCGCCTCATATATAACGTTGTCACCTCCGAAATCGGAGGTGACAACGTTTCGCCTTGTTTTTTAGCTTGTTGGATTCAGGATGCTTCAGGGATCAACATATCAAAAAATCGTTTTGAGGTCACAACGCACCCCATTTATGTACTGAACAATCTTTTAGTTCGAGTGTATATCACTGGCGCTAGTGTGCCGAGCTATATATGGAAGAATAACCCTGAGAGACTCTTCGTCCGCTGTCGCCTCCAAAAATGGCAACCTTGTACTTTCGAGGCAGATGTGGACAAGCGGCATATCTCAAAGGGGTTTTATCGCATATTTGGTAGGAGAATGATGCGATGTGAAAGAAAGGCAATTGTGACTTCTTCATCTCATCAGACAATTTCAATATGCTCATATTTCATCTCTGAATCTAGTGAATTCATACAAACCATGATCATACTGAATTTAACGAAATGAAATTCGGTGATTTTCTGGAATATAGAAATATTGGGTGTTCCATTGAAATGAGTACGAAATAATAGTTTAATATGTCGTCAATGCTTTGTCTCATTTTGAACACTAGTAGAGTTATGATTGATCATGATAAATACAGTATTCATTACCGTTATTCTATTATTCACAGCCAAAATCTCATTCCACCAAATTCAATCAAGTCGAAGTTATCGAGTTTTTTCCGCGATGCTCGAATTTACGAAAAAGCGAAATATCTCAAAAACGACAAATATTAAGCATATGAAACTACTATGTTATTTTCGTTATTTCAAGTCCAATCGTCTTGAACTCGTCACTAAATAGAGCGTGAAATTTAAATGTAGGTGAGCCAAAAAATCCGAAAATTGAAATTTTGGACTTAATACCCCTTTGCTCTGAGGTACGGATATGTTTAGGCCTACCACTTTCCTAAGACACCCTGTAAATTTCAAAATAATTTCACAATATAGCCCCAATTGACCTTGATGAATCCACGTTGAAAAAAAAATCCGAAAACTTTAGGTACTGCTTAAGCGTAATCGGGATCCGCATCAACGGTGAAATACCCTGTATATGAAATTTGTTTTTATAAGAGGGTCTCTGTTGAAAATTTGATTTAGGTATTTCAATACATCATAAAAGTATAATCTAATTACTAAAAACTAATACTTTTTCAATAATATGTAATTGTTCCATATTTTATGAACTCGACACAGAAAAATATTGCTAGTACTCGTACATTATTAAGGATCGCATGTCAATTCGTTCGAGACCGGAAGTGATGTCGATTATTAATTTTTTTGAGAAAAAATTTATTGGAAGAAAAGGTTTTGTTATATTTCGACAAGAACTATTTTCTATAAAAATCAAAATGTTAAATGAGCCTACTGACCCGCATTCTGTATTCAACAACAAACGGATGTACCGAAAATAAATGTAGGGTCGAAGGCAAAAAATTATATCTGGGACAGGTACCATATGATGACGAATTTCACTAGGCGGATTTTGGGTATCAATAAAAAGCTTCAATATTTGCACAATTTCTCCTATAAATCGAATATTCGTTTATGGATTCTTTTGGGGAAAATAATTTCTGAATTCAATTTCCATTGCTTTGTTGTTCGTGTCAATCGGTAATATGTGAGAAAAAGGAGAGAAGATTCCCTCTCACCGGGTGTTCCCCGTCACTTCTTGTCCTCTTTTGAAAAACATGGGTGCTAACTTTTTTCACTTCCGAGATACAGAGCGTTGAAAATGAAAACATTTCTGAGTTACTTAACATTTGAGGGGGATACTTTTATCGAAAATATCAGTTTTTATAGAACATCTACTTTGAATTGCTTGAATTCCAGGAACACTAAAATATTAAAATTCTTGAAAATTATTTTCTCGAATATGGATAAGTTTAGGGCCTTCGATGAGGAGTATCGTTTTTGAAGAATAAATATCAAAAATGTTAATTCTGTGGAATTAAATCGGATGATTTTCATATGGCAGAGTATCTATTATCATTGGGGTTTCGATTGTGGTAACGAGTTCTGCTAATATTCCTCGTAAGATCGCTCACATAATTCAGTTTTTCATAAAATGTTGATGATATTTTGTCAGCATACTCCCTTATAGTTGGGATTTCTGCCAATTCTCGAAGTTCCGTGATCCGTTTGTACCTGTTTTTGTTTGTTTTCAAGCGTAGCATCTTGTTCCGAAATGTTTGAAGTGGCCTTATCGGGGCAGCAGATGTTATAATTGTTGTTATTATTGACGCATGAGCGAATCGAAAGAACATCTGTATTCCATATATGATTATTTCGAACTCTTTCACCTTCTCTCCTCCGAAAACCTGGCAACCCTGCAGGAGGTTACAGCGCACTACTATTACGAAATATATGCGGAGGTGACTAGGTCTGATCCATTCAAATAAAATTTTTTCCTAAGAAATTTTTTCCCCTCTCTAGGTACCTTATTATTCGGCTTCCCCTCTACATATACCGACAAAAATTATTTCAATTGCACACCTCCTTCACCCGGAGGTCAGGTTGCCCAATGAACTTAACGGAGGTGACAACGAACTACGGATTCATATATATATATACAGGGTGTTTCATGAGTTGTTGGCCATAGCCTAGTGGTGAATGCAGGTCATCCCGGCCCTTTCAGAAAAGTTGCTTAGTTTAGGAGATACAGGGTGATTTATGGATTTCGGCATGAATTTACGATAGCCATAATTTGGAATCTGCAGTCCGATTCTAATCAAGGGTTTCAAGGGTTTGTTCACTTCAAAAAGTCCTTTCGAATGGCTCACGAAATATCAATATTTTCACGGCAGTTTTCAGAATATCGTGGTTTATCTTTCAAGCTTCAGAATCTAGATTTTTTACATCATTTTTGTTCGGTTTTCGCGGAAATTTCAAATTATTTAACTTCTTTTCAACTTTGTATTCTGTATTCTAAACCCTCAGCAACCACTACGCTGCGTAAAGAAGTAATTAAAGGTATGCTCAGTCGAGCTTTGAATTCTTCTGAAACTACATATTATAATTAATTTAGGGAGAAATGGCGTAAACCCTCTTGAAAAATATAATCAATGAGTACCTAAAAAAAAACTATTGACTTGTATTCCTCAGGAAATTCGCTAGATATCGCTTTCTTCACACATTGAATATTTGTGTTACTTGAATTCAAGGAACGATATTCCTTGCCCCCAAACTGTCAAATTCGAAGTTACTCCAATTTTCATTGAAAATTCGAATTATGTACACCAATGGTGAGTATTTTCGATTCAGAGAAGTTATACAACATCTGAATGACAACTATCCAAATAGATGGATAGGGAATGGTGGCCCTGTGACATGACCCCAGATCTCCAGATCTAACACTTATGAATTATTTTCTGTGGGGTTATCTGAAAGAGAATGTATATGCGGTTGAAATAACTTCTCGGGACCATTTGAGGCAGATAATAGAAGAAGCTTGCACAGAATTAAAACGGAATCCCGATATGATGAGAAGGGGAATAAATAATCTCTTTTTGAGAGCTAGGAAATGTGTCGATATGGAAGTACTCCATTTCGAACATCTCTTATGATACTACTCTTTTAATTCTGTATTGTGGAATGAAATAATTGGTTTTCAAGTATTATGGAAAAATAATAGTATATTATTCAACGAGCGGTAATGTAGGTCATAACTCACGCAGATGAAGTTTGCAGCACGAGCCGAAGGCGTATTAAGTGAGTGTATACAACAATATTCAAGATTGGTGTAGCTGTGTAGGAGTAAGAATATAAAGTCATTGTTTACAGAGAATGTTCTTTTGGCATATTTTAATGAACTTAGCACTAAATATAAAGCATCGCTACTATGGACCTTCTACTCCATGCTAAGAAGCACAATCAACATAAATAATGCATGGTTATAGGTAACTATTGGGATTTGTAAATGAAGTTCTTTCTCTGTACTTGTATCTTAGTATTTATTGTTATAATCGTAGATAAAAAATATTAATACATATCTAGTTATTTGTGTTGTGAAACTAATACACTTTCGGATTATATTCTCCAAAATGGTTCACTTTATAATTCATAACGCACTTAAGCTTTGAAGTTCAAAAATTCAGCGAAAGACAAGAAATATTATGAGGAAAATACCAAAATCAGGACCGCATTTCAAAAAAATTACATAAAATATGAATTCGTTCGATCGCTACTCGCTTATAACAAGTGTGCCATTCAAACTGAAAATTGAATTCCTTAGATTGAATTATGTATTTTTTTATGGCAAAAACGGCATTTCTCTGTGTGATATAAAAATTATAGATTTTGAGGCTTGAAAGATAAACCACGATATTCTGAGTACTCCCCTGAAAATAGGACTCTTTGAAGTGAACTTAGGGCGAAATCCATAAATCACCTGTATCTCCTGAACTGATAGCCTTACCTACGGATACAAAATAACGCAACTTTTCTGAAAGGCCTTGATGACCTGCATTCACCACTAGGCTATGGCCAACCACCCATGAAACACCCTGTAGATCACGAGATTCGCGGTCGACATATGGGATGTGTGATACATCGTTGGAAAGCTTGTTTCTCCTACTTTCGACGCCTTTGGCCACTCGACCACTCTCCTTGTCTGTCTAGCATAATACTTCGCATTGTCATGTCGGTGTCGAAAATCCATGAGTGTTCCTCTTACCAAAAATTTTTCAACGCGATTATAGAAGTTTTCACTTCACGAATTCTGGTAGTTTAAAAAGCATCATTTGATTTTTTGTTTCATAGTCGTTTGAAAACATTGAAAAAAAGTTTTCATAAAAATCGCAGTAGGGTCATGAAGTGAATTCTCATCCGAATATATAGTCCTAAGATGTCTTGTTCGATGCAGATACGTTTTCCGAATATGTCGGGCCTGACACGAAACACATCTTTTGGAGTGAGTGATAGATCCCTTATAGATTCGTCACGGCACGAGTTTTTCCGCTTTTCAATCATCCTCGAACACTCCATGAAGAACAATATTTCGATTCCATTCTCGGGGAACATATAACTTACAATGATGGATTCCTTGTGTGATCCCACACAAATGGAACTTGTGGCAGAATGGGATGACATAAAAATAACGACTTCCACGCCGACAAGTGAAACCTGCGTGCATGATCGATGGAGATGCTCGGTACATGCGTCGCTTTGGCCAAACACAAGGAGGATATTTCGAGTTAGTTCTGCAGATGATATAAAACGATTATAAGAGGGAGGGACTCTTGTCATTTGTAATTGTTTGGGCCTTTCTTTCGTGAAGGATTTAGCTGGCAAAGTTATGTTGCGTGTTTATTTTCTTTTCTAGCATTTATAAATGAACTACATCCTATTTTATAGAAGTTGTGTCAAAAAAATTGCTCTCCCATATGAATGTTCATTCAATAAAACCATAAATTAGCTCTTGTTCCAAATGGAATTTAATCCAGACAGATTATTGAAATAAGATGAGAGAATCGTCAAATACGAACCTTCAGCATGGCAATTGAAAGAGATGTGGCACCTGGAGAGAGTCGACATAAAGCCTCTAATAATAAGCTGCGATAGATTGGTGCATCGAAAAACCAAACAACACTTGCATAAAGTTGAACTGCCTCCTAAAACCATCCTAGGAATTAGAGAGCCTGATCTTCTCCGATCAAATACATCTCATCACCGGACCTTAGCAATGCCGAAATAATAAAGAAAACTAGCATCGAGAAAACTCCCACTACCTAATGCAAAGTAGAAAAGAAGATTGGGAAAGTTAGCCTTCAATCCCAGGTCTCAAAAAGAATACCATCAAGTGGTACACATATGGTTCTAAAACCGAGACGGGGACTGGCCCCGGAGTATTCGGGGCTGGCACCAAATGCTTACTGTCGTTAGGTCGCTATCCAAGCGTCTTTCAGGCAGAAATACTTTCAATAGAAAGATGTGTGGAAATGAACCTAGTAAGGAACTATCAGAAATGTGACCTAGCGATACATTCTGATAATCAGGCTGCAATTAAAGCATTCGATATCATCGATTCTAAGATGGTGTTGGAATGCCGAAGAAAACTCAACGAAATAGGCAAGAATAACAATGTCTGTTTAGTCTGGGTTCCTGGACACTTGGGAATCGATTATAACTTCAATTTGAAGAATTCCCTGTGAGGTTTACTGGAATATTTCTGGAATTAACGTTTTATATTTTTCCACGAGGACTGCTATTCTTACGAATCAACTCTTGAACATCTAAAGGTGCGTACAGACATGCTCCGAATATCGAACCGAACCGTGTCGCGTACACCGAAGCGATCAACAAAAGTTCGCGAGAGCGAATCAAATTCATCACACATCTACGTGATCGCGTAGATGGGCGATACGCGGTAACAACCCTTCGTCCACACTTGGGTACGCGACACGGTTCGGTACGATATTCGGAGCATGTCTGTACGCACCTTTAGATGTTCAAGAGTTGATTCGTAAGAATAGCAGTCCTCGTGAAAAAATATGAAACGTTAATCCCAGAAATATTCCAGTAAACCTCACAGGGAATTCTTCAAATGAAGTTATAATCGCCTATAACAAGGAAGATCCAAGATCACAATTTCTTCAATTCAAAAATCTACTCCACGTCTACAAACATTGAAAATAGAAATGATAGCGTTAGGTGGAATTTCGCAATTTTCCATTGTGCATGGTGGAAATAAACAATGATGTGAAATTATAACGTTACACTAGATTAGAGCAATGTCTGCATTATGAGGGGTTAAAATTCAGCGGTGAATCTCCTGGATTGTCTTGTGCGGGAGGAAAAGCGATAGGGGAGTCAAGCCTATAAAATGAGTCAGATCGATCGAAGAAGGAGTACACCAATAATTCCGACTTGAATACAGACGAACACTGACATACAACACGAGACGGGATAGGATAGTATAGGTTAGGTTAGGATAGGATAGGATAGGATAGGATAGGATAGGATAGAATGGAATAGGATAGGATAAGATAGGATAGGATAGAATAGAATGGGATAGGATAGGATAGAATAGAATGGGATAGGATAGGACAGGACAAGGCAGAAGGAAGAGGAACCTTGGTGCTGAGTTCAAACAAATTACAAAAAGTAAAAATAAAATGACATTATTTTTATAGAATCCAAGAGATTTATCGAAAGGTTCTGCTCACAAGGACCTACTTTCAATTCGATCTAGGCCTCTTTTTGTGCGCTCGTTCTACTAAACGAGGGCTATATCATTTCGTCACGATATCTGTATTTTTCGAATTTTGAGCCGAAAATGGTCTCAATCGACAAGGTTCGACTGACTGATGGCGAATCCATCAGAGATTCCGTAAATATGGCCGTTCGAAATTTTGTTCTCCTGATTACTCCGAAACTACGAATTCGATTGAGATGAAATTTCGCACTCAAATGGAGAATGACGCGTTCAAGCTACATGCTGAATTTTGTCTAGATCACATGACCAGAACCACAGAAACCATAGAAAATTATAACTTTCGAACGGAAAAGCATAGGGACTTGAAATTTTCAGAATAGGTGTGGATCTCGAATGTCGCGGTCACGTTTATTAATGAGCAAAATAAGACTAGGGACTCCGTAAATATGGCAGTTTACAAAATAATTTTTTTCTGATTGGATTGGAAATTTCGTACATAGATGAACAATATTGTATTCAACCTACGTGCGAAATTTTGTCCAGATCGCATCACCAAGACCATAGATACCGTAGAAAATTCCAGCGAATCATCGAAAACAAAAATGGTCTCTTAGCACTGACGTGAAGTCTGGAGTTTTTCTTTGTACTTCGATGGAGAATGACGTGTTCAAGCTACATGCGAAACTTTGTCCAGATCGCATGGCTAGAACCATAGAAATCAAAGAAAATTATAACTTTCGAACAGAAATGAATAGCGACTTGAAATTTTCAGGATAGGTGTAGATCTTGAATGTAGCGGTCACGTTCATCAATGAGCAAAATTGGACTAGGGGTTCCGTAAATATGGTCGTTTGAAATTTAGTTTTCCCGAAAATTTCAAAACTACGGATTCGATCGTCACGAAATTTGGATTTTAATAGTGAATGATATATGCAAGCTAGATTTTGTCCAGATCGCAAGACCAGAACCATAGAAACCATAGAAAATTATAACTTTCGAACTCAAAGGCCTAAGGACTTGAAATTTTCAGGGTAGGTTTGGATCTCGAATGTCGCGGCCACGTGTTTCGAAATTAGACTAGGGGTTCCGTGAATATGGTCGTTCGAAATATTTTTTTGCTGATAATTCTGAAACTATTGATTGGATTGGGATGAAATTCAGCACATAGATGATGAATAATGTCTTCAAACTATGTGCGAAATTTTGTCTAGATCGCATCACCAAGACCATAGATAATGTAGAGAATTCTAGCGAATTATCGAAAAAAAATTGGTCACCTAAAGTAGGACGTGAAGTCTAGAGTTTTGCCTAAGTTTGAAAGTTTTTTTGACTCCTGTTGACTTCAGGGCAGTGCTTTTTGAGCGCTCGTACTACTTACACGAGGGCTATATCATTTCGTCACGATGTCTGTATTTTTCGAATTTTGAGCCGAAAATGGTCTAAATCGACTATGTTCGACTGACTGATGATAAATCCGTCGGAAAATTCGAGTCTGTCCGTCCGTACGTCCGGCCGTCCGTAAGCACGATAACTCTCGAACGGATCAACCTAGAGACTTGAAATTTTCAGTGTAGGTCCAGATCCCAAATGCCTCGGTTAAGTTCGTTATTGGGCAAAATTGCCTGAGGGTTCCGTGAATATGGCCGCTCGAAATTTTGTTTTCCTGATTACTTTGAAACTACAGATTCGATCGAGATGAAATTTTGCATTCTACTGGAAAATGAGGTGTTCAAGCTACTTGCAAAATTTTGTTCAGCTTGCATGACCAAAACCATAGAAACCATAGAAAATTGTTACTTTTGAACGGAAACGCCTAGGGACTTGAAATTTTCAGGATAAGTGTGGATCTCGATTGTCGTGATCACTTTAATCTATGAGCAAAATTATACTAAAGGTTCCGTAAATATGGTTGCTTGAAATTTAGTTTTCTTGAAAATTTCCAAACTACAGATTCGATCGTGACGAAATTTTGTATACTTATGGAGAATGATATATTCAAGCTACATTTCTCTAGATGGCATGACCAGAACCAAAGAAATCATAGAAAATCATAACTTTCGAACGGAAAGGCCTAGGGACTCGAAATTTTCAGGATAGGTGTAGATCTGAAATGTGACGTTCACGTTTATCAATGAGCAGAATTATACTAAGGGTTCCGTAAATATGGTTGTTTGAAATTCAGTTTTCTTGATAATTTCCAAACTACAGATTCGATCGTGACGAAATTTTGTATACTTATGGAGAATGATATATTCAAGCTACATTTCTCTAGATTGCATGACCAGAACCATAGAGACCATAGAAAATCATAACTTTCGAACGGAAAGGCCTAGGGACTTGAAATTTTCAGGATAGGTGTAGATCTGAAATGTGGCGTTCACGTTTATCAATGAGCAGAATTATACTAGGGGTTCCGTAAATACGGTCGTTTAAAATTTTGTTTTCTCGATAATTTCGAAACTACGTATTCGATCGAGATAAAATTTTGTATTTTAAACGAGAATGACATATTAAAGCAACATTTTGTCCAGATCGCATAACCAGAACCATCGAAACCATAGAAAATTATAACTTCCGAAGGAGAAGGCCTAGGAACTTGAAATTTTTAGGGTGGGTTTGAATCGCGAATTTCACGGTCACCTTCATCATTGAGCAAACTTAGACTAGGGGTTCCGTAAATATGGCTGTTCAAAATATTCTGTTCCTGATAATTTCGAAACTACCGATTTGATTGGAATGAAATTTTGCACCTAGCTGAGGAATAATGTATTCAAACTACGTGCGAAATTTTGTCCAGATCGCATCACCAAGACCATAGATACCGTAGAAAATTCCAGCGAATTATCGAAAAAAAAATTGGTCACCTTGAAGTCTTGATTATCGCCCCAGTTTGAAAATTTGTTTGACAGCTGTCAAAAATTTCCTCAATTGGTTTCCAAAACTGGACAATGCGAATCTACCTACAAGGTGCAGGTACGAGCGCTCAAAAGCTCCTGCCTTCACGGCAGTGCTTTTCTCAATTTTTATAATTTTTAGTAGTAAGAGTGGAAGTACTCTTATTGTTATGCAATGATGATTATAATATACAAAAATGACGGAATTTTGTTGAGTTCCATAGTTTTTGATATTATACTGTAGAACCTGTTTGTCTCTTAGATCAACGAATACAATTTTTGACGCTTTTTGAGCGCTCGTACTACTTACACGAGGGCTATATCATTTCGTCACGATGTCTGTATTTTTCGAATTTTGAACCGAAAATGGTCTCAATCGACTATGTTTGACTCACTGATGACGAATCCGTCGGAAAATTCGAGTATGTCCGTCCGTCCGGCCGTAAGCACGATAACTCTCGAACGGATCAACCTAGAGCCTTGAAATTTTCAGTATAGCTTCAGATCTCAAATGCCTCGGTTAAGTTCGTTAATGGACAGAATTCCACTAGGGGTTCCGTAAATATGGCCGTTCAAAATTTTGTTCTCCTGATTACTTCGAAACTACAGATTCGATCGAGATGAAACTTTGCACTCAAATGAAGAATAAGGTGTTCAAGCTACATGTGAAATTTTGTCCAGATCGCATGACCAGAACCATAGAAACCATAGAAAATTGTAACTTTTGAACGGAAACACCTAGGGACTTGAAATTTTCAGGATAGGTGTGAATCTCGAATGTCGTGATCACGTTCATCTATGAGCAACATTATACAAGGGTTTCGGTAAATACGGTCGTTCGAAATTTTGTTTTCTCGATAAATTCGAAACTATGGATTTGATCGTGACGAAAATTTGTATTTAAATTGAGAATGATATATTCGAGCTACATTTTTCCAGATCGCATAATCAGGACCATAGAAACCATAACAAATCAAAACTTTCGAACGGAAAGGCCTAGGAACTCGAAATTTTCAGGGTGGGTTTGGATCGCGAATATCGCGGTCACGTTCATCAATGAGCAAAATAAGACTAGGGGTTCCGTAAATATGGCCGTTCAAAATATTTTTTTCCTGATAGTTTCGAAACTACTGATTGGATTGGAATGAAATTTTGTACCTAGCTGAGGAATAATGTTTTCAAACTACTTGCAAAATTTTGTCCAGATCGCATCACCAAGACCATAGATACCGTAGAAAATTCTAGCGAATTATTGAAAAAGAATTGATCAGCTGAAGCACTGACATGAAGTCTGTAGTTTTGCCTAAGTTTCAGAATTTTTTTGACAGCTGTCAAAAATTCCTTCAATTGATTTCTAAAACTGGAAAATGCGAATCTACCTACAAGGTGCATGTACGAGCGCTCAAAAGCTCCTGCCTTCACGGCAGTGCTTTTCGTAATTTTTGATAAAGAACTTCAACCCCTATTAGGATCCTTCGGGCGCGGGGAGATTTTCATAAGCTAAATGATGAAATACACTGCCGTGTAGCCAGGAGCTTTTGAGCGCTCTTTCATCCACCTTGTAGGTTGATTCGTATTTACCAGTTTTAGAAACCAATTGAAGAAAATGTTGACTTTCGAACTGAGGCGAAACCCCAGACTTTACGTCCGTGCTTTGGCTCTCCCAAGTCCAACCTGTAGCGTCCACGTCGTGGGAGTCGGGCAACGTCTCTTCGGAGGCGGCCAATAGCAGGCAATGGCACCACGGCATTAATAATGTCAATGTCGTGGGACAGGTGACGCTGTGGGCATAAGATCGAATGTTGTGCAAAGAAGGCAGCCCCTTCAAATGGCCCACTCCCACCAAAGTTGGTGTCCGGCATTCAGCCTAACGGGAGGGGCATAGGGGTAATGCCCCGTTTGGGTGTGGGTAAGCAACCCTCACCTGCAAAACTACAAGTAGCTATGGATTTACGTAGAAGAAATCGGCCCGAGGGCCAACAGCCGGGATATCGGAACCCGGCCCTACTTGTGATGGATCTCGGGAGCACCCGGTCCGATGCCGACGCGCAGGCACCTCGAACAACTGAGGTTGCATGTCGTACCCGTACGAGTGTTTTCCTCGACGAGTAGATTGGCCAATCACATACGCACACACCGTGCCCAAGTAACGGTTCCGGATCCTTCGGGACCTGGGCCGTCTGGGGTCTCGGTGGCCGAGCAGACTGCAAGCCAAGGCTTTGTGTGCATGTTTTGTGAACCGAGTAGAGAGTTCACAACAAAGATTGGTCTCGGGGTGCACAGGCAACGAGCCCATCCAGAGGCCGCGAATGAGGATATTAACATCGAAAGTGGTCATAGGGGATACTCGAGATGAAAATCGCCGCGGTCGAGGAGGCACAGGTGATTGAGTACGGCCGAAGCAGACTTGGCCAAGAGGTCATGTTTTTTAATGTCTTTCTGAGTCAGTTCTTCCCGGAAAAACTCATTGAGAGCCATGAGAAGAACTCCAGCCTATAGGGGTTTGTTGGAACAGGCCATCACAGAGTTGTCCTCCTCGGGGTCCCCTAGCCGGGACTCCACTATTGGTGATCAGGAGTCACTCGGTGCCTCTATACCTAATGCGGACCAGTACCTTGAAGCGGTACTGCCAAGGGTCAGAGAGTCCGACTATCCGGGCTCTCAAGCGCTGGTCGCGTTAGCAGAACAGGTCGAGGCAGGCTTAGACACGTCAGGAATGATAGAGGCCTGCCTCAAAGCCATGATAACATCATACGGCAAACAAAAACAGAGGTATACGAGAAAAAGAAGGGTTGTACCGCCTAGTAATAGAGATACTAGAAGGCGTAAGGGATATGCGGACATGCACAAACTTCTTAAGAAGAACATGTCCAGGGCCGCAAAGCAGATTCTGAACGGAGGGGATGAAACATCTAATCCATCCCTCGAGGAAATGGTGGACCACTGGGAACCAGTGTTAACCGTTCCCTCGGCTCCAGTTCAGCAACACGAATCCCTGCCAGAATATCGGCAAAAATCTGCTACCACTTCACCGATTAGTGAAAGCGAGATCAGTACGGTGAAAATTCCATACAACTCAGCTCCTGGCATTGATGGCGTAACATTCGCTATGTGGAGTAAAGTTTCACCAGCCCATAGGGCTCTCCTGTACAACCTCGTGTTGCATCTGGGATCATTTCCAGACCAGCTCTTAGCGAGCAGAACGATATTCGACCCTAAGAAAACAGGTGGTGTTACACCTGCTGATTTTAGGCCAATCAGCATAGCGTCTGTCATCGTCCGCCAATTACATAAGATATTGGCGAGACGTATGGGGGCGGCAGGGGTCATTGATGAGAGTCAGCGATGCCTAGAAGACGGTTGTTCCGAAAACATTTCGGTGTTGGCAGCCGTCTTACATCACGCCAGACAACACCTGAAAGAGCTGCATCTAGTGTCTCTAGATGTGGTCAAGGCGTATGACTCCGTCAGCCATCAGGCAATAACATCCGACATGACAGAGGCTGGAATACCTGAAGTGCTGGTCAGATACGTGGCCGCCACATACTCAAAAAGTACAACTGTCTTGGAGTGTGACGGTAAAAGATTTCACGAGATCCCGGTAAGCAGGGGGGTTCGCTAGGGCGATCCAATGTCGGGCATATTGTTCGCATTGGTGGTGAACAGGGTCTTGAGGGCGGTTCCTCTTCAAGTGGGGTACAGTGTCGGAGGCGATCCGATAAACGCGAGCGCCTACGCAGACGATGCCTTTTAACATCATCAAAGGTTGGCATGACTACGGCGCTCGGAGCTGCCGAGCGCGTCGCCTTACAACAAGGGTTGAGTTTCAACCCTAATAAGTGTGTAGCGACTTCATTAGTACCATCAGGGAGAGTACAGAAAATCAAAGTTCTCACCCGGGCACAGTTCCTGTTACAACATGCCGACCTCATCCGCCAACTCGGCCCTACGGAAGAGTGGCGGTACTTGGGAGTTAATATAAGCCCTCAGGGACTGATAAAGATCAGCCCCACAATGGGGGTGAAACTCTTAAGATTTTCACGAGCTCCACTCGAGCCGCAACAACGCCTTTAGATCTTGCGTTGTTTTCTGGTAGGTACCCAGATATTATCACCCGTTGGTATTGTCTGGGTGCACCAGGAAGGTCCTGAAGCAGCTGGACCTCCAGATTAGAGCGGCAGTAAGGCGATGGGTGAGATTGCCTAAAGGTACACCGCTTGGGTATTTTCACGCCTCTGTGAAAAATGGTGTACTCGGGATTCCCGCATTCGCCATCATTATACCCGGTATCATCAGGGACAGACTGGCTCGCCTAAAGGAATCGTCCTCGAAGGCGGCTAGATCTGTCTCGGATAAAGATTGGGCCCAACATAAGATCGGTTGGGCCGAGAAAGTCCTGTTGATAGGTGGTGACGGGATATACTCTGCAGAACAACGCAGACAGTACTGGGCTATGAGGTTATATAATTCTAATGATGGGTATGAGCTAAGGGAGAGTGAGAAGTCGACCGCTTCCACTCGGTGGATTGATGCTGGCAGCTCGGGCATACCCGGAAGGGACTATCGCCAATATCATCACGTGCATGTTAACAGTCTGCCAACCCGAGTACGAACGACGAGGGTCGGAGAACAGCCCACACGAACATAAATTGTAGGGCTGGGTGTACTAGCACCGAGACAGCGGCACACGTAATCCAGTGTTGCTTCCGCACCCATGGCGGAAGGATCATGAGACACGATGCCGTGTGCAAGATACCCACTGGCTTCTTCAAAAATAAGGGACTCGAGGTGCATAACGAACCGCGCCTACGAACATAAGAGGGCGTTCGTAAACCTGACCTGGTTGTCGTGAGGGAGCACGATGTGTGGGTCGTAGACGCCCAGGTAATGTCAGGCACGCAGCCGCTTGACCTGGACCACAGTTTGAAGGTCGGCAAGTATAATATCGATCCGGTTAGGGACGAAGTCGCCAGGTTGACTTGTAGGCCGGCCTCATCTGTGAGGGTCACATCATGCACTCTCTCCTGGCGAGGTTTATGGTCGCAACAGTCAGCAGATATATTGACTGACGACTTGGGAGTACCAATTGGGCTACTCAGTGGAATAACCACTAGGGTGTTGCAAGGGTCGTCCACGAACTGGACCCGGTGGAACCAAATAACATCAAGGGTTCCCAGTCTTAGAGTCGGTGTCGTGTAGGGTGTTGGCGAGGGCAAATTACCCCTGGGCAACCTGCGCCCATAAGAGCTGAATTCGGTTGCAGGAAACTAAACCGTACTCACTTCTTGTATTAGGAGTGGGAACAGAGGAGTTTTTAGTGAGGTCCGTAAACAGGATTTTTACCTCTCAAAAAAAAAAATGACCAATTTCAGAAACCAATAGAATAAATTTTCGACAGTTGTCAAAAAAATCTAAAACTAAGGCGAAATTCCAGAGTCCATCATTCGCTAAAATTTTCTATCTATGGTTTTGGTAATGTGATCTGGACAAAATTCCGCACGTAGTTTGAATACTTTATTCTCCATCTATGTGCAAAATTTCATTCCAATCTAATCAGTAGTTTCGAAATCATCGGGAAAAAAATTATTTGAATGGCCATATTTACGGAACCCGTAGTCGAATTCTGCTCATTGAGAAACATGACGACGACATTCGAGATCTATACCTATCCTGACAATTTTAAGTCCCTAGGCTTTTCCGTTCGAAAGTTATAATTTTCTATGATTTTTATGGTTCTGTTTATGTGATCTGTACAAAATTTCGCATGTAGCTTGAAGAACATCATTCTCTATCTGTGTGGAATTCTGCCCATTAACGAGTGAGACTCAAATGCGCCATGAGGAACTAAACCCACACTGAAAGTTCCAAGTCTCTAGGTCGTTCTATTCGAAAGTTATCGTGCCTACGTCCGGACGGACGACAGACTTGAATTTTTCGAAAAACTCGTCATCGCTGAGTCGAACCTTGTCGATAAAGACCATTTTCGGCTCAAAATTCTCAATACATATTCGGTTAGATCATAATAGTTTATAGTAGGTAGTGTAAAGCCTGCTACACACACGCATGCTAGCCGGCCAACTTGGCATGTCAAGCAAAGTCGGCTATGAAGACTGTATGCAATCGGCTTTGTCCGAATACCTAGAAGCCCAACTTCTAGCTCCAACTTCCGCTACTCACGCTCATGCAAGTCTCTCAATTTAGTCTGTTTAAGCCAAGTTGGCCGACTTGCATGCATGTGTGTAGCAGGCCTAAGCTTCTATTTATTTTTGTGATGATAATTTGAATATTTCAATGAAGAAATTGTATAGAAAAATTCTTATGTCAAGCCTGCTACGAGGGTTGCCTTTTATATTTCGGGATTGGAGAACCCTAGTGTTGCAATCTGAAAACTGACCACGCTATCGTAAAGTTAGACTTTTTTTCTGTTATACGTAGTCAGAACGTTTTGACATAAGAGCGCTATTTGTATTGTTTATATTAACTGAAAAGATTCATCTCGGCCAAAAAATGGAATTTAATCGTGAACATTTTTGTACGATTTTTTTTTACCACTTTCGACGTGGATTAACTCAGCAACAGTGCATCGATGAACTTAATTAAATTTTTGGCGATGAAGCTCCATCAAGGACCAGTGTTTATAGATGGTATAGTGAATTCAATCGAGGTCGTAGTCCGCTCCAAGAAGAATTTCGTGAAGGTCGTCCAAAATCAGTTGTTCGTCCAGAAACCATTGATGTTGTGCGCGATCGGATATTGAAAGGTCGTCATGAGACAACCTTAGGCATTAGTGGAAACAGCATACATTCAATATTGCATGAACATTTGACTGTCGAAAACATTTGTTCGCATTGGATCCCACAAAATTTGCCAATCGTTCGAAAAAAGGCTCGTGTCGATTGGTCGAAATAAAAGTTCGAAAAATACGATCGAGATGCTTCAAAAAACGTCTATGAGATAGTGACAGGTGACATATCTTGGATTTACGCCCGAAAGCCCGAAAGTAAATAGCAGTCGACTGTATGGTTGTTTCAAGATGAGCCAAAGCCCACAAAACTTGTTCGGGCACGAAGCACTTCCATGCAAATGGTCACCTGTTTTTTAAGAAAAACTGGACATGTCGCAACCGTACCACTAGAACAACGCAGAATAGTCAATTATGAGTGGTACACAACCATTTGTTTGTCAGTTGTCTTCCAAGAAATGAGGAAAACCTACCGCCGAAGACGGATCACTCTCCACCACGACAATTCGAGCTTGCACACATCAGCTCGAACAACTGCATTTTTGAGCACTCAAAACGTCGATTTGATTAGTCGCCCGCCATATAGTCCTGACTTGGCACCGAATGACTTATTTTTATTCCCGCAAAACCTTCAGAAGCGGTTCATGCGTTCAGAATGCATGTTTTGGAGTTACCTCAATAAGAGTGGCAAATGTGCTTCGACAATTGGTTGAAATGCATGCAGAAGTGTATAGATCTTTATGAGGGATATTTCGAGAAACAATAAAGCGATTTTCGATGATTAGTATTCGTTTTTGTTCTCTAAGCCCGAAATATAAGGTTGGGGAAAAAGTAATTTCGTATTTTGCGCCCTTTTTACTCAACTAAGTATATCTCATTCGTTATTGGTCTCATCACATCTACCATACGGCGTTGTAAAGGTGTGGTTTTATACTACAAATGCTTATTCCACAGTTTTGCGCTTGATCGGTTCAATCGCGGACAATCGTTTGTCGAGTATGAAGGTTTCAAAGGAGGAAATTCGCCAATTTTACATTTTGACTAACTGAGAGTGAAAGATGCGTCGAAAGCGACCAAAAAAAATTTGCCATGTATACGGGGCCGATACTCTTTCGGTTCTTGTGGCAAAACTGTGGTTCAAGCGATTACGTGCTGTTGTAGTGGATGTGAAAGATGCACCACGCACTGCCAGGCCTGTCGTCGAAAATGTAGATAAAATCATGGCAAATATCTAGATCGACCGTCATGTTAGTCGTCGTAGCATCGCCCAGGAGCTGAACATCGATCATAAAACCGTTTTGAACCATTTGCAGAACACTGGATTAAAAAAAAGCTCGATGTTTGGGAACTACACGAGCTGACGCAAAAAAAATCATAGACCGAATTTCCACCTGCGAATCGCTGCTGAATCGCAACAGAATCGACCCATTTCTGAAGCGAATGGTGACTGGTGATGAAAAATGGGTTACTTATAACAATGTCAAACGACACAGATCGTGGTCGAAATGCAACGAAGTAGCCCAGACCGTGACCAAGCCAACATTGACTGCCAGGAAGGTGTTTAGTGGATAGGCAGGAGTGCTTTACTATGAACTGCTCCTCTATGGTCAAACGCTCAATTCAGCCCTTTCCTGTGAATAACTCAACTGTTTGAAGCTGGTGATCGAACAGGAGCGGCCAGCATTGGTGGATAGGAACAGAATCGTGTTCAATCAGGACAACGCCAGGCCGCACACATCTTCGATGACATGCCAGTAGCTTCGGGAGCTAGGATGAAAAGTTCTTATGCATCCACCCTATAGTCCAGACCTGGCACCAAGTGTCTAACACCTGTTCCTGTCCATGGCCAACGCGCTTAGATGTAAAAATTTGGCCTCAACAGGGGCCTGTAAAAATTGGTTGTCTGAGTTTTTTGCGAATAGGGACAAGGGCTTCTAAGGGAGGGGCATTATGAAGTTAGATTCTTGTCGGCAACCAGTTTTCGAACAGAACAGCGCATATTCGACTTAAATTGGATCATTGTAACACTTTTTATGAAGCATTGAAATAAAGCGAAAAATACGAAATTATTTTTTCCCCAACCTAATATAAAAGGCAACCTACGTACATTCGCGCATGCAAGTCGGTCAACCTGCCATTTCAAGGAAAGTCGACTATGAAGATTGCACGCAATCGGCTTTATCCGAATACCCACAAGCCCAACTTCTAGCTCCAACTTCCGCTTCACACGCTCATGCAAGTCTCTCAATTTAGTCTGTTCAAGTTCAAGCCAAGTTGACCGACTTGCATGCGTGTGTGTAGCAGGCTTTAGGTTAGGTTGGTAAGTTTTTGAGCGCTCGTACTACTTACACGAGGGCTATATCATCTCATAGTCTCAAACGACTATGTTCGACTCACAGATGACAAATCCGTCGGAAAATTCGAGTCTAACCGTCCGGCCGTAAGCACGATAACTCTCGAACGGAACAACCTAGAGAAAAGAATAATAATGGCTGCTTATCTGAATTGATCGAATTCAAGAATGAAAATTGAAAAATTTCACTAGATAAACTAATGAGCAAGCCAACAAGACAATTCATGTATCCCAGATACCAACGAAATTTATCATTTGCAATCGTAGACCGGTTTCGATCCATGTCAGATCTCATCAGTACGACTATGCAATATGATAAACTCGATGAATGAAACAAAAGATCTTAAAACATAAGGTAACGTGGTACTGAGAAAATTTCCTAAATCACGCCACCTGTCTGTTCCAAAGTCAACTGTCTCAAATATCTGTAGATCATAAAATGTTGGCTTGCTTATTAGTTTATCTAGTGAAATTTTTCAATTTTCATTCTTGAATTCGATCAATTCAGATAAACCGCCATTATTATTCTTTAGTCAATTATTCAGACGAATAAGGCTTCAGCTTGAATCCGTTGAATTTCCATGTGTGACTATTTATGCTTGTAATGTTTACGGCATTGTCATACATGTGTGTTTCGTTTTTGGAGATCCGATAAGACATTTTATGATCTACAGATATTTGAGACAGTTGACTTTGGAATAGACAGGTGGCGTGATTAAGGAAATTTTCTCAGTACCACGTTACCTTATGTTTTAAGATCTTTTGTTTCATTCATCGAGTTAATCATATTGCATAGTCGTACTGATGAGATCTGACATGGATCGAAACCGGTTTACGATTGCAAATGATAAATTTCGTTGGTATCTGGGATACATGAATTGTCTTGTTGTCTTGCTTATTAGTTTATCTAGTGAAATTTTTCAATTTTCATTCTTGAATTCGAACAACCTAGAGACTTGAAATTTTCAGTGTGGGTTCAGTTCCCGAATGCCTCGGTTAAGTTCGTTAATGGGCCAAATTTCACTAGGGGTTCCGTAAATATGGCCGTTCGAAGTTTTGTTCCCCTGATAACTCAAAAACTACAGATCAAAAGTAGACTAGGGGTTCCGTAAATACGGTCGTTTGAAATTTTGTTTTCTTGATAATTTCGTAACTACGGATTCGATCGAGATAAAATTTTGTATTTTGATCGAGAATGATATATTAAGGCAACATTTTGTCAAGATCGCATGATGAGAACCATAGAAATCATAGAAAATTAGAACTTCCGAAGGGAAATGTCAGGAACTTGAAAATTTCAGGGTAGGTTTGTATCGCGAATGTCGCGGTCAAGTTCATCAATGAGCAAAATTAGACTAGGGGTTCCGTAAATATGGCCGTTCAAAATATTTTGTTCCTGATGATCTCGAAACTACTGATTGGATTGGAATGAAATTTTATACCTAGCTGAAGAATAATGAATTCCAACTACGTGCGAAATTTTGTCCAGATCGCATCATCATAGATATCATATAAAATGTTAGCGAATTATCGAAAAAAAATTGGTCAGCTGAAGCACTGACATGAAGTCTGGAGTTCTGCCTAAGTTTGAGAATTTTTTTGACAGCTGTCGAAAATTCCTTCAATCGATTTCTAAAATTTATTCAATAACTGCGTGAAAAAATTTTTTTATTAAACCTGCTACACACACGCATGCGAGTCGGCCAACTTGGCATGTCAAGCAAAGTCGGCTATGGAGACTGTATGCAATCGGCTTTCTCCGAATACCTACAAGCCCAACTTCTAGCTCCTACTTCAGCTACACACGCTCATGCACTTCTCTCAGTTTAGTCTGCTCAAGCAAAGTTGGCTGACTTGCATGCGTGTGTGTAGCAGGCGTTACATTTTCTGATTCAGAGCTTCAAGGTGTAACCCCTCAAAAAAACAAGAGAGGGGCGCTCCGTAGACTTAAGGCCTATTTAGATGTAGAGAGTTTCTCGGGGCAAGAAATCGTACACAATTATTGCATGCAATAAACGCCATAAGCGACATAAGCGCCCTCGTGGAAGGCGATAAACGTGATTGTTTACATGGTGAGAGTTTTTTCTATATCCTTTCGATATTCGTACATTCGAGTCGAGAAACTCTGGGCCTTTACCCTTTAAATTTGGGAGGGAAGGGGAAGTAAACGCAATGAGAGCCTTTCTACACAAGCACTGTGCAAAAACTCCGGGTCAAACGTATGAAATACGCAATGAATTAGCGCAAGACCAAAAGGACACCTGTTAACAAAACCAGTCCGTAATGTAATATAATCAATACAGCAGGATGGAAACCCGTCCATTCCCTCGACGTCATAATTATATACGATCTTTTATTGCACCTCAAATATCTTGGAGGAAATGCTTAATTGCCGAAATTTCCTTCCTGCACCCTGCAACAGCAATATTTGTGGAAAATGGATATGCGCAACGTTGAACAACTACAGCCCAGGCTCAGACTAGATCGTGGAAGGGTGTGAGAGGGGATGAAATCCGGAGGGGTGGGGTTGAAACTCGGGGTTCCAATCGGTCCGTGCAGCATCATGATCAACACGTAAGTGTTCAGTCTGTAGACGACCGTGTAGATCTTCCACGTTATTTATGGTCTGGAATTTTGCGGGCGGACTTTTCTCGTGATTACTGACAGGTCGAAGTGAATTCGGTACCGTGAATTAATTTGAGCGGAGTGAGTTTATCTGGATGAAAGGTGTCAAGTTTTGACTTATATTCGCCGCATCCTTAGGTAAAGTAAACAGTGTGTGTTGTTTTTTGTTGCATGAAGGTGATTCAGGCACGAACATGATAGATCGAAGGATAACGATTATTTCCTCCCCTTTTCGAGAAGTTCCGAAATGGATGACAAACTAGCAATATAAAAGTTCATTATTGGTGAAAAAGTTCAAACAAATTGTCAGAAATTCAACTCCAACTGCTCTCATGAGGTGATTAATCATTATAAGGAGAAACGGAATGGTTATTGGATAAATAGGCCTCATTCAAAATGAAAATATATCTATGAACAGAGTGAAAAGTTCATCAGACATCAATTTCTCAACGAACTAATTCATAACGGGGGTGGTGTGAATTCATCATTTAGTTGTTGCTACACTGGGGGTTGAAGAAAACTTTTTAATGATTCCACTAATTTGAATATCTTTCCATTTGAAATCCATCATACTCCGATACCGATGAGATTAATAACTGAAAATTCCAGAAAGAACCAATAAAAACGGTTCTAGGATACTCTGGAGAGAACTTGAAGACCTCTTCGAAAATGTATGATATATAATGTAGTCCCAGAAATTTATGATACTCCAAAACATGAACAAGATCAATTCATGGCTGTTCCTCGGCAATTGATCCCTCTCAGTATCCATGTCTTTAATTTGAACAGGTTGTCGGTTTCCAGAAAAATCTGAAATTTTCGAAAATCAGACAACACACCTTTTCTGACAGACTGATATTTCGAGAATTGGAATTGAAAGTTGTGATGTCTGTATTATGTTATAATTTTTGAGAGAAACTGTCTTCGAAAAATGCGAAGTTAAAATAAGAAAACTTTCCAAAACTTTTCATAAGGAAAGATTCGATCAATACTAATCACTTACTGGAGTAAGGAAATTGGATATTATAACCTTGATGTTATAGATATTTAGTTCCAAGTCTCATTATTTCTTTTTTGCAAGTCAAGAATAATCCAATTTTTGATATTCGACTATATTCATTATGAAATAACTCCGCTAGAGGTTAATGTCACTGACAGTTATATATGTTAAAATTCTTCCATTCTCTACAATGGTCTAGGCTGTTCAGCATCTTCCTATATAACATCACTCAAGCCATCTACAAGTGACCATCCATTAGAAAAGTAGGATGAACGAGCTTTTCAACGATATATCACACGAGTCACACGAACCATATTAATTTCTGAAAATCGGTCTAAGTATCCCGCAGGAATTGATAATGCTTTTTTCTCAGCTCAGTTGGGTAGTGGTCTTCGGCCATGACTGAATCTGAATCATATCTATCTCTATATTAATAAAAGAGGATCTATGGTTTATGTTAAAACAAGCATCACGTTCAAACCACTCCACCAAATTCGATAATTCTTTTTTAGTTGTGTTAATTATTATCACGATAAACTTTATACAACGAAATATTCCCGAAAAAACCGTACGGAAAAGAAAAAATAGCTTTCTTTTTTCCTCTGACCAAGCGAACAATCATAGATTACTTATATTTCATGAGAATTTTGACACTTGTGTGAGTGAAGTTTATCGTGTTTCTAAAAATTGCTCAGAAGTTTATCACTGTGTTTGATATATAATATATCGTTGTGTTGTGGGCGAGTTCGTAATGATCGAGACGATGAGCAAACAGAATGAGAGGTTCTCAATCAAGATCTGCCCCACCTCCGGAAGAATCGATATTATCGATCTCAGGCAAGATACAACAAAATAAAGAATCCAATGAAATGATCAACTTTGAGCGTTTGGCATTCAGATATGATCCCACAGTCGATTATAGCAACAGCAATATATTGGTGTCTTTTGGAAATACTGCAATGCTCTGAGATATCAAAACGAACGATTATGTTGTTTGAATGGAAAAATCAAATTGCAACAACTGATAACGCCACCCGAACCTTTGAATTCGTTACTTTCAGGACAAGAACCTCTATCTAAACATTCCATGACATTATTTGGTTCAAACATAATTGAGGGAGGAGGTTCCACTCCAACTTTTGAGGTATTTTTTTCTATATCGAACATCTCACAGATTCATCATAACATATACCTACCTACGAATATGAAAATTCTTTTGAGACCCATAAACAAGGCTGAGGATAGGGGAAAGGGTTGGGTTAGGTTAAGGCTAGGTTAGGGTTAATAATAATCCAGCGTATACTTTAGCCACAGCAACGCGCGGCTGGATCTGCTAGTACCTGATAATTACAGAAGTCCTCATAGCAGTACACTGAACAAATGCTTGATCAATAAAGATTCCTTAAGAAATTATGGAAAAGTAATTTAAAATAACACGCTTATTTTGATATAATAGCGATCTAGCTTCGACACTAGGAATTTCAATATAACAGAAAATCCAGGGAGATATTAAAAGCATATTTGTATTCAAGCCTTGTTACTATCTTATATACATATTCCGAAAAACTAATTTTGAACCGTTCAATTTATTCACTTCCATTCGAGAGAATCCAGTCCAATTTGAAGACATAAAACCACCTGCAACTTCGACATTTCGCATTGTTAACGAGCATCCACTAATAAGTAACGTCTTTGACAGTATTTTCGAAAGTGGGTCTTATCTTTTCTCACATAAATATTTCGTCCCAAAACGTAGTGCACCCCCCTTTCTACATAAATATATCTAGATAAATGAGGGGTATATCATGAGTTTGTGTTGCCCGGTAAGTAGGCATTCAGGAGGGGCTGGTAAATCGTTGCTTACCGGTATTTCTTAGTTCGATTTCTTCTTTGGACGATTGTTGACCGCATTCTTTATGAAATGAATGAAAATGACTCTGACGGGGCTTCGATGTTTTATATTTTTTAGTTTGAATATTTGAACTTGATAGTTAATAATTAATAGTTAGGAAGGGGGTTACGTTCCACTGCGACCTAAAGGTCTATTGTGCCCCTTATCAGAGCCGTATTCGCAAATGCGTTCCCAACAGCTCGCCCTCCAGCTCCAGAGCTCCAATGAACTCCAGTATCTGAGAGGGCTTCAAGGAGGTTAGATCATCATTCCTCCTGTAATTTTCTTGTCCAAGACATTCTTTTCGCTGGTTTGCAATGGCGAGGCATTCTATAACCAGGTGAACAGGAGTCTCCTCCCCTTCACCACAGAATCTACACTCGTCTGTTTCTGTTAAGCTCATTCTCATCATATGCTTCCTATGTCCTGTGAGGAAGCCAGTGAGTAGGCGTAACTTGTTCTTACTGACAACCAAATACTTTTTGGATCTTGAACTTTCAAAGTTCCGAATGAAGTTTTTAGGGTGATCCATTCCTGGAAGGTTCCTCCAGAGTGCTTCTCTTTCAGTCTCCTCCTTCTCCAGAAACTCTTTCTTATAGGTGCGTTCACTTATGCCACAGAAATGTTCTGGGCCAGTAAGTGGCGTTTGTGCTCCCTTTCTGGCAAGTGTATTGAACTCTTCGTTTCCTTTGATTCCTGAGTGACCAGGAACCCAGACTAAAGAGACCTTATTGTTCTTGCCTACTCCATTAAGTTTCCTCCGGCACTTTCATATCAGCTTTGAGTCGATGATATAGGAGTTCAGTGCTTTGATAGCAGCTTGACTATCCGAGTGATAGTTTCTCTCCAGGTTTATATCTATGCATCTTTCGATTGCAAATATTTCTGCCTGAAAAGTACTCGAGTAGGAGCCTAACGATAGTGTACACTTGGTTTTTGCCCCGTATACTACAGCGCCGGCCCCCATCGTGATTTTAGAACCATCTGTATTCCATTTAATGGTATTCACTTTGAAGTTTTGGGTAGTGTATTCCTTTTCCCATTCTTCCTTTTTACATAGCATAGGGTTGAAGTTCTTCTGAATGCTTACTTTTTGAGCGCTCGTACCACTTACACGAGGGCTATATCATTTCGTCACGATGTCTGTATTTTTCGAATTTTGAGCCGAAAATGGTCTCAATCGACTATGTTCGACTCACTGATGACGAATCCGTCGGAGAATTCGAGTCCGGCCGTCCGGCCGGCCGGCCGTAAGCACGATAACTCTCGAACGGAACAACCCAGGGACTTGAAATTTTCAGTGTGGGTTCAGTTCCCGAATGGCTCGGTTAAGTTCGTTAATGGGCCAAATTCCACCAGGGGTTCCGTAAATATGGCCGTTCAAAGTTTTGTTTCCCTGATTACTTGAAAACTACAGACTTGATCGAGATGAAATTTTGCACTCGAATGGAAAATGAGGTGTTCAAGCTACATGTGAAATTTTGTCCAGATCGCATGACCAGAACCATAGAAACCATAGAAAATTCTAACTTTTGAACGGAAAGGCCTAGGAATTTGAAATTTTCAGGGTGGGTTTGGATCGCAAATTTCACGGTCACGTTCATCAATGAGCAAAATTAGACTAGGGGTTCCGTAAATATGGCCGTTCAAGATATTTTTTTCCTGATAGTTTCGAAACTACTGATCGGATTGGAATGAAATGATGCACCTAGCTCAGGAATGATGTATTCAAACTACGAGCAAAATTTTGTCCAGATCGCATCACTAAGACCATAGATATTGTGGAAAATTCTAGCGAATTATCGGAAAAAATTGATCAGCTGAAGCACCGACATGAAGTCTGGAGTTTTGCCTAAGTTTCAGGATTTTTTTGACAGCAGTCAAACATTCCTTCTATTGATTTCTAAAACTGGAAAATGCGAATCTACCTACAAGGTGCATGTACGAGCGCTCAAAAGCTCCTGCCTTCACGGCAGTGCTTTTCGTAATTTTTTAATCATAACATCACTAGGCAGATTCGCTGATGAGATGTACTTGTTCAGAGAGGACCAGTCTCCTTGACTTTAAATTCTCTCATGCCCTGTACCTTCCCTAGATATTCTAAGGATAGCCTTATGGGCTACCCTGTTGATCATTAGATGTAATGGAGTGAGATCTGCGACCTCAAGTGCTCCTGTCGGGCACGTTCTCATAGCTCCAGTGATGCAAACGCAGGCAAGCCTCTGTATCTTGTCGAGTATTTTCCTCGTGCTTGTTTGTCCTGTCTTAGTAGACCAGACTACTGCCTCATAAGTTATTATTGGACTCACAATCATGACAAACATCCATCGCAGTATTTTAGGGTTACAGCCCCAGGTTTTACCGGATAGGCTTCAGCACGTCATTAGAGCTCTTGTCGCATTACTAGCAGTGTTTTTAACCTGTTTGTTCCATAGAAGCTTATTGTCTAGGGCAATTCCCAGATATTTGACTTCATAATTCCATTCTACGTTATCTCCATTCACCTAGATGGGCTTCATGGCTGGAAGGTTTCTTTTCTGGGTGAAGGGAACCACTGTGATCTTGGCTGGGTTTAGTTGAGCCCCACTGACAAGCACCACTGCTCGATAACTTTGAGGCCCTCTGCCACAAATCACAGAGGGAACCCTCAAATTTATCTCTTACTATTAGGACTATGTCATCGGCTTAGCCTATACATTCGAAGCCAAGCTCCATTAGCCTGTGCAGTAGTTCATCCACTACCAGACTCCAAAGGAGGGGAGATATTACTCCTCCTTGAGGTGTTCCGCGAGTGGTTTTGACAGAGATGAGAGAGTCTGATCGAACGCCAGTGTCTCAGCTGTCCTCGTCGACAACACATCATACATCCATTTTATGATGGTACAGTTCACTTCTCGCTTTACAAGTGCCTCTCTGACAGACACGTGTGTCGTGTTGTCAAAGGCCCCAGATATGTCTAGGAAAGCGCACTGTACGATTTCTTTGTTGTTCAGCGTCTTCTGGATGCCTTCAGTCAGCTGATACAGAGCAGTCTCCGTGGAGCGCCCTGCCCTGTACGCATGCTGACATTTGTGAAGTGGTGTTTTCTCCAGGTTCTCCGTTCTTATGTAGTTATCTACAACCTTCTCCATCGTTTTAAGCAAAAACGAGGTAGGACAAATGGGTCTAAAAGTTCGGGAATCAGTCCCGTCTTTCTTACCTGTTTTTGGAATGAAGATTACTTTTGCCCTTCTCCATATATCAGGTATTTGACCCAATGCTGAACTGCTTCTTGTGATTTTCAGCAGATGGGGAAGAATCTCTTTCGCTCCCCTCTGCAGGAGTACAGAAAACACCCCATCCACTCCTGGTGATTCATACGGCTGAAAGGTACTAATTGCCCATTCAAGTCGTTGTCTTGAAAATATTTTCCTAGCAATATCCCAATCTTCCTTACTGGATTTCTTGGTGTATTCTATTGCTGTTTTGGAACTACTCATGGGTTCACTACCTGAAAAGTGTGTTTTGAGAAGAAGAAATGATCGTTCCTCATCTCCCTCAGTGTATGACCCGTTCGGCTTTTTAAGCGACATTGTGGGGTTGGTACCCCTTTTTGCCATGACTTTCTGAAGTCTGGCTGCAGTGGGAGTGGAAGTAATATTTTCACAAAAAGCTTAAAAATCAAGCCTTTTGGCCTTCCTGATCTCTTTTTCATACTGAGTAAGTTTCTCGGTGTACCCCTTCCAATTGTTATCCCGTCTTGCTCTATTAAAGAGCCTACGGACCTCCTTTCGGAAGTTTGACAGGTTCTCATTCCACCAAGGAGCATCCTTACTTGGTCGAGCTTTGGTGAGTGGACAGCTGGAGTAAAACGCCTCCATTATTGCCCTGCTGACCTGCTCTTCCCTTGAATTCAGCTCGAAATATCGGTGTTCTGACCCGATATTTTCGATTTCCTCTAGGTTCGTCTTAAGGTGGTTCCTGTAAAGGAGCCAGTTTGTTTTTCTAGGGTTTCGAGTCTCGGGGAAAGAAGTGGTATCTCCCTCCATCCTAAACTCGATAATCCTATGATCAGAGAGTGATGGCTCGTCCATCACCCTCCAAGACATGATGTACTTCCTGGCCACAGGATTAGCAATTGTTACGTCAAGGACTCTTCCCTCGCTCTCGTGACGAATGTTGGTGTTGTCCCAATGTTAGTGGTCTCGAGGTTGTTAGCTAAGAGATATTCAAGTAGGTACTCACCTCTTGGGTTATTGTTGGTGCTCCCCCAAACAGTGTTATGCGCATTCGCATCACAGCCAATTATTAATGGAAGGCGTTTACTGTTGCAGTAACGTACTAGTTCCTGTACCTCCTCTGGCGGTGTTATTGGCCCGTCTCCAGCGAAGTATGCGGATGCAATGACAATGTCTCAGTCAACGCCCCCCAAGTTGAGGTGTACCATAATTGGAATTAAGTCCCGAGACATGTATTCTGAAACACGAATATATTTGATGTTTTTCTTTACGAGAACACAGGCACGTGGAGTTACTTGCCTCTGATCATAAATCAAATTTGATTCCTTACATGCCAAACCTTTGATTTGGCCTTCTTTGTTGATCCAGGGTTCCTTGATCAGAACAATGTCTAATTGCAGCCTCGCAAACAACTTTGCAATCACGGCTGAGGAACCCCTCGCGTGATGCAGGTTTACCTGCGCTATTCTTATGAAGACGAAAGTTAGTTTTGTGAGATGCTTGCCCCCTCCTTCGTCTCCAACTGCCCCTCCTCAACTTCCATTCGAGAGGTTTTCTCTCCGGGACACGAGGAGGTCTCCTTGCCCGTAGTCGGACCCCCAGCCACCACACAACTTAGCCCAGTACCTTGGGGCGCAGAGGGAGTCTCTGTATCTCCAGGAGTACTGGCGGTGTCGCAGCTGGGTTCCTGGGATGTGGAGGGCTTCTCCACATCCTTCGACCCTTCTTCAGGGTCACCCTTCTTACCTAGCCCTGAGACTGGGACGCTCCCGAACCTGAAGTTCAGTTGGCCTCCCTCTGTCCTTATGACTTCCTCGGATTGGGGATCAATCCCAATCGTGAGGATACTTCCTCTGCCTTCCTTTTTGAAGCGCAGCACCTTCCAAGACCTAACATTGAGGTCGGGATTCTGAATCTCGACAAGTGGGAGGATCTTCCCCTGTTCCATTTCGAGACTTCTTGGGAAGAAGACCGTTATAACGGTAGGACTTGGGATGTCGTCTCCACTCAGTGCTACCAACACGGGTCCTTCCCAAGATTTCAATTGCGGTACTGAACTTGTGTGCCAGTCCGCCGCCTTCTCAGATCCACAATCCACCAGCATCATTCCATTACGGAAATGAACGCCAGAGAAGTGAATCCCACTTTTTGTGTACTCACACATCTCCTCCACCAGAACGTCATCAAGAGTCGATAGTTTCTCGGCTTCCAGATTGGTCCTGGGGTATTCTTTGGGGACTATCCAAATGCTGATTGCCGCCCCCATTTGCTTTGACGGCTGCTGCATAACCAGTGGCTTGCCCGGTTTTAGCTGCGGCCGTCTTCCGCTTTTTCGGCAGAGGCAACGTCGGAGGTGTGATCTGCTCCGGACCTCTCTTGTCGTGGACTTTTCCCTTTGGGGTGACCTTCGGGTCTGTGCGCTGAAGAACCTGCTTCCTAGCCTCCTCAGGTTGTAGTCCCTGATGGAGGAGTCGCAGGTACTTCCGCACTGAGACCTTTCCTCAGTGGATCATCTCTGCCGCCCGGTTGTCCAAGTTTGGGCAGCTCGAACGGCAGCCGATTCTTTGGTCGTTCGACCTTTCCTCCCCTGCCCGGATGAGGAGGCGGGGGTTAACTCCGCCCCTGTTCCAGTGATTTGCTTCATCGGTTTCTTATCCATAATTGGTCCCACGAGAAGCTAGGGTCATATCGGTCCACCTCTGCAGAGCCCCGCATGCAGAGGTAAGGGTTTTATACAATGGAGTTCCCCCCGGTTCCCCAAGGTTGTGACCAGTAGAGGCCAGTCTCCTATCTGACCACGCATCCTTCGGCCTGGTTCCCGCCTTAGATTCAGAATTTTTGATGATGTTGTTTCCTCTTGGTACGGGCGGTCAAGCCAAGACCAACCCCCCCCCCCCCCCCACCTCACTGGCCCGCGAGACATGACCACGGACAGCCAGGAGGCGTTGGTATAACAGAATGGTCTCGTGGTATGCTCGATGCCCTATCTTGCATCGTTAAACCTGGTGCAATTCCTTAGCCACGACACTACAGCTAGGACAGGTGAAGTCGGTCCGCGGCAAGGTATTGGGGGCTACCAGTTGAGTTTCTAGGCACAACGAGCCCCCCAATTTCCCTGCCGACCTCCTCCTCACCTGTAGACGCGCCGGGTTGGCATTTCACTCCGTACCCGGATGTTTGACCTTAGTGAATTCACTATCCAGTCATCATCATAATTTGAAGACTTTCTCAAGTTTCAACCCACCCCCTGACATTCACAACATTCTTATACTAGTATAAGCTTTTTACCTATAGGAAACATCTCATGAGAATGCAAAATTATCAAGTTTAAATCCATAACAATAATGTTGGACCTTTCCAAATGTTTGTTCCAAGAAAGATGGTTGATTTTTTCGATTAATTCGTCCTGAATAGAATATTTTAACTTCAAAATTTTCTTTCGATTTATAAGGAGCATGGTTTCGTTGGTCTTATTATTACAAAGATATTTATCATTTGAATCCAATGTTCCAAAAGGGAACGGATATTTTACCACCAACATTCAGGCGTCCTCGTTATTCACTAATCCGTTGAATGATGATGTTATTATATTTGCTCTCGTTATGCAGAATCAAACTGGTTGCCATATTTGAATAAGGAATTCATAATGGTTGTCACTTTTCGGGGTGTTTAATAGAGGCTGTTTCTCAATTAGTTGTGGAATCATATACTCAAGTTTTTATCTATTTATTTTATTTATTTATTTTTGTTTATATCACGACTCTCCTAGGTGTCTGTGAGACAGCTCAGAGCTTGTGCGAGTTAGGAGACCCGGTTGTGTTCTGTGTAGACTTTGTTACTGTGTCCCTACGCCACCTGAGGCACAGCACTGTTAATTGTTCACCCAACAGTGAATGGTGGAACCATGCTCCATGTCAAAAAATTTATTTTCCGTCCGGAGGATTCGAACCCGGGGCCGATCAAGGAGACCGATCTCGAGCATTCAGTATGATTTGCTATAACAGTTTTTCTAACCTTACTGTTAAAATTATGTCTCACTTCACTTGTTTCTGAAGAAAAGTTGAAAATGATAAAGGGGAGGATGGTAGGACGTTGGGTTTTCATCTGAAAATAAGAAAGGGTATTATTTTCTTTGTTTGATTCTACTCTTGTAAAGAAGATGTTGGTTGTTCTTGTTTTGCACTTGAACATCTGGAATTATTTCAATGGGCGTTTTATTATACCTATGCTTTGGCATGTTCTTTTTTGCTTCGAAGGAGCTTACAGAAAATTATAGTTTTCTTCCTTGAAATGTCTGTCCTTGATTCTTTTGGTATTCTCTTCGAATTCCTTTCAGATTTTATTGATGAATTATCATGTAGTCAGACATTTTTTGTCTGGGGTTTTTCGGGGTATTGATAATTGAGGTCACCTTTCAAGATTTGTAAGGGAGAGTAACTCAGATTCGAATGGTTGAGTTAAAATAAGTGAAGTATAAATTATATTGGGTTGCGATATGATGTTCCACTCTATTGTGTTCAGTACGAATTCCTTGATAATATTCATTAATTTAACTATATCGAAAACATCTGGTCCCTGTATGATATTTTTTTTTCAACAAACATTTAATATTCTCCCATTTAAGTCTTCACTGTTGTTTCATTTAGGCGATTTACAATAATTCATGCCTCCAAATATAATTTCAGGGCGTCGTCTCTCTAGTAGCTTATTCACATCTTCTTCCAGTACAATATTTTCGGGTGCGATGATATTTTCAATCGTTCTGATTTTGTATTGACATTTATTAATGATTTATTGATCCTATATCTAGGAATAGTTCAAGTTTCGCTTAACTAGCAGAGCGATGCCCCCTCAGATACTCTTTGGTCTGTCATATCTATAAATCTCATTGTTGATGAATTTGATTAGACTCAGTTCAGTTTCGTTTCTTGCGAGGCACATCAGGTTGTTTTGCTGATTTTGTTTCGATTAGGGGGATGCATCTCTGCACTGATATTGGTAAAAAGAAGAATTATTTTCAGAAATTTTATAGTTTCAACATAGAGAGGGAACATTAGATGTCGCAACTTATTTCATATTTCGTTTCAACAACAGATTTCCATTCGAATCTAATTCCGGAGGATACAGAAAAACTCAACCAATGTTCAGCGATAAAGCGAACACAGAACATAAGTTCACATTCCCATAAACTGTAGTCCTATCGAGAGTTTACTGGAAGAATAATAAATCTCGCAATGTCAAATGAAATTTTCATGGATGTCCCGACTGTCTTTCTAGCGATAAATATGCCATTTTAGTATTGATCCGGACTCCAAAAACCATCCAGTGCTGGGAATATTGAGCATCATGAACTTAGTGATGGTATTTCGTGCTCGTTACAATTTGATGATTGCTCTTTCAGGCCGTGAAAAAGCATGATAATCATTCATCTTTTGAACTGGAGTTTCGGGTGTTTGATGCTGTCCCAGTGAGGTAGATATCTTCGAAAGGACCCTACTGGAGTTGATTCTTGAAAATACATACGTTTGAAAAATGTGAAAAGCACTGACGTGAAGTAAATTGATCGCGAAAGTGGTAACCCAACCAGGATCTCAGAAATTATCGAAAATAGAGGAAAATGCTTCGAAATTATCGAAAGGTATTAATTTGTATTCACCCTGTTTCTATTTATAAATCGGCATATTTAACGATATTTTCTATGACATTCGGGATGATTTGACCAATTGACAAAAAATGAACACAATCTATACACCTCTGTTCAAGCATCCTGCATCCAAAAGTATGCCCCCCCCCAAGCTTCAACGACAGTGTGCTGTCGTATGCATGTGAAAAAATTTGAAAAGCACTGACGTGAAGTCAGCAGCTCATGCATGCTTGTTTCTGTGTACCAAACCGGCATTGGGTGTTCATTGTCAGTATGGCAGGTCATTTTATTTTCATATACTTCAAAAGGTGGAATCATCGAATTATATTGAATATGTCAGGAAACACTTCTTTTTCTGTGTTCCAAAACAGACTTCAGTGTTCATTGTCTGTGTGACAAATACCTACTGTCAATTCATATTCATAAACTTCAAAAGATATAATCACCGAATTATGTTGAATATTGAATTATACCAAAAAAACTTAATTTCGTTTTATTGGTACCCCAATATACTAATTCCAGTAATGCTATCAACAATTCGTGAAATGCAAAGTCTAAGAATGAGTTTTTGAGCGCTCGTACTACCTACACGAGGGCTATATCATTTCGTCACGATGTCTGTATTTTTCGAATTTTGAGCCGAAAATGGTCTCAATCGACTATGTTCGACTCACTGATGACGAATCCGTCGGAAAATTCGAGTCTGTCCGTCCGGCCGTCCGTAAGCACGATAACTCTCGAACGGATCAACCTAGAAACTTGAAATTTTCAGTGTAGGTTCAGATCCCAAATGCCCCGGTTGAGTTCGTTAACGGGCAGAATTCCACCAGGGGTTCCGTAAATATGGCCGTTCAAAGTTTTGGTCTCCTGATTAATTCGAAACTACAGATTCGATCGAGATGAAACTTTGCACTCAAATGGAGAATGAGGTGTTCAAGCTACATGTCAAATTTTTTTCCAGATCGCATGACCAAAACCATAGGAACCATGTTAGCCCAAACCAAACTAATCGTTTGGGACTATTCCTGGCTCAAAATTCGAAAATTACAGACCTTTAGGCAAAGTGATAGTGCTTTTGTTCAGCGCCCAAAAATTGTATATTCGACCGATTCAGAAAGTTTATTATTGGAAATAGTGAACAAAAAACTTTCTCCACAACTTTGACTCGTATTGAATATCCGAAATATTTCGAATGAAAACTGTGTATATAATTTGACATTCGATTATAACTTTTCCAGCGAATTTGGTGCATGTGGAGCAACACTCGCATAAAATCTGCAGAGCAAATCGTCTCTGCTTCACCTTCTCCTTCATAAACTCATTCCCAACATCCCCGAAATAAACTGCAAGGTGGTCTTTCTGGCGGTTAATAACGGAAATTGAATTAGTTTCCGGATTCGAGCTCCTAGTCAGCGCATAACTTGGCTTTGATGGCGATATACGAACTAATTCAAATATTCTTCATTATTCTTGAACTGGAAACGACGGTTTTTTTCAACAATTACAGTCAGACTGCTCAGTTTCTTCGAATTGGGGTAATTTCCAGTATCCCTTGTAATTGGTTCATGAACGGAGGTGGAGTATATTTCGGAATTTTGACTTGCCCTATCCTGCAAGTGTTTCGGAACGGAACTACAATCGGACCTGCTAGCTCATCTATATGAAAACGACACAACAATAGCCTTCAGACATCGTATACAGAAGATTGCAGGAAGCACTAGAAATGAAAAATTCAAATGAATAGCAAAAAGAGCCAAACTATAGTACTATAGAGACTTCAAATAAATTCCAACCTTAGCACTGCCGTGAAGTCAAGAGCCTTTGAGCGCTCGTTCATGCTCCTTGAAGGTAGATTCGCATTTTCTAGTTTTAGAAACCAATTGAAGAAATGTTTGACAGCTATAAAAAAAATTCAAACTAAGGCGAAACTCCAGACTTCACTTCAGTGCAAATGTTAACTTTTTTCACGAACAGTCTCTTATCTGGCGGAGAGGCCAACTCGAGTTATTCTGATATTGAACGTACGAAAAGGGTTACTTCCTGAGTACAATACCGTTACTAACACAAAATGGACGTTTTTTGAATTGTCTCCTTATATTACGACGGGTGCGATATGCGAAGTCAGTATTATGTTCGTTATTCCTATTCGCGATATTCCAAGCATAAACTGTTTTTAGATTTTCGAAGTAGAAGAATGTCGGAAAATTGTGCATTCCCTCAATTTTTGAAAACTCCTCACAGGGTGTTTCAAATATTTTGTCAACAATTGTGATCAGAATTTTCATATTCCTAGCATAAACATCTTTGAAAACTATCATTATTTTTCTTCTCACAATCATAAAAAATAGGGTTCTGATTTATAAAACAAACTAGCAGACCCGGCCACGCGTTGCTGTGGCTAAAGTATATGTTGTATTAATATTAACCCTAACCTAACCCAAGCCTTACCCTTACCCTCATTCTCAGCCTTATTTATGAGTCTCAAAAAAATTTTCATATTCGTTGGTAGGTATATGTTATGATCAATGTGTGAGATGTTCGATATAGAAAAAAAATATCTCAGAAGTTGGATTGAAACCTCCTCCCTCAAATATGTTTGAAACAAATGATGTCATTTGGTAATGCTTAATATTCTGCAAGGAATGTTTAGATAGAGGTTCTTGTCCTGAAAAAAACAAATTCAAAGGTTCGGGTGGCGTTGTCAGTTGTTGCAATTTGATTTTTCCATTCAAAAAACATAATCCTGGGGATTCGTTTTGATATCTCAGAGCATTGCAGTATTTCCAAAAGACACCAATATATTGCTAGCATAATCGACTGTGGGATCATATCTAAATGCCAAACGCTCAAAGTTGATCATTTCATTAATTCATTCTGTACTTTGTTGTATCTCGCCTGAGATCGATAATATCGATTCTTCCTCTCATTCTGTTTGCTCATTGTCTCGATCATTACGAACTCGCCCACAACACAGCGATATTATATCGAACACAGTGATAAACTTCTGAACAATTTCTAGAAACACGATAAACTTCACTCACATAAGTGTCAAAATTCTCATGAAATATAAGTAATCTATGATTGTTCGCTTGGTCGGAGGAAGAAAGAAAGCCTTTTTTTCTTTTCCGTACGGGTTTTCGGGAATATTTCGTTGTGTAAAGTTTGTCGTGATAATAATGAACACAACTGAAAAAGAATTATCGAATTTGGTGCAGTCGTTTGAACGTGATGCTTGGTCATACATAAACCATAGATCCTCTTTTATTAATATAGAAGTTATGGGAAAATTCTGATCACAATTTTTGACAAAATATTTGAAACAGCCAATGACGAGTTATCCAAAATTTAGGGGATGCACAATTTTCTGCCATTCCTTTACCTCAAAAATGTGAAAACAGTTTATGCTTGAAATATTGAGAATAGAAATAACGAACATAATACCTACTCACTACGCATATCTCCCTTTTTTTTCATTTTTTTTTCGATATTTTGAAAACAATTTCGAAGAATGCAACAATTCGAATGAAAATATATTTGATATTGAATAATCGATCATATAAGAGACAAAAAAATGCAAATAAAAATTTTGTTCAGTGTTCAGGCTTCAGCAATATTTTAGCTCAGTCGAAGAATATGATAATCGCATTTTTCAGATTCCAAACTTAGGCCCGGTTCTCAAGAAACGTCTAGTAGGCATTCGAACTTGGGACACCCTGTATATCGAGTTCGAATATCTTCTCCGGCTTCTCTTTTAGCCAATCCGAGACAGTTTCCCATTCTAAGTTTCTTTGGAATTGTTGGTTTCTTACGAACCTTGGCATATATCTGCACACATATTTCAGCAGGATATAACGAATAGTTTCTGAGATATCGTGATTTCAAAGCTAGATATTTTCAAATCTTGTAGTATTCACACGGACCTTGGGGGCGTCATCTCACAACTACGTACAAAATTTCATCAAAAAAGTATCGAATATCTACGGAATTATATGGCGGATTTTGTACATTTACAAACTCAACCGGCTCATTCAGACCTCGAACATACCCCGAAAATTTCAAAACTCTAGGGTTTTTCTTCGGTGATGTTGACATAGACTTTTTTCTTCAGATGGCCTCAAAGAAAGAAGTCCAACAATGTCATAACTCTCGGTGACTAAGTTAATTCACTTGGTATTCGCATTCGCGAAAGTGGAAAAATCCTCGTCTTCGACTCGGATTTTTAAAACCACTCTCGCTCATGCTATTCGTTAAAACTAATTATTCAGAAACTCGTTTTTCCGAATTTTTCCGGAAAAATTAAATGCACAATTACCCCCGAAAAAATATTTCCATTACATTGAATTCTAAATTATGTATTGAATGAAAGAAACATTTGATCAATACCACCGCGTTCGTGGTATTGAGCATTGCCGGACTATATTCTTTATGGGTATGTGTTCACTGGTCTACGCTGATAAGCTGGATACTATTTAACATTGGTAAGCCAACACTCGACGTGTTATTGTCGAAATAGGATCTGAAATGCAGAAAAGATTGATCGAAGACTCAACTTCCAGATTACGCCATGAACGAATCAGTTTATACCTTGAAATAAAACACTCATTTTAGAGTGTTACGCTAAGTAATAAGTTTCCGCGAAATTCATGCGCAGCGTTAAGCCATCCATTGAAAATTTGGGTACCATATCATCGCGCGAGTTTTCGAAAATGGTCTTATACAACAGCAGCCTCCAATGATATCGACCATTAGCATTACAATATGCATCATATCAGTGTGAATTGATTCTTTCGAGACGAGCAAATTCGTGCTTCTTATGTCACCACATAGGTTGAGTAATTTCCTGAAGGATATCCTTCAGCCAATGTCTAGCCATCGTTATATTGCGAGCCAGGGAAACTCGAACCTTTATTTCAATTCAATTCTATCCGTCTGCTGATCCATAGACCTTCGAGGTCTGAATGCGCCGGTTGAGTTAGTGAATGGGTGAAATCCACCCAAAGGTTTTGTCGATATAGCCATCTGAATTATTTTCCATTCGAAAAATACCGATATGATGGAATTGAAACTGTGTAGTTAGTTTTAAGATACCGACCTATAGAACCATGTTGGATTTTGTGAGGATCGTACGAAGAATGAGAAAATAATTCAAACACTATCAGGCAAGTGGGTTAGTTTTTATTGTTCTTTCACACACAAATTTTTATCAACGTTTCGGCATCATTGGTACCTTTATCAGGGCTGATATCTTATATCCTAATGAATATAATTGCGATTCTCATTACGACTGGTTCAACTGAAATCAAGCTCATATTATTCGAAAAAAAATCTGGTTTTAGAAAACGAAATTAATGAGTATTTGTTATGAAAATACTGAGATTTTTATTAAAACTAATTGAAATCGCTCAATTCAAGAAATATGTTATTCTCAAAAGAAGACAATTGCATTTTTGTACCAGAAATATTCGCTTACTTTATATTAAATCAATCTTCTATCTTCGATAGAGAAAAACATCATATCTTCGAGCGAGTAAAGCCAGTTACTCGATCGAAGATAAACTTCACTATAACTAACAAATTCAGATTTCTTATAATAAAAAAATTTAGAAAAGCACTGCCGTGAAGGCAGGAGCTTTTGAGCGCTCGTACATGCACCTTGTATGTAGATTCGCATTTTCCAGTTTCAGAAATCAATTGAAGGAATTTTCGACAGCTGTCAAAAAAATTTTAAAGTTTAGGGGAAACTCCAGACTTCATGTCAGTGCTTCAGCTCAATTTTTTTTCGATAATTCGCTAGAATTTTCTACGGTATCTATGGACTTGGTGGTGCGATCTGGACAAAATTTCGCTCGTAGTTTGAATACATTATTACTCAGCTAGGTGCAAAATTTCATCCCAATCCGCTCAGAATTTTCGGAACTATCAGCAAAAAAATATTTTGAACGGCCATATTTACGGAACCCCTAGTCTAATTTTGTTCATTGATGAACACGACCGCGATATTCGCGATCTAAACCCACCCTGGGAATTTCAAGTTCCTAGGCCTTTCCGTTCGAAAGTTACAATTTTCTATGGTTTTTATGGTTCTGGTCATGTGATCTGGACAAAATATTGTTTCAATATATCATTCTCGATTAAAATACAAAATTTCATCTCGATCGAATCCGTAGTTTCGAATTTATCGAGAAACCAAAATTTCAAACGACCGTTTTTACGGAACCCCTATTATAATTCTGCTCATTGATAAACGTGAACGCCACATTTCATTAGTATACAAAATTTCGTCACGATCGAATCTGTAGTTTTGAAATTATCAAGGAAACCATATTTACGGAACCCCTAGTATAATTTTGTTCATAGATGAACGTGATCACGACATTCGAGATCCACACCTATCCTGAAAATTTCAAGTCCCTAGGCGTTTCCGTTCAAAAGTTACAATTTTCTATGGTTTCTATGGTTCTGGTCATGCGATCTGGACAAAATTCCACATGTAGCTTGAACACCTCATTCTCCATTCGAGTGCAAAATTTCATCTCAATCAAATCTGTAGTTTTCAAGTAATCAGGGAAACAAAACTTTGAACGGCCATATTTACGGAACCCCTTGTGGAATTTGGCCCATTAACGAACTCGACCGAGGCATTCGGGAACTGAACCCAAACTGAAAATTTCAAGTTTCTAGGTTGTTCCGTTCGAGAGTTATCGTGCTTACGGCCGGACGGACAGACGGACAGACTCGAATTTTCCGACGGATTCGTCATCAGTGAGTCGAACATAGTCGATTGAGACCATTTTCGGCTCAAAATTCTAAAAATACAGACATCGTGACAAAATGATATAGCCCTCGTGTAAGTTGTACGAGCGCTCAATAAGTTGTACGAGCGCTCAAAAATAGTCCTTTTATTATGAATATATCAAAAAAATTATATCGGCGCATAAGAAATTTAAAATACTGAAACTAAAAAAAATATTTTCTTCCATGAAAAAACTCATTTTCTTATATCAGGAAATTTGACTCCCCCATGTTGAGCAAATCAGTTTTTTCATATCAAAAAAATCAGATTCGTCAAATAAAAATTATTTGAATATTTTGATTTGAGATCGTTGAATATCTTGCTCCAAAATATATTCTCTTATTTTTAGTTAATCAAGTTGAGAAAATCAATTTCCCGAAACAAACGGATATTTTATCTATTATATTAACAGAATAATTTTCTTGGAATTGAACACCCTGTTTTTTTCCAAGTAATCTTTTTTTTGTGTGTTCACTCATAGTTTCTTTTCCTTCTCATTCAAAACAGCTCTTATGGAATTCAAAATGGTTCTCATTACTCTTTTCAATTTACCATTTCCTCGGGAAAGTTCTGTTGCAATGAGATATTCCACCTCTCCGGAATCGAGAAATTATTTGAATTTTGTGGACATGAAAGCTGTCCTCTAAAAACGTTGAGTTTCTTGATAGAGGTAATAATGCGCTTGAGCGTAATGAAGTCTATAGGTACATCAAAATCTTTTCCATATCATGAGAGAAAAAAACATGTATGATGTTCCTGATTTTGTTCCCAAAGAACAAAGCTGAATAATGGAAGCATAAAATCTTCTCCGTTAAGTGATTTCAGGAGTATAAATTCGAAATATTCATCTCGATATTTTCGAGAGGGACTCATCGATAATGGTGTTCTGCATGTTATTCTTCCATGCTTTTCCAAGTTCCCTGAACAAAAAGACATGACCATATACTATGTAGATTGGTGGAGAAACATCGTTTCCCCGTTGCTCGAGAATACCTCACTTGGGAAATAGCGAGGCAATATGAGGTGTGTATCGGGAAATAAACTCTACATTTCCATCTGGTGTTCCGAGGAGGATCCTATTAAATAATCATGGAAGTGTGCGAGCTTCACCTGCATTCTGAGCAAGTTTACGCTGTCAATGGCGCGGGCAAATTGCGTTTGTGAATTGGTTATGTTGCCGGGCGCTTTCTAGAAGCCGGAATCGTTTTTCTCTTCGTTTTCCATTGGATGAATTTGACGGAATTGGTGTTAATATTATTCCATTATTATGGGTAACATTAGCGCGTCTCAGTCTTACTAGTTACTTTCATAGAATCAGGTTTCAATGTTGAGTTGGAAACATGAGCTGCGGTTGTGGATTTGTCTGCAGATTATTATGTAGTGTGAAAAGATGGATTAATTCTCGAACTTCATAATTATTTGAAATGTGAAATGTGGGAAGATGATTCGTTTGATTGTAAATACGTTTTTTTGTTGATGACATTGGTCGTAATTTCAAAAGTTGAATTATGGACTTCCGCAGGGATCGGTTCTATCTTCCCCTCTCAAATCTACATTTATATTTTATCCCCGAAACACTTTTTTCGAGAAATTTATCTATGGTGATGATATTGCACTTGCCTTTCGCCGAATTCGAAATTTGGAGTTGTTGAAAATACTTCGAATACAGATTTACAAGTTCTGAAAAATTACGTACTTTCTTGGGTGGCGTTCATACTCCAATCCAAACAAAATCGAAGTTTATTGTTTTCATTTCAATAATGAACAAAAATATAAAAATTTAAGGTATCTTTCAATACTTCTGTTTTCGAACATAATTTCAACCATAAATATTTCTGAGCTCATGGGGTCCTGATGCCACGACTGTTCGTTCGATAACTTAAGTCTTAGGTTTTTCTGCTTCTCAATAATGTTGCTCTGTTTGGTTTCACAGTGCTTATTTTCATAAAAATGATGCACGGGTTAACATTAGATCTACACCTTTAAATTGGTTACCATTTCTTTCCAAATTTATTTCCGATTGTAACTTATATCCCTGTTACTAGAATTTCCAGATTTAAGTCACGTGAACCTTTATGGTTCAATAGTTTTCTCCATTTAAATGAAAGTGACAAGGAAATTGGGTGTTCGGAATGGAATTTGTGTGATGTCTTCAATAGGATCTAATTATGGATTCTTCAATGAGAGTGCTTGGATTTAATCTACCTAGGCAAATTTGGTGTACTTTGAAAAGATTCAGCACCGGCCACGGTCATTGAAATACTATGCACTACACTATCCAGATTTCTTTTTTGAAATGGGTCATAATGGGATTAAATCAAAAACCTGAATTTAGGTGAAATCACAAAATATCTAATCTTCCCACCGCCGTGAAGACAGCGGCAAAACTTGGCAGACCAAATCTCCGGAAATACCCGATCGACCAGTGGCGTGCCGAAAAAATATTTCTATGTACTACTACGATAATTATAAGTTCTTTTTCGGGACTAATGGAAATAATACATAAAATATTTACCAAGATAACATGTAAAATTAAATACAAATGGAAATGGTTTATAATGGTAAATAATAGAAGAAATGTTAAGCCGGATTCTTACACAGCTCGCCATTTGAAAAATTCTTTTCACATAGGAGCCGTGGTTCTAGCATCACCAGATTTTCACAGGATGTTTCTTATTGCAATACTAGTATTTCGTGAAAAAATGGTTGACTTCTCTTGGGATCCAGGGGTTGAAATTTCAACCCTTAAATTTAAAAAATTCTTTTCATATAGAAGCCTTCGTTCTAGCATCACCAGATTTTCACAGGATGTTTCTTATTGCAATACTAGTATTGCGTGAAAAAATGGTTGACTTCTCTTGGGATCCAGGGGTTGAAATTTCAACCCTCAAATTTCAAAAATTTGTTTTATATAGAAGCCGCCGTTCTAGCATCACCATATTATCAAATGATGTTTTTGGTTGCAATACTAGAATTTCGTGAAAAAATGGTTGACTTCTCTTGGGACGTCCAGATTGGATAGTGTTTCTATCTAGAGGCAACCTGATGTATTCAATCGATTGTCTGTTAAAAACAGGTCATATAATAGATTGTGAATTCAACAATCCGCATGGGAATTTTCTGAGCAGGAAAAAATCAATGCAGTCAGGAATAATATTGAATTCATTAGCTTGAATATTAGCATTCTCTTATGTATGGGGCCCGTACTACATACATGAGATTGAGAAATGTGAATAAAAAAAAATAGTTTTGAGAATTGTGAAAAAAATAACATAATAAAATGATCAAGTTTACTGATTATATAAAATGAATTCATCAATTTTTATTCCAACATCCTCCACTAACATTTGTATCGTTTTTGCAATATAATGTCATGGAAGATCCTTTGAACTTGAATAAATAAGCCAATGCTTCATTGTTTCTTAATACCACATAAATAAACTGCAAAGTTTCAGTTTTCCTTTTCACAAATATACAATTGAAGTATTAATGATACTAGCTCAAATTCATAAGGAGCTTCGTTGAAAAACTTTAATATCAAATTTGAGATAAGTAAGACTTATTTTGGAATTGTCATATTTTCAATTGAGAAATATTGAAATATTTTCTCTTCTTCATGAGAAAAGAAAGAATACAAGTAGAAATTTTTTCATCATCTTGTTTGGAATTGGGTTGAGAAGTATTTCCACGAACTCTGGAGCTATGTTAGTTCCTCTCTCCTTCAACATCTTAAGCCTAAGCACCCCATAATTTTATCATTTACTTTTTTCAAGAATAGAGAATTTCTGGGGTTCAGAAAACCTTCCATTTCAAAATTATTGAATTTGAGAAATGATTTGAAGAAAGCTCATCAGAAATTATTTGAAGATTCTATGAGCTATTCAACAGAATCATTGACAAATCGAATCAAATTCACCCCAACATAAGTTTAAATATAAAGCACACATAATAAGAGTTAGTTATTTTGCGCCCATCTAGTTCAAGTATATTGATTTCACTGGATGCTATACGTATTTCACGAAAGAAATTCAGATCAATTGGAACCAGCACAATAGTGCATGGTTTATTACATCGGAATATTCATTTCAAACGTTCTAAACAATTCAAATAAGTGATCAGACTGACGTCAAAGTGTGCGACAAGGCCAGATATATAGATGCTTCTACCTAAAAAACTCATCATTTGAGTATAATTTACCCACTGCTAGGAAGAAAGAGCCAAATGAACCAGAGCACGAAACTACGAATGATCAAGTCAATTGCAAGACCTCAACTAACATATGGTGCAGCCAATAGCCATATAAAGAAGATTCGAGCAACAGAAAATAAACTACTAAGACCAGAAATGAATGGTTCGTAAGAAACCAACAAATCCATAGAGACTTAGAATGGTATTTCGTGATGAAGGCCGTGAAGATATTTGAAAAAGCAAGTCAACACCCAAATGATGAGCTAAAAAGACTAGTTCACTACAACCCCGCAGAAAATGTGCTTAGGATACTCACCTATAACAAAAGACCCAGAGATCAACTACGAAGAAGCAGAAATTGGATAAACTCAATTTCAAATATCAAGAAGGACAGACTCCTATGAAATTCATAGAAAACACAATTATCACACGACAAAGATCGTGAAAGATATACAAACAAGTGTCAAAAGGTTTATAAGCAATAAATGCCCGGGTTCTAAAACAACAGGTTAGGTTTAGTTAGAATAGGTCGTGCTTTACACGAAGTCTCCCACTCTTCTATCTGTCGGAGATAGTCCGTCTCTGAGGATTCCCCCTGACTGAACAAACAAAAAAAACTCATCATTCTTCAGGACTTTGTGTCAACTTGACGAGTTCACGGCTCTGTAGCTGGCAAAATCTTCAATCCATCTAGGAGAAATATTCCTCAAGCAGGTTTCGGAAGAGAGTTGTGGCAAAGCACTACATGGAAGATACCCTGGAAATTCAAACGGAGAATAAATCCTTAAAACTGAGTCACTCACTCACCCGATGACTGGATATCCGTTTCCGGAAATAGAAGGAATGATAGTAGCGATACACAATCAACTGGTACCTATGAGAGCCTATAACAAGCACATAATTGGCCGCGACATATTCACCGACTTATGTAGGGAATGCTCCAAAATGTTATAAATCATAAAACACATAAGGTCTCGTGTAAAATTCCAGCACCTAGAGAGTTCATGAAACACCATAAAGATGTGGCAAAGATCTACCACATGGATAGCTAGATAAACTGGATTGGTTGCTGGAAGATAGAAGCATTCAATAGTACGTGCCTGAAAGCTTGCTGGAGAACGAAAAATATGAACTTTAAAAGGGCACAACTATGACAACAGATAAAGCAATACTGCATAACAGACCGGACCTAGTGCATGTTAATAAGATCGACAAGAAGATAACTATTATTGATGTGGTAGTACCTGCAGATGAGAATATTGAGAGATCCTACACTGAAAAGCTTACTGAATACCTCGATTTAGCATTTGAACTGAAGGAAATATATGGAATGAAAAAAACATCTATGGGTACTTCCGTTGATTATATCCGAGAACGATCACGTCGCGAAGAACATATATAATAGAGAATACTAATCGTCTGAAGAGAGATATCGGAACAGAATATGATAGATTCCGTGAGCTCAGTCACGGATCCACATATTTCATATTTGCAAAAGGATGTATTCATCATCATCGTATAGAAGGCGTGACAGCCGGTTCAGTTCATATTTCTCTGCAGCATTTACTGAGAAGTTGATTGCCAACTGTCACGCCACCTCTTTGGTGGTCGTCCAATATGCCTTCTTCCGTGTGGCATGTTGTTACTTGTATTTTGGCTAGTCTTTCGTCAGCCATTACGGTTCACATGCAGGTTCCATTCTCTTCTTCTTTTTCTTATCCATCTCCCTATGTCGCGTCAGTTTGGCATTTCTCTCTTACTTCTATGTTTCTTTGCAATGGCGTACCCAGCGTGGGGTAGGGGGGAGCTGATTCCCCCCTCTTAAATTAAAAAATGGTTTTCTGAATTGCCTAAAATGAGCGTCCGTCAGATATTCTCGAGTGAAAATCAGGACTGGATTGAAAAGGAAGTTTTGAACAAGTTTTCTTCAAACCCGAGAAAAATGATATTGCACTCACGTGCAAAAAAAAAACGCCACAAGTTAATATTTGGTCGAATTTGAGGTCTCGTAGTTTCTTTATTTTTATAAAATTTTCAAATTTTTTTCAGCAAACTGTAAAAAAAATCATTAATTTTAACTTGCTCATTCTTTTTTTGAATGCTGGCTTATAAGTCATTATACAGGGTTAATTAGACGTTTGTTGTTGTACCCTAATTTCGAAACATCCTGTGGAATAATTTGGTGGTCCAAATCTTTCAAAATACCAATATTTGTTAAGAACTATTCCGTTTCAACATTTTGTTTGTTGATTTATGCCTTTGAGTGCTCTAGTTTATTTTCAAGAACAAAATGAATTTGGCATCAACGGTGTACTTCAAGAATTGAAATTTTTTGAAGAGGTGAATTGGGGGAGGAAAATTGCACAAAAGCTGTTGCTCTTGTTGCAGATTAACGTAATTATGAATATGTTGCAAGAATTCTTCATGTTCGTCGCTCTACCGTCAAGAGAGTAGTCGAAGCTTGCAGACCAGTAACTGGATCGAAATTACTTCGGCGTCACCGAGTAGCTAGACTCCAATTAGCTACTGAACTTTTTAATTGGAACTTTTTTCACTGACAAGTCCTGATTCTGGATTCTGGACATGAACCATGTATGTTATTAACATACATTGGTACATATTTTGAAAGAGTTTGAACACGAAGTTATTCCACAGGATGTTTTGAAATAAGAGAACTCAAATTTTACCAAATATTAACTTGTTTCGTTTTTTTGCACGTGTGTGTAGTATAAGTTATGTTACTTTTTTTTCCAACAAATAATTATAATATCTAATAAAAATAGTATATAAATTTTGGAATTATTTGCTGAACAAACATAGCTTGACCCCCCCCCCCCTATTTCTGATCCTAGGTACGCCCTTGTTTCTTTTTCTGTCTTTCAATGTATTTCCTGTTATTTTTCTTAGGGTCTTCATCTCTTAGGATCTATTTCAAACCTATGAACCTCTTTTCAGACCCCCAAAATGTTTTATTCTTGGAATTATGCACGAATGTTTTCATTTACTTCAGTTCGGATACCCCTGAAAATGGAGGTGGAAGATTTTTTATAAATATCTGAAAATTGTCGAAAACCTAGAAAATTGGTATGTAAGTGTTGCAGGAAGATCCATGTAATTGTATTAATATGAAATAAATGCTGCGAAGATGAAAATTCAAGATGTTTTGTGTGTAGTTTGATCAAAATCCACCTCTGATTATGATCTTTATTATACATATAGCATATCCGTTTCGACTCCTTTCACATAACATTGAATTATACGAATGCCCCGTCAGCCTTAGAAACTACCTCTTTTTCGATCTCTCCCTATCTGCAGTCAAGTGTATTACACCGAATTTTCCGCAAGAGAAGGTGAATGATCCGTGGAACATATCCTCCAGGGTCCATCAACTGATGAACGAACAGGAATGGTTGCCACGTCCTATCCCATAGGACCACGCAAGCATCTTCTAATTTATCAAACGTAATGATCTGTACCGAACTGTTTTGCACTTTACTCGATTACAAAGGAATCGGGAACAATAGCGAGGCGCTCCGATGGAAAAATAGCCCCCAGTCTTTTTGTCCGAGTCAAATCGCACCGATTCAGCCCTGTGTGGGTTCATTATCGATGATAAAGTCGTTATTTTGGCCGATATTGGATCCTTCGCGTTTATGTTCTCTAATCCGTCTCAGTCGAATGCAACTTACAGTGCGGGTTAGTTTCTTAGAATATCCGATGCGCTTTTCTTGGCCGGTCGCACAGTCTGTGGACACTCGAATCTCAACACGAGTTGGACTTTGTCCTCAGTGATCGCAATTACTTCCGACTTCCTTATTCAGCTTGAATATTTTCAAGTTTCGACGATTTTCTCAATATCATATCAGAATGAATTATACATTTTGAATAATTGAAAACCAACCTGTTTATACCAAAAAAAACTTGGACCACCATATATCATTATTTGTTCAAATGGAGTTTAATTCAAGTGCACCTTAATTTGTCTCAGTTCTTAACTGAAAAAAATTACGAAAAGCACTGCCGTGAAGGCAGGGGCTTTTGAGCGCTCGTACATGCACTTTGTAGGTAAATTCGCATTTTCCGTTTTGGAAACCAATTGAGGAAATTTTTGACAGCTGTCAAACAAATTTTCAAACTGGGGCGATAATCCAGACTTCAAGTCAGTGCTTTAGGTGACCAATTTTTTTTTCGATAATTCGCTAAAATTTTCTACGGTATCTATGGTCTTGGTGATGCGATCTGGACAAAATTTCGCACGTAGTTCGAATACATCATTCCTCAGCTAAGTGCAAAATTTCATTCCAATAAGATCGGTAGTTTCGAAATTATCAGGAACAGAATATTTTGAACGGCCATATTTACGGAACCCCTAGTCCAATTTTGCTCATTGATGAACGTGACCGTGAAATTCGCGATCCAAACCCACTCTGGAAATTTCAAGTTCCTAGGCCTTTTCCTTCGGAAGTTATAATTTTCTATGGTTTCTATGGTTCTGGTCATGCGATCTGGACAAATTGTTGCTTTAATATGTCATTCTCGTTGAAAATACAAAATTCTATCTCGATCGAATCCGTAGTTTCGAAATTATCGAGTAAACAAAATTTCAAACGACCGTATTTACGGAACCCCTAGTATAATTCTACTCATTGATGAACGTGAACGCAACATTTCAGATCTACACCTATCCTGAAAATTTCAAGTCCCTAGGCCTTTCCGTTCGAAAGTTATGATTTTCTATGGTTTCTATGGTTCTGGTCATGCAATCTAGAGAAATGTAGCTTGAATATATCATTCTCCATAAGTATACGAAATCTGTAGTTTGGAAATTATCAAGAAAACTAAATTTCAAACGACCATATTTACGGAACCTCTAGTATAATTTTGCTCATAGATGAAAGTGATCATGACAATCGAGATCCACACCTATCCTGAAAATTTCAAGTCCCTAGGCGTTTCCGTTCAAAAGTTACAATTTTCTATGGTTTCTATGGTTCTGTTGATGCGAGCTGAATAAAATTTTGCATATAGCTTGAACACCTCATTTTCTATTGGAGTGCAAAATTTCATCTCGATCGAATCTGTAGTTTCAAAGAAATCCGGAGAACAAAACTTTGAGCGGCCATATTTACGGAACCCCTAGGCGGATTTTGCCCAATAACGAACTCAACCTCGGCATTTGAGATTCGAACCTATCCTGAAAATTTCAAGTTTCTAGGACATTCCGTTCGAGAGTTATCGTGTATACGGACGGACGGCCGGACGGACGGACAGACTCGAATTTTCTGGATTCGTCATCAGTGAGTCGAACATAGTCGTTTGAGACCATTTACGGCTCAAAATTCGAAAAATACAGACATCGTGACGAAATGATATAGCACCCGTGTAAGTAGTCCACTAGTCAATTTTTAGATCATGGGAATATTTATCCGTTGAATTATAGAAATATTTATCACAAACAGATACCTACCTACTTCAAATTTGTCAATGATATCATGTAGTATAGAAATTTATATGACTCTGACGTCTTTCATCTGGATGTTTCTCCTTGTTGAAACAGAACATTTCGAAAGGTATTAGTTATTACACCAAATTTGGAAATCTCAATAAGTTCGATGACTTCACTCTCTTCAAAATGAGTGACACATAAATCCGAATTTTGAGATGGGGTTCAGTTTACGAGGTATAGTAGACACCCATTTGAACAGCGTGAACTATTCAGACTAATGCCTTGTTTACATGTGACGAGTATATGGCCGAGACAGTGATCTCGGCCGTGTACTCGACCATGTTAATGTTACGGGTAAAGTTAGATTGACGATTAAACCTAGGTTTACCCGGGTAAACTGCGCAATACCTAGGAAACGAGGGTAAACTCCGAAAAATAACTGAAATTGGACATGTTTCGCGCCTTACCCGGGTAATACGCGTTCCACCCATTTTCACTTGGTTAAAGTTGGGTGTAACAAAAAGAACAAGGTCAGAAATGTTTGAAAAGTTTATTTCTGAAAAGTAAGTCTACCAATATAGGAGAAAACATAAAAACTGTGTTCTATCAAAGTAAATAATACTATAATTCATTTGTTCGAGCAAGATAAGCTTCCGTGACATTTAAATTTACGAAAAATTCCACTAGCTCTACACTTACATTTATTGGTGACGCATTTTGCTTTACAGTTACAACATTCATAACCTTGACCCCCTAAAAGTGACTATTCATTTGCAAGCTGTCGTGAACTTTTTTTTCCCATGAAACACTTTCCAGATCTATGAATTTCTCACTACACGCAGAAAATTCATTCCTGGAGAACATTTCCTCGATAGTTCCTGTCTTGTTTCCTAGTTTATAAAATTACGAAAAGCACTGCCGTGAAGTCAGGAGCTTTTGAGCGCTCGTACATCCACCTTGTAGGTAGATTCGCATTTTCCAGTTTTAGAAATCAATTGAAGGAATTTTCGACAGCTGTCAAAAAAATTCTGAAACTTAGGCGGAAACTCCAGACTTAATGTCAGTGCTTCAGCTGACCAATTTTTTTTCGATAATTCGCTAGAATTTTCTACTGTATCTATCCGTAGTTTCGAAATTATCGAGAAAACAAAATTTCAAATGACCGTATTTACGGAACCCCTAGTATAATTCTGCTCATTGATAAACGTAAACGCGACATTTCAGATCAACACCTTTCCTGAAAATTTCAAGTCCCTAGCCGTTTCCGTTCTAAAATTACAATTTTCTATGGCTTCTATGGTTCTGGTCATGCGATCTGGACAAAATTTCACATGTAGCTTGAGCAACTCATTCTCCATTCAAGTGCAAAATTTTATCCCGTTCAAATCTGTAGTTAGTAAGTAATCAGGGGAACAAAACTTTGAACGGCCATATTTACGGAACCCCTGGTGGAATTTTGCCCATTAACGAACTTAACCGAGGCATTCGGGAACTGAACCCACACTGAAAATTTCAAGTCTTTAGGTTGTTCTGCTCGAGAGTTATCGTGCTTACGGACGGACAGACTCGAATTTTCCGACGGATTCTTCATCAGTGAGTTGAACATAGTCGATTGAGACCATTTTCGGCTCAAAATTCGAAAAATACAGACATCGTGACGAAATGATATAGCCCTCGTGTAAGTAGAACGAGCGCTCAAAAATGGTCGTCAGTTTTCTCGATAACTGTCATGAGGATGTTTCTGAAATCGCCTATCCCTCGATCAACATCTGGAACTTTCACTCTGACTATCTCCAACGGAACATCGAGGGGATTTTGATTCAGATAAGGTTTTCATTATCTTTGCTTCATTTTCTGATTTTTTTTGGTCCTAGTCTGTTCGAAAGTATATTTTTTTGGCACGAGCAGAGTTTACACCTAACTGATTTACATGGCTCATCACAATCTGCACATTTGGTCTGATTTTCTGAAGTTTCCATTTTATTGGCGTTTTTTCCATTATTATTGTAAATATTTCCATCTTCATTGTCACCTTCAGTAATATCTTCGCTCAGGTTGTCACTTTCAATTGTATCATTTTAAGGGATATCTATTTCTGAGTCACTATCCATTGGCTGGTCTTTTTTTGTTCTTGTTGAGACCGATCACCCACACCAAATTCCCTGACGACTCTCTCAAACTCTTCTTCGGTTCGTAGATTTTCGATAACTTCTTTTGGAAAAGCTGATGTCGATAGGCCTACTTTAATATCATGCCCGAACATAGTGCTATAGGGAGCCAGTTTTATTCTATCATGGTATGCGCTGTTTTTCATTAACTGGACAAATATCACACCTTCTGACCATCGTTTGCAGTTTTCATCAACCATCCACGTTATGAGCATATTTTGTATATCTTGATTTGCTCTTTCCACGCTGATTTGTGACTGACTGTGGCGCGGTTTGCCATGTACTATTTTGAGGCCACTCCACATGAAACATAACTCTTCAATGACACGGTTTGCAAATTCCCGGCCGTTGTCTGATTGTAGTATAGATGGAGCACCAAAAATGCAAAATATGTCTATGAGGTTCTTAGCAACTTCCTGAGCCCTTTTCGATTTCAATGCACGTATTTGAACAAATTTTGTTAAGAGGTCTTGATATAGCATGGTGAATTTGTATTCTTCATCTGCATGGGACTGCATATCAATCAGGTCCACTTGAAAACGGCTGTTCATCTCCGAAAACACCATTGGTTTAACCTTCCTGGCAGATTTCAGTTTCTTTTGGCAACCTTCACACAAACGGAGATATAGTTTGATAACTTTTTGTGTTATATTCTTGTATTTTTTTTTGCATTCATATTCCATACGATGTTTACTACCATGTCCAATGGCCAAATGTGCATCATGCAAAATATCGAATATATTTCATCGTTTGTAAAGTAATACTTGATGCTGGATTCACCGGATGCTATACGAGCAATAAGCTCTTCAACACCTCTAACAGAACATAATATGTCGAACCGCTTCAAACGTCGATATTGTAGAGTGGTCTTGGTTTTAGCATTTTTTGCCAACTCTACTGATTGTAACATTTCTTGGTATTGTTCATGACTAAAATGAAAACTATTTGCACTTTTCGAAGACACTAATCCATTTAAAATTTCATTAAATCGCTGTCTTAAACGCGCACGTCCTTTATCTTCGGTCGCCATTTTCCTAACTGACTGCACGTGGTGAGAGATGGCGTAATAATAATTTATTTTACACCCAACATTAATCAAGTGAAAATGGGTGGAACGCGGTTCGCCCGGGTAAAGTCCGAAATAAGTGTAATGTCGGTTATATTTCGTACTTTACCCATGTTTCTTGAGTATTCCGCAGTTTACCCGGGTAAACCTAGGTTTCCTCGTCAATCTAACTTTACCCGTAACATAAACACAAGGTTCAGTACTCGACCCAGTGATCAGACGAGTGCAATGAGCGAGCGAGTGAATAGAAACTGTTTCTATTTGCTGGACCAAGAGGCTACCCTCGCTACCAAGATGTGTTGTATTCGGCGTGTCAAAACATCCCGTCTCGAGCAGCGTGACCAGATTCAGTGGAAAACTACTTTTTTAGATTTTTAGGTATTTTTGGTATACAGATTTCTGCTGGTAGATTCTGGTGGTTTTTGAAATCGACTGCCATCGATTGTTGCCTAACAAGTAGTTGTAAATTCGGTAGCCACTCGGCCCAGCGTATCAAATGTGTGTAGACGCTGACTCGGTCAGTACTATTGTTTGGCCGATTAGCAAAACGAGTTTCTGGGTCGAGGGGGCGCCCCATGTAAACAAGGCATTAGAATCGTAATTTGATTTACTCGCACTCACATGAGAAGAACCAACATCACTTTTATTTTCAGAACTTACAAGCAGTCATAGTTTAACACTGATCACCTAAAATTTCTCCATACTCATTTTCACCTTAAAATAAATCATTTATGAAAAACTCACGAAAATGAATACCAGCATTCATGAACTCAACCAACGATTTAGCACAACGAGGTACGAATATTTGAAGTCCTTCAGCGCTATCGGACCCCCATCTCATGTTGCTTAATTTCTTTTGCGCTCCTCCGCATCATGGAATGCCGTGGACAGTCGATACGCGATGTAGCGGAAATCCGCTAGTTTATCGCTAGTGCAATTCGGACACATGTTGTATCGCATCACCATCGATTCGCTCCACAATAAGATTCAAACAAATTGAGAAAAGGATAAGTGAGATAAGGACCGTCAAATAAGCAAAGCGTGGGTAAACCCTTCCTCACAACCAACGATTCAGATATTTTCAAACGCACCTAATCTAAAGATTACGAAATCTTCGTCCACAAATTCAAAAGTATTTATAATTAATTAAAGTTCATAATGGGTAAGTCAGAGATATGATGAATTTTCCGGATAGAAAACCATAACAAATCGCAAAAATGGAGAGAAATCCGAGTTCCGAAATCCGAGCTAATTAAGAATAACAAACTTGTTTCACAGACGAGTCTTGAAAGTTCCGGTGCTCATCACGAAACATTGAGGGGTAAGAATCATAAAATGAGCGTAGTAAGTTAACCCTTTTCTTCACCCAACTTGTTGAATCAATAATTCGAACAATACATTTCCATTTTACCGAAAAGCTCAAAAGTTTTCTTCCCAAAATTAAAAGTTTTTACAATCAATTAAGGTTCATGATTGGCAGTCAGAGAGGTGATCTATTTACCGAAAAGAAAACATTTTGAATCTCCTGAAGAATTTCCATTAGGTTTTTACAAGTCCAAATTGAATTTTCAAATTACTCTCCGAAAAATTCTAGGCACATTGGAAAATGTTGGAATGTGCATATACTTAATAAGTTAACACTTCTCTTTACCTAATTTCTTGAATTTATAATTCAGACAAAAATGTTCAGAAGTACAGTATCTGAACGTCAATTACAATACTGAAAGGTTATGAATTTGTTGAAGAGAAATATTCAAATATAGTAAAATTCATTTTTACCTCTCGAAAGTTCAGCTTCAGTTCAGATAAGTTTCAGAACGATACAAACGGCAAACTCTGGTGCTAATCATTTTGTACCAAAAGCATTCGCTCACTCACTCGAAGACAAATCCGATACTCAATTTTTATCTAATATATAAAATTCTCGTGTCCAAAGTGTTCGTTGCCATACTCCTCCGAAACGGCTAAACCGATTTTGATGAAATTTTTTGTGCTTATCCGGTATCTATCAGAATCGGCCAACATCTATTTTTCATCCCCCTAAATGTTAGGGGTAGTCCACCCCTAAATTTTTTTTTTTTATTTTTTAGACAAAATTTCTAATTTCTATTTTTTTATGATACAACATACAAAAATACATACAATCCCCAATTTTCACCCTTCTACGATCAACCCTTATTTTTTAATAGCCAGAACAACGAGAGGCCGAAGGCCTCGAGCAATTTTGAAATTGCGAAAAAAGGGAGAGACCGGGGGAGCGAAGCGACCCCCGCGTTTTCGAGAGGGAGAAACAGGCTTTCCTAAGGTAAGAGAGGCCGAAGGCCTCGAGCAATTTTGAAATTGCGAAAAAAGGGAGAGATATGGCAAAACAACGTTTGCCGGGTCAGCTAGGTTAGGTTAGGTTAGGTTTAGGTTAGGTTATTTTGAGACGAGAGGCCGAAGGCCTCAAGCAATTTTGAAATTGCGAAAAAAGGGAGAGACCTGGGGAGCGAAGCGCCCCCCGCGTTTTCGAGAGGGAGAAACGGGCTTTCCTAAGGTAAGAGAGGCCGAAGGCCTCGAGCAATTTTGAAATTGCGAAAAAAGGGAGAGACCTGGGGAGCGAAGCGCCCCCCGCGTTTTCGAGAGGGAGAAACGGGCTTTCCTAAGGTAAGAGAGGCCGAAGGCCTCGAGCAATTTTGAAATTGCGAAAAAAGGGAGAGATATGGCAAAACAACGTTTGCCGGGTCAGCTAGGTTAGGTTAGGTTAGGTTTAGGTTAGGTTATTTTGAGACGAGAGGCCGAAGGCCTCGAGCAATTTTGAAATTGCGAAAAAAGGGAGAGATATGGCAAAACAACGTTTGCCGGGTCATCTAGTATTTTATATATTTATATATACACATTGTTTCACAATTAGAAGTGAAACATGGAACAGTTGTTAGTATTACTCATTTGCTGTCGCTTGAGCCATATTTCTTGATAACCCAAAACCGACAGTTTCTGAGATATTAGAGATATTGTGTTCTAAAAAAACATTTTCACCTCCATTTTTCGTCAATTTTTTTCTAAGTTGACCAAGTTTGATTTTTATTCTGCATCATTTTTATCAGAAAAGTATATGATATGTATGAAAAAAGCAAAACTATGCTGTAATAGATGTTGAAAAAAAAAATAAGTATGATTTGAAAGTTGGTATATGAAGAAAATAATAGTCAATTCCTAATATCAATTTGCCTGCAACTTTCGAATTCCACAATTTATGTATGACACAATTATTTTTAAATCTTGCCAAATTCTTTCTTTATTTCCCAAAAAATTCCTCGTTAGAATGCAGGCAATAGTTTCGTTCCAGCAGATTTTGATTTGAAAGGTAATATAAGCAAAGAAAAAAAAGTAACGAATTAAAAAATTTTTTATTACAGTCAAACTCAAAACTTCATTAGAAAATGTATCCATAAATTATGTTTTAAATGTCCTCTACCATTTCTTTTACAATCACGTGCCCTCTTTCTTATTTCCTCAGTTGTTACTTTCCGCCTGAAATTTAATGCTAATCTTCTTCCTGCTTCGTCTATTCTTGTTCACAACATGTTCACGTGAATGTATTTCCGTTTCATATACTATTTCTTTCAAACTCCCCCAAACATGAAAATCTAACGATATTAGATCCGGACTTCTCGCTGGACACGAAAAAGGTCCTCCCCTTGATTCGTAAACAATTCGTTCAAAAACATACGAACCTTTATCCTTGAGTGTGCGGGACACCCATCCTGTTGGAAAAGGATTTCACCAAATCCATCTCGTCCAAAAATCTCGAATGTCGCGGTCACGTTTATGAATGAGCAAAATTAGACTAGGGGTTCTGTAAATATGGCGGTTCAAAATATTTTTTTCCTAATAATTTCGAAACTACTGATTGGATTGGGATGAAATTTTGCACATAGATGAAGAATAATATATTCAAACTCACGTTTTTTTTTTTTCGAATTTCGAGCCGGAAAAGGTCTCCATCGACAAGGTTCGACTCACTGGTAGGTTCAAATTTCGAATGCCGCGGTCAAGTTCGTTATTGGTCAAATTCCGACCAGGGGTTCCGTATATGTGGCCGTTCGAAATTTTGTTTTCCTGATTACTTCAAACCTACTCATTCGATCGAAAATAAATCTCGCACTCGGATGCAGAAAGAGGTGTTCGAGCTACATGCGAAATTTCCTCCATATCGCTCAACCAGAACCATAGAAATTTATAAATTTTGAACGGAAGGACCTAGAGACTTAAAATTTTCAGGCTAGGTGTGGATCTCGAATGTCGCGGTTCAGTTTATTATTGGGCAGAATTCAACCAGGAGTTCCGTAAATGTGGTCGTTTGTTTTTTTTGTTGATAATTTCAATACTACGGATTCGATGGTGACGAAATTTTGTAATTTAATGGAGAATGATATATTCAAGCTATATTTTCTCCAGATCGCATAATCAGAACCATTTTAAATTTTCAACGAATTATTGAAAAATCCTTATTTTTCTGTAACAGCTGATTCGACATAATTAAAAAAGAGCTGCTGTCATTTTTTTGACAGCTATCAAAAATTTCTTCGATTGGTTTCTAAAACTTGAAAATTCGAATCTACCTACAACGTTGATGAACGATCTCAGAAGCTTCTGTCTACACGGCAGTGCTTTTTATGATTTTTTCAGTTTCAGTTCTCTCTTTATTCCGAAAATTTTTCTCATTTTTGTTTCCTTGTGAGTTTATAGGCTTACCGTACCAACTTCGACATTTGAGCCCCAATGCAGAATTACATAAGATTTACAGATGGAATTCAAATCCCACATTCATTGGATCTACTCATTTTTCTACCATCCTTCCATCAAACAGTGATAGATTTCAACTCCGTTAAGCTCGTAAGGAAAAGTCTTGAAATTTCCGAGGCATCTAACGAACCAATGTATACACCGATGGAGGTGAAAACTTAGTTCAACAGCAGGGAACTCCAACTTTGTCTCATCTGGAATCTAGAGTGATCTATTGTGTATTTCCCCTCTTTCTACCATAAAAATCATTCCCCACGAAGGAGTGTATAGGTAGGTACAGATAATATCCGCCCGCGGTGCAGCATTAAAAATTTCAGTCGAGACAAAGTGCGGGAAAACTCTTATACGATTCCAGAATGACAAAGGAGTATCGCGAATGTTATCGATATAAAAACTATCCCGCATTCCGCCAACCTACCCGACCGGATAACTCACCCCCACATGCCGCCCTATCCTCCCACCCCAAGATATGGTGACCGAAGAATCGCTGAAGTTTGTGAAGCTTTTTATCTATTCATAAGACTTCGGTGTTTGGCCTTTTGAACGTGAAAAACTCGCTTCGTTCTCCACTTTTATCTGGAAAATATCCGGGAAGGTGGAGTGAATGGGCCGTGCAGCATATTCCCGTTAAATTCAATGCATTCGGATGGATTATACGCTAAGGGTTTTCGAGTATGCAGATTGGTTTTTCCCGGATGTAGGGAAAAATGGAAAGGTGTTTTCATATGAATGGCGGCGGTGTTTTCACAATATTTGGATTTACTTATTCATAATGTTGATACCGAATTCGGTGGAATTGCTTGATATGATGAAATTAACCGAGAATTGAAGGAATTTTGATTCTTCAATGGCAGCTTTGTCTTCTACTTCTACAATGCGTTATTATTATTGATTAACCGTTTTGTATAGGGGTACAATTCGAAAAACCTGCATTGGTCTTCTTTCACTCAAACTTTGTATCCAAGTGTTCTATTATTTATTGAAGTTGAAAATTCTATAACCGCTCTGAATGATATTGGTAGGGGAAAAACTTACAGATTCGCATTAGACCTGCTTTACACGTGTCAAGGAGCTAAAGCAAGTAACTAAATCAAGTAAAGAAATTGCACTTGCGACTAAATGCAGCACTTGCTCAAGTACTAAATCAAGTGGTTTATTTGATGCATGTAAGAGAATTTCTTTACTTGATTCAATTACTTGCTTCAACTACTTGACACGTGTGAAGCAGGTCTTACCGACATGCAAATGTGACGTACTGTGCCCAACTGATGAGAAAATTTCTTGGTGAAAAATATATTTCTGCATTATAATCTTGATCTATGAAATAAAAAGCGTGCGAAATCTCAAGAATAAAACACGCCGTGTTTCAAAGGTTGTTAGGTAACAAAAACAAGTCCAATTTTTTTTCAAAAATAACATTAAAATTATATAACAACTATCTGAAGTATATTTTGAATGTACACTCGAATTGTTCGATATTTGAATATCACTTGCTTTATTGAAATCTGCATATTCATTGTCCAAATCAACATCTTGTAGCATTCAATGTCGATGAAATCGATGCTGCATTCAGTGCATTGATATTGAATGACAATTTCACGCCTTTCTCATTTTTTCTTCAACGACTCCTGTGAAAGCAACTGCGGTAGATTTCAAACCTAGGTACTATGTGTGCTCATCGAATGAAGAAAGAGAGAAATAAGTCAAAGACGTTAGTCATTGCTCGAGAGGAGACGGAATTAGCCATCTTGGTAAACCTTGACTAAAGAATAATAATGGCTGTTTATCTGAATTGATCGAATTCAAGAATGAAAATTGAACAAGACAATTCATGTATCCCAGATACCAACGAAATTTATCATTTGCAATCGTGGACCGGTTTTGATCCATGTCAGATCTCATCAGTACGACTATCCAATATGATAAACTCGATGAATGAAACAAAAGATCTTAAAACATAAGGTAACGTGGTACTGAGAAAATTTCCCAAATCACGCCACCTGTCTGTTCCAAAGTCAACTGTCTCGAATATCTGTAAATCATAAAATGTCTTATCGGCTCTCTAAAAACGAAATACACATGTATGACAACGCCGTAAACATTACAAGCATAAATAGTCACACATGGAAATTCAACGGATTCAAGCTGAAGCCTTATTCGTCTGAATAATTGACTAAAGAATAATAATGGCTGTTTGTCTGAATTAATCGAATTCAAGAATGAAAATTGAAAAATTTCACTAGATAAACTAATAAGCAAGCCAACAAGACAATTCATGTATCCCAGATACCAACGAAATTTATCATTTGCAATCGTAGACCGGTTTCGATCCATGTCAGATCTCATCAGTACGACTATGCACAATGATAAACTCGATGAATGAAACAATTATCCCTCGTCTTCGACTCGGGATAATTTTCAAAATATTCATGAGCTCGAAAAAATTTCCGGAAATAATTTGACCTCTTGTGGTATTACTAGTGAAAATTCCACACATGTGATTTTTAACCAATCAGAACGTGTATTTCTGACAGATCACCATCGCAACGAATTAAATTGGGTGCTTTCCAGCCACCGTCAGGGAGTGCTCCACACGTAAGTTTGACCGTTACAGTACCGGAGCGTTAAACACTCGCGATACCTTTTCCTTTCCCCTGGTGCAGCACCTGAATTTGCGGGGCCAGACAGCTGATCAACGCCAAACTCATCATATTTGCGGTTTCGTTTATGTTTTTTGACAGTTTGGTTTTGGCATGTTCCCGTGATAGCAAGGGCGTGAAGCTCCAGTGCGTCATGCCTCTGGGTAACCCGCACCTGGCTGGAAAGCCACTATTATAAGTCTTGATTTTGACAAGTCGTCGAATTTTCTAAAAATCCGGGGATTTCGAGATGGATTTGAAGAAACGGGAGGTGAATCATATGAAAATTGAACGTTTGCGGGTGAATAGGAAAACCCTTTTCCGTTTTCATCGTAATTCGGATACCATCGGTGTTTGTTTACATTCCGTTTGTACCGATGGCGGAAACAAAATTGGAGATGCTTGAAAATGATCGATCCATGCGATTAAGAGAGAGTTTCAAGGTAAGTTAAAATTTAAAATGATTTCCTATCGTAATAAGACGCATTACTTACATTTTCAGTTGATTGCGACGAGCAAATAACCACCAGGGAATAAAAGAGGTTAAATTTTGGTATCTTCGTACAGGGATCTGAGAAAACAACGAATCAGGGATGGAAAGCAGGTAAGAACGATACAACAGATCGCCTTCCAACTTTTTCGAGACAGTTTCATTACTTTTCGATCTTTTTCAGGATTTTACGAGAAAAACAACTACCAAGCAAGTGAAAATAGAAATTTTGAGAATAAAGCTTTTGGAGGATAGAAATAGTATAGAATAATAATTCATAATATTAATAATTCGTTTATTCGCACAAATATATCGTCGTGTTCCGGAGGAAACTACGTAACTCCATATTTTTCAGGAAATGGTATTTTGGTGCAATTTGTTCGGCAATATGGTTAATCATATGAGTTTTTTGAAAAAACCTTTTTTTCTCTTTACACAAATCTGAATTTTGAAGTGTTTTTTGTTTCTCCTATAACATTTTTTCAAATGGAGTAACGCAATTTTCTCCTGAAGGCGACGATATACAGCAGATATCAAAGAATAAACAATGAAGACTCGATGAGTGTAAAACACTTGTTTCGAAATTTAGAAAAGAAAAAAGAAATATGCATACATAAATTGAACAGGGGAAGAAACAGTCCAAAACAATTATGAAAACCCAGAGCAATATATGACACCCACCCACACACAGCAATGTACAGTCCTTAAAAATAGTAGCATCGTCGAAAACAATCGAACATCCCGATCTCACAAACGCACACACCAGGTCACACCTCAACTCCGCATTTCAACCAGATCAGCAACCATTTTACGTTGCAGGCTCATAATAAAATATCTCAACTGTTTCCTGAACCGTGGGAACCCAGTGACAAGTTGAATCCCCCGAGGGATGGAATTGTACAGCCTAGAGGCAATGTAGGAAAATGAGCGCTGTCCAACACACTTTTGTAATTTTGGCAGGTTGAAGAGTCTTCTTCTAGTAACAAAGAGTAACTTTTCAATTTGATCATAGAAATAAAACATAAATATAACCTAGAAGAGTGTTTGTAATTGTAAACGAATTATCGAATAATTAACCTGGAATATTCCTAGAGCAGCTTGAACATGGGAATTAAGGTTTGAAAGCGCAAAAATATCGTGGAATGCTATCACATGAAATTATCTTAACCTCTACGCAGGTCCAAAGTTGAGATATTCATATACAAGTCACCCATGGAAAACTGAAGATCATTAAAATGAACATTTATTTTCACTCAAGACGATGCTATCTTTATTGGTATTGGAAATTTTGCAAAATTTTGACCATATAACTGTAACAGTTCCATTTAATGTCAGGATACAAGAAGGATAATGAATGGAATTCTAGCAGGTAGCTAAAGTGGTGCAACAAACAGAAAAAGAATTTGGATACTTCGCAAGCACAGGGCCAAGTGAATGGATTGGAAAAAATTATGAAAAGCACTGCCGTGAAGGCAGGAGCTTTTGAGCGCTCGTACATGCACCTTGTAGGTAGATTCGCATTTTCCTGTTTTGGAAACCAATTGAGGAAATTTTTGATAGATGTCAAACAAATTTAGGTGAAACTAAGGCGAAAATCCAAAAGTCAGTGCTTTAGGTGACCAATTTTTTTTTCGATAATTCTCTAGATTTTTCTACGGTTTCTATGGTCTTGGTAATGCGATCTGGACACAATTTCCCACGTAGTTTGAATATATTATTCTTCATCTATGTGCGAAATTTCATTCCAATCCAATAAGTATTTTCGAAATTATTAGGAAAAGAATAGTTTGAACGGCTATATTTATGGAACCCCTAGTCTAATTCTGTTCATTTATGAATGTGACCCCGAAATTTGCGATCCGAACCTATCCTGAAAATTTCAAGACCCTAGGCCTTTCCATTCGAAAGTTATGATTTTCTATGTTTTCTATGGTTTTGATCATGCGATCTGGAAAAATGTGGCTCGAATATATCATTCTCAATTTAAATACAAATTTTAGTCACGATCAAATCCATAGTTTTGAAATTATCAACAAAACTGAATTTCAAACGGCCATATTTACGGAACCCCTAGTCTAATTTTGCCCATTGATGAACTCGACTGCGACATTCGAGATCCACACCTATCCTGAGAATTTCAAGTCCCTTGGCTTTCGATGGTTCTGGCCATGCGATCTGGACAAAATTTTGCTTGTAGCTTGAACACCTCATTATCCATTCGAGTGCAAAATTTCAACTCGATCGAATCTGTAGTTCCGAAGTAATCAGGAGAACAAAATTTCGAGCGGCCATATTTACGGAACCCCTAGTGGAATTCTGCCCATTAACGAACTTTACTGAGGCATTTGGGATCTGAACCTACACTGAAAATTTCAAGTCTCTAGGTTGATCCGTTCGAGAGTTATCGTGCTTATGGACGGTCGGACGGACAGACTCGAATTTTCCGACGAATTCGTCATCAGTGAGTCGAACATAGTCGATTGAGACCATTTTCGGTTCAAAATTCGAAAAATACTGACATCGTGACGAAATGATATAGCCCTCGTGTAAGTAGTACGAGCGCTCAAAAACGCTATTATTCAAGAAATGAGAAACAGAAATTGAGAAGCTATGTGGTACATGCAGAATTTTGATATGAAATTTGTACTGTCACTATCATTATCAGAACCAATTTGTGAATTAGGTGTTGAATACTTCAAGAGAAACAATTTTCATTTGTATTTATTAAAACTGCCGATGAATTACTGAAATTATTATAATTGATGAGCATTACTTCAATTATTCAGAATACTTCTGAATTCTGAACTATATAGCATGTGTTCAATGTCAGTATTAGCAGAGGGAATGTGAACAGGGTACTATACATCTACGTATTATTATATACATAAATATATATTATATTCTTTTGATTAAGAGCAAATATATAATACAAAGCAAAATAAAACAAACACCAACCATACATCTACGTATTATATACATAAATATATATTATATTATTATAAGAGCAAATACATAATACGAAACAAAATAAATAACCTGAGGTTGGTGCAATAGGAAACTAAACAATTCTGAGTATGATACTCGCTCCCTATTTTCCACACTACCCTGTATTCTTTGATTATAATACATTTTACAAAAACTCCATGCCAATTCTATAGGGTTATACTGACAATTGTATGGAGGCCATCTAAGCACTTTGGGTCCAACATTTTCTAGAACTTGATCAATATGGTACTTTTTGAAGTTTAGATTGTCAGAAAGTGGTTTTATCAAACTTAGTTTAGTTTTAGCGAAATTAACTTCAAATGGAATATTATGTTCTTGTAACCGTAATCGAATGATATGGTGCATTATCCAAGACAACAACACACTTTGTATCAAATAATTGCAGGGAAGGTATCAATTTTTCAATAACCCATTCATGAAATAATTCACCATTCATAGTTTTATGGTATTCCTTATCATTGATACCAAGATCATTCAAGTAGTGTACCTTCTGCCTTCACCCTTGAATATACTCAGCATACCTTCTGGATTACTTTCTAGTGCCAATTACGAATTTGACTACCGTTTTCGAATATCCAAGTTTAATCAAGATGAATGAATTTTACGTTTCGTTCCATGTTTTCTCGATATTTACCACAAAATCGTACTCTATGCCATTATGTTTTTCTGTTTATCAATAAGAATTTTTCTTCGATCAACTTCTTAGTATTTGTATCCACTTTTTTTTATGATGATATAATGTTGATTTCGATTGATTGAAATCAAGGTGGTCTTTGGCAGTTCAAAAAGGATATCCAAACTGATATATTCATTGTTTTTAATTTGAGCAAAAACCTCTTCAAAGAAATAATCATATTGCACAGGTTTTCTTCCACTTCTTCCACTGCTAATGCCAGGCATTAATGACATGCCTTCTTTCTTCGCTAATATACTTCGTACAGATCTTGGAGAAATTTGAATATTAAAGACACATTGATAATCCGAATACACTTTCAGTAGGTGAATAACAGTTTACCTGAAACACTAGCGAAACTCTATTAATGCTAGCGGAAATATCCGCCGAATCCTTGAAAAACCTCTTGTTGTTAGACGCGATGTATCCTGGTCAATTCCAGCCATTTCAATAGCAGAATACAAAAAATACTCAAATTCACAGCTAATTTTTATAATTTTTCACCAATATCTTCGATGAAATCATCAAAGCAAGGTCTCGATACTCTCTATGGGTTAGGTTATTGTTTTTCCTACACCAACTTGAATTCAGCAACCCAAAATATTACTGAATAGTCAATTACCAACTTAAATTCGATTTTCCACAGCCTCCCGAAATGTCAATAATTCTTGAACGGAGTATACTCACAAAATATCAGCACGATATGGCGAATAGTTTCTGAGATACCGAAGTTCAAAAAAACATCTTCCAGTGATAATTCACATGAATTTTTGTGTGGTTATCTTCAAACTAACTACTAAGTTTCAATTCGTTCAGACCTTTATTTTTCGAATAATTGAGAGAAAAAAAAATCAGATGATAATATCTTTGGAACATTTCGGCGCATTTCGCCCATTAACTCTAACGGCGCATTCAGACGTCTAACGAACCCACAAAATTCTAGGCCTTTTTTTACGAAAGTTATCTTGTTTATTGACTGCTGGGCATTTAATTTTACCACGAATTCTTCTGTCAGTCCAACCTAATCGTTTAAGACAATTCTCGGCTCAAATTTCGAAAATCACAAGCATTTTGGCGAAATGATAACGCTTTTGTTCATGGAAACAAGGGCGCAAAAAACGAAATATTCAAAAACAGACTCACCGTTCTCCTAAATAGAACATTAGAATCATACAGACATATCATTTCTCGAAAAATTGTTGATTCCCTCATTATATACATCTAATTCATATATTATATTAGCAGACTCGGCCATGCGTTGCTGTAGCTAAGGTCTACGTCTAATTATAATGTAGTAAACTATTCAAGCCAGTGGAATTATTATTGACCCTAACCTTACCCTACCCTAAACCTAACCTTGATTTTTTAAAAGTTATTCCCCAGTTCTCAAACAGTTCCAAATTCCTCCAGTTGTAGGAAAGACCCAGAAACTTGGCATCACTCCTCGCAAGATATCGATATGGTCGACAGATCAGTGTAGTGGGAACGCGATCTCTTGTCATCGATTTGAGCCCCGTGTTGCCGCGTGGATAATTATCAGTCTTTTGTCATGATAATAAACTAATAATTTTCAAGAAGAAAATATTGCAACTAAAAATTGAGATATAAATTATCCTGTCGTTTAAGTTGGATCAAATTGCACATAGTGTGCAAAATTTGATTAAAATCGGTTCAGTATTATAGGAGTTCATCCCGGACAAACAACGCGACACGTTATTTTTACAATGCCAGGAAGCCTTCATTCGATTATTGATCTTTGTTTGGAATATCAATGAAAAAATCCACATATTATCTCCTCCGCAATGAAAAAATTGACAATTGAATAGGTTCCAAACGTTAAAACAATCCTGTTTTCTCATATTTCCCGTATTCCTGATTCTGCAATGAAGCGCTCGAATCGTTCTTCAAATAATATTTGAGTGGTGCCATTGTGGGGTTTCTTTGGAGCGGTTTCATAGAATATGAAAGTACGTGTAGCTACGAGATTTCCCAGAGTCACTTCCACTAATGGAAGCCATCATTCTGGTTTGCTTATATGTATATAAACGTCAATCATTACATGAACGTTAGAGTACGTGGGAGGTGACATTTTTGACTATAAAGTCCGAAAATAATCAAGTGAAAAGATGTAACAAGCAATTTTCCGACGTTGAATGTTCGAGGGGATGTCGAAAACTGTTGAATTGAATTTCAATTTCAGAAGACATGATTTTTATTCATTCTATCCATTACTGAAATATTTCCTCTACTTTTAATATACCCTATTCAAATGAAATCCTGAAACTGTTATACACGGTGTTTCATAAGTAGAGGGAATTCCTTAATGTTGGTACGGGAAACATTAGCGCTTGCGACTACCCTTTATTGAATTATTCTCACTTTGTATATGAAATAGATGTAGGGTTATTATTCACATATTTAAGAGGTGAAAACAACCATCAGGCAATACATTTTTGAAATTCCGGAATCAAAGATTATCGAAGTAGCCCTGAAAAGAGGAACGAAGTCATTATAATTTCAGCTCAGCGCATTCGCCAATTTGTTACCTATGTATTCTTTTGGATTTAATTCCTGGAAAAACGAACTTTCAATTATAAAAATACATAGCCTATACTATTTGGTCCTTCAACTTTATCTGTGCTGGAAATAACGTTTTTATGTTTCGAAGGAAAAAACTCAAAACTTATGGCATGTTATTTGATCGTAGAATAAGGAGACAACACAAAAATTGATTTTTTTCGGAAATCGTATTTGAAGTTTTGGTTTACCGAAGTTTTCGTTTTATATTTTTGCGTACTTACTCAATTTAACACGCTGAACATCCGTAATCACTGCAGCAATCCATTTGAACATTATAACTCTAGCACCCAATATTCAATTAATGCAATTTTTCCCGTCGTGTTGGAATATTCTACTGTTTTTCCGAAAGATTTGAAATGGTACCTTTTTTCACGAACAGTTTCTTATGTGGCGGAGAGGCCGATTAGAGTTATTCTGATATTGCACGTAAGAAAAGGGTTACTTCTTGAGTTCAATACCGTCACTAGCACAAAATGCACCTTTTTTGAGTTGTCTCCTTATTCTACGACGGGTGCGATATACATATTCTATTTATAGTTTATTTTGTTTCCGAAAATTTTCGTATTTATTTTTCTTAAACTTGTTCCAAGAGGGTAGAATAGCGTAAGCTAAACTTCGCCTCATTATTGTATTTTACAGAATACAAATAATAGCCCTTTATTATTATTATTAATATTATTATTATAACTAAATATCCATGTAGGTTTTATGACATAAGTTGATGACCTTTATGAGGTTTAATTTCATTCATTGCTTTTAGTTACTAAAAATCAGAACGGAATACGAAATCAAATGAAAGAACGTTACATTGGAAGCTTACATAACCAAGCAATTTCAAAATTTTTCAAAAAAGCAACCTCCACAACTTCAAGTTTGTTTCCAGAGCACCTTCTGTTACAGAATGTGGGAATATAAGTTAGTTGCGAAAGGTTACTTCTCAAGGTTTCAAAAATCCGCATTGAGAGGAGAAAAAAATATTGCCAGTTTATAGTTGATATTTTACTTCGGTCATTTTTACCCTTGTCTGAAGTTTAATTACTTGATAGTTTTCACTACTGACAAATTTCAGAGTCTGCAGTTATATACCGTTGAGAAAAATAAATCAGGACCGGAGTAGAATTTGTTGGATTCCTTTCTTTGTTAAGCTCACCCCTGTACATAAACACTGCAAATTTCTTCCAGCTTTATGAGTGTAGGAAAGCAGACCAACAAAATAAAAAAAAATTAGCTTGGACACAGGGTGATTAATACATTTTATCGTTGAATATAAATATTTTCACACCATTATTCCAAATAGCTAGATTGATAATGTAATGAATTCAACCCAAGTTCTTTTTAAAATAATTTATTTCAGTTCACTGATGACACTAATACTAATTTATTTATAACACTCAATCCTTCATCTGCACGCGCGCTATTAAGGCCTATACTGTCTCCTTAGGGCCGATGTCGACCTATATATTGGAAGGTGAAGCTTCCCGATGTCTCCAGCAATCTTTCGAAGATTCGCGGACGTTCTTTTCAGTTCTAGAAGGCGACATGTCCAGCTGAAGTTATCTACATTGCCCCCTTCTTAAAGACATCTCCGTCCCGAAATGTCATCCTTGGAGTGTGACGACACCTGCATGACTCTCCATATCTGCATCGCGAAGTTTGATGGAAATGACACTCCACGGTCTTCATATTTGGTCGTGGAAAATGATTACAGCGAATCAAAAACTCTACGCCACTAGATTCGAATATCGTCTCCAACATACTCCTTATAATTCTCCAGTCCAATCTATGGAGACAACATGACAATTTCGGAATTGCTTGATTCGCCAGATTCTGGCTTATCATAGTGTCTCTTAGCTTGATGAGACTCCTCCAGACATCCTCATAAGACGGTTTACCACGGGAATACTTCTTAGTAACTAGGTAGAAGATGTTTCTTGCGCCCTTTTTCAACTGCAGCACCCTCTTACTTCTGGATTCTGCTCTCGCAGTGTTTGTAGCTGACCGAATTTCTTGGAGAACATAACAGCAATGCCCCTAGACATTCGTAGATCTTCTGCCACGCAGTGTGCTAGAGCGTAATTAGCAGGCACCTTGAAAAGGTCCTGTGGCTTCTCACTATGCAGCACTTTCTGTCCGTTTGAAAACAAGGACATAAACTTCTCGTATGTCATCTCATTCTCTGGTGGTTTGAGGGGGGAACTTGGTCGTGATTTCCAGCGTAAGGGGCTAATCGATTGAAGTGGACGACCCTTGGTTTCCCTCGTGGTGGCTTCTGAATTCGGTAGATAAGGTGGTTTATCCTTTTCATGATTTTAATCGGACCTTCCCAAGAGTTCTTCAATGAGGGAGTTTCACAGGAGCCTGCTGATCTGGAAGCTGCCATAAGGAAAGTGATTCGGGAAGTGTTACCTGAGAGAAGACCGATAAACTGCCGGAATTGTGGAAAAACAGGACATGTGCGTAGAAAATGTTCAGATGACGGCTGTCATTGCTGACATGCAGAAGACAAAGTAGCAACACTTTGTAGAACTAGGGCAGTAGATGACAACTGGAACGACAGTAATAATCAGAAAGATCAAGAGAAAGATCCAGAACTTGGTTTAGTCATCAGCTGAAAGAAGTGCAATCGAAGACCATCATTGCAGAAAATTGCAGGTTACTCGCTAGCTGTGAAATCCTACTGGTTCCAATGGAATTCTTCACTCTGGACAATGGGGTACTGAAGCGTGTGTTGGAGTCCGAAAATGGTGGTGAAGACCGACGCCAAATAGTGGTACCCAGGATTTGATGACAGGAAGTGCTTCGGGAAATCCATGACGGGGTCGACGGAGAACATCTGGGGGTGAAGAAGACCTTGCAGAAAGTGAGACAACGGTTCTACTGGGCTAGTTGTCAAGATGATGTTCAGGACTGGTGCAGAATGTGTGCTGTAGGTGCTGCTAGCAATGGACCTCGAATACGACCAAAGGCTCCCATGCGTCAGTACAATGTGGACAGCCCATTCGAGAGAATCGCTATCGACATCGGCCCGTTTCCCAAATCCGACCACGGATTCATCCTGGTCGCAATGGATTCATCAAGTGGGCCGAAACCTACCCAACCAGAAAGCTATCACTGTCGCCGATGATTTGATGAAAGAGTGGATAAGTCGATTCAGAGTTCCATTAGAACTGCACTCAGATCGAGGTAGGAAGTTTGAATACAAAGTGTTTCAAGAAATAAGTCAATTGCTGAACATCAGCAAGACAAGGGCCACGGCGCTTCATCCACAGTCCGATGGAATGGTGTAGCGGGTGAACAGAATAATCAACCGCTACGCGTCCAAGGTTTTCTCTAACTATCTAAGAGACTGGGACCAGTATCATCATTTGTTACTGATGGCCTATCGATCTTCTGTACATGAATCAACTGGCCAAATCCCTGCTAGTATCGTAATAGGCCGAGAACTGCAACTCCCATGTAACCTGCGGTTTGGGATACCACCGGGACAAGACACTGCGGGAGAGGACTATATCAGCAACTTGAGACATAGAATGGACGATATCCACGAACGAGTCCGGTTAAACATCCAGAGCGCCAACGATAGAATAAAACAGACGTATGACATCAAGGCCGCGGCTGGAGGGTTTCAGGATGGTGACCTGGTTAGGCTACACAACCCTAAACGTAGTCGTGGACTATCACCAAAGTTGCAGAACACATGGGAAGGTCCGTATAAAATCATGAAAAAAATAAACGACTTTATCTACCGAATCCACGAGCCACCTAGAGGGAAACCAAGGGTCGTCCACTTCAATCGATTGGCCCCTTACGCTGAAAATCACCACCAAGTTCGCCCCCTCGAACCAGCAGAGGATGAGATGACATGCCAGAAGTTCATGTCCTTGTATTCGAATGGTCAGAAAGTGCTACATGGTGTAACTAGAGAGGAGCCACGAGCCACGAGACTTTTTCCAGGTGCCTTATTATTACGCACTAGCACATTGCGTGGCAGAAGATCTACGAATGTCTAGGGGCATTGCTGTTGCGAGAGCGAAATCCAGAAGAAGAACTCCCAAGGTAAACCGTCCTATGAGGATGTCTGGAAGAGTCTCACCAAGTTAAGATACATTATGGGAAGCTAGCAATTCCGAAATTGTCCTGTGGTCTCGATAAGCTGGACTGGAAAATCATAAAGAGTATGTTGGAGACAATATGATGGATGACATTTCGTTAAGAAATGTCTTTAAGAAGGGGGCAATGTAACGAACTTATGCCGGACCTGTCGCTCGCGAACATTCTAGATGCTTCCACGCCATTCTCGACAGACCTCGACATTCCAGACTCTTCGAAAACTATGAAGCGGGTGTAAAACGACATCGGCCGAACGAGAGTGGTAGTACAGTATATTATGACCTAAAAGCGCGTGTAGATAAATCATTAAGTGGTGTAAATAAACTGGTATTAGTGAACTGTAAATACATTATTCAAGAAGAATTCGTACTATATATTCATTTCAATTGTTATAGGATATAAGAATTGGGGTCTGATTGCCATACAGGGTGGCATATCATTCTAGCTAGTTTGAAAATTTAGTGAAAATCTCTTCATTCAACAATAAAATGTAAGCTTACTATGTATTATAGTGACGAGCAATTTTTTGGGATTTTTTTGTTTTATACTTTTCTATCCTCGTAAATAGATTCAAAATTGATCATCGTAATTTATGGTTTTCGTTTTTCGCATTTCTGCCTGGACACCCTGTATATGTATCTATCTAGAAGTTGATTTTTTATTGCTATTAGGAAGTAAGCTCTCGGAAACTGCTGTCAAAATACTGAGTGCATTTGGGGAATAATTTGAGGCGCATATCTCGTGGATACGGTAGTTCCGAATTTGCAATTCATATCACTTTTCGGATAATAGTTTTGTGAATTAGACAACCGAAGTTTATAATAAGCGAACCCATCCACCATTATTCAACTCGAATCTCCTACATTATGCATACCTATCTTTCGGTAAATCACATTCCAATTCTGCTAAGTTGATTGAAACCAATTCAGCAAGTGCAGGGTGTGGCGATAATGAAGTTATATTTCTAGTTCATCATCCCCGGTAGGTACTAACTCTTCAAGGTTGTGTAGACATGGAAGATTCTCGAAACCAATAAAACATTTGGTTCTTCCTAGTCTGCATGTACAGGATGTTTCATCATCCATCCGAAAAACTTCTACCGTATATTCTGGGGAGATCACCTTTCTAGATTGGCCAAAGTTCTCTGTGCCATCTGTTTATATTTCGGGATTGTTTCTTTATACTTCAATTTCTACTGAATTGATGTCGCTGATACTTGATGAAAATTCATAATTTACTTAGTATTCACCAATCTAATAGACTGCGATTTCCACTACTTAGAGGTTCACTAAACCACGACAAGTGTTTCGCTATACAATCGCATCATCAGTTTATTTCACCCACCTGATGATGCTTTCTTGTAGCAAAACACGTGTCGTGGTCTAGTAAAACTCTAAGTAGTGGAAATCGTATTCTGATGGATTACTGAATAATAAAGTTCTACTCAAAAGATAACCGATGAAAATTTAGACTATTCGAACAAATACAAATGTTTATCATCTGAAATAATAAACTGAAATGAACGTAAGGACATTTTCTTTCGGAGTATTCTTTCCAGGGTATCAGAAATAAGCATGAACGGATATTATTCAAAAACAAACCCCGACTCATAACTTCAATAGGGAAAGAGCGAAAATGATAAGATCGTTTTAAAAGTTTCTGTCATAATCCCAATATCCGTTACAGGGTTTTAGTTTCGGGGGCGCTTCCTACCTATTCTTTCGCTTATTCGCGGTAATCCGATTGGCTTCGCCTATCTTAACCAGGCAGCTGTCTTGAGGAGCATGGAGCCCTCCTTTCTTCCTCCTTGGAGGATGATCATACTCATGGCTTTTTGGCGAACTTTTCAATCTTTATTTGAATATCCCATTACGTATTCAAATCACTATCAGATAATCGTAGCAGGACTCGAAAGCAGAAAATTTCAATTTTGTCAATCTACCGTTTTTCAACGCGGTACACTACGCATTGCATTATTCATTGCATTGATTGATATGGACGTTGACAATTCTTCTGTGGATATTTCGGGAGCAACATAATAACCCCTGAAAAATATGGGTTTTATTTACAATATAGATTTTCGGACCCATAAATACCGTGCGTTTGTCGCCGGAACTTCAGAAATAACGATTTTGTGGTTTCGGAACTTTTGGATCAAAACTATCGGAATGACAAGTAGAAGGAGAGGCATGGAAGACAATCTCTGTACGCGTTCTGCAGTAAATTTCTCATATCCCAGAAAGTAAACAACATTGAAAAGTATATAATTGAAAGTTTTTTTTTTCAGTAGGTACCGCCTCGCAGTTTTCCAGAATTCTCCGCCACATGGTTACAAAACTAGCGCATTCAACTCATGAATTCACAAAAAAAGCATTCTGAGACCCCTGTATTATTTTCTAAGACCCTTATGGGGCTGCCTCATATGCAATTTTTTTCATCCCTGTGCTTCATGTATAGCGATCACCTCCTTTAATTTTTTTCTCGTACCTACACCATGTTATATCGGTTGATTGAAGTCATCTTATTCTCTGATTTCATCCATATAGTACCAATACATTTCCAGTAAAATTGGCTGTGACATACGGATAAACTGACAAGACAAAATTATATAAGGTCCTGTTTTCCATTTTGCTACGGATCCTTGAATATTGGTCTTTAAAATCGTACAACCACGCTGCCGAAGGCTTGTAATCCAAATATTCTTTCTTTCCCTCAGTAAAGTTGAAGAAAAGATTACAGTCTTGTAATTAACAGCCAAATTTTGTTTGAAGCGGAGACGTGGTAAAATTGAAATTTTTTTCACCTTCCCCACAAGAAACTCTGCGAAAGAATTATCTGTAGTACTTGGTATCACAGGGTGAATATTACATCTAACAAAATGCTTAATCTTACCCTCTTCGTCATTACCATAATTTCAAAAGTTGCAAACTAAAGGAATACTCGAACTATTCTTTTTGAGACGAAATTTCCTGGGGGAGCTAGAGTGCCGAAGGACTCGACAAAAAGTAGACGATCCATATTATGAAGGGGAAACTTTCACAAGCTGTCACCAGAAGGCATTGACTTTTAAATCGGATAAGTTCATTGAAGATGCCGCCCTTAGTCTACCTCTAGAGAAAAATGAGTTTGAAGAATCTGAAACTAATCAGGCAGAAAATTGCGGTGAATAAAGCATGAGAATAATTTCGTTATTTTCCTACACAAATAGTGACAACTATTCCAGGAACTCTGGTTATATAGTTATATAGTTATATATTATATTATATAGGTTATATAGTTCACATGCATTCAACGGATATTTGTAGCATTGGCATACCCGGAGGGGGCTGCAGCTGAATATATTTAAATGCTTATTTCCGAATTGAATATTATACTAAATACATAGAGGTAGAAAAGAAATATTTATCGATTGTCATTAACCAATTTGTTGATTACAATGGACTATTGAATTTCCATTCAATCTAGGTGGAAGAAATTTTGGACCAATTAACTGATCCCTAACATACCCAAGGCAGACATTCAGAGAAAATTGTTCTTGGTGGTGAGCTACAGTGAAAGCGTGAGAGTTCCGTTCGGCTCATATGTGGTTATCATGAAAATTAGTTATAGGATCTCTAGAAAAATTAGCCTCGTCTGTGAAAAGGACCTTTTTCAAAAATCGAGGATATTGTTCTATCATTTCCAACATCCGAGGGGATAATTGGAGACGATTCGGAAAATCCTGTGGTAAGATAGTCTGTACACGTTGAATGTGATATGGATATAAAAGTTATTCCTTTAAGATCGCAAACACCGTCATATAGTGACTGTAATTGCTGAGCAATTTTCCTACTACTGATGTCACGTTGTTCGTCGACAAGATTCAGTACTGCTTCTTCTATTGGTGGAATTTTAATCTCGCGCTGGCGACCACAATTATTTTTATATATTTCAAATGTACCACTTTCTAGTAGACGTGAATCCTTGTTAATAGAGTGTGGCGTTGAGCCACACGTTCAGGTGGTAATTACCACCAGAAAGACCGTAAATAAAGTGCATATCGGTCATTTCTGCGTTTGTGTACACCGTCATCTTAATAGTATAAAAAAATCTCAAAATGATAAGCCAGATCAAAAAATAATTGAAGAGGCAGGTGGAAGAAGAAGTTATGTTACAAATATGAGTTTGTGAGAAAAATAGATTTTAGTAAAATTAGCTGGCATTTTTCAATGGAAGCTCGTTTAATAATTCGATGTGTGCAATTGTGAGGAATAGTTTTTGGATGATTTTTTATGATTTATAGCATTTTGCTATCAAGGGGTTATGAGCACATAGCTCATTCTTCCATAGCATCCTTGATTTTTAATGTAACATAGCCCCTTCTACCACTGTGTATTTCCTCAGATATGAAGAATAGAAGCAAATCCTAACAGGGCAAGTTACATATGCACGTAACACCTAATTCCATGGCATAACCGAATATTTTCAGAAAATGTCACTTAACCCCTTCGTCCACTTGCCCCTTCAATTGTAACTGAATAAAATTTAATCAAAACTACTCGTAGTCATAACAAAATGATATCCGCTTAGTAGAAAAATTCTAGTTCGGAAATAATTCAGCCGAATCAAGCTTTCATGATGATAAATTATTTTTTCTCAGGAACCGTGAATTTCAGCAAGAAATTACAAGTGTCCTCATTCGTTAAGAATAGATAAAGCTATTTATATCTTAATTTTTTATTGTAAAATATGAATATGGAAAACAGGTTCTTGTGAAACAAGTTTTAGGATGGCTTCTTTTACTCCTTTCAAGCATAAAGGAACACCACCAAAAATTTGTTTGAATACCTTCTCGCCCGCATGAAATATCGGCTTGATTTCATTCTTGTCAGTTTCTGCTTTTTGAGAAAAAAATTTAAAACTGCTTTTCGAGCGCCTCCTTTAGAGGGCTGTAACTAAGCAGGGGAGGCTAAAAAAAGTAATGTTTATATGAGATACCTATCCCTTTATCGCTTGTACTGTTCGAAGACTCTTTTCTAATAGACATATAGTTCATTGTTTTTATGTATCTACTCACTTTATCAACAGATAGGTACCTACATTTAAATATGATCGTGTAGATACTTTAAGATACTTTAAACAACCAATCTGCATGGATTTTCGAAATTTTCTTCAGAATTCAAAGCTTCGTGATCAATCTAGGATTGATGGGAAAAGTATTTGCAAGATTCAATTCTTTCAAAGAAAATTCATTATTTGAAATTGAATTAAAATAGTAAGTATTTGTTATTTTTTTTGTTCTAATGATATTTCATTATCCCTTCCCAGAACACTTATTAATACCCCAAACATTTATATCTTTCAAATCTGCCATTTAACTTATTTATTGAGTACTCTTCAAATTCATTCATGGTATTTTTATTCCCAGTTGCGATAACAAGATCATCAACAAATAATATCACATAAGTATTTTTGTAAATATGTTGAGAATTACAAATATAAATAAAGATTTATTCATCAAGCAGTAAGTATTCGTGATTTTCGATATTGTGAACTTCAAGATGTCCAGGATGAGTTGTATAACTGAACTTATTTCATGATATCAATTAATTCCTCTTTCCTTCTTGAAATGTTATACTAAGACAGTTATAATAATTTTAATTCAACATTTCTCTGTGGTGTCATGAATATGCCGCTTCATTTCAATCAAAACTTGATTTAAATTTGTGGAATTTGCTCTGAGCTGTTTCCAAGTTGTTGTAATAGTGAACCTTCTTAGGCGTCAGCCAATCCCTTTGGATGCGTTCATTAATTCAGCTCCAAATTGAGTTCAGATCCAGATTATTAATTGATTGAAATCTCAGAAAAAGTTTGATTGATTCGGCCGATTCTTGATGGAAATCCATATCAACTGGTTTATCTCGTCACCTGTTGAAGCCATTGTATGGCGAAACACGTGTAGTGGTTTTGTTAAACTCTCAATTAGTGAAAATCGTAGACTAGTAAATACTGAGTTCTCACTCAATATGTACTGAACTTGAATGCATAGAGAAATTAATAGTTGATTAAAGGGGAACAGAAAGTCCATTTCGATCGTTGTTCATTGTCAGTTCTTGTTTTTGAGCGCTCGTACTACTTACACGAGGGCTATATCATTTCGTCACGATGTCTGTATTTTTCGAATTTTGAGCCGAAAATGGTCTCAATCGACTATGTTCGACTCACTGATGACGAATCCGTCGGAAAATTCGAGTTTGTCCGTCCGTCCGTCCGGCCGTCAGCACGATAACTCTCGAACGGAATGTCCTAGAAACTTGAAATTTTCAGGGTAGTTTCGAATCTCGAATGCCGCGGTTAAGTTCGTTATTGGGCAAAATTCGCCGAGGGGTTCCGTAAATATGGCCGCTCAAAATTTTGTTTTCCTGATTACTTTGAAACTACAGATTCGATCGAAATGAAATTTTGCACTATAATGGAAAATGAGGTGTTCAAGCTACATGCAGAATTTTGTTCAGTTCGCATCACCAGAACCATAGAAACCATAGAAAATTGTAACTTTTGAACGGAAACGCCTAGGGACTTGAAATTTTCAGGATAGGTGTGGATCTCGAATGTCGTGATCACTTTCATTTATGAGCAAAATTATACCAGGGGTTCCGTAAATATGGTCGTTTGAAATTTAGTGTTCTTGATAATTTCCAAACTACAGATTCGATCGAGACGAAATTCTGTATACTAATGGAGAATGTTATATTCAAGCTACATTTCTCTAGATCGCATGACCAGAACCATAGAAACCATAGAAAATCATAACTTTCGAACGAAATCGAAAAAAATTGATCCGCTGAAGCACTGACATGAAGTCTGGAATTTCGCCTAAGTTTCAGATTTTTTTCGACCGCTGTCGAAAATTCCTTCAATTGATTTCTAAAACTGGAAAATGCGAATCCACCTTCAAGGTGCATGTACGAGCGCTCAAAAGCTCCTGCCTTCACGGCAGTGCTTTTCTAAATTTTTTTTTTCTGATTTATAACTTTTTATCCTATTGTGTTTGATGTCATAATCTTTACACTCTAAACAATTTCTTTGGATTGGAATTATCTTCAAAACTTTTCAGAAGAATGATCACATTATGTTTTCTTATGGAATTTCCAAATTCATATCTCGTCGTTCCGAAACGATTATCGCGGAGTCCTCTAGCTCATCGAATCGCCGAGAGAGCAAATGCAGCGTTGCCCTTTCCATGTGCTCAGCTCGGAAATATATAAGGCTGTGGTACAGGTCATACATCAAACCATATACAATGCTGACCCAGTATGAATGCGTATCTTTGTATCTTATCCAGGACTTATGACGCAACTTAAGTTGAAGAACCAGGCATCCAATGAGGCCATTATTAAACGACCGTAGAAAAAGTGATGCACTGAATGAATATTAAGTTTGAAAAAAATTTTTACGTTAGTAGCCCTGAGCAAATGGAATGATTTTCTCATCAATTTTCTCATTCTCGTCAACGCACCAATCCCAAAATATAAACACTGCGCGCGTGAGATAACACATCCACCACCATTGAACTCAGCCTAAATATTTTTCCAATCGAAGCTCGTCCTCGTTTGACGAGGACATTTCTTCCGTCGAAGCGAACGCAGTAAAATAATGGGGACCCCCATGTGTCGGTTCGCCGCCGAGATAAGCAGATATGTTCCTCCCACCCCAGGAATCCAACTGAATAAACATTCCCGCATACTTTAATCCCGGAATATTAATTCGGAGGGTCACAATGCGCGAGAAATACGAGTGCGGGACGTAGTCTACAATCCTTCCATATAAATCACCGATTTATCAGGATTTCGGCTTTTGAAAAATTAGCCTCCTTTCGATGAGGGTTTTGTCCTCGCAACCTGGAAGTGAACAAATGGTTCCAGAAAATCTGAAATTAGGTGGACATCACGATCGAGTTATCTCGCTTCTGATTTTTCCACACTGGTGTTTTTGCGGGCTTTAGACGTTAGGTTCGCCCCTAACCGATACAACTTGTTTCGTAAAACAGACCACGTGCTAAATAACCTTACCCATTTTGTATTTTGTTATTAAACCCGAAAAACATTTCGTTACACACTAACACACACACACACATTCGTTCAAATCTGAGATTGCATGATATTTATGTAAGTCGCTGATTGATGTAGATGAATATATTCATGACATATTCACTTTCATTAATCAGTGACTCACATAAATATGCAATAGATCTCAGATTTGAAAAAATCGTAATAATTCTATGTATCTACATAATTATCAAAATACCAACGAAATTCCATAATTATTCACAATATTTCAAAATTTCCGCGCAATGGACGTCCATTGTTTCATTCTCCAATTGCTGCATTATCATTCAGTGCAAAACCATGAGGATGGATGACATTCATGTCGATATCAATATTCTGCAAAATTGAGGGTCAGATATTGAGTGACCGCCGTCACAAATGTTACGTTTTGTGGGTGTATGAGATAGATGTTTAATGTTTATATCCCGGCTCTCCTAGGTCTATATGAGATTATTTTTCGAGGAGGCCTTCACGTATATTTTTTTGTCGAGTCCTTTCAAATTAAGTTCCTTTCTTCACATATGTTATTTTCAGCACCAGGCTTGATAGAGAATCGATTCATTTTCAATACACTTCTAGATTTTTATTCTGGAAACAGGTTCATTAGTAGCCTCTCGTTACAAGATCATATTTCACACAGCATTATAAATATCATCTATGTTCTTCTTAGCTCGTTACAATATCTTACGTCATGAAGACATAAAATTATAGTATATTATTTCATAAGGAGGAAAAGTGTCACGACCGTAGTGAGGCGGGTAATTGAACGCGAGCCATAAAAAGTCACTTCTCCTTCGAATGGAATATGTTATTTTTTTTCAAACGCTTTGAAATTCGTTAAAATCTGATTAGATATATATTTACGATCGTTATAATTGAGTGATCAATAGAAAGTTTGCCTAGTTACGGTTGTCTCGCAAAATTAATTTTGATAGTTAATTACATTTTTCCCTACGGCGTACGGAAATGTAATTCATCGTTGACATAGCAACACATTTTTGCGGCGGAGGAGAAGTAGAACTTTTCGATGATCCTGTCAGTCGGAATATAACGTTGTTTCTGTACGTTTGAAAAAAAAAGTTTTATTAAAATTGAAAATTGATTCTTTATATGGATCTACCCGATTCACAATCCATAGACCATTCATGACGATGCCATCTGTGAAAATTGAACGTTTTCAGGAGCCTCCACTCGGCAGCCAATTCATTGGTAATCATGGAAAACTAATTCAACATACATGCAGGCTGATACGTTCCGAAAATGAAAATACCAGTATATCGGGTGAATGTATTGTGCCTGTGGGGTAACAAGGGAAAACCGGTTTTTCCGGTAATATTCGACTATTCACTGGTTTTATTTACCTCTATTTCCTGGGAATATTCGCCTTCAGGATATACATGAATATACCGAATTACGCATTTCGAGCGCGATGATTTTTGTCCCGCGTTTAATAATGGGAATTTTCCGGCCAGGTTACCTTTTTATTTTGATTTCGTGCAGAGAAACGGAACGTAGTTTCCTGAACATAGCTAGCTCATTCAACTTTGATCCCTTGCGAGCTTGTAATGAAATTGATTTCCAAATATCGTTCGCCTTTTTTTTTGTTCTGCAATTTATTCGCAAAATGCACGTAATTATTTTCGTTGAATCATTCAAATTTAATATTCCATATTTGAAGCAGCGTGAATTTATTACCCAGAATTCATTCAACTAATGTTGATATAATTTTCCGACTTTTCAACAATTTGGCCTTTTTGGGTTATTTCGATAATTCATCAACATTTTTTTTTACTGGTATTCTAATGAATTTTTTTATTGTAACATAGTTTTTTGTAAAATCAAAAGGCTTAATATTGGCCGGCTTGTTTCTATGAACGTTATCGTATTGCCCAAATGTTTGTAATTTTCGAATTCTGAGCTCAGAATGGTGACAACCGATTAAAGGTTTGAATGCGCTGATCCGGTTGAGTTTATCAATGGGCGGAATCCGCCGAAAGATTGCGCAGATATAGCCATCTGAATTATTTTTGAGCGCTCGTTCTTCTTACACGAGGGCTATATCATTTCGTCACGATGTTTGTATTTTTCGAAATTTGATCTGAAATTGGTCTCAATCGACAAGGTTCGACTCACTGATGACGAATTCATCGGAAAATTCGAGTCTGTTAGTCCGTCCGTCTGGCCGGCCTTCCTTATACACGATACTCTCGAACGGAACGTCCTAGAAACTTGAAATTTTCAGAGTATGTTCAAATCTCGAATGCCGCGGTTGAGATCGTTATTGGGCAAAATTTGACCAGGGGTTCCGTAAATATGGCCGTCCGAAATGTTGTTTTCCTGATTAGTTCGTACCTAATGATTCAATAGAGGTGAAATTTTGCACTCAGATGGAGAATAACGTGTTCGAGGTACATGCAAAATTTTGTCCAGATCGCATGACCAGAACCATAGAACTAAAAGGTCTAGGGACTTGAAATTCTCAGGAAAGGCGTGGATCTCGAATGTCGCGGATACGTTAATCAATGAGCAAAATTAGATTAGGGGTTCCGTAAATATGGTGTTTTGAAATTTAGTTTTCTTGATAATTTCAAAACTACGGATTCGATTGTGATGAATTTTTGTATTTTAATGGAGAATGATATATTCAAGCTTCATTTTGTCCAGATCGCATAACCAGAACTGTAAAAACCATATAAAATCATAACTTTCGAACAGAAAGGCCTAGGGATAGATTCCAGGATAGGTGTGGATCTCGAATCTCAATGAGCTAAAGTTAGACTAGGGGTTCCGTAAATATGGCCGTTTGAAATATTTTTTTCCTGACAACTTCAAAACTGCAGATTGGATTGAAATGAAATTTCGCACAAAGCTAAAGAATAATGTATTCAAACTACGTGCGAAATTTTGTCCAAGACCATAGATAACGTAGAAAACTCAAGCGAATTATCGAAAACATAATTGGTCACTGACATAAAGCCTGGAGTTTCGCCTTAGTTTGAAATTTTGTTCGACAGCTGTCAAAAATTTCTTCAATTGGTTTCGAAAACTAGAAAATGCGATTCTACCTACAAGGTGCATGAACGAGCGTTTAAAAGCTCCTTCCTGACTTCACGGCAGTGCTTTTTATAATTTTTTTCTCAATAAATCGAAAAACACATATCTGATCAAATTGAAACTTTGCAGTTAGTTGTAGAATAACGACACGAAAGTTCAATAACAAATTTCGTAAGGAACGCATCACGGAAGATTTTTGAAGAACTCTTTTCTGAAACTTCAGTATCTCAGAAACTATTATCCATATCCTGCTGGTAGTTTGCGTGTAAGGCATGGACAAACATTTTTTGCGCGCTCGTCTTTTATATTCAAAATAATTCAGTGATTTCATCTTATAAAGTTTATGAAAATGGAGTGACAGTAATTGTCAGTATGGCGAGTATGTTCCGAATAAAAGGACTCAAATGTTCCTGACTTACCGTCAGTGCTTTTCTCGAATCTTCATGATCTCTAATCTATCATCTATTCAAGAGAATCATTAATTTGGTTGAAGTTGATACAATAATAATAATAATAGGAGTTATATGTAATACTTGTGCAATTAGTTATTTCATATCTCCCCCCCACAAGGCCATTATGGTCTTCGGAAATATGAACCTCAAATTTGCGTAGTTCACGTAAACCTTTACAACATCCGCAGATGGATCTGAGTATATTATTATGTGAAACTTAAATTTCCAGCTGACCTGGATATAACACGCAGTATGTCGGGAATCACGCTATTTCATTGGGGTTTCTTGCTTTCGGATCGCATCATTTGAGGAATATTTTTTTCACAGAATATCTGTTAACATTTTTTCAATCTAGGTTATTTAATCTACAAACAATAATTTTCTCACGGAAATCGAATCCAAAAAATTCCATATGGAAAAATCTCCAATTTCGATCTAAATGAATTTCGCCCAAAGATAGGTCAATTTTTAGTAGTCGGATGGGTAGGAAGTAACTGTGCAATTAATTTTTGTACATCTGCCACCTTTCAGGACTTATGGCCTTGAAAATACTGATTGTGGAAACTGCGCATCTGATTTTCGAAATCTTGTGAGATTTTCCAACGTAGGTTAATGAGTCGGACTAACACTAGTTCAGAATTTGTGGTGCTTTTCCATTATTTCATCAACATTATTGATCAATTTTGGGTCCGTCGTTGATCAACCACTTCTTTCTCTTTATTCAGAAGCTATTTAGTTATCGGAATATAAAAGCGTACCGCGAAACCGCATATTGAAATTTCGAAACATCAGGGTATTCAGTCTTGAATTCCAACAGATATTCTTATACCGCATTCTCTCCCTAGCCTTCAATCATGTCTGAGAACCAATAATGAGAGCTTATTGGACGTCTGAAAAACCATCTTTTATACCCGCCAGTAATTTTTTTACGAAATTCGCATCGTGAATTTCGCTAGAGGTTAGGTTAACGTCAGTGACAGTTTCTGTTCGGAATCGTATCGGGAAATATAAAATGACATATTTGCATGATAATATCTGAATTTCGAGTTCGCAAACCCCAAGCTTGCTTTGATCTACTCTTTTTTCAAAAGCACGTTATCTGTAACCTTCAATCAATCGAAATTATCAAAGAATCATACGTTTCAAGTGAGCCATATCCTGCTGGTAGTTTGCGTGTAAGGCATGGACAAAAATTGTTTGCGCGTCCGCCTTTTATATTCAAAATAATTCAATGATTTCATCTTATGAAGTTTATGGAAATGAAGTGACAGTAATTGTCAGTTATCTGGAACCTTCAATCAATCGGAATTATTAAAGAAACATACGTTTCAAGAAAGCCTGTAATCTTTCGAGATATTTTTTGTATGACAGTATATGCAACGCGTCTTTCTACATGTGGGAGGAGGTGAAGTAGAAGATCGAAGGTGTAACTTACGGTTCAGCTTTTATTACATAAATTATATCCTGTAATTCAAACGTTAAATATGAAAAACTGACATTTAACCTAACCTATGAAAAAATTTAAGATATTTTTGAAGTCAGTTATAAAATACTGGCGAATATGGAAGATTTTTCCGACATGCAGAGTTGAGTATTCAGGGTTTGTAGAGCTAGATATCTTCAACAGTTAATTCAATAGATTTTTTCAGATTGGATGGGATATTCTTTGTTAATTTTAATATACAATTTTTTTCAATCTAGTTTTTTTTGGAAGAATAACAAAGATTATCAAATGAAACCAAATAATTCTAAACGATAACTTCCTACCACGGTATTGATAAAAAAATATACAGGCAGTGGTTCCACTGCCGACAGAAGTGAAAACTTCGTTGTAGTTTTTTTTTCCAAATTGATTCTAGGATAGATAATCGAAAATTTTATAACTCGTGAATTGAAATTATTAGGTTACATTGGTCTAGTTTTCACATCTAGTTTTGAGGGGCCTGCAATTCGTTCGAGTAATGGAAATTTTGACATTCACGAACATGCCTTTTAACTGTTCTTCATGATTGATGTATGGATTCAAATTACATAGTAGCTATTTCCTGATCTCTGTACCAATGAATTTTTTGTTCGTCATATTCTTCACGGCTTTTAATTGTTTCTTCCTCCTCAATTGTGATTGGTCGATGTTTGAGAAGGTATGAACTAACTGTTGCATCATTTTCCTTCTCAATATGATCTCTATGTCTGCTTTGATTTGAAAATTCCCACGTATACAGTAATTTTTTTGGGAATAAGAACATATTTGAACAAGTAGGTCATGTTGAACGACACGTTTCGAGTATTACTTCAAACATACGGAATATTTTGGGTTTTTGTTAATTGATTTGTTATTGTGGTACATAATTGACTGGAGAAGTATCATAGTGAAATTCATCATCGTGAATGTGACTTTAGAATGTATGGTTCATTCCTTATGGATAAGTCATAAGGAATAGGGCCGTGGCATGATGGTAAGCGCAGTCGGCTTAGGGTCGGTCTCCTTGATCGGGCCCGGGTTCGAATCCTCCGGTCAGGACATGGAGCACGGTTCCACCATTCACTGTTGGGTAAACAATTAACAGTGCTGTGCCTAAGGTGGCGTAAGGTCACAGTAACAAAGCCTACACAGAAGACAACCTGGTCTCCTAACTCGCACAAGCTCTGAGCTTCTGAAGCTCTAAGCTTCTGAGGGGTCTAACAGAGACCTAGGAGGGTCGGGATATAAACAATCTATATTGATAAAAGAGGACGTATGGTTTATGTATATACAAGCATCACGTTTAAACGACTGCACCAAATACGATAATTCTTTTTCAGTTGTGTTCATTATTATCACGACAAACTTTATACAACGAAATATTCCCGAAAAAACAGTACGGAAAGAAAAAAATTACGAAAAGCACTGCCGTAAAGCTGCCGCAAGGAATTTTCGACAGCTGTCAAAAAAATTCTGAAACATAGGCGAAACTCCAGACTTCATGTCAGTGCTTCAGCTGATCAATTTTTTTCGATAATTCGCTAGAATTTTCTACGGTATCTATGGTCTTGGTGATGCGATCCATAGAAAATTGTTACTTTCGAACGGAAAAGCCTAGGGACTTGAAATTTTCAGGATATGTGTGGATATCGAATGTCGTAAGCACGTTCATCTATGAGCAGAATTATACTAGGGGTTCCGTAAATATGGACGTTTGAAATTTTGTTTCTTCGATAATTTCGAAACTACGGATTCGATCGAGATGAAATTCTGTATTTTAATCGAGAATGATATATTAAAGCAATATTTTGTCCAGATCGCATGACCAGAACCATAGAAATCATAGAAAATTTTAACTTTCGAACTGAAAGGCCTAGGAACTTGAAATTTTCAGGATAGATTTGGATCGCGAATGTCGCGGTCATGTTCATCAATGAGCAAAATTAGACTAGGGGTTTCGTAAATATGGCCGTTCAAAATATTTTTTTCCTGATAGTTTCGAAACTACTAATTGGATTGGAATGAAACCAAGACCATAGATACCGTAGAAAATTTTAGCGAATTATCGAAAAAGAATTGGTCAGCTGAAGCATCGACATGAAGTCTGGAGTTTTGCCTAAGTTTCAGAATTTTTTTGACAGCTGTCGAAAATTCCTTCAATTGATTTCTAAACTGAAAAATGCGAATCTACCTACAAGGTGAGTGTACGAGCGCTCAAGAGCTCCTGACTTCACGGCAGTGCTTTTCGTAATTTTTAAATACTTAAGGGGCTTCAAACTGGGACGTGGGCAAATGTATGTCATCCCACCGTAACCACCATTTTGGGCCAGATTAATCTATTTCTAAATTAATCGAATTAGTAGCACGTATATCTCTGTAATGATGTTCTTTTTTGAGCGCTCGTTTTACCCACACGAGGGTTATATCATTTCGTCATGTTGTCTGTATTTTTCGAATTTTGATCCAAAAATGGTTTCATTCGCCAAGGTTCGACTCATTGATGACGAATCCGTCGGAAAATTCGAGTCTATCCGTCCGTCCGGCCGTATACTCGATAAATCTTGAACGGAACGACCCAGAAACTCAAAAATTTCAGGGAATGTTCGAATCTCGAATGCCGCGCTTGAGTTCGTTATTGGACAAAATTCGAACAGGGGTTCCGTAAATATGGCCGTTCGAAATTTAGTTCTCCTGATTACTTCGAAACTATTGATGTAGAATGGAGTGTTCAAGCTACATGCAAAATTTTGTCCCGGTCGCATGACCACAACCATAAAAAATCATAACTTTCGAAGGGAAAGGCCTAGGGACGTGAAATTTCCAGGATAGGAGCGGATCTCGAATATCGCGGGCACATTTATCAATGAGTAAAATTAGACTATGGATTACGTAGATCTGGCCGTTGGAAATATTTTTTTCCTAATTTCAAAATAACTAATTGGATTGGAATAAAATTTTGCACATAGATGAAGAATAATGTATTCGAAAAATTCAAGTTTGTCCGTCTGTCCGTCCGGCTGTATACACGATAACTTTCGAAGGGAATGACCAAGAAACTTGAAATTTGTAGGGTAGTTTCGAATCTCGAATGCCGCGGTTGAGTTCGTTATCGGGCAAAATTCGGACGTTCAGGGGTTCCGTAAACATGGTCGTTTGAAATTTAGTTCTCAATTAACGACCATTTTAATTATTATAATACAATAAAGTTATCATAAATTTTTAAAAACTTTCAATTCTTAAATTCGCGATAAAAATATTATCAAACAAATAGAAATATGTTTCACCTCGCTAGATGACACTATGATTATGTTTCAACGTAGATATCGTTACCAATATTGGAAATATTTCAAAATTAATGCTTTGTTCATGTTATTCATTTTTTTGCAAGAGAAAATTAGCATTATAATTGATACTTTTGTAATTGAAGTCGCCTTCGGCTACTCGATTATTTATCCCTGGCGCAAAACCTACTCCACCCAGTTTCAGTCCCTGGCATATCGTATAACGCGGATACAGAAGTTTTCACTGCAACACTGGGAAAGCATTAATTTTTGGATTTTCGAATACGAAATGGTCTACTTAAGTAGACTTATTTCTACTATCACAACGCAAGAAAATATCGCCAGAGTAGGTAGTTTGAACTTGTTCAAACTCTAACTTCCTTTTTGAAACCACAAAAGGTTCTGGTCCCTCAAAGGATGTTAGATTTTTTTTGGTCAAAATATTGTTTTCCTCACCTCCATTTCTTATTCATGCCAGGAAGATATTATTGTTCTCGCATAGTTCGTTTCGCTTTGATAAACGCCAGGTGTCAGAGTGAATTGCCATGTCTCTGACTGAATTGTATTCATCAACAAATTGAGAAGAATTCTTACTTGAATATGCGAGAGTAAAGACCGATCGGCTATGGGTATTTTTGCCAATATTAACCAATTGAAGATATTAGAAAAATGAAGTAGGCATAAGGCTGCGAGTTTGCCATTTACCAACTCCATGATGGTTAAATTCCACCAACCCTTGATCCTCGTAAATAGAAATTCCTTATTGTATACACCTAAATCAAATATCCTTACCACCTGAAGATCCCTCCTATTAGTTCCTTCAGTATTACTGTTGTACCTATGGATCTGATATTCAATTTTGGGCCGTTGTTCCTCTTATCTGTTCCGCTTGATCAGATGACTATTCAACCTCAATGAATCATACATAGGGATATTATGCTACACCCTATAATAGCTCCGGAAATTATGTGTTCATTAAAATGGATTCGTATCGGGTTTAATAAATGTTGAACTGGAATTTATGGGAAATGGAGTGTGAATCGGCTAGGAAGGAAGGCGCAGCCGTTAATATGTCATTTTTGGCGTAAGACAGCGAAAGGCCGTAGGGTTAAGGGAAGAGATAGGCTCTAAAGATAATGAGGACAATTCTGAACCGATGGATTTTGCCAAGCATTTGATATTTGAACGGTTTGGATTCTGATTAATTAGTGCCATAACTTAAACCACCCACGATATGCTAATTTGTGAAATTTTAACACTTTCTGCACGGTTGGAAAATAGGTATGACGAGTAGAGGTAATCTGTGACTTGTACAAGATGGATACTGAACTAATCAGGAAATTTTTTATAACTTTCCTGAAAAAAAAGGGAAAGACAATATTACCTTCAACATTCGAAAGGCCATGAGAGAAAAAACGGAGTAGGATGTTGGCACTTAAATTTCTGGGTCTGTGATTGTAGACGTCAGCATTATGACAGGGAATTAACGCAAAAAGAGAGTCCAATATTTGGCGATGAATACGACGTATATACTCCTATTTGAATTGCAAATTTCTCAAATATAAACATGTCCTTTCCCAAATGAAATGAGTTTCTCATCATCATTCCGACTCTTCAATTGGTAATCCAAGACTGAGTCATTTCCGTCTACATACATGTAGCTGGTAGTAATCGAACTGGACTGTCATTACCTGATTGGCTGAATTATTTACGGTTGAAGTCCCGTCGGCAACGGTTGCAAATGAAGGAGCTTACGTCGATCATTATCTCCCATGTGAGGTAATTGTACCTTTGTTGGGGTAACCACTTAGGCGAAGTTTCATACTGCGGACGTATGATTATAACACCTGAAAAGTGTTGATGTTTTTATGTCTGCATTATAATTATCGACTGTTAAAAATTTTGAGATATAGGGTAGTGAAGCTTGGATAAAGAGTTCGTGAGATGAATGCATGAATAATTTAATTGAAGATGAAAGATAGCCCTGCTTGCTCTTGTTCAATTACCTACACAAATAGATACTCATCAATTTTGTTTTGATTAGGAATTAACGGGAATTTTCGGAGAATAGAGGAGCTGAAGATGACAAGAGAATATGAAGACTGATGGTTGTTAATACTCTTCAGAGGTTTTGATTTTTTTTTTGGTAGTTTATTCAGGAAGTTTGTGGCTCTATTCATACAGCATGAAGAATGAATTCGCGGAGTACAGTCGGTCTTGTGTCTCATTTAGATACACGGCGAATAATTCGTGCAAGAAAACGACCATTTAATAAACGTTTATACATTCGTCTATATTCAGTGAACATCGATGACGTGCGACTCACTACTATGGCTTCACCTGAATGTGCCATGTACTTGTTTCTTCCATAATGAGACATAATCGAAGAAAACAAAGCGATTGTTTCTGTGTACCAAAACGGCCTTTAGTCTTCATTTTCTTTAAGACAAATACTGTCATTTTATTTTTATGAACTTCGATAGATGGAATCATCGAATTATATAGAACTAGCATACCCGGCCACGCCTTGCTGTGGCTAAAGTATAGGTTGAATTAAATTGTAGTGAAATATTCGATAAAGTGGAATTATAATTATTATTAACCCTAACCTACTCCTAAATTAAGCCTAACCTAACCCTATCCTCACCTTTCTTCTTCGGGTTGCGAAAAGAAATCTGTTGCCAGATTCAACCACGACCCGTGTCGTGGAAAATGTCGGTTTGGCTTGATATTGTTGCCGGCCTCCTAAAAAAATCCCAACTTAGGGAAATGCGAGGACCAACGGAAAAGACATCCTGGTCCGTACTTCGATGATACCCGATGAAAAGCGGTCCTGTCTCTTTTCTCCTCATGTTTCCTGCCAGAAATCCGTAAACGCCTTCCAGTATCCTTCATGCTGTATCATTTCCCCTATTATATACTCAACTGTAGGTAAGCGGCCTATCTTTCCAACCAGTGCGCTCCTTTCCTCCGTCCATCTGATCTGAGGCAGTGCTTCGGGTCGTCTACAACGTGGCATGCATGACAGATCATCCCGTCCTATCCTCTCATTGAAGGTACCATAAGATCCATGCCCTGTCAAAAACTGAGTAAAATAGTACCTGGTCGTTTTATGCTCACATAGGATCCACTACTCCAAATTCCTAATCGGACTTCGCGTCCAAGAGGGATTTCGCCCTTCACCATCCCATCCTTCCTGCAATTCACTCAGTGTCTTCCTTCCTGCCATACGTCGATTGCCCAATAGTGCTCCTCCTATTGTATGAAATAATGGAATTGCAATAAGAAAATATTGCTACTATAAATTGAGATATAAACTATCCTTTTCTGTAAGTTGGATCATACTGCACACAGTGTGCGAAAATTTGATCGAAATCGGTTCAGTATTTCAGGAGACCATTCCGGACAAAAAACGTGACACGTCATTTTTATATTGAATAAAGACATATCAGTAAAACACAACTTTTTCTCTCACATGCAACCGCGTAAAGGATAAAATACCACGCTAATTTCGAACCTCAAAAATGATATTTTGGGGAACTAGGCAAAATTTGGAAGAATTATTTGTTATTCGAAAAAGAATATTCAGGGTAATTGTTAACAGGAAATATGTAAAGGCAAAAAAATATAATGACCTTATATGGCATATATTTGTTAGAATGTTTGTTTTTTTTTAAACAAAGGAAAAAGTGGTTTACTCAAACTGAAATCACCTTTCAATCTGACACTACTCAAGAATATTGAAATTTAGTTATCTAATACACAGACTAACACTCAATGAGAAACACCTGGCTCATAACTGTATAATAATATTCAATCATTTGCCTGATAGATCAACAACCTAAATGGGTCCAGCAATTTGAAATCAGAGTGAAAAATTTGTTCATCCTAATGAATTTTGTGTAAGAGCCGAAAATCAAACGATATAGCATTTGCGGCAAATTTTCCTCATGATGGCGATCAAGGTGGTCAGTTAATTATGTTAACAATTTTTTGCAGCAAATTTTACATAGCCATGGCAAGTCCGAATCCGAATCCAAAATTCCTCTGTTGAATAATTCATTTGATACAGAGAAAACACTGAACAACACTAAGTAATAATCAGCATCTGCTGGGTATAAACAGTAATTAAGTTGATCGGCGTTCCAGTCACGTACGAAGGTATCTTCGACACCATCTTCCAAATGATGATAGCGATCAATGCGGTAGGTGTGTCATGTTGGCAACCGTTCGTTGATTAACTACCAGGAATCACAAACTCGCATTCATGGTCATATCCGTTCGATCGACCTGGTGAAAAGGTAAAGAGATTATTCAGGAATTTCATTAGAAGATGATCGATCACAGAGTTATTATGGTTTCATTTGAAACAGTAATTATCGGAGGTTGGACGTTGAAAGATGTGAAAACTCTTTTTTTAAAAAAACATTTTCATATTTCTTCAGTTTCGAAATTGGAGCTCTCGGTTCATATAGGTACTCTATCGTTATACAAGACAAAGGAAATCCCCGTTTAGTCAATGATAATTAGGATATTATTTTTTGTTTGTCGTCCTACCTTCCGGTTGAAGAAATATGGACATTTTTTTCAGGAGTCAATCATTTTGGAAAACTATCTGATGTTTTTTCTTGAAATTGCTTCATTGGAGAGGTGAAAACTTGAAACTTTGGAGAAAACGTTGTTTCTTTGGAATTTTTGAATCAATTACATTATGAATAATTCCATAAAAATAATAGCCTGGTTTTCACATCTATTGACACTCCGAGCAATATAAATTTTCATAAATTTTACTCATCAATAAACCGTACTGACGTGAGGTCGAGAACTTTTGCGCGCTTGTTTCTGTGAAACAAATCGGCTGTCAGTGTCAGTTTGACAAATAATGTCATTTTATATTCGTTTAATTCAAGAGATGGAATCGCAGAATTATTATCAAATTTCTCAACATCATCACTTAAATTTCTTTTGACATGGAACAGTTGTAGAACTGAATTTCTATGTAACTCATTGTGTCAATGTCTTATAAGTAAGTACATACCGAAGTTTTTGAGAATAATTTTGTTCTTATAGTGATGAGATTATTACGGAATTTCACATGAACCTCTGTATCGTTATTTTACAACTAACTACAGAATTTCAATGAGATCAGATCGGTGTTTCTCGAATTATAAGTGAGTCAAACCTTGTCGATTGAGACCATTTTCGGCTCAAAATTCGAAAAATACAGATATCGTGATGAAATGATATAACCCTCGTGTAAGTAGAACGAGAGCTCAAACATTACGAAAAGCACTGCCGTGAAGGCAGGAGCTTTTGAGCGCTCGTACATGTACTTGTAGGTAGACTCGCATTTTCCAGTTTTAGAAATCAATTGAAGGAATTTTTGACAGCTGTCAAAAAAATTCTGAAACTTAGGCGAAACTCCAGACTTCATGTCAGTGCTTCAGCTGACCAATTTTGTTTCGATAATTCGCTAGAATTATCTACGGTATCTATGATCTTGGTGATCCGATCTGGACAAAATTTTGCACGTCGTTTGAATACATTATTCCTCAGCTAGGTGCATAATTTCATTCCAATCCGATCAGTAGTTTCGAAACTATCTGGAAAAAAATATTTTGAACAGCCATATTTACGGAACCCCTAGTCTTATTTTGCTCATTGATGAACGAAACCGCGATATTTGCGATCCAAATCCACCCTGAAAATTTCAAGTTTCTAGGCCTTTCCGTTCAAAAGTTACAATTTTTTATGGTTTCTATGGTTCTGGTCATGCGATCTTGACAAAATATTGCTTCAATATATCATTGTCGATTAAAATACAAAATTTCATCTCGATCAAATCCGTAGTTTCGAATTTATCGAGAAAACAAAATTTCAAACGACCGTATTTACGGAACCCGTTGTATAATGTTGCTCATAGATGAACGTGATTACGACATTCGAGATCCAGATCCACACCAATCCTGAAAATTTCAAGTCTCTAGGCATTTCCGTTCAAAAGTTACAGTTTTCTATGGTTTCTATGGTTCTGGTCATGCGATCTGGACAAAATATTGCTTCAATATATCATTCTCGATTAAAATACAAAATTTCATCTCGATCGAATCCGTAGTATCGAATTTATCGAGAAGACAATATTTCAAACGACCGTATTTACGGAACCCCTTGTATAATGTTGCTGTTGTATAATTTCAAGTCTCTAGGCGTTTCCGTTCAAAAGTTACAATTTTCTATGGTTTCTATGGTTCTGGTCATGCGATCTGGACAAAATTTCACACGTAGCTTGAACACCTCATTTTCCATTTGAGTGCAACATTTCATCTCGATCAAATCTGTAGTTTTCAAGTAATCAGGGAAACAAAACTTTGAACGGCCATATTTACGGAACCCCTGGTGGAATTTGGCCCATTAACGAACTCAACCGGGGCATTCGGGAACTGAACCCACACTGAAAATTTCAAGTCTCTACGTTGTTCCGTTCGAGAGTTATCATGCTTACGGACGGACGGCCGGACAGACAGACTCGAATTTTCCGACGGATTCGTCATCAGTGAGTCGAACATAGTCGATTGAGACCATTCTCGGCTCAAAATTCGAAAAATACAGACACCGTGACGAAATGATATAGCCCTCGAGTAAGTAGTACGAGCGCTCAAAAATGTGAAGAAGAATTATAAAGAGCACTGCCGTGAAGTCAGGAGCTTTTGAATGCTCGTTCATCCACCTTGTAGTTAAATTGGAGTTTTCCAGTTTTAGAAACTAACTGAAACATTTTTTGACAGCTGTAAAAAGAAATTTCAAACAAAGGCAAAACTCCAGACTTCACGTCAGTGCTTTAGGTGACCAATTTTTTTTTCGATAATTCGCTAGAATTTTCTACGGTATCTATGGTCTTGGTAATGCGATCTGGACAAAATTTCGCACGTAGTTTGAATACATTATTCTTCATCTTCATTTCAATCCAATCAGTAGTTTCTTGATTATCATTAAAAAAATATTCTGAACAGCCATATTTACGGAACCCCTAGTCTTATTTTTCTCATCGATAAGCGTGACCGCGACATCCGAAATCCAAACCTACCCTGAAAATTTCGAGTCCCTAGGCTTTTCCGTTCGAAAGTTATAATTTCCTATGTTTCTGATCATGCGGTCTGGACAAAATTCAGCTTGAATATATCATTATCCATTGAAATACAAAATTTCGTCCCGATCGAATTCGTTGTTTTGAAATTATCAAGAAAATTTAATTTCAAAAGATCATATTTACGGAACACCTAGTCTGATTCTGCTCATCCATAAACGTGACTGCGACATTCGAGATCCAAACCTAACCTGAAAACTTCAAGTCCCTAGGCCTTTTCGTTCGGAAGTTTTAATTTTCTATGATTTCTATGGTCATGCAGTCTGGACAAAATTTTGCATGTAGCTTGAACAGATCATTCTCCATCTGAGTGCAAAAATGTATTCCGATTGAATCTCTAGTTTCGAAGTATTCAGGAAGACAAAATTGCGAACGGCCATATTTACGGAACCCCTGGTCGAATTTAACTTAACCCTAATTCGAGATTCGGACCTACCCTGAAAATTTCAAGTTTCTAGGACGTTCCGTTCGACAGTTATTGTGTATACGGTCGGACAGACTCGAATTTTTTGACGGATTTGTCATCAGTGAGTCGAACTCTGTCGATTGAGACCGTTTTCGGCTCAAAATTCGAAAAATACAGACATCGTGACAAAATGATATAGCCCTCGTGTAAGTAGAACGAGCGCTCAAAAATATAATGAAGTTGAGCGCTCGTACTACTCACACGAGGGCCATATCATGTCGTCACGATGTCTGTATTTTTCGAATTTTGAGCCGGAAATGGTCTCAAACGACTCACTGATGACGAATCCGTCGAAAAATTAGGTTCAAATCTCGAATGTCGCGGTCCAGTTCGTTATTGGGCAAAAATTCGCCCAGGGGTTCCGTAAATATGGCCGCTCGAAATTTTGTTTTCCTGATTACTTCGAAACTACAGGTTCGACCGAGGTGAAATTTTGCACTCAGATGGAGAATTACGTGTTCAAGCTACATGCAAAATTGTGTCTAGCTCGCATAACCAGAACCATAGAAACCATAAAAAATTATAACTTTGTAATGGAAAGGCCAAGGAACTTGAAATTTTCAGGGTAGGTGTGGATCTTGCGCTCAAGTTCATCAATGAGCAAAATTAGACTAGGGGTTCCGTAAATATGACCGTTTGAAATTTAGTTTTCTTGATAATTTCAAAACAATGGATTTGATCGTGACGAAATTTTGTATTTAGAGAGAATGAGAATGATATATTCGAGCCACATTTTTTCCAGATCGCATATTCAGAACCATAGAAAATCATAACTTTCGAACGGAAAGGCCTAAGGCCTTGACATTTTCAGGATAGGTTCGGATCGCGAATTTCGTGGTTACGTTCATCAATGACCAAAATTAGACTAGGGGTTCCGCAAATATAGCCGTTCAAACTACTGATTGGATTGAAATGAAATTTCACACCTAGCTGAAGAATAATGTATTCAAACTACGTGCGAAATTTTGTCCAGACCGCATCACCAAGACAATAGATACCGTAGAAAAATCTAGCGCATTATCGAAAAAAAATTGGTCAGTCTGGAGTTTGAGAATTTTTTTGAAAGCTGTCGAAAATTCCTTCAGTTGATTTCTAAAACTGGAGAATGCGAATCTACCTACAAGGTGGATGTACGAGCGCCCAAAAGCTCCTGGCTTCACGGCAGTGCTTTTATAATTTTTTTTAATAACAAAATGGAATCCCAGACGTTCGAGTTCTGGTGCCGGTTATTCTTTAATGTCAACTCTGTCGACTATGAGATTGCTGCCGTTCGGCATTAATATTTTATTGTTCAATTTGTTGTTCAATCCTGCTAACTTTAATTCCATTTTTTGCTTTTCCATAATTTCCCAGGGGCTTCATTAATTATTTGAAATTCAAACTCATTCAGTTCTTTCGGTATGGATGGAGTTATATAAACTACACAAATGCAATTTGTATTTCGTGATTTATTACGTTCGTTGACAATGGTTAATTCTTGAGTGATAAAACATGGTGCATATTCAGGATGCTCAACGTGGAGTCATTCAGATAAGTATCATTTTCCAAGAACTGATAAATCAATAATACATATTTCCTGCTCGAAAGTGATGACTGGCTGTAATTGGCTGAAAAAAGGATAAATGAATTCCTGATTTGTGGATCAGGTGGACTATTTAACATTGTGTAGATTTTTCTATCCTACTTACACTAGGGCTATATCATTTTGATGACCTACTCATTGGATTGGAATGAAATGATGAAGAACAATGTATTCAAAGTACGTGGGTAATTTTGTCCAGATCGCATTACCTAGACCATAGATACCGTAGAAAATTCTAGCGAGTTATCGAAAAAAATTACCTAAACCACTGACGTGGAGTCTGGAATTTCGCCTTTTGAACATTTTTTTGACAGCTGTCGAAAGTTTTTCGAATTTGTTTCTAAAACTGGAAAATGCGAATCTACCTACAAGAGGGGCAAACGAGCGCTCAAAAGCTACTGACTTCACAGCAGTGCTTTGGTTGATTTTTTTCTGATCGAATAACAGTACGCCCGTTCTACTTACTGATGACGAATTTGAGTCTGTCCGTCCGGCCGGCCGTCCCTTCACACGATAACTCTCGAACGGAATGACCTAGAAACTTGGAATTTTCAGAGTAAATTCTAATCTCGAATGCCGCGACCACGTTCATCATTGAGCAGAATTAGACTAGGGGTTCCGTTAATATGGTCGTTTGAAATTCAGTTTTTTCGATATTTTCAAAACTACGGATTCGATGGTGACGAAATTCTGTAATTTAATGGAGAATGATATATTTTCAAGTGTCAATTTTTCCAGATCGCATAACCAGAACCATAGAAACATAGAAAATTATAACTTTCGAACGGAAAGGCAAAGGGACTTAAAATTTTTAGGATAGGTGGGGATCCCGAATGTCGCAATCACGTATATCAATGAGCAAAATTAGATAAGGGGTTACGTAAATATGGCCGCTCAAAATATTTTTTCTGATAAAATCGAAACTACTGATTGGATGGGTATGAAATTTTGCACATAGATGAAGAATAATGTATTGAATATTTCGTTCCGAAATTTGTTGTATACCATTGTTGTTTTTCAGATGTATTCACTGTCATATGTTTATATGTATATGTCTTTTTTCAGCCTGATAAAGACTATATATTAGCCGAAACGTTGCTGGAAGAGTACTCAATACATAGATGTTCTTTTGACCGTTATTCTACATCCATAATAATGTATTCAAACTACGTGCGAAATTTTGGCCAGATCGCATCACCAAGACCATAGATACCGTAGAAAATTCTAGCGAATTATCGAAAACGAAATCACATAAAGCACTGACGTGAATTATGGACTTTAGCCTTTTGAACATTTTTTTGACAGCTGTCAAAAGTTTTTCGAATTTGTTTCTAAAACTGTAAAATGCGAATCTACCTAGAAGGTGCATGAACGAGCGCTCAAAAGATCCTGACTTCACGGTAGTGCTTTTAATAATTTTAATTCAATATGATTATTCATAAGTGTTCAATACTGGTATTTATCTGGAATTATAGGGTGTAATAGATCAAGCCAACGTGTGGTCTTAAACTCAAACAATTTTTTTCCATAGTGTCCCTTTTTTTCATATTCTGAGTTCTCTATCCCCTTTTTGGATAGCTTCAACTATTTAGATTGGTCCCATTCATGTTATAGATTTTTCTCGTAGTTTTTACTGAAATACCAATTTAACGGCAGCCTCCGGAACTTCGTCTGATGCAACATCGCTGATAAGCCGTACATGACCTCTTTTTCATGGTCCAGAATTCTCGCAAAATATGGAATCACATTAATCGAAGGCCGGGCATTCATCAGAGTTATCTGCTTCGAATTCTGCCGCTGTCATGTCCCGATATGAGAAATGGAATTAAACACACAATGCAAATCGTAATTTGCTCGTGAGGACCACAACAAAAAATCATTATACAGTAATAACGCGTCATGTACGAATGTCAAGGGACTCTTTTATCACAAGTGATATTCTTATTACGAGAGCATTAATTATGTTCGTGACAATGCCCTTTTGATTGACGATGCTGATGAATCTTGCTGATGGCGAAAGGACAGTTCAGGTTTATGGTCCTAATGGGAGATGGGCGGTCCATTCGACTGACGGATGATGTCGAATATAATATTTTTCAGTTTTTGATAACATTCTTAGGATTTTTTTGCCATGTATCTCTTGAACCATTAGTCAGTTATTGCAGTTGGTAAAAAGCTATTTCAGATTCGTCGTGAAATGTAAAATGGCGATAGATAGTTCTATTGAGACGACGCCGTTCCACGAGAATGGTATAAATGGGGGGATGGGAAGTCAAGTTCACCCTGCACATGAAAATTTGCTCCGCCTTCATAAGCGTAGAAAGGTATTTCAACAAGAATCCTAGAAGATTGCTTGGCACTTTCATACAGGATGATTAATAAATTTAATTGGTGAAAAAAAAAACTACCCTTCTTTTTTCGAATAGCTGGATTGATTCCCAATTCTTAGGATCCACGGCAGTAGAAAAAACTTACACTACCTGGAAGAAGTCTGTTTGAATATTTCATCAACATCTTCCGTACATACTGCATTGGTATATTTATCTGATTTTCCAAGTTTCCTTTTCTACTCCTTGTGAAATTTATCTGTCGACGGCAGTAACCGGGGTAACCCTTGAAGTTTTATGCGACTCCAGATTGTACATGACAAAATCTTAATTGGATTTCTTCTTTTATGGTTGACCGTCGTTTATGGGCCTCTTGGAATCTCTTGGAATTCTAGGATATCAACAGCACGCGAAAATAATTTGGTTATGAAATTTTTGACATTTAGAAACAACTCTCACAACAACTTTTGACTTAGTCCAGGCTCTTTAGGTTTTCAGTCAAAAGTTTTATGCATAATTTTAAACCCTTCTGATTTTCGTGTCGCTGAACGCAAATTTCATCTTTTCGAAGATCGGAAATGCCCAGAAAATCGGCTAATTTCTCTCAAGTTTCCCAAAAATGTAAGGAAATTCAAGCCAATTTCAAGTTACATAAAAACGGCTACTCCCATAGTATAATGCCTCATTAAGTAAGTTGTGGAGCATCTAATTCGAAAATCGGCCAAGCCAAACGTAAAATACATTCGGTAAACCAAAATTAGTCACTAGCGAAAGAATCATCCTGGAGGTATCGTGGAATTGAAAGGCTACGAATACTTTCGAATTCTGTTCTATTTATCAATTCACTCCTTATTATGCATGAAGTATGAAGTTGTCAGTTTATGAGTATTTCAATGCATATAGTTATAAAATTCCTGGTACTATTCCTATAGTAGTTAAATCCCTGTATCAAAGTGAAAAAGTGCCAATGAAGCAACTATAATTGAATGAATTGCTGTATATTGACATTGGAAGGAAGAGTTAATGGTCCAAAACCAATCTGGGGCCTAGTTTCCCCATGAAATGATGACGCTTTTCCTTGATTTCCATAGTTCTGGTACTGATGCTGACAACTGATGGTGCAGTTTCAGAAAACAACTAATCAACCATTGTTATAGTTCATTGTAAAATAGTACCTGTGAATTCCTGTGAGCCTCTTCACGTCTTCTTGGTTCCTCTGGGGTGATGTTGGTTGGAAGAAGGGACAACTCGCAGTTAAACATCAAAAAATTCCCTTCCATTTCAGGATCTTCAGAGTCGCCTTAGCCCTGAAGGATGTTTTTACAAGTGCCCTGACAGTTGGAGCCCTGTCTTCTTGCAACTGCAATTGCGCAAGTAGTTTGTGGTGTACTAGCATGTTATGAGCTTCTGAAGCTCAGCTGGTGCTGGGTGCATAGCAGTTATCACTGGCTAAAAACCACCACAAGACCTGCGGCCATCCTAGCCCTGTGGATCCTTCATGAGAAAGGTTGTAAAGGGAAGTGACAAATAATAAAGACGACCTTGCAGTAGAGAGATCTGGCAATGCCTGACAGGAACTTTCATAAGTCTTGCAATCAGTGATAATCATGTATGAAAATCATTCGTACTCTAATGTGGCTTTTCCATGCCCTTTATTTAGGTGTGAGCTGACAGCGAGAGAGATCCTGCGCTCTATGAAGACAACCTCACTCAAGGGCCGCAGAATTAATTGATTGATATAATGTAATTGTTATTAACATTATTTAATTACTTTTTTCAATTCACAACCATTCATTCAATTGTGCGTGGGTCATTAGCCATTTTTAACTCACAAGGCAATGTCTACTTTGAGAGTTTTCCACCAGGAAGTTTATCACAATGCATTCAAAAACTCATAAACTGACATGTCCGTGCATAGTTGATGAAAAGAATTGATTTCAAGGGGATTCTTTCGCTCGTGGTTTACCGAATTATCTAACGTTTGGATTCCCGATTCTCAAAATTCAGGACTAGAATTTGAACCCAATTAGATGCTTTGTAACTTACTTGATGATGCATTTCACGATAAAATAAGCAGTTTTCGAATTACAGGCGTTAGAAAATGACTGTTGCTCAATTTTCGGGAAAATTGCAAACGGCTCAATCGAATCAAACTTTGGGGGAGATTTTCGGACGTGCAATTTACCGATCTTCATAAAAGATTTGAGTGATCACTTCTGTCAGGCCACTATTTGTACAGCAGAATACAGTGAAAAAACCATTCGAGGTTTCTTGCTGATATTTCCATTTTTCGGCTGTACGGTTTCTAAAAAAATCAATTTCGTGTTCAGCGGCAAAAATCTCCCTTTAAATCTATTCAAGAATATTCATGCGACTCCTTCGTTTTCAGACTGACCTGTCCTATGCACCATATAGTTTCTCAAAAGATTATTTATTAATTAATTAATTTATTTCTTAATTTATTTATTCCTGTTGGTGGCATCTAATTTTATTCTGGACTTTCATTCTCCTTTTAATTTCATTTCGACTCGTGCATTCATCAGAGCAATTCGCTCCTTTATTATCGTTCTTTTTTTTCACCACCGTCTGGAGACATCTTAAATTCTTCTTCACGTAGGACCGAGGTTCTAAATAATTATAGAAACACTCATTATATAACAAAACAAGGCTTGCATTTGATGTTCTAATGGTAAAAATATAAACTATCATGCAAAAGTAACAACTGTAGGTAATAGAATTTTCGATTTTGAAATCCGTGACAAAAATATTATCAAAAAACTAGAAGTAGGTATATTTTACTACGCTAGGAAGATGAAACTTTGTATTGCAGAGATCAAATATTAGAAAAATAAATTATATCCAATTTTTCAATGCAAATAATTGTTTCAAGCATTGGAAATATTCGAAAAAAAATGCTTCGTTTTTTTGTTCATTTTCCCCATAAAAATATTAGCATAATGAGGTCTCACTCTGGTACTGCACAATGATTCTACAATTATACAATCCAAAGCACAATTCAAACGATGCACCTTATAAACAAATTGATGGTTCACTTGTTTCGTCGCCACTGTATTTTATTGGGGAAAAATTTTTTCTACCATATTGATTTTTTTTAATTCATACCATATATGCGGAACGAAAAGAAATTATATCATTACCTTCCACAGTTTTCAGGAAAAACCTATCATTGAGGCACTCTACAATTTTTCCGGGCAGCAACCTATAACCGAAGACATAGTAGAGCGGATCGGAGCAAGAGAATTACAAAAGGCTTAATGGGAGCATCGGAACGTACGTAAGCCGATTTGAGGAGGGAAGTGGGCAATTTAATGAAATATCAATTGCTTTTATGTGAAGACAAAGCAATGGGATGACCCACTTTGTTCATCGGAGAAAAAACATATTGAACATATTTCCGCCGCAGATATTGCTTCGCCAGATAGGGAAACTTCCGAAGTATTTGGCGCTAATGCCTCTACAATGTTTCACTCACGTGGTCACAGTTCAGGTGCTCAGTCACCTATTTATGCAGTTCCATGTTGAAAGATTACCGAAATACCTCAATCGACATTGAAACATAAGGTAAATAGCATGCATAAAAACGGGGTAAAGAGTGCTATGACTTTCTTGTAGGAATTATAAATTTCCCTAAAAGTGAGGTCTTCGAAAGTTTCTGTTCATGATTCGTTTCAGGAAACAAAATGACATATCCACATGAAGAAAGCTAAGCCATACCCCGATGAATCCATGACTTGCTCTGACATCGTTTTTTGCGTTTATATGGACAAGAACGTCATCATTTTTCCCAAATGCCTGTAATTTTCGAATTTTGTGTATATGATTAGGTTGGGCTCACATATAAAGAATTCGTGGTTGAACTCACCATGTCCGTTCGACTATGAGCACGATTAATTTCGAAAAAAAATGGAATATATTCTTGAAATTTTCTGGGTACCCTCGTGTTCTGAATGGCCTAATTGAATTCGTGAATGGGCAAAATCTATCGAAAGGTTTGGTAGAAATAGCCATCTGAATTCCTTTTTTGTCCCAATAATTCGAAAAATGCCCATTTCATCGAATCGAAACTTTATAATAAGTTGTGAATTTCTAACGACAAGAAGTTTCATGTGAAATTTCGTATGAATAAACAAATAAAAAAAATTAAAAACGTACTTGATCTATTCGCCATATTCATCTAGCTGATATTTTGTGTCTACATAATGTGAGGCATCGAAAAAACGAGTTATATAAAAAATCAGCTTCACAACACATTTTTTGCATTTTTTGAGCGCTCGTTCTACTAACACGAGGGCTATACCATTTCGTCACGATGTCTGTATTTTTTGAATTTCGAGCCGAAAATGGTCTCAATCGATAAGGTTGTATCTTTGATGTGAGAGCGCAGTACTCATTCGAAGTGATTCGTTATGCTTCCTAGAACAAGTGGAAAAGCTGCCAAAAAGCCGGTAAGGCACAGAAACATATTTCGAAAGCCGACAAGAAGAAAAAGCGCAAGAGGAAAGAAAGTTATTCAAGTTATATCTAGAAGGTTTTGAAATAAGTTCATCCCGATACCGGTATTTCAAGCAAGGCCATGAGCATCATGAATAGTTTCGTGAACGACATTTTCGAACGCTTTGCAGCCGAAGCGAGCAGACTAGCTCACAATAACAAACGTTCTACGATCACCAGAAGATAAACACAGACAGAAGTTAGACGAATCCTTCCAAAAATTCGAGTCTGTCCGTCCGGCCGTCCGTCCGAGATGAAATTCTGCACTCAGATGGAGAATGACCTTTTCAAGCTGCTTGCAAAATTGTCTAGATCGCATGACCAGAACCATAAAAACCATAGAAAATTATAACTCTGTAATGGAAAGGCCTAGGAAATTTTCAAGATAAGTGTGGATCTCGAATGTAGCTATCACGTTTATCAATGAGCAAAATTAGACTAGGGTTTCCGTAAATTTGGTCGTTTGAAATGTAGTTTTCTTGATGATTTCGAAACTATGGATTTGATCGTGACGAAATTTTGTATTTCAATGGAGAATGATATATTCAAGCTACGTTTTCCCCATATCGCGTGACTTGAACCATAGAAACCATAGCAAATTATAACTTTCGAACGAAAAGGCCTAGGGACTTGAAATTTTTAGGGTAGCTTTGGATCGCGAGTGTTGCCATCACGTTCATCAATGAGCAAGATAAGACTAGGGATTCCGTAAATATGGCCGTTAAAAATATCTTTTTGAGCGCTCGTACAACTTACACAAGGGCTATATCATTTCGTCACGATGTCTGTATTTTTCGAATTTTGAGCCGAAAATGGTCTCAACCGACTATGTTCGACTCACTGATGACGAATCCGTTGGAAAATTTGAGTCTGTCCGTCCGGCCGGCCGTGAGCACGATAACTCTCGAACAGAACAACCTAGAGACTTGAAATTTTCAGTATAGGTTCAGTTCCCGAGTGCCTCGGTTAAATTTGTTAATGGGCCAAATTCCATCAGGGGTTCCGTAAATATGGCCGTTCAAAGTTTTGTTCCCCTTATTACTTGAAAACTACAGATTTGATTGAGATGGAATTTTGCACTCAAATGTAGAATGAGGTATTCAAGCTACATGTGAGATTTTGTCCAGATCTCATGACCAGAACCATAGAAACCATAGAAAATTGTAACTTTTGAACGGAAACGCCTAGGGACTTGAAATTTTCAGGATACGTGTGGATCTCGAATGTCGTGATCACGTTCATCTATGAGCAAAATTATACTAGGGGTTTCGTAAATATGGTCGTTTGAAATTTAGTTTTCTTGATAGTTTCAAAACTACAGATTCGATGGTGACGAAATTCTGTATACTAATGGATAATGATATATTCAAGCTACATTTCTCCAGATCACATTACCAGAACCATAGAAACCATAGAAAATCATAACTTTCGAACGGAAAGGCCTAGGGACTTGAAATTTTCAGGATAGGTGTGGATCTGAAATGTCGCGTTCACGTTTAACAATGAGCAGAATTATACTAGGGGTTCCGTAAATACGGTCGTTTGAAATTTTGTTTTCTCGATAATTTCGAAACTACGGATTCGATCGAGATGAAATTTTGTATTGCAAACGAGAATGATATATTAAAGCAATATTTTGTCCACATCGCATGACCAGACCCATAGAAAACATAGAAAATAGTAACTTTTGAACGAAAAGGCCTAGGAACTTGAAATATTCAGGGTAGGTTTGGATCGCGGTTACGTTCATCAATGAGCAGAATTATACTAGGGGTTCCGTAAATATGGCCGTCCAAAATATTTTTTTTCAAAACTACTGATTGGATTGGAATGAAATTTTACACCTAGCTGAAGAATAATGTCTCAAAACTACGTGCAAAATTTTGTCCAGATCGCATTACCAAGACTATAGATATCATATAAAATTCTAGCGAATTATCGAAAAAAAATTGATCAGCTGAAGCACTGACATGAAGTCTGGAGTTTCGCCTAAGTTTGAGAATTTTTTTGACAGCTGTCAAAAATTCCTTCAATTGATATATAAAACTGGAAAATGCGAATCTACCTACAAGGTGCATATACGAGCGCTAAAAAGCTCCTGCCTTCACGGCAGTGCTTTTCGTAATTTTTTCTGATAATTTCGAAACTACTTATTGGATTGGAATGAAATTTCGCACATAGATGAAAAACAATGTATTCATACTACGTGCGAAATTTTGTCCATATGGCATCACCAAAACCATAGATACCGTAGAAAACTCTAGCGAATTATCGAAAAAAAAAAGGTTACCCAAAGCACTGATCTTTCCAACTGGTTTCTGAAACTGGGTAATGCGAATCTACCCTCAAGGTGGATGAACGAGCGCCCAAAAGCTCCTGACTTCACAGCAGGGCCTTCCTTAATTCTTTTGGTCCATAGAATCTATGTTCTGTTTCATAACTATTGGTTTGATTGTCCCGCTACAGTGTCACCTCATGTCAAATCAAAATGATCGAAGATTAGTTAATTTTTCACTGAAGAACATTTCTGAAACCTAATTTGAAATTCAAGTTCTATGTTGCGTCAGTTGAACTTAGGTTTGATCAATCTTTCGGAAACCAGGGGTGAGTTTGACAAGACTTGAAGCCAACATCGTGGTGTGTGTTCAGTACCTGGATGGATGACCGATCTGGCGATGAATTCAAACAAGCGCGCAAAAGCTCCTGACTTCACATTAGTGCTCTTCATTTATGTTAATACACGCGAAGATAGAAACCCTTGCATGAAAAATTCGGAAATAAGAAGACTGTCTGAATAACCATTGATAGATACCAAAATAACAAAATGAATCGTATGATGAATTCAACTGACCAAGATGTTCAGAACAGTGTAGATTGGTGGACAATATTCTCACGTTGTGTTCATTTCAAAAACATAGTCGGAAATGAATCATCATCATCATCATGAATCAAATAATTTTATGGAAATGAGTACAAAATGAGATATGAATCATTTGGCAGACTGAGAATGACACTTTTTACCGCAGGTAACTGATTCGTCATTTTTTTTTCTTCCATTCCCTTGTTTTTCAATTGGCTCAATAAATCTTGCCGTGTTAGAGTCTCGTCTCATTGCTTTTCCCTAATAAGAGTCATTCGTTGAATCTTGATAGCTGCAGGTTCATTCCAGTACGTCGTTATACCTTTGCACGTACTTGGGCGAATGAATTGAAAATTATGTTAACTAACGACGTCATAATGCATTTATGAATTTGAAAATCTCGCGGGGTCATCATTATGAAGAGAATATGTACGATACTAATGAGACATATCCTCATTCATTCAGGTATATCGTGGCCATAAACATATGAAATATGGATATGTAGAGAGAATTTTCGTTTCTGAGAAGGCTCACTATCCAATTCAACGTAATGGAAGTCAGGAGCTTTTGAGCGCTCGTTCATCCACCTTGTAGGTAGATTCGCATTTTCCAGTTTAAGAAACTAATTAAAGAAGTTTTTGACAGTTGTCACGAAAATGACAGCAGCTCTTTGTCGATCAAAGCGAATCAGCTGTTACAGAAAGATGAGGATGTTTTATTCAATAATTCATTGAAATTTGAAATGGTTCCGATTATGCGATCTGGAGAAAATGTAGCTTGAATATATCATTTTCCATTAAAATACAAAATTTCGCCACGATTCGAATCCATAGTTTTGAAATTATCAAGAAAACCAAATTTCAAACGACCATATTTGCTGAACCCATAGTCTAATTTTGCTCATTGATGAACGTGACCGCAGCATTCGAGATCCACACCTATCCTGAAAATTTCAAGTCCCTAGGCCTTTCCATTACGAAGTTATAATTTTCAATGATTTCTATGGTTCTGGTCATGCGAGCTTGGCATGAAGCTTGAACACGTAATTCTCCATCTGAGTGCAAAATTTCACCTCAAGCGAACCTGTAGTTTCAAAGTAATCAGGAAAACAAAATTCCGAGCGGCCATATTTACGGAACCCCTCGGCGAGTTTGCCCAATAACGAACCTAACCGCGGCATTCGAGATTCAAACCTACCCTGAAAATTTCAAGTTTCTAGGAAATTCCGTTCGAGAGTTATCGTGTATACGGCCGGACGGACTGACGGCCGGACGGACTGACGGCCGGACGGACTGACGGCCGGACGGACAGACGTGAATATTTCGACGAATTCGTCATCAGTGAGTCGAACATAGTCGTTTGAGACCATTTTCGGCTAAAAATTCGAAAAATACAGACATCGTGACGAAATGATATAGCCCTCGTGTAAGTAGTACGAGCCCTCAAAAATATTGCTTTGTTTTATTTACGTTTTTGAGCGCTCGTACTACTTACACGAGGGCTATATCATTTCGTCACGATGTCTGTATTTTTCGAATTTTGAGCCGAAAATGGTCTCAATCGACTATGTTCGACTCAATGATGACGAATCTGTCGAAAAATTCGAGTCTGTCCGTCCGGCCGTCCGTCCGTCCGTAAGCACGATGAATCTCGAACGGAACAACCTAGAGACTTGAAATTTGTGGGTTCAGTTCCCGAATGCCTCGGTTGAGTTCGTTAATGGGCCAAATTCCACCAGGGGTTCCGTAAATATGGCCGTTCAAAGTTTTGTTTCCCTGATAACTTGAAAACTACAGATTTGATCGAGATGAAATTTTGCACTCGAATAGAAAATGAGGTGTTCAAGCTACATGTGAAATTTTGTCCAGATCGCTCGACCAGAACCATAGGAACCATAGAAAATTGTAACTTTTGAACGGAAACGCATAGGGACTTGAAATTTTCAGGATAGGTGTGGATCACGAATGTCGTGATCACGTTCATCTATGAGCAAAATTATACTAGGGGTTCCGTAAATATGGTCGTTTGAAATTTAGTTTTCTTGATATTCTCAAAACTACAGATTCGATCGTGACGAAATTTTGTAAACTAATGGATAATGATATATTCAAGCTACATTTCTCCAGATCACATGACTAGAACCATAGAAACCATAGAAAATCATAACTTTCGAACGGAAAGGCCTAGGGACTTGAAATTTTCAGGATAGGTGTGGATCTGAAATGTCGCGTTCACGTTTAACAATGAGCAGAATTATACTAGGGGTTCCGTAAATACGATCGTTTGAAATTTTGTTTTCTCGATAATTCCGAAACTACGGATTCGATCGAGATGAAATTCTGTATTTTAATCGAGAATGATATATTAAAGCAATATTTTGTCCACATCGCATGACCAGAACCATAGAAACCATAGAAAATTGTAACTTTCGAATGGAAAGGCCTAGGAACTCGAAATTTTCAGGGTGGGTTTGGATCGCGAATATCGCGGTTACGTTCATCAATGAGCAAAATTAGACTAGGGGTTCCGTAAATATGGCCGTTCAAAATATTTTCTTCTTTGTAGTTGCGAAACTACTGATCGGATTGGGATGAAATTTTGCACCTAGCTGAGGAATAATGTTTTCCAACTACGTGCGAAATTTCGTCCAGATCGCATCACCAAGACCATAGATACCGTAGAAAATTCTAGCGAATTATCGAAAAAAAATTGGTCAGCTGAAGCACTGACAAAGTCTGGAGTTTCGTCTAAGTTCGAGAATTTTTTTGACAGCTGTCGAAAATTCCTTCAATTGATTTCTGAAGCTGGAAAATGCGAATCCACCTACAAGGTGCATGTACGAGCGCTCAAAAGCTCCTGCCTTCACGGCAGTGCTTTTCGTAATTTTTCAGTTTTTTTTTGTGCTCGTTAGGTCTCAGGTATGTCATTTTAAATGTTGGCGTATAGTCGGCTCATGCGATTCTTTCCTGGTAGATGTGCTTTCTGTAATTTCCCTGGAAAAACGCGACTCGACTTGGATTTTTTGACTGTTGCATCTTCTAACTGCGTGACGTGGATTGTGACTGGACTTTGATTTGTATTATGAACATGGCAACATTTACTAACGAGAAATATACTGACACCTGATATGTTATGGTTTTTCCGAAGGAGTGTAGTTGCGTGCACGCAATAAATACTTGCGACTGTATCCTACTCGTCGTGTACCTGATATTGGCGTTTTTGACAGAGTTTGTCGAAGACTACGATGAACTGAGTCTGTTCTAGTACGCCGGACTCACATGGAAAGACCTCGTATTCTTGATGACAATGACGAAAAAGCAAATGGAATACTTTGAAGCCGACTCAACCATGTCTACAAATGTTATCGCTCGACGGCTTGGTATTTTCCAGTGGAAGGTCTGGTTCGTAATGCACACTTCTTGGCAATACCCTTACCATTACACGCAAGTGCAAGAAGTTGAAGAAGGGGATCCATTGAGGCGACTAGACTTTCGTAGAGTTATACTCAATGCCGATATTGAGGATCCGGTCTTTTTGAGCGCTCGTACTACTTAGACGAGGGCTATATCATTTTGTCACGATGTCTGTATTTTTCGAATTTTGAGCCAAAAATGATCTCAATCGACAGAGTTCGACTCACTGATGACGAATCCGTCGAAAAATTCGAGTCTGTTCGTCCGGTCGGAATGACGTGTTCAAGATACATGCAAAATTGTGTCTAGATCGCATGACCAGAACCATAGAATCTATAGAAAACTATAACTTTCGAACGGAAAGGCCTAAGGACTTGAAATTTTTAGGATAGGTGTGGATCTCGAATGTTGTGGTGACGTTCATAAACGAGCAAAATTACCCTAGGGGTTCCGCAAATATGGTTGTTTGAAATTTAGTTTTCTTGATAATTTCAAAACTTCGGATTTGATCAGGACGAAATCTTGTATTTTAATGGAGAAGGATATATTCAAGCTACATTTTCTTCAGGTCGCATGAGCAGAACCTTAGAAACCATAGAAAATTATAAATTTCGAACGGAAAGGCCTAGGGACTTGAAATTTTCAGGATAGGTTCCGATCGCAAATTTTGTCGTCACCCATTGGATTAGAATGAAATTTTGCAAATAGATGAAGAATAATGTATTCAAACTACGAGGAATTTCGTCCAGATCGCACTACCAAGACCATAGATACCGTAGAAAATTCTAGAAAATTATCGAAAAAAAAATTGCCTCAAGCCTGACGTGAAGTCAGGCCTCAGTTTGAAAATTTTTTTGACAGCTTTCAAAAATTTTTTGAATTTGTTTCTTGAACTGGAAAATGCCAATCTACCTACAAGGTGGATGAACGAGCGCTCAAAAGCTCCTGACTTCACGGCAGTGCCTTTATAATTTTTTAATAAAATCATGTGAACGGATGAGTCGAACATCGATAGAGACGGCATCACAAATCAACGCCCATAATCGGTCTCCCAAAGCGCAAGGTAACCCAAAAAAGGGAACAAAAGGGTCAGAAAGGAGATTCAGTCTACATGTCGCTTCTCCGGAAGAACAGTGACGTAAGTGCAAATCTGAAAATTTTGAGTTATGAAATCTGATTACTGTTTGAAGTAAGAAAAATTACGAAAAGCACCACCGTGAAGGCAGGAGCTTTTGAGCGCTCGTTAATCCACCTTGTAGGTAGATTCGCATTCTCCAGTTTTAGAAACCAATTGGAAAGATTTTGACAGCTCTTAAAGAAAATTTCAAACTGAGGCGAAAATACAGACTTCACGTCAGTGCTTTAGGTGACCAATTTTCATTTCGATAATTCGCCAGAATTTTCTACGGTATCTATGGTCTTGGTAATGCGATCTGGAAAAAATTTCTCACGTAGTTTGAATACATTATTCTTCATCTATGTGCGAAATTTCATTCCAATCCAATAAGTATATTCGAAATTATCAGGAAAAAAATAAATTGAACGGCTATATTTACGGAACCCCTAGTCTAATTTTGCTCATTGATGAACGTAAAATTCGCGCTCCGAATCTATCCTGAAAATTTCGAGTCCCTAGGCCTTTCCGTTCGAAAGTTATGATTTTCTATGGTTTCTATGGTTCTGACCATGCGATCTGGAAAAAACGTGGCTCGAATATATCATTCTCAATTTAAATACAAAATTTCGTCACGATTAAATCCATAATTTTGGAATTATCAGAAAACTGAATTTCAAACGGCCATATTTACGGAACCCCTAGTCTAATTTTGCTCATTGGTGAACGTGACAGCAACATTCGAGATCCATACCTATCCTGAAAATTTCAAGTCCTAGGCCTTTCCATCACAAAGTTATAATTTTCTATGTTTTCTATGGTTCTGGTGATGCGAGCTGGACAAAATTTTATATGTAGCTTGAACACGCAATTCTCCATCTGAGTGCAAAATTTCACTCCGATCGAATCAGGTGTTTCGAAGTAATCAGAAGAACAACATTTCGAGCGGCCATAATAACGAACTCAACTGCGGCATTCGAGATTCGAACCTACCCTGAAAATTTCAAGTTTCTGAGATATTCCGTTCGAAATTTATCGTGTATACTGACGGCCGGACAGACAGACTCGAATTTTTTGACGGATTCTTCATCAGTGAGTCGAACATAGTCGTTTGAGACCATTTTCGGCTCAAAATTCGAAAAATACAGACATCGTGGCGAAATGATATAGCCCTCGTGTAAGTAGTACGAGCGCTCAAAAAAAGTAGCGCCATCTCAAATAGATGAAATTTACTTAATAGAAAGTCCCTTCCATTATAATAAAGCTTCGTATCGCGTAAATTCAGCGTAACTACCGTAAGATCCATTCCTTAAAACTCTTTTCCTGAAAAGTTGATCGGCATTTGCGTCTTTGTTCTTCCGGAGAAGCGATGTGTGGATGGCCATAATATCAAATTACATACTTGGTAGGGCCATCCTTCCTGCCTATTTCAGCTACTTTACCTCAAACAAAAATGTAACCCCTACTATCTTAAATGTTATTTGATCAATGTTTTGCCTATGTAAAAGCAAGTGTTACACCTTTTTGAATAGCTAAAAAGACGAAGAAGTTTCAAGAAATTTCTGCAGAATAAGTTCCATGAAGTTTTTCTCAAAAGAAGCGCTCCAAAGTTGAAATCACTCTGTGAAAATTCTTCAATTCTAACCGTTGTCGAGCAGTCTTATTGAGCTGTCAGTATAAGGCTCAGTTTCTATTGATCATATTCATTAATTAATATGCCCCTAGGAGATCCAATCCGAAAGAAATCGATAAAAAAATTACGAAAAGCACTGTCGTGAAGGCAGGAGCTTTTGAGCGCTCGTACATGCACCTTGTAGGTGGATTCGCATTTTCCAGTTTGGGAAATCAATTGAAGGAATTTTCGACAGCTGTCAAAAAAATTCTGAAACTTAGGCGAAACTCCAGACTTCCTGTCAGTGCTTCAGCTGATCAATTTTATTTCGATAATTCGCTAGAATTTTCTACGGTATCTATAGTCTTGGTGATCCGATCTGGACAAAATTTGCACGTAGTTTGAAAACATTGTTCCTCAGCTAGGTGCAAAATTTCATTCCAATCCGATGAGTAGTTTCGAAACTTTTAGGAAAAAAATATTTTGAACGGCCATATTTACGGAAACCCTAGTCTAATTTTGCTCATTGATGAACGTGACCGCGATATTCGCGATCCAAACCCACCCTGGAAATTTCAAGTTCCTAGGCCTTTCCGTTCGAAAGTTACAATTTTCTATGGTTTCTATGGTTCTGGTCATGCGATGTGGACAAAATATTGCTTTAATATATCATTCTCGATTAAAATACAAAATTTCATCTCGATCGAATCCGTAGTTTCGAAATTATCGAGAAAACAAAATTTCAAACGACCGTATTTACGGAACCCATAGTATAATTCTGCTCATTGTTAAACGTGAACGCGACATTTCAGATCCACACCTATCCTGAAAATTTCAAGTCCCTAGGCCTTTCCGTTCGAAAGTTATGATTTTCTATGGTTTCTATGGTTCTGGTCATGTGATCTGGAGAAATGTAGCTTGCATATATCATTATTCATTAGTATACAAAATTTCGTCACGATCGAATCTGTAGTTTTGAAATTATCAAGAAAACTAAATTTCAAACGACCATATTTACGGAACCCCTAGTATAATTTTGCTCATAGATGAACGTAATCACGACATTCGTGATCCACACCTATCCTGAAAATTTCAAGTCTCTAGGCATTTCCGTTCAAAAGTTACAATTTTCTGTGGTTTTTATGGTTCTGGTCATGCGATCTGGACAAAATTTCACATGTAGCTTGAACACCCCATTCTCCATTTGAGTGCAAAATTTCATCTCGATCAAATCTGTAGTTTTCGAGTAATCAGGGGAAAAAAATTTTGACCGGCCATATTCACGGAACCCCTGGTGGAATTTGGCCCATTAACGAACTCAGCCGAGGCATTCGGGAACTGAACCCACACTGAAAATTTCAAGTCTCTAGGTTGTTCCGTTCGAGAGTTATCGTGCTCACGGACGGCCGGACGGACGGCCGGACGGAATGACTCGAATTTTCCGACAGATTCGTCATCAGTGAGTCGAACATAGTCGATTGAGACCATTTTCGGCTCAAAATCCGAAAAATACAGACATCGTGACGAAATGATATAGCCCTCGTGTAAGTAGTACGAGCGCTCAAAAAAGGCAAAAAATGAAGGATTCTTCAAAAAAATCTACAAAACTCGATTTCTCCATAACGGTTCAGTTTCGGACATGCCCTTTAACTAGATACATGAAAAAACATCCCCTTGGAGCTCCAATCCGAAAGGAATCGATAAAAAGGCAAAAAATCTTTAAAACTCAATACCTCCATAACGGTCAAGTTTCGGACACCATATTATAGAACCAAATCCATCAGAAATGACCTGAATGATAACGTCCTTCAATATTCAGTACGACTCACCCTGTTACCCTGTATATATTGTGCATTGTTCGAATTGTGTTCTTGATTGTAAAATGTGTAAACCCGACTAATGTTGATATTTTCAATTTTCGAAACATAAAATTTTGAATATTTATATTCATTTAGTTTTGAAAATGAGAAATAACCTTCTGACAGCTCAAACATTCAACCCTAATTTCATGTCTTTTTACAGGTCGACATCGCTCCAAACAATCGGCGCAATTACGCTGCATGATCCCACGTCATCAATAAACCTTCAATCAAGATTCGATCTCTTACTCACGAGTTTGACGCCAACTGATAACTGCAACAGCGAAACCATTGCAGCCGGGGTTGCAGGGCCGTGTCGTCCGTTTGTTCCACTCCATCGTGACAAGTCTACCCGTTCGCGTGTTCGAAAATGCGAGGAGATACCAGAAATCACGTTTTCTACGTCACGCTCCTCGACATTTGATGACGACCGTGAGAACTTTATTCGATTATCGTAAGTTGAATCGTGCTTAAAGCACTGGATAGAAGAATTTCCCGAAGAGCTCAATCGTTACACAGTGATCTCTTTTCGAAAGCGATGAATAGCAACCCGCGGAAAAACGGTAATTTTTGAAACAATTCGACAAGTGACGAGCGCTTTTGATTCAGTGCAGCATTTAACGTTCATCTAGTGTTAATCTGTGCGTTATGACGATAGATCTTTTTCATTAGTGCGTAATTATGTGGAGTGAAGAAATGTTTGTGCTTTTCTTAGGATATTTATTCTTGATGCATGAAGCCGAGAGTACAGCACCGGGAGAAGTGGAAAATGGTGAGTTCTTGCCATTTCTATATTTCATGAGGGACATAGGGAGTGTAGAATTAAATGTGTTGTGTTCATTCGTTGGGTATTTATGCTCATGAAGGGTAATAAGGCTACTTCTATACGAGCTTTGTTGGATTCAAGATACGGTAATGGTATTTCGAATGAAAGTTATCTGAAATTGATTTTTTTGATGTACACTTGTTATTATATTATAACCTTGATGATTTCATGGATATTTCACAGAAAAAGTGATCAGGATTAGTGATCTTTACATCCATGAAGGAACAGGGTTGTTCAAGGTAATTATGGCGATTTTGCGTAGGACATCTCAAGTTGTGCGATGATGAGATTACATGGTGAAATTTTGATTATATTAATTTGACAATCGCTTTTTGCTGAAATATTCCATTATCATTGTTGAATAAGGAACTTCGCAGAAAATTGGTAATTTTCTTGTTGGCAGCATTTTGTTTTTGTTCTTCAATTCATTCGTATGAATGTCAAACATAATAATAAAATATGTTTGCTTCTTTCCAAAGTTCTATCTAACATGCAATGTTTGCATTCCGCATCACACTAGGTTTCTGTATTTCGTCATTGAAACTGCCTCCTGCGTGAGATAATTAGCGCCATGTGAATGATAATGAATATTTTATTCTGAAAGAGATTGCCCTCAAATATTCGTCAAATGTTGGCAGTTGTGTTCCCTGTGAAAGAGTATTTTCGCGCGCAGGAAATTTTATTAAAGCGAAACGAAACAATTTGAGTGGTGAAATGCTCTCAAATTATTATTTCTGAAATCTTAGAATTCAGAAGACTGTAAATTGATCTATTTGATCTACAAATGTTGTTTTCTGACAAGTATAAATATATTTCAATGAATTTTTGTCTTGTAGAATTCAAAATTACCTCATCTTTATAAATATTGAAGCAAAGTGATTTGTTTTCCTACAGTACGAAAATACTCAATCCTCGATATTTAATAATAATAATAGTCTTCATTCGTTCACAATTTTACAAATATGTGACGAAAAGGCGAAGTACGGCACAGCTGATTTCAAACTTTACCTTATGTCAGTGTTGCCACCTTCCGTACCTACAATTTCGGTAGAAAGTTCTGAAAAAATCGGTAGATTTCGGTGGATTTTTGAAATACATACCTTTTCACCTATTTTATGGGTTATTCAAGTTTAAATACCATTTATCCGAAATATTGGGCATGTAGGTTATTACGAATGAAGCAAAATTGAAAATAATTTTTATTTATTTAAAAAATTATATTTGAAAAACAAAACTTCTGAACAAAAATAAATATTCTAACAAAATAAATATACAAAATTTCGTCACGATCGAATCCGTAGTTTCGAAATTATCAAGAAAACTAAATTTAAAACGACCATATTCACGGAATCCCTAGTCTAATTTTTCTCATTGATAAACGTGACAGCGACTCTCGAAATCCACACCTATCCTGAAAATTTCAAGACGCTAGGCCTTGCCATTACAAAGTTATAATTTTCTATGGTTTCTATGGTTCTGGTCATGCGATCTTAACAAAATTTTGCAAGTAGCTTGAACACGTCATTCTCCATCTGAGTGCAAAATTCATTTCGATTGAATATGTAGTTTCAGAGTTAACAGAAAAATAGAAGTTCGAACGGCCATATTTGAGGAACCCCTGGTGAAATTCTGCCCATTAACGAACTTAAACTCGGCATTTGGGAACTGAACCCACACTGAAAATTTCAAGTCCCTAGGACGTTCGGTTCGAGAGTTATCCTGTATACGGACAGACTGGAATTTCTCGAAAGATTCGTTATCAGTGAGTCGAACCTTGTCGATTGAGACCATTTTCGGCTCAAAATTCGAAAAATACTGACATCGTGACGAAATGATATAGCCCTCGTGTAAGAAGTACGAGCGCTCAAAAATATTGCAACTATAAATTCTTTGTATTATGTCTCGGGATGTACAATATTCCCTGATTAAAATCGGTTCAGTATTTTAGGAGTTCATTCCGGGCAAACAACGCGACACTTAATTTTTGAGCGCTCGTACTACTTACACGAGGGCTATATCATTTCGTCACGATGACTGTATTTTTCGAATTTTGAGCCAAAAATGGTCTCAAACGACTATGTTCGACTCACTGATGACGAATCCGTCGGAAAATTTGAGTCTGTCCGCCCGGCCGTCCGTCCGGCCGTAAGCACGATAACTCTCGAAGGGAATGTCCTAGAAACTTGAAATTTTTAGGGTAGGTTCGAATCTCGAATGCCTCGGTTGAGTTCGTTAATGGGCCAAATTCCACCAAAGGTTCCGTAAATATGGCCGTTCAAAGTTTTGTTCCCCTGATAACTTGAAAACTACAGATTTGATTGAGATGAAATTTTGCACTCAAATGGAGAATGAGGTGTTCAAGCTACATGTGAAATTTTGTCCAGATCGCATGACCAGAACCATAGAAACCATAGAAAATTGTAACTTTTGAACGGAAACGCCTAGGGACTTGAAATTTTCAGGATTGGTGTGGATCTCGAATGTCGTGATCACGTTCATCTATGAGCAAAATTATACTAGGGGTTCCGTAAATATGGTCGTTTGAAATTTAGTTTTCTTGATAATTTCAAAGCTACAGATTCGATCGTGACGAAATTTCGTATACTAATGGAGAATGATATATTCGAGCTACACTTCTCCAGATCATATGACCAGAACCATAGAAACCATAGAAAATCATAACTTTCGAACGGAAAGGCCTAGGGACTTGAAATTTTCAGGATAGGTGTGGATCTGAAATGTCGCGTTCACGTTTATCAATGAGCAGAATTATACTAGCGGTTCCGTAAATACGGTCGTTTGAAATGTTGGTTTCTCGATCATTTCGAAACTACGGATTCGATCGAGATGAAATTTTGTATTTTAATCGAGAATGATATATTAAAACAATATTTTGTCCAGATCGCATGACCAGAACCATAGAAACCATAGAAAATTGTAACTTTTGAACGGAACGGCCTAGGAACTTGAAATTTTCAGGGTCAGTTTGGATCGCGAATATCGCGGCCACGTTCATCGATGAGCAAAATTAGACTAGGGGTTCCGTAAATATGGCTGTTCAAAATATTTTTTTCCTGATTATTCCGAAACTACTGATTAGATTGGAATGAAATTTTGCACCTAGCTTAGGAATAATGAATTCAAACTACGTGCCAAATTTTGTCCAGATCGCACCTCCAAGATCATAGATACCGTAGAAAATTCTAGCGAATTATCGAAAAAAAATTGGTCACCTAAAGCACCGACATGAAGTCTGGAGTTTCGCCTAAGTTTCAGAATTTTTTTGACAGCTGTCGAAAATTTCTTCAATTGATTTCTAAAACTGGAAAATGCGAATCTCCCTACAAGTTGCATGTACGAGCGCTCAAAAGCTCCTGCCTTCACGGCAGTGCTTTTCGTAATTTTTAAATAACGGGTGTCTACTTTTAAAAGGGCCAAACTTCAAGGAAAGATCATACATAAGATTTGCAACGAAAAATGTCATATAACACATGGTCAAAATGTTGACGGTTTTTCTTCAATTTAACATTTCTTGATTTCACGAAATATTTCAAGTTTTTCCGTAAAATCAATTATACTTCAGTTATCCTTAGAGTCCCATCAGATTTGACCAAATATTTGGAAACAGCGTTAAATTTTCTACAAGATAAGGATTTCTGTCTGCCAAAAGAATTCTCATTGCGGGCGTGGTAAGGAGATGAATGTCACGATTCTGAAGTGAACAAAACCAGTAATATTCTTCCAATGGTTTTATCGATGAAAAATCATTGATTATGGACATGTTTTCTTTTCAGCAAAAACTACCCCATTCAGTTGGCTTTCGAATGACATATCAACTTTTGTGCTTGCTGCTTGTCTTCTGCCCTAATATCATGGCTAACAAGATAACAACGAATAAGTCGAAATATTCCGAACCTAAATTTGCTCTATTTTGAAGCTCCTTATGATTGAATATTCTAGTTATTTTCATGGAAATCATGAATTTATCTGTCGAATCAACATAATTTGAATGAATAAACAAAATTTTCATGAAAACATGTGAAGAAAGACAACTACTATACTACTTAAAACAGTTGTTCAAAATGTCCACCGCCTTGTTCAATACCTTTTACACATCGTTTTCGCACTGAATCTACAAACCTTCGAAGTTCACAACGTTTCTGACGCATTTCTGCGTATTGTGCAAATTTATTCTTTCGAGCAGATCCTTTCGAGTCTGGACGCAAATTTGATATACATTTTCTTTCAAGGTGTTCCTGGCATAACAATCCAAAGTAGTGAGGTCGGGGCTGTTTGGTGGCCATCTTACCGGGTCGTACCTCCCAATCCATTGCACCCCTAAATATTCATTCATTAAGCCGCGCAAGTTCCGGCTTTGGGATTCATGAGAGGTGAACTTTTCTGACCAGTAATACTTCTAGATCGGCCCAACGCTGAAGAATTCATTACATCAATCCAAAGCAGCTTAATGGACATATTGGATGGTTTAACAGACAAAATGTCTGGTTTCAAATGGATGGCTGCCCAGATCATAGTAGCCGGAATGTAAGGGACTTAATGAATCAATATTTTGGAGTGCAATGGATTGTAAGATACGGTCCGGTAAGACCAAGGTGTCCCGACCATAGGCCTTTGGATTTTCATGTCTGGAACACCTTGAAAGAAAAAGGATATCAAATTCGACTCGATAGGATCTGATCGAAAGAACAAATTTGTGTTGAGCAGAAATGTGTCAGAAACGTTGAGAACTTCGCAGGGTTGTAGATTCAGTGCGAAAACGATGTGTGAAAGGTATTGAACAAGGCGGTGGACATTTTGAACAATTGTTACAAGTAGTAGTAGTCTGTTTTCTTCACATGTTTTCATAAAAACTGTATTATTGAAATTTGATTCATTCCTTCAAATTATTTTGAATTGACAGATTAATTCATGATTTCCATGAGAATTACTTCAATACTCAATCATAAAGAGCTTCAAAAAAGGGCAAATTTAGATTTGGAATATTTCGACTTATTCGTTGTTATCTTGTTAGCCATGATATGAGGGCAGAAGACAACCAGCAAACACAAAAGTTGATATGTCATTCGAAAGCACACTAAATGGGGTAGTTATTACTGAAAAGAAAGCTTGTCCATAACTAATGATTTTTCATCGATAAAACCATTGGAAACATATGACCGGTTTTTTTCACTTCAGAATGGTGACATTCATCTCCTTACCACGACCGCAATAACAATTTTTTTGGCAGACAAAAATTCTTATCTTTTAGAAAATTTAATGCTGTTTTCAAATATGTGGTCAAATCTGATGAGGCTCTAAGGATAACTGAAGTATAATTGATTTTATGGAAAAACTTGAAATATTTCGTGAAATCAAGAAATGTTAAATTGAAGAATAACTGTCAATATTTCGACCATGTGTTATATAACATTTTTTGTTGCAAATCTTATGTATGATCTTCCCTTGAAGTTTGGCCCTTTTAAAAATAATTTTAACTAACTAACCCAATTAATTAACCAAATTAAATTATTTAAAAATCTTTAAATCACTAAAATTGAATACCCCTTAAATTTAATGATTTCAAAAATTCAACACGGCAATCTTCTACTTTTTCTAATGAAAATATAAATATAAAAAATGAATATTTAATTTTTAACCCCTAAAAATTAATCAATAAAATTACTCACTTTAAAATAGAAAATTTAAAAAATTTTATAATAGTATATTTTTCATATATGTAACTTATAAAAAAAATTCAAAATTTTCAAGTTTTTTACTTTTTTTTTACATTTTTGATCATTTTTTTATTCAATTTTTTCAAAATAAAATAATGACTTCTACCCACAATTTTTTTTTAAATTTTCTTCTAAGAGAAAATTAAACTTAAAAAAAAAAACTTGTATAAAAACTGTATATAAAGACATATAACCCCTGGTCGAATTTTGCCCAATAACGAACTCAACCGCGGCATAGGAGATTCGAACCTATCCTGAAAATTTCAAGTTTTTAGGTCATTCCGTGCGAGAGTAATCGTGTATACAGCCGGAAGGACAGACTCGAATTTTTCGACGGATTCGTCTGTGAGTCGAACTGTGTCGATTGGGACCATTTTCGGCTCAAAATTGGAAAAATACAGACATCGTGACGAAATGATGTAAGTAGAACGAGCGCTTTAAAAGATTTCAGAACCAGTTGGCCCGTCACGATCACTAAAATTGAATGCGGAAATATAATGAAACCCCTATGCATGGTAATTTTGCTAATAACTATCGGTTCTGACGGCAATAAATCATTACAATAAAAATTATCATTAATTACGCTCTCGTGAAGAGTAAAACCAGATAGTTATCGTAAGTGATGAGCACATTTAATAACGAAACGCTTCAACTGTTTCAAATTTACCATATCAGTGGAATTAACTCTAAATGATTGAGTAATTCATTTGATTTGTTGTTTATCCAGGGGAGAAGCTGAGTGAATAATTGTCACAATTGGTGAGGAAGACAGGGTTAATAATACGAGAAGAAAGTAATAATAGATCTTGGACGAACGAAGCCTCGATATTAGAGAAAACAAGATTATTTCCATCAATAAACTTTTGGAATCGTTGGAAGAAAATATTGAAAAAAAATTTCACATGTCCGGAAAATACATATGCCATATCAGAGAAAAAAAAGTGTTCAATCTTGAGAGGTACATAATTTCGGTTCTAAGACTTTTTTCTCCACTTCTCATGTCCAGGATACAGAATTAATTCGAAACAACACTCTTTGTGAAATCTAGATGTGAGTTGGTCAAATATTTATCACAAATATGAGGTTTTCAGTGTCACGGAGTTCATTATTAGTCCAGTCGATGGAAGCTTTAAATGGGCGCATGTAGTTTCTCCAAGCATGTATTTAGAGTGCTTAGGAGGTACTAAAATTCCTGATTCATAGACCTGGAGCTTATGCTGTACTCATGTAGGTCCCAATTTTGAGTTTATCTGTCCTATCTCCGAATCGATGCATCGCACGGTACAACTTATTATGTAGAATGAAAGCCCTTGAATTCCCTATACAAATTTTTATTTTTTTTTTGTGAACCTTCAATATTTTATCAAATATCCGCAGTCAAAAGTCGCAAATTAACGAAGAGTGCATTTTCAATTCACGTTTTTTAGCAAAAATTCCTTTCTAGCGCTTCAGTCCCACACATTACTGCTATACCCATCAGGCAATGATTTGAGTATCCCTTCACAGTTGGTGTTAATTCAATTTGGTACAATTGAACCCGTTAATATTAACGGGTATTAAATTCAGTAAGTCAATGCTGAAAAATTGAATGAACACCCATTGTTATGGATATGGCTGAGGCGCTAGAAGAGAATTAGATTCAAAAAAAGGTGAAAATGCACTTTATTTTGAAAAACTTTCGGCTGCGGATATATTGGGAATTATTTGACTTACAGGAAAAAATTTGAACAATCTTTTAGGCAATTCAAAAATTTTATTCTGCATATTATAATAAGTTTTCTTGTACGACGGATGGTAAAAAAGTATAAGGCTAAAAACACTAGAAGGAAAAATTTGTCGAAAAACGAGAGGTGAGAATGCACCTGATGTTAATCAGTGACTTTTGGCCACAGATATCTCAGAAAATGTTCGAGTTACAAAAAAACCAAAATATTGTAGGGAATTCAATTGGGTGAATATGAGCGAAAAACTGAAAATTGTAGCTTTGACCTTCCCCTCTCATTAGAGCCCCAGGTCTAGTCCCAGAAATTTCAGTATGTTCATCTCCTAAATTCTTTCCTCGCTAATAATTTCTAGAAAACCTCCGTTGACTATACTAAATGCATAAAAGGTGTACTATATTTTTTCGAACCATCGTATAGAACTCCCTTGTAATTATCCTCAACCCCAAGGTGCTAATCTTGTCGTGTGATTTCCGCCCCACAGAAAACAGAAAGGAACTTCTGTGAACATGCAACATTGCGAAAGAGGCAACTCCGCTTATAACAACAGATAATGAGCCCTAGTAAATCAAGATGAGACGAAACACAGAAGCCTTTATTGTTATCCCCCAATTAAGTGCATCCCACATCTCGTCGGGAGACATGTGAGCGGCGAGATCTGTCGTCGTCATAATGAACATACAATCGGTCGGTTTAGTTCTTATCTTCTAGATCAGTTTTCCGAGGAACGTTCTAGTTGCGGCATGTCCTCGTTTGGCTTCAGCTTATGAGCCAATGTCACTGAATTTAATGACCAAGAAATTCGAAAAAAGGATACTTGAATGGTTGGGAAATTACAATCAGCTGTGGTGTTTCAGACGAAATAAACTTTGATAAGGAATGATTTAGAGTTTCAACAGTACTTTCTGCCTTTATCAGTCAATAAGGGCTATTCCAGGGGATAAATGGTGGTTACAAATAAACTTGCCAGACACTTTTATATTTGCCCATATTTTCAATTTTCATTACATTGAAAAGCTAAAGCAATGACGTGAAGTCTGGGTTTCGCCTTAGATTGATTTTTTTTTTGACAGCTGTCAAAAATTTCTTCAATTGGTTTCTAAAACTAGAAAATGGGAACCTACCCACAAGGTGGATGAACAAGCGCTCAAAAGCTGACTTCACTGGAGTGCTTTTCGAATTTTTTTTGTCTACAGTCTCTACTAGCCTCTCATTATGTGCTTTACAGCTGCTGATAATCATTCAGGCTCCAACTAATTAGTTAACAACGATCAATAACGTGATGGCAAATTTCCTGTATCAAATTTAGCCCAAATAATTCGAAAAATAACGATTCGATCGAATTGAACATTCGAAGTTAGTTGTTACACGAAGGTCCATGTGAGGATCGTATCACTAAAAAAAATTACGAAAAGCACTGCCGTGAAGGCAGGAACTTTTGAGCGCTCGTACATCCACCTTGTAGGTAGATTCGCAATTTCCAGTTTTAGAAATCAATTGAAGGAATTTTTGAGAGCTGTCAAAAAAATTCTGAAACTTAGGCGAAACTCCAGACTTCATGTCTTCAGCTGACCAATTTTTTTTCGATAATTCGCTAGAACTTTCTACGGTATCTATGGTCTTGGTGATGCGTTCTGGACAAAATTTTGCACGTAGTTTGAATACATTATTCCTCAGCTAGGTGCAAAATTTCATTCCAATCCAATTAGTAGTTTCGAAATTATCAGAAAAAAAATTTTTTGAACGGCCATATTTACGGACCCCCTAGTCCAATTTTGCTCATTGATGAACGTGACCGCGATATTCGCGATCCAAACCCACCTTGAGAATTTCAAGTTCCTAGGCCTTTCCGTTCAGAAGGTACAATTCTCTATGGTCTCTATGGTTCTTGTCATGCGATCTGAACAAAATATTGCTTTAATATATCATTCTCGATTAAAATACAAAATTTCACCTCGATCAAATCCGTAGTTTCGAAATTATCGAGAAAACAAACTTTCAAACGACCGTATTTACGAAACCCCTAGTATAATTCTGCTCATTGATGAACGTGAACGCGACATTTCAGATCCACACCTATCCTGAAAATTTCAAGTCCCTAGGCCTTTCCGTTCAAAAGTTATGATTTTCTATGGTTTCTATGGTTCTGGTCATGTGATCTGGAGAAATGTAGCTTGAATATATCATTCTCCATTAGTATACAAAATTTCGTCACGATCGAATCTGTAGTTTTGAAATTATCGAGAAAACTAAATTTCAAACGAGCATATTTACGTAACCCCTAGTATAATTTTGCTCATAGATGAACGTCATCACGATATTCCAGAACCTCACCTATCCTGAAAATTTCAAGTCCCTAGGTGTTTCCGTTCAAAAGTTACAATTTTCTATGGTTTCTATGGTTCTGGTCATGCGATCTGGACAAAATTTCACATGTAGCTTGAACACCTCATTGTCCATTTGAGTGCAAACTTTCATCTCGATCGAACCTGTAGTTTCGAAGTAATCAGGAGAACAAAATTTTGAACGGCCATATTTACGGAACCCCTGGTGGAATTCTGCCTATTAACGAACTTAACCGAGGCATTTGGGATCTGAACCTACACTAAAATTTCAAGTCTCTAGGTTGATCCGTTCGAGAGTTATCGTGCTTACGGACGGCCGGACGGACGGACGGACAATCTCGAATTTTCAAAAAATTCAAACTGAGGCGAAAATCCAGATTCACGTCAGTGCTTTAGGTGACCAATTTTTTTTTCGATAATACGCTAGAATTTTCTACGCTATCTATTGTCTTGGTAATGCGATCTGGACAAAATTTCCCACGTAGTTTGAATACATTGTTCTTCATCTATGTGCGAAATTTCATTCCAATCCAATAAGTAGTATCGAAATTATCAGGAAAAAAATAGTTTGAACGGCTATATTTACGGAACCCCTAGTCTAATTTTGCTCATTGATGAACGTGACCGCACAATTGGCGATCCGAACCTATCCTGAAAATTTCAAGTCCCTAGGCCTTTTCGTTCGGAATTTGGGATTTTCTATGGTTTCTATGGTTCTGATCATGCGATCTGGACAAAATATAGCTCGAATATATCATTCTCAATTCAAATACAAATTTTCATCACGGTCAAATACATAGTTTTGAAAATTATCGAGAAAACTGAATTTTAAACGGCCATATTTACGGAACCCATAGTCTAATTTAGCTCATTGATGAACGTGACCGCAACATTCGAGATCTTCAAATTTCAAGTCTCTAGGTCTTTCCGTTCAAAAGTTGTAATTTTCTATGTTTTCTATGGTTCTGGTCATGCGAGCTGGACAAAATTGTGCATAAAGCTTGAATACGTTATTCTCTTAGTCTTTCTATTTGATACATGCGGCGTTGACAGTGTTGCTATACTTAATCAATTATTGAATAGAAACTCATTTATATGATGTACCTATCGTACGAAAGTTTCTCGTTAAGAGCTCTTTACTTAAACGCAAAGGATATCCTAGCAAGTATTGGGTAATCAGTATAAATAAAGAAAAAAGGGAATGCTTATACTCCTACTTCGAATCAAAACCTCATACTTCTATCTCATGCTTGGGAGGATATCTTTCTGTTTTATGGATTCGGCGCAATGCGAGGGAAATTTTATGGTCTTTCAACTTATTTCCTAATGAGTAGGCAAAAAGGTGGAAAGCTGGGCGCCAGAAAGGTTTTGTTTGTCAATGAACGTGAGGTGAAGATGCAATTTTTGAAAAAAAGTAGAAGGGTATGGAACTGTTAGTCAAAAAACATAAGGTGCGAATAAACTCGAATTTCGGCTGTAGATATCTCAGAAACTGTTTGCGTTACAAAGAAAGAAAGGAAAGAAATACCCTAGGGAATTAAAGAAGCTTCCATTGTGTGAGTGAGATGATATCGACTTCATCATGTTTATGTTTTACCGTACGACCCAACCTTCAGGAGATATGAGCAAAAAACTTAAAGTTTGGACCCGTACTCACCAAAACTCCAGGACTATATGTATATATATATATATAATATATTCACCTCCTGCCTACTTAATCAATAAGTTCCCGGAAAAAAATTCCCCATTCGAGTTGTTTTCTACAAACCCTCCTATGACTGAACTATATCCCAACTTTTGCGTTAACATATTTATGGGGATGCATGTCTACCGCTTTCGGAACATGATTAAAATAAAAATTACCAACTGTGGTTCTGGACGATTGAACCTCTAAATTTATTTTTGCCACTATCAAGAATAGTAATACGGAAAGTTCCTGAAATTTTCTACATATTTCACGTGTTATCGAGTCATTCGACAGAACTTAATAAATGTCAACCAACCAACAATTTATGACTAGACTGGCGATACTCGGAAGTTTCTTGGCTATTAATTCTAGATATTGAAAATGGGTCCAGAAGTACATAACTGATGTGGAGTAGAGGAAATTCTCGGATAAGACTCGCTCAAATTGAGTTATACTTTCTTCTGCTAAACTCTGTATGTTCTAGATATTCCACACTTTCGGCACATAGTTTCTGTGTTTGACTAAAAACTCTTGAAATAAAAGATAAAAATATGAAAAGTATGGATAATTTCATAATTTGTGAATTGAAATTATTCACATCAGGTTGGCAAAGTGAATTATCGCCGGAATTATCAGAAAATTATTTTGATATTTTATCGACAATCAATTCCTCTACCCTGAGATAAGTTACATTTAGACGTTTGCTGACGTATTCGGCTTGTTGAGGAGTAATATATTTGATCACTGCAATGATGACTCAATGATACATTGTTCAAATCTTGAGCTCAAATGAAACCTCCTGGTGAAACTGACATTGACGATTGACGGTATCGATTTATTCAATGAAATCATAGCTTTATTATTATGTTATCATTTTCCAGAAAACTATTCTGACCATTCTCATTCTTTGTAAGAATGATATTTCTTCACTAATGACTTAATTTCAACATTTCCAAACACAGCAATAATAGCGCTAAGAATATTACTTGCATTTCCAGTTGCCGTTACATCCGTTGGAAGGTCTCACTCGAAAAGACAGTCTTCTCGAGTGAGTCCCGTAAACTTACCAGTGAATCTGAAAAAAAACCGTAAGTTGGAAAGCGTTAATGTTACAAAATTGAATTAAAACTCGCTGTGAAGAAATTGAATACTCTTCAAGTCAGGAGCTTTTGAGCGCTCGTTCATCCACCTCAGAGGTAGATTCGCATTTTCCAATTGGAAAAATATTTGACAGCTGTCAAAAAAAATTTGAACTGAGGCGAAACTCCAGAATTCATGTCAGTGCTTTAGGTTAAGGTTTCGATAATTCGCTAGAGTTTTCTACGATTTCTATGTTTTTGGTAATGCGATCTGAACAAAACTTCGCACGTAGTTTGAGTACATTATTCTTCATCTTTGTGCGAAATTTCATTTCAATCCAATCAGTATCAGGATATGGTTCTGGTCATGCGATCTGGATCTGGACGAAATGTAGCTTGAATATATCATTCTTCATTAAAATACAAAATTTCATCGCGATCGAGTCCGTAGTTTTCAAATTATCAAGAAAACTAAATTTCTAACGACCATATTTACGGAATCCATAGTCTCATATTGCTCATTGATAAACGTGGCCGCGACATTCGAGATCCACACCTATCCTGAAAATTTCAAATTCCTAGGCCTTTCCGTTCGTAAGTTATGATTTTCTATTGTTTCTATGGATCTGGTCATGGTATCTGGAAATTTTTTAGCATGAATATGTCATTCTCAATTGAAATACAAAATTTCGTCACAATCGAATCCGTAGTTTTGAAATTATCAAGAAAACTGAATTTCTAACGACAATATTTACGGAACCCCTAGTCTAATATTGCTCATCGATAAACTTGACTGCAACATTCAAGATCCACACATATCCTGAAAATTTCAAGTCCCTAGGCCTTTCCGTTCGTATGTTATGATTTTTTATGGTTTCAATGGTTCTGGTCATGCGATCTGGGTTGTTCCGTTCGAGAGTTATCGTGCTTGCACATACATATACACACCATCGATGAAAAAATGCCTTTGTCCATGCTGGTTTTTCGTTCGCACTATATTGTATATCCGTCTGAAACGGATTTTCCAACCTGTAGTACGCTTCGACCATTTCCTTTCATCCTTCCCTTCCAAATTTCAATCAATGTTCATCAAAAATGTTGCCACCCAAACTCGTCGGTATGCGATTTAAACACCCCTATAATCATCACAGCAGTCTATTATTGAGAGGCATTTTGCGTACAGTATGTTCCAGAAGGGGATTAGCATAGTGACCGCACATCGCAGTGTCACTGGGGGAGGGGGACCCTTCCTTCGTGAGATCCAAACGGTCCTTGTTCCAGAGCAGACACGCAATCTAATAATAGAGAATAGCGATCAGCGTAAATCAATTTTGATGAGATTATATCGAAACGTGCAATATGAGTGTTCGGGGATGCCTGTATCTTTATTGAGTTGATATTGCGCCTCGAGTATTAGGCATTGTTTGATCAGCAGGTGTCGGATATCTAGAGAGGGAGAATAATTTATTGAGCAAAGATTTTAGTATACGCGATGTCCCCAACACCCACTCAGTTAATTTGCATTTGCAGAACTAGAGTTTATTCTTTCGATGCTAGTTTATTTTATTTTCTTATCTGTCATTCTTCCCCTCCTTATTTTCCGTATCTTAATTTAACTTTGTTTTTATTTGTTTTGAAACTTCATTACGTTTTATTCTAGACCTCTTCGTTAATTTTTTTTCTTCGGGGTTCTTTCTAGTTGATTGCCTACAATATTCCCCTGTTTTCATGTGTCTTCATTTTCTCGTATTCCTATTTTGCTAGTTCTTATATGAATTCTTCGAGTTACGGTGTCCAAGATAACTGCCGGATATCTTCATTCCTGAAGTACCATGGTGCGTCTATTGCTCCTTTCAGAAATCGACTTTGTATTCTTTCAAGTTCCTTCATTTTGTTTTTGTTCTTTATCAACTGGTGCAGTCATATCTCGAACGTACGCTTCCGAAAGTAAAAAATAAACTGGATTTCAAGGAATTCGTCACCAAAAAACTATCCATCATAAATCTTGCAAAACAGTCGAATTGTTAGCTATACGCCTATTTCCTGTTATGAAATTCTCTTCGTCAATCGAGAACATCAAGTTAATGTATTTTCTTGGGAATAAAACGAGATATTATATCAAGCTGAGGTTATGAGCTATCTTTTGAATGATCAGTGGTGGAAATCTGAGATTTTCCCTGAGAACAGGCATTTTTGTATAAATGAACCAAATAGGGTAGACATGTAACATATATAATATATACCTACCAAATCAACCGTTATGAAAAGTGGAATCGCAGAAAATTGATGAACAGATAATTGAATGAGAACCATTAGAGATTTCCCAGCTTCTTCCTAATTTCTTCTCCGATGGACACGCTGGAATTGGATTCCTTTCATTTACTGCTCACAATTACATCTGGCGGAGTTAAAAGAAAGAACACGAATAAGGAAAGTCGTAGCCTTCCGAAAGGATTTTTAATTTCATTGTTCAACAAATTGCTCCCCACTTTCTCGAGAAATTCGTAATTACTTTAGTAATTATCTCACCTCCTTTGTCTGCATGAATGAGATGACTATTGATTTCTTTTGAGATTGTTATTTGCCAACTTGAATAATAATGATGTTATTGGAATTCATCATATCAAAATTCAGTGAAAATTTTGGTCAAATAATGAAAAATCGAGAAAAGCACAGACGTGAAGTCAGGAGCTTTTGCGCGAATGTCATCGGTCACCCATTCAGGAACTTCGGAATTATCGAAAATACAAGGAAATGCTTTGAAATGATCGAATTCACCCAGTCTGCACCACTGCATCGGTATATTTGACGATATGTTCATCCCAAATTCGAGATGTCAGATCTTGTCCGAATTTACGTTCCATTATGAGAACCTAAAATAAAACTTATTGTGGGCTGGGAAATCTTCGAAAAGTATCACTTATCCCCATTTCCAACTGTAAAGAACTGAAATGTTGTTTATTGCAAAATTAATTATCTTTGATCATTTTATTTTGACCTGAGATGACTGAAACGAGACTATCGAACCAAATATTATTAAAAAAACAACATATTCTCTGAGCTAAACCGGCCATGATTGCGACAAAGGATGCATTTCATGAAATCGACACTTCAATTATAAAATAACATGGAATATATCAAATTTCCCAACACCAGATCAGAGAAAATAAATCTATGTTTTACGCGGAATGTCTGTGAAACTGAAATTTTTCAAAACTCATTTTATCGATGCTCCATATGTAGACACAGAATTTCAGCAGGATATGGCGGATAGTTTCTGTGATACCGAAGGTTTTATAGTTTTTCTTATTCTTCAACTGATACGATGAAGATTCACATGAACCTTTGGGTAGTTGATGCATTAGACACTAGACCTCTTCTTTCGAAAGTTATTGCGTTTGCGGATGGACAGACGGAGAGGAGTATTCTTTATCTGTGAATGTAACCTAATCGTCTAAGATCTTTCTCGTTGCAAAATACGAAAACTACAGTCATTTGGACAAGATGATAAGGCTCCTGTTCATAGAAATAAGCGCGCAAAAAGCAACATTCAACACTTGAACCTGAAATAACCTACTTATCCTGAGAAGAAGCAGCTGTTGAAATTTTAACCGTTTTTTCTTTGGAACTCTTTTTCGCAGACAAATGTAAATAGATCTAAATTCCGGGAAGTTATTCAATTTTAAGAGAAAACGCAAATAAGTTCGACGGTCTGAATTGAAAAGCATCGAAAGCAAAGCTCTGAAATGGAAAATTTCAACGGCACAAGGATTCTCCAAGTCCTGCCACCGTTTGCTTAAGGGGATTTATTGAAGCGTTGAAAATATGTGAAAATAAAAGCAGAGGAATGCTCTAATTAACTTCTTTTATTCCATGGGCTAACCGCTGCTTGCTCAGTAAAAAAACATCTAAATGAGTTTTCTTCTTTATCTTTGTTGTTTGTTGGCCTCGAAGCTGCTTTGAGCTAGTTCATTATTTTCAAGTTCTTTGAGGTACAATAAGGGTTCATTACATGGAAGCATTATTTTGAAATGAAATTCAGATGAGCAGAAAAAAGATAATCTGATCGTGAAATTTCCAGGAATTTCTGAACAATGACTAAATCGATTTTCTTCTAAGAGAACAATTTAATCGAACATGATTTGAAAAGATTTCCGGAAATGTTCGTTGATCGATTCAAGGATCCAAAACAATGATACATCAAAAATCTAGGTAATGGAGGAAAGTTGAAGTGATTTGGAAATTGTTCAACGAATGGTATATTGTTGTTATATTTTTATTTCGAGGAAACAAGAGCGTAGGGCATCCATTATGTTCAATGAACAGTTTCATGTCAATGTTTGATCTTGAGGAGATCTTAAATTCCGAAACCATTTTCCAATTCAAGAAATTCGAGACCCTCGTGTAAGTAGAACGAGCGCTCAAGAAGCTGAATTTCTACATAACTCATTCCATCCAGAATATCAGCAGAATATGGCGAATAGTTTCTGAGGTACCGCAGTTTCAAGAAATAATTTTTTTTTATTCTTCTAGTAATACAATCTTCACGAAATTCCACATGAACCTTCTTGTCGTTATCTCACAACTAACTACAACAACAACATCTTAATTTTTTCTCTAAATGAATTCGAAAAATACCGTTCCGATCGTATTGAAACTTTGTAGTTATTGTGAGATTATGACACGAATGTTCATGTGAAATTTTGTAAGGGTCGTATCAACAAACGTTAACAAGCCCGAAGTTTACAGACATCCGCTGACGCTTCTCGATAATTATTTCGAACATTGACGGCAAAATCAGACTAGGGCTTCCGTAAAAATGGCCGTTCAAAATATTTTTATCCTGATAATTTCGAAACTACTAATTGGATTGGAATGAAATTTTGCACATAGACGAAGAATGAAATGTATTTGTTTCACAGACAATGAACACCAAAGGCCGTTTTGGTACAGAAAAACAAACGCTCCTGACTTCACGTCAGAACTTTTCACATTTTTTGAATTTTAATACTTATTTGAGGTGGTCTATGCAGGCGATCTGAGAGATTACAAGTCATTTTTGTGTGTAATTATTTTTCTGAATTTCCAATAATTCTTACTTTTTGTTGTGGCTAAGAAGTGTAGAAAACTTTTTATGCTGATTTGGACAAAAAATAACAGTATAGGTTTCTTCAATAATTAATAAATTTGATTGAGTGTTACTCTGCAAGCTTGCTGAACCTAACAGAAAAAAATTCATCGAAAAATAAGTCATAACGATTCATCAATGAGTGTTCTATACTCATGAAGGTATCTATCATAAATCCAATTTTTTTGCTCACCTTCAAGCCCACAATGATGGAACTTCCCTTGAAGTGGGTCCTAATTGGCCTTCGAGCAAGAATTCGAAATTAAAAATCAGCGGAGAATTCTGGATTACATGACTGAATAAGCTGCAGGACATGAATATTTATCTGTTGGCTTCATTAGATTCAAATCAAATGAGTCGGCGGTTTCTTCCCTACTCCTAACTGCCTCTTCTCTTTTCGCAAGCTGTTCGAGAGTACTCCCCGAATGAATTCCATCGTTCGAATTAATTAAAAGTGGGGTGGAATATCGAGTGTCCTGGAGACTAATTTCATCAGCCGCTTTGAAAATTTGGGTTACTATGGGGTATTTCGAGAATTATAATCATATCGTTATCGCCTGAATTGTTCATTATTTATTGAATTTTGCGTGGAAAGGCCTCAGGAATTATATGCAGCTATCAGGAAAACTGCACGATAAAGAACTCACCTGTTGAAATTCAACCGGTCCCCAATGAACCAACGAAAAAGAAATAAATTTACTTTGTTTTTTTGGCAATTTTATCGGTTTTCATCCTGTTGACACGCATGATTCCTTACGAATTGATGTTCGTACCTCCATAACCCACACGGCGCAATCGATTCGTTCCTTAAAAAGTTCTGACACCCACTATATCAACAGACTGAATCCAGCCTCTGCCGCGAAAAGGGTCCTCAATCAATGCTGACCCAGATATAAGGGTAGGGCCGAAACAATATTCGGGCCATCCGAAGAAGAGTTATAAGAATATAAATTCAGATAAACGCGGTTCCAAAAGGAATAAATGTATAATTGATTTATTGGGCGATATTACAGGATAAAGGACGACTTGAGAACAGGTAAAAGGACGAATTTCCCGAATTCGTGGTTTGGATGATGGCAACTTCAAAGCAATTCCATATCTTGCGACCGATCGAATGAGGAAGAATTTATTCAGAGGAGGCTCAATTCTGCTATCGGGTATTCCGGAAGATGAAAATTGTGGAAAGTTGATGGACGCTCTTCAAGATGAACATGCTGGATGGTACACCATTCTGATATCTTCAAACGAGCTGAAGTTATAATTGTTTTTGAGGTGAAAACTTCTTTAGCTGAAAAAAACCAAAATGGTCGAAAGCGTCTCGCAGGAATTCGAAAGGGACTTTTTCCAGTACAGCTGGGCCAAGACAGAAGGTTGCTATCGAATCTCGGAGAACCCCAAATCTCGGACAAATACATTGCGTTCAGATCTCTTTTTCTATCTTGCAGGTCCTGTAGCAGTCTCTCTAACTACAAAAGTAAATTATGTACGAGCTCCGTCGTTTATCTGAGTGGTGAGCCCGATCTTATAGTTCCCCACATCAATGAAAGGGACACACAAACGAGTCGATCAAATCACTCGTATATTCACACAAGTATTTTCACACTTTTCGGAGATACAAACTGAGTCAGTTCACGTAAAAAATTCAAAAATATATAAATTAAAATTAATATCGCTTGTTCCGGAGAACAACATTCTCATTCATTCCGTCGAGTATGCGGTCAAACATCGTCCAAAAAGAAGCAATGTAAGTGATAATTTTCCAGCCTAACAATATGTATTTTTTTAAATTTCAGCAATTTACGAGGTTGTTTCGTAATTCGTTCATATTTCGAAGAAAAGACCTCATCTGTGTATGAAATACTGTGAATACAATCAACTAGATCTTTTTCCAACACTTGCCCACTACTTTTGTAGATTTTCGACGATTTTAAGAAAGTTCTGATCAGAATTCTACCACAATATCATAGAGGTTATGCGTCAGAAATGAATTCAGATATTGAGTTCGATAATAATTATGAGATAGGAATAGAGGATATAAACCTATGTCAAAAATGTTGAGGTTTTCCTGTGTTTATCTCGATACAATATCGTAACTACGGAAATATATGCAAATCAATATTGCACAATTCTTCTCGCCTGAAGCGTATTCGATATTATGTCCGTACCTATGTAAATTTCTGATCATATATGCAAAAGTATGCAAATTAACCTATAGTTCATTCGCAAACTTTGGTTGTTCACTATGAAGCTTTCATCGAATCAACACCACGGGTTTGTATACGGAACGGTCACAACTATATCGAATTCAGTTGTTGGTTTAGCTTTCAAGCAGCAAAATATCCCCAGAATTCCAAAATTCCGATGAGGAGGGTTTTCGGTGAACTATGTCCGTTCTTGCAGCCTCTGTTATAGACTTCGTTGTAATCGTTCGGAATATCAGACTTTTTCCTCAAAAAAATGCTTCCAATTTTGCACAAAGGTTTGGTACTTCTACCGTTTGTATGCGATAAGGAAATGCGTTTGTCTCAAACTGGAATATCGACATGTAGGTAGCTACAAGAAATTTCGGTTTGAGAGTTTCAACAAGATATCTCGTGCTCTAGATCTCACATCATTTCAAATTCCTATTTTTCATAATTGACTATTACCTCTAATAACAAATATTCTATTATGCCTTATGGGATTTCTTTTCGTTCTCAAATTGGTACTTATATGCTCAAATAATTTCGAACTGGTGGATGGTGTATAGCACAGAATATTATATTAACGACGTTCCACTTGCGATCATTCGGTTAAATGAATCCGTTCCGAAGAGATTTATGATACCGGCCGCATGACAGGTAACACCATTTTGTTGAAAGCATGCATCACCTTCATTAATCATCGTGGATATCGGATATTGTTCTTCCAATGTTGATGAGTCGTTAAGATGCCAAATTGAGTATGTTGTCTATCTCAATTTCATGACTTCGAGATAACGAGAAATTTCGACTCTTTCAATTGTATTGAGTGATTCTGGTTTATTATTTGCCAAAATGAATCTTCGGATTTTTCAGAGACAAAATATTTTTCAGCCTCAGGGAAATATTGACCCTTTCAGCTCTCCTCCGAAACTATTACAGTTGAAAACGTCATGAGGATTTACTAACAAATTCACAGTTGGAAAAAATGTCAGGAACTGAATCAAATGTATTGATGATTAGATTAGAACATTCCGAATGAATTTCAAAGCTTCCTCAACCTCACAATACAATTGTGTGTGTGTTTTACGTGAATTTGTCGAGATCTGGCATCTAGAATTTCGGATGAGAGATAAAATATACCGATTGGAGGTGAAAACTGGGTGGATACAATTAAATGCGGATTTTTGATCGCTCGTTCTACTTACACGAGGGCTATATCATTTTGTCACGATGTACCTATGTGTTTTTAGAATTTTGAGCCGAAAATGTACTCAATCGACAAAACTTGACTCACTGATGGCGAATCCGTCGAAAAAATCGAGTCTGTCCGTCCGTCCGTGCTTCCGTCCTTCCTGCCGGCCGTATACACGATAACTCTCGAACCGAACGTCCTAGAAACTTGAAATTCAAGGATAGGTTCGAATCTCCCTAAATATGGCTGTTCGAAATTTTGTTCTCCTGATTCTCTTCATTTTTACGAAACTAGTAGTCTTATTTTGCTCATTAATAAAAGTGACCGGACATTCGAGATTCACCAACCATTATATGGTTCTGGTCAAGCGATCTGGACAAAATTTAGCTTGAATATATCATTCTCCATTAAAAAACAAAATTTCGTCACGATCGAATCCGTTGTTTTGAAATTATCAAGGAAACTGAATTTCAAACGACCATATTTTCGGAACCCCTAGTCTAATTTTGCCCATTGATGAACGTGACCGCGACATTCGAGGTCTTAACTTACCCTGAAAATTTCTAGTCCCTAGGCCTTTTCATCACAAAGTTATAATTTTTTATGGTTTCTATGGTTTTGGTCATGCGAGCTGGACAAAATTTTACATGTGGCTTGAACACGTCATTCTCCATCTGGGTGCAAAATTTTATTTAAATCTTATTTTGCTCATTGATAAACATGGTCGCAACATTCGAGATCCACACCTATCCGATCTCGAATGTTGCGATGTTTATTCATGAGCCAAATTTCACTAGGGGTTCCGTAAATACGGTCGTTTGAAATTGAGTTTTCTTGATAATTTCAAAACTACGGATTCGATCGTGACGAAATTTTGTATTTTAATGGAGAATTATATATTCAAGCTACATTTTTCCATATCGCATGACTAGAAGCTTAGGAACGATAGAAAATTATAACTTTCGAACAGAAAGGCCTAGGGACTTGAAATTTTTCAGGTTTTTGCGGATCGCGAATTTCGCGATCACGTTCATCAATGAGCAAAATCAGACTAGGAGTTCGCTAAAAATGGCCTTTCAAAATATTTTTTCCCTGATAATTTCGAAACTACTTATAGAACTGGAATGAAATGCACATAGATAAAGAACAATGTATTCAAACTACGTGGAAAATTTTGTCCAGATCGCATTACCAAGACCATAGATACCGTAGGAAATTCTAGCGAATTATCGAAAAAAAATTGGTCACCTAAAGCACTGATGTGAAGTCTGGATTTTCGCCTTTGTTTGAAATTTTTTTTGACAGCTGTCAAAGTCTTTCCAATTGGTTTCTTTAACTGGAAAATGCGAATCTACCTACAAGGTGGATGAACGAGCGCTCAAAAGCTCCTGTCATTTTTAGTCAATGTTACCTTCAGAATTATAGCTCAGAACTCAGGTATTTTTTTCAAATGAACAGAATGGAATTAGCAAGTATTATTTTTCTGTGGAACACAAAGAGTTCAAATACTGATATGCAGTGGAAAAAAATATACTTGGTGAAATAACACGTACAGTGAAACGAAATCCATACTAGAAATTCTAAACAGATATCCTGGGGGTGGAATGGATTCTGGAGTGCTATCGGGTGTATGCAAGTTGTTGGTTGTAGCGATCTCGATGGTTTGTTTGCGGTTGATGCGTGGAAATGATGATTCGAAATCAATTATTATACGCTCTGTTCATTCAACCAACTGACCGTGTGGAAAGTTTATGGATATTGGGGTTAACAATAATGGTTTTCTGATGGTTTTATTAAAGCTTCGCGTGAAACGAGTTTCGCAACAAATGTGATGATATAAAGAAATATTTATTTTTCATAATTGAAATGAATCAGTTTTTGTGGGAAAATATGAAAAGGTGGAGTCAGGTGAGATGGCCCAGCTGGTAGAGGTGACAAAACGGTAAACAATTGAATAATGTGCTGCCCTCCCTGCAACAACATTGGTGGGTTTTCGTTCAGTTCAGATCAATACGATACCAAAGCACTCAAAAAATAAAAACAATATCACGTTCTCTTAAAATTTTAGTAGTTCTTCCCTACTGATCACTGTGAATGTATGAAAATTTACAATATTACAATTTACAAAATTTACAAAGTATCTTTTTTGGGTACACATGCTTACAATAACTAAAGTTGAAGATGCAACAAACAGTTCTTCTGCGATCAACGCCTCAAAAAGTTATGGTTTTCCGAAAAAAACCTTGGGAGGAAGATAAAAATATATTGTCCATGACTGATACAATGGGAGCGGAAAGCATGTTAGAAGAGGCAAATAAAAATGAATCCGTCTCTACGTATCAATATTGCACTGGCCAACAACCCCTACCTGGTGGGGGTAGTTGACCACACGCTCATTCTCCAAAAAAAATTTAGAGAAAATTAAAAACATTTTTGACCGTAATGTTTGGCATACCAGTGAGAATAGTATTCTACCAATGAGAAAATATATGATATAAAGCCTACACCCCATATCGCACAATAAACTCATGCAAAGACGCCTACTTTGCAAAACAGTGGGCATAAGCTCAACTTTACTATATGTGAAAATTCTATTAGATCGAATTTTCTTCTATAATAACAACATATATCATTCGATTTTCAAAGAAAACTTTTGTTGATATCATTCAAATACATGTGATATATGTCCCAGTCATCCAGGCACATCAAAAGAAACGACTTCTAATAGTGGACGAACCAGAAAATAAATCCTGCAATTGGAGACCTAGTTATGATTGAAATTTTCAAAAGATTCTTTTCGTATGAACTGCATATGGCATTGCTACGAAAGGAAATAAATATCATATTGAATTCGCCCCTCTTATTCGTCCTTTCGTCTCTCTCTCGAAGAAAGAAATCGAAATAAACCCACGAATGTAATTTTCCTTCGGGAGTCACCTCTCTGTTTATACAACAGCGTATTACTTGTCATACTGTACATAACGAATTCAAACCGGTGAACCAGAAGTTCCGAACGAGAATCAGGGCCGCCATAGGATGGTTTCATTTCCACGGAGGTTGCCGGAAACTGAAGTTAAATGAGAAAATAAATCATCTGGTCTCGATCGGAAAGTTTAGAGATGGAAAAATATGAAAAGCACTGAAGTGAAGTCATGATCATAGATAAGTTATGGGTGACCGCTTTTGCAATTAATTGAAACAAGCGCGCAAAAGCTTCTGACTTCACGTCAGCGCTTTTCTCGAATTCAATTTTCATAAACTTCAAAAGACGTACCTAATTAGAGAATGCTATTCAAGCTACATATTTTCCAGATCGGATGACCGGAACCATAAAAATCATAGAAAATCATAACTTACGAACGGAAAGGCGTAGGGACTTAAAACTTTCAGCAAAGGTGTGGATCTCGAATATCGCGGTCGCGTTTATCAATGAGCAAAATTAAACTAGGGGTTCCGTAAATACCGACGTTTCAAATTTAGTTTCTTTGATAATTTCAAAACTACGGATTTGATCGTGAAGAGATTCTGTATCTTAATTGAGAATGCTATTTGAGCTACATATTTTCCAGATTGCATGACTAAAATCGTAGAAATTTTTTTAATTGATCTCTAAAACTTGAAAATGCGAATTTACCTAAGAAATAGACGAACGAGCGCTCAAAAGCTTCTGACTTCACGGCCGAGCTTTTAATAATATTTTTTTATGATCTAGTGATTCGATGCTTACGAAATTCCACATGAACTTTCGTTTTATTGTCTTCATTTAACTACAATGTTTCAAATCAGTCGTATTTTTCCAATAATTGGGAAAAAAATCGTATGACTATATCTACAGAACTCAATCGGCGTATGACTTCCTCGAAAATCGGAAATTTCAAATCTCTAGATCCCATCTTCGGAGAGTTATCGTGTTTACGGACGGCTGGACGTAAGGACAGAATTGAATTTGATTACGTATTATTTATCTGTGTGTCTAACTTGAAGCTGCATTAATAATCAATTCGCTGGCCGAGTGGCAATTGAGCGCGGAATTTACCATTCGTAATAAACTTCGGATTTTCATTGAATGCATACGCTTTGAAGTTCGGTTTGTAGCATATCTGTCATAGATAACCTAACTTTGGGCGGAAGTCAACTGACAAAATGAGAAGAAATCCTAGGAAATCAACTAGGGATTGGCAACCCCGGCTTTTCCCTTCAGTTCAAAATGGTTCCGATTTCGAAGAAATAACAGTTCCACGAGAGTCACGAGACTGTTCCAGTTTCAATTCCATAACTTCACAGTTCTATCTATTTATTTTAATTTTTTATAGAACGAATCAACAAATATTTCATCCTTACATGAATTTTTCATGTTTTTTTATGGAGAGTTCGATCATTATCCTGGTTTGAAGATTCCATAAATATTTTTCACTCTTCTTCAATTGGCTGAATTTTGAAGATGAAGCACATTCAAGTTAAAATAGGGAGAAGGGAGACGAAATATTCAAAAAAATTCAAATATGAAAGTTTTATTTTCGTTATCAATCAATATTCACATTTGAATTCCACTATTGATACTGAGCAAATTTATTACCAACTGGAAATTACAACCGAAGTTATGGACACTACAACCCGAGCCCAGAAAGAAATAATTTCCTAAATAAATTTTTTTTATATATACTGCATTCAATCAAGAACATAAATTTACCTATTGCAATCGAACTTTCGAAGTTATTCATCCAATCAAACTTCAAATCAATCTGAATCCTAGAAGCCCCCGACTCAAGTAACAGTTTCGAAGAGTTCCATCTGTTCCAAGGAATCAAAATAATAAAAATAATGCCTTGTTTACATGAGACGAGCTCTCGGCCGAGAATTCGTTTTGCCACTCGGCCAAACTGACCGAGTCTGCGTTTACAGTGTTTACACGAATTTGATTCGCTGGGCCGAGTGGAATTTACAACTAGTCGGTACACAACAGTGAACGGGTGATTTAGACAAGCCGAGCACAGTACATCTTGGTAGTGGGGGTAGCCACTTGGCCCAGCGAAAAGAAGAAGTTTCTATTCACTCGCTCGCTCATTTCACGCGTCTGATCACTGGGCCGAGTACCGTACCTTGTGTTTAGATGGTCAAGTACTCGGCCGTATACTTGTCACATGGAAACAAGGCATGAAGTTCGTATGACACGGTGCAGAAATTGGGAGCTTCCGACACATTTCTTGTATGTGATCATGTGTAGTGTCCAATTACAGGATGCAGAAGAATGGGCATTCACATTTATATAGAGAAATTTCGTTTTCTGCCGTGTCATACGGACTTAGTCCCTTTTTAAAACGTTCTCCCTGCGGACTCTCATATTATCGTCGACCGTAGAACTGTTCGATGGTTCCAAGCCCCAGTAACAGTTCCAAAGTAAGAGTTCCGGTATCATGCCACTATATCTGGAATGAAAATACGGCACAGAACACCAAACGAAATACTCGAGTAACAAATTGACCTGAACGAAAGCACTACGCGTGATCAATACCCAGCACGAAATTTCGTGCTGAAGTGAAAGTTCGATGCAAGTGATTTTGCCCATTTCGACTCCCGTGCTGGACTTGAATTTTTTATGAATGGTAACAGAGAACTGCTCAGCTTACGTGTCGGAATGCCACTCGGCCGGCGAATTGATTACGTGCACCTCAATCGTTTATTTAATTCGAAAATTACAGATATTTGGGCTAATTGATAACGCTCTTGTTCACAGATGAAATTGATGAATATTCCTCTAAATCGGTTGAAAATACATCACGTGGGAAAATTTTGCACTTGCTGACATCTTGGTGTCACATTTGGACGCCGTCTAATAATTAATACTTATCAAGCAATATATATTAAAACAAAAGGAATATCATAACATATCGATGTTTCTTAGGGCTAATAAAAAGTCCTTCAAAAAGGTAAGAGGCGTTGAAGGAATTGTTTTTCTAAGGTTTTCATCTGGATTCGGCCCTGTGTGTAGCTCTAGGAAATGTCCGCCAGAAAATTACGTTTATTTTGCGACGTTTGTTTTATTACTTGTGGACGTTCCGAATTAGATTTAACCGTGAGTTATTCGTCGTTTCGTACCGAAGGAAAACAATTTCCTAGAGAACTACAGAGTTAATTGAAGGAGGTAAAAAGTGAATTCCACTCTTGTGGATCCAAGGGTCGCATGATGTGTTTTCTTCTCCATTTCATATGCTGACTATAAATTTACAACAAAAACATACGAAATGAGTACTTGCCATGAGAACATAGTTCTTGAACGTAATATGCGCTCAAATCTTCAACGTTCAAAGTTGTCTATAATTCGAATATTCACTGCTTCAATTTGTATTTCCTTAGGCGGAAATTAGAAGTAGCACGTGCAACACTTATTTTTACCTAATATAGTTCCATACCTCACGAAATTTCAGACGAATCTTCGTGTCGTAATCTTTCAAACAACTACAACGCTACAATTCAATCGGATCGGTATTTTTCGAATAATTGAGAAAAAAACATTCAGATGACATCTACGGAAACTTTTGGTGGAATTAGACCATTGACGATCTCAACTGGAGCATTCAGACTTCGAATGTACCCTGAAAATTTCAAAACTATGGGCCATTTCTTTCTAAAGTTATAGCCAAATTGAATTTGACCTCAAAGTCGTCATCTCCGAGTACAGACATTTGGACAGAATGATAACGCTCTTGTTCATAGAAAAAGTAGCTAAATTGACGGTATTTGTCATACTGATCATGAATACCTACTGAAGGCCGGTTTGGTGCAGAGGAACAAGCGCGCAAAAGAACCTGACTTGATGTTTTTCGAATGCTTCCTCCAAACGAAATAATAGCGACATTTTATATTCGTTATTGATGATCTTTCCTTTTATAATAATAAAAACCATTCTTCGTGTATCTAAATACGCTTGCCAAAACCTCACCGGCTGAAATTTGCGCTGTCTGACGATTTTATAGAGGTAGATCGGTTCCATTCATCGGCACCTACCATGCAAAAACCTATAACATCATTGAACATATCCAAACAGCGCTCTGAATCTGAAAGATTTTCTATAATATATATCTATTATATAAAAGATAAATTGAAAAAAATAGGATATCTGAATTTGAAAAACTTATAATCAAAAACTTATCTGGTTCTTATGTTGTTTTTTTCGTTTGCTTCTTCAACTTCCACCTCTTTCCAAATACCAATATTTCCTTGGAAATTTCTTCTATTTTCATAAGGGGCTGTTCATTTCTTTCTTGAAATCTCTAATCACTTGTGAATGTTGAATATAATTTTCTTCATTCTATTTCAGATTCAATTGTCCTCAATATTCATTCCTTCATAATTTTTATCAACACTTTCAATAATTTTTGATTTTAATTCCATCAAAATGTTTCGCCATCTATTCATGTTACAGAGCTTCATGAATGTTTGAATGTGATGAAATTTTGCTTCAATTTGCAAATTACTAAAACCAGATATCCACTTTACTTTTTCAAATGATAAATCACAACGATTCACTAGAAAGTCCATTGAACCATTCACGAAACTTTATGTCAGTTGCACATCCATTTGAAGACCAACAAACGTTGTAGTCTATCAAAATGCGAGGAATAAATTGAATCCGCAAGAAAAACAATATTTCTTCTAAGGGCCCCATTGGCCTCCGGAACACCTGGCCAATCCATCAGCAGAAATAATTGATTCTGCCAAGGTTGGACGATGGGGGATACAAAATTCACCTCCGAACATGCTTTTTGGCGAATAAATCAAGGGAACGATTCGGTGGAAGATACTTTTTTTCCCCAGCAAAAACCATTCAAAGCAGCCGATTCGGTCCTCGGGTTGCGGTGCACAGTCCCATTCAAACTTAAGACAAATGCCTTTTTCGGATACCGTTCTTATTGTTTGAGAGCACGCAGACAATATAACCGGGAATAAAATTACGGCACTTCTTTCGAAAAACACTAATTCGGTGAAATGATGAATGTTACATTTATCGGGTGTTTATTACTCGTGTATCCGAGGATCTAAAAGAATTTGTTAGGCAGATATACAAAGAATCAGTGAAATATTCATTTCAGATAATAAATTAATTTGAATATATTCCAGAAAATGTAATTATGTGAATTCTTCAAGAAGGATTGATAACAGAATTTCTAGAAATGCTGCATCAGATTTTGTGTTTGATGTTAGCGGTTTCCTTAGAACGACTCCCACATTGAACTGATAATCTGGTTGGATTTATCAATTATTTTGTGTTTTCTAAGCCTATTCAGTGTTACCAAAATTTAAAATAGAAAACCTCAAGATGGATCAAGGATTTACCAAGAACAATAGCTCTAATTACATCTGTGAAGTTAGCGGCCAGTTTTCGGCGAGACCTCAGCGGCCAGTTCGCCGATAAGTGCCCTCAGTGGCGTGCGCCCTCGTCTCATTCAGGTGCAATCGTAACTTTACTGTAAATGGTTCCCTTGCGAACGTCTGTACTCGGTACTCGTACTTCACATTGTAAACAGAATTGATACGTATGATCCATGATATATTGAAGCACATGAAAATTAATATCTCAGAATAATCAGGGAGAATCAGTTTTGTCCCCTGCCAATCTTTCCTGGATATAGTAATGTAACATATTCTCTCCACTCCAAATATCGGATTAATCATTGGACATTTAATTTTGCCTCTCATTTCCAAAAAAATGAGTAGAAATCATTTTTGTTTTTTGCATAATATGGAGAAATAATGATTCTACCACAGTGCATAAGTCTCATATTTTGTCACCATCAGGAACAATGTCAACCGCTCCGTTGAATAATGTTCTTCGGATTAATCGGATAAATATTCAAACTTCGCGTTTTCCCTCTCATTTCCAGAAAAATGAGTGGAAATCATTTTGGTTTTTTGCATAATATAAGGGAATAATGGTTCTACTACAGTACATAGGTCTCATATTTTGTCACCATCAGGAACAATGTCAACCGAGCCTTCGAATAATGTTCTTCGGATCAATCGAATAAAAATTCAAACTTCGCGTTTCTCTCTCATTTCCAGAAAAATGAGTGGAAATCATTTTGGTTTTTTGCATAATATAAGGGAATAATGGTTCTACTACAGTACATAGGTCTCATATTTTGTCACCATCAGGAACAATGTCAACCGAGCCTTCGAATAATGTTCTTCGGATCAATCGAATAAAAATTCAAACTTCGCGTTTTTCCTCTCATTTCCAGAAAAATGAGTGGAAATCATTTTGGTTTTTTGCATAATATAAGGGAATAATGGTTCTACTACAGTACATAGGTCTCATATTTTGTCACCATCAGGAACAATGTCAACCGAGCCTTCGAATAATGTTCTTCGGATCAATCGAATAAAAATTCAAACTTCGCGTTTCTCTCTCATTTCCAGAAAAATGAGTGAAAATCATTTTGGTTTTTTGCATAATATAAGGGAATAATGGGTCTACCACACTGCATAGGTCTCATATTTTGTCACCATCAGGAACAATGTCAACCGAGCCGTTGAAAAATGTTTTTCGGGTTTATCGGATAAAAACTCAAACTTCGAATTTTTTCTCTCAATTCCAGAAAAATGAGTGGAAATCATTTTTGCTTCTTGCATGATATAAGGGAATAATGTTTCTACCACAGTGCATAGGTCTCATATTTTGTCACCATCAGAAACAATGTCAACCGAGCCGTTGAATAATGTTCTTCGGATTAATCGAATAAAAATTCAAACTTCGCGTTTTACCTCTCATTTCCAGAAAAATGAGTGAAAATCATTTCGATTTTTTTCATAATTTAAGAGAATAACAGTTCTACCACATTGCATATGTCTCGTATTTTGTCACCATCAGGAACAATGTCAACCGAGCCGTTGAAAAATGTTAAAAATAAATAAAAACTCAAACTTCGCGTTTCTCTCTCATTTTCAGAAAAATGCGTGGAAATCATTTTGGATTTTTGCATAATATAAAGGAATAATGGTTTTACCATAGTGCATAGGTCTCATATTTTGTCACCATCAGGAACAATGTCAACCGAGCCTTTGAAAAATGTTTTTCGGGTTGATCGGATAAAAATTCAAACTTTGCGTTTTCCCTCTCATTTCCAGAAAAATGAGTGAAAATCATTTCGATTTTTTTCATAATTTAAGAGAATAACAGTTTTACCACAGTGCATATGTCTCGTATTTTGTCACCATCAGGAACAATGTCAACCGAGCTGTTGAATAATATTCTTCGGGTTAATCGCATTAAAATTCAAACTTCGACCTTTTCCTCTCATTTCCAGAAAAATGAGTGGAAATCATTTTGGTTTTTTGCATAATATAAGGGGATGATGGTTATACCACAGTGCATAGGTCTCATATTTCGTTACCATCAGGAACATTTTCAAAACGCGAAGTTTGAATTTTTATCCGATCAACCCGAAAAACATTTTACAACGGCTCGATTGACATTGGTCCTGATGGTGACAAAAAATAAGACCTAAGCACTGTGGTAGAACCATTATTCCCCCATATTATGCAAAGAACCAAAATGATTCCCAATCATTTTTCTGGAAATGAGAGGGAAAACGCGAAGTTTGAATTTTTATTCGATTAATCCGAAGAACATTATTCAAAGGCTCGGTTGACATTGTTCCTGATGGTGACAAAATATGAGACCTATGCACTGTGGTAGAACTATTATTCCCTCATATTATGCAATAATAAAAAATGATTTTCATTCGTTCTTCTGGAAATGAGAGGCAAAATTAAATGTCCAATGATCAATCCGATATTTGGAGTGGAGAGAATTTGTTACATTCCGATTATATCCAGGGGCAGGGGACAAAACTGATTCTCCCTGATTATTCTGAGATATTAATTTTCATGTGCTCCAATATAACATGGATCATACGTATCAATTTTGTTTACAATGTGGATAACGAGTACCGACGTTCGCAACGGGACCATTTACAGTTACGATTGCACTAGAGTGAGACGAGGGCGCACGCCACTGAGAGCGCTCATCGGCGAACTGGCCGCTCAGGTCTTGCCGAAAACTGGCCGCCAACTTCACACACGTGCTCTAATTTGCCTTGAATAGATTTGTTTGACACAATAAACTGTTCCAGCATCAACAAATCTATTCTACGCATATCTGTAAGTACAACCTAATCGTTCAAGACCATTCTTGGCTCAGAATTCGAGGATTGCAGACATTTTGGCGAAATGATAACGCGGTTGTTCATAGAAACAAGCGCGCAAAAACATAACAACGCAATTCTGATTATTAATTGACAATTTCAATAAATGGCAGGCGAATTATGATGCCTACATCAGGATGTAACTTACCTTTATACTCATTTCTTTAATTACATTCCTCCCAATGTCTTGTTATTCTTCATTGGCTTGCGTTGAATCTCTTCCAACCGTGAATATTATTCGTGTCTCCACCAATTTATCTAGAACTTATCCTCACTGTACAAACGAGTAGACAATCTGATGAACGCACGGTATCTCATTATCATCGACCGATCCTGTCCGTTGTTTGAAGTGCCCACCGAACACGCAAATACAAACATGAGCCGATTTCATTCCCTATTATGAGATTTTCCAAAGTAGTATTACGATTTGAAGCATACATCCTGCATCCTGTGTTTGTACAAAAGACAGACGAAACAGAGAGGTTCGGATGGAATTTTGAAGGGTATAAGGTTCAAGTCCAACCGTTATCAGAATTTGGTAAAGATACTGAACAAGGCCCGAACAATCAAAAAACGATGCAAATCCTTTTTACAGGTATGTTTGAATGAATCAATCAGCCCCTCTTAATCTTCAGGGGAACCTGGTTGTGAGGCACAAAATATTTTGGTTGGTATAATGATGTATATCACTGAATAACGGCATGAAACTCACAAATTCACAAATTTCAGGGGGAGACAGAACACAATGTTGAATCTCTGAATTTTCTTCTCTAGACATATTACAATGAGAAAACTACACTGGAAGGTTTTTATATATTTTACTAGCAGACTCGGCCACGCGTTGTTGTAGCTAAGGTCTACGTCTAATTATATTGTAGTAAACTATTCAAGCCAGTGGAATCATTATTAACCCTAAACTTACCCTACCCTTACCCTAACCCTAACCTTGATTTTTCAAATTTGGGAAAGACCCAGAAACTTGGCATCACTCCTCGCACGTTATCGCTATGGACGACAAATAGGTTGTAGTGGGGACGCGATCTCTTGTCGTTGATTTGAGGCCCGTGTTGCCGCGTGGATAATTATCAGTCTTTGTCATAAACAATAAACAAATAATTTCCAAGAAAAAAATATTGGAACTATAAATTGGGATATAAACTATCCTATCTTTTAAGTTGGATCAAACTGCACACAGTATGCAAAATTTGATTAAAATCGATTCAGTATTTTAGGAGTTCATCCCAGACAAAAAACGTGACACGTAATTTTTATATATAAAGATATTGAAGGAGGTCTCAAGGGACGCTTTCTACACAGCGATCATTTTATATCTTGTGCATCATATAGAGACTATAGATTCCTGAATTTCTTGGTAATCATCAGATATTTCAGTATTCATCGAGAAGTATTCATCTGATAATCCTGTTTTGAGCTCAAGGAGAAGAACTAATCTGATTGGTTCCTGAACGAGAAAAGAACAATGAATAAATAAATGATATATAATTCAATTTCCCCAGGCTTAGGAGTAAATAATATTAGCTACTTCAACACTCGGGATAAACCCACCTTTTCTGAACCTCTGGAAGCCTTCAAGGATTAGCAGAAACCCCGCCTCCTCAAAAATTCGTAATGAATAAACAATTCCACTCTGGAGTATTCAGAAATATTCACCGGAATATTATACACCTCTCTACCCGATCGAAACCAGCTTTTAGTAACCCATTAAGAACCCATTTCATGACGCGAAGTCTCCGCGTGCCTAACGAACAAACGAAATTAATTTATCATCTGCCCCTCGATAAAATATCCAACAGCCACGTACCAACCGGCCTCATTTATCTTTTTTCTTTCCTTCGGAACCGAGAGTGAATTAATTTGGTTCTACCGTCGCAAACTTTGCGAACGTAGAGCAAACTTCGAACACAAAAGAATCGATCCTAATTGAAAAGCGAAAGTGTCACATGGGGGGATATTTGAGGCGGCATGAAAATTTTAAATCACGCATTACCGTTAGAAGTTGGAAATTAAAATATGGAAACTTCGGGGCTCGTTGGTATGGTGGCAATTTTTTATTCGGGTCGTTTTTCACTTTCGATAAACAGCTACGAGAGTTTCATTTCTGACAAACGGAAAAATGTATTCAGTGTTTTCGGTCTGTCCTTCAAACCCAGACTTCCCACAGGGTGGTCTGAAATTGAATTTTGAAGTGCTTATGAATTGAATATAATCTAGGTATCACTGCAGGTCTCCTAAATTTCAAGAGATATAATTTTTCTATATAGGGGAGACCGGGGTATTGTGGGGTACCAGGGCATAGTGGGGTAACGCCAATAGAGCTACTAGAGATGAACGCAGGTTGGCGAGTTATTGACGAGGCTGATGGTTTGTATTTGCCAGTTGACCTGTGTGTAAGTTGATCGTTCACTGCCGTGAAGTCAGGAACTTTTGAGCGCTCGTTTGTCCACCTTGTAGGTTGATTCGCATTCTCCTGTTTTAGAAACCAATTGGAAAGAAAATTTTAAACTAAGGCAAAAATTCAGACTTCACGTCAGTGCTTCAGGTGAACAATTTTTTATGATCTTGGTATTGCGATCTGGACAAAATTTCTCAAGTAGTTTGAATACATTATTCTTCATATATGTGCGAAATTTCATACCAATCCAATAAATAGTTTCGAGATTATCAGGATAAAAACGGCTATATTTACGGAATCCCTTGTCTAATTTTGCTTATTGATGAACGTGACCGCGAAATACTCGATTCAAACCTATCTTGAAAATTTCAAGTCCCTAGGCTTTTCTAGGGTTTTCTATGGTTCTGATCATGCGATCTGGAAAAAAAGTAGCTCGAATATATCATTCTCAATTTGAATACAAAATTTCGTTATCAGCAATCTAGCTGTTCCATGTCAACAGAAAACGAAGTTTTTCTGATATATTCAATATATTTCGGTAATTCCATACTTTGAAGTTCATGAAAATAAAATTACAGTATTCGTTATACTTATACCCATCAATTACTGTATAGATTTTAATTCGCATCATGTTATGGTGGGCTATGATTTTAATGATAGAAATGGTATAGCTTTAGCTGATTGGATTGAGGGCAACGATCATTATTCAATATTTAATTCGAAAAATACACATTCTTTTCATTGTTCAAGATAGAATAGAGACTATAATCCTGACCCATGCTTGGTTTCCTGTGATGCTTCTCCAAATCCTCTTACAATATATAGCAAAATTCTAGGTGATTTTCCACGTAGCCAACATAGGCCCGTGTTATTACGAGTAACTTTAGGTAATACGGTCAAATTTGCTTGATGTTTATATAAACCCAGTTAGAATTTCAATAAGGCTAATTGGGTTCCATTCGCAAATAATGTTGATAGTGACATTATATGGTTTTAACCCCTCTCATGATAATTACTTTGGATTCGTGGGTATAGTTGAAGCTGCTGCTAGAATGTTCATTCCGAGAGGTTTCCGTTGAAAGTACATTCCTGGATGCTTAGAGAAAACTAAAGATTTATATGAGTATTATCGATATTTCCCATATCATGAAAAATGTGAGAAGCAGATGAACTCAATCAATGCCGGTCGTAAGGTGATTTTCGAGGAAACTAGTCCTCTAGTGATGTCATCTATTAATTGGCCCTTAATTGATTGCTCTTAGTATTGTTGATGTGTCTAATTCGATTTCAATGTCAAAATCTAAAATCGAAGATATGAAGTATACCTACATCACAAAAATTTGTTGTATCAAACCCGTCATCTCTGACCTCTCAACAGGGATGATTTGAAATCAGCAATTGAATGCACTGAATCTGGGAAAGCTGCGAGTTTGATGGAATTTATCAAACATTTCAGCAAAAAGGGGTCTTACATTGACTATTATCTTTTTACGATAATATTCCGAATACTGTGAATTTTCTGATCGAATTCCGTAGGGTTAATTTCATAGAAATTTCAAAACGTGGAAAGATTTCTTCTGATCACAGTACTCATCGGCCCATTAGTTTCTTAAGTTTTCCTTTTAGAATTTCAAAGAAGTTGATTCTGTTCAGGATTGAATCGGACTAAAGGACTCTTCACATAATTTCCAGGGGGGCTTCAGGAAAAATAGCGATTGCTGTGATCAGGTTCTTAGTTTGCCACCTTCATCGAACGAGGTTTTAATGACAAATTGCAAACAGAATCGGCATTTGTGGATTTATGTGTAGCATTTAATACAGTATGGAAGGATGGTTTGAGTTTGTAACTTTATACCCATCTGAAGTGTGGAGAAATAGTTCGTTCATTAGAAAATATTCAGTCAGATAGAAGGTGTCGTGCTTTCGTTAATAAGAACAGTAATAATTTCGGAACTCTGTTACGTGAAGGTTTTACTTGATATTACTTTTATGTTGACCCCCTTCGCTTTAACGAAAGGCATCAACTTCAATGAGCAATGAAATCTTAATCTAAGTGTTCCTGACAGAAGTAATAGCTCCCTTCAGGTTTTACAGTTATAATAAAAATTCAAATGTACAATTGTTTACAACAAGTTGAGATCGACCTCTGAACAGATTTACACAACATTATTTTTACTCAACTTAATTATTTCCCCGAGATCTTCGGGGTATTTTCTCCATAAAATATCGTCTTTCAATGCTCAAAATTTGTCCAGCTCCAAGGGTGTAAAACAACCAGAACCAGTGATTTGCAATTTTCCAACAATCCAATTCCAGGGAAATGTATCCCTATCGAGAATATTCAATGATTGGAAGTCTAGAGGAAGCGGTGCTAAATGTCCCAATCTCAGGGGAACAAAATCTTCGATGATCCCAGGGGAACAACTTCTCTAATCCCAGGGGAAGAGCTGTGAATTGTTTAAAATTCATTAGAAAAAGAAACAGTTCTCCAAGCATTCCTTAAGGTCTAACTACATCATTAAAGGAACCAAAATTTACAGAAAAGACAAATTGTAACCTGAAGGAAGCTTTGAAATAATAAAAATACATCTGACAGGCAAAGAAAATGAAAAATATAAGATACTTGAGATCAGCCACAGATCCCGGAAAACGTGCAAAAGAATTTCTACGATCTCTGTGAATTATTCCAGAAAATATCTAAGTGGATAATAGGGAAGATTTACCGTGAAAGAATTTCAGGCCGAGACAAATTTGGATGTATATTCAACAGTTTAATATATTCAATGACTGGAAGTAACAATCCCAATGTCAGCACCTCAGAGGTAAGGTGTGTTAAGTCACATTTTTTCCAAAACGAGTTATCTACACCATTGGATTTATATTTTAAATTCTATCCAGTGGAAAACAGATTTAATGCCTAGTTACAAGGGAGATTTAACTCCCTAGTTACTAGGGAGTTAAATCTGTTTTCCACTAGATAGAATTTGATAATATAAATCCAATAGTGTAGATAAATCGTTTTGGAAAAAATGTGACTTAACACACCTTACCTCGTAGGTGCTGATGTTCACTTCAATGCAAAATCGATATCATCCAATTCATTCCAGGCCAAACGCAAAGAAACAGATTCGGACTGCGCGCAACTACTCGCGCTGTAGGATACTGCGATTCAAATCCAGTGGCGTTTCAAAGAGAGGGACTGGTAAACCGTTACAACTTCAAATAATGATCTTCCACCAAGTTCTATTCATTTATCCACCAAAGAAAATTCATTTGGGGATTATTGTGTCACATGATTGCTTATGTAAAATAAATTATTATACAAAGGATACACTGATAACAATCGGTTTCACATGAAATAGTCTCCAACAATATGGCAAATTATTAGATCTCCTGAAGATATTCGTCTATGATGTAGTAATTCCTTCAGTCCACTTTTGAGTACTTCTCTTATTTTTAAACTCTAAGGCATATCAGAAACCAACGCGATAACTTCGAGGCGGATTCGTGATGGAAATTCTCGTCGAATTCTGCCCATTAATTAAACGACAAAAACCGCAACTTTCTGAATTGGTCTAATAGGCGCCATAGAAACAATAAGTTGCAGATCGGATGCGGTGCGAACATTCGCAAGCGGCACAGTTTGTGAGATCTTTTATGGTAAGCATTTTCATTCCCGAATCGACACTCCCCGCCTCGGCCGGCTTCCCTCTCTACTCGACGCCCTGAAATAATTCAAATCAGCAGGAATCTCAACTACCAGCGCATGAGCACAAGACGATTATCGAATACAAATAGCAGTAGATGAGCATAGATAAAGGAAGACATATTTATTAATCTATGTAGATGGAAAGCAAGCACTTCCACTGTATGACCTCAGCGGCACGCAACACAAAAGTTGTCCCTCGAAGCAACTGCGCCTGCATTGCCGGTGACTCATAGAGGCATGTCAAAATTTTATGGTTGACGCTACTGTTCAATATTTGCGGGTGGAAAAATACCTTGTTATTCCTTTGCCACACGCATATGCGTGCAGGGGTTTTTTCCGCATCCATTTCAGCACCTCAGAGGTAAGGTGTGTTAAGTCACATTTTTTCCAGAGACGAGTGGAAAACAGATTTAAGTCCCTAGTTAGTTGGATATAATATATATGCAACTAACTAGGGAGCAAAATCTGTTTTCCACTAGATAGAATTAATAATATAAATCCAATAGTGTAGATAACTCGTTTCTCGAAAAAATGTGACTTAACACACCTTACCTCTGAGGTGCTGATTTGGATAAATGCTACTTTCCAAACGTCAATGCGTGTAGAAAGTAATTCTTTCAAAACGCTAGGCGGAAAAATTGTAGAAAAGCACTGACGTGAAGACATTCGAGATCCAAACCTACCCTTAAAATTTAAAGTCTCTAGGCCTTTCCGTTCGAAAGTTATAATTTTCTAGGGTTTCTATGGTTCTGATTATGCGATCTAGACAAAATTTTGCATGTGACTGGAAAACATTTTTCGTCTGAGTGCAAAATTTCATCGCGATCGAATCAGTAGTTAGAACAAAATTTCGAACGGTCATATTTACGGAACCCCTGGTGAAATTCTGCCCATTTCGGCATTTAGTAACTCAACCCACACTGAAAATTTCGAGTTTCTAGGTCGTTCCGTTCGAAAGAAATCGTGCTTACGGCCGGACGGACTGGCAGACTTGAATTTTTCGACTGAAGGCAGGGTCCAGTATATGGGATGCTGATGAAGCAAAACCGCAGCCCTAGCTTTGGTTTTTTCCGGCGCTGAATATTGTTGACCCGTTTGTTAATAGAAGTCAGGTAAACCTCTTTGGTGCAATCTCTTCCTTAATTCAAATAGAAGCGACAAGGAAATTAGTATCTGAATGGAATACAAGCTATTTTTGCAATAGAGATCTAATTACTGTTCCTTTCAGTAGTGTTCTTCGATTTGGTCTGTAGTGAATCGAGTACGAACAGGTCATCATCGTTGTTATAGTTTTTTTTTACATGGAATTTAGTTGAAAGGTCTAGTTGTGATTTCGGGGGAGCAGAGGAAATAACAGACCACCCCATAATTGTCCGATATATGGTTTTAGGGCTATACAACCACAGCAGAGCACCAGTGTGCTGAGTCTTATCTCTTTTACTGGGGATGATTATTAGGAAATTCTGATCATGGCTTGTGGATTTAGGCATTAGATCTGAGGGCATAATAAAAGTGCTGTGTGTAAAAAGATCGTCCAGAAGCATTTCATTCCTACTGCCTTTGGCAGGTTAGTTGCCAGTCAATTGCAGCCGCTCAGATACATCAGCCGCCACTGTTCCTCCAAACAATTATTACAAAACTTTTCCAACATTGTTCACTGTGCGTGGCGCTACTTTGTGATCTCCAATATTCGTTACACTAGACTTGAATCCGAATGTTATGAACCAAGAACTATTCACAACATTTCGTGAAATTCTCAATTAATATCTGTGGATATTCGATGATGACTTCATGAAATTGAATAATGAATATGTCATCTGAATACATTTAGGTACGATTGCTCTTCTCTGAAATCACGCATCAAACGAAGATTCACTCCGAATGAAGGGAGAAACGAGAATTCAAAAGGAGCTCCGAGATCCGAAGGAATGGTAGGACAAGTGCCGAGAAATATTACATAAGCGCAAATTAATTCATCTCTATAAACCTACTCGTCCGAAAAGACGGAAAACTTGATACGAGTAGCCCTCCAGTCGCGTTTCAAATTGAGTAAATGCTCCACGAACTCGTGAAAGAATGAACGTCGGAAAACAAAGTGTAAATTCTCCTCTCAAATTTTCTTGTCCTCGTCCCTTTCATTCATCTCCTGATGTTTCATTACTCGAAGCGAATAAATCTTCGGTGCTCTCGGCATTTAATAGTTGGAAAATAACTCTTCCGAAGAGGGCCGCGAAACCAGGATATCTGATCCTCGCAGGTCCGCGCGCCCAACCGAACACGAATTCAATTGAATTTCAAATTAAGAAAGTTTGATTAGTCCAGATTTCCGCTGCTTTATGAGGCTGAAGTTATGGGTCTTTGATTTGGATCGGGACTAGTGAATTTTGTCGCCTGCCTCATCTGAAACGATGATTGATCAGGTTCCGAGAAAACCGATGAAGAAGTAGGTATATACAGCAGATTTCGGGAATTTATCGATGTACCCAGGAATGTACGTCAGGAACTATCGAAGTTATAGGCTCGTGATTCCTCTAAGAGTATGGGTACATGACTTCGAAGAGTTCTCGTTAGATTATCGGTAAAAGTAGCTTGACTACAAGAAAATAGATTCAGTGGATCGAGATGGAAACTCGACCGAGTAGTTTCCGAAAATGGGTTTGATCGAGATACAGCTTCCTCGTGAATGGTGTATATCATTGAGAAGAGAATTAGTTTATTTATGCAGGGTGACCTAGTGTTGAACCATCAAACTTTTAGAATTTGGCTTCCAAGAAAAAATAAAGAAGTTCATTCCAATAATCATGTGTTCTAACATGCTTCGTTTTCGAGATACAGGGTGTCATGGTTTTTCGAAAACAGGAGTTTTTCATGAATTTGTCAGAAACATTGCGGCTGATTTTGATGAAAATTGGCATTCTTCTTTGTGGCTATACGGAGCTTCTTATGATAGTAGATGAAAATATGGAATGTGGAAGATGCCTATTAGAAGGAATTTCTCAAAACATCTGAAGAGAAAAACGAAGTCCTTATTATACTGTCCATTATTACTGAAAACAATTAAGTTCATTTCATCTGAGAAGAAGGACTTAAAAAACTCGAATAAACTATCACTAGTGAACGAAGATAATGCGGTTATGAAAACAGAACATAGAACACCAAAGACGTTCTATAGCGCAGTCGCTTCCGTTCGAGCTGAACCAATTCCTGAAACCGAAACAAATGATACCACAATTCAAAAAAGAACTTACTAACACCAGGGATGTGTAGATTGAAACCAAATTAGGCTCGTTGAAAATAAACGACGCGTTTGAATATTTCCCTCATGAAAGCTTATTTTTGCAGAACATTTTTATCGATATCCCAATTCCTATTCAATCATAGGAACATCAACAACTCGAGAAACGTAAAGTCTGAATGATAATTTTTCGATGATTGATTGTAAGCTAGTTTCGAGCTTGATCCGTTAAAGTTTGAAATAATTATCGAGAGAAACGTTAGACGATATCTGTGATCTTCGGACTAGTTCACGTTAGTCGAAAAATGGTCAATTTTCAACTCGAGTTCTTTCTTTTTACATGAAAAAGCTAGAATATATCGAAGAATAATCAGTAATATCAGTATTAGCACAGGAATGTAAACGGGGTACCATACAGTTCGTCGTATAACAAGAATGTTTTTGAGCAATTTTTGCGCGCTTGTTCCTATGAACAACAGCGAGTTTCGAACCGAGAATCTTCGCAAACAATCAAGTTGGACACAGATGAATAATTGGGAGTCAAATTCAATTATGTCTATCCTTCCCGCCGTCTGTCAGTCTTTACATCTAGAGTTTTGAAATCTTCAGAATACATGCTTTGGTATCTCAGAAACAATTCACAACATCCAGCTGAAATGTTGTGTTCATATATGAAGAATCGACAAAATGAGTTATAAGTATGAAAATTCAGCTTCAGAGCGGTTTCACGTTAAAAAGAAATATATGTGTTTCTGATCTGGTGTTGAGAAATTTGAAAATAATTCTGTCAAATCTTCCTCTTCAGTTTCTAAAAACTGGCTCATATACCTAATGTGTTTTCAGAATTCGTGAAAGTTTTCAAAATCTGACATTTCGAAGGTAAATATCGTGAAATATTTCAATGTACTTATTTATGGTGAATACTGGGTTTATACCATTGAATCTTCCGCTTTCGTTTATTTTGATGCATTTCCCTGTATTATCGATTATTTCAAAATACATTCATGGTGACCGCTCTGGCAATTAATAAACAAGCGCGCAAAAGCTCCTAACTATAACGCTGTCCGCAGGTTCATAAACTTTCAACAGCTTCATATTTTGGTCAGTACCCACTAGCTCTCTTATGCAGCTCTTTGCTCATGGAGACTGCAGGCGTCTCTTTAAAGGAAATCATTTGGCTCGACTCTCTGTGGGTGCTCGTTTTATATTTCTTTCTGTCAGCTGCGAGCTCTTGTTCCTAAAAACTTTTAAATGGTGTATTTTTTATTGTCTTGCTGTACCACCTGAGGATGCTGAATCATAAAAAAAAGGGATTGAGGAGTTTCTCAGAGCTGCAGTTCATGTCAGGGTCACATCGCTATGTTTGAAGTTTGAATTGAAGCAATCCATTTTAGGATTACCATTTTCTCGGACCCAAGAATTTTTGGTCAAAAAATGTTCAATTTCTGTAGGAATTGTTGATATTTCAACTGAATGTTCAATGACCTTGTATCAGACCAACGAGGAAAATTCATGACTATCACTTTATATATTTGCCACCCCTGACGGCGGTTATTGAATTTCCGACCCCTATTTATCAATTAATATCAGTGAATACCGATATTGTTCGTACTGGATAAATATTCCGAGGATGATCATCGACGGTATCAGAGACCAAAACATAAAATAAAAAGATTAATTTGCTGCAGAATTCCGCTCGCTGCAAGCAGAATAAATATTCATTCCATTTTCGATAAATAAAAACGACGGCAGCTGAGGGTTATTTATTTACGTTTAAATGAACGCCATATTTCAAATAAAAATCACCACGGAATGGAACACGATGTTCTGACTGAAAATGAATCGAAGTGGGGGTTATTTATGGACATTAGAATCGGCGCATGTGATGATCAATATTGGTGTCCAATAAAATCATAGATCCTGAAGAAGTTTTTCCATTTATTATGTTCTATTCATTATTGTAATGAGTATATTTTCCATTCCCTTGGTTGTTTATTCAACCCGTTCATGATCATTCACAGATGAATACATTCCTAATAGTATTTCAAGAAATCAAAGAGTGAAACTGCAAGTAGACAAAATGTAAACACTTTATCCAAAGCATCTTTTTGGATGAGACTTGAAAATCACTGCAGTCTGGCCCTGGCAGTTCATTTTCCTTTGAACGAAGAACGCGGTAGCTTATAATCGGGTTTGACTCCAGGCAAACATTTTCCTGAATTCTGCCTTCCACAAAAAGATTACATTTACGCAAATACAAAAACTGAACGGAAAACTTTTGTCATCCTGAACGCCTCAGGCTAAGTTCTCCATGAGAGAGCAGGTTGTAGATTTCATGGAACTAGTTGTATGGTGGAACATGAATTCAGGCTGCGATTTTAATTCCCTTCATTAATAAATTATTTCATGCAAATATATTCTCGATCGGAAATTAATTACTAATCTCTGGAAGTTTCAGCCCTTATTCTTGTTGAGAAGTTTCTCGCTCTTTTCTACTTGGCGTGGGGCAATTACTCCATAAAATAGGTGAATATCTAGTTAGTGAAAACCACAACAGAAAAGCCAGTGACATAGGCCAATCGGAACAGTGGTGTATCCAAAGATTGAGTTTGGAGGTGGATAGGTAGTGTCAATAATAAGGAATTGAAAAGCAAATAAAAAAAGTTTGGTGACTGTCCAAATTGAAAGAGCTGAATAAACACAGCCAAGAGAAATGCACTGAGAGAACTGAGAACAGAAAGATGGAACCGAAGGGTTAGAGAGCTGGGAACTATAGACCACTCAGCATGGAAGATGCAAAAGTGCTTACGGCGCGAGAAAACCGTAATCCCTCCTCTACACGGAGCAAATGGGATGGCCTTCTCAGAGCATGAGAAAGACGAAGCCCTGGCCGATACGATAGATATAGAAGCCAGAATAAACTACAGAGAAGGCAATGAAAACGAAGACTAAGAAGAAGATGTAAAAGCAAATGAAGAATTGATGTTGGAACCTCTAGAGAGTGATACCATCCCAAACCCAACAACACCAACGGAAATCAAAGAAAACATCAAGAAATTGAAGAACAAGAAAGCTCCAGGAAAAAGATCAGTGCCATTAGATGTCGAAAAATCCTTCGACCAAGTTTGGCACAGAGGACTTGCCTACAAGATGATGATGGCAAGCAATACACTACCGAGACCTGCAAGATAATTAGAAACTACCTGAGGAATAGCAATTTTTTATGTCAAAATGAATCGCACATTATCTTTCACCAGACAAACAGAAGCCTCAAGGTTCAGTTCTAGGACCTCTACTCTACAACATATATATCTACGATATTCCCAAAAACCCAAGAAATCTGCTAGCCCTATAAGCAGACGACCCTATATGCCGTCAGACATCGACGACCAGACATAATATACAGACGATTGCGACAAGCACTAGAAGATTTGGATGAATGGTTCATTGAATGGAAAATTCAAATAAATAGCAAAAAAAGCCGAGCTATTTTACTACAGAAGCGGAGTCTTGAAATTAATATTTGAAGATAATGGGAAAAATTAAGTCAAATATCTAGGATTAAACTCGATAAAGAGCTAACATGGAAAAACCATGTGAAATATGCAGTGAATAAAACAAACTCAGCAATGAGAAGCCTTTACCCACTGCTAGGAAGAAAGAACCAAATGAACCAAAGCACGAAACTACAAATGATCAAGTCAATTGCAAAACCTCAACTAACATATGGTTCGGCAGCATGGAGCCATGCAGCCAAAAGCCATATAAAGATGATCCAAACTGAAGAAAATAAATTGCTAAGAGCAGCAATGAGTAAGCCTTGGTCCGCAAGAAGAAAGCCAAGAAGATATTTGAAAAAGCAAGTCAACGTCCAAATGATGAGCTTAAAAGACCATCACAAAAAACCCAGAGATCAACAGAAGATTGCTTAAACTCAATTTCGAATATCAAAAGGAAGTGACTCTCCTATGAGCATATATATATATATAAACAAGGTGTCTACTTTTAAAAGGGCCAAACTTCAGGGGGATATCATACATGAGATTTGCAATTAAAAATGTCATATAACACATGGTCGAAATGTTGATGGTTATTCTTCATTTTATAAATTCTTTATTTCACTGAATATTTCAAGTTTTTCCATAAAATCAATTATACTTCAGTTATCCGTGTAGCCTCATCAAAGTTGATCACATATCTGGAAACTGCATTAAATTTTATACAAGATAAGAATTTTTTTGTGCAAAATAAATTCTTATTGTGGGCGTGGTAAGGGGATGAATATCACGATTCTGAAGTGAACCTAACGAGTCATATTTTTTCAATGGTTTTATCGATGAAAAATCATCAATTATGGACAAGTCTTCTTTCCAGCAACAAATACCCCATTTAGATGGCTTTCGAATGACATATCAACGTTAGTGCTTCATGCTTGTCTTCTGCTCTAATATCATGGCTTACAAGATAACAACGAAAAAGTCGAAATATTCCAAACCTAAATTTGCTCTATTTTGAAGCTCTTTATGATTCAATATCGAAGTAAAGTTCATGAAAATCATGAATTTATCTGTCGATTCAACATAATTTGAAGGGATAAACTAAATTTTAATATTTCAGATTTTATGGAAACATGTGAAGAAGACAGACTACTACTACTTATAACAATTGTTCGAAATATCCACTGCCTTATACAATACATTTTACACATCGTTTTCGCACTGAATCTACAACCCTGTGAAGTTCACAACGTTTCTGACGCATTTGTGCACAACACAAATTTATTCATTCGATCAGATCCTCCCGAGTCTGAACGCGAATTTGATATACTTTTTCTTCCAAGGTGTTCCAGACGTGAAAATCCAAAGACATATGGTCCGGGCTCCTTGGTGGCCATCTTACCGGACCGTACCTTCCAATCCATTGCTCCCCAAAATATTCATTCATTACCTAAGTTCCGTACATTCCGGCTATTATGAGCTGGGCAGCCATCCATTTGAAACTAGATATTTTGTGTGTCAGCCAGGGGAATTTTATCCAATATGTTCGTTAAGCTGCTTTTTATTGGTGTAATGAATTCTTCAGCGTCAAGACGATCGGGAAGTATTACTGGTCCGAAAAATTCACCTCTCATGACACCCAACGCTGGAATTTGCGGGACTTGATGAATGAATATTTAGTAGTGCAATGGATTGGGAGGAACGGCCTGGTAAGATGGCCACCAAGGAACTCCGAAAGTACGCCTTTGAATTTTTATGTCTGGAACACCTTGGAAGAAAAAGTATAACAAATTCGCGTTCAGACTCGAGAGGATCTGATCGAAAGAATAAATTTGTGCTGTGTAGAAATATGCCAGGAATGTTTTGAACTTCTCAGGGTTGTGATTCAGTGCGAAAACAATATGTAAAGTGTATTGAACAATGGTTATAAGTAGTAGTAGTCTGTTTCTTCACATTTTTTATGAAATCTGTATATTTGAAATTTAGCTCATCCGTTTGAATTATTTTGATTCGACAGGTTAATTCATGATTTCCATGAGATTTACGTCAATATTCAATCATAAAGAGCTTTGCAATAGAGCAAATTCAGGTTTGAAATATTTGCCGCCAGACTGCGGCCAAACTTGGCAGACCAAATCTCCGGAAATATCCGATCGACCAGTGGCGTGCCGAAAAAATATTTATCGACTATTACGATAATTATAAGTTCTTTTTCGGGACTGATGGAAATAATACATTAATTATTTACCAAGATAACATGTAACATGAAATACAAATGGAAATTGTTTATAAAGGTAAATAGTAGAAGAAATGTTAAGCCGAGTGGCCGATTCTTACACAGCTCGACATTTGAAAAATTCTTTTCATATAGAAGCCGTAGTTCTAGCATCACTAGATTTTCACAGAATGTTTCTCATTGCAATACTATCATTTCGTGAAAAAATGGTTGACTTCTCTTGGGATCCAGGGTTTGAAATTTCAACCCTTAAATTTCAAAAATATTTTATATAGAAGCCGCCGTTCTAGCATCACCAGATTTTCACAGGATGTTTCTTATTACAATACTAGTATTTCCTGAAAAAATGGTTGACTTCTCTTGGGATCCAGGGGTTGAAATTTCAACCTTCAAATTTCAAAAATTCTTTTCATATAGAAGCCGCCGTTCTAGCATCACCAGATTTTCACAGGATGTTTCTCATTGCAATACTAGTATTTCGTGATAAAATGGTTGACTTCTCTTGGGATCCAGGGGTTGAAATTTCAACCCTTAAATTTCAAAAATTTGTTTTATATAGGAGCCGCCGTTCTAGCATCACCAGATTTCCACAGGATGTTTCTCATTGCAATACTAGTATTTCGTGGAAAAATGGCTGACTTCCCTTGGGATCCAGGGGTTGAAATTTCAACCCTTAAATTTCAAAAATTCTTTTCATATAGAAGCCGCCGTTGTCTTCACGGCGGTGAAATATTTCGCCTTCTTTGTTGTTATCTTGTTAGCCATGATATTGGGGCAGAATAAAAGCAGCAAGCACAAAAGTTGATATGTCATTCGAAAACACACTTAATGGGGTAGTTTCTGCTGAAGAGAAAACATATCCTAATCAATGATTTTTCATCCATAAAACCATTGGAAAAATATGACTGGTTTTGTTCACTTAAAAATCGTGATATTCATCTCCTTACCACGCCTGCAATAAGGATTTTTTTGGCAGACAAAAATTCTCATCTTGTAGAAAATTCAATGCTGTTTCCCAATATGTGGTCAAATCTGATGAGGCTCTAAGGATAACTGAAGTATAATTGATTTTATTAAAAAACTCGAAATATTTCGTGAAATCAAGAAATGTTAAATTGAAGAAAAATCGTCAAAATTTCGACCATGTGTTATATGACATTTTTTGTTGCAAATCTTATGTTCGATCTTCCCTTGAAGTTTTACCCTTTTAAAAGTAGACACCCTGTATATAATTTATTATTATTTTCATCTTTAATGATACATTTTTTTTCCAAACATTCCACTGAGGTCCTGTGGGTGTATTCGATAACCCGAAGTTTAAAAAATCTTCTCTTCCCGAATAACGTTCGAAAACCTTCCCGGTCAAAAAGGAACAAGTTTTGTATTGAAGATTCGAATACCTATTGATAAAATTTTGAAGAATAAAAGCAAATATGTTACAGAATTATCGAACGAGCACGGTGTAGAGGTGATTCTTCTTTGAGAGATCCATACGGCAACAGAGGAAAATCTTCGCGAAAAAGGTCTTTTAAAGGGTTATGTTTTATATTTTATTCATTTTTGGAATAGGTGGTCAATTTTAAACCGATTTAACATGTCATAATTTTTTTTTCCTTTTTTTCGGCTCTCAGCTATTCTTTTTCAGATTTGATTCTCGGGTACCTTAGTCTCTCGTTTATGAAATTGAAAAGGAAGAAGGAATTTTGTTTGTGATGGAAAAGAAACCTTTCAATATGCATATGTCAGCTTGTTTTGTAAACAAATCCAAAACCAATCACTTTACGGGGAGACAGAGTTTCTGCCGAGATCTTTATCTGTGCTTCTGTATCATACAAATAAATGTATGGTGTTCCGTTTACATTCCTCTGCTAATACTGACCGTTTTTACTATATTGTTTGATATTTGAAACTTGCTTTTTCTAATCTATCCTATTTAATCTGGTGATTCCATCTTCTGAAGTTTATAGAACGAAATGACAGTATTTGTCATACTGAACACTGAAGTCAGTTTTGGTATACAAAAAAAAGTGGGTTTTCTGATATAGGTATTCCATATAATTCGGTGATTTCATTCATTGGAGATCGCGTTTTCGAGAGGGAGAAACGGGCTTTCCTACGGTACTCGAAAAGATGCCTACTTCCAATTCCAAACGAACGAAAATAACGTTCGGAAAAGTTTGTGAAAATGAAATGACAGCACTATAGTGACAATGAACACTGAAGGCCACTCTGGTACACAGAAACAAACGCCTAAAAGCTCTTCATTTCAGGTCAGTGCTTTTGAAACTTTTAACCGTGAAAGCGTTCTAACCTTTTGAGTCTTGGCAACCAATTTTACATTAAATGTTTTTGGTGGGATCTATATTAGAGTGATTTTTTGGTGCTGCCAATCTTCATCAAGATATTGTTCTCCGTAGAGCAAAGCATAGTATGCGCTCCCTGAGCGAATTTGTTCGATTGAAATCCACGTTTCTTCATTTCCCAGGAATATTGAACGTCATCGTTTCGTGTCAAACAACAATCAGGAATACACGCTCTCACACCTGGATCTCCATTCATCAGCAATTTTCTCTGCTGAATTAATGCGCAAGGAATATTGATCGTGACACAGGCGTGCGGCAAACACACAATAATCTCCATCGTAAATTAAGAATGGCGTTGTTGATGCGTGGAATTCATAAGCCCAATCGCTTAAACTGCTAGAACGAGTTAAGCCCTGAATCATGTCGAATTTAATGGTGAATTGAGTCATATGCACGAAGGAAATTAGTTTATGCAAGACGCCAGAATTGTCATCTCCTGAGCGGAACAGGCCGACTGACAAAAACGTCGAGCTCTTACTCCTTTCTGAAACCATCATCATCGGTGTTGGCGTGGTATTAGGGAAAAGAAAGAATTAAGTCACTGAATTACATGAGATTTTAAGATTGCTACGGGTCGATTCTTTCTTGAAAACTGAGTATTTTATCCTTCATTCTTACACATTTTTTTAATTCTTAGTGGTAGTATGAGGTCTAAATTGGCTAGAAGAGTTCGTTTTTGGGACAACATACACGGGCGCATTATCTGTCATGTCTGATACGTGGCGACCCAAATTCGTACCTACATACATCAGTGCGTGTATGGTATCAAATCCGTCCGTTATTAGTGGTAAATCCCACATCTGGATCTCTCGAATCGAATCTCTACAGACTGTACGGATAATCCGACCGTGTATGGTGCCCTTATGGTTGAAATCCGCGGGATAATTCGGTAGATATAGCCATATGAATATTTTACTCCATAATTTGAAAAATATTTCTCCGATCGAATTGAAACTTTGTAGTTAGTTCATTCACGAAAGTTCATTCAATACATTATGTTTCCAAAACTCCGGTATCTCGAAAATATTTGTCAGATCCTCCTAAATTTGTGTCCACATATGGAAAAAGATATTCTACAAAAACACAATTCAAATAATGCACAGTATACCCAACCCAAACGTGGTGACGTTAATTTTATCGGGGTTGGTTTAATATCGCTATGCTTTCGAAGACTGACTTATGAGTTTAATTAGCATGACGGTGACTCGAAATCAAAACTTCTAAGTATCTGTCAATTATTGTTCATTGAGGCTCGAGAAGTTAAGGGTTAAAAATTGTTAACTGTCGTTCAAAACTACCAGATATTTTTAGTCATGTTAGATCTGTTTTATGATAGAATTGAATCGGTAGTTACGGGTGTTACCATAAAACCATTTCCTTTTCGAAAGTCTCTAAATCAACTTGGAGATCTCAAGTTTCACCAGCAACCGCCGCACTGCTATGAAATATTTTTTTCCCAATAATATAATCAATGTTGAAACTGACTGCCACATCTTCTCTTTTCATCCTGTTCATTTCAGCCTTGGCAGTTTCTCTCTAGAGCTTTCAATTAGTGAACCCCATTTCTAGTTATGATAGCGCCAAATGTTTATCGCACGGAAACTTTTCAATTGGACGGTGAGTACCGTTTCCAATTTGCATATATGCCAGCGCCTTCCGGCATAGGAAACGTTTCCAACAAACCTCTTCAGTCCGCCTGCTGTATATGAGTTGAAATTCATTTTTCAATCGAATTACCTCTGGAAACAAAACCCTGTACTTTGGTACAAAAACGAAGTTGCGAGGAGTTAATGGTTCGTTATCCGTTTTCAAAACGAATGAAATGTGAATGGAAACATTCATTTTACTTCAGAGAACAGGATACTGGAAGAGGTGCATTTGTACGAAGTTACATTTATAGCAGTATTTTTAATTATACCTGCAGGTGGATAATACCTCGATCGAGTTGAAAATCCAATTGCATAACGTTTTCATATCATAGATTATGGAACAATCAGTATCATCAGTACACTTTGCAAAATCCTTGGAACGATAAGTAGGTACTAGATCATATACGCACAAATATTTCGTCCAGATCGGCTGACCAATTGAAATTATGGCTTCACAATAGGTTGATTCCAATCTATTAATTTTTGTCCAGTATGTCATCGATTCTTCAGATAATCAAACACTCTCATTGAATTTTCTTCTGTTCATACATACTGTTCAAGGCGTACATAAGGGTGACCATTGCGTTTTGAGTGAGGCGACCAAAAAAATTATTTCTCGTGAAAAAAAATTCCATCTTCGGAATCTACACCGTGTAACTCCAGACTTCACGTCAGTGCTTTAGGTGATTTTTTTTTTCAATAATTCGCTAGAATTTTTTACGGTATCTGTGGTCTTGGAAATGCGATCTCGGCATTTGAAATTCGAATCTACCCTGAAAATTTCAAGCCTTTCAAGTCGTTCCGTTCGAGAGTTATCGTGTATACGGCCGGACGGACGGACAGACTCGAATTTTCCGACGGATTCGTCATCAGTCGAACATAGTCGATTGAGACCATTTTCGGCTCAAAATTCAAGAAATACAGACATCGTGACGAAATGATATAGCCCTCGTGTAAGTAGTAGGAGCGCTCAAAAACGGACGAGGGATATTTTGTGACGACAGTTTGTATAGACTCAAAAAAAGCCTTCGATACCATTGACCACCAAAAACTTGTGAATGAGTTGGAACTACTTGGAATATAAGGACCTGCATTACATCTTGTCAAAACATTCTTCGTAGATATAGTACAATATGTTATGAATAATGGAGCAAATAGTTAAATAAAAGTACGAAAATAACTGCCGTGAAGGCAGGAACTTTTGAGCGCTCGTACGTGCACCTTGTAGGTAGATTCGCATTTTCCAGTTTTAGAAATCAATTGAAGGAATTTTCGACAGCTGTCAGAAAAATTCTGAAACTAAGGCGAAACTCCAGACTTCATGTCAGTGCTTCAGCTGATCGATTTTTTTTCGATAATTCGCTAGAATTTTCTACGGTATCTATGTATCTATGTCTTGGTAATGCGATCTGGACAAAATTTTGCACGTAGTTCGAATACATTATTTCTCAGCTAGGTGCATGATTTCATTCCAATCCGATCAGCAATTTCGAAACTATCAGGAAAAAAATATTTTGAACGGCCATATTTACGGAACCCCTAGTATAATTTTGCTCATTGATGAACGTGACCGCGATCCAAACCCCAGGCCTTTCCATTCAAAAGTTACGATTTTCAATGATTTCTATGGTTCTGGTCATGCGATCTGGACAAAATATTGCTTTAATATATCATTCTGGATTAAAATACAAAATTTCATCTCGATCGAATCCGTAGTTTCGAAATTATCGAGAAAACAAAATTTCAAACGACCCTATTTACGGAACCCCTAGAATAATGTTGCTCATAGATGAACGTGATCACGACATTCGATATCCACACCTATCCTGAAATTTTCAAGTCCTTAGGCGTTCCCGTCCAAAAGTTACAATTTTCCATGGTTTCTATGGTTCTGGTGACGCGATCTGGACAAAATTCCACAAGTTGCTTGAACACCTCATTTTCCATTTGAGTGCAAAATTTCATCTCGATCAAATCTGTAGTTTTCGAGTAATCAGGGAAACAAAACTTTGAACGGCCGTATTTACAGAACCCCTGGTGGAATGTGGCCCATTAACGAACTTAGCTGAGGCATTTGGGAACTGAACCCACACTGAATTTCGAATGAAAATATCGTGAAATATACCGATTTGAATGTAAAAACTAGATGAATACGATTAAATACGCCTCTTTCCGACCATTTCAGAATATTTTCGATCATTTCGAAGTACATGGTTGGGTGACCGATCTGGCGATGAATTCAAACAATCGTGCAAAAGCTCCTGATTCACGTCAATGCTTTTCAATTTCTTCATTGGATCCTCAGTTTCTACACTACCCGAAACGTAATCAGGGAAAATTGCATGAGTTAGAATTTCGATCATTAAGGCTATCTGTCTATCCTATCCTATTGATCTATATTGTAAATAATAAACCAAAAGCGATATCACAGACTTCTTCTTTTACTCTTTTAGTCTTCCAAATATTGTATTCCTACTTCAATAACATACATTACACTGTGGGTGAATTCGTGAACGTGAGCGTGTGGTTCAATCTACTCCGGAGGCTACGTAACGTAATGGTAAATAGTGATGAGGGGTCGTTCGGCCATATGAGCCCCTTCGAACATCGACCAATTAGATCATTTGTTCTTGACCCTACATTTCATTCCGCTTCAGGCTTTATATTCAAATCCCCGAAGAATCTGGTTACAACCCTCTGATTCTGTACCCTTACATCTTCAGTCCACAACTTTTAATCAACATATGGGAAAATTGTTTGTATTATATGTATACTTGCTGGTTCAATACGGCCTCTACAAATTACAGGGTATTATATCTTGATGAAAATCCTTTCTGATGCAAATAGCTTGACAATGAGCCAAGAAGAATCGTTGCCAATTTTAAATATGTCTTTAAATTTCTAACCGGATATATTAAAATAAAATTTGGTCCATAACTTGAGGTCTTCGAAAAAGAGTGGTGGAAGGTTGCAAGAGGATCTATTAAATCGTATTTTACGCTCCCCATCTTTAATACCCGATATGGTCTTTGTTCCGAATTACGAACGAATATTTCTAAACGTTCCAGGTATCTATCAATTTTGACGAATTACGTAATTACCTCGAAATCACTGAAATCGTGTTATAAAGCTGAAATATCTTTTTTTTTCGAACGTGCAGAAACAACGTCATATTTCGACTGAAAGGATCATCGAAAAGTTCTACTTCTCCTCCGCCGTAGGGAAATTTTTTGCTATGTCAACGATGAATTACATTTCCTTACACCGTAGGGAAAAATGTAATAAACTATCAAAATTAATTTTGTGAAACAACCCTAACTAGGCAAACTTTCTATTGATCACTCAATTATAACGATCGTGAATATAAATCTAATCTCCAAATTTTAATGAATTTGAAACCGTTTGGAAAAAAAATTACATATTGCATTCGGAGCAGAAGTGACTTCCCAAGGCTCGCTTTGAATTCGTCTCACTCCTTTTGGCGGGTAAACAGAAGCTCGCCATGAAAAGTGACACTTTTCCTCCTTATGAAATAATATATTATTATAATCTGTATTTCTGACTTCGATTGCTTCATTTTGGACCATTTTTTAGTACATTATCGACGGAATGAATGGAAAATAACGTTAATAATTCCAACACATATTGATGTTAACCTTTTTTCTACAAGCAGTAAACAAACATATTATTTGGTCGTGACACCTTGGGGCGTCATTCGAATAATCTGTTATTCAATATCTGTCGAAAGCCAAGGTTAATCCAGCACAACAAATAGTTAGACTGCGAGTGCGGCCCCTCAAAAGCAACAAAATATGCTTAGGGTGAGACGAAGTTGAAATTGAAAAAAAGCATTCTAATCTCCTTCGGCAATAACAGGAGTATTAGATGCGAAATCAATTGAAAGATATTGCTGGGGCGATCTACATTTTTCTCCGCTCTTAGTATTAATTGAATTTTGCAATTTCGTCACAGAAGATTAATGAGGAGAAAATCATGAGGTTTGGGGTTTCAAGGACACGTGTTTCATTACCAGGGGACCTTGCAGAAATTGAATTTCAACAAAAGATCTTAATGAAAAATAGCTGTGATAAAAGTCATTGGTCTCGGCTATTGCGTCTAATGAAAATTGCATAGGAACCGATGTTCGAAACCATAACTGGGTGATTTTGACTGATGAGTTTAACACCCTCCTTCCTAAGAAATTTGGATCAGCTTTGGTTTGTTTATTCTATGAAAATTAATTCATTCTAGGAAGAAAAATTTGTAAACTCCTCCTAGATTCTGTTTATTTTTCAGTGATATTGTTCATAACTTCCTTTGGGTAAAAATCCGAAAACTTTGTATATATCAGTTGGTGTTTTCATGAAATTCTGACAAAATATCTGACCAATTATGATAAACAAACTCCTTCAAGGTTTAATTCTTATAAGGTGAAAAATAGTGTTGCTTATTTTCAAAGCAATACAGTTTTTTGCTCAACTGTTCAGACACATGACGAGGCATAGTTTTTGTTTTTTATTTCTCGTCGTCATTTTCCGGAGCATTTATCGTAAACTAGGAGAGCTAGTTCCTAAAATCAAATCATATCCGGAATTTAATGATAATAATATTATATTCATGAATTCACATAGATTATAAATGGATTTGGAATATTATAATACTCGGGAAAACTAACATTTTATAATTCATCCAAGTTCTAGATTGTGTTCTGCAGCAACAGTTCTTCAACTTTTTTGTTGAAGTTTTGTACATTGAGTATCCTGATGGTATAAGGCAATTTATCATATAATTAATCCTCCTAGCTCTAGAATCGGACCCTTGAATCAACGGGGCCGTGGTGGAGTGTTTAGCGCGGTCGGCTCGGAATCGGTCTCCTTGATCGGTCCCGGGTTCGAATCCTCCGGTCGGGAAAGAAATTTTCTGACATGAAGCACGGTTCCACCATTCACTGTTGGGTAAACAATTAACAGTGCTGTACCTCAAGTGGCGTAAGGACACAGTAACAAAGCCTACACTGAACACAACCGGGTCTCCAAACTCGTACAAGCTCTGAGCTTCTGATGGGTCCCACAGAGACCTAGGAGAGTCGGGATATAAATAAATAAATAAAAAATAAAAAAAAGGATAATAATAATAATAAAAGTGTCTGCATTTAAATTCTACTATTCACACAGGGCGAAGTCTAGCATTAGAGCTACTCCAATTAACCCTAAAAAAAATTGTTTACTTACAAAATTTCCTATAAAAACAAAATATAAAATTCATTAAAAATTCTGCCTTAGTAATGAATGCCTCTTCAAGCTGGACCTCAATGAGCCCAGGGAGGTCGTGTAGAGAAGCATATTAAGTTAATTGTATAACTTCACAGCGTTGTAAGTGAAAGAACGCTGAAACATGGCTGAACGAAAACTAGGCAACATAAGCTTTCGATGAGATTAAAAAAAAATGTATGCGAGGTGCTGCCTGGCATGCTTTGCAATGCCTCTTTAATTTTTTTTATGGAATTTTCAAGTTTTTAGGTCGTTCCGTTCGAGAGTTATCGTGCTTACGGTCGGACGGATAGACTTGAAAGAAGATCTAGTATTTACCTCTCATACGAATGAATGTTTCGTGGATTTCTAGATATCTGTCAGTTCTGACGAATGCGAAATTACCTCGTGAATCGCTGAAAATGTGAAAAATACATAATATAATGAGGCTGGGCAATCGTTACTTACCTGTAATTGTTGCTTGAATTGCTTATTTTTTTTGGCGATTTCAGCAGCAGCTTCAGCGCTTTTTCATACAACAATACTTCCATACAAAATACATTCTTCAAATCTATTCATTACATTGGTGCGAAAATTCTTGATGGCATAAGCCAGATGTTTATTATCTTTTTTTATTCTCTGGATCTCCGTTTCAGATCTTGTTAGTTGTGAGTAGTTGAATAATGGTGTCCAAGAGGAATTATTAACACGCCCCATCTGAAAACATGATTCGAGTAGGAAATTTGTAATCGTTAATTATGTTTTGCACAGAGCTTAGCCTTTTGATATTTCACAAAGAGGATTACTTTGTCCTTTCCTTCCTGAACTGTACTAATTAGAACATGGCCAACTTTAACTTCTCCTTTGGACCAAAGAAAATATTTCGTTCGGGCTTTCGTGTTTGTATCCGGCTTCTCTTCACCTTTATATTTGAAACAAGTTCCAATACAAGTTGCAAACTGTGCAACGAGATTGAGTTGGTTGTTTGCCATCAAGTTTTCGATATTCCTGATAGTTAAATTGAGGTCCTCTTCAATTTGAAAAGTGCCAAATTCAATCATTCGCAAGATGCACATTTGGACAGTCTAAGTTATGACAATCTTAACCATGCCGAGCTTTTTATGGAATGACTATTCCAATCTACCCTTTAGCTTGGATTGTTTCGATCCTAAATTTTTTTCGAAGGGGTAACTTCTCGCGTTGAACGATGTTTGATAGGGGCCAAACTATTGAATCACGTCACCGACATGCTAATATGCCATACTGCGCCAGAATGTCAGATCACGCACAATGAAAGACTCCGTAGTTATAGCGTGTAACCAAATATATTAAATACTCAAAAATTACTCAACACGTGTTGGCCGCAGAACCCTGAAAATAGGCGAAACTATGTAACACACGTGTCCCGTTTTGAATCACCAAAATCGGTCGAAAGCATCTTGGAGGGATTGATGAGGCATTTTAAATGAAGATGGGCGAAAATCACCTATCAAATCTCGAAAAAACTAGGAACTGAACCCACTCTGAGAATTTCAAGCCTCTAGGTCGTTCCGTTCGAGAGTTATCGTGCTTACGGTCAGACGGCCGGTCGGCCGGACAGACTGGCATTTTTCAACGAATTTGTCATCAATGAGACGAACCTTGTGGATTGAGACCATTTTCCGCTCAAAATTCGAAAAATACAGACATCGTGACGAAATGATATAGCCCTCGTGTAAGTAGAATGAGCGCTCAAAAATCAACAATTTTTATGGCCATGAACATCATCGAAGCTCGGTCCATTTTCATATATTCCGTCGATGATAAGCTCAAAAACCCAATAGAGAAGACATATGGGTAGAAACGATTTTCTAGCCTCATAATGTATTCTTAACATTTTCAGCGATTTACCTACTTTGTAAATTCGTTTATACATATTTCGAAGGACATACCCTATCTGAAATGAGGTAAATACGATTATCTAGGATTACCTTCTTTCACGGCTTGAAGCCTTTTGTAGATTTCAGACGATTTTTATGAAGGTCTGAGCGGAATTTCAAAATTGAGAAAATATATCTGAACTTTTCCATTCTATTCGTCCGCAGTGAAACACTTTTTCAAGATAGAAGCCTCACATGCGCTAGTGTAATGAATGAACTCTTCCTTATAACCCCTTTTTTGTGTTATCTCAGAACAGTAACAGGGCATGTAACTATACCTGGCAGAAGAAAAACAATTATTTTCGTGACGAATTACATCAGCTAAGAAATCGATGACGGCCAGAAAGAACGCGTGCTTCTAGAAATCGGGATAGGCGCATATTCTCCAACCTTGTATAAAGAATTTGGCAGAATACTGAAATATATAATTCGGTACTGAGAATTCTGGAGGGGTTTATACTCTCACGAACAAAATAAATGTCGATGGAATTTTCTGGTTACTTATAAATAAAGTATAGAACTAGAATTAAAACAGTGACAACCATTTCCAGTTCGAGCTTCCAGCTATTTACGTTCGACTTCACATGTCTCATTTGACATGTTCAAAATTAACACTTTACCTCAAACAGAAAATGGAGATTAATGAATACATAACTAGAAATTAACATAATTAATTATATTCGTTTCTGATATTGTCCCTCAAGTAAAACAAGACTCTATGCCCGTTGTTTCCAAGCTAACGAAACTCCAATCCTGAGTTCAATTTCCTTTGTTTTCTTGAACCATTAACAGAACCTCAATAAACATGGAAAACTCCGCTTCTGGCTCAAATCCTCATACATCCATTTCCTTGTTTATTTCTGTTTCTTCACAATGTATTTCGACTCTTTCCGCTTGATATCTCATATATATTCTCTTCCTGTCTAGAAATCAACGTGGAGAACGTGATTGAAAACTGCTTTCCGAAAGCCGGCATCAGAGGAAAATAACAAAGTGGAAATAAATAACAATTAACTTCAGCTTAAATACATTCTCCACTGCCGATTCACGAATTTCAATCTACGTGTATCGGCTTTATCGTCCTAGCGCCGTAAAAGAAAATTAGTTTTTCCTCTAATTACAGGAAATCTTCGAAGACGAAATAAGTTGAGGCAGGGCATTCAGGAAACCCGAGCTTCGATTAACGAAATAACAATGAGGTTTCACGTGAAAAAGAGAATTCAATAGGATGGGTGTAGATGAGGGAAAGCTTTTTTTGGCCCTAGACTTTTGAACAGAATTCATGTATTAGACTCAAAATAATCTAGTGGACTGTTGAAATTCTGAAAGGTTCGAACCGGATTTTAGAAGAATATAAAAAATTCCCAAAACTAACAGCTACGCACGAAGGATTATTTTGACTTAACTTTATTGGTTTGCAGTGTATGCGCTTCTTTATGGCTTAGGTTAACTGTTGCTCATTTCGCTGTGACGAACACCAACAACTGGTGTCGACTGGTCCTGCCCGCTTATGGTTCATTGGTTCCTACTGTAGATAACGGTCACCGCACAGGATGTTCTCTATTACTACTGGTAGTTCTTTTTAGGACTTTTTTTGGGAAATAGAGAAAAAATAATTCTGAACGTTTTTCGGCTCGAATGCTAGTACTATAATTTTTGAATGTCAACGAAAATGAAGGAACTTAATATACTTGGCTCATTTATTTTTGTTACATCACAATAGTGAATTTTCACTTGGAAAATTGTCATTCACGAAATATATGATAGAACTAGTACTTCAGAGGTAATCAGGTTTCAGTTTATTATTTAAAATGAAAAACCTTATTTTATTTGAAGAAATTCCACGGTTTTCAGATGTAGAATCCGAAAATTCGTCCAGACATCTACAATTTTTTTTCGGAAACTTTAAAAGCTGTTTGCATCGAATTTCAGATAGGGATATGTTGTTTCGTTGGATCGATTGACCTAGCTCTTATCAAATTTGACGAAATTTATTGCCACAAAGCTATATGACGCCCGGACAGATGTTGGAAGAATCTTTGTCGAAATTATAATTGTTTCGCGAAGATCTATTTTCCATCAAAATGTGGATATTTCCATGTAGAAATGAAAAAACCCCATGAAAGCACTGACATAATGTCCGGCGCTCTTGCGCGCTTATTTAAATTGATCTCTTCAGAGCGGTCATCCATCCAGGTACTGAACCCACACGACGCTGTTCGGCTCGAAGTCTTATCAAAATCCGTGTGACAAATTATGTCATTTTATAAAATCGACGCTGGAGATTAAATCACAGAATTTTATGGATTGTATCAAATATCTGAACTAAAATATTCGTATAGTGTTTCATCCTCACAAAATGTCTTTAAATAAACCTTCGTATCATTATCTTACGACTAACAAGAAAGTTTCAATATAATCCGATCCGTAATTTTCGAATTGTTGGGAAAAAATATTCAGATTGCTATATCTACAAATTTTTGTCTACTTACCTCATACATACCCGAAAATTTAAAAACTCTAGACGTTTTCTTTCTTATAGTTTGGTATTCTAACATGCTAGCCGGACAGATGGACATAATCAAATGTAACCACGAATATTTCATTACTAACTTGATCGCTTGAGACCAATTCCGGCCCAAAATAACGCAAGATCGATAATGGACATTTCATATGAGACTCTTGTTTCTGATATGATCCACGAAATACCTGTGTTTCTTTTGTAGCTCAATTTTAGGAAAACCTGTATATGAAAAATTTACGAAAAGCACTGCCGTGAAGGCAGGAGCTTTTGAGCGCTCGTACATCCACCTTGTAGGTAGATTCGCATTTTCCAGTTTTGGAAACCAACTGACGAAATTTTTGACAGCTGTCAAACAAATTTTCAAACTAAGGCGATAATTCAGACTTCAAGTCAGTGCTTTAGGTAACCAATTTTTTTTTCGATAATTCGCCAAAAATTTTCTACGGTATCTATGGTCTTGGTGATGCGATCTGGACAAAATTTCGCACGTAGTTTGAATACATTATTCCTCAGCTAGGTGCAAAATTCATTCCAATAAAATCGGTAGTTCCGAAATTATCAGGAACAGAATATTTTGAACGGCCGTATTTATGGAACCCCTAGTCTAATTTTGCTCATTGATGAACGTGACCGTGAAATTCGTTATCCAAACCCACCCAGAAAATTTCAAGTTCCTAGGCCTTTTCCTTCGGTAGTTATAATTTTCTTCGGTTCCTATGGTTCTGGTCATGCGATCTGGACAAAATTTTGCTTTAATATGTCATTCTCGTTTAAAACACAAGATTTTATCTCGATCGAATCCGTAGTTTCGAAATTATCGAGAAAACGAAATTTCGAACGACCGTATTTACGGAACGCCTAGTATAATTCTGCTCATTGATGAACGTGAATGCCACATTTCAGATCTTCACCTACCTGAAAATTTCAAGTCCCTAGGCCTTTCCGTTCGAAAGTTATGATTTTCTATGGTTTCTATGGTTCTGGTCATGCGATCTAGGAAAATGTAGCTTGAATATATCATTATCTATAAGTATACAAAATTTCGTCAAGATCGAATCTGTAGTTTGGAAATTATCAAGAAAACTAAATTTCAAACGACCATATTCACGGAACCCCTAGTATAATTCTGCTCATAGATGAAAGTGATCACGACAATCGAGATCCACACCTATCCTGAAAATTTCAAGTCCCTAGGCGTTTCCGTTCGAAAGTTACAATTTTCTATGGTTTCTATGGTTCTGGTAATGCGAGCTAAACAAAATTTTGCACGTAGCTTGAGCACCTTATTCTCCATTAGAGTGCATAATTTCATCTCGATCGAATCTGTAGTTTCAAAGTAATCAGGAAAACAAAATTTCGAGCGGCCATATTTACGGAACCCTTTGGCAGATTTTGCCCAATAACGAACTCAACCTCGGCATTCGCGATTCGAACCTACCCTGAAAATTTCAAGTTTCTAGGACATTCCGTTCGAGAGTTATCGTGTATACGGACGGACAGACTCGAATTTTCCGACGGATTCGTCATTAGTGAGTCGAACATAGTCGTTTGAGACCATTTTCGGCTCAAAATTCGAAAAATACAGACATCGTGACGAAATGATATAGCCCTCGTGTAAGTAGTACGAGCGCTCAAAAAGTCCCATATAATGGTTATCCGGCTCCAGAAAGCTTAAGTTTTGAAATGCATAGGGTCTTGTATTTTTACGTAATAGCAACAAAAATTATTTGTTTGGATGGAACAACTACATATTATATATTCTGTGTCACTGAAACGGTCTCTTCTTCCTCTACTCAGCCTAATTTTTTTCAGTTATAATGTGCCATTGTCAAGTTATTGAATTTAAAGAAAATATAAGGGGTAAAATTAATGAAATATCTACTGTAATGAAGCTTCAAAGATCTTAATTATGTCAGGTGAAGTGATGTAGAGGACACCGAAAACGGTTAGGGACAGCATATAACATGTTGGTAGGTATACTCGGACAGATACTTGCATATAGAATGCGGAGACTATACATTTCGTCGTCGGATTCGGAGCTGGGCTGCGATGGACTAGTGAGTAGTCGTAGAATTCTGCATTCGCATCAATATCAGAGTCCACAAAAATCATCACCTTTCTTTTGGACGAAGAGAAACGGTTGTTTGATTCTTCGATTTCAACTACCTTCGAATATACCCCGCAGAATAACAATCCGGCAATGTGAACGATCGAATACCCCGTTCTATTCCCAAGCCGACAGAAGGAATATTATTCCTTTTCTAATTTCCACCGTGGCAACCGAGAATAGAATGCTCAATCTTTCCCTATTCCTCGCATTCTCCACGAAATCGTGCTTCTAGACCACGTCATTCATCCAAACTGCGTCAGGTTTGTTTTTCCGGGTTCCGTACGAACTTTATTGGCTGGAATTCCACACAAAAGCCTTTCAATAACGCGGAGTGGAAAGTCCGTTCTTCTTAGGCGAACGCCAGCTGTTGCCTGACGTTTGTGGAGATCGATCGCGGGATGGGAATTTCTCCTCAGATTTATACGTTTCCTATGAATTTTCTCGTTTTGATGAATATTTTGTCGATTAGGTTGATGCGAAGGATCGTTCGAATGTCACACCTAGAAGACACTCTGTTATGTTTGCACTTGACATTTTTTAACTGACATGAGCTACTTGGTGGGCTTGTGCAGCACAAAATAACAAACATCACGTAACGAATAAAAATAAGAAAATCTCGTTTAATTAAGGTAGACGGTCAAAAGTGGACCAACTTCTCACTTGTTATTTGTTAATTGATCCTCTTTGCCTGACTGCATAGTAACTGCCACTAAAAAATAAGAACTTCAACTGAAACTTGATATTTGTTACGTGATATCTGTTATTTTGAGCTGCATAAATCCTCACTTCAGCAGTGATATTTGCTTTTTTTTAAAATACATACATATCTTTTTTAACAATTGAAGGAAAAAAGACGATGAATTGAAATAAGCGAGCAATAGCTTCGATTAAAAAAAAATCAAGTCAAAATAAGTTTGAGCCAGACTTTTCCCTACCGTTTTCTACGCTGAAAAAGTTTGAAACATGTGAAGAACATTGAACGTTAACTCTCAACGAACAGTGCAGCTGTTCTGAGTCGGATTGGAATATCTCCGACAATTTTTTTCTGCTATCGCCTTTTACTTTTTCAGATTTGATTTTCGGGTGACTAAGAGAAGTCTCTCGTTAGTGAAATTGAAGAGCAAGAAGAAAATTTGTTCTTGATGAAAAAGAAGCCCTTCAATATGAACATGACAATTTATTCTGTCGACAAATGCAGAACCAATCACTAAATTTGTATTCACGTAACAAGTTGAATAGACGTTAGAGTCATGGATATCGCACCCGTCGTAGAATAAGGAGACAACTCAAAAAAGGTCCATTTTGTGTTAGTGACGGTATTGAACTCAAATTTTTTGGAAAAACTGTAGAATATTCCACCACGACGGAAAAAATCGCATTAATTGAATATTGGGTGCTATAGTTACAATGTTCGAATAGATTGCTGCAGTAATAACGAATGTTCAGCGTGTTAAATTGAGTAAATACACAAAAGTATAAAACGAAAACTTCAGTAAACCAAAACTTCAAATACGATTTCCCAACTAAATCGATTTTTGAGTTATCTCCTTATTCTACGACGGGTGCGATATCTTGAATTGCTTCGACGACTCAACAGTGAGCCAGATGACTAAAAACATTTTTAAGAATGGATGAACAACTGTTTCAACACCTAGTTGCACTCGTTTCACCATTTATAATAAAAGGTGATACGATTATGAGGAAAGCCATTTCACCAGCGGACCAACTTGCAGTCACATTAAGATTTCTAGCAACTGGCATAAACTTTGAAGATTTGAAATTTTCGTCTTACATGGGTACAACAACCATGAATAAATTTCCTTTCATCTTCTTTTTTATCTTGTAAACACTTCTTTCGCTTCTTTCCTCTATCATTTTCCATCTTAAAAGGCGTAGAAAAACCAAAAACTATACAAGCACCCTGCCCAGCGTCTGTAGAATGACTCATTTTCTATTGCACAATATTGTGTAATCCCCTCACACGGTCTTTAATATTGAAAGCACCTCAATATATTGAAGGGACTTCAATAAAAATCAAACGGATTTTATTTCTTTCAATAATATTGCCATTAATATTATTCCATATCAAACAATCTCGTCCTTGCAGTTAACTATAGGAAAGGGGTTCTTGGCTTGAGGACTGCTTGTGGGGTGAATAATACACTCTCTTTGAACTGTCGTTGACCGAATTGTCCTGAAGAAGATCCCAAAAAGGATCGAAACGTTGACAGTTCAAAGAGAGTGTATTATTCACCCCACAAGCAGTCCTCAAGCCAAGAACCCCTTTCCTATAATTAATATTATTGTTTCAATATCATCCTTACACGTTCAATATATTGATCGATATCGATATTGCTTTGTAAGGAGGATATTGAAACAATAATATTGAAGGCAATAATATTGGAATAAATAAAATATATTGCGTCAATATTATTGCTTCAATAATATTGACCGTGTAAGTTTTTTATGCATCTCGTTAGAGGTTTTGCTCGACAACGGTAAGAATAAAAGAACTAAGTGTTTTTGAATTTGAAGCGCTTTTTTTTGAAAAAAAACTGTAAACACTTGCTAGTAAATAGGCAGAACATCGACCAAATGACAGTTATGGTAGTAGCGGCAGCCATGTCGAACAAGTATTATAAAAATATTGCTCTGTTTTTCTTCGTTTTATTAACTTATTTCAGCTATTTTTTGTGCTCGGTAGACATAGACATAAGGTCTCAAGTAGATTAGAAGATGCGGACTCATAGGAAGGCCGGCAGGCAGACCCGATTTAACGCCGATGAATTTTTATGTGAGGGGTCATATGAAAATCCTAGTACACGACCAAATGAGGCCGATCGCAGATGTCGATATTTTGAGACAAAAGATTATTGTTGAGGAAAAGGGGCGGAAGAACTTCTGTCGTGAAAAGTAATTTAAAAAAAATTATGAGAATTTGTGAAAGAAATGACGAACATGAATTATAAAAATATTGCTGTGTTTATTTTGTTTTATTCACCTCAAAATAAAAATGTACCCTCTACAACTGTTATTTGGTCAATGTTTTGCCTATTTAACAGCAAGTTTTATATCTTTTCGAATAGCTGAAGAAACGCAGAAGTGTTCGAACTTATTCGCAGAATAAGTTTCGTCAAGTTTTTTTCAAAAAAGCGCTTCTTACTCGAACCGTTGTCGATCAGTCTTATTGAGCTGTTAGTAGTAGGTTCAGTTTCTGTTGATAATTTTCACCAACTGACATGCCCTCTAACTAGATAAATAGAAAAAAACGGCCCCTAGCAGCTTCAATTCGAAAAAAAACGATAAAAATTCCGGAAAATAAAGGTTTTTGAGCGCTCGTACAACTTACACGAGGGCTATATCATTTCGTCACGATGTCTGTATTTTTCGAATTTTGAGCCGAAAATGGTCTCAATCGACTATGTTCGACTCACTGATGACGAATCCGTCGGAAAATTCGAGTCTGTCCGTCCGTCCGGCCGTCCGGCCGTAAGCACGATAACTCTCGAACGGAATAACCTAGAGACTTGAAATTTTCAGTGTGGGTTCAGTTCCCGAATGACTCGGTTGAGTTCGTTAATGGGCCAAATTCCACCAGGGGTTCCGTAAATATGGCTATTCAAAGTTTTGTTCCCCTGATTACTTGAAAACTACAGATTCGATCAAGATGAAATTTGGCACTCAAATAGAGAATGAGGTGTTCAAGCTACATGTGACATTTTGTCCAGATCACATGACCAGAACCATAGAAACCATAGAAAATTGTAACTTTTGAACGGAAAGGCCTAGGGACTTGAAATTTTCAGGATAGGTGTGGATTTCGAATTTCGTGATCACGTTCATCTATGAGCAACTTTATACTAGGGGTTCCGTAAATATGGCAGTTTGAAATTTAGTTTTCTTGATAATTTCAAAACTACAGATTCGATCGTGACGAAATTTTGTATACTTATGGAGAATGATATATTCAAGCTACATTTCTCCAGATCACATGACCAGAACCATAGAAACCATAGAAAATCATAACTTTCGAACGGAAAGGCCTAAGGACTTGAAATTTTCAGGATAGGTGTGGATCTCGATTGTCGTGATCACTTTCATCTATGAGCAAAATTATACCAGGGGTTCCGTAAATACACTCGTTTGAAATTTTGGTTTCTCGATAATTTCGAAACTACGGATTCGATCGAGATGAAATTCTGTATTTTAATCGAGAATAATATATTAAAACAATATTTTGTCCAGATCTCATGACCAGAACCATAGAAACCATAGAAAATTGTAACTTTCGAACGGAAAGGCCTAGGAACTTGAAATTCTCAGGGTGGGTTTGGATCGCGAATATCGCGGTCATGTTCATCAATGAGCAAAATTAGACTATGGTTTCCGTAAATATGGCCGTTCAAAATATTTTTTTGCTGATAGTTCCGAGAATACTGAGCGGATTTGGATGAAATTTTCCCCTTTGCTGAGTAATAATGGATTCAAACTACGTGCAAAATTTTGACCAGATCGCACCACCAAGACCATAGATACCGTAGAAAATTATAGCGAATTATCGAAAAAAAATTGATCAGCTGAAGCACTGACATGAAGTCTGGAGTTTCGCCTAAGTTTCAGAATTTTTTTGACAGCTGTCGAAAATTCCTTCAATTGATTTCTGAAACTGGAAAATCCGAATCTACCTACAAGGTGCATGTACGAGCGCTCAAAAGCTCCTGCCTTCACGGCAGTGCTTTTCGTAATTTTTCAATTAATTTTCAAAACCCAATTTATCCTCATTCGGACACCATAGTATAGAACCAAATCTATCAGAAATGAACTGAATAATAACGTCCTTCAATATTCAGTACGACTCTCCCTGTAACCCTGTATATTCGCGCAAATTGAACAACGACATTTAACTTCCTCCATTCACACCGAAGGGTGAATGGCTCCTCCATGTGAACAATACCAAGTAGTTTGGTTTCAAATTCAGCCATTCAGCCTCTATACAACATATATGCTCTATTGCAAAATAAAGAGGAAGTAGAGTGTTGCGCTAGGTGTTGATTTCGAAACGTTTAATTTTATCGGCTTTTGTTGGGGCTGCTAATGGTTAAATGACCTTCCCCCGCTTCCTTGTCCGTTAGGGTAGTTCGAGAGTTTCTAATAATGGTTTTCAGCTGAATGTATAACGAATTGATGAATGATCATGGTCAGACTTAATGATGAGCAGCAAATTACCCATTGTTTCAAATGGAACAAAAAATCTGTTGATACTAATAGAATTCGATCCCTGCGGAAGTTCCATTGCTTTAGTTTGAGGTAATACCGGACGAACAGAAACTTCAAGGTACTTGAGGTACTTTAGATATGGAGTGAAGTAGTCAAATTGACCATATCCGATAAGAAACTTTGAGGTGATTTGGCATTTGAGTTTCATAACTCTGTCAATTTTTTTCGAAATTCTTATCTATTAATTTAAGATCATTATATCTGATTCAATTGTTTTACCCCAGAATAATGAGTTCTGAAAAGCTTCACTAAATTGGTGTCATCTGATATCTAGTATCGAATTTGAACTAAATTCCAGCCAGAGAGGCAAACGGAAGAATATCAAATGTGTTAACAAATCGATTCTGATCTGATAGGATCCATTGTTTTTCAACAAGTGACAGGGCAATTAGAACAGCCGATCAATCTAGATAATATTCGTAAATGAGTCCCTGTTTCAAGTCAAACGTTAGTGGTATAACTTAGGTTTGAATGTTTCAATCGGTTTATCGTTGTTATACCCACTTCATTGAGTTTATATTATTTTTTTGTTCAAAGCTTCTCCGTAAAAGGTATTAGTTTTTTACTTCAGTTGGTATATTACTTCAAATTCTGTTCGAATTCCTGTTTGAAATCAAACGTTCCATTAACCACTTGTAACTGTGATATAGGTACTGGTAACTTAGATTTAATGTTTCATTCGGTGTATTGTTCTTATATCAACGTCATTGAGTTTATATGATTCATTGTTGAAGCTTCTTCGTTAATGGTATTGGTTCTTTAATTTCGTTGTTTGGTTTTTTTGAATTCTATCAGCTACTGCTTTAATTTTCTTTATACATTTTCAATATCGCCAGATCAAAGTTTACCTAATTGTGTTTTTTATTTCGATGTTCATAGACAAGATGGCTTTTTGGTTCAAATAAATGAAAAAAACACGTTTTATCTATTTTTTTTTATTTTGTATTGAATCCAATGAAAATTATATTAATATTGAATACCTACTGAGATATTTATTATAAGTAATACATGATATGATCTCTCAGGTCAACTGTTTGAGATTGATGAGTTCCGAGGAGGATGGCATTTATTTCTTTTCAAATTCTGATATGGTCAGTTTCAAGTAATTGGAAATTTGTATTATAGATATACGTCAATAGTTTCCATTTTTGCTCGCTTGTGAAAAAAAACTTGTTTATGGGACTTCAATTATTCTGGTTTGGTTCACAGAATGTTGTTCGTTTCATAATCTTCGGTTCGATACTATCGCTACAATGTCACCTCATGTCAAATCATAATGTTTCTTAATTAATTATGGGTGATCACTCTTGCGATGAAACGCGCAAAAGCTCCCGACTTCACGTCAGTGTTTCATTTGTTTTTTTTTCAATTGTAAATTCCGAAGATGAGGGCTATCCAAATATCACCCTACTCTATCAAGGGTTTTAAGGGTTCACGACAAACAAAACGGTTTGTTCTGAATTGATGCGATCAAGTGTGAATAATTTCCACTGCTCGGTGGTTTCATTGGCCTAATGGAATAAAACATATCAATACAATAATAAACGAGGGGAAAAATAAAATCCTGCCTGCTGGAACTATTCCTTCTTTCAGAATTGCCTATCCAGCAAATAGCATTGTATTTCCACTGGTGTACGTGAGTTGAATAAATCAATGGTTTATATTGAAAAGATATTCACATTATTTGACTACGATGTACGGTACCTATATTTGTGATCGGATGTGTGGTCGAAGAACAATGCAGACTAAATCTTCCAGTATTGAGCAAATCTTGAATAGCATTTTTTGAGCACTCGTACTACTAACACGAGGGCTATATCATTTCGTCACAATGTCTGTATTTTGCGAATTTTGAGCCGAAAATGGTCTCAATCCACTATGTTCAACTCACTGATGACGAATCCGTCGAAAAACTCGAGTCTGTCCAACCGTATATGCGATAACTCTCGAACGGAACGTCCTAGAAACTTGAAATTTTCAGGATAGGTTCTTATCTCGAATGACGCGGTTGAGTTCGTTATCGGGCAAAATTCGCCTAGGGGTTCCGTAAATATGGCCGCCTGAAATTTTGTTCTCCTGATTACTTTGAAACTACAGATTCGATCGAGGTGAAATTTTGCAATCATATGGAGAATTAAGTGTTAAAGCTACATGCAAAATGTTGTCCAGCTCGCATGACCAGAACCATAGAAACCATATAAAATTATAACTTTGTAATGAAAAGGCCTAGGGACTTGAAATTTTCAGAATAGGTGTGGATCTCGAATGTTGCGGTCGAGTTCATCAATGAGCAAAATTAGACTAGGGGTTCCGTTGGAAATTCAGTTTTCTTGATAATTTCACAACTAAGGATTCGATCGTCACGAAATTTTGTATTTAAATTGAGAATGATATATTCGAGCTACATTTTCTCCAGATCGCATGATTAGAACCATAGAAACCATAGAAAATTATAACTTTTGATTGGAAAGGCCAAGGGACTTGAAATTTTCAGGGTATGTTCGGATCGCGAATTTCGCGATCACATTCAACGAGCAAAATTAGACTTAGGATTCCGTAAATACGGCAGTTCACAGTATTTTTTTCCTGATAATTTCGAAAATACTCATTGGATTGGAATGAAACCTCGCACATAGATGAAGAATAATGTATTCAAACTACGTGGGAAATTTTGTCCAGATCGAATTACCAAGACCATAGATACCATAGAAAATTCTAGCGAATTATCGAAAAAAGACGTGAAGTCTGGATTTTTGCCTTGGTTTGAAATTTTCTTTGACAGCTGTCGAAATCTTTTCAATTAGTTTCTAAAACTGGAGAATGCGAACCTACCTACAAGGTGGATGAACGAGCGCTCACAAGCTCCTGACTTCACGGCAGTGCTTTTCGTCATTTTTCAGCTATATTCCCATTATTGTAGTCCGATATTTGGTTTTAGTAAATTAAAAAAAGTCAAATTCTGAAAATTCATTTATGAAAACACTACAAATTTGACAAGAAAAAAATTCATTTGTATTGTGTGAAAGATTTTCGCCCCACAGAGCGTTCCAACTTGCTATGCCAATATGATATTACATATATTCCATGACACATGCCCACTGGATTAATCGAGGTGTTGCAGATTGGAATATAATACACCAATTGATATTTTCAAAATTTCATTACTCATTCAACTATTAGAATAAAAGCTCCACCTTGAGGAATTTTCGACAGATCAACCTCATAGCACTTCACCTTTTGAATTTCATGATTTATATTGCTTATATTTTCCGAAATTTATTTTTTTCACATTTGAACTCTCGATATTGAGCTGTTGGATTTCATGGAGCTGATTTAGTGCGAGCAAGATCAATACAAGATGGATTTTGTACATAATTTCATGTATCATCTATTATATAGTTTCAGAGGAGAGCTAGCTAGCTCATATTTGGCATCATCTCGAAGTTATTTGACCATATTCCATACAAAATTAACAAAGTTGTTCTTTTAAATTTTACTAAATTCGATTTTTACTTCTATTCAAGTCAAAATAAAATTTCAGTCTAACCTCGGATCTCGCTATTTTTTTCCAACTGTCATGTTGAATATGTTTTCCCTCGATACTTAACATCTGATAGAATTCAAATATGAAAAAAACAAAATTGTGGCTTTCGAAATTTCAAAAATGAATTTCTTGAATCGCGAACCTCAACTTCGAGAGCGAATGGAAAGAAGAATACAAATGGAATAAGTTATTCGGCTCTTGACAACATATTTGGCAATTGCTCTTCCGTTCGATGAACCGAAAGGCAATTTATGTTGCATATATGTTATTTGGCGAATAAAATATTGTGAAAGGAAATGCATATGGCGGACTAGGGAATTGAAAACAAAATGATGTGAAATTTTTATTTATGCATTAATTATGATTGGCTATTGCGTTCGAAATGAGAACCGCCGCTTATGATATAAAGCCGGTATCTTTCTCGCTTCCTGTGTTAGTAAAGGATCTCACAAACCAACGCGATAAATTCGCGGCGCATTCGTGACGGATATTATCGCCGAATATTCGTTGACAAAATCTAAACGACAAAAACTGCGCCCGTCTGAAGTTTGCAGATCGGATACGATGCGAACATTCGCAAGCGGCAAGATCCTTTACTCCTAACCACATTTCAGCTTTCATTACTAATGCTGCATTATTGATTTAGACCTCTTCTTTTCAATTCATATTTGTGGGATGTCTCTGCCTCTTCTTCTGAAAAATGCATGATATCGCACTAGCTTTCTGTCATTTTGATTTTCGAAGCATATAAAGTAACCCCTCTGCAGATTTAGAAATTCTAAAAAATTAATTTTTTGAGTGGCAATCTTGTCGTTCCCCGAATACGATCGAGGTTTCGTCTTTTTATTCGAATAGTCATCAAAAATATGGAAAATTGAGCGTACTTTTCGGTAGTACTTTCTTGAAAATAAATTCAATGCTAAATAATTAGTAGTTAAACTAGATCCTTCTTCAAATTTAAAAGCCCATTTGGATGATTTACGTCTAATGTTGAATACAAGAAATAATTCTGCTTTGTTCTTGTTCATGATCTATAGTGAAGAGGTATCGCAGGGATTTGAACAAATGATTAAAGTTCTTATAACTTCGTCGACGTTTCGGAGCCATCGGCTCATTTGTCAAGACTGGAATATTTATTGGGCTCATACGGATACATAAAATAACTGTACATGTATTACCTCGTTATACAGGGTGTTAGGTAAACATGCGGCAAAAATTCAAGAGGTTATTCCTTGGACTATTTTAAGGATATTTTATCCTTTGATTTTTTTTGAAAAAGAGCTTCGTTGCGAAGATAAAGGGCGAAAAACATTTTCAACGAATCCAATTCTGTACGAAGTGATCCCATATTCAAAGTGAGAAAAACAAATTTACTGCATTCTATGTGCTCTGTGGTATAACCCACGCCTCCGAGGTAGATAGTTCTTTACGCCATTATTTTATTTTGTGCGTTTTAACATAATTGACGTGTAAACAATCGTTAGCGAAGTCCTCTATCATGGCTCGCTATACGAATGCCGATAGAAAAATTATGAAAAGCACTGCCGTGAAGTCAGCAGCTTTTGAGCGCTCGTTCATGCACCTTGTAGATTCGCGTTTTCCAGTTTTAGAAACAAATCCGAAAAAATTTTGACAACCGTCAGAAATTTTTTCAAACTAAGGCAAGACTTCACTTCAGTGCTAAGTGATCAATTTGGTTTTCGATGATTCGCTGGAATTTTCTACGGTATCTATGAAATCTGGCATCTCGAATTTTGGATGAGAATATAGCGAAATATATCGATATAGAGGCGAATAAATACGCCCCTCTTCGATTAATCTCTCGCACTGACGATGAATTTGAATATAATATATAATATAAGTTCCTGACTTTACGTCAGTGCTTTTGGCGAATTTCTCTTATAATTTTCCCGAATCGAGGAGGATAGTCTTGCGAAACAAGTGTAGTAGAAACCTGCAGTTAACAAGAATCCTGAATCATAATTTTTTTATAATAACTCTTCTCACATTTTACATTCGTATGTTCGTTTCACGTGAGTGGATTCTTCAGTACCACATTTCTAGAAATTTGTTATTTATGGTGATGAATTGGTTCGATCAAGAAAAAATATAGAATTTGCGCTGGTTCCATTTCATCTAGACAATTTATTGTTGCAAATATATAATTTCCTGAATTAATCGACATTCGCACAATGCCTGCTACGACTACCGTTTATCATATGCCCATTTATTAGCTACGGTATTGTCGAACGTACCCAGAGATTGATGCGACAACCAGGATTGTATCGGTGACACATGTTTGGGGGTCTGGGCTACATCAAATTTTCACACTACATAAGGTTTCACATCGATATTTCCAAAATTGAAGAATATATTTCTGGCAATAAAGTTGAAGAAAGTTCGGTGAAGGGTCCTTTCTCTGGAATTATGGGTTGAGTGAAGTAAAAATAGCTTTGGACGACGAAACCTTTACTTTCATACTTTGGATAGGACGTTGAGGGAGGAAAATCTTATTACTTATTACTTGATAATTATTATTGGCAACTGATAGGAAGCCAGACGCGAGCTTCTTTCTCCTTCTCTTCAATTTGGTCTTCATCTCACACTTTCAATTATCCAAAATTTGATTTACAACGCGAATTCGTATTTTTCGTTGACGCCTCAAATTTTGACTCGCCTACATGTTTTCTCAAAATGCTTGTTCCTCCCTTGTGTCTTTCTCAATATTCGGTCGATTATGTCTTCTGTGTTCTCGCTTCTCCTTTTTCTTTAATGTCGCCTCTCCTTCGATTTCTTGAAACTTCTGCGGCATTCAGTAGTAATTCTTCGCCTTCTTCATCGAGAAACAAGCCTTATTGACAGCGGCCATTAACACCTTTATCTTAAATAATAATAAAATGGCCTTATTGGTCATGCTGATGGCGGGTTTTGTCCACTTCGATAGTCTCTCTACAGTTACACCTCATGTCAACTCAAAATGATTATAGAGCATCAAACTACATTTCAGTTTTTGACAGTTGGGAATGGGGAAAAGTAAATATTTTGAATAGGCCCATAATAAGATTTTTCAGGATTTCAGAATTTTACGTGAAATTTGTCGAAATCTTAGATATCGAATTTCTCATCGTGGAATATGGTTGAAAACGATTAAACACGTATCCTTCCGATGATTTCGAAGCATATACCTGCATTTTCGATCATTTCGATGTAATAGGATGGGTGACCGCTCTGGCGATTAATTTAAACAAGCGCACAAAAATTTCTGATTTCACGTCAGTTTTCAAATTTTTATTCAGTTATTACCACTTGATGGTCCATAATACCACCCTGTTTTGGTATTCAGACAGGAATTGACAGAATGCATACCGGGTGCACCTACCCTTGTATTCCGGTAAATGGACACGAGTGCAATCAAGCTTCTAAGTGATTCCAGAACAATGACCTTCCTGGACCTGGCAGCAATAACATTTCCCCCTTTGTGCGCTTTTGTCCTTCCTCCAGCCCTCCCTGAAGCTACACATGTTATGTTCAATTCAGAGTACTGTGAGAAACCACTAAATCATATTCTAGCAATTCTTTGCCCCTCTCGGTAGGTTAGATCGATAGCTTACCGAAGGGTTTATTTGTCTGAAATGCTAACAGAATTAACTGAACTGTAGAAATGAACATTCGTCGATTATTTCCTTCCTATCAATTTTGACCAATCGCTATCAAGAATTGGTATGTCAAATATAAATTTTAAGTGGAAAAGTTACTCAACAACTGTCAACTCAGCTGTAAGCAGTTTTTCCGGAAAAAAAATTGGAAAAATTTCATGCAAGTTTGACAAGCTGCTTTGTAAAAACAAACTTGATGGTTTCTATGCTGTGTTGCTATATATTGTTACCAACAACAAAGATCACAAACAACGCTTACGAATTTATTAATTTTTCAACTGAAAATCAAAATGAATCGGTTTGGAAATGTTTCCGGAAGTAAAATTAATGCGGCTGTTGAAAATAGTGTTCCACTAAATACTCAGAAAATTCAAACATAAAATGTTCATTCAACTCAGGAAATAATCTCACCAAATATCCCTCGGGCATTTAATTTTTCCTGTGGAAAAATTAAATGCACTAGGGATATTACCCCCGAAAAAATCGATTTCTGATCTGGTCGTTTATTGCTCGACCCACGTTTACAACTAAGAATGCGCCTTAATAGCGTGTCCAGATTCAATCACGGCGGATGGGATTCAATAATACAGTTTCTTATTCACAGAGCAAATCATTCGGTTAACCAAAATTTCGGAAAACCATCGGAACCTTCGGTTTACGAGGAAAATTCTTTAAATGAAAATTGGTTTTCGATTGTCTCAACAGTTTCCTTGTAAAATCGAACGGAACATAAAAGTGAAGGTGGGTTTTCATGGCATTGGTTATATTTTAAGGAAATGCATACAAGAGCACTTTTTAATCTTATTTTACGATAGAAATTTCTCTGCACCAGGGTTACTCAAAATAGAGTAAAGGTAATGATACTGAGCGTTTCATACAATTCAGCAATGAATAACCCACTGTGTGACAGGATAGAGCTCCCTTCGAACTCTACCACTAGGGATTTCCAGGACATAAGCCATTACATTTGTCTGAGTGAAATCTTGGTTTGCCAACAACACTACTGAATAACGATATCGGAACACAATCATAATTTTAATTTTTGGGTATATATTCCAAAGATTTCTAATTCATGTATTTCTTTACTTCAGGTCAATGCCGAACAGCCCTTGGAATGGAAGAAGGAAAAATACCCGACCATGCGATCAGCGCAAGTTCGTCATACGAAGCAAAAAGTGTAGGACCACAGAATGCAAGGTAAACATAACTCTATATTTCATGTCTGAAACATCATTTCAATTTGCTCAACTTTTTTCCAAAGATTGAAGTCGTTTCGTTTACCGCCCCTTCTGTTTTAGAGAAAAAACATTTTTCACCCGTTCATACACCGCAAAATTGTCGGAGTACGTAAGAACGGCAGTAGCACATTATGTGATAAATGATGTGTAGCCACACAAGGGGGCACACATCCCCCAATTCAATTTCATCGGACCTAACCTGACCTTTTATACGTACAGTCATCATGTGCAGAACATGGGTGAGCGTTGAAACTTGGGTGAAACCGCTTTCATACAGAATTATAAATAAGGGTTGAGCTTTATCATAAGACAAAGCAATCCTATACAAATCTTGCTGCGGGATCACATCCGCAAAAGTTTGTACCTACCCACTTTATTCATTATATAATTTCGACGGGCTTTTCAAAAAGAAAGACGTCAAAGACTTTTAAAATCGGATAGGTGTTCTATCCCAGAGGTAATGGTAGGACTGAAATCTAGTAACACCTGTATAAGATACCTCCCGATGGAAAGTGATAGCCTACGCACCACCGTTGAGTGCACCAAGAAGATATCAGTGGGTTATATAGTTATAGTTAGGAAGGGGGTTACATTTCACTGCGACCTCAAGGTATATTGTGCCCCCATCAGAGCCGTATTCGCAAATGCGCTACCTAGCTCGCCATCCAGCTCCAGAGCTCTAATGAACTGAGTTTCTGAGAGGGCTTCAAGGAGGTTAGATCCTCATTCCTTCTGTTCAAGACATTATTTGCGCTGTTTTGCAATGGCAAGGCATTCTGTAACCAGGTGAACAGGAGTTTCCTCCTATTCACCACAGAATCTAAACTCTTCAGTTTCTGTTAAGCCCATTCTCATCATAACCTTCCTAAGGCGACAATGTCCTGGGAGGAAGCTAGTGAGTAGGCGTAGTTTGTTCTTACTGAGATCCAAATACTTTTTGGATCTTGAACTTTCATAGTCCCGAATGAACTTTTTGTAGTGATCCATTCCTGGAAGGTACCTCCAGAGTGCTTCTCATTCAGTCTCTTCCTTCTCCAGAAACTCTTTCTTATAGGTGCATTTCCCTTTTCCACAGAAAGGTTCTGGGCCAGTAAGAGGCGTTTGTGCTCCCTTCCTGGCAAGTGTATTGGCCTCTTGATTTCCTTTGATCCCTGAGTGACCAGGAACCCAGACTAAAGAGACCTTATTGTTCTTTCCTACTTCATTAAGTTTCCTCCGGCACTCCCATATCAGCTTTGAGTCGATGATATAGGAGTTCAGTGCTTTGATAGCAGCTTGACTATCCGAGTGGATCACAATGTCACACCCTTGATAGTTACTTTCGAGGTTTATATCTATATATCTTTCGATTGCAAGTATTTCCGCCTGAAAAGCACTCGAGTAGGAGCCTAGCGATAGTGTACACTTGGTTCTTGCCTCGTATACTCCAGCGCCGGCCCCTATCGTGGCTTTAGAATCATCTGTATACCATTTAATGGTATTCACTTTGAAGTTTTGGGTAGTGTGTTCCTTTTCCCATTCTTCCTTTTTACATAGCATAGTGTTGAAGTTCTTCTCGATGCTTACTTTTTAATCATAACATCACTAGGCAGGTTCGCTGATGGGATGTACTTGTTCAGAGAGGACCAGGCTCCCTGACTTTTAATTCTCTCATTCCCTGTACCTTCCCTAGAAGGATAGCCTCACAGGCTACCCTATTGATCACTAGATGTAATAAAGTGAGATCTGTGCTCTTGTCGGGCACGTTCTTATAGCTCCAAAGATGCAAACGCAGGCAAGCCTTTGTATCTTGTCGAGTATTTTTCTCGTGCTTGTCTGTCATGTCTTAGCAGACCAGACTACTGCCCCATAAGTTATTATTGGTCTCACAATCATGACGTACGTCCGTCGCAGTATTTTAGTGTTATAGCCCCGGGTTTTACCGGATAGGCTTCTGCACGCCATTAGAGCCCTTGTCGCTTTACTAGCAGTGTTTTCAATATGCTTGTTCCATAGAAGCTTACTGTCTAGGGTAATTCCCAGATATTCGACTTCAGAATTCCATTCCACGTTATCTTCATTCACCGAGATGGGCTTCATAGCTGGAAGGTTTCTTTTCCGAGTAAAGGGAACTACTGTGGTCTTGGCTGAGTTGATGTTGAGCCCCACTGACAGCACCAATGCTCGATCATTTTGAGGCCCCTCTGTAACAAATCACAAAGGGAACCCTCAAACTTTACCTCTTACTATTAGGAATATGTCAGCGGTATAGCCTATACATTCAAAGCTAAGCTCCGTTAGCCTGTGCAGTAGTTAATCTACTACCAGACTCCAAAGGAAGGGAGATATTACTCCTCCTTGAGGTGTTCCGCGAGTGGTTTTGACAGAGATGGTCCGATCGACTACCAATGTCTCAGCTGTCCTCGTCGTCAACACCTCATACATCCATTTTATGATGGTACAGTTCACTCCTCGCTTTACAAGTGCCTCTCTGACAGACACGTGTGTTGTGTTGTCAAAGGCCCCAGATATGTCTAGGAAAGCGCACAGTGCGATTTCATTATTGTTCAGGATTTTCTGGATCAATGGGTTACTAGGCTATGTGTCGTAGCGGGCAACGCGATCTTTTGGACATGCGAAAGGCAGCCCTAATGGTATTAACATCCATAAACGAAAAAGTTCAGTTGAAACTGGTTTCGAAATCAACGGTTTCGAAGAAACGGGATGTTATTACTTTTTTCATCCCTTTTTGCAAGCTTGTTTCTATTAGCATTATCATTTTGTCCCAATAATGATAATATTAGCACTTTGGGAGTTTCTTGATGAAAATTAGCACGGGTATTTCATGTAATTTTTTTCAAATCATCCACCCCTTCAAATACAGCCTTCTTTTATTTCATTTTACGGGGCGAAATCCGCCAAAGGGTTCCTATAGCCTCCTGAACTTTTTCTTTCATTCATTCAATCGAAATAAAACTATTTAGTTTGTTGTAAGTTAAAAGATATTGACACGAATGTTTATGCTAAATTTCGTGAGGATTGTATCAGCAGAAATTTTTGAAACATTTTTTATTAAAACTTTTCAGAAAGTATTCGCCATGTCCTGAAAGTTTTCTTGTACATTTAAGGCAAGGAAAAAAAAAGTTATGTGAAAATTCATTCTTTTACCTGGAAAAAAATTGAGTTTTTCTGATCTAGTCTTGATAATTTTCTCGTCAATTTCATGAAAATGAAATAGAATTATTTGTCACATTGACGTTTGGGATTCGTTTCTTGATCTTTTGTTGTGTAGTATCGCTAGAGTGTCACCTCGTATCAAATCAACATGATCATAGACCAGGTATTAATTTTTTACTGAAAAACTTTTCAGAAACTCAAACTGATTTGACAAAGATGTCGTGTCGAACGTTGCGTCAGTTGAACTATAGTTTGATCAGTCTTTCAGAAACCAGAGATGAGTTTGATAAGATTCGAAGCCAAGCACCGTTGTGCGAGTACAGTACCTAGATGGATGTTCGCTCTGGCGATGAATTTAAACAAGATCCAATATTTTTAAGCAAAAATATGATTCACAAACTATGTAGAATCCTCAAAGTGAGTAATACTTGCACGGTCTTACATCCATAATGGGCAGTTATTTCGACCAGGGACACATACAAAACAGAACGCCTGCAGGTTCATCTCAAGAATTGATGCGCACGATTTCATTCGTACAATGGTGTTCATGGTGGAAGGCGAAATGCAAGCGGAACTCCGGAAGACACGTTTCCCGAAACGCAAAGCTGAAAGGAAAAAGAAGGTGGGCAGCAATCAGGTCGTTGCGGCCATCAATCACCAACGGATCAGTCCGATTCGCGCCTCGTTCCAGGGAGAAACGGCATTAATCTGTTCGACATCGATTCCGAGCCGAGATTAATTAATTATATCCGTCGAGTAGATCGGAAATATCCGACGAGTGTCAGGTCAGATTAATGATTTTGTTCCGCCGGAGCTTCCTGAGAAATATTATTGCAATTAGGCGTATTAATATTGTCTGGTTGATGGTTATTATTGCTGAAAAACTTGGGATTGATTGTTCAAGGAATTGTGTTCTATGAGAATTGCTGATGGATTCATTTTTATCCGTCACAATGGAAAAGAGGGCCAACAAAATGTTACGCTGATATACAAGGTGTCAACTTTTGCGAGGGCCGAACTTCAGTGGGAGATCAAACATGAGATTTGCAACAAAAAAAGTCATATAACACATGGTCGAAATGTTGACGGTTATTCTTCAATTTATCATTTCTTGATTTCACGCAATATTTCAAGTTTTTCCATGAAATCAATTATACTTCAGTTATCCTTGTAGCCTCATCAAAGTTGACCACATATCTGGAAACTGCAATAAATTTGCAACAAGAATTTCTGTGTGCCAAAAAATTTTGTATGGCGAGCGTGGTAAGGAGATGAATATCACGATTCTGAAGTGAACAGAACCAGTCATATTTTTCCAATGGTAACGATAGAAAATCATTAATTATGGACATGTTTTCTTTCCAGCAAAAAATACCCCATTTATTTGTCGTTTGAATGACATAGCATATTTTGTGCTTGCTGCTTGTCTTCTGCTCTAATATCATGGCTAACAAGAGAACAACGAAGAAGTTGAAATATTCCAAACCAAAATTTGCTCCATTTTGAAGCTCTTTATGATTGAATATTGAAGTAATTTTCATGGAAATCATGAATTCATCAGTGGATTCAAAATAATTTGAAGGAATAAACCAAATTTCAATGATACAGATTTTATGGAAACATAAGAAGAAAACAGACTTCAACTTCTTGTAACAATCGTTCAAAATGTCCACCGCTTTCTTTAATACCTTTCACGCATTGTTTTCGCACTTATACTACAACTCTGTAAAACTCACAAAGTTCCTGACGCATTTCTGCACAACACAAATTTATTCATCATAATAGCCTGAATGTACGGGACTTCTTCTTCTTCTTGTTTTTCTCTGTGCGATGCCCACTCCGGGCTGAACTGAGGCCATGTGGCCCATTGTTCCTCCGCATACTGCTTGAGAGTCTCAGTCCCGCAGACAAGCAGACATAAATGCCGCAAGTCGACCAGGAGGAGTCCCTTTCACCAGGAATAGTGGGTGTTGGGTTTCCTAGGAGTGTTGTCCTCAGATTAGTGAGGTCACTACAACTGAACAAAATGTGTTCAGCAGTTTCATCTGTGCTCCTGCACCACCGGCACATAGAGCAGCTTGTCAGTCCCATTCTCTTCAAATGTTTGTTCAGTAGGTGGCCAGTCAAAGTACCGGTCACCAGACTGAGCTGTCTTCTCTCTAGTGCCAGGAGTCTCCTGAACTCAGGTCCAGATGAAGTTCTCTCAATGAGAAGCCTCGACTGCCTGAGACCAACTCCCGTGCTCCACTCCGAGGAAAACTTCCTGTCCAGCCAACTTCTGAAGAAGTTCCTGACAGATTTCCGACAGACTGGCAGTGCGGGTTCCGGACCAACAAAACTCTGATCGGGCCCCCTGCTTTGCCAGTGTATCTGCCTTCTCATGTCCAGGTATCCCCGCATGAGCCGGACACCAAACCACTTTCACAAAGTTGCCTGAGCCAAGCTCACGCAGAGCTTTCCTGCATTCTCCTACTAGCAAGGAGTCAATTCTTACATCATAAAGGGATTTCAGTGTTCCCTGACTGTCGCAGCACACATGAAAGTGTTCCCCAGAGTATCCTATGCGAATACACTCCAGCGCGCAGACAAGAACCGCATACAGCCCAGCCTGCACTATGGAGCAGTTCATCCCCAGAGGGATAGCTCGATTGAAGCGAGGTCCCACAATTCCAGCACCAGACCCTGTTAATGACACAGAGCCATCAGTGAACCAAGTGGGACCTTCAGGCAAAAGAAGCCTGTTTGGTGAAGACCATAGATCTCTATCAGGAACAACTACCCTGTAGGGCTCGTCGAAGCAGAAACTAGTGCCCGCGTGGTCCCCACTATGGAGAATGGATGCGTTAACATCCTCCATCATTTTGAGAGCCCTCGCGTGCCCCTTACAGAGTCCAGCATCACGCCATTGTCCCCGTTCCTAGAATCTTAGAGCTGTCTTCATAGCTACCTCCAGCAACCATATGTAATGGTGGAAGACCTAGCAAACACTCCATCGCTGCCGTGGGGGTAGATCTCAGAGCGCCTGTAATACTTAGACAAGCTTTCCTCTGGAATTTCGTCATCATGATACGATTGCAGGCCTTCTCCATAGACGGCCACCACACCATTGAGGCATAGGTTAGGATAGGCCTCACCACGGCAGTGTACAGCCAGTGCATAATGTGCGGTTTGAAGCCCCATCCTTTACCAATCACCCTTCGAGTAGACCAAAATATCACAGCAGCCTTATTCGTTTGGGACTCGACGTGTTTGTTCCACAAGAGTTTGCGGTCCAATATCACCCCGAGATATCTTACTTGTTCGGATAGAGTGAGCCCAACTCCACACAGACTAGGAAGTCTCATATGTACGGGACTTAGACAATGAATGAATATTTTGGGGTGCAATTGATTGGAAGCTACGGTTCGGTAAGATGGCCACCAAGGAGCCCCGACCATACGTCTTTGGATTTTCATTTCTGGAACACCTTGAAAGAAAAAGGAGATCAAATTCGCGTTCAGACTCGAGAGTGTGTGTTTGTGTGTGTGTTGTGCAGAAATGCGTCAGAAACGTTGTGAGCTTAGCAAGGTTGTAGATTCAAAGCGAAAACGATGTGATAAATGTATTGAATAAGGCAGTGGACATTTCGAACAATTGTTATAAGTATTTGTAGTCTGTTTTCGTTAAATTTTTTCATAAAATCTGTATATATTGAAATTTAGTTTATTCCTTCAAATTCTTTCGAATTGACAGGTTAATTCATGATTTCCATGAGAATTACTTCAATAATCAATCATAAAGAGCTTCAAAGTAGAGCAAATTTAGGTTTGGAATATTTTGACTTTTTCGTTGTTATCCTGTTAGCCATGATATTAGGGCAGAAGACAAGCAGCAAGCACAAGAGTTGATATATCATTCGAAAGCCAACTGAATGGGGTGTTTTTCGCTGAAAAAAAAACATGTACATAATTAATGATTTTTTATTCGATAAAACTATTGGAAAAATATGACTGGTTTTGTTCACTTTAGAATCGTGATATTCATCTATTTACCACGCCCGCAAAAAGAATTTTTTGGCACAGAGAAATTCTTATCTTCTAGCAAATTTAATGCTGTTTCCAGATATGTGCACAACTTTGATGAGGCTACGAGAATAACTGAAGTAAATTGATTTTATGGAAAAACTTGAAATATTCCGTGAAATCAAGAATTATTAGATTGAAGAATAACCGTCAACATTTCGAACATGCGCTGTAATATGACATTTTTTGTTGCATATCCTATGTATGATCTGCCGCTGAAGTTTGGGCCCTCCGAAAGTGGACACCCTGTATAAGCACTTCATTAAATTGATAGCTGAAATGGCATATTTTTCTAACTGGCATTCAATTTAAGTGGTGGGTACAATTTCAACCGATTGAGACGATCGTTTGGTGTCAAATAAACCTTACGGCACCTCGACCATTCAATATTTTGTGCATCATATAACACTACTAGCAGACTCGGCCACGCGCTGCTATAGCTAAGTCTACGTCTTATTATATTGTAGTAAACTATTCAAGCCAGTCATTATTAACCCTTACCCTACCCTACCCTAACCCTTGCCTTGATTTTTCAAAAGTTATTTCTGTTCTCAAGCAGTTCCAAATTTCTTCAGTTTTGGTAAAGACCCAGAAACTTGGCTTCACTCCTCGCACGTTATCGCTATTGACGACAGATAGGTTGTAGTGGGGACGCGATTTCCTGTCGTCGATTTGGGACCCGTGTTGCCGCGTGGATAAATATCAGTTATTGTCATAAATAATAAACAAATAATTCCCAAGAAAAAAATTTTGCAACTATAAATTGAGATATAAACTATCCTATCTTCTTCAAGAAATTTTCTGACATGAAGCACGGTTCCACCATTCACTGTTGGGTAAACAATTAACAGTCCTGTGCCTCAGGTGGCGTAAGGACACAGTAACAGAGCCTACACAGAACACAACCGGGTCTCCTAACTCGCACAAGCTCTGAGCTTCTGAGGGGTCTCACAGAGACCTAGGAGAGTCGGGATATAAATAATATACAATACAATATACAATCAAAGTGCACACAGTGTGCAACATTTGATCAAAATCGATTCAGTATTATAGCAGTTCATCCCGGACAAACAACGTGACACGTGATTTCTATATACATAAAGATTGAATATAAAAAAATTATGAAAGCATTGCCATGAAGTTAGGAGCTTTTAAGCGCTCGTTCATCCACCTTGTGGGTAGATTCGCATTTTCTAGTTTCAGAAACAAATTGGAAAAATTTTTGAAAGCTGTCAAAAAAATTCTCAAACTAAGGCGAAACTCCAGACTTTACGTTAGTGCTTTAGATGACCAATTTTTTTTTCGATAATTCGCTAGAATTCTCTTGGGTAACTATGGTTTTGGTAATCCGATCTGGACAAAATTTCGCAAGTAGTTTGAATACATTATTCCTCAGCTAGGTTTCAATTTCATTCCAATCCAATCGGTAGCTTCGAAATCATCAGGAAAAAAATATTTTGAACGGCCGTATTCACAGAACCCCTAGTCTTATTTTACTCATTGAACCCATTACCCTGAAAATTTCAAGTCCCTAGGCCTTTTCCTTCGAAAGTTATAATTTTCTATGGTTTCTTTGGTTCTGGTAATGCGATCTGGACAAAATGTAGCTTTAATATATAATTCTCCACTAAAATACAAAATTTTGTCCTGATCGAATCCGTTGTTTCGAAATTATCGAGAAAACTAAATTTCAAACCACCATATTGACGGAACCCTTTGTATAATTTGGCTCATTGATGAACGTGAATGCGACATTTCAGATCCACACCTATCCTGAAAATTTCGGGGCCTTTCCGTTCGAAAGACATAGGGACTCGGTTCTAGTTATGCGATCTGGATAAATGTAGCTTGAATATATCATTCTCCATTAGTAAACAAAATTTCGTCACGATCGAATCCGTAGTTCAAAATTATCAAGAAAACTAAACTTCAAACGAGCATATTTACGGAACCCCTAGTATAATTTTGCTCAAAGATGAACATGATCACGACATTCGAGATCCACACCTTTTCTGGAAATTTCAAGTCCCTAGGCGTTTCTGTTCGAAAGTTACAATTTTCCATGGTTTCTATGGTTCTGGGCATGGGATCTGGACAAAATTTCACATGTAGCTTGAACACCTCACTCTCCAGTTGAGTGCAAAATACCCTCTTGATCGAATCCGTAGTTTCAAAGTAATCAAGACAACAAAATTTTGGACGGCCATATTTCCGAAACCCCCTGGTGGAATTCTGCCCATCAACGAAATTAACCGCGGAATTCGGAAACTGAAACCACACTGAAAATATCAAGTCTTTAGGTTGTTCCGTTCGAGAGTAATCGTGCTCACGGACGGACAGACGGACGGCCGGATGGGCTGACTCAAATTTTCCGACGGATTCGTCATCAGTAAGTCGAACATAGTCGATTGAAACCATTTTCGGCTCAAAATTCGAAAAATACAGACATCGTGATAAAATGATATAGCCCTCGTGTAAGTAGTACGAGCGCTCAAAAACATAAAACATAAACATAATGACATACCTAATGAATAATGAAAACCTTCAATCGTCTGAATATATCAACGCGCCTTGTTGGATTTGTCAAAAAAAACAAAGGAAATACGTATATTTCGAGATCGAAATTGGCACCCAGAATCGCATCATGAAAATAGCAGTTCAAGATACATAAACATAACATACGTTATGAGTATAATCTGGTTTGGAATGATTTTAATTAGACCTTTCTTAGAAAGCGTCGTGAAGTTTCGGCCTTACTTCATTCATAAACTTACACGCAATTGAATGAATTCATCAACATGACTATCTTACGAATTTCATCGTAATAAGTTTTACTCATCAAGAAAACTTTTTTTAGGAAATAGGGTTTTTGTGAAAGAAGATCTCACAAGAAAGAGGAATGAACTGTTCAAGTTTGCCATAGAAAATTTTCCCAAAAATGCATGGACTGTTGACGGAAATATTAAGGTTAGAACTGAGAAGGAAATAATAACAATAAGAGATAAACAACACTTGATGGTAGGGAGATGGTATAGTTGGATCTTTCGGTGAATAAATAAGAGTATATTTATATTTAATTGGATTTCTAATTTTGGTTTGAATCTTTGTTTACTTATCTGGGCTTTTTGAATATCAAATTGTTATATCATTAATAATTTTTTTCTGCTTATTTATATATCTCACTGCTTGATTTTCGTTTTTTCTTTTTGACTGTTAAAATTGTGAAATGAATTGCTTCGAATCAGAATTGGATGCTGGATCACACGGGTATTTTGAAATTGATGATGCCAAAAGAAAAATTGAAATCAATAAATTGTTGAATGTTGTTCATATCAACTTTCGAAGTATAAGGAAGAATTATAATGAATTGTTGTTGTATTTAGATGTGCTGAATTCTGACAATGTAGATGTGATAGTTCTGTCTGAATGCTGGGAATTGAATGAAGGAATGGTTTTAATGTATATTATAATGATTCTAGATATAATAAAAATGATGGATTCATTTCTAAGATTAATTCTCCTACTAGGTTTACCAATAATTCAGCGTCTGTTATTGACCATATTCATTTAAAGCTCAAAAGTAAAGCTCGTCATAACTTGTTACTGTCTTCTGGTATTGTGCGAACTTCGATCACTGATCATTGGGCGATTTTTCTTTCGATAAGTCTTCATCTAATGAAATTCATAGTGTACATAAGCCCTCAACTAAGCGAACCTTAACTGTTCAAAAAAAAAAGATCTCTCTCCTGATGGATGAAACCTGGCGACAGGTGTGGATGACCCAAATCCGCAGAAAGCTTGCACCAATTTTATGCTGTCTTTGAGAAAGCATATAAAAAATTCCTCGTACATAAAGAAAATTAAGGTGAGAAAATATAAGAAAAGACAACCCTGGATTACAGTCGGTCTCATAACATCTATTAAAAGGCGTGACAAGATGAAGGTGTTGCTGATAAATAATTTTTCTCTTGAAAATAATGAGGAATATGTTGATTTCAGAAATTAATAGAATGGATTGATAAAAAAAAACGAGAGTCATATTATGCGAATAAATTCAAGTTAGCAGGTAAGGACATTAAGAAATATTGGAAGACTTTGAATGAGATGAATAACATATGTTAGATCAAATCAGATATTCCCAGGGAAATGATTGATGATGAGGGTTGTACTGTCATAGTCTTGCCGGAGAACTAACTGGATCTCCGATTACCAATGATTAAAAAATTCCTTAGACGTTTGGTTCGTCCATATTTTTGAGCCATTACAAAGAAGTAATAGAAACAATCTTCTACCGTGGCAATTTTCGTCATGTTCCCAGTCGCGGAAAAGCTGATTGATCCGTTTCGAGTTATACTTCATGGCAATGGAAAGCTTTTATGTCCCAGAGCTTGAAAGCATTTCCGATATTGATGTACTGTAACCGGGACTTCCATATGAGGAGTCGATAGGGTTGTTCAATGCGCCAGGGGTTACGGGAGATATTCAGGATATGAAATATACATCATAAAGAAGAAAGAATTCGAATATGGTGGAATTCTATTATATATAACTTCCTAGAACGCTCTCTGGTGTCATTCAATAGAGACCTTCTGCACATAAAATTTGTTCTTCACTTGCGAAGTGAATGCAGCCAAAATGTGTGTAATAGTCGAATTTTGAACCGAAAATGGTCTCCAACTATTAGATTGGACACGCAGATGGAGAATTCGTGTCATTTCTGTCCGTCCGGTTAGCCGTCTGTAGACACGATAACCGTAAACAGGGTTTATATATGTGAAATTTTTATCTCATAAACACTTTTTCAGACTTCGGTATATCAGAAACGATTCGCCAATTCTTCTGAAATTTTGCATGTTCCTACGTATAAGGCATGGCTAAAATTAATAAAGTAAAAATTCAGTTTCTCCTGTGTACGTGAAAAAAAATCGAGCCTTCCATATTATATATAATTATATAATTTGCTGAATCCATCTTTTGAAGTTTTTACTCATAACTGGTGCACAGAAACGAGCGCGCAAAATCTCCTCACTTTACGTCCGTGCTTCTCTAATAGTATATTATTTCATAAGGAGGAAAAGTCTCACTTTTTATGGCGAGCTTGTGTTTACCCGCCGAACGGAGTGAGCCCGTATCTGACCCTGTATCTCGGTTGTAATGTTGATTAGACCTATCATATTTAGGTTTTTTGGACTCGTCTAGGGTAGCTCTATCTCAGGTAAAATATGTACATTTACCAATGAAACACCCTGTATAGTAATTTGAAATGTACGCATGCGCTTTATGATCCACAAATCCAATATCCTTCAATAAGCTTGGTGCATGTTCTTGATTATTGTGAAGGGATGATTCTCGCAAGCTGAGGTCCAACATCCTGTATGAAGGAATATTGAAATTCGATTAGAATATTCGGAAAGAGCAGAAAATTTTCGATGGGGGTCAGTAGATTTAGGTGTCCCGCGAGACATTTGACCCATAAAAATTTTTGTCGAATTATTTAATTCGATAGTGAAATTCCACTTACTTCACAAAAATGTCGTACATTAGGATTGAATCCGAAAAATTGTCTGTTGGACTTATGGCAAATTTGTATTTTCTTCCATATTCGAATGAATAATTTGAAGAATTTCTCAAAAAAATATGGATTTTGAATAAGTTTATTCAAAATGATCAACAGTGAGAAAATAAATGAACAAATGTGTAAACAAGGAAACATATTCGAAAGAAATCATATAAGTGACTGCACATTCTTGCTCCTTTCAAACTATGTCTAAAGCCTTTTTGATAATTTCTGGTCCATTACGGATCTAATTGCAGGCAACTTCGATACGTTGTAGGAGAACTAGGACAATATCTCCACTTCCAATCTCAGACGCATATACTGAAGATTTCAAATATCCCCAAACGAAATGATCGATAGTATTGAAATCTCGTGATCTAGGTGGCCATGCATGCGGTCCAACTCTGCTTATTCACATATTTGGAAAATTCTTATCCAAAAAGTTACTGACAATAACTCTAAAATGGTGTGGTTGTAGCCTACTTTATAGAAAACTAGTTGGATTTAACAGAAAATAATATGCTGATATGTTGTCCGACTGTTCGTGTACGGTTCCTGTAACGATTAGCAATAAATATTTCCGAGGTATTGAGTCTTTAATTTGAGGAATTTGCATCGATGGGCTAAGTAAAATTCATATGCAGTATTGTTTACTTATGTGTTTATTTATTTTTTCACGGTTAATCATTGTGAATGAATTACTCAAAATCCATATTTTTCCGGAAAACTCTTGAAATTATTTATTAGAATATTAAAAAAAATTTTCCATCAGTCCAACAGACACTTTTTCGCATTCAATCTCAGTATACGACATTTTTGTGAAGTAATTGGAATTTCTCTATCGAATTAAAAATTGCGACAAAAATTTACATGGGTCAAATGTCGTGCGGGACACTGAAATCTACCAAACCCCATCGAAAATTTTCTGCTTCTTCCGAATATTCTAATGAAATTCTAATATTCCTTCATAGAGGGTGTTGAATCTCAGCTTGCGAAAAGTCCTATATTCTTCTAATAGGGACCTGGATTTTTTGATCAGTTCAAAGATGAATCGTTTCATCCATAGTAGTGTGTTTTACTATACAAATATCAATTGATTATACTGTGGATGGTTCAAAAGTAATAAGCAATTGAAAATTTTGGCGAATACATAAATCACCCTGTATCTCGGCTATGAAGTTGATTAGACCTATCATATTTAGGGATTTTGGACTCGTTTAGGGTAGTTCTAGCTCAAGTTATCGTATGAACATTTACCAATCGAACACCCTGAATAGAGCATAGTCATTTTTGTTTTGATTGAGACTTCAGCATCTCTTATGTTTGTCGTATATTTTCTTCTAATCTGCCTGCTTGTGAGTCAGAAACTTTTTTCTCTGTTTTACAAAAATTTGTGAGTTTTCTGTAATCATCAATGCTCTGAGAATTACTTTGATTCCATATTCGACAGTAGCATTGTGAATATTCTCTTTTTTGAGGGTTACAAGATAATTCGTCTTAGCCGAAATTTCGGTTTTCTGCAGACATTCGTACAGCATCGATGGCCCTTTCGGATTCTCCCTTTAGGTAAGCAGTTCCAAATTGAGGGGTTGCACTTTTTTTCTGTACCAGATGAGCAGGTTCTTTCTTTCTTTTCGCGTTTCAATTCATAAGATCAGAATATTATCAAGTAGAATATGGCTCAAACCAGAACGTGGAAAGTGAAGAACATTCAGGTTCTCATTGTATAAGTCGAAGAATGGAAATGCCTCTTAATCATCTGTGTTTGTGCAATGGCGTTCTTTCAAGAAGAGAGGTATGAGATGAAAATGGGCCGTTAGGTGTTTTTCCTAGAGGAAAGTCCGTCACAGGTTTGATATTCTTGAATTATTCGATATGTTTAACATTTTCATTTCAAACTGAAAACACTGCGATTAATTTGTACCTCGTTTTCCAAAACCTTGTCGATTACGGTTTCCATTCAACGAAAGGGGTATCTAACTCCATCTCTGAAAAGGCATTTTGGAAGGAATTTACTTCAATTCTATGAAACATTTTTGCCACGTCAAGTTTCTGCATCAAGCCGTAGGCGCTTCCATTACGAATATCAAAGTAGCAAGGCACAAATCTCCAGCCTAATTCCAGAAACCCCAAGTCTCACACTTGAGTGATTCTTGTTGGTGCGATCCTCGCTGGTCAAACAGACTACGTTGATGACGGCTACGGGTTTGAGTTAAATCGGACCGTCGTGTAATTGAATACCCTCTATTCCAGCTTTATTTATCAACTAATTAAGTAAAACCTAACAGTCTGAAACGATCTGAGCTACTCGAGCAGATTTCCCTGTACACAAACTGATGACCCCCATGTATTGACTATGACATTCCAATTGGCGCTCTGACATAACCGTAACAGAATGGAATGTTTCACATGTTTTCTGCATTCACAATAAAAATAAACTTGCACTTGGACTGAAAATTCTGAAATTATAGAATTTGGACCAAATTAAGGAGGCTCTTGTTTATAGAATCATGCGCCTTGCATGTAGCTTGAACTCGTCATTCTCCATCTGAGTAATCAGGAAAACAAAATTTCGAACGGCCATATTTACAGAACCCCTGGTAAAATTCCGCCCATTAACAAACTCAACTGCGGCATTCGGGAACTGAACTGACACTGAGAATTTCGAGTATCTAGGTCATTCCGTTCGAAAGTTATCGCGCTTACAAAAGGACGGACGGACAGACTTGATTTTTTCGACGGATTCGTCATGAATGAGTCGAACCTTGTCGATTAAGACCATTTTAGGCTCAAAATTCGAAAAATATCGAATTTCGTAACGAAATTATATAGCCCTCGTGTAAGTAGAACGAGCGCTCAAAAATACTAAAATTATCTACTTGGTCTATTGATAACACTAGGTTTTTCTGTTCTCCTGTGGGATTCGTAGTTTGGGAGTTACCAGGTTCTGCCTTTCAGCCCTCGAAATGTGATTCGCAAGTGTTGCAATAGGATCTATTTAATCATATTTACCTCATTCCAGACCCCCCAAAAGGTTTATTCTGCGAAATATAAACAAATGTTTTAATTCATTTCAGACATAATATTGTGTTAGATAATCCTCTCAGAACTTTCCAAGAATCGTCGAAAACCTACAATAATATAGATGACCATTTGCCAATACATTCTCGACGGGATGAATAAAATGACTTAATTAGAGCTTCGACAATTGACAGTTCTGGGGCTTGTTTACATTCTTGGCGAAATGATAATTTGTATTTCGAGGACTTGGTTGGCCGCGAGCATAACGTCACTGCGAGTCATTTCTATCTCTCTTCCGGATGCGCAATAGCATACCATGTATTTTATATCATGAGACAGGACAGCATGCTTCTAATCCGCAGGGACGTATGAGAGAGGAAGTGCTGGTTAGTTCTAGTTCAATAATGGATTATTCATCATCATAAAGCGAATTTATTTCCATTCTTGCACTGTTTGACTTTACGGTCAGGCTCTCTTTCTTATGCATTGGATATCCTATCCGTCCGATAAACATTTTCAGACCGGTAGATGTCCGAGACCATATTCAATCGAGCTTTTCAGCGGCGACCCAGCTGCGCTGGAAAAAACTCATTATCAATACCTGCGAGACGCTTTCGGATCCTGTCGATTTTCAAAAATTAACTTGAGATGTATGATATATCGTAATGCAGCTCGTTTCTTCTACTTTCGCGGTTTTAGTTTTGTACCATGGTTCCGGACACGCTATATGTGAATATATGAATTTTTGTTCAAATAATAATATCTACTATTGATAGAGTAGAGATTGAAATAAACCTCCGGATAAGTTTCCAGGTAACCAGTATAGCGACTTCATTTCTGCATTATAGAAGAAAAGACCAACAGAATAAATCTTGTGGTTCAAAAATTTATCGAATATGAATAAAGCACCCACCGAATCAATTATGCCAAAAAAAAAAGGGAAGAACTTTAAAACACATCCCGGAAAAAAAAACTGAACTGAACTAAAAATCGATAACGGTTAATAGCTGATTCCCCAGAATTCGTTGAAGTCCTCTGACGGAATTTGTAGCGGAATTAATAGTAGGTATATTATTGCATAAGGAGAAAGTGCTACTTACTTTTCATAGCGCGCTTGAAAGCGAGCCATGAAAATTCACTTCTGCTCCGAATGGAATATGTTTTTTTTTTTCAAAACTTTTGAAATTCATAAAAATCTGGATATCCACTATCAGATTAGATTTATATTTACGATCGTTATAATTGATCAATGGAAAATTGGCCTAGTTACGGTTGTCATGCAAAATTGATTTGGACATTCAATTACATTGTTCGTTCCGGCGAACGTAAATCTAATTCATCGTTGACATAGCAACACTTTTCTCTACGTCAGAGGAAAAGTAGAATTTTTCGATGAACCTGTCAGTCGAAATATGACGTTGCTTCTGTACGTTTGACAAAAAAATATTTCGTTTTGGGGCTATATAATATCGTCACGATGGAAAATGACGTGTTCAAGCTACATGCAAAATGTCCAGATCGCCTGACCAGAACCATAGATACCATAGAAAATTATAACTTTCGAACGTTTATCAATGAGCAAAATCAGACTAGGGGTTCCGTAAATATGGTCCTTTTGAAATTTATTTTCTCGATAATTTCAAAACAACGGATTCGATCAAGACGCTATTCTGTATTTTATTGGAGAATGATATATTCAAGCTACATTTTGTCCAGATCGAATGACCAGAACCATAAAAATCACAGGAAATTATTACTTTCGAACGGAAAGGCCTAGGGTCTTGAAATTTTCAGGGAAGGTTTGGATCTCGAATGTAGCGGTCACGTTTACCAATGAGTGAAATTGGACTAGGGGTTCCGTAAATATGACGGATCAAAATATTTTTTGAGCGCTCGTACTACTTACACGAGGGCTATATCATTTCGTCACGATGTCTGTTTTTCTCGAATTTTGTGCCTAAAATGGTCTCAAACGACTACGTTCGACTCACTGATGACGAATCCGTCAAAAAATTCGAGTATGTCCGTCCGTTTTCGTATACACGATAACTCTCGAACGAAATGTCCTAGAAACTTGAAATTCTCAGGGTAGGTTCGAACCTCGAATGCCGCAGTTGAGTTCGTTATTGGGCAAAATTCGCCCAGGGGTTCCGTAAATATGGCCGCTCGAAATTTTGTTTTTCTGATTACTTCGAAACTACTGATTCGTTCGGAGTGAAATTTTGCACTCAGATGGAGAATTACGTGTTCAAGATACATGCAGTAGTATTTTGTCCAGCTCGCATCACCAGAACCATAGAAACTATAGAAAATTATAACTTTGTAATGGAAAGGCCTAGGGATTTGAAATTTCCAGGATAGGTGTGGATCTCGAATGTTGCGGTCACGTTCGTCAATGAGCAAAGTTAGACTAGGGGTTCCGTAAATATGGGCGTTTGAAATTCAGGATTCTTGATCATTTCGAAACTATGGATTTGATCGTGACGAAATTTTGTATTTGAATTGAGAATGATATATTCGAGCTAAATATTTTCCATATCACATGATCAGAACCATAGAAACCATAGAAAATCATAACTTTCGAACGGAAAGACCTAGGGACTTGAAATTTTAAGGATAGATTTGCATCACGAATTTTGCGGTTACGTTCATCAATGAGCAAAATTACACTAGCGGTTCCGTAAATATAGCCGTTCAAACTATTTTTTTCCTGATAATTTTGAAACTACTGATTGGATTGAAATTAAATTTCGCACATAGATGAAGAATAATGTATTCAAACTTCATGGGAAATTTTGTCCAGATTTTTTTTGTCAAAATCTTTCCGATTGGTTTTTCAAACTGGAGAATGCGAATCTACCTACAAGTTGGATGAACGAGCGCTCAAAAGCTCCTGTCTTCACGGCAGTGCTTTTCGTCATTTTTCCTTATAATTTCGAAACTAACGATTGAAATGAAATTTTTCACATAGGTAGATGAAGAATAATGTATTCAAACAATGTTCGAAATTTTGTTCAGATCGCATCACCAGGACCAAAGATACCGTTAAAAATTCTAGCGAATTATGGAAAAAAAAATGGTCACCTTTTTTGACTGCTGTCAAAAATTGTTTCAATTGGTTTCTTGAACTGTGGGATGCGAATCCACAAGGTGGATTAACGAGCGCATAGAATCTCCTGACTTCACGGCAGTGCTTCTTATAATTTTTATTTGGTTCCCAATATCCGTGCAATAGCCTATAAAAGTGTGACGCAGAGGTCGATTAACTCTTTAAGTGAGAGAATCGGGAAAAATGGGTTAACTCAAGTTACCGGAAGACTATTCCCCTAATTAGATTCAGTCAGGACAGAACGAAAGGGTTCCCACTAGATTTACTTGCCGCTGTAATTGAATCCCCTCGATTCCGGCATCCGGAGTCTTATTTATCAACTAATTAAGCGATTCGGCCATTCAGTCGGAATCTTCCGAGCACACAAGCCATTATGAGATTTTTGGGCAATTAGAGACTGACACCGAAATGCTCCTTTACTATTTACCCATTTTCCTACCATAATAATTGGATAGAAATGCGACTTCGGGCAGATCCGCAATTAGGAGGGGGGGCTCTGATTCGTCAGCAATGGTATGAATAATAGAATTGAGATCCTATTTCGATCTCCCCCCATATAGAACGACTGAAATATCAACATTTTCAGCTTGTATTCCGGCACTCCTGTCGACTATATTCATAGGTTAGAAATTAAATGTTTATAGAGAGTGTTCTCCGGTCAAGGGCGGTCCTAGGCTGAATTTCTGGAGGGGGTTATTGGATGAACAATTTTTCCGGGATAGTGCACAACCATTGGTTGGTCATTTTTTGCTAAATAAAATTTTCCAGTGCTCTGGGGGGGTAATTACCCCCGATATCCCCCGCCCTCCCCCTGTAGGACCGCCCTTGTCTCCGGTGTTACATCAACGGCAATAATTCATATCAACTTTACATTCAAGCGTGGTGATTATCAGATCCAATTTTTTTTATGTAACCGTTATGGAACAAGTGCGGTCATCATTTCAGTGCTGTTATTGTATCAAAGTTGTAAACTCTTATGCTTTTTTTGCCGAATCAATTCTACTAGCTCCAAAAAACGAGGTCGGACAGAGTCATAGACTGTAGAGTGTAGAGCATAGCGCAAAGCTGGAAATGCTTTTTGATATTTTCGTTGCCTCTCACAAAGAGTGCATTGTACTGTTAAGCTTGTTGTTTCCATCATTAAAGATTTTTTTATCCTCTTCAAGATTGTTTTTATTACTTTTTTCTGCAACTCCACCAGTTTCAGAGATATCCTCTGCTGAGAAACACTAATTAATGATGAGTCCATTTTCACCTCACGTTTTTTGAATAACATTTCCTTTTCTCGCGCCAGAGCCCTCTTCTTCTATGTCATAGTTGAACTTGAAATACTCAGAGAAAAAGCTTTTCAAATTCTCCACATTGCTTCTGTAATTTATTTCCAACCATATTTCTCGGAAAACGCTAATCGGATTTTGATGAAGTCTTTTCTAAATTGTAGGTTAACAGTCGTTGATAATGTTGTGTCAATATACATTTGTTTGCAGTTGAATTTCAGCATTAGGGGGTGCCAGATTGAAAAGAAGATTTATTCCTTAACTTTGGCACACAGAGCAACGAATTCCAAATGGAATCGGACTTAAGTACCATCTGTTCTGGTCGTTTTGTTTTTTCAATCATGTATTTATCTCTATTATTAGGGAAAGTACATTGTTTCAAACTCTGAAAGGATGTCTTGGAAGCCCAGAAAACAATGCAAAGAAATCATAATTTCGACTTTGATTGCTTCTGTGAGAAACCATGCTCCAGAAGTTGTGTTTAAAAAACTATTCTATAATCTTTAAAACCAACCCAAATTTATTGAGCTATTCTTCATTTCCTCAAATGGGAATGTTGTGAAATTATCATTAAAAAAAACAGGTTTTTCCTTAAACTAAATTATTCTAATAGCAGGTATGACCTCCTCTTGCCCTAATAACATCCGGCACACGATAAGGCACACTTCTAATTGAGTTGACTATTTATTTTTATGGGATATTTCTTCACTTTTCCTCTATTGCAACAAAAAGCTCCAGGATCGGCGCTGGAGAAAGAACTAGGGCTTGTATTCTTCGTTTTAGTTCATCCCACAAATTATCAATAGGGTTTAGGTCAGGACTGCAAGGTGGCCACTCTATAACTCGAAAATCGACTGCAATGTACTCTCTGATAATTCTGGCGGTGTGCGGTCTCGCATTGTTGTGCATAAAAATAAAAGTCTCGCCAATGTATTTGACGTATCGTGTCACATGGTCTGCTAGAATATCTTCAATGTACCGAGCGCCTGTCAAACCCCTTCTCGAAAAATGTGTACTTTTTGTGTGTTTGTTCGAAAGTTTTCCTCCAGGAAGTAATAAAAGAGATAAATACACGATTAATAAACAGAATAACCAGAAAAGATGATACTTCAGTTTGACTCCTTTTGCCATTCGTTGCTGGGGCTCCTTTTATCCACAGGGTGTGCCAAAGTAAAAGAAAAAATCTTCTTATGATTCTTGCACCCCATATATACTGAAATTAAAATGGAGACAAAAGTACCTTAAGATAACATTACCCTCGATGGTTCAACCTAAAATTTAAAAAAAAGAACATGAAAATCTGACTCTCGGCTTGCGAGATATCTATCTTTGAAATTGTGCCAAATTTAGGGTGGGCCGATTTCATAGCCCCGAATTGTAGTTTCTGTGTAAATTTCGGTGATTAACGTTTTCAACTCACGTTTTTGGGCTTGTTTCTTTGAACATGAGCGTTATCATTTTTCTAAATGTCTGATATTTTGATTTTGAATTTTGAGCCGAAAATGGTCTCAAAGGATCAGGTTGGACTCAGGGAACGTTCACTGAAGGGTTTCGTAGATATAGTCATCTGAATTAATTCTTCCCAATAATTCGGAAAATATAGCTCCAATTGATTGGAAACTTTGTCGTTAATTGTAAAATGATGACACGAAAGTTCATGTGACGATCGTATCACTATAAGAATTTAAAAAAAAATTTCTTGAACCCTTCGGTGTCTCCATACCGTGTTGAAAATGTCTACACAGGTCACAGATGCTCCTGACTTCACGTCAGTGCTTTTTTCAGCTCTCATTTCTTCCGCCATATTCATCAGAAAAAAGTTGAAGAGCATTAAATTCATTTTCAGAATGAGTTCTAATTCAATTTTACATCATAAGTGGGTCCGAACAGAAATTTTTCCGATTTACTGTTTCTTTTTGAATCTCCTATACTTTGTAGTGCATCTGTCTAAGAAATGTTGTTTTTTAAACAATCTTTCAAGTAGTTCTTTCTCCATTACTCATCCAGTATAAAGACATTCCCTTCAGGGGGTTTTCTTCGACAATTTTTGTTAAACACATTTATTTGAACAATAATACAATTCACATATAATGAAAAAAACATTCTCTAAACAGTGTCTAAAACACTGGTATTGAGATCACTAATCAAATCAAAATCAATCAATGTGTAGATTCCCCATCAACCATCAGACCAAAAAAACAAAATCCTCAACTGAAACAACAATAAAAAATTACGAAAAGCACTGCCGCGAAGGCAGGAGCTTTTGAGCGCTCGTACATGCACCTTGTAGGTAGATTCGCATTTTCCAGTTCCGGAAACCAATTGAGGAAATTTTTGACAGCTGTCAAACAAATTTTCAAACTAAGGCGATAATCAAGACTTCGAATCAGTGCTTTAGGTGACCAATTTTTTTTTCGATAATTCGCTAAAATTTTCTACGGTATCTGTGGTCTTGAGGATGCGATTCGGACAAAATTTGGCACGTAGTTTGAATACATTATTCCTCAGCTATGTGCACAATTTCATTCCAATCAAATCGGTAGTTTCGAAATTATCAGGAACAGAATATTTTGAACGGCCATATTTACGGAACCCCTAGTCTAATTTTGCTCATTGATGAACGTGACCGTGAAATTTGCGATCCAAACCCACCCTGAAAATTTCAAGTTCCTAGGCCTTTTTCTACGGAAGTTATAATTTTCTATGGTTTCTGTGGTTCTGGTCATGCGATTTGGACAAAATGTTGCTTTAATATGTCATTCTCATTTAAAATACAAAATTTTATCTCGATCGAATCCGTAGTTTCGAAATTATCGAGAAAACAAAATTTCACACGATCGTATTTACGGAACCCCTAATATAATTCTGCTCTTTGATAAACGTGAACGCCACATTTCAGATCTACACCTATCCTGAAAATTTCAAGGCCCTAGGCCTTTCCGTTCGAAAGTTATGATTTTCTATGGTTTCTATGGTTCTGGTCATGCGAGCTAGAGAATGTATCTTGAATATATCATTCTCCATAAGTTCACAAAATTTTATCTCGATCGAATCCACAGTTTCGAAATTATCGAGAAAACAAAATTTCACACGATCGTATTTACGGAACCCCTAATATAATTCTGCTCTTTGATAAACGTGAACGCCACATTTCAGATCTACACCTATCCTGAAAATTTCAAGTCCCTAGGCGTTTCCGTTCAAAAGTTACAATTTTCTATGGTTTCTATGGTTCTGGTGATGCGAGCTGAACAAAATTTTGCATGTAGCTCGAACACCTCATTTTCCATTATTGTGCGAAATTTCATCTCGATCGAATCTGTAGTTTCAAAGAAATCAGGAAAACAAAAATTTCGAGCGGCCATATTTATTTATTTATTTATTATAAGTTTTACCGTAGGTTTGGAAGATATGGGCGAAAAAAGATTGATTAAGCCATTCGCAACCCACCTTCCTACTCCTCCTTACTTAGGTTCCATGTGTAGGTCCCAGGACCTTTATTATTCCTTACCTCCTAACTAAACTTGAAACATTCCCGAAGAAAACAATTCTTTCCACGGAAATGTTTTCTACGAACCCTTCATCAACTGGACTAGTAATTATTCGGAAGATCGGAGCCAGTACTCGAATTAATCGATGTTATTTTAAGTCAGAAAAACTTGTTGCTAATTCTACATATTATCTACATTCCAAGGTTTCTGTAATATTCTGAGAGAACTTTTGCACACGTAAAATGACTTGGAGAGACACTCAGCGATCCAGTAAATGGATAAACCCTGACATATCTTAGTGATAATGCCACTGAAAGATGCAGCAGAAGACAATAAACCGTGCAATATATCGCAGTTGCGAATAATCCCGGAGTAGTCCGGATTATCTACGACGTATCCGCAGATAGCGGCGTAAAGTTTACTGCATCAAGCTCGAGTATGTTGTATACCATTATTGCGGTAATTCTGGCAGTAATTGTATTTTCGAGAGACATTTCGGCTGCTGAAAACAATCTTAGGTATTTATGGATATAACTTATCGATTCCGGCAGCACAGACAATATTCCGGGTTTGATGCGATTTTACGCCTCCGATGTAGACGTTTTTATGGGACTGTGTGAATGCGATGATCTATCTAGAGCTCAAGTCCACATTTTTAGGCCAGATGCGGCAGATCATCTCTGGGATAGGTTGTAAATGTGGAGTATCGGCATTAAACCACCCATATCCATGCTTTTCGGTCCGAAAGGAGATTTTCGAAGTCGTGAAAAGCTGATGAACTACACACAAACGAACCAAGGTAAGACTACTCCTCCTTGTATCGGAATGAATCCTTGTGATCCATTATTGTGGCTTTGATGGTTCTTTCCGCATGAATCCGATATTTAATGAGAAGTGCAGAGTAGGCAAACAATGCTCAACCTGTTTTGCCAATGTTTTCGCTAATTTCCCTTCTGAAAGCTGTGAAATCAAAATGATTGAACCGCACATGTCCGGTCATCGAGCGATGTTTGGAAAAGAGAAAGCAAAAATGGCTATAAAATTAAATGATGTTAATACTAGTAGACCAGTCAAGAAATTCGATAAAATTGAACAGAGCTGAAAACAAAATAAAGGAAATATGGAAGTTGATAAACATGGAAACAAAAGTTGAAGGGAAATTGAACAATATAAAAGGGTCCAGTATACCAAAGTGAGTACTTCGCCGGCAAGAGGATATTGGAAAATGTTCATTCAGCTCCATCACCTCTATACTCTACAAAACAGGCACATAGATAATACGAATACCCTATTTGTGTGACTTAAACTGGGATTGAAAATTTGGCAAAAACTATAAAAAACCAAAGCTGCCATGGTCGACCTTCTTGATAACGTTTTGGCAGTATATATCATCAGGGCTCAATTCGTGGAACGATCTTCTTCATTTCATTCGTTAACGATGTCGTCGATAATATACGAACATATGCAGTGTGCAGCTATGCTGATCATTTCTCCTTCATAAACAGATCAGTTCCCTGAAAAAGTCTATTCGAATCCAATGAATCTGTACAAAAAGTGCGCAAAATAGGTTTTCGGCTAATAAACTGGTCATGAACGAATCCAGAACCTAGAAAATAATTATTTCGAACGAGATTTCTATAAATACAACAATCCTACTCTCACATATTATTATCTAATATATGCAGAAAAATATCGACTTCAGTTTTTTCGACCCAAAGGATGAGAAAAATTGCCGGGACAAAAGTTGCAAACCTTACATATTAGTCTTCCCTCCATAGTCTGGCCATACAATGTATTTGCCATATATGGTATTTTTCTTTGGGGTCAAAACGCAGATGCTGAGCTTATCTTCCTGCAACAGAAGAAGGCGATTCTGCTAACATATTATTCTTCCCTCCATAGTCTGGTCATATATGGTATTCTTCATTCAGGACAAAATGCATAGGCTGAGCTTATCCTGCTGCAACAGAAGAAGGCTATCTTTCAAATAAGAGGAGAGGTCCAGGGAGGTATTTAAGGGAGAGGAAATTTTCAGTTTTCATATTTGTCTGTCTCAACTACGTTCATCAGCAATACAATACGCATCAGGAAAATACGTTTTCTATAGCCTCAGAAAAAAAATCCCATTCGAAATTTTCTGAATTTTAACGCCAGAATACCAATCCTGCCCTCCCCTCTGCCCCTTAAACGCGAGTTTGTTGTAGTAGAGCCTTCCGAACGCACCTTTTGGGGAAACAACGGCAGATGCGATCAAGTTTGGTATAGATATATACAGGGTGTCCGGGAAAATGTGGGAAATCTCTCGGATTCGAATGAGACAAAAAAATAAGATGACAACTTTTCATCATATTTTCCTAGCGGCCCTCTCTACAGAGATACGGCCTCCTAAATGACGCCACTGGAAATTCATTTTACTGGAATAAATTTTGAACTATTCAATATAATTTAATGAAAATTTGATATGATAACAGTAGTAACGACCTCTTGAAATACTGCCCTTAAATTTAAATGAGCTCGTTTAGTTTACCAGGGGCGGACTAGGTTGTACATTTTAATGCTTACATTTTCAACACCCTGTAAGATGAAGAGTTAAAAAAAACAAACTTGCATACCTTGAAAATTAAGCTTGAGAAAAGGTACTCTTGTTCATGGTCGATATAATGAACCGTTTTCGAAAAACAAAATAATAAAGAAGTAACTTTTTTATTTTTATCAAAAAGAACCATGAATTCTCATTTCTTTTTCTGCAACAAAGTTTGATACGAAAGTTATTCAAGGAACAAAAAAGTTTTAGTTTATGTTATTCAATCTGACAAAATTTGTTCCTTATCACATCACAATGAAATGTATGTATTTTTGTTGCGGTGCTTTTCTGGGCCAAAACTGCATTGTTAAGAATCTTTGTAATTTTGTCAGATTCAATAACGTAAACTTGAACTTTTTCGTTTCTTGAATAACTTTTGTATCACACTTTGTTGCAGACAAAAAAAATTTGAATTCATGGTTCTTTTTAATAGAAATAAAACAATTACTTCTTTTATTATTTTGTTTTTCGAAAACGGTTCATTTTATCGACATTGAACAAGAGTACCTTTTCTTTAGCTTAATGTTCAAGGTATCCAAATTTTTTTTTAACTCCCTATTATACAGAGTGATAAAAATGTAAGCATTAAAACGTACAACCTAGTCCGCCCCTGGTAAACTATACAAGCTAATTTAAATTCAAGGGCAGTATTTTGGGAGGTCCTTACTATTGTTCATCATATCAAATTTTCATCAAATTATATCAAGTAGTTTAAAATTTATTCCAGTAAAATGAATTTCCAGTGGCGTCATCTAGGAGGCCGTATCTCTGTAGGGAGGGCCGCTAGGAAAAAAGAATATGGGAACTTGTCATCTTATTCTTTTATGTTTTATCTGAATCCGAGAGATTTCTCACATTTTCCCGGACACCGTGTATATGGTTTCAAGGTCGTGGAATACAATGTTCAGATTCTGGCTTGTCAAACAGAATTTCACGTCATCGTCTTTTCAGCGCCATCTCTCCTTCAATCCAGTTGCATAAAATCGCATTCGAAAGTTTCCAAATTTTTGCCATAAAATACCGAAGTGTGAAAAATATGAAATAATTATCATATAAGAAGGTAATAGTAATAGCAACTAATTTCATGTTATTTCCTTGCTATGGAAATGATCAATTGTATTTATCGAAATCAGACCCACCTAGCCAATGATAACAACGTAATAGGTGTCAGTCGTAATTTCGTTGCTGCGGGAAACGTACTTTCCGGACTAGGCCGGGAAATGTTACTTTCTCGAAGGAAAATCTTCTGGGAAGTGAGTACTCTCAGGACGGTTGCCGAAAAAATGTGTTTTTGAGCGCTCGTTCTAGTCACACGGGGGCTATATCATTTCGTCACGATGTCTGTATTTTTCGAATTTTGAGCAGATAATGGTTTTAATCGACAAGGTTTGACTCACTGATGACGAATCCGTCGAAAAACTCAAGTCTGTCCGTCCGGCCGGAAGCATGATAACTTTCGAACGGAACGACCTTGAGACTTGAAATTTGTAGTGTGGGTTCAGTTCTCGAATGCCGCAGTTGAGGTCGTTAATGGGCAGAATTCCATTAGGGATTCCGTAAATATGGCTGCTCGAAACTTTGTTCTCCTGATTACTTCGAAACTAAAAACTACTAATTCAGATTCAGGATAGGTTCGAATTTCGAATACCGCGGTTAAGTTCAACCAGAGGTTCCGTAAATATAGTCGTTCCTGATAATTTCAAAACTGCGGATTCGATCGTGACGAAATTTTCTATTTCAATGGAGAATGATATATTCAAGCTACATTTTTTCCAGATCGCATAACCAGAACCATTTTGAATTCCAACGAATTATTGAAGGAGAGCTGCTGTCATTTTTTCGAATGCTGTCAAAAATTTCCTCAATAACTGATTTCTGAAACTGGAAAATGAGAATCTACCTACAAGGTGGATAAACGAGCGCTCAAAAGCTCCTGACTTCACGGCAGTGCTTCTTATATTTTTCAACATGTCCACAAGCGGAGGTCTAGTAGTAAACATACATTTCATAGAATGTATTTATCGTCCATAAATCCATTGATATTGATGCCATAGTAGCCCCCGCTAGGTGAAACATATTTTATGTGTTGAACTTATTACATACATTGAAGAAATGAGACGATTTATCTGACCAATTTGGGCACATACAATTTCAAATAACTAGAACGATTCTTTTAATGCTAGAAATGAAAAATACTTTCAATCAATAAAAATGCGTCGAGAAAATTCGAATAATTTTATGGATTTATGGATCAGAAGATCTGTATGCTACCGTAGGAGATATTCGTATTGATCGAAAAATATGGAACAAATGAAGCCAAATCCCCTTCTTCCTTTCAACCTACCCCACCGAGAATTGTATTCATATTCTCTATTCTGACTTCTCCGTTGTGCAAATATACATTAGATATTGAATACACTGAACACCTATGTACCTAACCGAATAAACAGAACTTATGTTTCCATCTAGTAATCACATCCATTTCTACGTTGCCCAACTGAACAATAATAACATTTCCCAGTTAACAATTTTCTGGGTTGTATTTGTGTTGAGTTTCCCTAAGGCGGTTCTACATCATACCTATGTACTTCGAAAGGCCCTATAAACTTATGTTTATTCTTCGAAACTCATAGTTATATGATTGCAGCTTATATAACTAAGATGACTTGTCAAACACTTCATATACCCACCGCATTTAACTCTGTGCTAATAATATACTATTCTGTTTTCGATAGATTCAGTACTACTTTTATTTTTGGTAAATGTACATTGAACATCTTTCGTTAATTACATGTTTTATTAGAAATATAACCCAGAAAAACATACTACCTACTGGTGCCATCAGGATCCTAGTAAGCAAAATCACGCCAGAAAAAAATTATAAAAATCACTGCCGTGAAGTCAGGACCTTTGAGCGCTCGTGATGTAGGTAGATTAGCATTGTCCAGTTTTAGAAACCAATTGAATGAATTTTTGATAGCTGTCAAAAAAAATTCAAACTAAGGCGAAACTCCAGACAGACCAATTTTGTTTTCGATAGTTCGCTAGAATTTTCTACGGTATCTATGGTCTTGGTAATGCGATCTGGACAATTTCGTACGTAGTTTGAATACATTATTCTTCATATATACATTTAATTTCATTCCAATCCAATCGGTAGTTTCGAAATTATCAGGAAAAAAATTTCGAAAGACCATATTAACGGAACCCCTGGTCTAATTTTGCTCATTGATCAAAGTGACCGCAACATTCGAGATCCACACCTATCCTGAAAAATTCGAATCCCTAGGCCTTTCCGTTCGAATGTTATAACTTTCTCTGGTTTCTATATGGTTCTGGTGATGCGATCTGGACAAAATGTAGCTTGAATATATCAACCTCCATTGAAATACAAAATTTCGTCACGATCCAATCCGTAGTTTTGAAATTATCGAGAAAACTAAATTTCAAACGACCATATTGAAGGAATCTTAATTTTTTACTAATTTTTAACTAATTTTGCTCATTGATTAACTTGACTGCGACATTCGAGATCCACACTTATCCTGAAAATTTCAAGACCCTAGGCCTTTCCGTTCATAAGTTAAGATTTTCTATGGTTTCTATGGTTCTGGTCGTGGCGATCTGAACAAAATTCGACATGTAGCTTGAACACGTCATTTTCTATCTGATAACAAAATTCCATATAGATCGAATCAGTCATTTCAAACTAATCAGAAGAACAAAATTTCGAACGGCCATATTGACTTATTTTGTTGATATAGCCTCGAATATAAACCATCAATTTTTCTTCGAACATACCTCACATAAATATGAATTGTTTGTGGGGGTTCATTTATCTCTCCTAGTTTTAATTTGCCACTGCTTCTTCTCTCAGGATCCACTGGGAAGCGTTTCATAAGGAACCCTTTTACAGAAGAATTGCTGCAGAACATGGTATTTTGCTTCGTTATTATTATTTCAGATGAAATGTACTGAGATGGATATTATGTATCCTTGTTTGGAAATAGTCAAATGAACCTTTATCTTCGAGATAACTGCACAAATCACTAAGTAAACAACAAATAGTTTGAAGCAACATGGCGATTCATACCACGTGACGGAAATAACCAATCAAAAAGTAGACATCTATTGTTGCCACTGTCCTGTTTAAAGTCACTGTATGTTGTTCCGTTCGAGAGTTATCGTGTAGACGGACGGACAGACTCGAATTTTTCGACGGATTTGTCATCAGTAGTCGAACCTTATGGATTGAGATCATTTTCGTCTCAAAATTCTAAAAATACAGACATCGTGACGAAATGTAAGTAGAACGAGCGCTCAAAAAATAGACGTAACACAAGCCGAGCCGCTTTGGCTTAAAAAAGTGCTATCAGGAGGTAGAACAGTAGGGAGAAGTTACCTAAGGTTTCTACCTGGAAGAAAGTCAGTGACAGGTAAGTCATGGATAATGAGGTCACTTTATTTTATTTTATTCGGACGCGATACGAGTCATGAGATGAAATTCAGCACCTTCAGTTATTAAGTGTGAAGAGTGATCCAAATTCGACGTCTAACACTAGAATCTCCGGAACTTCTGGAGTTAAAGTAAAAAATTTAGAAAAGCACTGCCGTGAAGGCAGGAGCTTTTGAGCGCTCGTACATGCACCTTGTAGGTAGATTCGCATTTTCCAGTTTTAGAAACCAATTGAAGGAATTTTTGACAGCTGTCAAAAAATTCTGAAACTTAGGCGAAACTCCAGACTTCATGTCGCTGCTTCAGCTGATCAATTTTGTTTCGATAATTCGCTAGAATTTTCTACGGTATCTATGGTCTTGGTGATGCGGTCTGGACAACATTTTGCACGTACTTTGAATACATTATTCCTCAGCTAGATGCATAATTTCATTCCAATCCGATCAGTAGTTCCAAAACTATCTGGAAAAAAATATTTTGAACGGCCATATTTACGGAATCCCTAGTCTCATTTTGCTTATTGATGAACGTGACCGCGATATTCGCGATCTAAACCCACCCTGAAAATTTCAAGTTCCTAGGCCTTTCCGTTTAAAAGTTACAATTTTCTATGGTTTCTATGGTTCTGGTCATGCGATCTGGACAAAATATTGCTTCAATATATCATTCTCGATTAAAATACAAAATTTCATCTCGATCGAATCCGAAGTTTCGAATTTATCGAGAAAACAAAATTTCAAACGACCGTATTTACGGAACCCCTTGTATAATGTTGCTCATAGATGAACATGATCACGACATTCGAGATCCACACCTATCCTGAAAATTTCAAGTCCCTAGGCATTTCCGTTCAAAAGTAACAATTTTTTATGGTTTCTATGGTTCTGGTGATGCGATCTGGACAAAATTTCACATGTAGCTAAAACACCTCATTTTCCATCTGAGTGCAAAATTTCATCTCGATCGAATCTGTAGTTTTCAAGTAATCAGGGAAACAAAACTTTGAACGGCCATATTTACGGAACCCCTGGTGGAATTTGGCCCATTAACGAACTTAACCGAGGCATTTGGGATCTGAACCTACACTGAAAATTTCAAGTCTCTAGGTTGATCCGTTCGAGAGTTATCGTGCTTACGGCCGGCCGGACGGCCGGACGGACGGACAGACTCGAATTTTCCGACGGATTCGTCATCAGTGAGTCGAACATAGTCGATTGAGACCATTTTCGGCTCAAAATTCGAAAAATACAGACATCGTGACGAAATGATATAGCCCTCGTGTAAGTAGTACGAGCGCTCAAAAAGAATGGCTTTCAGTGTTCATTATCAGTATGAAAATAACTGTAATTTTATTTCTTCGGAATCCGAATTTCATTGAACATCTCATAAAAGTTCAATTTATCCTCTGTGTGCCGAAAAGGACTTTCATTTTTATAAACTTCAAGAGATGTAATCACCGAATTATATCAAATCTACTCAATTTCTCACTTGAAACAACTTGATTTTCCGGATTATAGGGCTCAAAATTCTAAAATTACAGAAATTTGGGCAAAGTGATAAGGCTTTTGTTCATAGAAACAAGCGCACAAGAACAATGAAGTGAAATATTCCTAAAAAATTAACAGTAAATCTCAAGATTTCAGTGGTTTGAAGCCGTTTAAAAAACGGATTAAAACATAGTGGAGGAAAATTAATGCTCTACAACGTTTCATTCAATGGATATTGCAGAAAAGTGAGATGCTGGGGCGCTAGGAGGAAATGTTTGTCGAAAAACTTGAGATGACAATGCACTTTTCGTTAATTAGCGACTTTCAACTGCTGTTATCCTCGAAATTATCTGAGGTACAAAAAAAGTGATAACAATAATGTAGGGAATTTGGAAAGCTTCTTTTGTGTATATAGTAAGTTTTAACATACGAGGCAGATAGCAGCAGAAAACAGTAAATTGGCACCTTTTACCTGACTCCCTCTTACTCAAGGCTTACGTAGGTCTAACTACACTCAATACATTCTCGAAAAAAAATTTTCGAAATGTTTTCTACAATCATTTATACTTCTGGATATCAAGTTGCATTGAAAATAAGCGCGCAAAAAGACAAAATCGGGATTCCTCTGATTATGCAATAAAAAAAAGCCTACACTCATAACTGTGAAAACTTTAGGATAAATTGAAATTTTCCCAGGCGGAAATTCCGAAAATGATCTAATAGAATAAATCAAAATCCATCGGAATAAACGATTCATGATTTATAACTACCACACAATAAATGCATCGTTGTCTGTTCGAAATACGAGTGAATCTGTAACAAGTACATACGTGTGTGTCTATTGCCAGACGTAACAACCCTTCCATCTCCTTGATCAAAGCTTCGATGCCACCTAAAACGAAGCTTTGCAACTGGATCTTCCGCCCAGTCGGCTCCATCTGATGAGGTCCTGAATTAGAAATCACGTACAAATGGAAAACACTGGTCGTGAGTTATCTCCCTTGCTTTTCTACGTTTCGAGTCCGGTTCCCTTTAATTAATGATAAGGTTCTGTATTAATCCTGAATATGGAAACGATGTTACGATGTTAATGCCAGTATCATCAGGATCTCAAAGAAAATCTTCCTCTCTTAGACTTCAATATGTGGAAACGAATAATGAGGATATTCCGGAGATTGCATCGAAGTATACAGGGTGTTCCCCTATTTGAGGTGAAAATAAAGAGGGGTGATTACTTGGTTGATCAAGAATAAAAGTTCCATAAACATGTCCGCAAACGCTTCGTCCCTGAGATACAGTGTGTTTGAGTTTTTTCACCAGAAGTAACAGGCTTTCCCATACTTTCAACCATACGGTCCTTCTAGCCTGTTTGGAGAATAATTTCAGAAATAAACAAGATTCAAAGATCCTTGCGCCAATATTCCACAAAATTCGTATTGTTTTTCGATAATTTTCACTTTTAGGAATTGAAGTCTTTCCCGAAATTGCCAATCGGAGATTTTTCCAAATTTCATTATTCACTACATAATTTATACAAAGTAAAGGGACTTACTGGAGCGTGAAAGAGGGATCAGAAGTCAAAGGGTTGCAGAAGAGTTTTTCATAAATTCTTGAGCGTTCGTACTTCTTACAGGAGGTCTATATCATATCTTCACGATGTCTGTATTTTTCGAATTTTGAGCCGAAAATGGTCTCAAACGACAAGGTTCGACTCACTGATGACGAATCCGTCGGAAAGTTCAAGTCTTTCCGTCTGTCCGTCCGGCCGTTTGTCCGTATACACGATAAATCTCGAACGGAATGTCCTAGAAATTTGAAATTTCCAGGGTAGGTTCGAATCTCGAATGCCGCGGTTCGTTATTGGGCGAAATTCGCCCAGGGGTTCCGTGAATATGGCCGCTCGACATTTTGTTTTTCTGATAACTTCGAAACTACTGATTCGATCGAAGAAAAATTTTGCACTCAGATGGAGAATTACGTGTTCAAGCTTAATGCAAAATTTTGTCCAGCTCGCATGACCAGAACCATAGAAACCATAGAAAACAATAACTTTGTGGGGACTTGAAATTTTCAGGATAGGTGTGGATCTCGAATGTTGCGGTCACGTTCATCAATGAGCAAAATTAGACTAGGGGTTCCGTAAATTTGACCGTTCGAAATTCAGTTTCCTTGATGATTCCAACACTCTGGATTTGATCGTGACGAAATTTTGTATTTGAATTGAGAATGATATATTCGAGCTACATTTTCTTCAGATCGCATGATCAGAACCATAGAAAATCATAACTTTCGAACGGAAAGTCCTAGGCACTAGAAAATCTCAGGATAGGTTCGAATCGCGAATTTCGCGGTCACGTTCATCAATGAGCAAAATTAGACTAGGGGTTCCGTAAATATAGCCGTTCAAACTATTTTTTTCCTGATAATTTCGAAACTACCTATCGGATTGGGATGAAATTCCGCACATAGATGAAGAATGATGTATACAAACTACGTGGGAAATTTTGTCCAGATCGCGTAATCAAGACCATAGATACCGTAGAAAATTCTAAAGAATCATCGAAAAAAAAAATGGTCACCTAAAGCACTGACGTGAAGTCACTTAGTTTTAAATTTTCTCTGACAGCTGTCAAAATCTATCCAATTAGTTTCTAAAACTGGAGATTGCAAATCTACCTACAAGGTGGATGAACGAGCGCTCAAAAGCTCCTGACTTCACGGCAGGGCTATCATTTCGTCACGATGTCTGTATTTTTTCGAATTTTAATCAATAAATGGTCTCAATCAACATAGTTTGACTCACTGATCACGAATCCGTCGAAAAATTCGAGTCTCTTCGTCCGGCCATCTGTATACACGATAACTCCCGAACGGAAGGACCTAGAAACTTGATATTTTCAGGGTAGGTTCGATTCTCGTTTGCCGCAGTTAAAGTCGTTATTGGGCAAAATTCGACCAGGGGTTCCGTGAATAGGCCGTTCTAAATTTTGTTCTCCTGAGTACTTCAAAACTACAGATTCGATCGAGATGAAATTTTTCACTCGGATGGAGAATGATATGTTAGGGCTACATGCGAATTTTGTCCAGATCGCATGACCAGAACCATTTTAAATTCCAACAAATCATGGACTAAAAAATTCTTTTATTTCTGTAACAGCTGATTCGGCATAATTGACAAAGAGCTGCTCTCTTTTTTTTGATAGCTGTCAGAAATTTCTACAATTGGTTTCTGAAACTGGAAAGTGCAAATCTACCTACAAGGTGGACGAACGAGCGCTCAAAAGCTCCTGACTTCACGGCAGTGCTTTCAATAATTTTTCTATGTATAATCGAAGTTTACATAAATGAGCCGTTGCCAAGTAATGGGCGATGGAAATCAGTAAGAGAAGATTATTAATTTATGGAAATTTCGTTTATATTTAAATGTCCATCTGGATATATTGAAATTTTCAAAAAAGAGGCCAAGTTAGTTACTTCGGATTACTGGAAATCTTATATGGGGATGGTTCTATGTAGATATCTGAACTTTGCGGAGTTGCGATGTTGCCAAGTTATGAATGCTAGAAATCATTGGGGAAGGATTCATGGAAATTCCAGTTGGAGAATATCGAAATAAATCTGCATATCAATCAACTGTTTTGATTTCTATTTTTTCAATTTGCAACATTTTTCACTACGTCCTACTGAACATCGGGCGAATCAATATAACATTTCGACCTGCGCTTAGACAAGTTGTGAGCGATGGAAAATATTTATGGAAGTACTGGCTGAAGAATTTCAATATGAATATTTAATTTTAACGAGTTATCTTAGCGTTTAAAGAGTGATAATCATAAGTCTTGAAAAGAATTCATACTGAGAGGTTAGATTAGCTTCAGTTACGATAGTGATAAATACTCGGATAAATATAATTCTGAAAATGAATACATTTTCCGATAATGTTACCTTGAGTTGGGACAGTGTTGAAAAGGTTATCCAATTTGAATTATTTCGGAAAATCAAACACGAATTTTGAAGAATTTCAAGAGATTCAACAATGAAGTCGGATCACCATTTTTATGATGCATTCGATGTTTGCACGTTTACGTTCGAAATTCAAAAGTTCCAACTCATTTTACCTATACTCCGTTTAAGAATTATTGACATCTCGGTTGGCTGTGAAAAATCGAGTTTAAGTTGGTAATAGACTATTCAGTGATATTTTGGGTTGCTGAATTCAGGTTGGTATACGAATAACACTAACATTACCCATAGAAATCTTGCTTTGATGATTTTATCGAAGATATTGGTGAATATGTAATTATAAAAAGTTGCTCTGAATTTGAGTATTTTTTGTCTTATGCTATTAAAATAAAATGGCTGGAATTGAGCAGGATACATCGCGCCTAACAAGAGAACGCCAGGCAGTTTGTCGGTGTTACTTCGAGTTTTTCAAAGTTTTGGCATATATTTCCTCTAGGGTTTCAGGTAAACTGTTATTCACCGACTCAAAGTGTATTCTGATTGATCAATGTCTCTCAAATTTTCAGATTTCACCAAGCCCTGTCCGTAGAATATTAGCATGTTATTATAGCCTGGAATTAGCAGTGGAAGAAAACCTGTGCGATACGATTATTCCTTCAAAGAGACATTGAATGACTTTGTTTTTGCTAGAATAAAAAACAATGAATATATCAGTTTAGATATCCTTTTCGAACTGGCCAAAGAGCACCTAGATTTCAATTGATCGAAGTCAACATTATATTATATCATAAAAAAAATTGGATACAAATACAAAAAAGTTGATCGAAGGAAAATTCTTATTGATAAACAGAAAAATATAATAAAAATAGTACGATATTGTGATAAATACCGAGAATACATGGAACAAAACGTAAAATTCATTCATCTAGATGAGATTTGGATATTCGAAAACGGTATTCAAATTAGTCAGTGGACACTAGAAAATAATCTAAAAGGTATGCAGAGTATTATTCAAGGGTAAAGGTAGAAGGTGCACTATTTTGATTGCTGGAACAATTGATGGATTTTTACCTGGATGTGATCCGATTCTTGACAGTGGTATTAATGATAAGGATTAATATGAATGGGTTATTGGAATATTGAAACCTTTCCTGCAAAAGGATGCCCATCAATAGGATTATGTCAGCTTATTCAATAAACACATCCAAATCACTACACTACGTGGAAACAAAGTTTTCAATGATATTTTTATCTTTGCTCTTGTATCATTCATAGATATTTTAAGTTTATTTATTATACTTATACTGTATGGTACCGTGTTCACATTCCCTTTGCTAATACACATGCTATATTGTTCCCAATTCAAAAGTATACTGAATAATTGTAAAATTGCTCATCAATTATAATATTTTCAATAATTCATGGACAGTTTTAATGAATGAAAATCAAAATTGACTTTCTTAAAGTATTCAACACCGAGCAATAAATAATTCACAAATTGGTTCATATATTGATAGTTCGGTACAAAGTTCATGTCAAAATTCTTCATGTACTACATAGATTCTTAATTTTTGTTTCTCTCTCATTTCTTAATACATTATAACGTTTATTCCAATCCATTCTTTTGGCCCTGTGCTTGCGAAGTATCCAAAAATTTTTTTCTGTTGCACCACTAGCTACCTGCTAGAATTCCATTAATTATCCTTCTTAAATCCTGACATAAAATGGTCCTCTTATAGTTATATGGTTAGAATTTTGCAAGATTTCCAATACCAATAAATATTGCATGGTCCTGAGTGAAAATAAATATTTATTTGAATGATCTTCAATTTTCCATGGTTGACTTTTATATGAACGATAAGTTCAGATAATTTCATATGAAAGCATTCCACGATATTTTTGCGCTTTCAAACCTGAATTCCTATGTTTGAACTGCAATCGAAATATTCCGGCTTAATTATTCGATAATTCGTATACTCAACACTTTTCTAGGTTATATTTATGTTCCATTTCTAATAGGCGTACGGTAGACTCTAGAGTCTAGTGTACGGTGATCGCAATCACCGACTCGTCGGACAGTCGCACTCACTCACCGTTCGAACTCCGAAAGAACGGTGATCGCAATCACCGGTTAAAAGAACGGTGATTGGCGAATCACAATCACTGATCACGATGATATTCAGAAATCACCGTTTGGCTCATCTCTAATTTCTATGATGAAATTTAGTTACTTTTTAGTAACTAGAAATAAAGCCTCGGCTGGACGTTCATGGCCTGCTTCGATGTCAATAATTCTTAAATGGACTATACTCTGTGAATCTACAACAGATTTTTCGTTCCCGGAAATTATGGCTGAAAGTACTCCCCACGAGAATTTTGAAAATGATAGTTAGAAAACAGATGTGTACAAAAATGTAGAGTTAGGTAGGTAGGTACGCATTGCAAAACAAACTGACGGATCAGTGATCATACGCCAAAATTATGACCTATCAATTCATGGTGAAATTGAATCAATGCAGCATCCCTTCACAATAATTAAGAACATGCATCAAGCTTATTGAAGGAAATTGGATTTGTGGATCATAAAGCGCATGCGTACATTTCAAATAACTATACAATGTTATCTCACTAGCGTGGAAGAACATATTTCTAGTTGTGGGATGATATTTTTGCCACAGATTTTATAATCAAAAATTTTTTTTTATTTTATGGAAACCATTCTCAAAAAATCGTTTATTTCTTCAAATTATCAGAAAAAAAACCCATTTTTTTTTTGAGCGCTCGTACTACTTACACGAGGGCTATATCATTACGTCGCGATGCCTGTATTTTTCGAATTTTGAGCCGGAAATGGTCTCAAACGACTATGTTCGACTCACTGATGATGAAACCGTCGGAAAATTCGAGTCTGTCCGGCCGGCCGGCCATATACACGATAACTCTCGAACGAAATGTCCTAGAAACTTGAAATTTTTATGGTAGGTTCGAATCTCGAATGACGCGGTTGAGTTCGTTATTGGGCAAAATTCGCCGAGGGGTTCCGTAATAATGGCCGCTCGAAATTTTGTTTTCCTGATTACTTTGAAACTACAGATTCGATCGAGATGAAAACTTGCACTCTAATGGAAAATGGGGTTTTCAAGCTACATGCAAAATTTTGTTCAGCTCGCATCACCAGAACTATAGAAACCATAGAAAATTGTAACTTTTGAACGGAAACGCCTAGGGACTTGAAATTTTCAGGATAGGTTTGGATCTCGATTGTCGTGATCACTTTCATCTATGAGCAAAATTATACTGGGGGGTTCCGTAAATATGGTCGTTTGAAATTTTGTTTTCCTGATGATTTCCAAACTACAGATTCGATCGTGACGAAATTCTGTATACTAATGGAGAATGATATATTCAAGCTACATTTCTCTAGATCGCATGACCAGAACCATAGAAACCATAGAAAATAATAACTTTCGAACGGAAAGGCCTAGGGACTTGAAATTTTCAGTTTAGGTGTAGATCTGAAATGTGGCTTTCACGTTTATCACTGCCTTCACGGCAGTGCTTTTCGTAATTTTTTTGCAAAATGATGATTTATAATATCATAGCATTCAATTGAATTTTCAGAAAATGACATAAAAGTATTGTATTTATGAATATTCATTTTCCATATTGGTTCAGATTCATGATACTACTCAAAAAAAACCGGAAATAACTTGAGACGGTGGTTATAGAAAGAAAGCACGATGATGAAGGAGTGGATTTCCCTGATGATGGCACGAGTCAAAATGGAATTGCTGAAATTGAAAGAAGAAGAGAAGCTGGAATAAAATTCGATGTCAGAGATAATGATGAAAAAACTGATGCAAAACTCAGATCACACATTTTTGAACATCGGACAATCAGAGTTAAGGAGAAGGAAACAATTGAACGTCTTAAAGAATATGACGAAAAAATGAGTCAGCGGTACAGAGATAGATAATAATAGTGATAATTTGGTCCACAGTTATCAGGCATGATTCAAAATGTTAACACTTCCTCACAAATTGAATCATCAAAAATTACAAAAAGCACTGCCGTGAAGTTGGGAGCTTTTGAGCGCTAGTTCATCCACCTTGTAGGTATATTCGCATTCTCCAGTTTTTAAAACAAAGTGGAATGATTCTGACAGCTGACAAAGAAAATTTCAAACTAAGGCGAAAATTCAAACTTCACGTCAGTGTTTCAGGTGACCAATTTTGTTTCGTAAATTCGCTAGAATTTTCTACGGTACTATATGGTCTTGGTAACGCAATCTGGACAAAACTTCGCACGTAGTTTGAATACATTATTCTTCATATATGTGCGAAATTTCATTCCAATAAAATAAGTAGTTTCGAAATTTTCAGGAAAAAAACAGTTTGAACGGTGGCCATATTTACGGAATCCCTAGTCTAATTTTGCTCATTGATGAACGGGATCGCAACATTCGAAATCCACACCTATCCTGGAAATTTCAAGTCCCTAGGCCTTTCCATTACGAAGTTATAATTTTCTATGGTTTCTATGGTTCTGGTCATGCGGGCTGGACAAAATTCTGCATGTAGCTTCAAAACGTCATTCTCCATCGGAGTGCAAAATTTCAATTCGATCGAATCAGTTGTCTCGAAATAATCAGGAGAACAAAATTTCGAGCAGCCTCATTTACGGAACCCCTTGGCGATTATTGCCTTATAACGACCTTAACCGCGGCATTCGAGATTCGAACCTAACCTGAAAATTTCAAGTTTCTAGGTCGTTTCGTTCAAGAGTTATCTGGCTCGAATTTTTCGACGGATTCGTCATCAGTGCGTCGAACTCTGTCGACTGAGACTGTTTTCGGCTCAAAATTCGAAACATACAGACATCGTAACGAAATGATATAGCCCTCGTGTAAGTAGTACGAGCGCTCAAAAATTCGAGAAAAGCTCTGACAGGAGCTTCTGCGTGCTTGTTTAAATTCATACCCAGATCGGTCACCCACCAATCTATGATCATTCGACATGAAGTGACATTGTTGCGAGAACCAAAGATCATGAAACGAATCTGAAACGTCAATGTGACAAATAATATCATTTTATTTTCATAATCTTCATGATTTCACCGAATATCAAATATTTTCAATACCAGATCAGAAAAACTCAATTTTATTGTCACGTGGAATACCTGAAATGATGAACATCTAGATAAATCGTTCTATTCATACCATATATGTACACCCAGTGACGCGATCCTAACGAAATGCTACATGAATTATGTTCTAAAATTACATTCACAATAATAACAAACTATACAACAAACACCCTTAAAATATTTTTCCTCGTGATGATCATAATAATATTATGCATTCTCAACATAATCTACCTACGACATGTCTATATTTTCGATAAAATTCCAGTGCACATCGAGAATTCCAAAACAAAATTAGATATCCGTGAATATGAATAAAACTGATGCGATAGTAAGTTGAAGCGTTTTTAAAAATCCATACACTTACAGTGGAGGGGAGGAAAAAAATTAAATGTCGTAAAGAATATATCACATACAAAAAAGTAAGCAGCGGTGCAGAGATAAGAAAAGAACTACCGGCCCCCCAGTCGGTGAATATATCCAAATGACCGAATAGGTGTCAATTTTTACCCCGACCCCTGGTTCACGAAACAAGAGAAGTGCATCGCATCGAATTAATATCATAATTTTTCTTCATCTCCCCCGCCTTCTATTCATAAATGCAAATCTGCACGGATCGGGACCGCGGGAGTTCGGAGACAGGAGCGGCTGCTGCGGTGGCGTCCCACGTGGGTCGTTCGTCGGCGAAAGGGGTAAGGTCTGTTAGACGGTCGCAGTCACGCTGCAAACATATTCCCTTTGAAATATTGATGCGACCCAGAAAATATTAGATGAGGCCGTTAGATTAACGGGTAGAACAGACGTAACTTCCGGCAAGGGCTGCCTACGTGCAATATTTTGAAATGTAATATGGGTTTTGTAATGTTTACCCTACGTGCTGTGGGGGAATACTTGGCTACCTTGTGCTTGGGTCTATGAGTTCGGGACTACTCACCATTTAAATTTCATAGGGTGACTGTGGATTATTCAAGAACGAATTCTAGTCCGTCCTCGGTATGGAGACCGCACGGGATTATTTACAGAAACATAGAAAGGAAGTAACATCAAGAGAATAATAGTCTTCCTTCGACAATTTTATTAATTCATCAAATCCGACTGTTGAAAGAAAATAGTCATATTGTTATTTTAACCAATTCGAACACTACACTACACATTTGAAATTACAAAATGAAACAAGAAAATATGTATTAGATAGACTAATAAAGCAAGCCAACAAATCAATACACGTTACCCCATGGAACATCGAAATTTATCCTTTGCATCTGCAGACCGGTTTCGCCGTTTACGGCTCGTCAGTACAGCTTAGCTGAGGATAAACTCGATGTGCCAAAATGCTACCCAAACAACCTAACGCGATGACGGTCACAGAATATATCTCTACTCACGCCACCTGTCGGCCGAAGGAGCAACTGAATGCAATCCATGATGGTCCGTGTAAAGATTTCTTGGCTCCCCTGATAAAAACCAAATAAAGTAACCAGAACGTAAACATAACGGCCTAGTAGTCACAAGTGGTAATACGGGTTTAAGCTACAACCTTCTTCGCCTGAATAATTGACTTGAATAAATATTGGTCGTCTATCTGAAGTTTTCAAATTACAAAATGAAACAAGAAAATATGTATTAGATAGACTGTCGTGTTCATACCTGTTTTTTGGGCTGCGTCTTTTGTCCATTTCGACAGTTCATTTCTTCCAACAGGAATGTTTTTAAACCATCCAGTGCTACGATTGGATTGCAATGCTGAATTTGGTGTCAAAAACCATATATTCTTCGTAGTCTTCCCCATTAGCTTTACGCATGTTCCATGCCCAGTCCATGAGGATTGAATTTAGCTCGCCTGTAGTTGTTGTCTGGAGTAATTGGTAATTTTTTGCTTGGCAAAATTCCATAAATTGCTTCCACATCGATGTGTGAATTTTCTGAGTATTTAATGGAACACTATTTTTAACAGCCGCCTTAAGTTTACTTTCGGAAACATTTCCAAACCGATTCATTTTGAGTTTCAGTTGAAAAATTAATAAATTCGTAAGTGTTGTTTGTGATCTTTTTTGTTGGTAACGGTACATAGCAACAGAGCATAGAAACCATCAAGTTTGTTTTTACAAAGCCACTTGTCAAACTTGCATGAAATTTTTCCAATTTTTTTTCCGGAAAAACTGCTGACAGCTAAGTTTACAGTTGATAAGTAATTTTTCTACTTAAAATTTATATTTAAGTTAGTTAAGTCAAAATTAATAGGAAGGAAATAATCAACAGTAATATCCCTAGGGCCTTGATAATGCCGAGATAATTTTGTCATAGAGAATCCTTTGAGCGTGTTGCTTGATAATGCTATTATCCTTAAGCAACACGCTATGACAAAATTTTGAGGATTCATCAAGGCCCGAGGGGTATTAGGGGGGATAAGATAATTTTTTACTTTGTAGATTTCAAAAAATTGATTTTCAATCTGACGTTTAATATTTATTCATTTTTGAGCGCTCGTACTACGTACACGAGGGCTATATCATTTCGTCACGATGTCTGTATTTTTCGAATTATAAGCCGAAAATGGTCTCAAACGACTATGTTCGACTCACTGATGACGAATCAGTCGAAAAATGAGAGTCTTTCCTTCCGTCCGGCCGTCTGTCCGCATACACGATAACTCTCGGACGGAATGTCCTATATACTTGAAATTTTCAGGGTAGGTTTGAATCTCGAATGCCGCGGTTGAGTTCGTTATTGAGCAAAATTCGCCAAGGTGTTCCGTAAATATGGCCGCTCGAAATTTTGTTTTCCTGATAACTTTGAAACTGCAGATTCGATCGAGGTGAAATTTTGCACTGAGATGGAGAATTACCTGTTCAAGCTTAATACAAGATTTGGTCCAGCTCGCATGACCAGAATCATAGAAACCATAGAAAATTATAACTTTGTAATGGAAAGGCCTAGGGACTTGAAATTTTCAGGATAGGTTTGTATCTTCAATGTCGCGGTCACTTTCATCAATGAGCAGAATTAGACTAGGGGTTCCGTAAATATGGCCGTTTGAAATTCAGTTGTCTCGATAATTTCAAAACTATGGATTTGATCGTGACGAAATTCTGTATTTAAATTGAGAATGATATATTGGAGCTTCTTTTTTTCAGATCGCATGATCAGAACCATAGAAACCAAAGAAAATCATAACTTTCGAACGAAAAGGCCTAGGGACTTGAAATTTTCAGGATAGGTTTGGATCGCGAATTTCGCGGTCACGTTCATCAATGAGCAAAATTAGACTAGGGGTTCCGTAAATATAGCCGTTCAAACATTTTTTTCCCTGATAATTTCGAAACAACTTATTTAATTGGAATGAAATTTCGCACATGGATGAAGACTAATGTATTCAAACTACGTGGGAAATTTTGTCCAGATCGCATCACCAAGACCATAGATACGGTAGAAAGTTCTACCGAATTATCGAAAAAAAATTGTCACCTAAAGCACTGACGTTAAGTCTTGATTTTCGCCTTTGTTTGAAATTTTCTTTGACAGCTGTCAAAATCTTTCCAATTGTTTTCTTAAACTGAAGAATGCAAATCTACCTACAAGGTGGATGAACGAGCGCTCAAAAGCTCCTGACTTCTAATCTTATTCCGCCTTGAGAAAAGGAGATATAGGAAGCCATATGGGACGGACGACAGAAGGGGAAACTCAAAACTTTGAAATAACTTTTCTTATTTTCAAATTAAAAGAAAAATACTTTGGGAATTTCTTGAACTTTTCATGCTTAGGAACAAGTAAAATTTCCTGATTCCTTCCATAGTCATGATTATTAAATAACCTGGTGTAATCCATCACATATATAAATATTAAATACGTGAAAAAAGTTACTAAACTATCCGCAATGAAAACTTATCTACAAAATGTGCGAGAGCTTATGGTTGAAATTCGACGGATGATTGTATTCTCTTTGTTGAAGTCCACAATAAATAATGTGTTTTATTGCCTATGCAATGACTATCGACCAGAGGGCCTATAACTTAATAATTTATCTTGTACATTTCATATTTTGACATAAGATAGATATGAATCAAGAATGAAGAAATGATGGAATCATGTGTTTTTTAGTATGGAAAATAATGGAAATATTCTTGTTGAGGTTTTTCCTCCGTTGGGAGATCACATTGTACAATTCCAGAAAGCATAAAAAAACCTTTTTTTCATTAACTTCACAACATCTTGCAATATTCTTGAAAGCAGGTCAAGACTTGAAGCCTCTTTCCATGTTCCAAGTATCGATAAGCTTATGGACTTAGACTTGGAAAGAAATTGCTTAAGCAATATCATCTGCAGTCGATGTTAAATTTTTCATATAGGTTTGAGCATACGCTTTCACCGGACATAAAATGTCTACTGAACAATAATTCATACTGGCTCAGATTAGAAGTCAGTTCTAGGTTTCCTTTTCCCAATAGAACATGTTTTCTTGAGATTCTACTTCAATTTCGAATGACACGATTCCCTGCTAAGGGAAAACTAGTTGAGGATTTTTGATTCATATAGAGTTATTGAAATATTTAACTTTATAACCAAATTTACTAACCCGAGTCAGAACTTTGAGCATCTTCTTCGGGAATTTTCATATGTTTAGTATTTTATTGAACACTGGCGTTCCAACCTAAAATTATTTAGATTAATTTGTCTCTTCTACTACAAGCCTCAATCTATTATGCAGACAAATCTTTTCTTGGAAAACGATGAAACCTTCGTCTATCATTTTGTTATGTTCATTACAACCAGAAACATCCCAATTTGGCATCTTCATGATAACCTAATGTACACTTAATGAAGTCGACAATCGAAGGAATGTTTGTATAGTGAATATTTCCCCAATTATAATTTTGAACACTTCCAAATAGGTGAAATCACACAATACTCGAATCCTTTGACAAAATCGAAAATCTTTTTTTTTTTATTGATGCCCCATTTTACCTATTTCAAGAACGCCTCAGCGTGTTCAAATCGAACTTCCAAACAAGCGCGTTTTTTAAAGTCACCATGGCAACAGCAACGACTCCAGAAACGTGAAAAGTCTAAATGACAATTTTTCTATTATAGATCTGACGGGAGTATTTTGTTGCGCCAAATGAAATATCACTAAATGCAAATGCAAATGCGGTATCAACCGCGATTCTGCTATACTTTTCAAAAAATCTATATTAGAATTCACTCTCAAGCAACGCGGTGACAACTATTCATTTTGACAAATCGCAATTTAGGTTCTATTTTTTTCATTACCATGACAACGAAAGGTATACTGATCAAGAATTCAACCATTTTACATTCTTATTTCCATTTAATGTAGTAATAATACCAGTATTCATGATTCCAAAGCGGTATAATAAAAAAAAATAGCGTAAAGTATTCGTGGATAACTGGTCTTTAAAACACTTGCTCCATTTCGAGCACTCCGGCTTCGCCGTCATGCTCGAAAAATCGCGCGTGTTTAAAGGTGTGTACAGACATGCTCCGAATATCGTACCGAACCGTGTCGCGTATCCCGACGCGATCAGCGAGAGCGAATCAAATTCATCGCACGAAGAGGTGCAATTTGAATTCGTGAATTTAATTCGCTCTCGCTGATCGCGACACGGTTCGGTACGATATTCGGAGCATGTCTGTACACACCTTTAAAGACCTTTTTATCCACTTGTACTTTAATATAATAATCCCAGATCACACGTCTACACGAACGATTTTGGAGAAGCTGTCGAGCAGAACATGTTTTATTGCAGCATGGGGTACTTTTTTTTTTCAAAATCTCCTTCCTTCCAAGATACAGGCCCTAGAAGAGTTTGGCGAGTTGAAGGCTTTCATCAATTTTTTTACTGGTTCTGAATAATACTGAGTGATATAACTTCAGACGAATGTTCGGAAAGGTTCCAGATATCTGTTGATTTCGACGAATTACAAAATACTCGCTGATTCTGCGAGATTTGATGGCGGCCTTTGCATGGGAAAGAAACCTTATACATTTTTTTGTCGATTTTCATAACTAACGTGTGATACCTACATTGTTGAAAGGCTTGCTTTTCTACCTTCCTTTTTTTTCGGAGGCTGATGCCCAATGGTGGAATCTGACTAATAAAGAATGTTCAGGTGATTTTGGATGGAAGCCGACGCTGTTCGTAGATTTGTTTGACAGAATAGAATTACCAGTATTTTCAACAGTAATACCCCTAGGGCCTTGATAATAGCGAGATAATTTTTTCATAGAGAATGCTGAAAGCGTGTAGCTTGAGGCCCGAGGGGTATTCGATAAGATAATTTTTGACTTTGTAGATTTCAGAAATTGATTGTCAATCTGACGTTTCATACCTATTTATTTATTTTTGAACTGAACTAAACTGAAAACACCACATGTAGGGTATTATCGCTGTAATCCATAGGTGATTGGATGAAATTTGACACATGACTCTAAATTAAGTAATTCGATTGGTTACCATAGTTAGTAAAAAATTATCCATCAAATTGATTTCCACAAATGTGTTCAAGTGATCACCATTGATCTTTACTGAGCACTCAATTAATTGATATAATGGATAATGTTGTTGAATAGACAAGCCGGAACAATTAAATGTCTGATGGTTCTACCTCATCATGGTAACTTCCATGATATCGACATCTAACGAGCCCTCTGCCCGAAATAAATCTCATTTGCACCCTGCCGATCTGATTTATTATTGTTGCACTACGACTCGTTTATGCCTCCTCCGTTATTCATGAATGCAGATTGGCTTTCGTCCGGGATACTTAAATTATTGAAGCGAATCAAAATTTTCATCCCATGGGCACCGTTCAACGGAACACTCAACCCTATACCATCTTGTTTTAATATTCATAACCGATGTTGATTTCGGGAGGTGGATACTTATGGAAGGGTGAAAATGATCAGCTTCATAGATCCCGGCCCGGATAGATGGGTGGTTCTGCAATCACACGTGGCTGATGACAATCAGAGAAAGGTTTAATTACTTAGGGCAACGCTAAAAAATTTATTTCTTCACTATTTATTGATGACGAGTCTTCAACTTCTGCACACATCTCGGAGCCCTCGAGGTGAATGAAACCAATTTGGTTTTGGCATTTTACTGAATTCGGGTCTGTTGAAAATATATCACCGTTTCTGGAGACGAGAACATCCTGAACATCTTTAATGATGTGTTTTGTTGTGTCTCCAGAACTGTTTATTCTTTGTTGAAATTGGGTGACATTCAGGAATATTTATTTAATCAGCAAAATAAAAAAAAAAATTTTCGAAAAAGTAACTATATTCGATCAAAATAAAAAATACAGACATCGTGACGAAATGATATAACCCTCGTGTAAGTTGTACGAGCGCTCAAAAATACAGACAGTCATGAGACTGCCGAAACATGAAAACTTAGGAAAAACTATGTTTTCTTTATTTCGGAATTAATTATAGTATAAATATTTGAAATTCAATAATTCGTGAATTGAAATTATAAACATCTATATTTAGTTACGGAATAAGGGAAATTTGGATATTTAGGAACAAATATTTTTGAAGATTGTACCGATCAATCTAATATATAAAATTCTCGTGTCCACAGTGTTCGTTGCCATACTCCTCCGAAACGGCTTAACGGATTTTGATGAAATTTTTTGTGCTTATCCGGTATCTATCAGAATCGGCCAACATCTATTTTTCATCCCCCTAAATGTTAGGGGTAGTCCACCCCTGAATTTTTTTTTTTTATTTTTCAGACAAAATTTCTAATTTCAATTTTTTTATGATACAACATACAAAAATACATACAATCCCCAATTTTCACCCTTCTACGATCAACCCTTATTTTTTAATAGCCAGAACAACGAGAGGCCGAAGGCCTCGAGCAATTTTGAAATTGCGAAAAAAGGGAGAGATATGGCAAAACAACGTTTGCCGGGTAATCTAGTATGTATCTAAAATAATCTCGAATTAGTGGCTCTCCTCTTATTTATGTACCGCTGACTCCTCTTTTCGTCATATTTTTACTGCCTTCAAATGTTTACTCTTCCTCAACTGTGATTCTCCGATGTCATGTTGACTTCTTTTCCTTTCTCTTATCTATATATCGCTGACAACTCATTTTATTTCGGATTTTCCTTCTCATTTCGATTTCATCAAGACTATTTTGACTCGTGCCATCATCTTTCGGTTTTTTCTGTTTTTAGAAACACTTATTCTATTTATATATTTCTTCGTGAAATTCTACTAGTAAAATTGAATGATATGCATTCACGAATTGTCATTCTGCAAAAAATAACAAAATACTTATTTTATTTCTGGCAATGTGGAGCAATAAACCATAAATTTACGAAAAAATAGTTATTATGAAATATTATCGAATGTTTTATTCAAAAATTAAGTATAAAAATATTATAGAACAACCAAATATAAGTTTCACCACGCTAGTAACATAACACTTCATACATAATTCTCATTGTATGATGTATTGCTGAGATCAAATATTATTGAAATAAATTAAATATTAATCTTACAATAGAATAACTAATATGATTTCCACTAAATTGGGTTAAATTCCACGACACGTTTTTCGATGCGGAGCATCATCTTCAGGTGGTTAAGGTTTAATTCAATAGTTCAAAGTTATAGTTATACCCTAACCACCTGAAGATGATTCTTCGCATCGAAACACGTGTCTTGGAATTTTACCCAATTTAGTGGAAATCATATTAGTTATTCTATTGTAAGTTTGATTATGGATTCCCATCAAGTATCGGCTAATTCTATTAGAATAAATATTAATACCAATCCTTATTGCAAATATTATATATAAATAGCCTTCGGTTCCAAATTTAATTGTCAGTATGATAAATACACATTTCATTTTTATGACCTTCGTTTCATATGAAACAGCTAGAGAACTGAATTTCTGCATTCAATCGATACGCCATATTGTTATGTAAACAAAAATTTCAGCAAGACTTAGAGAATAATTTCTGAGATACCGAGGTTTAAAAAAACATTTTTTTTAATCTTCGAGCAATACAATCCTAACGAAATTTCACACGAACTTTCAATTCGATCAGTTCGATATTTCTGGAATTATTCAGAAAAAAACTTCAGGTGCTTATATCTGAGATTTCGCTCATTAACGAAGTGATCCCATTAAGACGCACCCTGAAAATTTCAAAACTCCAGTCTCTTCCTTCTAGAGTTATCTGGTTTACGGTAGGACGGAAGTAGAGAATTGAATTTGACAATGTATTCTTCATCTGCGAGTCCAACCTAATTGTTTGAGAATCATTCTTTGCTCAGATTTCGAACAGTACATTTGGGCAAAATGATAACGCTCTATATAGTTTATAAAGAATTATGAATATGGCGGAGAGTGATGTGAGAAGTCGGAACATGGTGATAAAAGTGTTAAAAATTACGTTAAAGATGCGATTTTTTGTGGTTACTGTAATAAAAAAGTTGTGGATTATGTAAAGTGCGTGAAGTGTGTGTTTGTCTCACCCTTCATGCATGATACGGTCTGCGAACAAGAAATCAGCGATATGCGTTCATGTGGCATCCAGGAATATGGACGAGATTTCTTCGTTGACTGACACTGACACTGAAGCTGAGTTATTGATCCTGAAAATGTGAAATGAATATTTGGAAAGATTGTTTGCTGAAGTACAAAGCAAGAATATTATTTTTATTGAAAATAATGCATTACTGAATGAAAAAATAAAGGTTATGGGAGATCAAACGAAAGATAGCGGAGAATCCAATAAAAAAGCGGAAACTTCTAGAAAAAAACAGAGAACACAAACAAGGATGAACAAACCTCCAGTTGATCGAGATCAACATACAGTTAGTTCTATGGTGTGATTTTTGTGAGACAACACAATAAAAGTTTGACTGTTTTAGAAACCGCAACAACACAAGGCAGATGCATACATACTTACTGCCAAAACATCGTATAAATCTCGCACAACGTCAAACAGAGTATATCGTCGTGTTCGGGACAAAACTACCACTAACTCCACATTTTTCGAGAAATGGTATTTTGGTGAAATCTGTTGGCAATATAGTTACTAATATGCTTGCAAATTAACAAACTCTTAAAATGATCGAGTATATTTAAATTTTAGAAAATAAAATCTACGTATCTCCTACCGCGTTTGGGAAAAATGCGTAACTCCCGTATTTCCCATACTAAATCAGTCATATTGACAGGTCGCGTTCTGACATTTAAATTGTTTTTTGTGTCTCCTATAAAATTTTGTAACATGGAGTTGCGCAATTTTCTCCTGAAGGCGACGATATGTTATATAACGAGCAGCTAAAAACCTACAGAGATGAGCATAATGGGAGGACTTTCAAGAACTCTATACATAAACTCATTATTGATTGTGAACCTTAACGGAGTTTATTACATATTGTAATAATATTAGAATTAGAATGAATAATACTATTTTGTGAATTTCTGCTATGATGACATCATTTCCTTTGTTGTAATTTCAATGAATGTGAAAGAATCAACATTTATTTCTTTATTTCTTTATTTATTTATTCATTTATTCATTTATTCATTTATCAATTTATTCATTTATTCATTTTTTCATGAACAAGCGCGCAAAAACACAATTCAAAAGAAGGCACAGTATACATAAATCGAACTTTAGAAGTAGTTAATTTAATTTTCTTGGGGTTTGTTTCAAATCGTATGGTCGCTATGCGATCATATTCTTGAAATTGGTCTCTGTTACATATCTACCTCTGGCGAAATAAGTAATTAGCAAGTCAAAACCCTAGCATGTCGGTGACGCAAAATCAAAACATTTCCCCTTGCCAAAAATTGTTCTACACCGCTATAAATGTTTGAACTTCATAAAACGTTGTTATATATTTTCTTCATCTCGTGAAAATGGAATTCGGTTTTAAAAAAAATCAAAAACTTTGTACCGTCATCAATATTAAGAAAGCAAGTTGATGAAGCATTCTATGAACGAAAAACGGTTTTTTCTGGACTGGAAAAATATCATGAGGAAGTAAACTTTCAATAATAGTTCTTCAAAATAAGATTTAATTAATGCATTCACATTAAATGCAAGTACGATAAGATAAAACCGACTCGTTTTTCTGCCTTGCTGCCCTTCCCCTTCAATATATTATGTTCAGTGATCCTTTCTTCTGCAAATGAATATCTCGCTTAAACTCCACATTTCGGAACACTTAGACCCGCACAACTTACTTTTATGGCTATTCGAAATGTTCCAAAGTCGTAGTTTCCGCTCTCAGTCATCCTCGGTGAAATTCAAAGCTTTATCAAGACAGAGAATTTCGCTATTCGAATGAGCTATTCGCAGGTTAACAATAGGAATTTTGTGCCATTAAGACCTGCCGTTTGTGCATTTGTTCTATTTGTCTCGACATCCATGTCTGCAAACCCAATTAATTCTGGAGTTGCTGTGCGAAATGATTCCTGGCAGTCCGAAAATTCTACGAACTTTCATCTCGCGGATATCAAGTATTCCAGCATTCAATGAGAAAGTGTGGAACTATTGGCTTGTGGTGTTTATTGAAGGTTGAAGCAGCTCTCGGCATAACCAAGAAAATGTTTTAATTCATTCAACAAAATCGGAAATCATATAGGAGTAGATAAGTTAATCTGTTGTCCCTTCACATGTATTGATAACATATCGTCGGTAAATTGACAAAGGGGCGTATCTGAAAATTTTTATTTTCTGAGTTAGCTTCACTTTGGAACCTATAGCTCTCGTCTCTATGAAGTGCTGCTAACCTCATGTCGCGAAACTCATTGGAAAACAGTGGGAGAAACAAAATAAGGGATTGAAAATTTTAATCAGGTTATTTGAAGTACACAGGAGAACTTTGATCGCGGATATCTTGAAAAACCAAAATTTGCAGATACTCCCCTTTGTCAATTTACCGACGATATCTATTCGCAACATATTTGACATTCTTCAATATAGGATTTCTCCTGAGTATCACTAGGAGACATCATAAATTTGCCGTGGGGCCAAGCCTACATCATGCTTGAAGCGTACCATACACCGCGATTTCTATTCACAATCTTATCATAGTTCAAATTTTCCTTTTAAAATTTCAGAAAACCCAAATTGATACGACATCGTTGTCGAGGCGACCGCTCTGGTGACGAATTTCAACATGTACGCAAAAGCTTCTGACATTTCAAATCGTCATATTCAACATTATCATAAATTAGAATTAAATGAAAACGAATCCTTGCTGAATAAATTTCTCACTCAATTTTATATTTTCTTGATGTAATTCACAGACGAGAAATAAATGATCTATGTACTAAATATATAATGAGTGGCATATTAATTTTTCAAAGGTAGTGGAATGGAAGGTGGAAATACCTTCTCTGGATAATATGTCTCTCGGATGAAAAATTCATTTTTCTCGAGTAAAAAAGTGATACGAAGGTCCTTTGAAGAATAGTTTATAAAATATTTATCGTCGGCATCGAAACGGACTCAACATATCAAATGAATGAATTCGAGCCTATAAAGGGAATATTCATCAGGCGATAAAATATTTCAAAGCACTTATTTGGAGAAATATATCATTGGGAAGATGCTACGAAAAGATGTGCTTTCACAATACTCTGATATGATATTTTTCTTTATATCTCTTACTTTTCCATTAAATATTGCTGTTCCATTGTCTCATGGTATTGTTTTTAGTCATAATACTATGTAATTGTTTTTGGTTGACCCAAAATCAACAATGTGTAATGAGAGCACATGAACAAAGGAAGTAAATATTCGAGAAGGCATAGTTGAGAGGCATGATAAAAAATTTTCAGGGTAGGTTTGAATCTCGAATGCCGCAGTTAAGTTCGTTCCTGGGCAAAATTCGACCAGGGGCCTCGTGAATATGGCTGTACGAAATATTGTTTTCCTGATTACTTCGGCATGAAATTAAGCAGTCAAATGGAGAATAACGTGTTCAAGCTACATACATTGTTCAGATCACATGACCAAAACCGTAGAAACCATAAAAATTATAACTTCCGATCGGAAAGGCCTAGCGACTTGAAAATTCCAGGATAGGTGTAGATCTCGAATGTAGCTGTCAGGGTTATCAATGAGCTAATTAAGATTAGGGGTTCCGTAAATATGGCTGTTCAAAATATTTTTTCCTGATAATTTCGAACTACTGATTGGACATAGATGAAGAATCATGTATTCAAACTACGTGTGAAATTTTTTGTAGATCGCATTACCAAGACCATAGAGGGTGTTTCATTTGTGAATGTTCATATGTTAACCAGAGGAGGAGCTACTTTAGACGAGTCCAAAAAACCTATATCAGCACCTCAGAGGTAAGGTGTGTTAAGTCACAAATTTTTTTCAGAAACGAGTTATCTACACTATTGGATTCATATTATTAATTCTATCTAGTGGAAAACAGATTTAACTCCCTAGTTAGTTGCCTATATGTTATATGCAACTAACTAGGGAGTTAAATCTGTTTTCCACTAGATAGAATTAATAATATAAATCCAATAGTGTAGATAACTTCGGTCTGGAAAAAATGTGACTTAACACACCTTACCTCTGAGGTGCTGATATATGATAGTTCTAATCAACTTCATAGCTGATATGCAGGGTGATTTATGTATTCGCCAATATTTTCAATTGCTTATAACTTTCAAACCATCCACTTTAATCAATTGATATTCGGTACGTAAAACACACTTCCATGGGTGAGAACTGAGATTCGAAACCCTGTATGAAGGAATATTGGAATTTGATTAGAATATTGGAAAGAGCAGAAAATTTTCGATGGGGATCAGTATATTTCAGTGTCCCGCACGACATTTTACCCAACAAAATTCTTGTCGAAAGATTTAATTCGATAGTGAAATTTTCACTTACTCCACAAAAATGTTGTACATTGAGATTGTATTCGAAAAATTGTCTGTGGGTTAATGGAAAATTTGTTCATTTTTTCATATTATAATAAACGATTTCCGGAATTTTTCAGAAAAATATGGATTGTGAATAATTTATTCAAAATAATCAACTGTGCAAAAGTAAACAAGACTGCATGTGGATTTTATTGAGCCCATCGATGCAAATTCTTCAAAGTGAACTCCATCCCTCGGAAATATGGCTCATCGTCACAGGAACCATTGGAATTTCTTGAAATAATGGAGGCTCATCCAGATTACAGTACTAAAAGAATTTCCCATGCTCTGAATGTGCCGCATGCAACTGTATGGCGCAGATTGAGGAAAAATAATTTTCACGTTTTTCATCTCCAAAAGATATAAAGATTAAAGCCATGTGATGAAATTCGTAGAATTCGTTTCAGTCGGTGGATTTTACGAAATGAAAGAATGACGAACAACATTTTATTCACTGTTGAAGCCATATTTACGAGGGATATAGTCTACATATTAAGGAATTCATATGAGTGGGCTAAAGAACATCCAGACGTAGGAAGACACTTGAAATCCCAATACAAATTTTCAATTAACTTATGTTGTGGAGTTTATAATAATCGATTGATTGGTCCTCACATTCTGCCAAGACGGCTTACGGGTGATATTCATTTGGATTTCCTTCAAAATTATCTGCCTGTACTACTCGACAGTATGAACCTTGCAGAAATGTATTTCCAGCATGATGAGGCTCCACCTCATTCAAGTGTTATTGTCAGGAATTTTTTGGATCAGAACTTTCCAAATATGTGAATAGGCAGAGGTGCACCTCACGCATGGCTTCCTAGATCACCAGATTTAAATCCTTTCGATTATTTTGTTTGGGGATATTTGAAATATTCAGTTTATGCGTCTGTGATTGGAATTGAGGATAGTCTCCTACAACATATCGAAGTTGCCTGCAATAAGATTCGTGAAGATCTAGAAATGATCAAAAAGGCTATCAGTTATTATTTGAAGAGAGCAATAATGTGCATCGAGCACTTTTGAGCAACTTTTATGATTTCTTTCAGAAGTTTTAATTTGTTCATATATTTTCTCACAGGGTTTTGGATCTCAGCTCTCAAAGATGAATCGTTTCACTCATGGAAGTGTGTTTTACGTACCGAATATCAATTGATTATACTGGATGGTTTAAAAGTTATAAGCAATTTCAATTGAATTTCAAGACAAGTTAGTAATCACATCATGATTATACATACGTATAATCTTCTTCCCTTTTCGATTTATGAATTGATTCGTTATGATTATCCAATATTTCTGTTCGTCACACCCGAAGTAATAAACCCATTTTTGGCCATAACTTACACATCAACCTCTTAAGCCATAACAATGACAAATATATTAATGCTTCATATTTTGACATCGAACCCCCCAGCTGTTCGAGGTCACGGTGGACTGATTGCATTGCATGCGAATGTTCATCGCCTATGACATATAGTTGATTTTTCGGGAATATAGTCCTGTATTCCCCTATCGGAGAGGATAGCCCTTGAGTTCAATGCAGTTGTCGTATTCACTGGGGAAACTAAGCTCATGTTAGATAAATGAAAACATTTCTTCAATCCGAGGAGAATATTTTTGCCTACACTTCACTATGGGAGTCCTAAAATACCTATTATACAGTGTGCCAAAAAGAGAACATGATTCTTTTCGGGTATAGAAATTATAATTTCTGAGAATGACTTGAACATATCCATTATGGTGTGGAGGAGGAATAAACTAGGGAAATATAAAATTTTACATGATTATTCACTCTATTCTCCATTCTTTGTGTGAACTTTCTGAACAAGATCTCATTCGAATAATTGTTTATTTCCCAACCGTACTATGCACATTGCAGTGCAAGTGTTGCACATTGCACTAATGCAGTCGCATTGCCCTTCACACAAAGACATAAAGTAATTTCAAGTGCAAACAACGAGCTGAGTGTTGCTATAGCTCCAAGATATCTTTAGATGATTACAGTCGCAGGTACTTACCATTCTCGAGTATGTTAGAATGACACTTCCTTATCTGAACAAAAATGAGCCTGGAATATGCGGCGCGGAAATCTTATACAAATTTGGTTCATTATTTCTGGAGAACACATTCCTAGGAAGGCGGAATGTGATGCACTGCGCTAACCACTCCAAAGTGCACTCAGGGGACACTCTCCTTCAGGTGAATACGGCGGTGAAAACTCTCGGTGCGAATGGAATGAGGCAAACATTCGAGAAAAGCACTGATGTTAAGGTTGAGGCTCTTGCGCGCTTGATTCCGTATATATTTTCCTGTATAAACTTATATATTATTTCCCCTAACATAATAATTGAGTGAAAAAATCATAAAAAGCACTGCCGTGAAGTCAGGAGCTTTTGAGCGCTCGTTCATCCACCTTGTAGGTAGATCCACATTTTCCAGTTTGAGAAACAAATTAAAAAAATTTTTGATAGCTGTCAGAGAATATTTCGAACGGCCATATTCACGGAGGCCCTAGTCTAATTTTGATCATTGATGAACGTGCCCGCGACATTCGGGATCCAAACCTATCCTAGGCTTTTCGGTTCGAAAGTTATAATTTTCCAATATTTCTATGGTTCTGGTTATGCGATCTGGACAAAATGTAGCTTCAATATATCATTCTTCATTGAAATACAATATTTAGTTCTGATAGAATCCGTAGTTTCGAAATTATCAAGAAAACTAAATTTCGAACGACCATATTTACGGAACCACTGGTCTAATTTTGCTCATTCGAACGTGACCGCGACATTCGAGATCCACACCTATCCTGAAAATTTCAAGTCCCTGGGACTTTCCGTTTGAAAGTTTTAATTTTCTATTGCTCTGGTCATGTGATCTGGAAAAAATGTATCTTGAATATATCACTCTCCATTAAAATACAAAATTTCATCACAATCGAATCAATAGTTTCGAAGCTTTCAAGAAAACTTAATTTCAAACGACCATATTTACGGAACCCCTAGTCTAATTTTGCTCATTTGAACGTGACAGTGACATTCGAGATCAACACCAATCCTGAGAATTCCAAGTCCCTAGGCCTTTCCGTTCGAAAGTTACAATTTTCTATGATTTCTATGGTTCTGGTCATGCGATCTGAACAAAAAGTAGCTTGAATATATCATTCCCCATTAGTACCTATTCAAAATTTCGTCAAGATCGAATCCGTAGTTTTGACATTATCAAAAAAACTAAATTTCAAACGACCATATTTACGAAACCCATAGTCTAATTTTGTTCGTAGATAAACGTGACCACGACATTCGAGATCCACACCTATCCTGAAAATTTCAAATCCCTAGGCCTTTCCGTTCGATAGTTATAATTTCCTAAGGTTTCTTTTCCAAATTCGAAAAATACAGACATCGTGAGGAAATGATATAACACCTGTGTAAGTGAAACGAGCGCTCAAAAATACTATACCCTTCCTAAATCCCTCAAATATTTTGAATATCAAAAAATGAAATATATAGCGAATACTGCTCATTAGAAGCTATCATGTAAAAAGAAACACCTAAAACTGTAAAAAGAATGTATTATGATAAGACTTTATAAACTTCAATTTGATTCCGTGTATCAAACCGACCTTCAGTGTTTATTGTCATTGGGACAAATAATTTCATTTTAGTTTTATAAACTTCGAAAGATGGAATTACCGAATTATGTATATTGAAAATCTCGAAAAATCTCAATTTGCTTTCCACGTGGAACCACTAGAACTCATTTTATAGATGCCCCATATGTAGTCACACAATTGCAGCAGGATGTGTCTTATGGTTTCTGCGACACAGAAGTTTTGGAAAAAAATTTTTTCGAAATCGTTCATTTATTTTTTTTATCGATACGATCCTCACGAATTTCCACATAAACCTTCATATCGTTATTTTGCATCTAACTCCAAAGATTTGATCAGATTCGTAATTTTCGAATAATTGAGAACAATTTTCAAATTTCGATTCATATCAAACACACACTTGCTTTTGGAACGGACAGGTGACGTTATAGGAGAAATTTTCTCCGATCACCGCTGCGTTATGTTTTAAAGGTTTTCTGTTTCTTAAATCGAATTTATCATTTTGCTAACTACACTGATGAGATTTGATATTAATCGAAACCGAAGCCTGTTCTCTGTAACAGAACCTTGTCCATGCATCTGCGAAGGAGGATATTAGCGTGTTATATATGGTCTGTTCTCCTCTATTGTTGTGAAACTTGGACCCTGAAGCTCAGAGCGCTCAGAAAACTGGAGGCTTTCTAAATGTGGTGCTACCGACGAATGCTGAAAATATCTTTGACGGCGCATACTTTCAATAACGACGTGCTGAGGATGATGGTCACAGAGAGACAAGGAGTCGATATAATCAAAATGAGGAAAACCGAATATTTTGGTCATTTAATCAGAGGACCAAAATATCATTTACTGTGTCTCATAATTCAGGGAAAAGTAGAGGGAAGGAGAGATAGGACTATCATGGCTTCGCGATATAAAGCAGTGGACCGGCCTTGGCGTCGAAGATCTATTTCGAGCAGCCACGGATCGTGATAGATTTTATGAGTTGACCAACATGATGATAGCCAACAATTATTCAAGCTACATTTTGTCCAGATCGCATTACCAAAACCATAGTTTAGCCTTAGTTTGAAATTTTTTCTGAAAGCTGTCAAAAATTTCTTCAATTGGTTTTTAAAACGGCAAAATGCGAATTTACCCACAAGGTGCATGAACAAGCGCTCAAAAGCTCCTGACTTCACGGCAATGCTTTTTATAATTTTTATCTTTATAAATAAGAAATAGAAATTCTACGATCAATATAAATAGGTTCTCAGTATTTGAATTAGTTTTTGAGTTTTCTATGGGATCAGTTTCCTTCTCCTTAGAGGTGGTTCATGTTATCCCGTTAACTACTTAGGTTGATGCGACACCTAACAGAAGTTCATTCACGAGCTTGTGCTAGTTGGAACTATGGAAGAGCACTGTTAATTGTTGCGCCGACGAAAGAGGACAACACTTAGGAGAAAACAGAAAACTGAATTTTTCAGAAAGCAGAGTAGAACCAACAAGTGAAAGACAGGAATTTAGTTCGTGCAATATCAGCATTACTGGAACATCTTCATCTGTATTATTCAAGAATGCGGTCTACGTACTTTCTGAGCTTCAATCGAAGCAGCCATTGTTTTTTTTTTCGAGGAAGAATGCCGTCCCTGTTCAAGGATTCCCTTTACGATGCTCGAGCCATAAGAGAGGTGAATGCATAGGGGAAAAATATGTTGAGGAGTGTGAGATTGTGTTCCTGTCTCTTACATCTTTGAAGAGGGTAATTCATTATACGAGACATAGGTCAAACACTTACTCGTCGTTATCAACTCCTTTACGATGCCGGCTGAGTACCAATTTTCAGACCGTTGTCAGGGATACAACGAGTGGAAATTATTCAAAGAAAGAATGAAATTATTTTTGTCGTCTAGAATGAAATATTCGATGTGAGGTGGTATGAAGAATTCAACTTGATGATTCCATCAATTCAATTTGGAGATTTTTGTCTGCGGCTTTTGAATTGAAACCGCATTTGAAATAAATGGAAAAATGTTTTATAATACCCATCTTTTCAGCAGGGATCTTTCTAGAATGTTTGGTTTGGGCTCCTTATGGAATGCTCATTAGACCATTTTTTCAGTCGCCATAAATGTCAGATGGTGATTTCCTACATTCTTTCACCGGATTTGAATCCCTGTGAATTTTTCTTTGGTATTATTTGAAAGACTTGTATCGTGAATGGGTGAATAGATCCGAAACACCGCGGTGAAAGCATTTGTTTTCGAGGACACAGTTATATCTGTGCAACCATCTGACCGCTGCATAAAAAGGTTAGTGTGGCAGAACTTTAAACCTGTAAGTTTGCTACAAAATTTCTCAATAATTTTTGAGTAGTGAATGTGCGAAAGATTGATGGAATAATGCTCGGAGAACAATTTGTTTTATGATGGTCAACATGCGTACTCAAAGGGTAAAGGCACTAATAGGTACTGCTCTGTTTGGATTCACAGAGGCTATACTACAAGAAATGAAGAAGACACATCTGACAATGAGTTTGTTCCTTGATTCAACTGAAGCTTATGACTGCGTCAATCAAAGTAACTTATTGAATAAGTTTAATTCGTACGGAATATCTGGTACTGCTTATCAATGGTTGAAGTCATTCTTGTGAGGGAGGTTACAACAAACTGTGATCACAAAAAATGGTAGAAATTTTAAATCATCCACGAAATTAGTTAGATCAGGTATTCCTTAGGGAAGCATAGTTGGTCCTATATCATTCCTCATATACATAAATGATGCATACAAATATGTTGCTAGACTGTGTTGTTTTTCGAGTTTGAATTGTCTTCTTGTTAACTATGCTGATGTCGCTGATGATAAGAATTTCGTCATAACACCACATGATTTGCTGACTCTACTTCATTATTTGTATAGTGTTCTTAACGCAAAATCGGATCGAAAATGAAGGCTTAGTATTAAATGAGAGTAAGACAAATTGTGCAATCTGCAACCAGCAGAAGCCACTTGGTACTTCCTAATACTGTCAATTCAAGTGCCTTCGAATTTATTCTACGTTCTGAAACACAGCTCCTAAGCTTGATAGTGGATGATGTGTTATCATGGAAAAATCATAATAATATAGAGAACCTAAATAAAAGATTGAGTGCTTTATGTTACATCTTAAGGGTTTTGTCAAAATATCTGAATGAAAGTGGTCTCAAAACAGTTTATTTTTCAAATTTTGAATCCATTGTTGAATATGGACTTGTTTTTCATGACAATGCAACGAGAGTTCGAAAAGTTTTTTCAAGTCAGAAGAGAGCTATTAGAATTATTAAAATATTGGGTTTCAGAACATCTCGAAGAAATCTTTTCAAGCAATGTAATACGTTCACTGTCTCTGCTCTATAGAAAAAAAGAAGAATGTTTAATGTCTCTTGTGAAAAATTGGGGATATTTCAGCACCAACTTACCCTGTCACTCTTATAGTACAGGAGACTATTAGAATATGTATTCTGTAGATCTACTCTTACTGGAAAAGGAGCAAAATATTCCTGCATGAAGCTTTTCAACAAGCTGCAATTGAGAATAAGAAAAAGCAATGATCCAAGGACCTTCCACAGAGAAATACATAAGCTTTTGAACTAGAGCCATATACGGTTCAAGAGTATTTTAATTCTTCTATGCGCTAGTGCACATATTGTTTTATTCGTTGTTTTATATCCTTTGACTAATATTCTGATCACATATATTGTTTGTAATGTATGTAGGATTCTCGAAATGAATGTCATTATTATTATCATTATTATTATTATATCATTGTTGCCAATCATCATTACGCCGGGCAAGAATGACATGAATAACATGAAAATCACACATGCTCCAGGGTGGTATTGAGATGTATTTCCCGATAATTGTTGAAATCGAAAACAACAAGGAATATTATCACGAAATGACTGAAATCAGGACCGCATTTCAGAAAAATTACATAAAATATGAATTCGTTCGATCGCTACTCGCTTATAACAAGTGTCCAATTCAAAGTAAAAATTGAATTCTTCAGATTGAATTATGAATTTTTTCATGGCACAACGACATTCCTCCAAGTGATCTAAAAAATATAGATTTTGAGGCTTAACAGATAAACCACGATATTTTGAGCACTGCCCTGATAATATTGATATTTCTTGAGCCATTCGAAAGAAATTGAACAAACTCATGAAATTCGATCAAAATCGGACCTCAGATTCCAAAGTTATGGCTATCGTAAGTTCAGGCTGAAATCCATAAATCACCCTGTATTAACTAAACTAATAGCTACAAAGCAAGCAACTTTTCTGAGAGGCCTGGATGACCTGCATTCACCACTAGGCTATGGCCAACCACTTATGAAACACCTGTATGTGTGACGGTCCGTAATGAAAGATTAATCGATTGTTAATGTCACTCCGTAATGAAAGCTGATCGTTTGTGACCGAGTTTTCGAGTTCACAGATTATTCCTTATTAAGTTAAGTGAAATTAGTGAAAAGCGAAGTGAAAAATGTGTATGTCGTGTATTACACGATAATTTCGACATCAGCGTTGACTGATAGAATGATCAACCAGACTGGCAGATTTTTTTAAGCCCAAAGCTAATGTTATTGCTACAGCAGCATTTTTCTTAAAATACATTTTGAGCGAGAAACGTTTTATTCCACGGTTTTTGAGCGCTCGTACGACTTACACGAGGGCTATATCATTTCGTGACGATGTCAGTTTTTTTCGAATTTTGAGCCGAAAATGGTCTCAATCGGCAAGGTTCGACTCACTGATGGCGAATCCGTCGAAAAATTCGAGTCGGTCCGTCTGTCCGGCCGTTTGTTTACCAGATAACTCTCGAACAGAACGTCCTAGAGACTTGAAATTTTCAGTGTGGGTTCAGTTCCCAAATGCCGAGGTTGAGATCGTTGTTGGGCAGAATTCTACCAGTGTTTCCGTAAATATAGCCGTTCTTAATAATTAACTAATCATAACTACGGATTTGATCGTGACGAAATTTTGTATTTTGATGACAAATGTTATATTCAAGCTTCATTTTTCCAAGATCGCATGACTGAAACCATAGAAACCATAGAAAATTATTTTCGAAAGGAAAGGCCTAGGGAATGGAAACTTTTAGGGTAGGTTCGGATCGCGAATTTCGCGGTCACGTTCATCAATAAGCAAAATTAGACCAGAGGTTCCGTAAAAATGGCAGTTCAAAATATTTTTATCCTGATAATTTCGAAACTACTGATTTTGGATTGGATTGGATTGAAACACTTTATTCTTCATTTGAGTGCAAAATTTCGTCTCGATCGAATTTGTAGTTTCGAAGTAATCAGGAGAACAAAATTTCGAACGGCCATATTTACGGAACCCCTGGAGGAATTCTGCCCATTAACGATGGTTTCTATGGTTCTGGTCATGCGATCTGGACAAAATTCCGCATGTAGCTGAAACACCTCATTTTCCATCTGAGTGCAAAATTTCATCTCGATCGAATCTGTAGTTTTCAAGTAATCAGGGAAACAAAACTTTGAACGGCCATATTTACGGAACCCCTGGAGGAATTCTGCCCATTAACGAACTTAACCGCGGAATTTAGAAACTGAACCCACACTGAAAACTTCAAGTCTCTAGCTTGTTCCGTTCGAGCGTTATCGTGCTTACGTACGGACGGCCGGATGGAGAGACTCAAAAACTCGAAGGGATATCATATCTGCAGAAAAGCCAGCAGAAAAATTCGTAGCTGAAGAACCAATCATAATTCCGGCTAGGATGAACTATCTTAAAGCCCACAAAAACAAAAAATTATGGCTGCCGCTATGATGGGAACTTCATAGTGGAGTAGAATCTCCAGGAAACTTGCTGAAGATTAATTACACCATGGCCATTACTGTGGAAGATGGCATTAAAGTGATCCCATAGACCTCCGAGGATTACCGACAACTAAAGAAGTTTCTAGAGATTTATAAAAATTAATTTCTCACATTCCAATTACCGAGAGAATAAGCTACATAATGGTGTTATGAGGTATATACTCCCTTATGCAGGTAGTTGAATGATAGAGGAATGGCTAAAAAGATGATGCTCCTATCTCTGGTGAAAACCAAGAATGAAAAGATATTAATTGACAAAACAGTGTACCATGTGGTGAAAACCCAAAAATTATAGAATTCACTGCCGTGAAGTCAGAAGCTTTTGAGAGCTCGTTCAATCACCTTTTAGGCAGATTCACATTTTCCAGTTTAGGAAACCAATTATTGACAGCTGTCGAAACAATCATCTCTTGAGCTCTTTGTCAATTATGCCGAATCAGTTGTTACAGAAATATAAGGATGTTTTATTCAATAACTCTTTGGAATTCGAAATGGTTCAAGTTATGCGATCTTAATATGGAACCTTGATATATAATTCTCCATTACAAAAATACAAAATTTCGTCACGATCGAATCCGTAGTTTTGAAATTATCAGGAGAACAAAATTTCTAAACGCGATATTTACGGAACCCCTAGTCGAATTTTGTCCAATAACGAACTCAACCGCGGTATTCGAGATTCGAACCTACCCTGAAAATTTCAATATTTTAGGTCGTGCCGTTCGAGAGTTATCATCTATACAGCCGGACGGACGGACAGACTGGTATTTTTGACGGCTTCTTCATCAGTGTGTGAAATTTTGTCGATTGAGACCATTTTTGGCTAAAAATTCGAAAAATATAGACATCGTGACGAAATGATATAGGTAGCCCTCGTGTAAGTAGTACGAGCGCTCAAAAAGGTTAGGAGGGCCTGGTCTGTGTCACAAATGCCAGTGATATGAACACGCACAGAGAACTTCAACCATTCTATGGAGATTTGTGGAATGCTTTTTGGTTCACAAAAATTACGAAAAGCACTGCCGTGAAGGCAGGAGCTTTTGAGCGCTCGTACATGCACCTTGTAGGTAGATTCGCATTTTCCAGTTTCAGAAATCAATTGAAGGAATTTTCGACAGCTGTCAAAAAAATTCTGGAACTTGGGCGAAACTCCAGAATTCATGTCAGTGCTTCAGCTGATCAATTTTTTTTCGATAATTCGCTAGAATTTTCTACGGTATCTATGGTCTTGGTGATGCGATCTGGACAAAATTTTGCACGTAGTTTGAATACATTATTACTCAGCAAGGTGCAGAATTTGATCCCAATCCGCTCAGTATTCTCGGAACTATCGGCAAAAAAATATTTCGAACGGCCATATATACTGAACCCCTAGTCTAATTCTGCTCATTGATGAACATGACCGCGATATTCGCGATCCAAACCCACATTGGGAATTTCGAGTTCCTAGGCCTTTCCGTTCGAAAGTTACAATTTTCTATGATTTCTATGGTTCTGGTCATGAGATCTGGACAAAATATTGTTTTAATATATCATTCTCGATTAAAATACAAAATTTCATCTCGATCGAATCCGTAGTTTCGAAATTATCGAGAAATCAACATTTCAAACGACCGTATTTACGAAACCCCTAGTATAATTTTGCTCATAGATGAAAGTGATCACGACAATCGAGATCCACACCTATCCTGAAAATTTCAAGTCCCTAGGCCTTTCCGTTCGAAAGTTATGATTTTCTATGGTTCGAGTCATGTGATCTGGAGAAATGTAGCTTGAATATATCATTCTCCATAAGTATACAAAATTTCGTCACGATCGAATCTGTAGTTTTGAAATTATCAAGAAAACTAAATTTCAAACTACCATATTTACGGAACACCTTGTATAATTTTGCTCATAGATGAACGTTATCACGACATTCCAGATCCACACCTATCCTGAAAATCTCAAGTCCCTAGGGGGTTCCGTTCAAAAGTTACAATTTTCTATGGTTTCTATGGTTCTGGTCATGCGATCTGGACAAAATTTCACATGTAGCTTAAACACCTCATTCTCCATTTGAGTGCAAAGTTTCATCTCGATCGAATCTGTAGTTTCGAAGTAATCAGGAGAACAAAATTTTGAACGGCCATATTTACGGAACCCCTAATGGAATTCTGCCCATTAACGAACTTGACCGAGGCATTTGGGATTTGAACCTACACTGAAAATTTCAAGTCTCTAGGTTGATCCGTTCGAGAGTTATCGTGCTGACGGCCGGCCGGACGGCCGGACGGACGGACAGACTCGAATTTTTTGACGGATTCGTCATCAGTGAGTCGAACATAGTCGATTGAGACCATTTTCGGCTCGAAATTCGAAAAATACAGACATCGTGACGAAATGATATAGCCCTCGTGTAAGTAGTACGAGCGCTCAAAAAAGGCAAGAATGTTAGCTGACGAACAGTGGAGACCAGGAATAAAACTTTCTTTCTTTGCGGAGAAAAGGAAGTCCAGCAAGCTTCAAGGGATTTGGCGATCACAAACTGGTCACAAGTAAGGAGCTCCACCGGGAAAGCAAAAAGAAACTAATTAAAACCCCTTCAAGTTGTCTCGATCTGGAGTTGATGTTATTTATACGATTCGTCCAAGTGAGGTAATTCGAGACTGAAATCCCTAGATTGTAACCGTACGTAAAGGCTGACCATCTATGGTATAGTTCTGCTTGAGGTTATTTTTACCCCCAACAAAGTGCACTTGTCTGTATTAAGCGGCAACATCCAATCCAAGCACCACTTACTCAATGTATATAAATCCTTCTGCAGAGTGTCAAAGTCGGATATGGGATTGTTATACAATTTGGCGTCATCAGCGAAAAGCACACTCTTGGATTCAATCAATAGATCGGACGTGTACAACAAAAATAGTATAGGCCCCAGCACAGAGCCCTGTGGTTCGCCGGAGATGACTGGAGCATTGGAGGACGAGCAGGCATTATCAACTCTAACACGAAAAGTTCTTTCCGAGACGAAGGCGCCGATTCATCTCAACAAATTACCTCTGATGCCCAGGTGTTCGAGTTTCTTGAGGCGCTCAATCGAAAGCTCTGGCAAAATCAAGGTACACCACGTCAACGGGGTCCTCACGGTCCCAGGCTTTTGTCCAGTCAGTTGAACAAGTTAGTAGGTTTGTGATTGTCGAACGTCCGGGAATGAAACCATGCTTATCTCTCGGAAAAACACCATTCATCAGCGAGAACTCAACTACCTGGTCGCAGATTATTCTTTCCAAGAACTTTGCTATAGATGAAACCAAATTAATAGGTCGGTAGTTGTGGGCCGATAACTTGTCTCCTAGTTTGAATATCGGAGTACCAGTTGAAGATAACCAGTCAGATGGAAGGGAGGCTGCCGACAGATATTTTGAAAATTGAATGGGCAAAGTATTGTTCAATCAATTTCCGAACAGATCGTACCGTCCTAGACGTATGATGCACAATTTCCACGTATACGTATGTATATGTATTATTAACAGACGGAATCCAACTCCTTCAGCTTTAAAGCCCGTATGGAATGGTGCAGAAATTGATACAATTTCACTATAGAATTTTTTTTTTGCATCGCGTAATTGGACACCGCGCATGATCACAAGAAATCATATCTGAGAATAGAATCCGTCCTATATTTCTTAGATATAATATTCAGCTTCAGTTTTTCGTCTATTACACGATGCAGAAAAATTTGCATTTACCTTTCTATAGATAAATTGTACCAATTTCTGCACCATGTCATACGGGCTTAAGACTATAGCTATAGAATGTCGATGTCGATGCTTTGTTTGATTCAATTCAGGATAATCAAACGAAACACGATAATCTACTGCAGGCGCTCACAATTATCGAAAATATGCATGGCTTAAAAAATGTTCCCGATCGATGAAATATTCCCCCGAAAAATGTTCTGCTGTACCATTATTTCTAATTACTGAAAGGCCGAGTACTAGCAAAATAAATTGCATCCGCCTGAAAGTTACGGTCAGTTATTAACACAGTTGAAATTCTTTTTGGAATACCGTTAGCCTCGTAATTCTAAACCATATTTCTGAAGTCAAACTGAATATCCAATATGTAGTTAGTAAACAAAATAACGATGACATGGTAACGCTCTCTTTCTAACTCGGGTCCATTATTATTTCCAAAGTTAGGCGTGAAATGGGGAACTGTCCGCTTTGTTATGTAAAGTTGGAACATTTCCAAGCGGCAACTTTTCCATTAGTCTAACTTCTGAAATTCTTCTCCACAACCACCGTATTAAGCTCGCTCAATCAATCATACCGAGATACGATCATACGGTTGAGAGAAAAACCTCCAAACAAGTATAATTGCCGAAGTGAATCTGATGTTTTTACTCTATTGACTCCAGATCTTAGATCCTTGGTTCCAGAGATTTGTAAGAAGTGAAGTAAAATTATCAGAGTTATTGGTCGAGTCCTTCTTACACAAAATATCGGAACACTGCCCTGCAAATGAACATAGGGAATATGAGACGCCGAGAACTCGTCGGAAGAAGAAAAACTTCCGATATGGATGTCGAAGTAGAAGGAGAAGTTAACAAAAAAAAATCCAGAAAGATCATATTATTACAAAACAAACTGCTTACGAAGCAACTGAGTAAACTCACGGTCAGCGTAAATATTATGACCTAAGAATTCTGATCGTACAGGGAAGAAATCTCCCAGCCATGAAGTATCCCGAAGGGCGAACGCAGCTGCAGAAAAGTAAAAATAATATCACCATATTTCTCATACGGATAATGTACACCAAAGTTCGGATTGGCATACAGAAACCAGCACACAAAAGCTCCTAACTTCACTTTAGTGCTTTTTCGATTTTATCTTCATGATCTTCTACAAAGATGTTATCCTGTTTCCGGCCATACGGACAGAATCGAATTTCACTTCGAATTCGGCATCTGTGAGTCCGACCTAATTGTTCGAGATTATTCTCGGCTCAAAATTCGAAAATAACAGACATTTGGGCGAAATGATAACACTCTCGTTCATAGAAACAAGTTTTTAGTTTACTTCTGTCGGCAGTCCCCGTGACCTATATTCTCAATATTATTTTGATGGTCGAAATCATATTGCAGTGATGAGATCGGCAGCAGTTAAATGGAATTATCCTGATGACCATCAACGAGAATGAGAAACCCGCAAAAAAGGTAATTTGCTTGAGAATATCCGGTTAAAATTCATGTCTGTTTGAAGACTGTTAGTGCTGAATAACAATTAGGCTGCTTCAGCAGACAAAAACACATTTGAAGCACCTTTACGAATAAAACAGGCAGGGGATGTCGAAAACCAACGCAGTTTAATTAGAATTTTCGCTTTGCTATTTGTATTTCAGATGATCCTGGGACACAGCTCTCACCTGTCTAGAAAATGTAAGGCTTTTCTTTTTCAAACCATGGACGGTAGAAAATGTTTCCGAAAAATAATAGCTCGACAGTATTCCATACATTATGGATGTAATGTATACGAAGGCAATATTCTATTTCTTCTCATATTTCCACATCTGCACCCATGTCCCCATGACAATATACCCAGTTATTTCTTGATATCGTTCACTCATCGATATATTCTCATTTGAACGAAACGCTTCGTATTTTATTGTCATTTTCAATAGTACAACATTCACAAGATATTGTTTCTCGAATGGATAAGAAACGCAACGGAGCATCGAGAGTATATATAGCACAATACAACGGTTATTTTATCAACCTTATCGGTCGAAGAATGTAGACGTAACATCGAAAGTTATCGTCATTTTTGGAATATCATTCTTTGCCTCGGCGTGGTGTGCCAGGATTGGTTGAGAAGGCGGAAGGCGGAAGATCAAAGGTTTCCAGGAGTGGAGGTAATCTTTGACTATCATCACGTTTATTGAGACAGTTGGGTCGTTTTTCGATTTCAATCAAGGGCTTCGCGAATAATTTTACTCGTGAGGGTTTTTTCAGCAGAGATGGTTTTTCATCCCTCAAAATTACACCAAAATGTTAAAAAAATCAAAATCTTCGGAAGGTCGCCATACAAACAAATTTCTACAGGGAGTTTCCCCTGCGGAAGTTTTCAGTGGGTGATTCCTTGTCGAAAATTGAAGGGGGTTTTTAATGTAAACTGAACCTCTTGGGCCTCCTCTTGCAAATTGTAAAGTAACACGATTTCAGAAATGAGAAGAATAGTAGAGAAATTATAGCTTTTACGGACGGCTTTTAGGGGCCGTGGTGTAGTGGTTAGCGAGGTCGGCTCGAGATCGGTCTCCTGATCGGTACCGGGTTCGAATCCTCCAGTCGGGAAATACATTTTATGATCTGTTGGGTGAACAATTAACAGTGCTGTCCATTAGGTGGCGTAAGGACACAGTAACAAAGCCTACACAGAACACAACCGGGACTCATAACTCGCACAAGCTCTGAACTTCTGACGGGTCTCACAGAAACCTAGGAGAGTCGGGATATAAACAAACGAACAATAAACAAAAAAACCACACAGGAATTAAAAAAAAAGATTTGCAATGAATAATTTTTCAACACATATTTTTAAATTGAGAAATTCTGTTTGGTTGAAAATTTCTAATTAAATTTGGAAAAGGGGTTGCATGTTTCACCCCTACGGAAAATGAAATAAACCTCAGATTCTGTGAACCAAACTGGCTGTCAGTGTGATTAAAAATGTTATTTCATAAAATCGTTACTTCAAAAGATGGAATCACAGAATTACTACATATGGAAATGGAATTGAGGTGGATGAGCATTTCACATGGAGAGAGCACTGCGGGAATGTTTGCTCTAAACTGAGTTCATTGTTGTACCTTTTTAGAGGATTCATATCCGTTTTGACTTTAGAGCAACTTATGCCAGTGTATTATACACATGTATGTTCCAGGCTTTCGTATGGCATTGTGTTTTGGGGTGCATCAGCTGGGAGCAATGACGTGTATCTGGGTCAGAAAAAATAAATTAGGTATTTGGCTGGAATTCCCAAAGCCAGCCCTTGCTAGTCGATTTTTAGGTCCCTAAATATACTGACTCTTACTTCTATGTATATACCTACTGGAAGTAACTAGACTGATTTTCAAAAATCGTGCACAAATCATTAGACATGGTGACCTACACCAGTATTGTCCAGTATGATACTAGAAATAGGGGAGGTCTTGTTGTGCCAAATTTTAAATTCAGGATTGAAAGGAGATCTTCTATGTACCAGGCTCTGGAACTATACAATAATATCGGTGCTGAAATTAAGAACTCCAAATCGAAATCCATTTTCAAATTCCTAATAGATGAATGCTATTGTAGTCTGCATGAGTTTGTGCTGAGGTAATGTTGTTTCATGAGTTTTCATTGTTAGAATTAAGTTGGTTTCTTAGTTGTAGGCCTGTTGTTTTCGCTGATGTATAGAAAAAACATTCTGGGTACTTTTGTTTTTATTTCTTTCGACTTTTTCTATAATGCATTCTACAGAAAAAAAATATCTATCTATCTACATGAAATTTCTCATCACCAGATCAGAAAAACTCGGATTTCTTTTCACGTGGAATTTCAGGTTTCTTCTATGAACTATCTCAGAATAACTATGTAGTAAAAATAACGAAATGAATAACCTCTGTGGCGATTAACTCAAACAAGCGCGCGACTTGACTTCACGTCAGTGCTATTGAAATTCCATTTATAATTCAAAATAAGTACGATATATCTAATATATAAAATTCTCGTGTCCACAGTGTTCGTTGCCATACTCCTCCGAAACGGCTTAACCGATTTTGATGAAATTTTTTGTGCTTATCCGGTATCTATCAGAATCGGCCAACATCTATTTTTCATCCCCTTAAATGTTAGGGGTAGTCCACCCCTAAATTTTTTTTTTTTATTTTTTAGACAAAATTTCTAATTTCTATTTTTTTATGATACAACATACAAAAATACATACAATCCCCAATTTTCACCCTTCTACAATCAACCCTTATTTTTCAATAGCCAGAACAACGAGAGGCCGAAGGCCTCGAGCAATTTTGAAATTGCGAAAAAGGGGAGAGATCGGGGGCGCAAAGCGCCCCCCGCGTTTTCGAGAGGGAGAAACGGGCTTTCCTAAGGTAAGAGAGGCCGAAGGCCTCGAGCAATTTTGAAATTGCGAAAAAAGGGAGAGATATGGCAAAACAACGTTTGCCGGGTCAGCTAGGTTAGGTTAGGTTAAGGTTAGGTTACTTTGAGACGAGAGGCCGAAGGCCTCGAGCAATTTTGAAATTGCGAAAAAAGGGAGAAAGCGGGGGAGCGAAGCGCCCCCCGCGTTTTCGAGAGGGAGAAACGGGCTTTCCTAAGGTAAGAGAGGCCGAAGGCCTCGAGCAATTTTGAAATTGCGAAAAAAGGGAGAGATATGGCAAAACAACGTTTGCCGGGTCATCTAGTTCGTATATAAAATCATACGAGTCATAGTTATATGACCATTAATTTGCTGAAATAGCTCTGATGAGGCGCACAATAGACCTTCAAGTCGCATTGGAATTGTAACCCCCTTACCAAACTATAAACTATAAACTGAATGACCAGTAAAGGTAACCTACCGAAAGCAGCTGAAGCTGATTCTCTGTAACGAAGATTGTGGGACAAAAGGTGATTTCGAACCACCTAAGTAGGTATACTCGAAAACCATGAATGATAGTTCAACTCACTTCTATTGACGTAAGGATTATTTCATCCACGTTGTTGATTTCATCCATTTTTCACTTTTTCTGTATTATTCTTGTACTTCTAGACGATATAAGGTCCGCTGGAAATATTCCTTCGGATCGAATGCATCATACGAGTAGTCTGTCGGTGCAATATAATTGCGATCGAACTCCAGAAGGGTCGAGTGGCGAAAGCGAAGTTCTTATACGAGGTTATGGATGCGGAAGAAAGGCATAAAATAAAATTGGGTTGCGAGGAGTTGATGGAGATTAGTGCCTCGTGAAAATAGAAGCAGAGCTTGGAGGGACTGGTTCGGGAGAGGACTGAGGAGGTCACTGGAGAATTCAAACCAAGTAAGGCCATTAGGCGTTAGTCCAGATGATTGGATGTGCTCAGCTGAGGACAGGAATAACAATCAAAGTTCATCTTTCGTCGAGCAAACACCCACTGAAAGATAATAGCTGGAAGTTTATGAACGTTCTGTGGAGTTACTCGGGAAAATTATTATGATGGACTAATTCTAATATTGTTTCGATAATAGAATTGATAGATAATAATCGAAATGAAAATACTTCTCCCCTCGAGCAAATGAATTTCGAAAATGAATTAATTGATTGCATCAACCTTGGAAAATTGAGCTCTTCAGGCCTCATCATAATTCATAGGAAAATTTTCAACCTCAGAAACATTCGAGATGAGCACGGAAGTCAGAAGCTTCTTAGTCGGAGCGGTCGCCCTGGTGGTCTACCAGTTTGTGTTATCTGGTTTTATGCCACTTTGCGATCTTCACCTGATTCATTTTGTCCACATGGTCCCTCATTGGCGTCTTCTAGATTTTAACTACCTTACTTTGTCTACTAAGTGGAACAAGAGTTAATCAATAATTCAAAGAGGCGTAGAAAAACCCCAGGCAGTGGGAAACGAAAAAACAAAGTGCAAACCGAAGAAAATACCAAGAAAAGGAATAGCAGTGCTCAAGAATATATCGAATGGTGTAATGCGAAAAAATGGGAAACAGCTGAAGTGATTATTTTCAATGAACCAGGAATGGATAGAAAAATCTCACAAAACAATAGACCCATACGTCTACTATAGGACCTAGAAAGATCAGTGCAAATAATTCATACAAAAAAGGTTGAATGGAGAAATCGAATTCCCGAATCTTATACCGGCTGAGCAGTTTTAATGTAGGGAGAGCATTTGACCGAACTCCCATTATTGAGGCCCGCTGAATTCATCAAGGATTTCAGAACAAACCAGCCCCAGAATAGATGACGAACACTCCACCCTCCACCATTAGATACTTGATAGCGGGAGTGCCCTAGCGATAAGTTCTAGGCCCTCTATGATATTATATGTCAAATACTGAAGACTGCGAAAATCAGCTGACGAAATAAACGAATGTTGCATTAAATGGAGAATCGAAATGAACGACATAAGAGCCAAGCAATACTTCTACAGAAGAGATGATCAAAAATGTATGAAAAACTATTAATAGATGATACAGAGATACAATGGCAGAGTGAGGCCAAATATTTGGTTGATGAATTAGATAAAGAACATTTTAAAGCCATATCATATATGCTGTTGGTAGAAAAACTCCGTAATGAGCAGACTCTATCCATTAATGTAAAGGAGAAGCCTCATGTATAAAAATGCCAAGCTCACAATGATAAAGACTATCGCAAAACCACAACTTACCTACGGGTCAACAGCGTGCGGCTTTGCAGCCAAAATCCATATCGAAAAGGATTCAGAATAATATATTGGCTCTTCATCTAATTCAAATACATGTTATGAGCCATAAAACAATTTTTCTTTTGAAAAATTGTAATAGATAATCCAATAAGCAAGCCAACAAATCAATCCATGTGACCACAGAGAACACCAAATCCATCAACTCTCGCAACTAAAGACCGGTTTTGACTTATCATGTCTAATCAGTATAGCTCAGCGAAGATAATTCGACGTAAAAAACGAAAGCCTGCAAACGAAACGCATCGGCGATCGGATAAAATTTTTCCACTCACGCCAACTGTCTGCTCCAAAAGCAACAGTCTCCAAATTTCTGCAGGTATATGAACCGATTTCCTAGCTCCCCCAATGAAGACCATATCGTCGCTAACAAAACGAATTGGCGTTAGTCGAAAATAGACATTTTTCAGTATGATGTTGGAAAGATTTCTGCCCAATGTGATCCAGTATTACAGATTTATTTTTACTGAGTTATTGAGTTGCAATATGATTCATTGCATTGCATTGTCTATATATTTTTTTCAGTTATTATTTGGTTAGATCGAATTGAAACTTTGATGGACGTAATACTAGGATTAGTTCACAAAATCTGTGGTTCGTTTCATTATCTTTGGTAAGATAGTTTACACCGTCAACTCGTGTCGAATCTTAATTATCATAAATGTTTCCATATTTAGTGAAAATTTGACATTGACAACATTTCAAAAATCCAAATTGATTTGTCATGGCCTTCAAATTGAATTGTGTTTCAGTTGTACTACGGTTTTACCAGTCTTTACGAAACAGGGGGTGACCGCAAAGGGTGAACCATAATTCATGCAAGTTTTATAATATGCTCCGTTCAAGAATGATCATCATCGAAGTAAGCCTTGGAAGTCCAGTCGAGGCTTTATTTCTGGTTACAAAAAGTAACTGTTCAATTTCATCATAGAAATGGAACACAAATATAACCTAGAAAAGTAAATCAAATTACTTGAAAGATTTTGAGCTTGTAAAAATGTTTTTGAGAAAGATATAAGCTCTGAGCTTATGAGGGGTCCCACAGTCACCTAGAAGAGTCGGGATATAAGCATAAAAAACATAAAACATTTTCTTCCACCGAACCAGATTCGATAATTATTGCATTTGCATTCTGTATGGGTATTGGAAATTTTGCTAAATATTAACTATATAACTTTTAGAGTTCCATTAAAGGTAAAAATTTAAGTAGAATAATTAATTGAATTCAACATAAATTTAAGCTGTGGCAGCAACACTGGTGTGACAAAGAGAAAAAACCTTTTGATACTGGGAAAAAAGTAATATATAATAAGAAAAAAATCGAAGGATCTATCTAGTACATGAAGACTTTTGTCATAACAATCGTACTGTAACAATCAATATATGAACTAATTTGTGAATTATTGGATGAGCACGTTACCCATCTCAAGATTTCTGAAGGGAATGATAACGGGTTCGAATCCTCCGGTGGGAAAAGAAATTTTCTGACCTGGAGCACAGTTCCACCAGCCACTGTTGGGTAAACAAATGACAGTGCTGTGCCTCAGGTGGCGTAAGGACACAGTAACAAAGACTACACAGAAAGATATCCCAACTCGCACAAGCCCTGAGCTTCTGAGGGGTCTCACAGAGACCTAGGAGAGTCGGGATATAAACAAAAATGAATAAATAAATCTACGGATGATACGGATAGAAACCTTAGCAAAAACTATGTCTCACTTCATAAGTGTAGTGATTTGGATTTTTTTATTGAATGAAATAGCATCATAATCCCATTGAAGTGCATCTTTTTGAGCGCTCGTACTACTTACACGAGGGCTATATGATTTCGTCACGATGTCTGTATTTTTCGAATTTCGAGCCGAAAATGGTCTCAATCGACTATGTTCGACTCACTAATGTCGAATCCGTCGGAAAATTCGAGTCTGTCCGTCCGTCCGGCCGTCCGTATACACGATAACTCTCGAACGGATCAACCTAGAGAGTCTTGAAGTCTGGATTTTCACCTTAGTTTGAAAATTTGTTTGACAGCTGTCAAAAATTTCCTCAATTGGTTTCCAAAACTGGAAAATGCGAATCTACCTACAAGGTGCATGTACGAGCGCTCAAAAGCTCCTGCCTTCACGGCAGTGCTTTTCGTAATTTTTTCACCAAAATTCTTCGAATATTTCTGGCAGAATTCTGAAATTTATCCCATTTATCAATCAGAATACACTTTGAGTAGGTAAATATACTATTTTACCTGCAAAACTAGCAGACATATCTGCTGAACCTATGAAGACCCTGCCTCAGGTCTCCTTGTTTTTAGGTGCAAGATTTTCTGATCAATTCTAGCAATTTTAATAGCACAAGACTGAAGAAATACAGATAATTCAGAACTGATCGATTTGATGAAATCACCAAGTCCACCAACCAACCTGAATTCAGCAACCCAAAATATTACTGAATAGTCTATTACCAACTTAATTTCGATTTTCCACAGCCTCCCGAGATAATTCTTGAACGAAGTATAAATCATTCAAGATGCTCAATTATATGAATCAACAACGAAATAGATTACTGATTTATTGCTTCATCGAAATTATATGAACATAATTATTATTATTATAAGCTTCTGAGGGGTCTCACAGAGACCTATAAGAGTCAGGATATAAATATAAAACTTGAACATAATTGCAAACGCTTTTTCTCGGAAATACAAGGTATTCAAAATGATAAACTTTTTTGTATAATATAGTTTGCGTAGGGTGCAGAGGCCATGGAACGATATGAATTTTCTGTAGTTTTGAAATTATCAAGAAAACAAAATTCCAAACGACCATATTCACGGAACCCCTAGTATAATTTTGCTCACAGATGCAAGTGATCACGACAATCGAGATCCACATCTATCCTGAAAATTTCAAGTCCCTAGGCGTTTCCGTTCAAAAGTTACAATTCTCTATGGTTTCTATGGTTCAGGTGATGCGGGCTAGACAAAATTTTGCGTGTAGCTTGAACACCTCATTTTCCATTAGAGTTCAGAATTTCATCTCGATCAAATCTGTAGTTTCGAAGTAATCAGGAAAACAAAATTTCGAGAGGCCATATTTACGGAACCCCTCGGCGAATTTTGCCCAACAACGAACTGAACCGCAGCATTCGAAATTCGAACCTACCTTGAAAATTTCAAGTTTCTAGGACATTCCGTTCGAGAGTTTTCGTGTAAACGGACGGCGGGCCGGACGGACAGACTCGAATTTTTCGACGAATTCGTCATCAGTGAATTGAACGTTGTCGATTGAGACCATTTTCGGCTCAAAGTTCGAAAAATACAGACATCGTGACGAAATGATATAGCCCTCGTGTAAGTAGTACGAGCGCCCAAAAAGGCAAGAAAAATTATCACGAAATGACTGGAATCAGGACCGCATTTCGAAAACATTACATAAAATATTAATTGTGAAAATTGAATTCCTAAGATTGAATTATTTATTTTTTCATGGAAATAAAGTTATTTCTCTGAATGATGTGAAAAATATAGATTTTGAGGCTTGAAAGATAAACCTCGATATTCTGAGTACTGCCCTGAAAATATTGATATTCTGTAAGCCATGTGTAAGAGCTTGCTGAACTGAACCAACTCATGAAATTAGATCAAATTCTGACCTCAGAGTCCGAAGTTATGACTATCGTAAATTCAGGCAGAAATCCACAAATCGCCCTGTATCTCCGTAAATAGCCTTAGGATACAAAACAAGCAACTTTTCTGAAAGGCCTGGATGACCTGCATTCACCATTAGGCTATGGCCAACCACTCATAAAACACCCTGTATATATACAGGGTGTTTCATTGGCAAATGTACATACGTTAACCTAAGGTAGAGCTACCCTAGACGAGTCCAAAAAACCTATATGTGATAGGTCTAATCAACTTCATAGCCGAGATACAGGGTGTTTTATGTATTCGCCAATATTTTCAATTACTTATAACTTTTGAACCGTCAAGTATAATCAATTGATATTTGAAACGTAAACCACACTTCCATAGGTGAATCGGTTTATATTTTAACTGATCAAAAAAGACAGGTCCGTATCAGAAAAATATGGAACTTTTCGCGAGCAGAGATTCAACACCCTGTATGACGGAATATTGGAATTTGATTAGAATATTCGGAAAGAGCAGAAAATTTTCGATGGGGATCAGGAGATTTCAGTGTCCCACACGACGTTTTACCCATCAAAATTTTTGTCGAAAGATTTAATTCGATAGTAAAATGCCACTTACTCCACAATAATGTCGTACATTGAGATTGAATTCGACAAAATGAATTCGAATATTCAAATTTATTTTTATATTTTAATAAATAATTTCAGGAATTCTTTAGAAAAATATGGATTTTGAATAATTTATTCAAAATTATCAATGGTGAAAAAATAAATAAACAAATGAGTAAACGAGTAAAACATTTGAAATTAATCATAAAAGTAGCGCAAAAGTGCCACCGTTTTGCTCGCACATTCTTGCTCTTTTCAAATTATGTCTTATAACCTTTTTGATCATTTGTGGATCATAACGAATCTCATTGCAGACAACTTCGATTCGTTGCAGGAGAATATTCTCACTTGTAATCTCAGACACATACTCTAAAGATTTCAATTATCCCCAAACGAAATAATCGATAGGATTGAGATCTTGTGATCTAGGGGACCATGCATGCGGTCCACCTCCACCATGATCAATTCGAACATGAATCGATTCACCCATGGAAGTGTGTTTTACGTTCCAAATATCAATTGATTATACTGAATGGTTCAAAAGTTATATTCAATTGAAAATATTGGCGAATACATAAAACACCCTGTATCTCGGCTATGAAGTTGAATAGACCTATCACATATAGGTTTTTTGGACTCGTCTAGGGTAGCTCTACCTCAGGTTAACGTATGGACATTCACCAATGAAACACCCTGTAGATACCTAGTATATTATATTCGCTTTACTTAAATATCAATCATTTAATGAAGACATCACTAACTTTCCGTTCGTTCCAAAAACATGTCATTCTCGGAAAACTCAACACTCCACCCGCCTACGTTCATTTCCATCGCCTACCTAAATAGCAACATATATTTCTATTTTCGGGGAATCCAACATATTGCGGAAAAGCTCCTCTTCCACCGCCCTCGAGATCTTATTTTCGAAGGTATATCTGTTGGAAAATATGCACTTTAAATTCTTCGCTCGGTACTGCGATTCTTATTTGGGGTAATATTACACTGGGGAGTTGAGATGGCGTATGTATATCCTGAAATATTTAATTTCCATCTAGTTCTGACAGTGAGCATTCGCCATGATTTATCTTATTCCAATGGCGGAAAATATGGGATTTGTATTTGACGGCTTACGATTCCAGTCAATCTGTATGCGTTATACTTTTTCACGTTTTTAGGAAATTCTACCAAACGCTGCCAATGCCGCATTGTTGTTTCTTCACGTTTACCTTTGGAACATACAATTCGCCGAAGGAAACCGGGCACAGTTTTGTCAAATAATGTTTTCGCCTTAATAATTCAACTCGGTAGCAAGAAAGATTTCGGATATCGAATAATTTTTGTGGGCTTGTTTTTATCAACAGGGGCCGTTGTCATTCCGTCCAAATGTCTGCAATTTCGAATTTTGAACCGGAACGATCTCAATGTTTTTGGTTGGTAATGCGATCTGGACAAAATTTCCCACGTAGTTAGAATACATTATTCTCCATCTATGTGCGATATTTATATTTTGAACGGCCATATTTACGGAACACCTAGTCTAATTTTGCTCATTGATGAACATGATCGCGAAATTCGCGATACAAACCTACCCTAAACATTTCTAGTCTTTAGGTGGATACCTTTCAAAAGTTAAGATTTTCCATGATTCAGTCATGCGATATGGAAAAAATGTAGCTTGAACATATCATTATCCATTAAAATACACAATTTCGTCACGATCGAATCCGTAGTTTTTAAATTATCAAGAAAACTAAATTTCAAACGACCATATTTACGGAACCCCTAGTCTAACTCTGCTAATTGATGAACGCGATCGCGTCATTCGAGATCCACACCTATCCTGAGAATTTCAAGTCCCTAGGCCTTTCCGTTCGAAAGTTAGGATTTTCTATGGTTTCTGTGGTTCTAGTCATGCGATCTGGAAAAAATGTAGCTCGAAAATATCATTCTCCATTCAAATACAAAATTTCGTCACGATCAAATCCATAAATTTGAAATGATTAAGAACACTGAATTTCGAACGACCATATTTACGGAACCCCTGGTCTAATTTTGCTCATTGATAAACGTGACCGCAACATTCGAGGTCCACACCTATTCTGAAAATTTCAAGTCCCTAAACCTTTCCATTACAAAGTTATAATTTTTATGGTTTCTATGGTTCTGATCATGCGAGCTGGACAAAATTGCATGTAGCTCAAACACATTCTGAGTGCAAAATTTCACGTCGATCGAATCGGTAGTTTAGAAATCATTGGGAGAACAAAATTTCGAGTGGCCATATTTACGGAACCCCTAGGCGAATTTTGCCCAATAACGAACCTAACCGCGGCATTCGAAATTCGAACCTAACCTCAAAATTTCAAGTTTCTAGGTCGCTGCGTTTGAGAGTTATCGTGTATACGGACGGACGAACGGACGGAGGGCCGGACGGACAGACTCTTAGATTTTTCGACGGATTCGTCATCAGTGAGTCGAACATAGTCGATTGAGACCATTTTCGGCTCAAAATTCGAAAAATACAGACATCGTGACGAAATGATATAGCCCTCGTGTAAGTAGTACGAGCGCTCAAAAATATCAAAATAAATTCTTCTTGACTCTTGAACAAGCGCCGAAAAGCTCCCGACTTCGTGTTAGTGCTTTTAACGATTTTTTTCATGATCTGATGATCAATATTATGAACAAGTTTCCGCGTGTATGCACGGTGTCATTTTTTTGTCTCTTCAAATCATTAGCAACAGCTTCAGTGGCGAACAAGGCGAAACAAAAGGAACAGTAGATGAAGTGCTGGTAAACAACTCTACCTACCTACTCGGAAGCAATTCATTTGACGTCATATATCCACCAAAAAAAACACATTTAACCGTCGCTCGGTTTCAGGATAGGTCAATCTCCTCAAAAAGAGCAGAATTCGCGATAATCCTTCAGGAATTGGAAGTACCCTTCTCGTATATTCGAGACATATTTCATGCCGGCAAACATAACTATTTATATTATATTTCAGGCGAAGTTAGTTATATATATATATATATATATATAATAACGACAAAATTTTTTTGCATATTCCATGTTCCAATATGAAAAATGTGTGATATTGAAATGTTTATTTTCACACATAAGAACGGATTGATTTTTTTTATTTTGTTTGCAGGTGGGTTTCCATTTGAGTTCTGGACCTTGATACGAAATTTGGTTCTTGTGAGTACATTTCTCAAAGGTATTTGTTTTTCTTCGATATTTATGAAAGTTAGAGTTATTCAACAACAAAACAGGATATTTAGAGGCATCAACGTCCAACAATGTATGCACGGATACTATATCTCTCGTCCTCATCTAATAAAATACCTTTTTCCTATGAGCAATTCTATCAATTTAGTTTCTACTGTCTTTTTTGTCTTCAAGATTTGTATCCACCTTATTTTTAACGTCTCGAACTGAACTGTTCTTTCAGAAAAATAAAAATCTCAATAGTTTCCTCAACACTTTTGCCAATTTCGTTTCATGAAGGTGTTTCAAGATTTTCGACTTATTCAATCACAAATGAATACTTCAATTACAGTCATGAAACAAGAAAAAAATTGTTTTAAATAGACTAATAAAGCAAGCCACCAAATCAATGCACGTAACCTTATAGAACATCAAATCTATCCTTTGCATCTGTAGACCGGTTTCGACATACATTTATTTATTTATTTAGTACAAAAAAGACCCCCTACAGGCATCAGCCCAATTATAGGGGTACACACTTACATAATGTTATGAAAAATTTACATAAAGATATCCTTACGCTATCTAATAAGAAAAAAAAAATTTCAATAACTTAAAATTCACCTAATATCATACATGTGAAAAAAAAAATGAATAAACGAAATAAATCAATAAAATTATAAACCTTTATAATACTCTCATACAAAAATTTTACTACATATTAGTACTGCCTTCGCAATATTGGAATCAGGTCGTTCCTGAACACGCTAAAACATCAACATGGTTCATGGCCAGTTGTAAAAGCGCATTAGCCTCGGAAATACTGCATGATAAAATAGGGTCGATCTTGCCTTCGGAACAAAGAAGAAATGCCTCAATCTGCCTCGATAGAATGGGACGTAAAAATTTAGAAAGCTGACTGAATCAGCTCCTATGCTCAAACGACAAAGTCCCTTGTAAGCTCATGGAACACCCATAATTGAAAATCTCCTTTGGAAAACCTCTATCATATCTATAAAAGAGGGATTTAAAAAAAAATTTCTGCACTCTTTCTATTCTGTCAATGTATTTATGGTAATAAGGCGTTTCGTGCACAAGGCAACTCCGTACCAAGGCGTAATATAGAATTTTAACTGTTTTGATATTCTGAAAATCTCTGGAAATTCTCAATATAAAGCCGAGCATCCTGAATGCCTTGGCAACAATGGAATCAATGTGAATTTCAAAGGACAGCCTACTATCAAAAATTATACCCAGATCTTTAACCAGACTTACTCTAGGAACTACACTCCCATCAATTGACAAAAACATGTCTCATCAGTACAGCTGGCGCAGGATAAACTCGATGTGGCTATCCAAATAACCGTACGCAATGGCGATCAGAGTAAATTTCTCTACTGACGCCACCTGTCCGCCGCAAGAGCAACTGATTACATTCTATGAAGGTCCGTGTGAAGATTCCTTGGCTCCCCTGACAGAAACCAACAAGTAACCAAACCGTAAACATTACGGCATAGTAGTCACATGTGGAGTTACGGGTTTAAGCTACTTGACTTGAATATATATTGGTTGCCTATCTGAAGTTTTGAATTACATGTTATATACAAATGAAGACGTCGCTCCATACCATAAACAAAAATTACTTTGTATACTGTTCACAGATGGGATCCAAATCCTGCATACGGGTATTATACATATGTTTATCTACTCCGATTGAATAATATAGTCATTACTCAACTATTTTCGATGGAGTAATGGTATATGTAAACAAACACCGTGAGTGTTCTCCCACTCACTCACTCCTATAACTCCCCTGTGTGATTGGCCGTAAGGGAACAGTCCATTATTAGTATTGAGGGGAGGTCACTTGAATAATTTTGACGTTTAATCAAATTGAGTTGATACCTAATTATTATTGTGGATATTTCGCTGAAAAAGATTAATTCAGATAGTGAAGATGAATTATTATGTACATCTTCAGAACTAAGACAATCAGCTAATGTTACTGTAATACGCAGACGCGATATCTGAATACTTCTAACAAAAAAAACAAAAATAATCTTCCATAAAATTTTTGTGGGACACTAACCCCAATCCAATCGAGCGGTTAATTGGATAGGGCCTTGGATTCGAGCCTTGAGCAAAGTAAGGACTTCGAGTTTACTGCATTTTCCCTGAAAACCCCAACTGGCGAATATAAATGAAACAGCGATGTGTTTTCATTAAATATATATATGAAAAAAAATAAATGACTCTTTACAAATTACATATATACACCAATGCATCAACACACGCATTCAATCTTCACCAGAATGAATAAATCTCGACAAATTTATCAACAAAAAAAAAAACTGTCAAATCAAGGTTTGATTAATTATCTCAGAATATCAATTATCTAAAAAAAACTGAATTTCAACAGTAACTAATTCAATATTGTGTGGGAGATTTCAAGACTCGGGACTAGTGAGAACTGAAATAAAACCATGCGTAATTTTAGAATTACCTTTTCTCGTGCTCCGCCACTGGAGGGTTTAATCCTGTCACTGTATTGTTCGCACTTAATAAAGCCGAGAGTTCACTGCGCTACAAAACACACCCGTATTTTATTTCGGCTTTTCGATATGATTTTACCCACTTCTTAACTGCCGATAAATGAATACTCAAGTCGAACAAGTTCCCGAATTACGATTTCTTTTCCGTTGAAACAACGTTTTCGTCCGATTCTCCCGAATCCACTCCTGATAGAGTCTCCCAAAAACCTTTTTCTACCAAGTCCCGAAAAGAAAAACTACCGCTTCGACTGAGTTCCCTGAACTCTCTACTTCTTTTTCTGGGTTCCCCGAACCAACTTCTTCTACCGAGTCCCCTGGACCACTTTTTCTACCGGGTTCCCCGAACCAACTGACTTACTCCGATCTTTTTTCGTCTCAAGAAAATTTTCAACCCTACCATTCTAGGTGGTTCCAAATGATTTTTTCGTTTTCGAACCAATCACCCCCTTCAATCATCTATTTTTAAGGCGGTTCGTAAACCAACCATCGGCAATTATTGGTCTGAAAATTCTGAACCAATCACCTATCGCATGGTATGGTGTGAAATTTTTCCATCTAAACCCTAATCAAGTGTTTCGTGGAATCGATGAGGGAGAATTATAAATCTCCCAACGCTTCATTTTTTTTTGGTCAATATATGCATTTATATTTATGGGTCCCTAAAACACTTGAGTTTGGGTTAACAACATATTTTCACTTTCAAATAAAACTAAACAGATGAAAAAATATATGCGCGATAAGGCATTTATATTTATGGGTCCCTAAAACATATGATTTTGCTTATCGACATTTCAACGAATAAAACTAAACAGATGGCTTGCTAGGCGTTCCCACGATATCGATTTTTTCTTGTATCGACTAAGCCAAAAGAAATAATTCTCTATTCCCGTCTATTTAAATTAATTCTGCATTTACCGAAATGTTATCAAGTCTTTCAATTCATTACATTACCATACAGAATTTATTGCCCGAAAAATACCAAAACAAATATAAAGGTGTATACAACAATTTTCAAGATTGGCGTAGCAGTAAGAATATCAAGTCATTGTTTACAGAGAATGTTCTTTTGGCATATTTTAGTGAACTTAGCACTAAATATGAAGCATCGCCCCTATAGACTTTCTACTCCATGCTAAAAAGCACAATCAACATAAATAATGCATGGTAATATGTAACTATTGAAATTTTTGAATAAAATTCTTTCTCCGTACTTGTATCTTAGTATTTATTGTTACAATTGTAAATAAAGTATAGTATTCAACTTGCGGTAATGGTTTTAACTCACTTGATGAAAAACTTCATCTGCGTGAGTTATGACCTACATTACCGCTCGTTAAATAATATACTATTTTTTGTGAGATCAACCAAAATATAGGAATAATGAAAAAAGAGATTATTTTCAGAAGGTCAGTTGGCCTACCTTATATAAAGAATGCTCTTGTGGAAATCTCGCACCTCTACGTGCGATGAATTTGATTCGCTCTCGCTGATCGCGTCGGGGAACGCGACACGGTTCGGTACGATATTCGGAGCATGTCTGTTAGCACCTTTAGATCCATTCCTCAAAATCTGTTTCCTGAAAAGTTGATTAATCGGCATTTGCGTCTTTGTTCTTCCGGAGAAGCGATATGTAGATCACCTCAGAGAAACTTTGATTTATTCATCGAGCAATTTGAGAAAGCCTTGATTATGATAACTAGCAAACCGCATCATAACATAATGATACGAGTAGACTTCAATGTGAACTTTCTTGAAAAAAAAAATGAAAGACGGAAATTAGAAGAAGTCCTGACATCATACAGATTGCATGTTGTCTCCAAAGAGGAATCCCTTAAAACATCAACATCAAGTAAATGTGTCGATAATATTTTTACTGATATGGATCGGAATTCCTATAAAACAGAAACAATAAATTATCAAATATTGGATCATCTGGCACAGAGATTGGATATTGATCTGGCAGGTGCAAGTAAGGAAAAGAAATACAAAAATATTCGTATTCTAAATAATGAAATTAATCTTATATTTCGGGAGAGATTAGGAAACATTGACTGGAGTTTCGCTCATGAGGGCTCGATTCATGACTCAAACTGGAGATTCCATGAGGTTATTATGAGTTCTTATGATGATTGTTTTCCAGAGAAAGGAATAACTGTAGGGAAGTCAAGGCGAAGGAAATGTTGGGAGAATGAAGAATTGATTGAAATCAAGAAGAAAGTCGATGCGGCGCAAACTATATATGAAGTAGAAAAAATGGAGACTCTAGAAAATTATATGTTGGATTGAAACGACTGTATAAAATATTAATAAAAGATATTATAAGAAAGGAAGATATAAAATTAATTAACGAATCAGAAAACAAAAGTCAGGGCATATGGAAGGTCATAAATTCGAAGCTCAGAACCAAAGACAGCGTTAATTCCGAGATACTTACCAAAAAGGATTTCAACTTATTTATCTCCAAAGTCGCAAAAATGTTAACTGGACCAAATAGCGATTATGTTCAGAGTGAGGAATTTATTAATAAAAAAATTACGAAAAGCACTGCCGTGAAGGCAGGAGCTTTTGAGCGCTCGTACATGCACCTTGTAGGTAGATTCGCATTTTCCAGTTTTAGAAACCAATTGAAGGAATTTTTGACAGCTGTCAAAAAAATTCTGAAACTTAGGCGAAACTCCAGACTTCATGTAAGTGCATCAGCTGATCAATTTTATTTCGATAATTCGCTAGAATTTTCTACGGTATCTATGGTCTTGGTGATGCGGTCTGGACAAAATTTTGCACGTAGTTTGAATACATTATTCCTCAGCTAGGTGCATAATTTCATTCCAATCCGATCAGTAGTTCCGAAACTATCTGGAAAAAAATATTTTGAACGGTCATATTTACGGAACCCCTAGTCTGAACGTGACCGCGATATTCGCGATCCAAACCCACCCTGAAAATTTCAAGTTCCTAGGCCTTTCCGTGCAAAAGTTACAATTTTCTATGGTTTCTATGGTTCTGGTCATGCGATCTGGACAAAATATTGCTTTAATATATCATTCTCGATTAAAATACAAAATTTCATCTCGATCGAATCCGTAGTTTCGAAATTATCGAGAAAACAAAATTTCAAACGACCGTATTTACGGAACCCCTTGTATAATGTTGCTCATAGATGAACGTGTTCACGACATTCGAGATCCAATCCTATCCTGAAAATTTCAAGTCCCTAGGCATTTCCGTTCAAAAGTTACAATTTTCTATGGTTTCTATGGTTCTGGTCATGCGATCTGGACAAAATTTCGCATGTAGCTGAAACACTTCATTTTCCATTTGAGTGCAAAATTTCATCTCGATCGAATCTGTAGTTTTCAAGTAATCAGGGAAACAAAATTTTGAACGGTCATATTTACGGAACCCCTGGTGGAATTTGGCCCATTAACGAACTTAACCGAGGCATTTGGGATCTGAACCTACACTGAAAATTTCAAGTCTCTAGGTTGATCCGTTCGAGAGTTATCGTGCTTACGGACGGACGGACGGCCGGACGGACGGACGGACAGACTCGAATTTTCCGACGGATTCGTCATCAGTAAGTCGAACATAGTCGATTGAGACCATTTTCGGCTCAAAATTCGAAAAATACAGACATCGTGACGAAATGATATAGCCCTCGTGTAAGTAGTACGAGCGCTCAAAAAGAGTAAGATATTCAGGCTCATTTTTCCTTTCCCCAACAACCCCTGAGGAATTCATAGATGTCGTCAAGAAAATGAAAAATAAGTCTTTACAAGACGTATATGGATTGTCTGTTAAAACACTAAGGGCATTCATTCAGTGTCTAGCCGGCCCCCTATCAGAACTCATAAACGGTTGTTTCCAGCAGGGCTACTTTCCCGAAGAACTGAAGGTAGCCAGAGTAATCCTAGTGCATGAAAAAAGTGATCGTGATCCACTTGAGAATTATAGATCTATGTATATCGATCCTGCCAGCTCTATCCAAAATATTTGAGTCCCTCCTAAGTCAGCGATTGGTGGTATTTTTGGAGGGGCATTCTCTGCTGAACCAACATCGACATGGCTTCAGAAGAGGTAGGTCCACAACTACAGCACTAATTCAGTTGATCTAATCCATAACTAGTGCACCTGATGAGAAAGAAGAGGTCAAAATATAATACATGGACCTGAGCAAGGCTTTTGACTGCGTGAACCATAATAAATTGCTGAGTAAGCTGGAGATTATAGGTTTCCAGGGCTGCGCATTGAGCTTATTAACTTCTTATCTGCAAGATTTGTATCAGATTGTGGATTTAGAAGGAAAAAGGTCATCGAGAAGGAAAATGAGTGAATGTGTGCCTCAGGAATCAATGTTCGGATCGATTTTATTCCTCGTATATATTGACGACGTGAGTAACGTAAAAGCTGACGATAAGCTTCTATTTGCTGATGATGTTTCATTTTTGAACAAATCGAAAGATGCCCATTCACTCGAATCTAAATCCAGAAGTTCAGTACAAGATGCTGGAAACTGGTTTATGGCCAACAACTTGAAACTGAATACAGATAAAACACAGGAACTAACCGTAACCTCCAAACAACACGACCCAAGTGATATATCCCTGCTAGGAATCACAATAAATGGAAAATTATCATGGGCAAAACATATTGACGTTCTTTACGGAAAATTATCTACGGCGATATTCGCAATTGGAAGAATCCGAAACACATTGACGGAAAGGGAAGGTCTAATCACATGCCATGCTCATGCATGCATTAGGTATCTTATGAGGAGCATTACCAGAGGCTGAGAGAGTATTGCTGAAACAAAAGAAAGCGTTGGGAGAAGTCAGTCGGTTGACCAGCTGCAGGCCACCTTTCAAAAAATACAATATACTTACCTTCCAAGTTGCTATATGTCAGAATGCCTTTTATACATACATAAAAGAAAAAACACCTTTTGCAAACACTCAGAAATACACGACCATAACACGAGATTCAAGAATAAATACGTAACCCCAAAGCATAGGCTGCACAAATTACTCATGTTTTTAATGAGATGAGGATCTACAACAGACTACCAGAGCAGATTATTTCATTTCAATGGTGCAGCATTCAAGAAGAGGATCAAGTCTCTCCTCAACGAACATGTTTCGTACACGATGGACGAATTATTATAATAATTATTAACCTCAAGGTTCTAGTCTAGTATAGTCAAATACTATATTTGTAAAAAAATTGTATCATGTGATATTTTACTTGTTTTCATTGTGATGTGTCTTAATTTATTTAGAATATTCGAAACAAATTTTATTATTTATGAAATTCCCTGTGTGTTTTGGGGGTAATGAATGAAACATTGAAACACTGAAACAATTTAACTAAAGATGAAATGGGTAAAAATACTAGTTACTTACTCAAAACAACGAAGGATCATGGTGGAAATCTGATCTTTTCAATCTATTTGACCCTGCGCAGCTGCAACCACTTATTCGATCCATGCTATCACCTATTTCGGCACTCACGCTGAAATATGGGCCCTCCTGCCGGGAGAAACATGTGCCACTCTCTGTTATTACGACAAAATGAGGTTTTGGAGACCTGAAAGATTACTGCTCGGGAGTTAAAACGAGTATTGGCCTTTTATTGGGAATGCTCCCGTAGGGAAGAGTGCAAGAGCTGCTTCCTTCGAGTGGATGTTTTATTTTATCGTTATTATATACTTGTTCATGGAGAGTTGCGTCCAGCAGTTATTCATTCGCTTCCTGAGACAGTTATTTCTTCTTAACATCGGTATTTACTGCAAATATAAGTTTTTCGTTCGAAATTCACTGATGGAAAGAAGTAAGGGAAGGGATATTGAAGAAATGTTAAAAGATTTTTCTCGATGAACAATATGCTGAAGTAAATTCAGTTAACCCTACGTTACTGGCACCCTCTTTTCGAACGTATTTACTCGCGTGGTCTACGATTGTAGACCACGCGACTGTTTACTGTACTAGTGTACAGTTTACGTTACACTTTTGGTTCGAGTCAGATTGGTTGAAAGCAATTATTTTTATTGTTAAAAGGGTAACCAGTATGTCTGACGCTAAAAAAGGCGTTCTCAGACCATTCCAACAAAAACACTCTGAGTTTTTTCATTTTATTGAATACAATTTTTGTTTGATAAATAGGAGAATTTCAATATTATTTATCGCCTGACAATCACTCAATTCCTAATAAAAACCAGCTTAATAATTTTTCAGTTGATCATTTTCTTGAGAAATGATGCATTAGTCATTTCAAATAATACGGATATTTTGCAGAATACTATCGATCTAGCCACTGAAAAAACAGTGTGTATACTTTGAAAGACCAATTATCTGTACAAATTCAGAAATAATAAAATATGGGCATTTTCTTCGTACCCCATTCAGCTCAAGAAAATGAGCACAATGGCGCATAGGGAGGGTGGCAGCCAACCAGATCATCCGCATTTTCCAATACCTTTCCCAATGGCTCCAATACCTTTCCCAAGGCCTTCTTTCTTGCTTTGAAGGGATGCGTTTGCTACAAAGTTTCTGTGAAAGATATTCAGCTATAAAAGATGCAATATTCGAAATGATATTTCAGCGAAGAGCTCAATTAAGAGCATATAATTCTTAAGTAAAAAAAAATGATGTACCTACTAAAATTCCAACGCTACGTCATTGCGAGCTAAGCGATCGAATGTGACTCTGAATCGTCCATTACTTTGAAGCATAATATATCTCTTTGTCCTTAGTTTCATACCTCTAATGTGAAAAGTGTTTCCTCATTTTATTCATCGCATTTCTCGAAAAGTCTGAGAAAAATAAACGAATTTTTCTCTCTAGAAGGTTCTTGGTAATGATTGAATCAGAATTCGTCTGGCATCAAATCTGCACCAACTTGCAGCTTTATTTCGACGAGCGAGAAATCATGTCGGGTAGATAGAGAGAGACGGAGGAAAGCAATATAGACGCCATTATTTGGCAACTTCTATTTGCAATCCATTAACTTAATGGAAGGATTTGATCAATGTGGAAATAGAAACCGAAGTTCGATAATTACTTCCACCTGTGGTTATTTTTCTGTCCAACTTGCGTTTCGAGTATTTGAATTCAGGAAGCTGCTGGGAATCTGCGAACGACAGGATCCACACAATTTAATTGTGGAAAAGTTCGCTGAAAACTTTTCTGCTACCGTTTTGAGATGGTCTGTTGTAAAAAATAAAATAAAAAATAGGTCAACTAGGCCATGGAGTACCTATATCTTTTTGAGCTCTCGTTATATGTACACGAGGGCTATATAATTTCCTCACGATGTCTGTATTTTTCGAATTTCGAGCCGAAAATAGTCTCAATCGCCAAGTTTCGACTCAGTGATGACGAATCCGTCGAAAAATTCAAGTCTCTTCGTCCGGCCGTCCGCCGGATACACGATAACTGTCGAACAGAACGACCTAGAAACTTTAATGGAGAATGAAATATTCAAGCTTCATTTTTTCCAGATCGCATTACCAGAACCATTTTAAATTCCCACGAATTATTGAATCAAAAATTCTTATATTTCTGTAACAGCTGATTCGACATAATTGACAGAAAGCTGGTGTCATTTTTGCGAAAGCTGTCAAAAATTTCTTCAATTGGTTTTTGAAATTGGAAAATGCGAATCTACCTACAAGGTGGATGAACGAGCGCTTAAAAGTTCCTGACTTCACGGCAGTGGTTTTCAATTTTTTTTTATATATTATATGATCATTACCATATATTGATTATCAACGGTAACAAGAGTAAGTGAAGTATTTACGTGGAAATAATAAGCAGATTGAAAATTTGCAACATTTATCAGTACTGGGTATCCCAAGTTTCAACGCCACATCAGAAATTCATTTTATTCATTAGATGAGAAATTCAATTTTATTAAACAATGGAGAAAATGCAGCATAATCCAAATGTTTCGAAAGCGCCGGCAGTTTTATCGGTTTTACAACGATTATGAGCAATTCAAATTGAATAATCCTCCAAAGTGGATTCCCCGATGCAAATCATTGCTATAATCAGAATAATATAATTAAATATGTTTCACTAGTAAAATGCATTTCGGTATCGAAGAACGAGATTTCGAGAATAATTTAAGACGCATAAGGATTCGATAAAACATCGAATGGTCGAAAAACTAAGCAAAATTTTGAATTTAAATTAGATAAATGTGTGCGAAAAATAAAACTTGACCATCAACGTAATCTCGAAATATATGCAGGGTGTTTCGAAATTCCATGTGAACCTTGGAGGACGTGTTGGTATGACTTAGTTATTGATATACAAAAATAGACAGTTTACGAGTTATTTGAGTTTTTGTGTTTTTTGAGAAGTTATTCACATTACTTCATTTTTCGTCAATTTTTTCTACGTTGAGCAAGTTTGATTATGATTTTGCATTATTTCCATCAGAGAAGGATATGATATGTATGAAAAAAGCGAAAATATGCTGTAATAGATGTTGAAAAAGAATTCGTATGATTTTAAAGTTGGTATATGAAGAACAAAATAGTCAATTTCTAATATCAAATCGCCTGCAACTTTCGAACTCCACAATTTATTTATGACAAAATTATTTTGAAAACTTGCCAAATTCCTAATTTCCTAAAAAAGTTTTCGTTGGAATGCAGGAACAAGTTTCGTTACAGCAGATGTTGATTTGAAAGGGGATATAAGCGAAGAAAGAAAAGTAAGGAATTAAATATTTTTTTATTGCAATTTAACATACACCATAAGACAATTTTCGGAGAAGCGCATACCATAAGCCGGCGATTTCAACATAAACATCCTTGGTAAAACAAAGGAAAAAAATTATGGAAAGCACTGCCGTGAAGTCAGGAGCTTTTGAGCGCTCGTTCACATCGTAGGTAGATTCTCATTCCCCAGTCCACCCAGTCCAGCCCAAAATCTCCCACGTAGTTTGAATACATTATTCTTCATCTATGTGCAAAATTTCATTCTAATCCAATGGCCATTTCACGGAACCCCTAGTCTAATTTTCCTCATTGATGAACGTGACCGCGAAATTCACGATCCGAACATATCCTGAAAATTTCAAGTCCCTAGGCCTTTTCATTCGTAAGTTATGATTTTCTATGGTTTCTATGGTTCTGGTCAGGTAGGTAGGTGGCTGGAAAAAATTTAGCTTGAATATACCATTCTCCATTAAAATACAAAATTTCGTCACGATCAAATCCGTAGTTTTGAAATGATCAAGAAAACTTCCGGGTTCCGTAAATATAGGCGTTCAATATTTTGTTCTTTTGATTTCACCGAAATTACAGATTCGATCCACATGAAATTTTGCACTCAAATGGAGAATGACGTGTCCAAGGTACATGCAATTTTGTACAGATCGCATCACCGGAATCATAGGAACCATAGAAAATCATAACTTTCGAACAGAAAGGCCTAGAGACTTGAAATTTTCAGAATAGGTGTAGATCTCTAATGTCGCGTTCAAGTTTATCAATGAGTAGAATTATACTAGGGGTCCCGTAAATACGGTCGTTTGAAATTTAGTTTTCTCGATAACTTCGAAACTACGGATTCGATCGAGACAAAATTTCGTATTTTAATGGAGAATGATATATTGAAGCTACATTTTGTCCAGATTGCATGACCAGAACCATAGAAACAATATCAAATTGTAACTTTCGAAAGGAAAGGCCTAGGACTTGAAATTTTCAGGGTAGGTTTGGATCGCAAATATCGCGGTCACGTTCATCAATGAGCAAAATTAGACTAGGAATTCCGTAAATATAGTCGTTCAAAATATTTTTTTCCTGTTAGTTTCGAAATTACTGATTGGATTGGAATAAAATTTTGCACATGGCTGAATAATAATGTGTTCAAACTACTTGCGAAATTTTGTCCAGATCGCATTACTAAGACAATAGATACTGTTGAGAATTCGAGCGAATTATCAAAAAAAACTGGTGAGCTAAAGCACTGAGTTTCGCCTTAGTTTGGGAGCTTTTCTGACAGCTATCAAAAATTTTCTCAATTTGTTTCTGAATCTACCTACAAGGTGGATGAACGAGCGCTCAAAAGCTCCTGACTTCACGGCAGTGCTTTTTGACCGTGCGGCCACTTTTTCGAGATTGTGGCCTATGGCGCAATATTAGGATGTCGGTTACGCTAATTCATAAATATTCTGCAGAAAATGTGGGAATTCGTCCATATTTGGGCTCTTGCCATCCAATTCCAAAATATTCAAAGAAAATTTCACATATCACTGCGTTTCGATGAATCACATCAATGGTGGAACTTCGGATACCAAGTACTATTCCATACCATCAGTCCAACGCACATTGTCAAAAAACAATCTCCTCGTCAGATTTCCAGGGAAAACTCGGGAAAATATAATAACAATAATCTACAGGTCCGTATTGCTAGAAACATTAGCGATCTGTGTATGCAGGTCCAACTCCCCAACATTCATATGAACATAAATTTCATTATCCTAACTTCTCTGGTAAATTCACATGTGTGGTAGTTCGGTAACCCTTGATGGGGAAAGCATGTTTTCGTCACATAATGGAGGTTGTATTCCAAATGTTTCGGCCTGTGGGGCACTCTCTGAAGGTCCTCCAGCTAAACGTTCTGCGTTCAGTAATTATGCAGGATCGAGCACCAAGCAGAAATTTCCGTTTTTCCAACGAATATTCCTCCTCAATACGGAAAGTGCTCGCCAATCCAAAACTCCAAATTTTCAACGGATATTGATTGGGTAGTAGGTTACGTAGTCCTCAGAATTATTTAATGATAAAACCTTGATTTCACTTCAGGTAGATGAAAATGCTATGATGTAACCAACTTCTTGTGTAGTATGATTGGTCTGAGTTTCAAACATATTCAACCAGAAGTTATCGCAATTCGAGTTGTTCGAAATCAGTATTTTAATTTGGCTTTTCCTCAGAGTGATAAATAATACTAAAAAAAATAAAAAATAAAAAAATAAATAGTAATAAGTAATACTTTTTACTTTGAGGGCTTTTCCAATGATTTGTGCGCGCTTGTTTCTATGAACATGGCCCTATCATTTTTCTCATATGTCTGTAATTTTCGAATTTTGAGACGAGAATGGTCTCAAATGATTGTATCGGGCTCACAGAGGAAGAATTCGAGCTCGAATTAAATTCTGCCCAGCCAGCCATAAACACGATAACTTGTTAAAAAAAAAACTAGAGTTCTGAAATCCGTACGTTTGAGGTCTGAATACGCCAGTTGCGTTCATTGATGGGTGAAATCCGCCAAAGGGATTTCGATATCTGAATTTGTTTCACAATCATTCAAAAATACTGCTTCAATTGACTTGAAAATTTATAGTTAGTTGTGACTTAAATTGAGTATAGGTGAAAGTTGAAATTATTCAACTCTCTCTAAGAATCCCGAATAATTATCAGGACTTGAAGGCACAAAAAATATCAAATATTGTGCGGAGTTCAAATAGGATATATTGAATTCCAATAGAAATTAGCAAGTCTGCCCTTCCGGCCGGCCATAAGTACGATAACTCTCGAACGGAACGACCTAGAGACTTGAAATTTTCAGTGTGCTTTCAGTTTCCGAATATGTGTGGATCTCGAATGTCGCGGCGGTCACGTTTATCAATGAGCAAAATTAGACTGGGGGTTCAGTAAATATGGTCGTTTGAAATTTAGTTATCTCGATAATTTCAGAACTACGAATTCGATCGCGACGAAATTTTGTATTTTAATGGAGAATAATAATAATATTTAAGCTACATTTTTTCCAGATCACATAACCAGAACCATAGAAACCATGAAAAATTACGTGAAGGCAGGAGCTTTTGAGCGCTCGTACATGCACCTTGTAGGTAGAATCGCATTTTCCAGTTTCAGGAATCAATTGAAGGAATTTTCGACAGCTGTCAAAAAAATTCTGAAACTTAGGCGAAACTCCAGACTTCATGTAAGTGCATCAGCTGATCAATTTTTTTTCGATAATTCCCTAGAATTTTCTACGGTATCTATGGTCTTGGTAGTGTGAACTGCACGCAGTTTGAATACATTATTACTCAGCTAGGTGCAAAATTTCTTCGTAATCCGCTCAGTATTTTCGGAACTATCAGCAAAAAAATATTTTGAACGGCCATATTTACCGAATCTCTAGTCTAATTTTGCTCATTGATGAACGTGACCGCGATATTCGCGATCCAAACCCACCCTGAGAATTTCAAGTTCCTAGGCCTTTCCGTTCAAAAGTTACAATTTTCTATGGTTTCTATGGTGCTGGTCTGGACAAAATATTGTTTTGATATATCATTCTCGATTAAAATACAAAATTTCATCTCGATCGAATCCGTAGTTTCGAAATTATCGAGAAACCAAAATTTCAAACGACCGTATTTACCGAACCACTAGTATAATTCTGCTCATTGATAAACGTGAACGCAACATTTCAGATCCACACCTATCCTGAAAATTTCAAGTCCTTAGGCCTTTCCGTTCGAAAGTTATGATTTTCTATAGTTTCTATGGTTCTGGTCATGTGATCTGAACGAAATTTCACATGTAGCTTGAACACCTCATTCTCCATTTGAGTGCAAAATTTCATCTCTCCATTAGTATACAAAATTTCGTCACGATCGAATCTGTAGTTTTGAAATTATCAAGAAAACTAAATTTCAAACGACCATAGTTACGGAACCCCTGGTATAATTTTGCTCATAGATGAACGTGATCACGACATTCGAGATCCACACCTATCCTGAAAATTTCAAGTCCCTAGGCGTTTCCGTTCGAAAGTTACAATTTTCTATGGTTTCTATGGTTCTGGTCATGCGATCTGAACGAAATTTCACATGTTACTTGAACACCTCATTCTCCATTTGAGCAAAATTTCATCTCAATCAAATTTGTAGTTTTCAAGTAATCAGGGGAACAAAACTTTGAACTGCCATATTTACGGAACCCCTGGTGGAATTCGGCCCATTAACGAACTCAACCGTGGCATTTGGGATCTGAACCTACACTGAAATTTTCAAGTCTCTAGGTTGATCCGTTCGAGAGTTATCGTGCTTACGGCCGGACGGACGGACGGACGGACAGACTCCAATTTTTCGACGGATTTGTCATCAGTGAGTCGAACATAGTCGATTGAGACCATTTTCGGCTCAAAATTCGAAAAATACAGACATCTTGACGAAATGATATAGCCCTCGTGTAAGTAGTACGAGCGCTCAAAAATCATAACTTTCGAGTGGAACGGCCTAGGGACTCTAAATTTTCAGGATGGGTGTGGTTCTCGAATGTTGCAGTCACGTTTATCAATGAGCAAAATTAGACGACGGGTTCCGTAAATATGGTCGTTTGAAATTTAGTTTTCTTGATCATTTCAAAACTATGGATTCGAGCGTGACGAAATTTTGTATTTCAATGGAGAATGATATATTCAAGCTACATTTTGTCCAGATCGCATGACCAGAACCATATAAAATTATAACTTTCGAACGGAAAGGCCTAGGGACTTGAAATTTTCAGGATAGGTGTGGATCTCGAATGTCGCGGACACGGTTATCAATAGGCAAAATTAGGCTACTATTTCTTATAATTTTGAAACTGCTGATCGGATTGGAACCAAATGCACATAGATGAAGAATAATGTATACAAACTACGTGCGAAATTGTCCAGATCGCATTACCGGGACCATGGATACCGTAGAATATTCTAGCGACTTATAGAAAAGAAAAATTGGTCACCTAAAGCACTGACGTGAAGTCTGGAGTTTCGCCATAGTTTGAAATTTTTTTCAATTGGTTTTCAAAACTGAAAAAGCGAATCTACCTACAAGGTGGATGAATGAGCGCTCAAGAGCTCCCTACTTCACGGAAGTGCTTTTCTCGATTCAATTTATTTTATACTGAGGGTTTAGGTACAGAAAAAACAATTTTAATTTATAAATCTTTAATTTAATAAAATGAAATATGGACAACAAACCGATTGTCTCACAATGTGAGTATTTTTCTTTATGATTTGGGTCAGACGAATTCTGTTGGCTTCTAATTTGATTTTGTTTGAACCATTGTACAATTGTGACTTGCCATGTACAATCTGATTATCTTTGAAGAGTTCAGTAACTGCTTGGGTAGAATTAATGGGTTTGAAAGCATTCGCATCACTAACATGGCATGATGCACTCGAATTTCCAACTAAGAGGCATATAATAATATAAGTATGATTCATATTAATGTTTTCTTGATGAAAAAAGTTAGTTCTTCCAAATATTTCATTGATGAGTTTAATTACTAATCAGGAAGAGTAAGAGTTGGAAATGCATTCTTGAATAACATGGTAGACCAACCAGAAACATATTTTGCTCCGAAATGTTCATGGCACAGCTTTATGTAGGAGTAAAATTTTTTTGGATCCACTTCAGTGTTGTTAATAATTCGAATCCCATCGAACCATCCGAGATCTACCCGTTTTAGAATTGTCAAGTTTTTGAATGAAAGAGTTTCCATAGATGAGTGGACGAATATAAACGTTCGAAGAAAAGTAAAATATAGAAACATAATCGATCGACCTGACCTAGAGCTGCGATCGATCGGTTGGCCACCCCTGCTCTAGAATTAAAACAGCGAATAATTTGAAGGACCTATTTGATCTGGATATAGAGTTGCTTTTTGAGCGTTGATTTCTATGAACAAGAGCGTTATCATTCTGCCCAAATTTCATGCCGAGGATGACATCAAGCGAAAAGGTTGGACACACAGATGAATCTTTTGTGGTCAAACTCAATTCTTTTCGTCCGTCTGGCCGTCCATCTGTCACCGCGATAACTTTCATTCGTTATTGGCCAAGTTCATCGAAGGGATACATAGATAAAGCCATGTTAATATTCTTTTTGAGCGCTCGTACTACTCACACGAGGGCTATATCGTTTCGTCACGATGTCTGTATTTTTCGAATTTTGAGCCGAAAATGGTCTCAATCGATAGAGTTCGACTCACTGATGACGAATCCGTCGAAAAATTCGAGTCTGTCCGTCCGGCCGTCCGTCCGTCCGTAAGCACGATAACTCTCGAACGGAACAACCTAGAGACTTGAAATTTTCAGTGTGGGTTCAGTTCCCAAATGCCTCAGTCAAGTTCGTTAATGGGTCAAATTACACCAGGGGTTCCGTAAATATGGCCGTTCAAACTTTTGTTTGTCTGATTACTCGAAAACTACGAATTTTATCGAGATTGAAATTTTGCACTCAAATGGAAAATGAGATGTTCAAGCTACATGTGAAATTTTGTCCAGATCGCATGACCAGAACCATAGAGACCATAGAAAATTGTAACTTTTGAACGGAAACGCTAGGGACTTGAAATTTTCAGGATAGGTGTGGATCTCGAATGTCGTGATCACGTTCATCTATGAGCAACATTATACAAGGGGTTCCGTAAATACGGTCGTTTGAAATTTTGTTTTCTCGATAAATTCGAAACTACGGATTCGATCGAGATGAAATTTTGTATTTTAATCGACAATGATATATTGAAGCAATATTTTGTCCAGATCGCCTGACCAGAACCATAGAAACCATAAAAAATTGTAACTTTTGAACGGAAAGGCCTAGGAACTTGAAATTTTCAGGGTGGGTTTGGATCGCGAATATCGCGGTCACGTTCATCAGTGAGCAAAATAAGACTATGGGTTCCGTAAATATGGCCGTTCAAAATATTTTTTTTCTGATAGTTTCGAAACTACTGATCGGATCGAAATGAAATCATGCACCTAGCTGAGGAATAATGTATTCAAACTACGTGCAAAATTTTGTCCAGATCGCATTGCCAAGACCATAGATACCGTAGAAAATTCTTGCGAATTATCGAAAAAAAATTGATCAGCTGAAGCACTGACATTAAGTCGGGAATTTCGCCTTAGTTTGAAAATTTTGTTGACAGCTGTCAAAAATTCCTTCAATTGATTTCTAAAACTGGAAAATGCGAATCTACCTACAAGGTGCATGTACGAGCGCTCAAAAGCTCCTGCCTTCACGGCAGTGCTTTTCGTTATTTTTTTCAATAATTCGAATTAGATCGCATTGAAAATTTGTAGTTATTTGTTAGATAACGACACGAAGTTTTTGTAGAGTTTCAAATTGAATTACTATCCCTCCTAAATTTTATGTCCACATATGGGACATCGACCAAATGATTAATGTGGAAATTCAGTTTTCTAGATGTTCCACGTGAGAATGATATCGAGTTTCCGTGATGTATTCAATATAATTCCGTGATTCCATGTTCTGAAGTTGACTTAAGAATCCAGAAATCGCAGGCAAAAGTTGGTACTCTAAACTGTAAACAGCCCCTCGTCTCTCACCAAGCATATTCCTCACGGAATGTAACTTCTTGAATAACATGGGGCCCCATGTTGAGTTTAAAGCTTTTGTTGGAGATCCGATGTCCCTTGATCTGGTGTATTATTGCCACTCGATAGCGTTAAACATTCCTCCGGCATATTGTCAGAATTCGCGGTATCATATTAACCTTTAATACTCGATAATTAGTTGTTGATGGTTAAGTCTGCTATCAGAGAGGAAATCGATACAAGTTATAACCGTCTTGTTAGAGAAGATTCTCGTAGAGGTTCTATACTGAGAGGATTATGTCGGGGGGAACCATTATAGCTTCGTGACATGATATCCTTCCGATGATGAGGCAAGAAACACCATTTAAAGCCAAGAACTCAGAAAAACTCTGTAACTGGAGACTTTTTCACTTTCATTTGAACCCGACATTTTTTTTCGGGAAAGTGTTGCATTTCATTATGGAATAATAATGGATTCAAAAAATTCGAAAATCACTGACGTGAAATCCGGAGCTTTCGCTCGCTTGTTTATATGTACCAAAACGGCCTTCATTGTCAGTAGGACAAATATTGTCGATATTTTTTTCCAATATAAAAGCGCTAAATGTTCCCAGGTTGGATCGATCAAGAGGCCGAAAGCCTCAAGAGGTTTTTTAAAATCGCGACCTCGAAGAGGTTTTTGTGAAGAAGAAATGGGCATTCCGACGATACGCGAAACGTTTCGACTCGCGAATATATGAAAATAACGTTTGTAAAAGGTCGAAAAACGACAAAAACCCGAAAAGTTGCCGCCGAACTTGTCACAAGGATATTCAACCGCAACATCTCGGGCTCCGCCGAGGGTCGAATTTCCTGCCCAAAGAACGTGAGGTCTCAATTAACTATGTGGCGTCTCCTAATTCCCTATGGTCTCAATCGACTATGTTCGACTCACTGATGACGAATCCGTTGGAAAATTCAAGTCTGTCCGTCCTGCCGTCCGTTCGTCCATAAGCACGATATCTCTCAAACGGAACAACCTAGAGACTTGAAATTTTCAGTGAGGGTTCAGTTTCCAAATGCCGCGGTTGAGTTCATTAATAATACGGGGCCGTGGCGCAGTGGTTTGTGCATTCGACTTTGGTGACGGTCTTCTTGATTGGTCCCGGGTTCGAATCCTCCGGTCGGAAAAGAAATTTTCTGACATGGAGCATGGTTCCACCATTCACTGTTGGGTAAACAATTAACAGTGCTGTGCCTCAGGTGGCGTAAGGACACAGTAACAAAGACTACACAGAACACAACCGGGTCTCCTAACTCGCACAAGCTCTGAGCTTCTGAGGGGTCTCACAGAGACCTAGGAGAGTCGGGATATAAAAAATATACAACAAGAATGGGCAGAATTCCACCAAGGGTTCGTAAATATGGCCGTTCAAAATTTTGTTCTCCTGGTTACTTTGAAACTACAGATTCGATCGTAATGAAATTCTGCACTCAAATGGAAAATGGGGTGTTCAAGCTACATGTGAAATTTTGTCCAGATCGTATAACCATTATCATAGAAACCATAGAAAATTGTAACTTTCGAACGAAAACACCTAGGGACTTGAAATTCTCAGGATAGGTGTGGATCTCGAGAGTCGTGATCACGTTTACCTATGAGCGAAATTATACTAGGGTTTCCGTGAATATCGTCGTTTGAAATTCAGTTTTCTTGATAATTCCAAAACTACAGATTCGATCGTGACGAAATTTTGTATACTAATGAAGAATGATATATTCAAGCTACATTACTCCAGATCGCATGACCAGAACCATAGGAAACATAGAAGTTCATAACTTTTGAACGGAAAGACCTACAGACTTGAAATTTTCAGGATAGGTGGGGATCTGAAATGTCGCGTTCACGTTCATCAATGAGCAGAATTATACTAAGGGTTCCGTAAATACGGTCGTTTGAAATTTAGTTTTCTCGATTATTTTGGAACTACGGATTCGATCGAGACAAAATTTTGTATTTTGATGGAGAATGATAAATTGAAGCTACATTATGTCCAGATCGCATCAATGAGCAAAATTAGACAAGGGGTTCCGTAAATATGGCCTTTCAAAATATTTTTTTCCTGATAATTTCGAAACTACTGATTGGATTGGAATGAAATTTTGCACATAGCTGAAGAATAATGTATTCAAACAACGTGCGAATTACCAAGACCATAGATACCGTAAAGTATTCTAGCGAATTATCGAAAAAAAAAATTGGTCAGCTAAAGCACTGACGCGCTCGTTCTACTTACACGAGGGTTATATCATTTCGTCTCGATGTCTGTATTTTTCGAATTTTGAGCCGAAAATGGTCTTAATCGACAAGGTTCGACTCACTGATAACGAATACGTCGAAAAATTCGACTCTGTCCATCCGTCCGGCTGGCCGTATACACGATAACTTTCGAACGGAACGACCTAGCAACTTGAAATCTCAGACTTGATTCGATTCTCGAATGCGACAGTTAAATTCATAATTGGGCAAAATTGCACTAGGACTGGAAGTTTTTTGGAAAATTTCAACTTTCGAGTTCAACCCGACTGACACTTTCTATCATTTTAATGGGCGTAGAGAGGTTATTCAACAAAAGTACTCAAAAAATTGCTTGGCGCTATGACACAGGGTTATAAATAAATTTATGGTTGAATAAATAGATCTTCACCTCATTTTTCGACTAGACAGACTGCTATTTCCTTCTGTATGGCAATAACATACCAATACTTATATGCTATAAGCATTTCGGCAGAAGATGATAATTTAACATTACCTGCTTTCAACATTTTAGATGTCATGAATAAATTGTAATCATTTTTTGTACTATTTGTTAACATGTGCAGTGTTGCTTTTTTATTGTTTCATTTACCCCCGATTCTTATGTATTGTTTTTGTGAGTGCAATTAAACAAAATCAGTTAAAGAATACTTTAGAAAATATCCTTATCGAAAAAATTACCCATCATACGCTATTCACAAGAATTCATATACAGCTACAGCTTCGTGACCAAGGAAAATTGGATTTCAACATAGATCGGCTCTCTGGGCAACGGAAGAGCACGTAACGGAGCAAAATAAAATTCTGGGATTAGTAAAGGTAAGGCTGCCATCCGTCCGGGTTTCCCCGGATTTGTCCTAGTTTTTAGCGCGTCCGGGGAGCGTCCGGGCCGGATTTTATTTGTTGTCCGGGTATTGCAACTTTCAAGTGAAGTCATTTTTTTTCGAGTGGATCTAGGTTCAAAACTATTTCGAAAACATTCCTTAGTTGACGTCACCAGTTTGTGTATCGCTAAAATGCCATAATTTCAGAACGGTGAAGTCATACGACTCAAATCTTCACAAAACGCATGAATGAAAAAATCCATGAAGAAATCAACAAATATAACCAATATTCTTCAAAAAGCTGTTTCCGAACGCGGTCAGAAACCAGTCTATCCATGTCATAAAAGTACGAACTGCAGTACGAACTATCCCAGAACTATTAGGCGTTTTGAATAAAGTACAAAAAAAAATCTATCCTCGGTAGAAATATCTTTCTTTTCAAATAATGATGTCAAATATACCACGTTGCGTTTCTGTGTAATACGCTCACAAATAAATCAAATCCATCTCCATTTCTTCAAAGGAATATATTCTTCATTGAAATACCAATAGATTTACAGAAAAACGTATTGATAACTGTGGTCAATTTTTTGGAAGAAAATATATTTCAAATTTAATCAGAAAATATGACCAGTATCTCATTATGTGAAAGTATGATATTTTATGATGAAATTTGTAGTTGGATATTCTCTTCCAAAGAAATGACAATAGTTATTCATTCGGTTTTCTGTATATCTATTGGTATATTGATGAAGAATATTTCACTATGAAGGAACTGATGGATTTAATTTATTTGTGAGCGTGTTACACAGAAACGCAACGTGATGTAGTAGAAACCATTATTTTGAAAGAAAAAAAAATATTTATCGGGAATAGATATTTTTTGTATTTTTTTCAGAGCGTCCGATAGCTCTTCTTCACATTTTTTCAGGATTATCCAGTAAAAAGGAATAATAATTCATGGTAATTTTCAAAAATTGAAAAAATTAAGATTTTTTTTTCATTATAATAGGTAGTTAAAAAAAAATTTGAACATGTCCGGGTTTTCAGATGCAATGTCCGGGGTTTTTAAGCTTCTTGTCCTAGTTTTCAGATTACAGAGATGGCAACCCTAAGTAAAGGAAAATCTATCGACCTGTGCGTAAAAAATAAGCAGTCAAATGAAGGGGCCAAGAACAAGAGTATATAAAACAATTAAAGAATAAGCCAGCATCTACCATCCACAAATTGAATATCACCCAGTACATCCTAAACCAGGGCTCTCAGGCATTTAAAAACTCTCGATATAAGTCCACCTAGAAGAGTTCAGTATATGGCTTCCGTTTGTCGCATTCCTTTCTGGTCACACGGTTAACAATTTCATAAAGTGTATTTTATTAATTTAAACATAATATGATGACCTGAGCTAGCCAAGTCGAAATATTGAATGTAAACAAATGTAGAAAATGGTTAGTTCGAAACACTAATTATGTTACAATACTTATTTGTGAAGTTCTGATGGTAAAATTAAATGATGTGAGTAAATGATCATTTTGCAGAAGATAACATAAAAAGTATTCAATTTCTGACAATTTAAACCCATCAACAATGATTTGGAGAAATTGAATTCATTATGAAATTTCAAATTCAAAATCCGCGAAAAGAATATATATTTAACAATCAGAAATCCATTTTTCTCTAGGATAGGTAACTCTTACAATTATTCAGCTGCACCCTCACCCCATTCAGGGAAAGTTTCGAGCACCTATATATCAGTGTTCTCGATAACTTTCCACCAGTTTAACATGATTAATGAGCTACCGCCTTTCTAGGGATGGCTTCCTGTTGATAAGGCCTCGTTCTAGGGAAGATGTCGACAGAATTCCTGATAATGGCCCAAATGACAAAAGTTGAAATACACCTTCTGCATGGATCCCCTTTTTGCTCTTGTACAGACGTCTGTTTCAACGAACAATGCCTTTGTTCAGTGATTGATCATCGTCATCTAATTTGGTTTATGAATGTCTTTATGTATGCCTCAAACGACAGAGCTCCTATGGTATATTGAGGTTCATTATCAGGCATATATCAGATTTCGTCTGAACTAAGTTTACGAAGCCTTGGAGGTTTTTTGATGATTGATCTATCTTTTAATAAGATTAACTTCCAACAGAATTATTCAAGCTTATCTGACATATAATTACTGGCACTTCAAATCTCAACACTGGAAATATTTTTTGTACAAATGTTTGGCTTTTCCGGTTTTCTTCCAGATGGTTCTCGACTTATACCAGTGGGCTTTCAAGTACCTCAGGGCCTTATGGCTATCTGTGGAAATACAGATCCTTGCTCCACTTCACCACCCACCAAAATTATAGCGGTTATTCGCCTGTTATTATATTACATGCAGTGGCGGCTTGTGACCTATTCAAGAGGCAGTGTTGCAGGGCGTAATTAAAATCAATGAAAATTCGAATATATAAATTCCCCCTTTTTTAGCTGTTATATCAAACGAATATAATAAATTAAAAAATTACCAATCTAACGAAAAAAGGGACACAAACAAAACAATATAGTCGATTTTTTATTTCACCGCCACATATCCCCCCCCCCGTGTTTTTCATAAATATTTTCATAGAATTTTGTTCAGCTTTTTTCAAAGAAGACACTTCGTCGAGTCAGGTGTATACCTGACCATTTCGTTTAATTTCTAGTTTTTCGTCATAGCTCAATTTTGAAAAGTTCTTATCATTTTCAAACAAAATTTATCTTGTCAATCAAATTACAATATTTACTTCTCGTAGAGTAAATTTAAATTCCGAGTGTTCTTTAAGAATAACCTTCATTTGAATAGAACATTTCCTGTGTCTGTTAGGTTTCTCTGAAAATCCCAAGAAGCATCTTGAAAATATCAAAGATTTGAGAAAATATATTAATATATAATATCACAAGTTATTAATTATATCGACATCGATAGTTCCAAAGTAAAATTACAAAAATCACTGCCGTCAAGTCAGGAGCTTTTGAGCGCTCGGTCATACACTTTGTGGGTAGATTCGTATTTTTAGAAACCAATAGAAGAAATTTTTGACGGCCGTCAAAAAAAATGACAGCAGCTCTTTGCCAATTATGCCGAATCATCTTATACAGAAATATAAGTATTTTTCATTCAACAATTCGTTGGAATCTAAAATGATTCTGGTTATGCGATCTGGAAAAAATGTAGCTTGAATATATCATTCTCAATTAAAATACAAAATTTCGATCGAATCCGTACTTTTGAAATTATCAAAAAATCTAAATTTCAAACGATCATATTTACGAAACCCCTGGTCGAAATTTGTCCAATAACGAACTCAACCGCGGCATTCGACATTCGAACTTACCCTGAGAGTTATCGTGTATACGGCCGGTCGGACGGACGGACAGACTCCAATTTTTCGATGGATTCGTCATCAATGGGTCGAACCGTGTCGGCTCAAAATTCTAAAAATACACAAATCGTGACGAAGTGATACAGCCCTCGTGTAAGTAGAACGAGCGCTCAAAAACTATTTTTTATCGTGTTCTCGAAGAACTGATTCGATGTATCAACGCCCCCATATACCTATTCGTCTACGATGGAGGTTTTGTCTATGAAGTTAGGTAAAAAGTATGTTTTGTTTACCTACAGTTTGATGTGTTCTTGAGCCACAATGAATATTGAATGAATTGCGCCAAACTTTACTTACCCTCCTAACTCAGTATTCCCTACCGAACTTTCGAATGAAGATGCAGAATTAAATCCGTTTATATTCAAGATGCAAACACTATTAATGACCACTCTGTAAAAAAATTTGTTTATATATTCTCATTATTGGTTATTTTTGTTAATTTTTTTTTGTATTTGTTCGGAGATGGAGTGGCCTTGGCTAGACTTCGCCCCTAAGATTGCCAAAAAATAATGACCATTACTATTATTATTATTATTGTAGAATTTCCAGTAAAATGAATCGCTGGAAGTTTCATACACAGTTTCTTCTTTTCATGGACTAGAACCCCATATCGGAGTTCAAATAAAAAGGTAAATTTAAGTGGTCTCGATTTCTACAGTGCAATCTGTGCAATTAGTGCAATTTCTTCTCACTATGTAATGTAATGTAATCTTTATTAGTCCTTAGAGTACATGTATAGGACAGGTCAAAGTGGCAATCTATCACTGATATGTTAAAAATATACAATAATGTACAATCGTGAAACAAACAGGTCGAATGGTAGAAGCAGAATAAAAATATGCAATGTACAATGATGAAAAAATAAAAAGAACAAAGAACACAAAACTAGCATAAACTGCTCAATCTACCATAAATTCTTCAATGCTATAATATGCCTTTTGTGTTACAACATAAATTTCAACATTTTTCTGAAACTTTTTTGTTTATACTCTTAAAACTAGAAGGCAAGATATTATTTAACCTTATGCCATGGTAGTTTGCTGAATATTCGAATTTTCTAGTTTCATGGCATAGTATCGAGAGCATGTTATAATTTCTTTTGTTATACAAATGGAAATAAGCAATTTTACTCAGATCATCCCTATTGAATTAATAGCAATATCTTATGGAGGTCTTAGGAAAGGTGAAAATAATATTTTGGCAGAAATGTGTATCTACAAGATATTCGGTAGGGAATATTGCATATTTATGATGCGTTAGGCCTTTTGAGCTATGAAAGTTCTTTTACAATACGTTGCAATCCCGAAATGAATGATATTGTATTATGACATGTTACTATAAATTATTCTATAGATGGAGAAGTGAATTTTGTGGCAGAAGTGAATTTTGTGGCATGCAAGCTAATAATTTGGCCAAAGCCAAAGGTTTGATTCATCCTCTAGCACAGCTAGATGAACGTTCCATCCAAAATTATAAAAAGCACTGCCGTGAAGTCAGGAGCTTCATGCACCTTGTTGGTAGATTCGCATTCTTCAGTTTCAGAAACCAATCAAAGAAAATTCGGACAACTGTCAAAAAAAATTAAACTAAGTCGAAACACCAGACGTCCCAACCAATTTTGTTTTCGATTATTTGGTAGAATTTTCTACGGTATCAATGGTCTTGGTAATGCGATCCATAAAAATTTTGTTTGAATACATTATTCTCCATCTACCTATGTGCCAAATTTCATCCAATCCAATCAGTAATTTCGGAATTATCAGGTGAAAAGTATTTCGAATGGTCATATTTACGGAACGGTCTAATTTTGTACATAGATCAAGGTGAAGAATAATGTAATCAAACTACGTACGAAATTTTGTCCAGATCGCATTACCAAGACCATAGGTACCGTAAAAAATTCCAGCGAATCATTGAAGAAAAAAATTGGTCACCTAAAGCACTGCCGTGAAGTCTGGAGTTTCTCTTTAGTTTTAAAATTTTTTTGACAGCTGTGAAAAAGTTTTTCAATTGGTTTCTAAAACTAGAAAATGCGATCTACCTTCAAAGTCAGAAGTTCCTTACTTCACGGCATATTCATCAATTCTGCCATAACAGAAGTGACGTCCATTACATTAGATGGAAGAATACAATTATCTGGCACTGATGTGCCAAAGTTATGTTCCAATCGTTGTTTGATCACATTTGGGAAATACTGACCAAATCTCTCCGCCAACCTATGTTTCGGTTTTCTGAGAAGTAATCGATTTTTGTCCGACTGAAATGATTCTTCGTCCACAATGTATGAAAAATGGGAACAAAAATTGATAAATTCATAGGAAATGAACACCCAACATCTCAGTGGCGGATTAAGTGTTCAGAGTGCCCTAGACAAGAACCTCATCGGTGCCCCTTTGGCGACCATCTATATACAGGGTGTTTTCAAAGTTGAGGCTTTTTTTTTGACAGGTGCTAGAACTCATCAAAATAAGTCAAAATTCCAAAAATCCTTCATTCACCAGGACCGAGGATTTCGAAATTAAAGCTACCAACGAATCCAAGAAATTTTCAGTCCTGATCTGACGGTACTTATTGAGATCTAAATGTGTTTATTAACTTCCTTCAGTTTAAAAGAAATCATCTGACAGAGCGTATTGTTTTCGTGACTTGTGACCGAACTTTGTAATGTGTTTCTAAATAGGTTGATAGGACGTGGTGGGTCGATTTCTTGGCCTGCACGCTCCCTGGATCTCATCCCCTGTGATTACTTCTTTTGGCATCATTTGAAAACATAAGTATACAGTAATGGTGAGATGAATAGTGTTGAAGAGCTAAAACAACGCATTGAAAAGGCTTGTAACATTATTGTGATAATTCGTGCACATCAAACGAATGGTGACCATTTCGAACAATTTCTGTAAACCATTTGGAACGTTTTTGAGCGCTCGTACTACTTACACGAGGGCTATATCATTTCGTCACGATGTCTGTATTTTTCGAATTTTGAGCCGAAAATGGTCTCAATCGACTATGTTTGACTCACTGATGACGAATCCGTCGGAAAATTCGAGTCTGTCCGTCCGTCCGGCCGTCCGGCCGTAGGCACGATAACTCTCGAACGGATCAACCTAGAGACTTGAAGTTTTCAGTGTAGGTTCAGATCCCAAATGCCTCGGTTAAGTTCGTTAATGGGCCAAATTCCACCAGGGGTTCCGTAAATATGGCCGTTCAAAGTTTTGTTTCCCTGATTACTTGAAAACTACAGATTCGATCGAGATGAAATTTCGCACTCAAATGGAAAATGAGGTGTTTTAGCTACATGCGAAATTTTGTCCAGATCGCATGACCAGAACCATAGAAACCATAGAAAATTGTAACTTTTGAACGGAAATGCCTAGGGAATTGAAATTTTCGGGATAGGTGTGGATCTCGAATGTCGTGATCACGTTCATCTATGAGCAACATTATACAAGGGGTTCCGTAAATACGGTCGTTTGAAATTTTGTTTTCTCGATAAATTCGAAACTACGGATTCGATCGAGATGAAATTTTGTATTTTAATCGAGAATGATATATTGAAGCAATATTTTGTCCAGACCGCATGACCAGAACCATAGAAACCATAGAAAATTGTAACTTTTGAACGGAAAGGCCTAGGAACTTGAAATTTTCAGGGTGGGTTTGGATCGCGAATATCGCGGTCACGTTCATCAATGAGCAAAATGAGACTAGGGGTTCCGTAAATATGGCCGTTCAAAATATTTTTTTCCAGATAGTTTCGGAACTACTGATCGGATTGGAATGAAATTATGCACCTAGCTGAGGAATAATGTATTCAAACTACGTGCAAAATTTTGTCCAGACCGCATCACCAAGACCATAGATACCGTAGAAAATTCTAGCGAATTATCGAAACAAAATTGATCAGCTGAAGCACTAACATGAAGTCTGGAGTTTCGCCTAAGTTTCAGAATTTTTTTGACAGCCGTCAAAAATTCCTTCAATTGGTTTCTAAAACTGGAAAATGCGAATCTACCTACAAGGTGCATGTACGAGCGCTCAAAAGCTCCTGCCTTCACGGCAGTGCTTTTCGTAATTTTTTATCGGTGAGTTTATGCACTTCCAAATTTTCATTCAAAGGACCTTTTCAATCAGTAATTTTTCCTCTCCTCAGTTTGAACTTCGAGAATTATACCTTTCAGGAAAACTCTCCTGATACTAGTTGAAAAGGAATATACAAACTTGCGTTAAAATCCAGAAGTTAATTCACTCGCTGGATACATATGGCACCGTGATTCATGGCAGATCTTCTAACAGAGTCGTCCTAAGATCTTGATGGCAAAGATTTTTGGCACTTTCTTTTAAATTGGATATTTTATATAATCAACTTCCGGCGGAATGTTTTTTTTTGATGAGTTCTAGCAAAAGAAACTCTAGGAAAAATCATGAAGGCCACGCACGCTTCGAAATCTCTACCACTATAGAATTTTATATTAGTAGTGTTCTTTCGTACTGATTCAACTGATGGAACTTATGTGATTTAAGTGAAAGTGATTTTGCAATCAGAACATATTCATTCACTTAAAGCCCGAAAGAATGTGCTTACTTCTATGTATATAAAATTCTATAAGGTCTAACTTCAAATTTTGACATTATCAATGTGATCTAATTGAAATAAGAAATTTCGCGATCAGAATAATCACTTACAATCACTTTGGAGTTGGGGAAGGGGGAACTGATTGAAAACGAAAGAACTATCGGTTAAACTGATCTATGTGATTTAACTTACATAAATCACTTCGCTCAGTACAAAAGAACATTACTATTGTGTAAGCAGGTGCATACTTACTGACATATTTGATTATTTCATTATTCTTATATTTCTCGCGTGCGCCCCCCCTGTAGCTTCGCGTCCCTAGGCACGTGCTTACTTTGCCTTACGGATAATCCGCCACTGCAACATCTGATTAGCTGCCGGTAACGGACATAAACTTTGCTACTGGATATTTAGCGACCAAAGGTTTCTTGTGCACATTCGTCGCGTTTCACGTTGTGAACACAAAATTACTGTTGACTGGGTTCTTATCCCACTAAAAGCAAACATGTCATTACTTTCCTTTATCATTGAGCAGTTCGAGCTACCAAGCGTTCAACAAAATAGATGATTTTAGTTCGACAGAAAAATATTATAAAATTAGCATTCATTATTTCAATTAGTTCCATGATTTTACTTTCTTGTTAAATTAAGTAGGTTGTGCATATATTGCAGAGTTGAATAAGGTTATGACCGAAATCATGAAATATCATAATATCTTGGAGCTGAGATTCTTACAATGGAATTCAATTTTATGGGTAATAATATTTTTCATTGAAACACAAAGTGCACTTTCATTGAACGTACACGTTACGAGTATTATGGTTTGTGGCCTTCAACGGGTCCTTAATTCTTTATCTGCAAACTTTTTTGACGTGTACTAGGGTCATCAGTTTTTGAACACTCGAACACACGGCCGGCTGTCCGTACCTAGGGTTCCGTAAATATGGTCGTTTGAAATTTGGTTATCTTGATGAATTCAAAACTACGGATTTGATCGTGGCGGAATTCTGTATTTCAATGAAGAAAAATATGTTCAAGCTACATTTTTTCCAGATCGTATAACCAGAACCATTTTAAGTTCCAACGAATTATTGAATAAAAAATCCTTATATTTATGTTACAGCTGATTCGGCATAATTGACAAAGAGCTGCTGTCATTTTTTTGACATTTGTCAAAAATTTCTCTCTCATCTACCTACGAGGTGGATGAACGAGCGCTCAAAAGCTCCTAACTTCACGGCAGTGCTTTTTAAAATTTTTTTTTATAGTTTTAAGGATAATATAACACGTCTGAGAAATAAATTCATTTGTCTTCAGTAGATTCAGTGGAAATTGAGTCTCCAAAAGTGCTCGTATACAGTGGCCACTACGGTTATCGTTATATTAACGTCACATTTTATGGCACGTTCCCTGTGGAAATTTTTGAAAGTATTACATTTTTTCTCGGATGTTTCAGTTCATTATTGTGAATAATAAACAAGAAACTGAATATACCTAGGTTCAGTCAATGAAGGCAGAAAACTCTCCAAAACGAATAATCTTTTCTGCTGGGATGTAATAATAATATTCGGGAAGTAAACAAACTAAAACTCCTAGACCTGGAACTCTAGTAAGGGGGGTACAAAGGTTCCAATATTTTGTTCCTATCTCTCGAACGGCGAGTCGTATAGCAGAATTGAATGTACAGAGTGAAAGCATTTTAATTCCCAACAAGTTTGTTCCTATTTCTCCTTTGTGACTCGAACAGATATCCGCAGCGGAAAGCCACAAATTGAGAACAAATGCATTCAAAACGCACGTTTTTCGACAAACATTCCCTTCTTGCGCCTCAGTCTTATATCATTATTCCTCATATTGACAGCTGGATTGGTTCACATAGTCTGTTTTGCAGAACTCGTTAAATTTGTCAGAACCTGTCCTCTCGATCATTTCAAAGCTTTCTCGATAAAGTCTAAGTACCTGGATGGGCGACCGTTCTTTTTGCTTTTTAACAACCACGCGAAAGGTCCTTACTTCACGACCAGGAGTTGATTATGATCATAAATAATATAAGCTACGCATGTGAGAATTTTCGATTAATGTTCCTTCTTGGCTGTGTTCCGAAATAGTTGAGCCTCAACAATTGCAATCAATTTAATAACTCATAGATCCTCAGTTTCATTCATCTCATTTGAAAAAAGAAGATATTTCAAAACTTTCAATATAACATCCATAACTATACTACAAACTGTATTCCAAAAGAATGACATATATAAGAAAGAAGTGAGTAGGTAACCATATGCAAAAAAACCTGATTTTGATGTATCTTCAGCAACAAGAGACATGTTAGTATAGAAAAGCGGAACGAAATAAATCTAAGATATTTTGCGGTAACATAACAATTCCTTCGGTTGCTCAGATTCCTTAATATTCCCTATATTGAGGAGAATCTCGAATACATTTTCCATCCCATTCAGTGGGGAAAATATAATTACACATTTCCATCGATTTTCCCGATGAACAGAGGCACAAGGACGTCAGAAACGGGTCTTTATTATTTTAGAACCGCGAGGAATACGTATGACAAAGGAATGGAGCATAAATCCCCGCGATCTGACATAACCGTAAAACGTTCTCAAACATATAGAAACCATTTCATTTAGAAACGTTCGAGGGCGGAAATGCCGAGGTGTCATGATATTCCAAATCTGCCCTGGTTTCGACTGCACAACTTATAAATTTGTCAAGTCGAGTTCTGAGGATTTCAATTATGCGGATTCATAACGAAGAACAATATGGCGGGCGTGAACTGAAGTTGATCCGGTGTCAAAGTAATGGAAACTTTCGTATTGTAGTTGGAGGTGCTTGAAGCAAATTGAGTGCACTGTCACGGGAAAATTGCCGGTTGGGTAATTTCACAGTATTCATTTGGACCCATCGTCACCAGTATCGTCTTTGTCTTCGTTTGAACTATTGATTACTCAAATTCCCAGTTAACGCCGATAAAGAAAATATCTACTGGAATTGTTACCAACCTATGTTTCATTTAGGCAGAATACTCTCCTTCTCGCTTATAGTCTGCTTACCAATTAGCAGTGGGACAAAACCTGTACAATACGGTTATTCCTGCAGAGACATTATATGACTTTATTTTTGCTACAATTAAAAACAATGAATATTTCAGTTTGGATTCCCTTTTTGAACAGGCCGAAGGACACCTGGATTTTAATCAATCAAAGTCAACATTATGTGATATCATAAAAAAAATTGATTACAAGTACTAAAATGTCTGTTGTTATTTCACTCCTCACAATCAGTCACGTTAATAAATGTTATTCAACACACTAGTTTCTATTGTTAATTCGCGATTAATAATATTGCGTTTCGGTTTCAATACGTTAGAAGAGTCTTTGAGTTTTTTATTGTCGGGGAAAGCCAATGTATTAGGTGTACAACTTTGATTCCGCCGTTTTTTCCCGGAATTCGAGGCTTTATTGTAAAAAACTGGTTGAACATTTATGATTCTTAGTATTGTCCATCGCTGGCCACTACTTTCTCCCATCTTTCGGGCAGCATACGAATTAGTCCAATTTTTCACGTCTTCATAAAACCGGAAGTGCTGGTCAGCCAGGCCGTGTGCCATCGATCGAAACAAGGGGAAGTCCAAGGGAGCAACGTCTGGAGAATACGGCGGGTCGGGTAGGACTTCCCATTTCAAAGTTTTCAAGTATGTCTTGACCACTCTCGCAACATGGGGTCGAGCATTGTCATGCTGTAAAATCACTTGATCATGTCTCTCGTTGTATTTCGGCCGTTTGTCTTTCAATGCTTGGCTTAAACGCATTAATTGCGTTCGATAACGATCGCCTGTGATTGTCTTGATCAAGTGATGCCTCCAATTCTGCATCTTCGAAAACCTTCTCTCTTCCACCGCCATGCTAGTCTCCAACGTTAAAATCGCCGTTCTTGAAGCGTTGAAACCACTCTCGGCGCGTTCTTTCACTAATAGCGGCCTCACCATAGGTATTTGAGAGCATTCAATGATCATCAGCCGCAGATTTCTTCATATTGAAGCAGAAAATCAAAACCTCCCGCAGATTCACAGCTAATTTTTATGATTATTCACCAATATCTTCGATAACATCATCGAAGCAAGGTCTCTATGGGTTAGGTTAGTGTTTTTCCTATACCAGCCTGAATTCAGCAACCCAAAATATTTCTGAATAGTCTATTACCAACTTAAATTTGATTTTCCACAGCCTCCAGAAAAGTCAATAATGCTCGAACGGAGTATAAGTGATTCAGTACCACACACACTGCAACTTGTATCATGAAACATTAGAGTCGATGCTTGCATCGCAGCATGTTACAGCATGTGTGGGCCGCATAAGATACTTCCATTGCTACAAAAACCATTTCGTGGGAAACGACAGAGCAAACGCTTTCCTTCGCACGTTTATGCCTGTCGCCAACGAAGGTCATTGTCATATTTCAGTGGTGCATAACACATAAATTGCACCTCTGTATAATATATACGTTGAATATGAAAAATTTAATTCGATTAAGTTTTCGTGTTTTCATTGAACTTCACTTTCCTGTCCGGACTTCGGCCAAAAACTTGGTATTTATGTAGAAACTGTTGGCGATTATAGTAACCTAGTTGTTCTTCACATAGTAGCTATTCACTATAGTGACTAAATGAAATATCTTACAATGTTTCTAGTCATCACTGCAGTTGATGCGAAGACCATACTTCGTCAATTTGTGATTTCCTTAATAATGAGTCTATAAATAATGGCAATGTATAATAACCATCGGTTGAGGTTTCTGTTCCGAAGGAAATGTTTTTCAACTCCTGTTCATTATATTCTATTATTTCAGACTAGTTTAAAAAATATTATACCACTAGCTGTCATTGTTTCAAGAATAGCTCCGAATGAATTTTTCATCATTTTTTTTTATGCTTAATTTCTTAAGACAAAAACTGAAAATTTCAAAGGAATGTAATAGTTTCTCCAATGATTACGAACGTTTACTACCTATACGTTAACGTTATCTTTAGATGATGTACCAAATATAAATGAATTCGAACAAAATGATATTATTTTAATCAAATTATTATTACAATACGAATATGTGCCATATCTTCGGATCCTCTGATTTGAAAAGAATATTAGAATCAGTTTAATGTTATTCGAACGTGTCCTCCATAAAATTGCCCCAAAAAAAAAATAATAATAGTGAAGTACCAGTCGATATTAGGGTAGAGGGCAGAGTAGGGCAATGTTAGCCACCCAAGGTAAATTTCTAGTAAATGAATAATCAATTTTTATAATTTGAATTTATAGACTGAAGTGGAGCGGATTTAAAAAAAAAATTGAAAAGCGCTGTCGTGAAATCAGAAGCTTTTCCGCTTTCGTTTCAAACCATCAGGCTCAACTAATCTCCGACAATTTGACAGGAGGTGACCCTCCAGCGTCACTATGGAACCAAATATCATGAAATGAAAGACGTCAATGTGACAAATAACTTCTTTTTATTTTTATAAACTTCAAGAGATGGAATCACCAAATATCGAATATTCCCAACACCAGATCGAAAAAACTTCAATTTTATTTTCACGTGGAATAATTGAAAATCTGAATTTCTTCATAATTCATATGTACACAAAAAGTTTCAGCCGAATAGTGCGAATGGTTTCTGAGATGCCGAAGTTTTAGGAAAGAATTTTTTTCTTATTCTAGCGATACGATCGTTACGAAATCCCCCATGGACATATTACAACTAACTAAAAAGTTTCGATTCGATGAGGTATTTATTGAATTATCAGGAATTCGGCGGATATCGCCCATTAACGAATCAAGAAATCGAATGTTCTCTGAACATTTCGAAACTCTGGGCCTTTTTTTGTTTTCGAAAGTTATCGACAGAAGAGAATTTTTCATCTGCGAGTCCAACCTAATCGTGGCCATTCTTGGCTCAAATATGAAGTCTTACAAAAATTTGGGCAAAATGATAACGCTTTCATTTATAGATACAAGCACGCAATAAGATGAAAAAAAGTAAGGATGTGTTTAACCAGAAAATTATTGGAATCCGTCCCTTTCTGGCGTAAATAATTGAAAATATCACAATAACTCACCGACTTTAGCGCCTATGTTGAATAAAATATGCAAAAAATTTTATCAAAAATCTTTCATGGCGAATTATCATTTGCCAAAAAGAGGTACATACATTCACTCTGCTGCTTCTTCCAACCAAATTATGCACATTCCAACTTCATCCGGAAATCGGTATCCCACTTTACTATATCGATATATCAAAATTCAAAACCAACGAATTTTATTGTTGGCGATTTTGGAAAAAAATTAACATCTAAGGTAATCCATACCACCGGCCTTGGCAAATTACCGTTACATTCTTCTGATTGAGTTCCTCCAAAATCTGGTGCTCGAAGATTGAGAAATCAATCTTCTTCTACTCTATCCAATAACCATTGTTATTTCTGGAAAATCTGTTGAATATTTTCGGTGGAACTATTTACCCTCTGCAGAATCGAGGCGGATTGGCGCATTTTTGGGTCGAGCAGTATTCGGAGTACAATGCTTTCACAACACACAAAAGAATGTCATGGAGGTCCCAATCTTACCCGAATTTCCTCCTTTCGTTGCTTGTTCTTAACAGATGATGGAGGCCGGTCGAGTTCTCCATTGGTCATTTTTCAATTTCATGGCCACTTGCGATAAAACTTCAACGGAATGATTTCGCAATTTTACGGTCAAATGCACGTTAGGAAGATTGTAGCGCAATGAATTTCGGCTGTTGAAATAAAACCCAAATTGCATTCGGTATTGTTGGAAACGTATGGGTTCTCCAGTTTTTATTGGAAGGGATAGTCGTAAGGGAGTGGTTTGAGCGGAAATGCACTAATAGCCTTCGGAGTATTGAAATGTTCCTCGGAATTGTCAGAGATATTCTCCCATGACCAGGGAAAGTGTTGCATGAAATTGGGTCTTGATGGGTTTTCATAGGTCTGCTTTTTTATCCTTTTTTTTTTTTCGAAAACGACTTCATTAAGAGCAGGGATGATGACCTAAAACATGCTTGCAGCAAGAATATACAGTACAAGTTTCAAAGCATAGTAAATAATGTATTACCTATTCCGCAGTAAATAACGAAAAATTCAGCTCGTGGTAACAAACTTTCGTTGAATAAATCAAATTGCTTCAAGGCATTCTTCGGATTCAAATTATATTTTATTCAAAATGATACCTAAACTGCGAAGAAAATTTCCCTTACATAAGGAATGGATAAAGTCAACGCTTTCTAGGCAATTCCTCATTTCCCGTGAGTTGCATCTCTTTACTTTCGGACTCTCTACCTGACGGGACAAACAACGATGTTTATTTCTTAAATTAACTCTGAGATATTCGCTTATTTTCCTTGTCAAACTTACATACACTCGGCATAGGAGTTTCCTTTTGAGAAGCCATGAATTCCAAGTCTTCTATGTGCATTTAATTATTAGTGAAGCAAACGTCTTACTAAACTTGGCCACATAAACCTTTTTGGAAGCAGAGAACGTCTTGCAAAGTTTCCCTTTAGTTTTCTCCCTGTAGCCAATGTTTCTCATTTTCCATTAGTTCACGGTAAGGAGGCACTTGTAGCGCGTGCTCAGTTTACAGTATCGATCTTTTCGGCTCACCTAGCCACCTGCATACACGCGACAAACACGCATCTCACTCTTCGTCGACTCTGTATGCGTTGAGACGCTCGCTGCGATCGTAAACCGACGGGAAAATGCACTCAAGTGGCACTTCGTGAAAACATAACCGAATCTTCTAAAAACGGTTGCTTTCCAAATTTCGAAATGTTCTTGTTTCCATCGTCAAGAGTATCTACTTCATGAGAATGTAGAAAAAGTGTTCTATATCGTACGATATCGAGTTTATGAATTAATCTCGATTTGTAAAATGTTTCCACAGCAGGTCAAGCTGTTATATCATCAATTATTTTTGAGCGCTTGTTCAACTTACACAAGGGCTATATCATTTCTTCACGATGTCTGTAGGTTCGACTCACTGATGACGAATCCGTCTAAAAACTCGAGCTTGTCTGTCCGTCCGGCCGTCAGTATACACGATAAATATCGAACGGAACAACATGGAAACCTGAAATTTTCAGGTTAGGTTGGAATCTCAAATGCCGCGGTTAGTTTGTTATTGGGCAAATTTCGACCAGGGGTTCCGTGAATATTGTTGTCCTGATAACTTTGAAACTACTGATTCCATCGAAGTGAAATTTTGCACTCAGATGGAGAATGACGTGTTCAAGCTACACGCAATTTTGTCCAGTTTGCATAACCAGAACCAAAGGAACCATAATAAATTATAACATTCGAACGGAAAGGCCTAGGGACTAAAATTGTTTAGGGTAGGTGTGGATCTCGAATGTCGCGGTCAAGTTTTTCAATGAGCAAAATAAGACTAGGGGTTCCGTAAATATGGTCGTTTGAAATTTAGTTTTCTTGATCATTTCAAAACTACGGATTCGATCGTGACGAAATTTTGAATTTCAATTGAGAATGATATATTTGGGCTACATTTTATCCAGATCGCATGACCAGAACCGTAGAAACCATAAAAAATTATAACATTCGAACGGAAAGGCCTAGGGACTTGAGATTTTCGCAGTAAGTTTGAATCGCGATTTTTTTGGTCACGTTCATCAATGAGCAGAATTAGACTAGGGGTTCTGTGAAAATGACCGTTCAAAATATATTTTCCCTGATACTGATTGGATTCGAATGAAATTTTGAGAATACATGAAGAATAATGTAATCAAACTACGTGCGAAATTTTGTCCAGATCGCATCACCAAAATCATAGATATCTTAGAAAATTCTAGCAAATAATCGAAAAAAAAATTTTTTTTTTTGTTGGAGAGGAGAAAATCCTGTTTACGGACCTCCACCATAGCTGTTTGGCGGTGTGTGCAGACTTTTCCCTCGAATTCACGGGGGTCGTACTCACTAAAAACTCCTCTGTTTCCACTCCTAACACCAGAAGTGAACATGGTTTAATTTCCTGCAACCGAATTCAGCTCTTATGGGCGCAGGTTGCCCAGGGGTAATTTGCCCTCGCAAGCACCCTACCCGACACCGACTCTGAGACTGGGAACCCTTGATGTTATATGGTTCCACCGGGTCCAGTTCGTGGACGACCCTTGCAACACCCTAGTGGATATTCCCCTGAGTAGCCCAATTGGTACTCCCAAGTCGTCAGTCAATATATCTGCCGACTGTTAAGACCATACACCTCGCCAGGAGAGAGTGCATGATGTGACCCTCACAGATGAGGCCGGCCTACAAGTTCGCCTGGCGACTTCGTCCTTAACCGGATCGATATTATACTTGCCGACCTTCAAACTGTGGGCCAGATCAATCGGCTGCGCGCCTGACACGACCTGGGCGTCTACGACCCACAAATCGTGCTCCCTCACGACAACCAAATCAGGTTTACGAACGCCCTCTGATGTACGTAGGCGCGGTTCGTTGTGCACCTCGAGTGTCTCATGATCCTTCCGCCATGAGTGCGGAAGCAACACTGGATTACGTGTGCCGCTGTCTCGGTGCTAGTACACCCAGCACTACAATTTATGTTCGTGTGGGCTGTTCTCCGACCTCCGTCGTGCGTACTCTGGTTGGCAGACTGTTGACATGCACGTGAAGATATTGGCGATAGTCCCTTCCGGGTATGCCCGTGCTGCCAGCATCAATCCACCGAGTGGAAGCGGTAGACTTTTCACTCTCCCTTAGCTCATACCCATCATTAGAGGTATATAACCTCATAGCCCAGTACCTACTGTCTGCGTTGTTTTGCAGAGTATATTCTGTCACCACCTATGGACAGGACTTTCTCAACCCAACGTATCCGAGACAGATCTGGCCGCCTTCGAGGACGATTCCTTTAGGCGAGCCAGTCTGTCCCTGATGATACCGGGTATAATGATGGCGAATGCGGGAATCCCGAGTCTACCATTTTTCATAGAGGCGTGAAAATACCCAAGCGGTGTATCTCAAGGCAATCCCACCCATCGCCTTACTGCCGCTCTAATCTGGAGGTCCAGCTGCTTCAGGACCTTCATGGTGCACCCAGAAAATAACTCTTAAGAGTTCCACCCCCATTGTGGGGCTGCTCTTTCTCAGCACTGTATCTAAAGCACTGACGTGAAGTCTGGAGTCTCGCCTCAGTTCGAAATTTTTTTTACAGCTTTCAAAAATTTTGTCAATTGATTTCTTAAACTTGAAAATGCGAATCTACCTGGAAGGTGGATGAACGAGCGCTCAAAAGCTCTTGTCTTCTCGGTAGTGCTTTTTATAAATTTTTTTATCCAACAGCAGTATATCCGCTATGCACTGGAAGCCCCCCCCTCTGTTACTTTCAATTTTAAACGGAACAATTGCATAACTGTTGCAATATTATTCAATGAATTTCGTGTTCATTCCCATCTATTCTGCAAGAGTGTGTAATATTCATGGAAGGACCGAAAATTTCCCCATTATCAGAATTTTTTTTTGGGGGAGTTCGAATTTCGAATAAGATATTATGTATTTCGAAAAATTCTCAGAAGTGCAATTTTGAAATTATTCGAAAAGTATACTGAGGAAATATAAATATAGGTTGCTCTTCATAAAAGTCCAGTTAATTGGAAGACAGAGGAAGGAAATTTACTGAAAGTCCTGAAACCTAGGCCTAGAGCAGGGAGAGCTTTCCTGACAACGAAGCAGTTTTTATTACTTTTTCGTAAGTCGTGTAACAGTTTTTGAGAAATCCACAGCCGGAAGTCACTAATTATAGGAAGTTCATTTTCACAATATGAAAATATTCGCACCTTTTAGTAGGCCAACATAATTTCCACCTGTCCAATCATTCTGTTTATTTTAACCTTTAACGTATTTTCATCAAACGGAAAACTGATAATTGGGACCTTTGTACACTTCCCCCCCCCTTATTTAAGTTCCGAGTCTAGGTCTCGTTAAAAGACTACATACATTACCTACCAGAGAAAAACATTATTTCCTCCGATATAGTATTTTCACCTCCATTTTGAGCTGTCATTGACTGGACTATTCAAAGAATCCGTTTTCAATTCTTTACTTAGCCGCATATTTTGAGAAATATATCTGATTAACAACTAGCCTCATTTTCATCAAGAGAATTCCTTTGTTTTTCAATCGGAGTTCGAATTACAAATGATATCGACGAATGATTCCTAAACCATCAATGAATTGGGATGCAGACCCCTTGCCCTCAATTTTAAGCGTATCCCATGTTGTTTTTTCAACGGTAATTCGCTTCCACCAGACGCTTGGATACATTCCATGTTAATTGATTTCTCCTCTAGAAATTACAGTAATGCCGGAACAGAGCACACATTGTTTGTATGTGCGAACAGGGAGGGCGTTTCAGAATAACCATCTTTGCCGGAAGTTGCAAGTATTTCGGTTAGGATAACGAACTAACGTATGCGTGTCACGTAGTGTGGATTGCAGACGGATCATGCCCCTCTCACTTTCGCGGATGTTCCCAGTAGAGTGCACCCGATATGGGTTGCGAATGCGAAGATTTTGGGGTGCTCATTGAAAATGTGGCCAGGATTAAGAGGATACTTGCCTTCGTGTTGTTTTCTCAATCGTGTCGGTATCCCCCGCTTATTTCATTGGTAATCATTCTCCCTACCGCTTTCTGCCAAGGGGGAACTTGGCGATTGACTTTTCCGAACTGCACAAATGAAAAATAGTAAGGGATCATGAAGGAATGTTCGGAAATTTGGCGAACAATATTCATTTTTCTTCATCAATGAAACGAAAGATTTAGTATGATCAGGAAGCTTCCACATGAAGACTTCCTGCAAATTCCGCTCCATTTAAATTCGAAATCCTAGGTGATAGATGTCATGCCGCAGTGATATGTCACAGTCCTGCTTAGTGAGAGATGTGAGACATTGCTGGTTGATGTCGTAACATGTCAGGACATCTGCTCGTTTGAGCCTTATCTTCGCCGGGTTACGCTATTCCTGTTGTGGTTGGCCAGTTAATCTTGAGAGCTTATGCAAAACAACGGAAAGGAGACAGGACGACCCCAATTTTCGAATTATTCAACCAGAGGTGATGGAATGAGGTTCCGTATATTCGAAGAAATCCGTTATCGAATAATGTAAAATACAGGGCCGTAAGTTTGAATAGATTATGGCAAATATATTGCAAATATCTGGCTATGTTTGAAGTACTGAAGGTGCGTTTTGAATTTTGATTAGTGCATGTTTTATTTATATCGGGTAGCTAGATAATAGGTGAATATTGGTGATGAGTTTATTGATGAAGCTGTATGTCGGGATTATTCCAATACCTATTAATAGAATATCTGAAATTTTTGATGAAATATTTTCAATAAGAGTTACTGTTTGATTGGGGAAGTAATTGAAACTATTGTTATTTTACCAAAGAATATTAATTCAATTATGAGATATTTCATATTTCCTGAGGATGAATATAAACATATTTTTCATTATTTTCGAAGTGAAAACTTATATAGCCAAACGATTGAACGTTTTTCGGTAAGGGCAGAACTCATAGATTCGCGTCGTCGACATGCCAATGTGACATAGTGAGCCAGACGGATAAGATAATTATTCTAGTCACCGAATGCAATATGGTAATTCGTCTTAATTGACATATACCTGGAACATCTCGAAACATTTCATCAAGATGGATGTGAAACCTCTCAGACTCTCAGAGCTCAGAGAATGCAAATGACTCAAATAACTGTAGTATTTCGAATCATTGCTATATTCATTCAATTCAAATACAAAATGTTGTCTTCCATCTAGTCTCATTTCCAAAAATCACAAAAATTGGGCTTTTTCTTTCGTTCGACTGTTTCTGCTTGTTTTTTTTGAACAAGGAGAAAAATTTCAAGAGTTTTCACATTTTCAGGGTACGTTCTAGGTCCGAATGCGTTAGTTGAGTTAATTGGTGAAATCCGCTGAAGGGCTCTGTAGATATACTAATCTGATTTGCTTCGAATAACTCGAAAAAGGCCGATTCAATCAAATTTAAACTTTGCAGATAGTTGCAAGATAACGACCCGTAGGTTCCTGTTTTTCGAGTTTTTGAATAAGGACCGGAATCCATTTTCTTTCGATTTTAATCTGGTTTTGCCCTTTAACTTAGGGATGTCCTCCTCCTATTTGCTTAGTTATAATTTTCTATGGTTTCTACCTGGATATACAACCTGAGACCTCAAGACCATGCCGCCCTTTTTTCAAGGAAAATAAAATTTTAACGTTTCCTTCTACATACATATTGAACTGCCTAATTTATGTTCACCAGAATTTGAAAAAAATTGAAACATGTACAGAGTTTCATAATTATAATACTAGGTATGAGGATATATTATGTATTCCCAAGCATAGAACTGAAAAGTAGGAGTCGTCACCTACCTTCACAGGAATGGAATTATATAATCACTTGCCTAAATATTATAAAGGAATTGGTGAAAAACAATTTAAGGAGGAAGTAAAATCAATACTGATCGAAGGATGCTTTCATAGTATTCAAGAGTTTTTTGTTAATCCTATCATTTAAGTTTTCTTTATTATTGCTATGGTCAAGTGTGTTCTATTATTACTTTCATTGTTCACTTGTATTTGTGTAATTCATTTTCTTCTTCTCGATGATAATTCTTATACATTGAATGATGTCTCAAAGGAGGAATAAATTATTATTATCTATGGTTCTGGTCATGCGATCTGGACAAAATTTTGCATGTACCTTGAACACGCCATTCTCCATCATTTTTGAGTGCGAAAGTTCACTTCGATCTAATCTGTAGTTTCGAAGTATTCAGGATAACATCATTTAGAACGGCCATATTTACGGAACCCCTTAAAATTTCAAGTTCTAGGACGTTCCGTTCGAGAATTATCGTGTACACGGCCGGACGGACCGACTCGAATTTTTCGACGGTTTTGTCATCAGTGAGTCGAACTCTGTCGATTGAGACCAATTTTGGCTCAAAATTCGAAAAATACAGACATCGTGACGAAATGATATAGCCCTCGTGTAATTAGTACGAGCGCAAAAAAAATAATCAAATAACTATATTTACGAAACCCTTCGGTGGATTTTGCCCACTTAAAAGTCTATTATACCCACTATTCCGTGTTATGGATTATGCGTTTGTCAAAACAAATCAGCCTCTCTTATATAATAATCCCCAAATTCACATGGATTTCCATAAATTCCATTATTACCCTGAAATATGCAAATGTTTCGGTATGCTTTCTAGTCAACCCAACCTCTTTGGCGTTCAATATAATTTCCTGTTGTTCATCCGGCACTTTTCGTACTAGGAAATTGTGTTGGGGAGGATTCGTTCAGGAAGTTTCAAGATTCGATAGAACGAGAAAGGAAGGGAAAGGAGGATTGTGATATATACCTATATTGGAGGAAATTTTTATTTCGACGAGGAAATGAATAGGAAATATACACCGACTCAATAAAGAGGGAAAGAATGATATGTATGCATTTGAAATGTGATTATTAGTAAAACCTTGAAGAAATAATCTTAAAAAGCACTGCCGTGGAGTCAGGAGTTTTTGAGCGCTCGTTCATGCACCTTGTAGGTAGATTCGCATTTTCCAGATTCAGAAACCAATTGAAGAATTCCAGACTAATAGACTTCACGTCAGTGCTAAGTGACCAATTTTGTTTTCGTTAATTCGCTAGAATTTTCTATGGGGTATCTATGGTCTTGGTGATGCAATCTGGACAAAATTTCGCACGTATTTTGAATACATTATTCTTCATCTATGTTTATTCCAATCCAATCAGTAGTTTCGGAATTATCAGGGGAAAAATATTCTGAACGACCATATTTACGGAACCCCTAGTCTCATTTTGCCCATTGATATCCGTGACAATGACATTCGAGATCCACACCTATCCTGAAAATTTCGAGTCCCTAGGCCTTTTTATTCGAAAGTTATAATTTTCTATGTTTTCTATGGTTCTGGTCATGCGGTCTGGACAAAATGTACATTCAAAAATGATGAAAAGCACTGCCTTGAAGTCAGGAGCTTTTGAGTGCTCGTTCATTCACCTTGTAGGTAAATTCACATTCTTCAGTTCGAGAAACCAGTTGAAAAATTTTTGACAGCTGCCAAAAAATATTTCAAACTTAGGCGAAAATCTAGACTTCGAGTAAGTGCTTTATTTTTTTTTTCGATAATTCGCTAGAATTCTCTACGGTATCTATTGTCTTGGAAATGCGATCTGTACAAAATTTTCCACGTAGTTTGAATACATTATTCTTCATCTATGTGCAAAATTTCATTCCAATCCAATGAGTAGTTTCGAAATGATATGGATAAAAATATTTTAAAGGGCCATTTTTACGGTTACCCTAGTCTTATTTTGCTCATTGATGAACGTGAACGCGAAATTTGCGATCCGAACCTACCCTGAAAGTTTCAAGTCCCTAGGCCTTTCCGTTCGAAAGTTATAATTTTCTATGGTTCTGGTCATACGATCTGAAAAAAATTCCGCTTGAATATATCATTCTCCATCAAAATAAAAAACTTCGTCAAGATGGAATCCGTAGTTTTGAAATTATCAAGAAATCTGAATTTCAAACGACCATGTTTACGGAACCTCTAGTCTAATTTTGCTCATTGATGAAGCCTTTTCGTTTGAAAGTTATAATTTTCTATGGTTTCTATGGTTCTGGTCATGCGATCTAGACAAAATTTTGTGAGTATCTTGAACACGACATTTTTCATTTGAGTGCAAAATTTCATTTCGGTCGAATGTGTAGTTTCGGTGAAATCAGAAAAACAAAACCTCGAAAGGCCATATTTACGGAACCCCTGGTGGAATTCTGCTCATTAACTAACTTGACCTCGGCATTTGGGAACTGAACCCGCAATGAAAATTCCAAGTTTCTAGGACGTTCCGTTCGAGAGTTATCGTGTATACGGCACATTTTCAGCTCAAAATTCGATAAATACAGACATCGTGACGGAAAGATATAATAGCCCTCGTGTAAGTAGTGCGAGCGCTCAATATATCATTTTCCATCAAAATACGAAATTTTGTCATGATCGAATTCGTAGTTTTGAAATGATCAAGAAAACAAAATTTCGAACGACCATATTCCCGGAGCCCCTAGTCTAATTCTGCTCATTGATAAACATGACCGCGTCATTCGAGATCGAAACCTATTCTGAAAATTTCAAGTCCTCAGGCATTTCCTCTCGAAAGTTATAATTTTCTAGGATTTCTATGGTTCTGGATGCGATCTGCACAAAATGTAGCTTGAATATATCATTCTTCATTGAAATATAAAATTTCTTCACGATCGAATCCGTAGTTTTGAGATTATCAAGAAAACTAAATTTCAAACGACTATATTTACGGAACCCCTAGTCTAATTTTGCTCATTGATGAACGTGGCCGCGACATTCGAGATCAACACCTATCCTGAAAATTTCATGTCCCTATGCCTTGCCGTGCGAAAGTTATAATTTTCTATGGTTTCTATGGTTTTGGTTATGCGATCTGAACAATATTTTGCATGTTTGTAGTTTGAATACATTATTCCTCATCTATGTGCAATTTCATTCCAATCCAATCAGTAGCGATCCAAACCTTCCCTGGAAATTTCAAGTCCCTTGGCCTTTCCGTTCGAAAGTTATAATTTCCTATGGTTTCCATGGTTCTGGTCATGCGATCTGGAAAGAATGTAGCTTGAATATTTCATCATTGTCCATTAGTATACAACATTTTGCACGATCGAATCCGTAGCTTCGAAATTGTCAAGAAAACTAAATTTCAAACGATCATATTTACGGAACCCCTAGTCTAATTTTGCTTATTGATGAACGTGACCGCGACATCCATGATCCACACATATCCTGAAAATTTCAAGTCACTATGCCTTCCCGTTCAAGAATTAATTAAAACAAATTTTCATTGAAACAAGCCAAACGCAACAATGATGAAGGACCTAATGATGACGATGAGAAAAAGAAATTGATGGAATTAATATGTCATCAAAATAGATATTAGAATAACGAAGAAACTGATGAAATAGTAAGTTCACAACCATCGCAGTTCAGGAGAAGGAAACAATTAAACGTCGTGAAGAATATGACCAAAAAAAAGTCGGAGGCACAGAGATGTAAATTTGCACTGACGTGAAGACGGGAGCTCCTGCGAGCTCGTTTCTCAGTGCCCAAACCGAACTTCATCGTTTATTGTCCGAATGACTCATTCAAATCTTATGAACTTCAATAGATGTAATCACCGAGTTCTATCGAATCCATCAGAAAAACATAATTTTTTTTATTGGTGCATCAATTTACTTATTTATGAAATGATATGGCAACATCAACAACTTGAGAAACGTAAAGTCTGAATGATAATTTTTTTATTATTGATCTGACAGTAGATGTTATGTCTATATTAATGAAATATTGCGAGAAATTTCAAAACTCTAGGCCTCTTCTCTCTCTCTCTCTCTTCTCTATGCATGATTTGATGAATCTTCATTCAGTTGAGATATATGTCGACTTGGAATCATGACGAAAAATAAACAGGATATTCCACGTTCACCTTAACCAATGCAAGTTTAAGTACCTACAAATTTCAGTCTGTGGTAGAAAATCTGAGCAATGATAACAGGACGGATAAGGTATTTTTCCATCCCCTCTCATAAATGAACTTTCCTCAAGAACAATGCGAATAAAAGTCGAAGTTTTTCTGGGTTTTCGCTGAATAATACAACTTCAGGAAGATGGGACGTTCTTTCGTGATCATTAAGGTTTTTCTTTTACAAATGGGAAATTTATTCCTATTGTGCCCCGTTTTTACCACAATTCTCGGATTCCATGAACGATTGAGATGAAACAAATTCATTACGGGTGGCCAGCAAAAAGTCGATTCATTTTCTGATACTCTCCTCGTGTTGGGGATATGAATTGACTGTAACGTTTAGAATTATGGTCGCCGTTTCATGAAGAACAATTCTTTCGGTTTATGTTTTGTTGATAGTTAAAGCTGAAATCCAATGAAAAAACATAGGCAAAAATTGAAGCAAACATTTTTCGTGAGAACGCAGGCACTAGTTTCGTTTCAGCAGATTTTGATTTGAAAGGAAATAAAAGCCAAGAAAGAAAAGTAACGAATTGAATATTTTTTTGAAATTTCATTAGAAAATTCATTCATCAATTATGTTCGAAATGTTCTCCACCATTCCGCATACAAGTACGTGCCCTCTCTCTAATTTCTTCGGTCCTGAAATTTACTCTCAATCTTCTCGCTCCACAAGTTGTGCACGTGTATATATTTCCCTTTCATATACTTTTTCTTTTAAACTGCCCCAAACATGAAAATCTGACGGTGTTAGATCCGGACTTCTCGCTGGCCACGAAATAGCTCTTCCCTTACATATCCACCCTTCAGGAAACAATTCGTTCAAGAAAATGCGAACGTTTAACCTATAGTGCCCCCATATTTAGGGAACATGGTCCAAAAAACTGTCAATATTTGTTCTCAGAAATTCTTCATGATCTTCTCCGTTTAAGCTATTGCCCCCATCAAAACATTGACGCTAAATCACTTTTTTATACCGGACACTCGAAAGGTTGTTTATAAAAAAATATAACGAAAACATTTTTAGGGAATAAAGAAGGAATTCGAAGTTTTTGAAATAATTTTTTGATACATAAATTGTGGAATTAGAAATATGAAGGCAAATTGATATGAGAAATTGATTTTTATTTTTTCCATATAACAAATTTCAAATCATTCTAATTCTTTTTCAACATCTAATACAGGATAGTTTTGCTTTTTTGAGCGCTCGTACTAGTTACACGAGGGCTATACCTATCATTTCGTCACGATGACTGTATGTTTCGAATTTTGAGCCGAAAATGGTCTCAATCGACTATGTTCGACTCACTGATGACGAATCCGTCGGAAAATTCGAGTCTGTCCGTCCGTCCGACCGTAAGCACGATAACCCTCGAACAACGTAGAGACTTGAAATTTTCAGTGTAGGTTCAGATCCCAAATGCATCGGTTAAGTTCGTTAATGGGCAGAATTCCACCAGGGGTTCCGTGAATATGGCCGTTCGAAATTTAGTTCTCCTGATTACTTCGAAACTACAGATTCGATCGATATGAAATTTTGCACCCGAATGGAGGATGAGGTATTCAAGCTACATATGAAATTTTGTTCAGATCCCATGACCAGAACCATAGAAATAGAAAATTTTAACTTTTGAACGAAAACGCCTAGGGACTTGAAATGTTCAGGATAGGTAGGGATCTCGAATGTCGTGATGACGTTCATCTATGAGCAAAATTATACTAGGGTTTCCGTAAATATGGTCGTTCGAAATTTAGTCTTCTTGATAATTTCAAAATTACAGATTCGATCGTGACGAAATTTTGTATATTAATGGAGAATGATCCCAAATGACTCGGTTAAGTTCGTTAATGGGCAGAATTCCACCAAGGGTTCCGTAAATATGGCCGTTCAAATTTTGTTCTCCCGATTACTTCGAAACTACAGATTCGATCGAGATGAAATTTTTGCACTCGAAAGGAGATTGAGGTGTTCAAGCTACATGTGGAACCAGAAACATTGGAACCATAGAAAATCATAACTTTCGAACGGAGAGGCCTAGGGACTTGAAATTTTCAGGATAGGTGTGGATCTGAAATGTCGCGTTCACGTTCATCAATGAGCAGAATTATACTAGGGGTTCTGTAAATAGGGTCGTTCAAAATTCAGTTTTCTCGATAATTTCCGTAAATACGGTCGTTTGAAATTTAGTTTTCTCGATAATTTCGAAACTACGGATTCGATCGAGACAAAATTTTGTATTTTAATGGAGAATGATATATTCAAGCTACATTTTGTTCAGATCGCATGACGAGAACCATAGAAATCATAGAAAATTATAACTTTCGAACGGAAAGGCCTAGGAACTTGAAATTTTTAGGGTAGGTTTGGATCGCGAATGTCGCGGTCATGTTCATCAATGAGCAAAATTATATTAGGCGTTCCGTAAATATGGCCGTTCAAAATTTTTTTTTCCTGATAATTTCGAAACTACTGATTGGATTCGAATGAAATTCTTCACATAGCTGGGGAATAATGTATTCAAATTACGTGTCAAATTTTGTCCAGATCGACCTACCAAGACCATAGATACCATAGACAATTCTAGCGAATCATCAAAAAAAAAATTGGTCTGGAGTTTCGCCTTAGTTTGAGAATTTTTTTGACAGCTGTCAAAAAAATTTCAATTTGTTTCTGAAACTGGAAAATGCGAATCTACTTACAAGGTGGATGTACGAGCGCTCAAAAGCTCCTGACTTCACGGCAGTGCTTTTCGTTATTTTTCATACATATTATCATATCCTTTTCTGATGAAAATAATCCAAAATTTTAATCAAATTTGGTCAACTCGGAAAAAATTTGACGAAAAACGAATTGAGGTAGAAATATTTTGAAAATCGCAATAACTGAAATAATTCGTAAACTATTGATTTTTGGTTATAAATAAATATCGCTCAAACGACATCAAATGGGTCATACTAACACGTCCCCCAAATTTCACGTCTAATTTGGAAACATCCTATATATAATATTACATCCTGTTCATAAACACCGAAATTTCTGTCCATGTTTATGAACGTAGAGGAGAAATCAAAGAAAAAAAATTCTTGCCATATCACACAGGGTGATTAATTAATGTAATTGTGTTAAATAAAGCAGTGTGGCTCCTTTTTGTTTTATGTACTGAACTGAAATCAAAATATACACATCTTTATAAATATCCACCTGTAAACAATTTTAAATTTCTGCTATTGTTAACGTGGTTCCACAATTTCAATTCTGAAGTTTCACCTCGAAAGTGCTATATTGATCGGATTGGAAAACAAATTTTGAAATGCCTTAATTGTCAATACATTCGAGAAGAATATAAAGATATGATTCTCGTGTATAATTGTGGTTAGTACAATCCCAGAAGATCAGTAACGGAATACGTTACTACAGAAGAAAATATTCTGATCGTGGAAATCCCCATCATTAATTTGTAATGAAACAAAATAATATCTTGGAAGAAATAAACGAGAATCCATCCAGTCTAGAAGAATAATTAAATAGAAAAAGTGCCAAAAACGAGGGTACATAATAGTTATTTATGTACCAAGTTATAGGTATTAAAGCCCGAAAAGTAATATTCAACCCTTCTGGTCCGAGGGATCAATGTTGCTTGATGAGGTGGATCGGCAGAGGTGGACATGTGGCTAGGCCACCTTGATCTCCCGATCGTACCCATTTGGTTATTTTTATGGAGAGCTCTTAATCAAGAAGTCCATGCAGTACAAGAAAAGAGTAAGGGACAACTTTCTCAATTCATTTTGGACGCATGTAATAAACTAATAAGTAGGGCCGATTTAATGAAGAAATCTGTGAACCACCTTTATGCATGTGGTCAATACTGTAGAAGAAAAAGTGGACGTCACTATCATCAATTTTTTGACTGAAAATTATTTTGTTTTTTCAGATTATTTTCATTGTTACATTTTATGGTTCATTTTATTTATGTTTGTATATTGTAGATATCACAATTTGTTTATAAGAAAAAAAACTTTCGTAAACCGGGATAGATTTGTTTTCATGTTTTTCAATTTTCCCACTATCTTTGCATCGTTCGGTTTCTGCGCCAACGCAAGCACGGGCAGAATACAAATGACCTCTCAAATATATACATGTTTGCGTTCATGTTTCTGTTCCAGCCAACTCGATTTATGACCACTGTCGAAAAAATGGGAAATTGTGAACATTTCTCACTGGCGTAGCTCTTGATTATTTTTAATCGGAAAATATCGACGGTAGCTTGTCAGTGGATGTCCGGGATGGTTTCAATAAAGCCCGAGACAATATGGAATTATCGCTGGACATACAGCTGCCGCTGTTTTTGGCCGCAAATAATCATACAAAGTGGAAAGCTGCGTTTTGGGGAGCGGAGAAAAACAACGTTTTTGTCCAAAATTATTCACCTCTATGTTTCATGCCTTCATACCTATTCCTTCAAAGTTTATATTTATCATTGAGGAAATAAATTCAAATTTCCAATAAACATCCAGTGAAATGAATTTATGGTGAATACTCTGAATGCTCGCTGAAAGTCCAGAATCCTCAACATTTTTCACAGTTTTGAACGAATTTTTTGGTTCATCTTTAGCGCGCTTGTTTCCATGAACAAGAGCGTGAATTTTATGAAGAATTCAGCTATACAGCTGTTCCATGTGAAACAAAAAAATGTTCTTCTGATCTAGTGTTGAGAAATTTGATAATTCTGTGATCTATATCAGTTCAGAAAAATAAGACGACATTATTTGTCACACTGACGGCCAGTTTGGTTCACAGAATCTGTGGTTCGTTTCATAGTCTCTGGTTAGATAGTCTCGCTACATTGTCCCCTCAACTGTTGAATCAAAATTATCATAGATTAGTTAATATTTCAATAAACAACATTTCATTCATTATCAATTTGAAATCAGGCCAAATGATGATATTAAAATATTTACCAGTTTCACAAGACGATTTTTTTCAGATTACCAGAATTTGACATGAATTTCATCGAAAACAGATATCTAGAATTTTGATTACATAAATGAATCAAGAAGAATTGTTCTAGATAAACTAATGAGCATGCAAACAAATCAATACATGCAACCCCAGAGAACACGAATTCCATCATTCGCATCTATGAGGTTTCGACTTATACCAGGTCTCGTCAGCATAGCTAGCGATGATGAACTCTATGTGAGAAACAGGATACCCATACAACGCATCGGCGATCGTAGAAAATTTCTCCACTCACGCCACCTGTCCGCTCCAAAAGAAAAGCAACCTTTTCCAATCTCTGAATTTCCATGAAAATATTTCCTGGCTCCACTGACAAAAACCACATGTAACCACCGTAAACATTACGGTATAATTGTCACATGTGGAAATAACAGGTTCAAGCTGCAATCTTATTCGTCTGAATAATTGAATATATTCTAGAATATGACAACGTTCTTTGGTAACACAGACAGAAAGACGCGAATGAAAACATCGCATCGTCATTTCTAGTGGATTTGTGGCGATTTCTTCGCTAATTGCGGCTTTATGTTCTTCCAAGTCTTCAGGACGGACTTCGTTGACCTCTATTCACCCCTGTCCGTTTGTTTGCCTATTCGATAATGACAAAATGGTAGAGTTTCGTTCAGAACTTTTGTTCATTTTCATTTATTTTGAAGTGTGCTCTGAGTGTTGGAAAAACTTCTAATAACACCTAGGGCCGTGGCGCAGTGGTTAGTGCGTTCGACTTTGGTGCCGGTCTCCTTGATCGGTCCCGGGTTCGAATCCTCCGGTCGGGAAAGAAATTTTCTGACATGGAGCACATTTCCACCATTCACTGTTGGGTAAAAAATTAACAGTGCTGTGCCTCAGGTGGCGTAAGGACACAGTAACAAAGCCTACACAGAACACAACCGGGTCTCCTAACTCGCACAAGCTCTGGGCTTCTGAAGCTCTGAGCTTCTGAGGGGTCTCACAGAGACCTAGGAGAGTCGGGATATAAACAATATACAATACAATACAATACCTAATTCAATCAATGAGAGATCCGGGTTATTTTGATCACACAGCCGTTTCAGTTCTTTCAAGTTAACGTACTCCTAACTTACATTTACAATTAGGTAGGGGCAATCTATATGTCTAGAATCTAATGTGGTGCTTACGCTCCAACACATTTTTGTGGACTGTGCTCAGTTTCAGAGCATTCGGGGGTTCCACTGGGAAAATCTTGGAATATAAACCAGATTACATATCTTTTTCCGAACACATTCTTATTCTTATTCAAATTCGAAAATGTTCCTTGGAACTTCATTTATATATGACCAACGTGTGTGGTTTGAACGACAAAATAAGATTTGAAGTGAATTAGCAATTGATTTATATTGATTTTGACTGAGGCACAACATTAACCCTCACCTCTAGATTCGATGAAATATTCTAAAAAATGTTATCATCAAGATTACTAAATGTTGTTAATAAATTCAAAATCCTTTCTATAAAACTCAACAAAACAATTCCATTGTGACAAAGGGTAACATTTTCGGACCACTCCTTTTTCTTATCTTTGAATGACCTACCAGAAATTTTTCGCAATTATTAATTTCATAAACCATCTTGTTTCCTATGCGGATGATGTGAATGTTGATCTTTGCTCCCCTAGCTTGAAGTTCACGATTGTGAAAAGGCAAGTGAGATATTGAAGGATGTGGATGCTTGGAGCAGTAATAAACTCCTTATAAATATGTCAAAACTGAATGTCTAGTTTTCTGCTGCGATCGATCTACAATCAAACAAAGGTGCACAAAGGCAGCATATTTTCAAGAAAAATGTACATGAGTATATGTGTGAACCCTATTCAATAATTTTGTATTAATATCAACTGATTTTGTGTTTTTTGAGCGTCCGATAGTCGTTCTACTTACACGAGGCCGATGGCTATATCATTTCTATATTTTTCGAATTTTGAACCGAAAATGGTTTTAATCGACAAGGTTCGACTCACTGATGACGAGTCCGTCGAAAAATTCAAGTCTGTCCGGCCGTCCGGCCAAAAGCACGATAAATTTCGAACGGAGCGACCTAGAGTCTTGAAATTTTCAGTGTGGATTCAGTTCCATAATGACGTGTTCAAGCTACATGCTTGAAAAAAGAAAATTATAACTTTCGAACGGAAAGGCCTAAGGAAATTTTCAGGGTAGGTTTGGATCTCGAATGGGTCACGTTTATCAATGAGCAAAATTAGTCTAGGTGTTCCGTAAATATGGCCGTTCAGAATATTCTTTTTCTGATAATTTCGAAACTACTGATTGGATTGGAATGAAATTTCGCACATAGATGAAAAATAATGAATTCAAACTACTGAAACTACGTGCGAAATTTTGTCCAAATTGCATTACCTGGACCATAGATACTTCAGAAAATTCTAGCGATTTATCGAAAAAAAAATGCGAATCTACAAGGTGGGTGAACGAGCACACAAAAGCTCCTGACTTTACAGCAGTGCTTTTCAATGCTTATTTTTTATGAATTAAAAATTATACTATTATTAATATTATCACCATTCGCTTGGCTACACTGCCAGAGTTGCCCAAATTGCTAACCTCATCCAACCAAAATATGGATCCATTACCCTTATTCTCACAAGCTCTGATCTTGTGGAAAGGAACCACAGAGAGCGAGGATGGTAAAAACATTCGACATTAAATTTGAATGAAGATTATTATTACGGGTTAAATTGAAAAATGAGACATTTTTTCGATAACATTTTTCTAGAATTATTCAACACAAACATTTCTTCTTTTTATTATTTTCGCTTCGATTGAACGGTCTAGGCATCATACGCTAGATTACTCAGAATTCTTTGAAAGTACCTTTGCGAAGGTTCAGACTAACCCAGAATTCCAGATAATGATAATCGATGACATTAAAACTCGAACTATTTTTTGTTTCGAGTCTTCATCCAAGAAATGATGTATAAACTAGTTTAGCCCCTGAGTAACCAAACATTGATATTCTACAGAAATCGAATTAACAATGTCTACACACAACACATTGTGGATGTTAGTAAGCCTTGTCTATTAATTTGCTTCAATGATTCTGAAGCTGGGTCCCAAAAACAATGAAAGGGACTTGTGCTCGTTCAGAATCTGGGGGAAGGCGGATGCTGTGATGTTTTAATATTCTACGGATTATGGCTAAATATGTAAATAATCGTTAGTGCGACGTTCTGATTGATGACAAAGGGCTTAAGGGATAAAATGTTTTCTTCCCGAATAAATCATCGTTTGTTTCAAACTATATTGAATAATGTGGAATTGTTCCGCTAAATCTTACCTAAGATTTATTTCACCATAAGTTAACTACAAGTCAACTACGTTTGTGACACTTGAAATTTAATATATTCTCCCAACAAAATTTCGAAGGGGGTTGGCATTACTTATTTTGGTAATTAGCTTCGATAATTAACAAAAGCACCAATTTTTTTTCGTATTAATTTTTTCTTAAATGTATATTCTTGGGAATAACTTGAGATGTCTTATTGATTCTTTATGCAAGGAATAAACTGAATGGCATAGAAAGGAAGTTTTAGACTCATTCGGGAAACATTCGGACGGATAAAATTGAATTTGATCACGAATTTTTCATCAGTCTATCCGACCTGATCGTTTGAGACCACTCTCAGCTCAAAATATGAGCGCTCGTTCTTCTTACACGAGGGCTATATCTATTCGTCACGATGTCTATATTATTCGAATTTTGAACCGAAAATGATCTCAAACGACTAGGTTCGACTCACTGATGACGAATCCGTCAAAAAATTCGAGTCTGTCTGTCCTTCCGGCCATCCGTTTACACTTTTTACACGATAATTCTCGAACGGAACCACCCAAAAAAAAATTTTCAGTGTAGGTTCAAATCACGAATACCGCGGCCGAGTTCGTTATTGGGCAAAATTCGATCATAGGTTCCATAAATATGGCCGTTCGAAACTTTGTTTTCCTGATTACTTCGAAACTACTAATTCGATAGAAATGGAGTTTTGCACTTAGATGCGGAATTTTGTCCAGATCGCTCGACCAGAACCATAGAAACCATATAAAATTATAACTTTCGAACAAAAAAATCACTTCGTGATGTTGAAGAGTCAGTCGATACAAAGTCTCGCCTGATGGGCGTTAGGATTTAGTTAAGCTCGTGGTGCATACAAGCTTTCATTTTCCACGCAAAAATTTATGAAAAATTGATTTTTGATTTTCGTCTATGAATGCATTCATAACGCCCTAGGTTGTTATGAGCTGCCGTGACAGCTATAACGACCGTTTATTGTACAAAGGGTAACGAGCATGGATATTATCCATATTTCCATGTAACCATCTGATTGTATACGATGAGGCTGCATGGCATCAAGGAATTATTAATTTTCCCGTATTACCATATTTCGTTCAAGAGTTTTCCATGAATAATTTCCACCTGAGTTCGCTCTGTTCATATCTTTCTCGTAATATAAATACTTCTTTTTGTGTTGGGTCCTGTTCCGCTTCTTGCCGCAAGTGTTATTCAGGCTTTTCTGTAATATTGCGGCAAACATCAAAGCATAGAGAAGAAGGCAAATACAAGAAACAGTCCTAGCCTCACCCCTCAACTTCGGTGACGGAGAAACAAATGGCAACAATTAGCTGACCATTCGGCCACCTTAATTCCTCATTGCTCCTGAAAAAACCCCGGGGGCTGGAAGGACTCTAGGGGAAAAATAACGGAGACTTTGCACGCAAACAGACAGGGCATCATTCTTAAAACGGATATAGCTTCAGAGGCTGTTGTTATGACAACATAAGGATTATTCTTGGGATATTATTTCCTCTTGGTAGGGTAGGAGTCTTCAGTTCAGTGTTATTCGAAAAATGTAGACAAAGGTTTTGAACGTCGAATTTCGTCTTCTAGAGCACTTTTTCCCTTTGTAATAGGAACTTGCAACAGTGTACCTACTCTGTATTTATTTAATGAAATATTTGGGTAGTTTGAACTGAGGGGAAACGTAGCTACGAGGTTCTTCTCTCGCAGTTGAAAATTACGGAAACCCTTTAGAAAGGGTTTTTTGTAAGCTGTATGAACAAGTTGCCTCATTCTTCGAAATTGTTAATTCACTAGTGACCTACATAAATCACTTCCCAAGGGCCTGTAAAGGTGGAATGAATGGACCACTTCACATGGGAAAGATCTCTTTTCATATAAGAAAAAAATTAACGAAATAAAATGATAGTATCATTGAGCGCTTGTTCTACTTACACAATGGCTATATCATTTCGTCACGATGTCTGCGCTTTTCAAATTTTGAGCCGAAAATGTCAAGGTGTGACTCACTGATGACCAATCCGTCGAAAAATTCGAGTCTGTCTGACCGGCCAGCCGGCCGTCCGTCTGTATACACGATAACTCTCGAACGGAACAATCTAGAAACTTGAAATTTTCAGGGTAGGTTCGAATCTCTAATGGCGCGGTTGGGTTCGTTAATGGGCTGAATTTGAAAACTTTGTTTTGTTGATGATTTCAAAACAATTCGAATTCGATCATGACGAAATTCAGTATTTTGATGGAGATTGATAGATGCGAGCTACATGCAAAATTTTGTCCAGATCGTATGACCAGAACCATAGAAAACATGGAAAAATATAACTTCCGAACTGAAAAGCTTAGGGACTTGAAATTTTCAGGATCTCGAATGTTGCGGTCATGTTTATAAGTGATGTGTTTATTTGAGTGAGCAAAATAAGACTAGGGGTTCCGTAAAAATGTCCGTATTTTTCGATAATTTCGAAACTACTGATTGGATTAGAATGAAATTCTGCACATATATGAAGAATCAATTCAATTCTGTCCGTCCTTATACACGATAACTCTTGAACGGAACGATCTAGAAACTTGAAATTTTCAAGGTAGGTTCGAATATAAATTGCCGCAGTTATATTCGTTATTGGGAAAAATTTAACCAGGGGTTCCGTGAATATGGTCAAAAGTTGTAGTACTTTTTGGAAGTGAATGGCAAGAAATTTGAACATCTTATTGATTGACATATTATATTTTGAAAACTTATTCGTTCGATTTATTTCATCAAGTTTTTACATTCGAAGCAATGAAAATTATAACGATTCTAGCAGCATTTCATGGAAGATATTAAAAAACCTTAATAATGACGTGACATGAGATCCTCGATAGGAATTAAACTGCGCTTGAAAGCATGACCCTTTATCCATGAAATTAGAATCAACATGTCAACAGTGACATGTCTCATCATTTCATTGAAGAACTCCCACCATTAAAAATATTCCAGGTGAACTGTTTCAGTTACGCCACCCGGTATAGGTAATTTTGAAATGTTGAGTTGAATTTTAGAAAAATGCAACACCTCGAATGTCTTCATTGCCAATAGTTGTCGGGAGTAAGTAAAAGAAATTCTATAATCCGAATTCGATAAAGAGGTTCTTTGTGACATCCACTGAAAAGTCTCTCTAAAGGCCCATTAGTCGCTCCAAGTGGCAGATTTCAGGAGGTTTATTTCCAAGCACTCGGTTCTTTTGATGCATTCCTCTCATCCACAGGGGGACTTAATGCATTTCCGTCCAAGACTTCGAATCTCCTATTCATCGTCTATGTTCACGCTGGAGTCATAGCACAGGTAATTCATAGGAGACGTTTCTGATGTTGAGGATTTCTAAGCATTTTAGAAGGGGACTCAAATGTAACGGCTGAAGAGGGGTTTATTAGAAACACTGAAACTTAAATTCCATTCAATTTTTGCGCGCTTTTTTATACGAACAAGAGCCTTATCATTCTGCCCAACAGTCTGTAATTTTAGAATTTTCAGCCGAGAATGGACTTGAACGATTATTTTGGATTGACAGATGAATAAAATTGTAAAAAGCACTGCCGTGAAGCCATGAGCTTCTAAGCGCTCGTTCATACACCAATTGAAGAAATTTTTGACAGGTGTGAAAAAATGAGGCGAAACTCCAGACTTAACGTCAGTGCTTCAGGTGACCAATTGAAAATAATTTAAATATAATAGCCCGTGCGAAAGTTATTATTTTCTTTGTCATGTTATCTGGACAAAATTTTGCATGTAGCTTGAAATCGTCATTCTCCATTTGAGTGCAAAATTTCATCTCGATCGAATATGTAGTTTAGGAGAAATCAAAAGAACAAAATTTCAAACGATTTACCTCTAGTGGAATTCTGCCAATTAACGAACTTAACCGAGGCATTTGGGAAATGAACTCGCACTAAAAATTTCGAGTCTCTTAGTTGTTCCGTACGAGTTATTGTGCTTACGGACGTACGGCCGGACGGACGGACACACTTGAATTTTCCGACGGATTCGTCATCAGTTAGTCGAACTCTGTCGATTGAGACCATTTTCGGCTCAAAATTTTTGCATTCAAATTGGCAGAGAAACTTGACTTTTTTTGATATGGCGTTGAGAAATTTGATATATTCTGTTATTCCATCTCTTTCATGAAGATGAAATGACATAAATTGTCACACTGACGGCTTCCTAGGTTCACAGAATCTTTGGTTTGTTTCATAATCTTGGGTTCGATAGTCTCGCTAAAGTCACAACATATCGAATCAAAATGATCATAGATTATTTAATTCCATCTCGGTAATTAACGGCTGGAAACGAGGGTAGGTGATGATTTTCAAAGATTTCCCAGCCTGACAATACGGTTTTTTTCTAGGTTCCAGGAAATTTACGTAAAATTTGTTAAAATCTGACATCCCGAATTTCGGATGGAACTATCGTGAAATATACCAATTTAGAGGTGGAAACTGGAAATGATCTCGAGGTAACTGGATTGATGACCGCTCTGGCGTTTAATTTAAACAAGCGCGCAAAATCTCCCGACTTCACGTCAGTGCTTTTCAAATTTAAGAAAAATTTAATGAATTATTTGTGATGAACCACTTCTGGAATATGACAACCTTCGTTGTTGAAAAAGGCAAAAAGGCGCGAATGAAAACTCCGCATAGTCAGTTCTAGTGGAATTGTGGCGATTTCTTCGCTAATTGCGGCTTCATGTTGTTCCAAGTCTTCAGGACGGACTTCGTTAACCGCTGTTCACTCCAAAGATTATGTCTGTTTGTTTGTCGGTTCGATGATGAGAGAGTATGGTAGAGTTTCGTTAAGTACTTTTATTCATTTCCATTTATTTCAAAACCGTAGCAGGCTCTAAGTGTTGAAAGAACTTCTAATAACACCTTATTCAATCAATGGGAAATCTAGGGACTTGTCGGATCACAGCCGTTTCAGTTTTCTCAAGTTAACTTACCTCATTTTCCATTTGAGTGCAAAATTTTATCTCGATCAAATCTGTTGTTTTCAAGTTATCAGGGAAACAAAACTTTGAACGGCCATATTCACGGAACCCCTGGTGGAATTTGGCCCATTACCGAACTCAACCGAGGCATTTGGGAACTGAACCCACACTGAGAATTTCAAGTCTCTAGGTTGTTCCGTTCGAGAGTTATCGTGCTTACGTCCGGCCGGACGGACGGACGGACAGACTCGAATTTTTCGACGGATTCGTCATCAGTGAGTCGAACATAGTCGTTTGAGACCATTTTCGTCTCAAAATTCGAAAAATACAGACATCGTGACGAAATGATATAGCCCTCGTGTAAGTAGTACGAGCGCTCAAGAATTGAATTGTTTCATCATGCTTACAATAAAAAAATTCAAATCTGCGTTTTCGAATCAAATGTTCGAATTTTCCTGTATAGTTTCCATACAATAATACAATCTTGACCGAAAACCGTCTTCAACATAGTTCAGCATAATTGGAGTTATTTGACGACACTCATTCACAATTCGTTGGCGTAGTTCGGCCAAATTTTCAGGCTGAGTCACAAAGATCTTGGACTCAAGATTGTCCCCGCAAGAAGAAGTCCAAAGGGTTCAGGTCAGGAGATCGGGCAGGCCACTCTATAGGACCTCTTCTTCCAATCCAACGACCAGGATATTGCAAATTGAGGTATTGGCGAACAGGTGCGGCGTAGTGAGGGGGAGCTCCGTCTTGTTGGAAATGCAATTGTTGTTCAATTAGTAGAGGATCGTTTTCTAATTTTTCAGTTATTAACAGATCAATCGCATTTTCCAGCATTTCAAGATAAATTTCGCCATTCAAATTACCGGGAAAAAATAGAGGTCCAATTAGGTGGTCTCCCAACATTCCTACCCAAACGTTCAGCTTTTCCGGATGTTCAGTGTGAGCTTCTCGAAAAACATGAGGATTTGTATCGCTCCAAAATCTACAGTTATGCCGGTTAACCTCTCCATTAAGTGAAAGAGTGCATTCGACAAAACTCCTGCCCTCGATCTAAATCATCATCATTAATTTAATGAATTAATTTAATTTTGTACGGATTGAACTTTTGTTTATGTAAAATTCTAAAAACTGCAGAAAGTTGTCGTACAGATTGCGTTTTTGCTATAAGTTGGACATGTCCCAATACCGCCATAGCTGCTCCTTCATCATTCACAATTCCAATGGGTGACCATTTTTTATCCATTACTGAACCCGTCTCAACAAAATTTGAAATCAATTCTTGTTACTTTTGGCGAACACTACGTTCAGAATGGTTTTGGTTAAATAGCCTTGCAGCCGCTCGGGCACAATTTTGATTTCGGTAATACAGGCTAACCAGCTCAACTCGTTCTTGTAATGTGTACACCATAATTATTTTTAAAATTTTAAACAAATCAGCAAAGTAGTACCTAACTCAACAGTTTGGTACATCAAATAATCGAAGAATTATTATACGTGTATAACCAGATTAACACCTTCTAAGAACAAAAAATGAAAGCAACATGAGGAAATGTTTTGATTTTTTTTATTTAAAGTAAAAAAAAAATTTTTCTTTTCACTTGAGAAAAAATTGCAATTCAATTTTTTTGGGTTTGTAAAAAGGGCTAAATAAAGATGAGCTCGTACATTGTAAATATAACCAAAACATTCAGGATGGCTCATTTGAGGTAAACAATTGTTTTCTAGCGCAAACGGTTCATCAAAATTACGTTTTTCATACGCCGTTGTAAAGAGGCTGCATATTTCAGCGTGTGTGGGCCGTCTTAGGGGGTTGCTCGTTCAAGCCTCAAAAGATGTCCCCCAAACAAAATCATTCGACGTGTTTCGGGAAACTTTTCCAATCACTATGGGATAAGAAATATACGGGGTGGCCCGTCTGAGATGGAACACCCTGTATCAACTAGGTAGGTACATTTATAATCCGATTATCGCTTCAGTCTTCATGTCTCAACATTTCATAATGGATGTGACGGACCTCCCCTAATCAAGCATGAATTCATTATGTCATTGGTTCTATTCGATTTAACTGTGTGTGTGTATCAAGATATGGCTAATTGTTTTATTTGTTGCTGACCAGGCGAATCGATCGAGTAAAATAAATTAACTGCTGACAGACAGGAAAGCAATCAGCAGGACCAGAATATGCAATATGTCGAGTATATCAACATGAATGGCTTTGCGAATATCGTAAACTTGCCTATATAATTCTAATAGCGTACAACATTCGTTTATGAATTCCCAAACGGAAAACATAAAAACGACCGATTGAGTCAAAACGATATATGTTTTAAATTTAGTTTTCAACTGAATTTAAAACAAATATCGTTTATTTTTCTTATCGATAAGGATATTTTTTTCAGTTTTCCCTTTTCGGAAATGGTAACGCTACTTATGTTGACAAACATGCGTCATGACTGTTCTCATTGAGAGGTGTCAAGACAAAATTATCAAATTCCTTACCAGCAGACCAGAAAAAAATTGAAAAGCACGGAAGTGAAGTCGGGAGTTTTTGTGTGCTTGTCTCAATTCATCGCCCTCATAACTAATCTATGATCATTCATCATGAATAAATATAACCAAATATCTCGAAACAAACCACAATTAGGTTGGACTCACGGATAAAGAATTTGTGGTCAAATTCGACTCTGTCCGTCCGGACGTCCGTAAACTTTCGCTAGAAGACGAATTGAAATTTTTAGGGTTCGTTCGTTAATGGGTGAAATTCGTCGTATGATTATGTAGATAAAGCCATCTGAATTTTTTTTTCAATACTCGTCCGTTAAACAGTTTATTAATTCGAAAGAAGTCGCGTTCTAGACATCGGAGTAACCTGATTCCATTAAGACAGTGATTTTCATTATTTTCTAAACTACCTAGGAGAGTCAGGATGAAAACATTGAACAGAAGTACTGCTCTTAACTCAGTTTTGATCATTCAGTTTTTGGAATCTTGCAATAGTTTGTGAATGAATGATGTTTGTAAAATAAAAGCAAGTTTAATCCTTGCACCCCAGTAGATAGTAACAGGGTTTTTTCTAAGGGGCTTAAGAGGAGGGAAATTTTCTGGGACTGCCAGTGAAGCCGGTTAGTATCAGAATTTTTCTGACCGACAACCCCCTTGCAGATTAAAAGGTACCGGGCATAACTATAAACCAGTTAAATTATAGATGATGATTATTTACCCTCGCCCGAATAATGCCTGTGGAGATCCGAAATTTCCCTATATCTGATAATAAAGACATGAGCATGGGACTTCGCTTTTTCTAAAGAATTTATGAAATGATAATATACTCACCCTATAATCATTACATTGCCTTTCAGGGTGGTTGGTTCCTTTTGTGATAAATTGTAAATTGTCATCCTTTCTGCATTTTCTGCGGAGGTATAGTCCCCTACGCGTCTGAGCTCCTCATTTGGGCGCTGACTTGTTTTCCGGACATCTTCTCTGTTTTTCTTCTCATGAAAGTTGTGATTGGCTCCTTTTTCAAGTCTCTGTGAATTTGTGTCTTTTTCTGATTAACCAGGAATCGCCTATTCTCGCCGAATTACCTTATCTTCTGTTAACTGAATCCTCTTGAGATGGATTCTGGCTGCATCTCCTTACGCTGCTAACCCTTGTGGGGAGTTGTTGTCTTGCGATCGTCTTTTTCATCGTCAGCATGGTATTTTTATCCAGAAGTTTTCTCCTGCCTATTAATGGATAGAGTCTCCTCATTGCGGAGTATGCTTTAGCAACGGAATATTCGATATGGCTTCTCCATGTGAGACCCCCATCTGATAAAACACCAGTTATTTTGCCACTTTATGTCTGTATCATATATCGATAGTTTTTCATCAATTTTGAATAATCCCTGATGCGAAAGAATGACTTGGTTATTTTGGCCATTTATCTTTATTTTCCATTTTAAGGAACATTCGTTTATTTCGTCAGCTGCTTCTTGCAGTGTGACTTCTGCATTTCGATGGCTGACAGCTATTCCTGTATCGTCTACATCGATGGTTAACACATTTTTTGTTTTTGGATATTTTATAAATATATATGTTATACAATAGAGGACACAGGACTTTTCCCTGTGGCACCCCCGCTTTCAAGTATCTTACGCTGTGGTTATTTGCAGTGTCGTTTTCCGACATTGGGTCAGAATGACTCAACAAATAACACTTATTTCACTTCGCTCTTCACTAATATCACTTTTTCCATTCAATTCGAAATTATTTGTGGAACCAATGATCTAAGATCTGGACTCGTTTCGACAAGCCCGGTTTACATTGATATAATCAGTAGTAGAGTTCGGTGGTGGAGTGCTTGTTATTCTTCTACTAGAATAATGTAAACAGGTTGTGCTAGTGACAGTGGAGTACCTACTACAGATAGTGCAGGACCGAGTAGTATGGATAGCACGGGTGGAATAGTACTCTCGACTATCCCACCCCCACTCTCACAACCTTACTCTACCCCACTCTTTGTTTGTTGACTATATAAACAATATACTATATTGACTATATTAACAATATAAACAAACATAAGTTTGTTTTTAGCAGAGGATAGTGTTCATTATTATAAATAATAATAATAATAAATCTTTATTCATCCCATAGTACATTCAACAATGTATAGGACAAGTCAAAAATTACAGAAAATAAACATATCCTATCCTCTAACAGAAGAAAATGAAAAATGAGAAATCACAGAATCATCAAAGAAAAATATTCATCTACACTATAATAACATATTTCGTACAGCAATGCCTTTACTGCTCTACAAAAACAATTTTTGCCTAAAATTTTTATATTTTCTGGTAGTTTATTGAATAACTTGATACATATTTACATCGGAGATGTTTCAAATTTGCTGGTATTATGCTTTGGTATGGACAACAAACTGTCATTCCTTGTATTGTAGTTATGGAAGCTAGAGAGCTTAACATACAGTCTCGCATTATCCTTAGTGTAAAGAAGACATTTATAAATGTAAATACATGGAGCAGTCAAAATTTTATCGTTACGAAAAATTGGTTTACAAGATGTTCGCGAGCTTAGTCCAAAAATCATACGTAAAATACGTTTTTGTGCAATGAACAATTTACTGAAGTCAACTGAGTTGCCCCAGACCTCCATGTTATATGACAGATGAGAATACACTAGTCCATAATAGACATTCATTAGTGCATCGGGTGGAAGCGAGCTCTTCAGTCGGCTTATAGCGTAAAAGGGAGATGAAAGTTTTTTACTAATGTAAGCAATATGCTCACACCATTTCAAATTGCTGTCGACAATCACACCCAGAAATTTGGTCGAACTCTCAGTGAAAATAACATCCTTTCCAGTGTTGAGAGTTAAAGGAGAGGATTTTCGCAGTTCAAACTTGATAACTTCGGTTTTTTTAACGTCTAGTATTAGTCTGTTTGCCTGACACCATAATCTGAAGCTTTTTAACAGCAATTCACACAGCTCAATTAGATGGTTTAAATTTCTTGCTCTCAGAACAAAAACATCTACAAAAATTATTATTTTAGCCACCTTTATATGGTCCGGTAAGTCATTTATGAATAATATGAAAAGTAATGGTCCCAGTACCGAACCTTGTGGGACACCGAGTTCAAATTCGAATTCATAAGCGCATGTATTTCCCACCCTTACGTTCAACTTACGATGTGTCATGAAACTGACCATCCACCTCAAGAAAGTACCATGAAATCCAAGATTATAGAGTTTACTTTCGAGGAAAATAGGATCAATAGTATCAAAGGCTCGTGAAAGGGCAAAAAATAGACCAACAACAACATAACCTTCGTCTAAAGATGACTGGACGAACTGGAGAAAATCAATGACAGCTGTCCTAGTTGAGCGTCCCGGTCTGAAGTTGACTCTCAGCAATTATATCGAATTTGACTAAATATGACATCATTCGGTTTAGTATTATTCTTTCTATGACATTCGAAAATACACTAACTATGGAAATTGGGCGATAGTTTGCTAGATCATTCCCATCGTTTTTGTGTATTGGAATTACAGTTGCAAGCTTGAAGCTTTATTTCAATATTAGGGACCTTTACACTTACGCTCCAGTCGCGCGCGATAGTCGCGCGCGAAAATCGCGAGTGATTTTCGCGCGCGACTGGAGCGTTTAAAAAATTGCCTTCACACTACGCCGTCGCGCGCGAATTTGGTCGAGCCGTTCCAGTCGCGCGCGACTGGAACGTTAGTGTAAAGGTCCCTAATATGACAGCAACTAAATCATGACCGGTAGACTTTTTTTTCTTCAATTGATTTATTGCACCAATTACTTCAATTCTATCCACGGGATAAAAGTAAAAAGTATTTCGCGAATTGGAGAATTTGTACATGTTTGACTCAGTACATTACCATAATTCCGTTCCAAACTCAGTTCAGCAATTTCGGAAAAATATCTCGCGAAAGAATTGGCAACATCGATATCTTCAGAAGTCACAACTCCATCAATATTCAACTTAAATTTATTATTTGTATTTTTGGGTTTTCTAGCAGTTTCCATATTCACTATTCTCCAGGCTATTTTATTTTTATTATCGGATGTTCTAATCATGATATCAAAGAAGCTCGACTTTGTTGATTTTATCATATGGTTAAAAGTACTCTTGGTGTCCTTGTACAATTTCTGAGACTGACTAGTTTTCAAATTGATTTGAAGCCAATGGGGATGTTTCAATTCTTCACTGGCATCTCTTATTCTAGGTGTTATCCAATTTTTTGATATGTTAGTTCTAACAGTGTTATAAGTTAATGGACAGTGAAAATCAATGAAATTCCTTTTTGTGTTGACAAATGATGAAAGTTAACATTTATATCTGAATTTTCATATAAATCCGCGAAAGAATATTTGATAATATCTCCAGCTAATTTTATTAAATTCTGTGGAGACACATTTCCGCACAATCTACGTTGAAAGCGATTATCGGGCTGTACTATATTGTCAATGAAAAAATCTAATAATAATCTAATATGGTCACCAAACTGAACTGGAAATACATCAGATTTACAATTTGTTGCAATATAATCAATCTTCGTAGAGGAGGTATGGCCATTAGGCCATACCAATGTATTAACATTGGTACAAACCCGTCTTGGATCTGATGAAGTTATTTTCAATCGAAAGCAGTCAAATAAATCATCAAGAAGTTCTCTCCGTTTTGAACTCACCTGCAGATAATCAACATTGAGATCACCACACCGAAAGATATGTTCGACATGTTTGGAACAGTAATGTATAATATTTGACATTTTTGTGATGAATGTTTCAAAATTGTCTGATGGTGGTCTGTATACACTAATGAATCCAAATGCACCTTTTCCGTGTGTCAATTCAACAGCACTACATTCACATAACGCTTCTTCTGAGAACTTCATCACCCTTATTTCCTGAGTGTCCAAACAGTCTCTCGCGAAGATAGCAACACCTCCGTGATCATGAGTCGATCTGCAAAAACTTGTTGCCAGCTTATAGCCCGGAAATTGAAAAATATCAAGACCTTCCCTCGGTAGCCAATGTTCAACCACACAGAATAAATCAGGATTCACCTCAGTTATCAGAAGTGTAATTCTATCGAACTGCAATATTCTGAACTTCAGAACAGAATTAATTAAGTGTTTATATGTGTTGACTTGCGCTGGTAAAAATTATGAACACTTGCTCTATTTGGCCAGTGTGCCTGAACTGAAACCTTATCGTATTCCTCAGCTGGGATAAGAACTTTGAAGGGCGAATAACTTTCGGGATAGCGAGATTGGTGAGATGCACATTTTACATCAGAAAAAGTTTTCAACAGGAATATTTGGAGATATTCTGCTTTTGTTTCAGGCTTTAAGTTGGACACATGCAGAGCTTTATATTTCATTACGCCCTCAAAATTAGTGGAACCAGTGATATTACCAACAACAAGAGCTCGTTGTCTTCTTCCTTTCACTTTCCTACGAGAGGCAGTCTGCCACTCCGTATCATCATTGGTTTTTGCTACAATGTTGGAATCCTCAGTATCACCAACATATAGAGTGGTTTGTTTGCGATTTTTCATCTCGAGAGTAATTGTTTGTTTAGAACCAGATATTTCATGGGGTACTGTAACGGAAAGTCTCGGTAAGGTGCCGATTCTTGACGATCTTGTTGCATAAAGAACATTCGGAGCAGCAGTTGCAGCATCCCTATACGTGATGCTTGGCTCGGGGGAAACCTCAAGAACGTTGTCGATGTCCAGTCTCTTATATTGTTTACCTTTTTTATTTCTTAGATTCGATATGATTGTATTTTTCAGGGCGATTTCATTCTCTAACATGGAAATTTTATATTCTGATATTCTGCACGTTAAATCAAACTATCTTTTCAAATTACTACTGTCAGCACTTAGAGAGTAATTGCAAAAAGACTCAATGAAGAAACAGAAGCGCTGAATATGATATCACCGGAACAATTTGCATTCAGAAGAAATCATTCCGCAGAACTTCAACTAAGGATCACTGAATATGTCACTGAAGGATTTCAGAATAAACAAGCCACAGTATTAGTGCTATTAGATGTCGACATAGCCTTCGACCAAGTTTGGCACGAAAGAATGGCCTACAAGATGATGATGGTAAGCTACACTACCAAAACTTATAGATAAGATAATAAGGAACTACCTAAGAAACAGGAATTTTCATGTCAAAATAGAAGGCACATTATCTTCCACCAGACAAGTAGAAGCAGGAGTGTCCCCAGGATCAGTTCTAGGACCTTTACTCTACAACATCTATATCAACGATATTCCTAGAAACCCAAGAAATCTGCTAGCCCTTTGTGCAGACAACACGGGAATAGCCTTCAGACATCGACGATCAGATGTCATATACAGAAGACTGCAGGAAGAACTAGAAGATTCAAAAGAATGGTTCATTAAATGGAAAATTCGAACAAATAGCAAAAAGAGCCAAGCTATTCTACTACAGAAGTGGAGGCACAAACAAATCCACAGAAACTCAGAATGGGAAACTGTCACAGATTTCCTGAAGAAGAAGGCCGAGAAGATATTTGAAAAGCAAGTCAACACCCAAATGATGAGTTGAAAATACTAGTTGACGGCAACCCCGCAGAAGATGTGCTTAGGATACCCACCTATCACAAAAGAACCAGAGATCAACTAAATAGAAACAGAAACTGAGTAACCTCAATTTCAAATTTCAAGAAGAAGAGACTCCCCTATAAAATTCATAGGTAACACAATTATCACACGACAAAGATCGTGAAAGAGATACAAACAAGAAGAGTCAAAAGGTTAATAGGCAATAAATGCCCAGAATCTGAAACAGCAGGTTAGGTTTAGTTAGAGTAGGTCGTGCTTCACACGAAGACTCACACTGTTCTATCTATTGGACATAGTTCGTCCCTGAGGATTCACCCTGACTAAACAAAAAAAAACAAAAAAACAAAAAATATGGTTATAAAGATTGTTTTTTGAGATTGTCGTGTCCCTATCGCCTTACTTCTCATCTGATGAGTCTGGCGCAAAACATCGGATCAGTATGTCGTTAACGAGAATCCATAAGTTTTGCCCCTACCAAAAATTTTTCAACGCATCTAGGTATAAAAGTTTTCACTTCAATAAATCTTTGTCCAAAAATAGCAGCCATTTCTGAGGATTATAAGTCAAATGTTTCGGACATAATTCCGATGAACAGGACGTTCAGATCAGTTGTTGCTACTCAAACGAATAACACCCACAGTTTCCGATCATATCGATAGTATGACCCATCCACTATCACCGCTACGCGAATTTAAATAATACACCACTCTCTACGCATCATCTGGCAATTTCAATCAAATCAGAACAAGTGCCCATCTGGCATCTGACATAACAAATAGGTAGTTGCATTGTAGCAATAGCGCGTTCGCAGCGCCGGCAAAACTTCCCCGTGAGACCGCGTCCCGACGTTATTCAATCAAACATCGATGCAGAGCGTGCTACGACTCATTAAATATTGCTTTCTGTGTAATTGCCGCTATATATCATCGATCTCCCAGAGGGCGAAATGGTCGGTAATTACTTTCGAGTAAAATATTCGGATAAGCGACAGCCACGTTTTTCATTCGAATGTTGCGAAATGAGTTTCTCAATGAAGATTGACAGGCCCCCGAAATATGTGAGCAACGAATGATTGATTGTTTCGGAGGTGGAAGAATGAATACTTTGAAGCGAAAATCTCTACCCTTGGAGGGATTTTTTCAAATGGAAGTTCTGCATGTTGCTCATAAATCCTGAATACCGGAGAAAGGCTTGGATTTTATTCCCTGGAAAGTTATTCAGATTCATCAGGGTAGTGGCTATGAGAAGATTCAACTTGACTTTGATCTGGAAATTAACCTTATCAATCCCAAGCAACTGTTTATATACAGTATGTAGACTTTCTATTTGGATACAGAATAATCGTGAAGATATTTAAAGAAATTTCATCACATTCATTAATTTGACCAAAAGGCCTCACTGAAGGGATAGGTTTGAGATCCATTTCGGGAGTTTTATGTGTTGATGCAAGAAGTCAATTGTGAAAATTTAAAGGGTAATATTTTTTCTTAAGCAATTTCCCCTTTTTTGCCTTCAGAATTCTTTTGTGTTGCGGCTCTGGTAGTTCAAAAATATGAAACGAATTTCAAAAATTCTTCAATATGCTACAATTTTTTCGTATCTGATATCGTTAACGAGAACAGAAGTGAATCTCATTACGATAAACAGGACGTTCAGAACAGTTGTACTCGAACGAAGGACTCCTACCTACAGCTTTCAATAATATTAATGCTCATATACTCATATGCTCCACAGCTCCACTATCACCGCTACTCGAATAAACATAATGCACCAACCTCTACGGATAATCTGACAATTTCAATCGAATCAGAACAAGAAGTGCCCATCTGGCATCTGACGTAACAATTATGTAGTTGCAATAGTTGCATCATCATTATACAATAGCGCATTCGCAGCGGCGACAAAAGTTCCCCGTGGGATTACGTCCCGACGTTATTTAAACAATGATATTTTGATATAAAGTGTTTTCTAGAAAAAATTTTAAACAATAGCTCGTCAGGAAAAGCAGTAGGCTTTGGCATATTTGGATGAATTCATGGTTCCATTATTAGCGTTTTTGCCTGATTTCTTGATCTCTGGCAGTGGTACATAAAGATTAAAAGCGTGTAATAATCACAACAAAAAAATTATAGTTAAAACAAAAAGAAATAACCATATTAAATATGCCAATAATATTCACAAACAAAACTTTGACAATTCCCAGTACCCATGCATGCAATAGATGGGCAATTTCATTACATGAACAATACGAGATCGGCAGCGATATAAGACGTTTAAACCGGCCCCTCAGGTTAACACGGCGCACATTGTCTGTGGAGTGACAGAAACCACAGAGTAATTATTTGTTTACTATATGACAAAGAGTTATAGTTACCTGTGAGTTCCATAAGATTCTAACAGACAGCGGTGTGAGGTAATTTATCGGCTGAATTAAGTAAGTATCTAATAGATGGCGCTATCTTATGGTAATGTTTGGTTTAGGTAAGGGTTGGGTTCCTCTAGGGTTGGGTTAGGTTAGGGTTCGGTTAGGGTTAGGTTAGGGTCAGCTTAGGGTTAGGTTAGGGTTTGGTTAGGGTTAGGTTAGGGTTAGGTTAGGGTCAGGTTAGGGTTAGGTTCGGGTTTGGTTAGGGTTAGGGTTGGGTTAGGGTTAGGTTAGGGTTAGGTGAGGGTTAGGTTAGGGTTATATGAAAAACACTGCTGTGAAGTCAGGAGCTTTTGGGCGCTCGTTCATCCACCTTGTAGGTAGATTCGCATTTTCCAGTTTGAGAAACAGATTATAACAATTTTTGACAGCTGTCAAAAAAATGTTCAAACTAAGGCGAAACTCCAGAATTCACGTCAGTGCTTTAGGTGTTTTTTTTCGATGATTCGCTAGAATTTTCTACGGTATCTATGGTCTTGTTCATGCGATCTGGAGAAAATTTCCCACGTAGTTTGAGTATATTGTTCTTCATCTATGTGCAAAATTTCATTCCAATCCAATGGAAAGTTTCGAAATTATCAGGAAAAAATTAAGAAAAGCACTGCCGTGAAGTCAGGAGCTTTCGAGCGCTCGTACAACCACCTTGCAGGTAGATTCGCATTTTCCAGTTTTAAAAATCAATTGAAGGAATTTTCGACAGCTGTCAAAAAAATCCTCAAACTCAGGTGAAACTACAGACTTCATGTTATTGCTTCAGCTGACCAATTTTTTTTCGATAATTCGCTAGAATTTTCTATGGTATCTATGGCCTTGGTGATGCGATCTGGACAAAATTTCGCACGTAGTTTGAATACATTATTCTACAGCTAGGTGTGAAATTTCATTCCAGTCCAAGCAGTAGTTTCGAAATTATCAGGAAAAAAATATTTTGAACGGCCATATTTATGGAACCCCTAGTCTTATTCTGCTCATTGATGAACGTGACCGCGACTTTCGCGATCCAAACCTACCCTGAAAATTTCAAGTCCCTATGCCTTTCCGTTCGATAGTTATGATTTTCCATGGTTTCTATGTTTCTGGTCATGCTATCTGGAGAAATGTAGCTTGAATATATCATTCTCCATTAGTATACAAAATTTCGTCATATACTATCGAACTCTTTCGAATACTCCGGAGTATTCTCAACTGTTTCGAAAGTGCCTATTATACGATTTGTCAGGATGTCTTCGATATTCAGTGGTGTCATGGACACTAATTGTTTCAGATGCCCCATAAAAGAATCTAACTATTTAAATCTGGGGATATCGTGGGCCATGACTGAGGTCCACTGCGTCTGATCCACCTATTTTCATAATTTTCGTAAAAATACTCCCACAATGCATCAACAACATTTCACGTTGCTCGTAGCTGAAGAAGTAAATCTTCGTTTTCCAGGAAATGTCTGTTCAAGTGACTAGAAAGTCCATCCGGCAAATAAAAAGTATCAATCAAATAATCGCCAATATCACTACCCCAATAAAAATCTTCTCTTGGAAATTGATTTATTCAAAGTCATGGATATCTCCAGTCCATATGTGTTCATAGTGCAAATTAACTATTGAAGTTCTCGAGGAACAAGATAATCAGTGAAAAAGACTGTGGAGATAACAATGACAAGAATTTATCCTTTAATCAAAATCTCGAGGTAGGAGCACCGACAGCCTCTGGATGTCATAGGGAGATAGCCACGAATCGAACAACTTGATGACTGATATTTTGATGTATATGAATTTTTCTTGCACTTTTTCCTGAATAATCTTTTATTTCGTTCGAAACTGCCACTGCGAATCATGGTGTTCTAATAATTAGTGGTTTTCCTGCCTCAATTTTTTTTATTGAACAATATCAGAATGGCTGTTAGACGCTTGGAATATAAGAGAAAACTCCATAACCAGGCACCACTGGCAATTCGAATTCCATGTGGAGAAGCTCAACTTCTCTTGCATTTCCATTTGTAAGACCATAAATGAAATGCACACAAGCCATTTCAGAATTTGTGAAAATTGCCGTGTTTTGAAAACACATTCAGTATTAAAAACACATGAAATTTGATCTGTCAACTAATAATAGAACCATAAATTTATAGCAATATGCTCTCTCTGTATTCTCAAGTAGAAAATTTGATTCAGATCTCTTAATTATCAGATGAAAAATTATTATTATAACCCTGGAGGATGTTTGCATGAAATTCTCTATGTCCTTTTCCACCAGAGCTACTATATTCGGTTCAAAACGAAGATATTTCCCAGAATATGAAGTTGCACTAAAACAATCCGGAAATATTCAAACTCCCTGAGATGATAATATTATATCATATCAAGAGAATTGATTGGCTAATGGGACAATAAATTTTTCCTAGTCGCATCTCCTGGAACATTCCACATCCCGGCAGCTGCTTCTCCTGGAGCGTTCCATTAAAGTGAAATATCAGCCCCAAAATTATGAAAGTAACTGTATTTCCCAGGAACGAGCCGCAGATGTGCAGAATATGAGGAGGATCAGGTTGTTCGAGTGAAAGCCGTCGCTGATGCCGATGCTTTAAGAATGCTTTTGAACCAACCTGAATTTTTCACATCATTGCTGTGCCGTGTGCGTAATTCCGTAAATTTATAATTCGTTTTTATTTCAGGATAAGACAAGAGAAGAATGGTGGTGCTTGGTGTCCGAAGGCTCAGATAAGCAGTGACATCAAAGAGTACCTCGAGGTGGATTTGACTAGGAACCACTTGATCACGTGGACCGAAACACAGGGTAGATTCGGAAATGGACAAGGCCAAGAATTCGCGGAAGCTTTTCTGGTGGAGTACTGGAGGCCTGCGCTGAACCGATGGATTGTGTATAAAGATTCCAGAGGAGAAAAAGTAAGAAATTCCTAAATATAGAAGATTTAAAATCCTACGATCGTAACAGTTTGATCAGCTCTGATTGAATCTTTTTTTTGAAATTTCTCCGTAATGAGGGTACCGGTAGTGTAGAAAAATCTCTAACGAGAGTCTCCGCTTGCTTCCATTTGTTCCGAGCGAATTTCTATTCGTCGTTAGCGCTTATAATACATTTTTCCCCATCTCATAAAGTATTCATACTCTGCACTCTAGATGAGTGATGAACTTATTCAATACGTTACATCTTGGCGTTGATGAAAACCACCTTTCCTTTCCTGGCCATTTCTCCTTTAGGCTATTTAATAAACCCATTCATTCCCCCTAATGCCCCTCCAGACACCAGTCATTAATAAAATCGAAGTCGAAAAATAATCCTTCCATAAGGACAGAACTAACTCCATCATAACAAAGTTGGGTATGACAGCACTCTGATGGGAATATTAGGTACTTAGGGCTGGAATTGTTACTTGGAGATACTCTGACGTACACTACATCATCAAATCCGTCTTTGCGAACTTCATGCTCCCTAGCCGGACGTTTATCTTAATACATAAATATGGGGGGAGAATAATGAAGATTCACGCCGTGTTTTGTACTCTAGAGAGATTCCGGCAGGGTAAAAGTTTGAAACATCAATTTTCATATGAACATAAAGTATCGGGTCAGTCTTCATTCGAATATCCCGAAATTCTGGCGCACGCGCCTCTTGTTGTCTCGTTCAAAGAATCAAGTCCAGTCAATATAGGGTTTGCAGAAAGTATTTCAGAAGGAATATTTGTTTTTCTTCGGGAATTAATTCAGAGTACTTACTTAGGATGTAAATTCAATGAAAGTCCTGGCACCTAGAAAGAGCTTAAGTCAGGGAGAGGGAGAGTAACGTGGTGAACACGTTCCATAGGGTGAAATATTTTGTTCCTCGAAAACTACCACTTTACGACTATTCAACCCTGAAAATGGGATTTACTTGTGAATCGATTGAAAGATCCGTTGCCCAAGTTTTTTTTTTGTGGAAATGGATCATTTTTCACTTGGGGAACACATTCTATGGAATGTGGAACATCTTGTTCTCCGAAAACGGCTTACGAACATTCAACCTTCAGAATTAGAAAGTCCTGTATAACGATAGAAGAATAGAAAAATTCATTGCTCGAGGGTTTTTTGTGGCAATATATATTTTCACTCTTGGTGAACACTTTTCATAGAGTGGAATATTTTGCCTCTCGAAAACTGCGCATTCACGACTATTTAACCCTCCTAACGACCATGTTCTGTGAAACGTTAGAAAAATCCATTTCTCGAAGTTTCTTTAAAAAACGAAATATACTGAACTGAACGTATAAACACGGCGAATAATGAGTGAACATAAAACTACCCCTCAACAACCGTCCGAAGGAGAATAATCTGAAAAAATTCCTAGAAATGGATAAATTCCACTCTTTAGAACTGTTGTGACAAAAAAAATTGAGCGAAATAATTTTCTAACGCTCGTTTTACTCACACGAGGGCTATATCATTTCGTCACGATGTCTGTATTTTTCGAATATTGAACTGAAAATGTGCTGTAAGCACGATAACTTTAGAACGGAACGACCTAGAGATTCGAAATGCTCATGGGTTCAGTTTCCAAATGCCCCAGTTAAGTTTGTTTATGGTCAGAATTCTACTAGGGGTTCCGTGAATATGGCCGTTCGAAATTTTGTTCTCCTGATTACTTCGATCCAGATGAATTTTCGCACTCAGATGAAGAATGTCCAAGCTTTATGCAAAATTCTGTCACTATCGCATGACCAGAACTATAGAAAATCAACTTTCGAACGAAAAGACCTAGGGAATTGAAATTTTCAGGACAGGTGTGGATCTTGAATGTCGTGGTCACGTTTATCAATGAGCAAAATTACACTAGGGGTTCCGTAAATATGGTCGTTTGAAATTTAGTTTTTTTGATTATTTCAAAACTACGGATTCGATTGTGACGAAATTTAGTATTTTAATGGAGAATGATATATTCAAGCTACAATTTTTCCAGATCGCATGACTAGAACCATTTTAAATTCTAACGAATTATTGAATAAAAAATCCTTATATTTCTGTAACAGCGTATTCGGCAAAATTGAGAGCTGGTGTCATTTTTTCGACATCTGTCGAAAATTTCTTCAATTGGTTTCTTGAAATGGAAAATGCGAATCTACCGACAAGGTGGATAAACGAGTGCTCAAAAGCTCCGGACTTCATGGCAGTGCTTTTCACAATTTCTTCTTGGATAATAGTGTAACGTTCTTGGGTTTCATTTTACTCAGGAGGCTCTGCTGCGATATCTTTTTGGATTACTGATTCGCTGAAAGTATTAATGGATAAAACAGTAGTTTATGTAGTACAGTTTATCCGCACCAAGCATATTGATCCTGAAAGGTACGATGGAGCAATTCTGGATATATAACAGTTGATGTTAAGAATTAATGTTGAATAAAAAAGACGCCAAAAATGGGTCTGGTCCAAAAATGAGGAAATAACCACCGTTCCTCGGTGAATCGGTTTCAGTTCCCAGGTATTCGGAGACGTTCTTAGATGAACTTTGGTTCAGTCGAGAAAGTGAACCTCTGTTGCGATCCGGTGGAATCAGCTGAATATGAAAATTACCCCAACTAACACAGTCCAGACCGTCACACACCATGTGTAGGTATATCGAAATTTGATAGTTACCTTGAAACTCAAGGAAATATATATCAATTCCGCACAATGGCCATGTGAAAATCTTTCAGCAAGATTTTCACGATTCAGCTTCAGATGTCATCAATTCGGATTAATCGATTCTAATTTCCAACTACGTGAACTTAAGCCAATATATCAATCTTTCGCAGGTCAAACGAAGAATGAATTCTACACGGAACGGAAACATGTATGCGACGATCCCACCCATTTGTCGATTGTATCGAATTTTCGGACCGATGCCCATCAATTCGGGGAATTAAAAATCTGAACAGGGACGTAACAACTGCGTTCTACTTGCCCAGCCCTTGTCGACTCATATTGAGGTGATTGAAAAAAATTTAGCCCCAATTTTTTTGTGGCGGCCATCTTGGATTTGAATTTTTTGCATGGTGTACTATATTCTACCAGATAAGCCTCTCATTTAATATTCATATATATAGAGAATTATATAGATTAATAATCGCCGAGCCCAAAACCTCCACACACCTATTTTGAATCGAATTGGACGTTAAACACAAAACACTTTCGCCATCTTGAAACGGACATTTTCATCGAGATTTTGAAGTTAATCGAACGACTAGAAGTGGGTCCAAATTCACTTGCAAGATCTGATCATCACAATACTACAAGATACAAACCAGGCAAGCTACATACACTTGGGAGCATTGAAATCGGCCCACCTTAAATTTGACACAATTTCAAACATGGATATCTCGCGAGCCGCTAGTCGGATATGGATGTCCTTTTTCTTTAAATTTTAGTTATCCTAAGATTTTTTTGTCTACATTTTCATTTCTGTATATATGAGGTGCAAGATTGATAAGAAGATTTTTCCTTCAGCTTTGACACACCCTGTGGATAAAAGGAGACGCAAAAACGAATGGCAAAAGGAGTCAAAATGAAGTCATATCTTTTCTGGTTATTTTGTTTCTTCATTGTGTGTTTATCTCTATTATTTCTGCCTGGGGGAAAACTTTCAAACAAACTTACAAAAAGTACACATTCTTCGAGAAATGTCAGAGACTACATTGCAGCAGTCGATTTTCGAGTTATGGTGTGGTCACCGTGCAGTCCTGACATAAACCCCATTAAGAATTTTTGGAATTAACTAAAACGAAGAGTACTACGAGCCTTTTCCAGCGTCGATCTCGGAGCTTGGTGTTGCAGTAGAGAGAGAGTGGCGAAACATCTCACAAGAAACAACAGTATATTCAATTAAAAGTATGCCTAATCGTATGCAGAATGTTATTGGGGCGAGGGGAGGTCATACCCGCTATTAAAATAATTTAGTTTTAGGAAAAACCTGTTGTTTTCAATGTTTTGGTACTGGGCTTCCAAGGTATCAGCTCAGTTTCGAAACACTGTAATTTCCGTAATAATAGAGATAAATACATGATTAAACAAACGAATAGTTTATAGTTTATAGTTAGGAAGGGGTTACGTTCCACTGCGACCTCAAGGTCTATTGTGCCCCCCATCAGAGCCGTATTCGCAAATGCGCTACCTACAGCTCGCCCTCCAGCTCCAGAGCTCCAATGAACTCCAGTATCTGAGAGGGCTTCAAGGAGGTTAGATCCTCATTCCTCCTGTAATTCTCTTGTCCAAGACATTCTTTGCGCTGGTTTGCAATGGCGAGGCATTCTGTAACCAGGTGAACAGGAGTCTCCTCCTCTTCACCACAGAATCTACACTCGTCTGTTTCTGTTAAGCTCATTCTCATCATATGCTTCCTAAGGCGACAATGTCCTGTGAGGAAGCCAGTGAGTAGACGTAACTTGTTCTTACTGAGATCCAAATACTTTTTGGATCTTGAACTTCCATAGTTCCGAATGAACCTTTTAGAAAACAAAACAAACGAAACGACCAAAAGAGATGGTACTTCAGTCCGATTCCATTTGGCATTCGTTGCTGTTGTTCCTTTTATCCACAGGGTATGTCAAAGTTGAGGAATAAATCTTCTCCACAATCTTGCACCCTGTTTTTGTTGAAATTCAATTGCAAACAGAAGTATCTTTACACAACATTATCACCGACTCCTGACCTACAATTTAAAAAAAAAAATTACTAAATGCACGGCCGTGAAGGCAGGAGCTTTTGAGCGCTCGTACATGCATCTTGTAGGTAGATTCGCATTTTCCAGTTTTAGAAATCAATTGAAGGAATTTTCGACAGCTGTCAAAAAAATTCTGAAACTTAGGCGAAACTCCAGACTTCATGTCAGTGCTTCAGCTGATCAATTTTTTTTCGATAATTCGCTAGAATTTTCTACGGTATCTATGGTCTTGGTAATGCGATCTGGACAAAATTTTGCACGTAGTTTCAAAACATTATTCCTCAGCTAGGTGCAAAATTTCATTCCAATCCGATCATTAGTTTCGAAACTATCAGGAACAAAATATTTTGAACGGCCATATTTACGGAACCCCTAGTCTAATTTTGCTCATTGATGAGCGTGACTGCGATATTCGCGATCCAAACCCACCCTGAAAATCTCAAGTTCCTAGGCCTTTCCGTTCAGAAGTTACAATTTTCTAGGGTTTCTATGGTTCTGGTCATGTGATCTGGAGAAATGTAGCTTGAATATATCATTTTCCATTTAAATACAAAATTTCGTGACGATCGAATCTGTAGTTTTGAAATTATCAAAAAAACTAAATTTCAAACGACCATATTTACGGAACCACTAAAATAATTTTGCTCATAGATGAACGTCATCACGACATTCCAGAACCTCACCTATCCTGAAAATTTCAAGTCCCTAGGCGTTTCCGTTCAAAAGTTACAATTTTCTATTGTTTCTATGGTTCTGGTCATGCGATCTGGACAAAATTCCACATGTAGCTTGAACACCTCATTCTTCATTTGAGCGCAAAGTTTCAACTCGATCGAATCTGTAGTTTCGAAGTAATCCGGAAAACAAAATTTTGAACGGCCATATTTACGGAACCCCTAGTGGAATTCTGCCCATTAACGAACTCAACCGAGGCATTTGGGATCTGAACCCACACTGAAAATTTCAAGTCTCTAGGTTGATCCGTTCGAGAGTTATCGTGCTTACAGCCGGCCGGACGGACGGACGGACAGACTCGAATTTTCCGACGGATTCGTCATCAGTGAGTCGAACATAGTCGATTGAGACCATTTTCGGCTCAAAACTCTAAAAATACAGACATCGTGACGAAATGATATAGCCCTCGTGTAAGTAGTACGAGCGCTCAAAAACTATCAAAATCTGACTAGCGAATTCCGAGAAATACTCATTTGAAATGGTGTCAAATTTTAGGTGGGCCGATTTCATTGCACCCAAGTGTAGAACGGTTCAAATACAGGATTTCGAACAACGTGAAATGTTCTTGTAAATTTTCCTAATGTCATTAGGTTGCAGTATGAAAAATACATCAGTTGGTTTGTGCATCATGATAAGGGGCTTGTGGTAAATAAAGCCACAGCCGTCTATGAAGAAGACGCAAGAAAAATTTCGAGATGGTGGACGGATATTTTCTTCAATTCGATTTTTGACAGTTGTATTTCATCAATAATAAACTGTGGGAGTTTCAAGATATCTTCTCAAAATGAGTTTTCTTGAATAATATTTGGCTGATTATCTAGCCAGACTGATCGTGTAACACACGTCTAAGAGGTGAATGAATGAAATTTGTTGATTTCGCTTTTTAGCGACCTGTTCTTGCAATATCAAAAACGCGCTCCCTGATGGAGAAACGGATGTGTGTTTCGTCCCACAGTTGCTGGTGGACTCATCAGTAGGGCTGATCCAGCAACTGGTGCTGTAGACATATTTACAAGGAAAGGGGTACTCAGCGTAGAGTACACTCTATGCACGGAACCGCGGGAGACAACGCGGTGTGGCGCAGCCGACAACGCCATCTTCCATATGTGCCTAGAGCCGCCACAGCTCCCACAGCATCAATTTGCCTTGCCTGAAATGATCCATAAATTCCGATGGATGAAGAAAAAGGAATTATATTTAATACAGAGTTATTGGTGTTGATCTATCATATAATCAGTGGCGGCTCGTGGGCCGTGGCCACTGTCGGCATTTATGACTAAAGATGTAAGTTGACCTCATGCAATCTGGAAAAAATGTATTTCGAATATATCATCCTCAATTCAAATACAAAATTTCGTCTCGGTCAAATCCATAGTTTTGAAATTATCAAGAAAAACGAATTTCAAACGGCCATATTTACGGAACCACTAAAATAATTTTGCTCATTGATAAACGTAACCGCGAAATTCGCAATCCGAACCTATCCCGAAAATTTCAAGTCCCTTAGCCTTTCCGTTCGAAAGTTATGATTTTCTATGGTTTCTATGGTCCTGATCATGCGATCTGGAAAAAATGTTGTTTGAATATATACAAATTTTCATCACGATCAAATCCATAGTTTTGAAATTATCAAGAAAACCGAATTTCAGACGTCCTTATTTACGGAACCCCTAGTCTAATTCTGCTGACCGATGAACGTGATCGTGACATTCGAGATCCATACCTATCCTGAAAATTCCCTGGGCCTCTCCATTACAAAGTTATAATTTTCTATGGTTTCTATGGTTCTGGTCATGCGAGCTGGACAAAATTCTGCATGTATCTTGAACACGTCATTCTTCATCTGAGTGCAAAATTTCACCTCTATCGAATTGGTTGTCTCCAAGTAATCAGAAAAACAAAGCGGAACCCCTGGGAGAATTTTGCTCAATAACTAACTTAACCGCGGCATTTGAGATTCGAACCTACCCTGAAAATTTCAAGTTTCTAGGACATTTCCTTCGAGAGTTATCGTGTATACGGCCGGACGGACAGACTCAAATTTTTTGACGGGTTCGTCATCAGTGAGTCGAACATAGTCGTTCGAGACCATTTTCGGCTAAAAATTCGAAAAATACAGACATCGTGACGAAATGATATAGCCCTCGTGTAAGTAGAACGAACGCTCAAAAATTATGGAATGCTTGGGCTTGAGATGTTGAAGTAAGCAGGAACTTAGGTACATGGCTTTCATTTTAGATTTCGTGGTAATATTTTTCAACTCAATTCTGAACAAGATGATTTCTACATTTTTTATGAAAAGGAAAAAATTTCAATATTTTTCAATTGAAGATATGACAATTTTGAAATAAGTCCTATTTATCTGAAATTTGATTTTAAAGTTTTTCAACAAAGCTCCTGAGGAATTTGGGCGAGTATCATTGATACTTCAATTGTATATTTGTCAATAAATATTTTGAATGTTTTTTAAGGAATTTGCAGTTTATTTATGTAATATTAAGAAGAACTGAAGAATCGCCTAATTTAATCAAGTTAAAAGGATCTTCCATGACATTATATTATGCATTGTACTCTTGACCAGTGACATCTTCAAACAGCCTCTAGAATTCAACTGAATAAGTTGAAATCTCTAAGACTCAGGACTCTCTCTTTTCCGTAAATACACATTCGTTTTACTTCTCTTCCTTTTTTGGCTGAGTAAGTAAAACATGATGAATCTTTCTTCATCCTCAGATTCAGATTCTAAATCGAGAAGAAGTTGCTCGCTTGATGTCATCTTACATAGGAAAAGATGAACATTTGGGTATGGTCATGTGCGTGGACTGTCATGACCATGCTGTCCGTGTCGCTCAAGTACAACCTACTACACGACGATTTCTCTTTAGAATATTCACAAGAAAACAGGATTTCTTCACGTGTGAGCAGTCAACAGAAATGAGTGGAACATAACCCTGTGTGTTTGAATTGTGTTAACATTGTTTTTCATGAAGGTTTATGCTTCAATGAATAATCAATCAATAAAATCATTCGGAGTCAAGTATATACCAAACAAACCGATTAGTTTCTTTTCCATTGTATACGCATAGAAATACTACAGAAGGAATACATTGTATTACATTGTTCTCTTCGCGAATGAAAATGATGAAATTGTATTGTATGTGGCCATATTCAAGCCTCAATTTCCCTAGAGAAATTCACAATGTACGATGCCGTTGATAAGAAACCCTGTTTTATAGGAGCATTCACGCTACCACATTTACGAGTAATAAGCATTCATTTCGGGTTAACAGTGTAATTTGCCGGAGATTTCTCATGTGTTATTTATATCGATTCATCTTCGAAATTGATATTGCGGCTATTTCTCACATCTCAATCTTTCGATGCAACTTTTCGAAACCTTCGAATGGATGTGAACGTGATTAGACCAGGAAAATATCTGAAAGGAATTCGTAGGAATGGAAATCTAGGGAGAGCTCAAGTGAAAATAACGTAGGATTCTGTTTCCGCATAGCAAACTTCCTCAATAATTAGGGTTTTTCGATTGGTCATAATATCAATATAAATGTCTTGCAATCATGAATTAAGTGATATTTTGAGACTGACTGGTGATGACTTATGTTCAACTATTGAAAGAGGAGTAGAAAAGTGATGTTCAGGCCGGACTAATAGACATATTCGAATATATTGAAGTTCATTTTTACCTTTCGAAAGTTCAGCTTCAAATAAAATGTGTTTCAAAACCAGCATACTGCCTCATCCTCAGACGAAAAACGATGGTACAAATCATTTCGTAACAATTGCTTTACAGGGTATCAACTCCCTACTCGGAGACGAGAGCGGGACTAACGATCCCCTTATTCCTATACAGGGTGTCTACTTTTAAAAGGACCAAACTTCATGGGGCGGTAATACATAAGATTTGCAACCAAAAATGTCATAAAACACATGGTCGAAATGTTGACGGTTTTTCTTCAATTTAACATTTCTTGATTTCACGAAATATTTCAAGTTTTTCCATAAAATCAATTATACTTCAGTTATTCTAGAGCTTCATGAGATTTGAGCACATATTTGGAAACAGCATTAAATTTTCTACAAGATAAGAATTTCTGTCTGTAAAAAATTCTTATTGCGGGCGTGGTAAGGAGATGAATGTCACGATTCTAAAGTGAACAAAACCAGTCATATTTTTCCAATGGTTTCATCGATGAAAAATCTTTAATTATGGACATGTTTTCTTTTCAGCGAAAACTACCCCATTCAGTGTGCTTTCGAATGGCATATCAACTTTTGTACTTGCTGCTTGTCTTCTGCCCTAATTTCATGGCTAACGAGATAACAACAAATAAGTCGAAATATTCCAAACCTAAATTTGCTCTATTTTGAAGCTCTTCATGATTGAATATTGTAGTTGCATATTTTCATGGAAATCATGAATTTATCTGTCGAATCAAAATAATTTGAAGCAGTAAACTAAATTTCAATGAAACAAATTTTATGAAGAAATGTGAAGAAAGATGACTACTAGTACTTATGACAGATGTTCTAATGTCCACCTCCTGAAAATTTCAAGTTCCTAGGTCATTCCGTTCGAGAGTTATCGTGTATACGGCCGGCCGGACGGACAGATTCGAATTTTCCGACGGATTCGTCATCAGTATGTCGAACATAGTCGACCATTTTCGAAAAATACAGACATCGTGACGAAATGATATAGCCCTCGTGTAAGTACCTAGTACGAGCGCTCAAAAAGTTTTCTTTGGACGTACTTTGACGTTTCTTCAACAGATTTAGCGGCATAAACAAAAACATTCCCAAGCATGAATACATTTATTTACGATCTTAAAATCTGTGGAATGCTATACCTATAAACTCAATTTTTTTTTTTTGGAAGTCAAATTACTTCAATACTGCAGTTATGGAATGACTACATATTTAATTGCCTAGAGTTGAGATGGAAACTAGGTGGAGAAAGCTACGTAACATTTTTTCTTTTCGAGTTTTGAATTCTACACTTCCTATGAATTTTTTTCCCTGAATTATTCCCAAGTTTCATCATTGAAAATTATAAATGATGAAAAAATGGACAGAAGCCCCGAGGAAACAGAAATAAACTTTGACTTAAAAAACCTTAAGACCTAGCCTGGTATAAAATTGGGAAATTTCCACCTTTTTGAGCGCTCGTACTACTTACACGAGGGCTATATCATTTCACGATGTCTGTATTTTTCGAATCTTGTGCCGAAAATGGTCTCAATCGACAGATTTTGACTCACTGATGACGAATCCGTCGAGAAATTCGAGTCTGTCCGGTCGTCCGTCCGACACACGATAACTCTCGAACGGAACGACCAAAAAGTTTGAAATTTTCAGGTAAGGTTTGAATTTTGAATGCCTCAGTTGAGTTCGTTATTGGGCAAAATTCGCCCAGGGGTTCCGTAAATATGGGCGCTCGAAATTTTGTTCTCCTGATTACTTCGGAACTACTGATTCGATCGAAGTGAAATTTTGCACTCAGATGCAGAACGTGTTCAAGGTACATGTAAAATTTTGTCTAGCTCGCATGACCAGAACCATAGAAACCATAGAAACTTATAAATTTTTAATGGAGAGGCCTAAGGACTTGAAATTTTCAGGAAAGGTGTGGATCTCCAATGTTGCGGTCACGTTCATCAATGATCTAGACGAGGGGTTCCGTAAATATGATCGTTTGAAATTCAGTTCTGTTGATAATTTCAAAACTATGGAATTGATCGTGACGAAACTTTGTATTTAAATGGAGAATGAAATATTCAAGCTACATTTTACCCATATCGCATGAACAATAAAAACCATAGAAAATTATAACTTTCGAAAGCAAAGGCCTAAGGACTTGAACTATTTAGGGAAGGTTTGGTTCGAGAATTTCACGATCACGTTCATCAATGAGCAAAATTAGACTAGGGGTTCCTAAAATATAGCCGTTCGAATTATTTTTTCCTGATAATTTCGAAACTACACATTGGATTGAAGTGAAATTTCGCACATAGAAATTTTGTATTTTATTGGAGAATGATATATTCAATCTACATTTTGACCAGATCGCATGACCAGAACCATAGAAAATCATAACTTCCGAACGGAAAGGCCTAGCGACTTGACATTTTTAGGATAGGTTAAGATCCTGAATGTCGCGGTCACATGCATCAATGAGCAAAATTAGACTAGGAGTTCCGTAAATATGGCCATTAAAAATATTCTTGATTGGATTGAAATGAAATTTTGCACTTAGATGAAAAATAATGTATTCAAACTACGTGGGACTTCACGGCAGTGCTTTTCGTCATTTTTTTGATAATAATGTAGTTCTTATTGTCCTAATACTACATTTTATTGTTGTGTATACCCCTACAGAAAAAACCTTCAGGCTACATATCTTGCTCACCCCTGATCAATTTTTCATGAAATTCATTTGAATCACTTGTTGAACATCAGTTCTGGATCTCAGACTTCATCGGCGTGAAGTCTTATGAATGCGACTGTGATTAATTCAGATAGGAATCAGCTTTTGCCTCCAAAGAGAAAATTAACGTTCTTTGATGTTCAGTGCACCATTAATTTCTCATATTTCCTGAACAATGGAAGCAGATAATGATTCCGCTTCTGTATTTGGGAGGTAAAGATACGTAGGTTATTGCATTTGAAATTTCGCTATCTGGCTGAAAGAGAGGAGAAAATGAAATTAGGATATTGTGAGCTGATTTTGGAAAGTTCTTCGTAATGTTTCCGATCCTCGTTTTTGAATCTACTGAAATAGTTATGTTCCCATGAATTATTCTCCTAATATCCCTCTAAATTTTTTCAGGTATTAACTGGAAATAGCAACACCTACTTGGTAGTACGCCAAAGGCTGGAGTTGCCATTCGTTGCAACCAAAGTTCGTTTCATCCCTTACAGCGAACATCCTAGGACTGTTTGCATGAGGGTGGAATTATATGGATGTACCTGGGAGCGTAAGTTCCATTCCTGTTCACTTCATTCCAGGAGTTACACCATATAAAGTTCGGAATTTAATTACATATTTTCATTGAGTGATGCTTTCTGCTGGTTAATGCTTTTACACTATGCTCTCCTTTATATCTCAACCTCGAAATGATGTAGATTTGATTTCAGTAAAAAAAATTTTGATTTGATTATCGTAAAATTTTCCATATCGAGGTAATATAATATTCATCTTCCAAACACAAGAAGAAGAGGAGCACGAAGAACCTACTGAAAATTATCTCAACTAAAGTTTTGTAGTGTTTTCATTCTATGGTTGGAAGAATGCGACGAATAGTAACCGTAAACTGAGGTGGAATATTATGATCTTCTGAGGGCCTTGGTTTTTGTTATACCGAGTGAATTTTAGAAATTCAGTGAAATTCAATAAATCTTGAACCAATCAACTGACCCTTCTCCAATTGCCTCCGTAAACCATTTTTAAAATTAAAAAATTTTCACCACCCCCATGAGCGTCAAAAAAATAATTCAACAAAAAAAGAAAAAAAAAATCGCTTGGCACCATCATATCGTGATTCATGAAACTTATTGCTTAAAAAAAATGTTTTCTTCATGTTTTCATCTAGCCAGATTGATATTTTACCCTGTATGGAAATTAAATCTTTCATATCCATTACTATTTAGACAAATAGCTAGTACCCTTTTTGGGTATTGAAAATAGACCTATACAGGCAGTCATAGGACTGCCAACAGAAGTGGAAACTTATACAAGATTCAAGAACGAGATTTAGGCCCTGCTACTCGCGCGCTACAGTGAAGATCAATATTTTGGAGCAGTTAGGCATTAGACTGCATTCATTTCCCTTCTCTTTTGTTTACTTTTTTTCTATTGTATTTATTTCTCTTGACGTTTTCTACACAAATGAATTTTGTCTAAGGGATGAATAAATTTATTACTATATTATAATTATATTATAACTTTGGGATAACTGTGTTTTTTAAACGCTCGTTCCACTTACAGGAGGCGTATATTATTTCGTCACGATGTCTGTATTTCTCGAATTTTCAGCCGAAAATGGTCTCAATCGACAGAGTTCAAAACACTGATGACGAATCCGTCGGAAAATTCAAGTCTGTCCGTCCGTAAGCACGATGACTTTCGAACGGAACAACCTAGAGACTTGAAATTTTCAGTGTGGGTACAGTTCTCTAATGCCTCGGTTAAGTTAGTTAATGGGCAGAATTCCACCAGGGTTTCCGTAAATATGGCCGGTTGAAATTTGTTTTTTTTATTTCTCCGAAAGTACAGATTCGATCGAGATGAAATTTTGCACTCAAATGGAGAATAACGTGTTCAAGCTACATGCAAAAATTCTCTAGATGGCATGACCAGAACTATAGAAACCATAGAAAATCATAACCTTCGAACGGAAAGGTCTAGGGACTTATTTTCAGGATAGGTTTGAATCACAAATGTAGCTAGCGGTCAAGTTTATCAATGAGCAAAATAACACTAGGGGTTCCGTAAATATGGTCGTTTGAAATTTAAATTTTTTGATAATTTCAAAACAACGGATTCGATCGTGACGAAATTGTGTGGTTCAATAAATAATGATATATTTGAGCTACATTTTGTCCAGATCGCATCACCAGAACCATAGAAACCATAGAAAAACATAAATTACGAACGGAAAGGCCTAGGGATTTGAAATTTTCAGGGTAGGTTTGGATCGCGAATGTAGCGGTCTCATTTATCAATGAGCAAAATTAGACTAGGGGTTCCGTAGATATGGCCGTTCAAAATATTTTTTCCCGGTACTGATTGGATTGGAATGAAATTCTGCACAAAGATGAAGAATAATGTACTCAAACTACTCGCGAAATTTTGTCCAGATCGCATTACCGAAACCATAGATTACGTAGAATATTCTAGCGAATAATCGAAAAAAAATTGGTACCCTAAAGCACTGACGTGAAGTCTGTTGATTGCCTCGGTTTAAAAATTTTTTGACAGCTCTCAAAAATGTTTCCAATTGGTTTCTAAAACTCGGAAATGCGAATCTACCTAAAAGCTGGATGAACGAGTACTCAAAAGCTCCTGGCAGTGCATTTTATAATTTTTTTATTATCAATATTACTATGAATATTTGGAATTCCGAAATTTTTATATTGAAATGTTTAACATTACCCCGATTTTCATATCTATGGACACGCTGAGTAATAATTATCTACATGCACATGTCAGCTTTGGCAACTGAGAGAACATAAGATCCATACCTGTTCGACATGAATCCAAAGAAAAAATTAGTGTATTATTTTATAACCTCTTAATTTCGATTTGGATCTTTTTTTGTGATGTATATTTGATTCTGTAGCATTCATAACTACTGTTATAGAAATCAAAAATGGTCATATATCATAACGTTCCAAAAAATCAAAATGAAAAATAAATTCAAATATCACCGAGAAGTTGAGAACCTTCAAACATAAGTATTTAGTAAATTCAGTAAATTCGATCAATCTATGAATTATTGTAATATGATATTATCAAAGGGGGTTCAAATGATTCATTGTAAATAGTTGAGCTTTGTTGGTTATATTTAGATTATAGAAAAAAAATTACGAAAAGCACCGCCGTGAAGGCAGGAGCTTTTGAGCGCTTGTACATGCACCTTGTAGGTAGATTCGCATTTTCCAGTTTCAGAAATCAATTGGAGGAATTTTCGACAGCTCTCAAAAAAATTCTGAAACTTAGGCGAAACTCCAGACTTCATGTCAGTGCTTCAGCTGATCAATTTTTTTTCGATAATTCGCTAGAATTTTCTACGGTATCTATGGTATTGGTGGTGCGATCTGGACAAAATTCGTCACGTAGTTTGAATACATTATTCCTCAGCTAGGTGCATAATTTCATTCCAATCCGATCAGTAGTTTCGAAACTATCAAGAAAACTGAATTTCAAACGACCATATTTACGGAACCCCTAGAATAATGTTGCTCATAGATTAACGTGATCACGACATTCGAGATCCACACCTATCCTGAAAATTTCAAGTCCCTAGGCGTTTCCGTTCAAAAGTTACAATTTTCTATGGTTTCTATGGTTCTGGTCATGCGATCTGGATAAAATTTTACATGTCTTCAAGTCTCTAGGTTGTTCCGTTCGAGAGTTATCGTGCTTACGGACGGACGGCCGGACGGACAGACTCGAATTTTCCGACGGATTCGTCATCAGTGAGTTGAACATAGTCGATTGAGAACATTTTCGGCTCAGAATTCGGAAAATACAGACATCGTGACGAAATGATATAGCCCTCGTGTAAGTAGTACGAGCGCTCAAAAAGTATCAAGAATGTTACTATGGAAACGAGACTTGAAAAATAATATGGATGGAGAGTAGGCGAAGGAACAGTTGAGGGATAAACGTCTATCGAGAAAGATCGAGAATTTTGAAAATGTTGGTAGAAAGATTGGATTTATTGAGTTGAAAAGTGAGTGCACTCGCCAATCGAACATTGTTTTGGAGTTTAGATATTATATTAGTTTTAGGTTCTTTTGATAGTTGGGGTTGTTTTATAGAATAAGATTGTAAGTTGTTGTGAACAAAAATTTCTTTCATTTGTGCACCTTAAGAACCCTGCTTGAAAAGAGTCACGGGAAAATTGAATTGATTTTCGTTCTGCAAAAAATTACAGAATTCGTATTTTATTTTTGGCTATTCAAACCAAGAAGCAATAATTTCGAGAAATTATGTTAAGTGAGAAATATTTAGGAACTTTCGATTTTAAAAGCCACGGAAAAATTTGGAAGCTATTTGAGCATCTGTTCCACGTTAGTTAAATATAATTATGAAATACTCATTGCATGATGTATTGCAGTGATCAAATATCAGAAAACTGAATCATCTAATTTTTCATCGCAAAATTATCGACACCAATATTGGAAATATACTTTTGTAATTGCCGAGTTACATCAGCATGTCGGTGACACGAAATCAAAATTATTCCTGTGCCAAAAAACTTCCAACGCGACTGTAGAAGTTTTCACTAAAGAAAAACATATTGAAGATACTCTTTCGAAACTGAAAAACTTGAAATGAACTTGAAACGAAAACAAATGATTGCGTTTTCATCCCAAATTCAAGTTGATTCTCGAATTTGTGCCTCGTATCAATCTCCATAGCTGAAGGACTAGAATATTTACAAAAATAATTTTGCTGCAGGAATTCCCATAATGAATCTCATTATGTCGGAATGCGAAAGGGAGAAAACGCAGGGAACTTTATCACCTCATTCGTTAAAACCAGAGCGACAAGTAGAATTTCATCGTGCTGAATCATGAGTTTGGAAAAAGAGGGAATACCTGTACTTGAATGTTATTCATACTTTTACTAATTTGTCCTGTATTGAACATTTCTGGAACGATATGCAATAACAATTCAATATACGAATTTAAAGAAATTTCACTGTTTCACGATAAATATCACAAATGACCTAATATTCTCGTGCACTTGTAATGAACAAGTATTTCGTCCAAATTCCGTCCGGACAGCCGGCCCTCCGTCAACACTTCAACTTTGCGAAGAAGAGGGTGAAGAATTTTATTCTGAATAATTCGAAAAATGCTGATCTGATCGAACTAAAACTTCGTTGTTGGTTGTGAAATAACGACACAGTTTCATATCGAATTCCGTAAGAATAGTGTCGCTGCAAGAATAAGGAAAAATATTTTTGAGAACTTCGGTATCTCTGAGACACAGTCTTCAGTAATATCTATAGAACCCAACTGTTATTAATAAAGATCAGGTAATGTTTCCATCATGGTTGGTTCTCTGATATTTAGCAGCAGTGAGAATTCAGAAGGCCTTCGTAAAACTAGTTCTCGCTTATTCATATGAGACTCGACCTGAAAGTTCAAGGACCGAAGAGGTAATGAGAAGGGCAGAAATGAAAACCGTGAAAACTATTAAAGGCGTAAAATGCTATAAAGAAAAAGTTGCGAGTGGTGGACGTAGTCGAGAGGATCACGTCTAGAGGACACCAATGTGAGATCAATGCGGACAGAATGGACCAGGTGAAGATCGTAAAGTAGACAAAAACACCAGATAACACAAAGGTTCAGATCACCAGGACGACCGCTCTGGCTAAGAATTCGAACAAGCGCGCAGAATTTTTCTCGTTATTAGATGAAAAAACTAGAATTGAATTTCTTCTTGAACACTTCACTCAGTTTCATTTTTTTTCGGAGAGCACTTTGTTCTGGTAGAAATATAAGTATACATTTCTTCTTATATCTGCATACCAATCGACCCAACACAGGCGTCCGTTTCACCAAAGGTTAAATAACAGAAATCAATTTTTCCATCCCTTCAATTATGAGTCCCTCCCTTCGTATGTGTTCGTCTAAAGGTGGGTACAGACATGCTCCAAATACCGCCGTGAACCGCGTCGCGTACACCGACGCGACCAACAAAAGTTCGCGACGATGTTGCAGGGTGCGTTGAGAAAATAACACACAGCGTTGAATTCGTGTTTCCTTCGATGCGATAGCCCTTTGTCGACAACGGACAGAACGCCATCATGTTACACCGTGATCGCGTAGAGGTGCGATACGCGAGAAGAATTTAGAATTTTAGAATTTCAATATATTTTTTTTTCAACTCCAACATTCGCACCTTAATTTTTTTCCAATTCTGTTTCATCTGCCTAGTTCAAATGTATATTCTTCCATTTCTTTATTTTGAGTTAAAATTTTATATTCGATCATGAAGATACAGTTCAATTATAACACGACATGGAAAGATAATGATAGTCTAAACCCAAACAGTAACGTTCCTTTCACCATAGAATATTCATCTGAATATCGTTCAATGTATTCACCAAACCGTTCCACTGGAACCGTACAGAATATGGATCTGCGCAAAAACTCTGTACAAACGATCCCTTATACCGGCAGGGTCAAAATTGACCTATAGGAATACACCTTATATCTACTAAAATTACATAGAGCGCAGTCGTATTGTCCTTTTAGTATTGTGTGCATAAACGGAACTAAGGTATATTGCCAATAGCTCGATCTACCCAAAAAAGTTAGACGCATAGGTGTTATAATCCAATGTAACACCATGTAGTACCATTATCATTGGCAACCTAATACACCAAATATTCATTAACCAAAGGGGAAAAACAAATGAACCCCAATCAATGACAAACATTTACTCTTCCCACTATGCAGAATTTCGAATTTCGGTTTATTCATTTTGTACGAAAATCTAACCGCTTAAAAAACCACCTACACATTATGAAAATAGAGCCACGAGAATATTTTCGATTGCCCGATACAACGGAATCGATATAGCAGTGAAAACAATTGCGCTGGAAATAATTGAATCGGGCATGATTATTCAAGTTTTTACCATCGGTCGTGATATAAATACCGCATAGTAAAACTAATAATTATTTCATTCCATTATGTTGATTAAATAGCTCATAGGTGTTATTCATGGATATTAATTCATGTTGCCAATGTATATTGGTGCCCTTTATATTTACATTTAATCGAAAAGTCTGTACCTATATCCCATATCGAATCCATTTCCATCCATTAACTGTCATGTGAAAAGGAAATGGACCATTGGATACCGATGTTGTTATTTAAGCCATCAATGAATGTCAAAACATTTATTTGTGATGATAAATCGATCGATATTTTTCTGATATTTATTTGGACTCGCGGCTCCATTAGACCAAAAAAAGTATTCCGCTAGATGGCGAACATTCTATGAAGAAACATAAAATCTCGGAAAAGAGATCGATGAGCTATAAGTTTGGGAACACCATTTGACAACTTGGGTAATACCGCAGCATTTTGATATGCGACTTTTTTCGTATTTGTCAGATTCCACGAATTTATATTCGAATATCTCCCGAACCATTCACCGATATGATCATTCTTGAGGTACATTCGTAATCAATTCGCTAGCCGAGTGTCACTGGGGCAGATGGGGTGCTTTAAGCATTCGTAATGAAATGGCCGGCTAGTACGGAAGGCAAAATTTCAACAATATAAAACCTGTTTCCTTAGTATAATCCATATATTTTTCAGTTTCATCAAAACTGACAGACAATTGCAAAATCTCTTTGACTTCATCACTTCTATGCATCCGTCAATGAAGTTTACAATGGAGAAAGTTACTAATATTTTGATCAATTCTTCGATATATTATACAGGGTGTTTTCAAATTCGACGTGAGCCTTGGAGTACGTGTTAGTATGACTCATTCTGTCGTTTGAGCCATATTCATTGATATCCCAAAATCAACAATCAACGAGTTATTTGAGTTCTTGTGTTTTTTAAAAAATTACTGACCTTCGTCAATTTTTTCTACGTTGACCAAGTTTGATTATAAATTCGGATTCTTTTTGTCAGAGGAGGATATGATATGTATGGGAAAAGCGAAAATATGCTGTAATAGATGTTGAAAAAGAATTCGTATGAATTCAAATTTGGTATATGAAGAAAAAAATAGTCAAATTCTAATATCAATTCGCCTGCAACTTTCGAATTCCACAATTTATGTATGACAAAACTATTTTAAGAACTTTAAAAACTATCTCCAGTTTTCGTTAGAATGCAGGAACTAGTATCGTTTCAGCAGATTTTTTTATAAACAACCTCTTGAATGTCCGGCATAGAAAATAGTGATTTTCGAGGTCGAGGTTCCCTTAATTGAGAAATCATTTTCCAACTGGATGGGTTTCCTAATCAGTAGATAGGTAGGGGAGGACCCTCGGGAGGACCTATTCCGTCGTGGTCAGTAAGAAGTTCGGATCCAACACCTTTAGATTTTAATGTTTGGGGCAGTTTAAAAGAAATAGTATATGAAAGGGACAACTTGTGAAGAGAATAGACGGAGCAGTGAGAAGATTGAGAGTGAATTTTAGGACTGAAAAAAATAGAAAGAGGGCCCGTGCTTGTATGAGGAATGGTGGAGGACATTCCGAACATAATTTATGAATAAATATCTCAATGAAATTTCGAGTTAAATTGCAATAAAAAAAATATTCAATTTGTTACTCTTCTTTCTTCTTGCTGTAACCAAACTAGTGCCTGCATTCTAACGGAAACTCTTTCTGGAAATAAAGGAAGAATTGTGGGGTTCTAAAGTTGCAGGCGAATTTAGTTGAGGCCGAATATGCAGTTACGCAGACGACACAGCACTTCTCAATAAGTCGAAACATACTCTGGATAGCAAGGTATCGAAGTCCCTAGAAGAGGCCAAAAAATGGTTTCATGCAAACGGTCTACAAATAAATGCCGAAAAAACTCAGAAACTCACTTTTACCACTAGAAAGCACACTGATGCATCTCCAACCGAGTCTCTAACATACCTAGGAATAACATTTCATTCGTCGCTTGTCTGGAGTAAATACATCGATGAACTGTGCGGAAGGCTATCGACCGCTATATTTCTGATTAGAAGGATGAAACAGATATCGAGTGTGGAAACTGCTAAACTCACCTCTTATTCTGCCTTTCACAGTCCAATGTTATATGGAATCATTTTGTGGGGACAAGGTTCCTGCATCGAGAAGGTCCTGCTGAAACAAAAATGGGCCATCAGGACAATCTATGGGATGGAACGAACTGAAAGCTGCCGAGGAGTTTTCAAGAGGGAGAAGATTCTTACAGTTGTATCATGTTTCATACTTACCTGTGTAAAATATGTTCATCAGAATCGAGACAAATTTCCAACTAATTCTCACTTCCACGATTATAACACTCGCGAGAAACATAACTTTGCTCTTTCACATGCTAGACTCAAGAAAACTCAGCAAGGTCCAAACTATATATGTTTGAAATTATATAATAAATTGCCTGATACCATCAAAATACTCAATGAACAAAACTTCAACAAAAAAGTTGAAGAACTGTTGCTGCAGAACACAATCTACAGTTTAGATGAATTTTAAAATGTTTGTTTATTTGTCTGAAATATTTAATTGAAATGAGTCATTCAATCAAAAATTTCAGACAAATAAACAAACATTTTGAAATTCATCCAAACTGTAGATGATTTGAACCATGATTGATCTACAGCCTTAAAAACTTGGTAGCATAGTAGTAAAATAATGAAATTGAAATGGACTTATTTCAACATATTATATTGTTTGTTTTCAGTGATGCATCATTTCGGTGTTAATTGATCGATGTATTCCTACAAATTACCATTCCTATCAGAAGCTCACTTCCTCTCAGTGTCAGAGAGCTCCCATTAAAACATTTAAAAAAAGAACATACCCAATTCAGAAGTAATTCGAATTGCAAATGACGTTTCTTATGATTTGAATGCTGAATGTTATCAGTAGGAGAGAACGCGAAATGGTGGTCGCTTTGTGTACGTGAACTCTTTCACCCACTAATGGAAATAGAGTTCAAAGGAACTCCTGACAGCTGACTGCAGCTTCCATTCACTCATGTTCTTGTCGAAATGCGGTTGACCAAGATCATAAATTACACTGAAATTTTCTGCAGCAGTCATGCAACTCGAATGAACCGGCATTTGAGAACGCCTTTCAAGTCGAATCAAAAGCAGATGTCTTTGAGATTGACTTCGCGTCAGCACGTTACAGTCCCTTTGAGTTAGGTGAGCAATCCAAACCATAATTTGTGCTCTGATTTGGAGGCATGGATTTCCATCAGGTCAAATGAAGGCCTTGGTATATGAGAGTCTTCTATTTTTTTCTAGGTACATTTCGAAATGTGTAAATCTTGTGAAGATTTCCCAGAACTCAAAACATCTGAAAATCTAGAAAAATTGGACACACATATTATACATTATTTCATAAAAGTTGTTGCATCAGTATTCCATATTCAACCGAATCGCATACAAAAACAGCGAATTTCACATAAGGGTTATCATTCCCCCATCACCTCTTATTAATTTTACGGGAAAAATTTAGAAAAAAAAAAATATTGTAATGATAACCGATTAATTTCTAAATAACTGAAATTTTGAAATATGGGCGCCAATATTCAATTTTACATACCAAATTATCATTCAAAAATATTTGATTTTCATTAACCCGGATATTTTAAATTCGAGAGACTCTTCAGGGAGGATTCTAGCCAAGAATTCATAATGACCAATTTTTTTGGGGAATTGGAATGATATAATCTATAACGAAAATAAACTATTTTATTCAATGACATAAGGAAGAAGAAGATATGAAAGATGATAGAATGTTATTCTATGTATCAACCTTCTACTTCTAAAACTCCATCTGATTATTCTAATTTCTGAAATAAGTCGGTGTATGCACTTAAGACCGAAGACCAAAGTTTCTGTTCAATATTCAAATGTTACAAGATGGTTTGTGTGAGTACGCTGATCAAATCTTGATTTCTCATTCAAAACTGGACCAATTGGGAGAATCACTTGGATCTTGCACCATAAAATTTTACTACTGGGTCCTGGTTCTGTTGATTAACTTGTTTCAATTTACTATTGACTCAGGTAATTGCTTTTAACACATCACTCGAAAACGAAATTCAAATGTTTTTATTTCAGATGAAATTACACGGATTAAATGGGTTAATTTTTATGAAAGACTGACCGAACGACGTGAACTCTAACAGGTTGAAAATGCACTTCTTTCTTTGGATTTCCCTTCAGTTTATATAGTTTTCTTCCAAAACAATTGAAAATCGAAATATCAAATTCCCAATGATTAATAATAATCCAATTCACATCAATTCTTGATATGGAATGATTATGTAAAATGAATATTCTAGAAAATTCGAGTAATTTTTATCAATATGTTGATATGCATTTCATCCAAATTGGTCGATTCTAACTTGTGGAAATTTTGAATTGAACGTTGAATTTTCCTGATTTCTATGAAGAATTTGTTTACATTCAGATTATTCAACATAATATGTAATTAATTTATGAGAACAACGACTTAAATCCTGGCTATGACTTTCAAATTTATGTTTACATTCCTCATACGAAAGAATAAATCTAAATGATTATATTATTATATTATATCATACAAGGTGTTTCCAAAGATAAGGCTGTTTTTGGCTGGTGCCAGAACTCATCAAAATAAGTCAAAATTCCATAAATCCTGTATATAAAATATTCACCAGAGACAGAGCGTATGATTCTCGTAACTTCCGAATTTCGCAAAGTTTTTGAAAATGCACGCTCCCCGCTCAACCCCTGTGATTTCTTCTATTGGGGTCAGTTGAAAATATTAGTGTACAGTATAATAGAATAGTGTTGAAAAACTGAAACAACGCATTTAAAATGCTTGTGACTTTATTCGTCGGCAAACTGATGAGATAATTGCTATAATAATTTGTTATTACGCCGGGCAAGACTTAATGCACATCAAAGGAATGGTGACCAATTCGAACAATTTCTGTAAACAATTTGGATCAATTTTTTCGGGTTTTATCGAGTTCGTGAACTTCCTAATTTCCAACCTTTCCAATCAGTAATTTTTCCTCTCTATGATTTCAACTTCAAGAATTATACAGTTCAGGAGAAAACTACTAATGAAAGTTGAAAGAGAATATATGAATTTGCGATAAAATTCAGCCATTTATTGGCTCTGTGGAATGCATACAGGACCGATCTTCTTACAGAGAGATAACACGATCCAGAGTGGTCTCAAGATCTTTATGCCCACAATTTTTTGCACTTTTTTGAATTGAATATTTTACATGATCATCTTCCGGCGAAATGATCCCTTTTGATGAGTTCTAACACTTGTCAAAAAAAAGCCTCACCTTAAAAAACACAATGTATTGAAAAAATGGAAATTTGTATGCATACAAATTCTCAATTATCAATATAAACTATTTTTTGAGTGAGCGTTTTACTTACACGAGGGCTATTTCAATTCGTCACGATGTCTTCTGAATATTACCGTTCGAAATATTTTTTTTCCTGATAATTTCCAAACTACAGAATGGATAGAAAACAAATTTTGCACATAAAAAAAAAATATAATATATTCAAACTACGTGCAGAATTAAGTCCATATCGCATCATCAAGATCATAGATACCGTAGCAAATTCTAGCGAATAATCGAAAAAAAAATTGGTCACCTAAAGTACTATCGTGAAGTCTGGAGCTTTAGTTTGAAATTTTTTTTGACAACTGTTAACATTTTTTTCAATTGGTTTCTTAAACTGAAAAATGCGAATCTACCTACAAGGTGTATGAACGAGCGCTCAAAAGCTCCTGACTTCACGGCAGTGCTTTTCATAATTTTTGGTCATAATATGGAAATTTAGCACTCTATAAATCATCATCAGACTATTTAACATTCAAATACAATCTATTGACCAAATATTAAGGTATCCACTCGACGAGAAATGATTGCTGAAAAACAATGCAATGATGATATTCAAAATGTATACATATTGGTATGATATTACCCAATCGAATATTTCTAAACAGAAAACTACGAGTGCGTGAATCATGTAATGAGTTTAGTTATTCAGATAAAGGTAAAAGGGTAATGTGGCAATAATCGAACGTTCTTTGAAATTTATTATTATTATACAAGTACAAAAGTTGAGAGAACCTATTAACTCAAATAGAAAAAAAGCGTGGTATGCATGCACAATGTGTGAGAAAAACTTGAAACCAAAAAATGAAAATTATTGAGGAAAGACAAAAAAGTTAACCACAGCAAACTACACAAGAACACTCCAAGCTGTGGGGTTGAGATCACCGTCCTTCTTGCTGCGCTGACCTCCACCCGTCATATATGTTCTTGAGTGCGTTGAAAGAAGGAGCCTGCACAACGGAGTTCCGAGACTATGATTTCAAGGTCGGATAGTTGTATGGACGGCGAGGCTTGTTTTTTCCAATGTGCAGAATGGAGCACTTGCTTAGGTTAAGGGAAAGCATCCAGATGTTACACCATTTGTTTGAGCTGTCTAGGTCGTTTTGAAGCGTGGAATGATTATACATTTTAAGGTCGTCCGCGAAAAGGGAGATAGCAGATTTCAGGTGGAGTGGCAAGTCAGAAATGTACAAGAGAAACGGGAGTGGACCCAAGACAAATCCCTAGGGTACACCAGAAAGCACGTGCCATGATCTCGTAGAGAGCTCGCCTCTGACCCTAACGCGATACGAGTGGCCTTTATCCAGTTCTATAGTCTTCCTGTGATACCCAGATGTTCGAGTTTAATTAGAAGTCGGCCGTGTGGAACCCTATCGAACGCCTTCGAAAAATCGAGATAAAGCACGTCCACCGGCTGACGTCCCACGCTCTGGTCCAGTCGTTCAAACAGGAAAGGAGGTTTGTGATAGTTGAGCGCCCCGGAACAAATCCATGTTGTTGGTCTGGTATCACCTTGTGTTCGAGGGAAAACTTCAGGATCTGCTCACAAATTGTTCTTTCTAAGACCTTGGTAGCGGTCGAAAGTTATGAGGTGATAGCTTGTCCCCCTTTTTGAAGATACGAGTCACACAGGCGAAAAGCCGGAAGAAAGAGAAGAGGAAGAGAGGGGCTGCGAACGCTCTGGCACAGCGCTTTAAGAGAAGTAGTGATATTCCATCATGACCCGGATGGGCCTCACAATTTCTTCGGTTACTTCGATATGTGAGCGTGATGACTTTGGAGTTGGGATTAGGCCAGGCATTACGGGCGAAAAAACGTGAGAGAAAACCCCAGCTAGGACATCTGCTGATTCTCTAGAACCACCACTGACTTCCCCAGAAAGAATCTTACCATCTAATTACTCGGATCGTCTTCAAAAAAGCCTTGAAGAAATCTGGTTTTTGCCGAATTGGTTGGAAATTTGCATTATCCAATGATTTCGAAAAAATATTGTTGGGAATAAAACAAATTTCATTGGAACTTGCCGATGCGGAATAACCTGATCAAGCTACATGCTAAATTCTGTCTAGATCGCATGACCAGAAACATAGAAACCATACAAAATTATAAGTTTCGAACGGAAAGGCCTTGGGACTTGAAATTTTCAGGATAGGTGTGAATCTGAAATATATTCTTGAATTTCGCGGTCACGTTCATCAAAGAGCAAAATTAGACTAAGGGTTCCGTAAATATGGTTGTTCAGAATTCGATTTTGACGAAATTCTTTATTTTAATGGAGAATGATATATTCGAGCTACATTTTGACCAGATCGCATGACCAGAACCATAGAAACCATAGAAAATTATAACTTTCGAACGGAAGGGCCTAGAGATTTGAAATTTTCAGGATGGGTGTGGATCTCGAATGTCGTGATCACGTTCATCAAAGAGCAAAATTATACTAGGGTTTCCGAAAATATGGTCGTTTGAACTTAAGTTTTTTTGGTAATTTACAAACTATGGATTCGAACTTGACGAAATTCTGTATTTTAATGGAGAATAATATATTCAAGATAAATTTTGACCAGAACGCACGCCCAGAACCATAGAAACCATAGAAAATTATAACTTTCGAACGGAAAGGCATAGGGACTTGAAATTTTTAGGGTAGGTGTAGATCTTGATTGTCGCGGTCACATTCATCAATGAGCGAAAATAGTCAAGGGGTTCCGTAAATATGGCCGTTCAAAATATTTTTTCCTGATAATTCTGAAACTACTGATTAGATTGAAGAATAATGTATGCAAACTACGTGCGCAATTTTGTCCAGATCGCATCACCAAGACCATAGAAAATTCTAGCGAATAATTTAAAACAAATTTGGTCAATTAGCACCGACGCGAACTCTGGAGTTTCGCCTTAGTTTGAATTTTTTTTCGACAGCTGTCAAAAATTTCTTCAATTGGTTTCTAAAACTGAAAAATCGGAATTTACCCACAAGAGCGCTCAAAAGCTCCTGACGCTTTCCATAATTTTTTCACTTATTTTTGTAGAGGGAAACCCTCAGTGTTGTTGTTCGATTCGAAGAATATCAAGAAGAAGATGTTTCCAACCTCTAATGAATTAAAAAAACCAACTGCGTATTGAATTTGAATTCAAATCCCAAAGCTATTTGCAATGAACAGGTCACACATCAAATTCTCTGGAATTTGACAATATATGAGTGTTCCAAAATTTTTCCTCGAACGGAAGGAAATAATAGTATAATTGTCAATTATTCTCCAGCATAACGAAACTTGAACACATTTGGGAAAGTCGAAGTAGGTTTTGTGTTATATCGTCTTGATATCGTTTCTGATGTTTTATTACCTCATTTCGGCCAATTTATAAGAGGCGGAGTTTGTTAAAAATATTCCCGAAAATTTATTTGGTCATGCAAATGGAATAATCCTGTTTTGTGCCATAAATGCGTCTTATTATACCCCAGGGCATGATGAGTATGTTTATTATAATCCTTTTCAAGGTATAACGGGGCAAAATAGAGAAGACGGATTATCTATGATATAAAACTACCACGCGTAATCACAAAAGCCAGGGGTAAATTGATAGGCTGCATTTCCAGCATTATATGTAGGTATTTTTTATTCTCTCCGAAATTACTAGTGATAATAGAACAATAATATAAGTCTTGTGGGAAAAAAATTGGTTCCCAATAAAGTGGGGCAATTTTCAGATTATTGCACCAAAATAAATTCATGCGGAATATTTCTCTGCATTTTGGCGGAAAAATATGAATCAATTTAACTCATTCGCCTATTTCCAAAATATTTTGGAATATTCTAGTTTCGATCTAGTTTACTATTTTGCACGAGAGCCTGGAAAATTGAATCCAGCCAAATAACGCATTATAAAAACTGAAAAAACTAACGTGAAGTCAGGAGCTTTTGTACGCTTCTTCCGATTAATCGCCATAGCGATAATCGAAAATACAGGGAAATCCTTTTGAATTATCGAAAGAAGAAGTATTCAATTAAACTCACCTATTCACCACCTTTAAACGCAGTTTATTTCACGATATTTTCTTCCGAAATCCGAGATGTTAGATTTCGAAAACTTTCACGTGAATTTCTGGACACCTACTGGAAAATCGTATTGTGATTCTGGAAATTCTTTAAAAAACATCAATTATCCTAATTTTCAACTGTAAATAACTGAAAATTTGTTCAGTGAAAAATTGACTAAATTATGATCATCTTGATTTGACCTGAGGTTAAACTGTAGCGAGGCTATCGTACCAAAGATTATGAAACGAACTACAGATTCTGTGAACCAAACCGGCCGTTAGTGTTACAAATAATATGATTTTATTTTTATAAACTTCGAAACCAGGTCAGGAACACTCAATATTCTCCTCACCTTCAGGCAGTTGAAGTGTTTTTGACATACTTCTGACAAATCTTTTAGTGTTTTCAATGGAGAGGATATTTTCATCTTCTAATAATTTTAAATCTGGAGAAAGTACCGTTTTCGATCTGGGACAGTTTTCGGTGTTGTTTTTCAAAATATTTTCAAGGCATGCTGGTGATTCAGCCAAGGAGTCTTGAACGCATATATAATTTTCTTCCAGTGGATGGCAATACTTCGTTGACCATTTCAATATTTCTTTTGTGAGAGTAATTGGGGATCGGTATAAGGAAGGATTAAATTGTTATGGGGTAGATAGTAAAACTTGTATAAATCATAATTCTCTTCGTAAACCGTGGGGATTGATATTAAAAATAATAAAGCTTTGTTTTTGAAAATAACTTTCGTATGACATAACTGAAAATAATCTTTCAGATGATGTAAAGGTATTATAGTTACATTTTTCATCAATTCAAGAAATTTCGGATAGGGTTATATTGATTTCTGTAATAAATGTAATCTTGCAAAACTCACTGCTGTTTGAATTTCATCATCATCATCATCATCATCATCGTATAGAAGGCGTGGCCGCCTGTTCAGTTCCGATTTCTCTGCAGCATTTCCTGTGAAGTTGATTGCCCACTGTCACGCCATCTCTTTGGTGGTCTTCCGTTCGAATTTCGTCTAGAATATTCTTGATATCCTTAAGTTCAAATGTCAAGAGATACATATGCTGTAATTCTTGTATTTCTAGGAAAATTTGAAGCAATTAATTTTTCTGACATTTTCTGAAGCTTTTCAATATACTGATTTTCAAGATCATTTACGACTGTTGCGATCTGTTTTGATTTCTCATCAGAACTCTATCATTTTTGAGCGCTCGTACTACTTACACGAGGGCTATATCATTTCGTCACGATGTCTGTATTTTTCGAATTATGAGCCGAAAATGGTCTCAATCGACTATGTTCGACTCACTGATGCCGAATCCGTCGGAAAATTCGAGTCTGTCCGTCCGTCCGTACGTCCGTCCGGCCGTAAGCACGATAACTCTCGAACGGATCAACCTAGAGACTTGAAATTTTCAGTGTAGGTTCAGATCCCAAATGCCTCGGTTGAGTTCGTTAATGGGCCGAATTCCACCAGGGGTTCCGTAAATATGGCCGTTCAAAGTTTTGTTCCCCTGATTACTTGAAAACTACAGATTTGATTGAGATAAAATTTTGCACTCGAATGGAGAATGAGGTGTTCAAGCTACATGTGAAATTTTGTCCAGATCGCATGACCAGAACCATAGAAACCATAGAAAATTGTAACTTTTGAACGGAAACGCCTAGGGACTTGAAATTTTCAGGATAGGTGTGGATCTCGAATGTCGTGATCACGTTCATCTATGAGCGAAATTACACTAGGGGTTCCGTAAATATGGTCGTTTGAAATTTAGTTTTCTTCATAATTTCAAAACTACAGATTCGATCGTGACGAAATATTGTATACTAATGGAGAATGATATATTCAAGCTACATTTCTCCAGATCACATGACCAGAACCATAGAAACCATAGAAAATCACAACTTTCGAACGAAAAGGCCTAGGGACTTGAAATTGTCAGGATAGGTGTGGATCTGAAATGTCGCGTTCACGTTTATCAATGAGCAGAATTATACTAGGGTTTCCGTAAATACGGTCGTTTGAAATTTTGGTTTCTCGATAATTTCGAAACTACGGATTCGATCGAGATGAAATTCTGTATTTTAATCGAGAATGATATATTGAAACAATATTTTGTCCAGATCTCATGACCAGAACCATAGAAACCATAGAAAATTGTAACTTTTGAACGGAAAGGCCTAGGAACTTGAAATTCTCAGGGTGGGTTTGGATCGCGAATATCGCGGTCACGTTCATCAATCAGCAAAATTAGACTAGGGGTTCCGTAAATATGGCCGTTCAAAATATTTTTTTGCTGATAGTTCCGAAAATTCTGAGCGGATTGGGATGAAATTTTGCACCTAGATGAGTAATAATGTATTCAAACTACGTGCGAAATTTTGTCCAGATTGCACTACCAAGACCATAGATACCGTAGAAAATTCTAGCGAATTATCGAAAAAAAATTGATCAGCTGATGCAGTGACATGAAGTCAGGAGTTTCGCCTAAGTTTCAGAATTTTTTTGACAGCTGTCGAAAATTCCTTCAATTGATTCCTGAAATTGGAAAATGCGAATCTACCTACAAGGTGCATGTACGAGCGCTCAAAAGCTCCTGCCTTCACGACAGTGCTTTTCGTAATTTTTCTCAATGCTATAAAAATAGTTTTCATGAAGTTCTTCGTCATCGGAATCTAACGTTCCGAATAAAATCTTTGAAATTTTTCCACCTAAATTAATAAGTTCTCTTCTACCTTTTTTTTATTCAATAATTCTTCCATGGTATTAACATTTATGTATTTTGTTTTTGATGTTTTGTTTGAGCAAAATTAGATTTCGATTTTTTCTAGTTTCTTTATTTCCTTTTTATGATGCAAAACTAATTGTTCGATTTCATTTAAATCTATATGATAAATCAATTGAAGATTTTTATGTGCGACGTAAGCTTTTCCTAAGGCGATTGGTTATATATTACTGCCTATTAGAATAACTTCTGAAGGGGTTATGAGGCTAATGATTTCGAGTAGTATCGCGAAGATGACGTATAATTCCATTGTTAACCTGTAACAAAATTTGGAACTAGTTTTTTCTTTGCTTGAGAATTTGTTTATGATGAATGTGTTTATTCTTATTATCTTGAATACCTGAATTATCGACTTCACGGGCATTTATCTTTTTGAAAGCTGGGTCCAATTTTCTTGTTATTTAATTTTCAATATAAGTAGGGTTTTCAATTGAAGGATGACTTTCTTTCGCCGATCGTTTTTCATTTGTTTTTTCCAAACGTACAATATTTTTCTGTTTATTCTCTTCTAATTGATTTGAAATGTCATTAAGATTTTCTAAGTAATTTTCTACATAATCTTGTACATGTTCATTATGTGTCCGAATAATTTAAATCTGCTTTGATATTTTGCATAGGTCATAAGTCATTTCTTGACTTGAATGATTCGAATTATTATAACTCAATAAGGCTTGGGAAAGTCTGCTCGGAAATGTTAAATTTCTACTTTCAATTGTCCCCAATTGTGTTCTATTAGTGTAGAATGAAATCTTTCTACTAATGCTTTTGAATTTGGGTTATAATTCGTTATATGTTTAATGAATTTCAATTTTATAAATGTTACAAAAATCTTGGACCACGCCATTTTTGAATTCTAATCCATTGTCACATGTTATTTTATTAGAAATTCCGTAATAGCTAAAATAAATCTACAATTTCAGTGCCTGTCTTTTGCAGAAGTGGATAACATTTTCCTAATCTTGAAAAACAATCTATAATACTTAAACAATATGTCTGACTAAATCTTATTGTATCACAATAAATGTGAATGAAAGATTTTGATCCTATTGGGAGAGGTCTGAATTGTAATTCGATAGGAGTTCGTTCATATTTACTTTTTTGACATATTTCACAAGAATTCACAAAACTTTGAACATCTTTGTTGATATTCAGCCGATAATATTTTCGTTTCGAACTTATTAAATTCTCTCGAAAACCATGATGAATAGACTTTGTCTCGTGATACTGTTGAATTCGAAGAAGTTGTTCTTCTTTATGTTCAACATCTTCTACGTATATTTTGGAAATTTTTGAATCTAACGTCTTATAATCAATAACAATCATAAAAAATTATAAATTTTGAACAGAAAGGCCTAGGGACTCGAAATGTTTAGGGTAGGTTCGGATCACGAACTTCGCGGTCACGTTCATCAATGAGCAAAATTAGTCTAGGGGTTCCGTGAATATGGCCGTTCAAACTATTTTTTTTCCTGATAATTTCGAGACTTCTCATTGGATTGGAATGAAATTTTGCACATAGATGAAGTATGTATTCAAACTACGTGGGAAATTTTGTCCAGATCGCATAACCAAGATCATAGATACCGTAGAAAATTCTAGCGAATCATTGAAAACCAAATTGGTCACTTAGCACTGACGTGAAGTCTGGAGTTTCGCCTAAGTTTGAAAAAAAATTTCGACAGCTGTCAAAATCACAATATTTTTAGAAAATTATCCCTCGTCTTCGACTCGGGATAATTTTCAAAATATTCATGAGCTCGAAAAAATTTCCGGCAATAATTTGACCTCTAGTGGTATTACTAGTGATTATTTGGAGTAAAATTTCTATTATTATAACTTGGAAAATTTGATTTATTAAGTTGAGGAAAATTTTTATGATTTTGTTGAGGAAAGTTCCTCTGACTATTTTGACTTTTATAGTGCATATTTATATGGTTGTTGACTTGACGAATGAAATTTACTATTTCGTCATAATTCATCAATTCAGGATTAATATTATATAGTAGAACTCTCGTACCTACTCGCGATGCGATATTTTTCTCTTGGTTTTTTTCTGAAATAGGAATATTTGATAATTCAACTATTCTTTCTAGAAAATCTTAATCATTCTCGTTACGAATTCTTTGGGCGTTCTGAAGATCCCGAAATAAAACTGATAAACTTATTTTCTCTTCGAATCTTAATTTCAAAAATTCTTTCAAATTAATCCAGTTTTCTGTAATTAATTAATTAATTCTTTCGTTAGAACTAATAATTCCACTGGCATTCCTTATCAATTTACTTCTTATGATATCAATTATGGCTTCATTAATTAACGCATCATTAGATTTTAATCTTTCGCAGTGATTTATGAATCGCGCGAGATTTGCAGAATTACCGTCAAAAGGTACAATTGACTTTGAAAATAGATCAATTACATACTTCATACTATTTATCTGATTTTCTCTGATTGATAATTTTGTTGCGCCAAGAAGAGACCTAAAAAAAATTGAGAAACTAGAAGAATTTTTCTTTCACAGAAAGCATCGTAAAGTACAGTGCACCAAAGGGTGAGATAAGAGATGAGAATACCAACCTCGAGGACATAAGTTACGACGGAGTTGTTGAAGGAAACTACGACATGGATGGTCTTGGTCAACTGATCGATGGTCTTTATGGGGACGACGATTATCAGAAGCAACTGCAAGGTGAAAACTCAGGTAAAACAAAATTTCTTCTCCTAGGTACATTGTACAACATTCGACGAATTCCCCAACTTTTCATTCATAATAGCTGATAGTACACTGAAACAAGTGATCATTGAAGAAATTTCAACTCGCTCTGAAATTTCCACAGTTTACGTTTCGGGAAACATAAAATGCGAATACAAAATACAAATTCGTGAAGTCAGGAGCTCTTTGCGTTTGTTTGAATTCATCGCCAGAGCTGTCCCACATTCTAGTTTGAAAAAACTTTCAAATGATCAAGTGATAGAATAGCAGAATTATATGGACTATATCAAATTTCTCTGAAATACCAAAGTTTTCAAAAAGAATTCTTTCAATTTTTCTAATTCGAGATGTCAGATTTAGACGAATTCAACGCAAACTTCTGGAGACCTAAAAAAAGCTTTCAACTGTCAATAATTCTATTTTTCTCCAAACCCGTTACACTAGCTAGACTGAATGAGAAATGAATTTCATGACAGGTTGATGGAAATACATTCATAACTATCTCAAGTTCGTTGAAAACTTACAAATCTGGGCTGTTGATGTTGGAAGACAATGTATTCAACCGTATCTTCTTCATTTCTAAGGAAATCGGGGCTTTTTATCCATATTATGAACGTATGTTGCCAGAAGTTCCAGGTAGCTGTCAAATTTAGATTAATTATAAAATTAAATTTGAAATCCCTGAAATTGTGACAAAAACTTACTATGAGGCAAGACTTGTCAGAAATCATTACTCATCTATTACGACCTAATCATTTTCAATTGCATTCTCGTTCGGAATGAAACATATGAGGATTCATTTTTCATTTATTCAACCCCTCGGGTCGTACTACTTTTTCTAAACTACAATTGAGTATCGACAGGAATCAGGATCCTGCTGACGAAATAAACTGCTCCACATGAGTTAGAGATATTGACTTAAAATGCAAAAAAATATAGTTAAAATAAGATTTTTGTGATGAAAATTCATATTAATATGATTTCAAGTTGCAAATCAATTTTAGCCTGTAGGTCTGCAGCGTATACAGGGTGGTTAAGTAAAATCGAGTAAAATAACTAAATTTTATTCCCAGAGAATTCAAGCATTTTGAGACTATCAATACAATGTATGGCCTCCACGGGCATCAATAACAGCTTGACATCTTCTTTGCATACTACACACGAGGTTGTTGAACATTTCTTGAGGAATTTGGTTCCATAAACGGGGCAGAAGCTCTCTCAGATCATTTAAGGATTCTGGGGTAGGTTGATGATTATCTAATCTTCTTTGGAGCATATCCCATGCATGTTCTATGCAATTCAAATCTAGTGAGTGCGGAGGTATTGGTAAATGTGGAATACCAAGCTCCTGGCGCGCATTCTCAACTATGGCTGCATGGTGCGGCCTAGCGTTATCTTCTAGAAATTGAAAAGTTTCACCAATAGCAACGTGAAAATTTGGCACAACATTGTCAATGACATGCTTCCTAAAGTGTGAGGCGGTCATATTCCCAGGACAGGGTAGATCTGTGCGCCCGTTGAAACATATCCCGGCCCATACCATAACACTACCCCCTCGGAATTGATGGACTTCTTGGACATAGCGACGATTACGGGGTATGCGTGGGATTATCCATACCCTTATTCTTCGAGAATCTGAAAATCGTCCATATCTGGATTCATCAGTGAAAAGGACACTACGCCATTGATCGTTCTAATTGATATGTTGCCTTGCCCATTCCAGTCTTTGACGCTTATGGTCACGTGTTAATGGAACTCCTCTAATGGACGTCTAAAACCTAGATTAACCTCTCTCAAACGTCGTCTGATAGTTTCGATGGAAACTTGGACCCCATCTGCATTTTGAAGAGTATTCTGTAGCATTCTACACGTTGGTGTAGGGTTTCTTCTCGCCGAAACGGTGATGAAACGATCCTGAGCAGGTGTTGTTTTTCGTCGCCCACCAAGCCTTGGTCTTTCCAACACGGAACCTGTCTCCCTGAACCTATTCCAAAGTCGAGATATCACACTTTGGCTGACTTGGGGCCTTTCCCCTACAACAACCTGAGTTAGGCCACCCTGTAGCATTCCGATAGCCCTATTAGCCTCAGCGTTTGTTAATTTACGTCTTGGCATTTTCAGAAAACTCGTTTCAAATCGAAGCCGTTGATAAACTGACTTCATTTCAAAATAAGAGCATTCACGAAGCATATGCAAAAACCAAACTTCAGAAAAAAGGCGACCAGATTGACGAAATGTCTCATACTGATTTTTATTGGATCGATTCAAGTTGTTATTGAGTTTTAAATGATTTTACAGCGATTTTCTCGAAGATTACATACTTTCAAAAACGATTGAATACGATATCCCTAACTCTTGTGGAGCTGTAAAATTTCTCTCGAGGAACGTCAGATGGGATCACAGAATTATATGGAATACTATACATATCAATTTTCTCAACAAATTATAGTTTTTCGAACCAAATCATCAAACTCAAAAATTTAAATTTCTTTTTCTGTGGAACTGCTGGAGAGCAGAATTTCTTCATTACTCATTTTTCATCTGCAAGTCCAACCTAATCGTTTTAGTCCATTCTTCAAAATTCGAAAATGACAGACATTCGGGCAAAATGATAACGCTCTTGTTTATAGCAACAAGCGTAGAAAGTGAAATTTATTGCATAATTGGAGTCCTTTTTTTTCTTAGATCAATAAATTATCATTATTATTCTTGTTTTCTGTGAAAACATCGTCGAGAAGCAGAAACGCGCCAGTCCTCATTCTTTTCATTGTTGAATTCTTCTCATTTTCACGCAACTCACGTTTTCTTATGAAAAATCATCGACTCCAATTTAATTACGCAAACAGATCTGATAATGATCTTTCAGGCTTTCCGATCGTGCTTCTCTCGAACCCCAGTCCACTGCTGAATATGCAATTCACGTGCCATTCCTTCGAAGAGAATTCATTTGTTTGTCTAAATGCCCCGACAGCTGAATGATGAAGCCAATGGTTTATATTCCAATAATGAAGATCTCGAGGAATCTAACAGGAATCAAAATGTACAGACGAGAAATCATTCCATCGATCATCTTTATTTATAGACTATCATTTATTATTGGTGTCTGTTGTCATCTCGATTTGAAGTTCAACGCTTTCAGTTGGTTTTGGAGTCAAGATTGGAGTCAAGATACTGAACACCAGCAATCTAGTTTTTGTGCGCTTGCTTCTATAAACAAGATCTTTATCATTTGCCAAATTACCAGTAATTTCGAATTTCAAGCTGAGACTGGTAGATTCGATTGGATTCACAGATGAAGAATACATGGTCAGATTCGATTCTGCCAGGCCGTCCGTAAACACGATAACATTCTGAAGAAGAGTTTGTTGAAGTTTTTTGACCTACGTTCAAGTTCTAAATGAGACGGTAAAGTTTACGTAGAATTCTGGAAACAAAAAAAAAGTATTGCGAGGCTGGAAAATCTTTGAAAATCATAATCCAACTGTGAATAACTGAAATATTATTAGTTGAAAGAATAACGGATCTTGAACAAATTTGATTTGACACAAGATCAAACTGTAGCGAGATTTGCAAAGGTTATTCTTTAGTTATTGTTCAGTCCTATGATCATAAATTACAATTGACAATTTTCTCAATTACAAGACTAAATATTGTTAAATGATCTTTGAGACTCGATCAGGGATGGGTTAGATATGCCTTAATGACAAATCAGTACTTACACACAAAACTAACAAATCTATTGCCTACAAAATTCCAAAATATACAAATGCTCAATGGCGCAGATCGAATCTACAATTTTACACTTATACACTTCGTAAATGGCATGGAATGAACAATTGAAAAATGAATCTACTGGAAATACCATGCACTTAGAATAATGGTCACCTTAATCCCGTAGGAATGAAGTTAAATCCAAAATCTGAATTTTGAAAGACATGTGAAAATTGAAATCCAGAATAAATTTGCCAAATATGAATTGAATTGATTCATAAAATTCTGTTGAACGAAATAATTACAAGTGAAGTTGACAATTGAAGAAGATTATGGAAACTGAGGATATACAAATTGAAAATTTAGAATACTTAATTAGCCAAATATAAATTATGAATATGAAGAGAAATTAAATACATATGATAACAGACTAGTCTTGAAAGTTGAAATGAACTGCTCTCCCAAGCGAACCACACCAGGTGATGAATCAAATTCAGAATGATATGTTGATACAGCTATCTAACCATAAAACCAATTAAGTTAAAGTAGGTCCGCATTGCACCATCCACTCAAAATTTCCGTGAAGAACTTGCAAAGTTTGCAAAACGTCCAGATATGAAAATTACCATACGAACAAAAAATCTGAGAATAAAATAAGAAAAACATAATGTTCTACTTTTAAATTGAATTTCAATTGATCACTATGCAACTTACTTACGTAAATGAGGATTTTCACTTCATTGCAGTTCCAAAAAAGATGAAAAGCACTGCCGTGAAGTCAGGAGCTTTTGAGCGCTCGCTCACCCACTTGTAAGTAGATTCGCATTTTCCAGTTTCAGAAACCAATGGAAAAAATGTTGACTGCTGTCAAAAAAAATTTCAAACTAAGGCAAAAATCCAGACTTCACGTCATTGCTTTAGGTGACCCATATTTTTTTCGATAATTCACTAGAGTTTTCTACGGTATCTATGGTCTTGGTGAAGCGATCTGGACAAAATTTCCCACATAGTTTGAATGCATTATTCTCCATCTATGTGCAAAATTTCATTTCAATCCAATGAGTAGTTTCGAAAAAAATCAGGATAAAAATATTTTGAACGGCCATTTTTACGGAACCCCTAGTCTAATTTCGCTCATTGAATAACGTGACCGCGAAATTCGCGATCCAAACCTATCCTGAAAATTCCCTAGGCCTTTCCATTCTTAAGTTATGATTCTTTATCTTCTTCCAAGTAGCTTGAATACGTCATTCTCCATCTGAGTTTCATCTCGATCGAATGTGTAGTTTCGGAGTTTCGGAGTTATCAGAAAAACAAAATTTCGAACGGCCACCTCTGGTGGAATTCTGCCCATTAGCGAACTTAACTTCGGCATTTGGGAACTGAACCCACACTGAAAATTTCAAGTCTCTAGGAAGTTCCGTTCGAGAGTTATCGTGTATACGGACGGCCGGACGGACGGATGGCCGGACGGACAGACTTGAATTTCTCCATGGATTCGTCATCAGTGAGTCGAACCTCATACATATATACATCGTGACGAAATGATATAGCCTCAAAACGAATGGAATAAAATCCGACTAGGCTATCCAAATTCAACAGTAAAATTATTTCAGCAACCAAAAAGTAGAGAATCAGAATGAAATTCAAAGAGACTATCGAACCAAATATTATGAAACGAAACACAGATTCTGTGAACTCGACAGTGTGGCAAAAAATGTCGTTTTATTTTTATAAACTTCAAGAGATGGAAAAGCAGAATATGTATTATATCAAATTCCACAACGCCCGATCAGAAAAACTCAATTTTTTTTCACTTCGAATAGCTTAACGAGCTAAATTTCCACATAACTCACTTTATCCATGCCTTATATGTCAAACGTTCAGCACAATATGGCGAATAGTTTCGGAGATTTATGATACGATCCTAACGAAATTCCTCACGAGCCTTTATTTCATTATCTTACAATTTACCACAAAGGTTTAATTCGATCAGATCGGTATTTTTCGGATAAGTGAGAAAAAATATGAGCATTACATGTACTATGAATATTTAAAATGTCATAATTTTTAAATTGGAATGATCAACATTGGTCTGGTTTTCACATCTATTCTTCTGTTGATGGGCCAGCAATTTGTGGGTGATAGAAATTTTGACATCAAGAAACATGCCTTACAATGGTTTTTGAAGATTGCACTGTATGTGAATTAATCAGATTAGTAGCTCCTTTCTCATATCTACCGCTGACTTTTTCGTTTGTCATATTCCTTACGACGCGACGATAAATAATTTGCTCCTCTTCAACTCTGATTGCTCGATGTTCAGAAATACACTAGACCTTTTATTATAATACGCACTTCTCCGCGTCGACCGGCTTCCCTTCGGTCATGTTTCATCAACATTTCAACGAAAAACGAGGACTGACGTTTTGCAGTACTATACTTTCTAGTACTATTACTTTCGCACAAGCTCTGAGCTTCTGAGGGGTCTCACAGAGACCTACGAGAGTCGGGATATAAACAAAAACAATAATGATAATAAATTTAAATCGGACAACTTCCGACGCATCCAGCCCTTTCGGAAAATAGTGCCTGAAATAATTCAAATCGCAATTACGCAAAAACTATTTATATTTATATTGTGAGCACTCAAATCCGGACGACCAGCGCTACAACTTTGAAAATGGCCGGGTAATAATGACTAGTACTCATTTTCTCCGTCTTTTCATTCTCTACAATTCTGTTGTTGAAAGTCAGCATCGCTTCATTGGTTCAGATTTCACGGGAAAAAAATTAAAAAAAAACCGTTTTGTTGTTTTTTTCGAAATTACAGGAAAAGTAATCATATTTGCGATTCGAAAACATATCACTAGAAATCCACGGAGAACCCCACGTACCCCCTATTCAAGGTTTCCTTCTACAATTTTTGTCACGAAAAAATCTCTATCGCCTGGTCTAGTATAGTAAACGTAATTATTTTCATCATATTGAAACCTCGAGGGGTGTAATAAAATCATCAGGGGGAAAGCATGATGAAAGTAATAAAATAGATAAACATCATCTTCCGACTCATGTTCTGGGAGTGGTTGAAAAAAAAAAAGGATCTCTATGGCAATGAGGATTATTTTTCTCGATGACATTTCCACGTACGTACAACTGGCCTATTCGTACTATCAAATGCAAGTAATCTTGGAATTTCAGATATAAGTCTGCGATATCATTCGGATTCAATGTAGGTGGAATTATCGACTCCGATGTATATCAATCTTGATTGTTATTCGGGAAAGAAGTCAACGCCAGGACTGATTTGTTAACTCTTTATTTATTTTCCTAGCTTTCGACTGCCGTCGTAGTCTTCTTCAGGAAAGAAGATACTGGTGTATTTTGTTGAATTGGTGTGAATTGGAGAGTTGTCTTGTTGATATTGTATGGAATCCAAGTGGCTGATGAGTCACACAATTTTCATCTCAAACCTCGCATTTAATTCATGATAATAAATAAAGAGTTAACAAATACGTACTGGTGTTGATTTCTTTCATGAATAACAATCAAGATTCATTTGGATTTGCTTTGCACCTTCGAACGATTCCTCCGTCCAGTTTCAACAGCTGATATTTTTTTCCGAACTTCAACCTAAATGAAAAGCGGCAACTTTTTGCTACGTGACGCGACATGGCATCGTAGAATTTGCGCCTCGATGCCAAGATAAAACACGTCCCCGAAAGGGCGCTATCTCCAGGCCCCAGACGCCGAACAGCTTATCTGTGTGCACTGTCGAATTCATGAATTTTAATTGCAGTTTTGCACAGGTGCGCAGAATTCAGGAACAATTTTCTAGTTGATTCGAGAAAATGTTATTCCTTCTTTCGTGTCTTTAAGTCAAGTATATCTTTCTCGTGTCACGTTTGCCGGTGAATTACGAAATGATAATTTCGAGTTAATTACTTTTTTCTCTGGAGGGGCGTTCAAAGGGAGAAACGCAAGGAAAAATACTTGCTCAGAAAGAAACAATAACATGCTGTTTTTCATTCATTCAAACTCCCTTGGATTACAATTACGAAAAAGTTAACTGTACTCATCGTTAAGGCAAATTGGGACATTGTTTGGGCTCAGAATATCTTAAATTTCATTAATTATACGTTAACGGTACCTCCTTAAAATAAACAATTTGCATTCATCATTCAAGAAACTACGAAAATATTCCTTCAAGTTGACCCACATTTAGCTTGAAAAAACACATTTCGGCACAATCGATCGAAACTATATCCGTCATAATCTATGAATTATGTTTTGTTTCTTTTATGCCTTTATATCCTTTATGCGCTTTTGAGCGCTCGTTCTACTTACACGAGGGCTATATCATTTCGTCACGATGTATGTATTTTTCGAATTTCGAGCCTAAAATGGTCTCAATCGACAAGGTTCGACTCACTGATGACGAATCGATCGAAAAATTTGAGTCTGTCCGTCCGGCCGTATACACGATAACTCTCGAACGGAACAACCTAGAAACTTTCAGAGTATACTCGTATCTCGAATGCTGCGATTGAGTTCGTTATTAGGAAAAATTCCACCAGGGGTTCCGTAAATATGGCCGTTCGAAATTTTGCACTTAGATGTAAAATGTGTTCAAGCTACATGCGAAATTTTGTCCAGATCGCATGACCAGAACCATAGAAACCGTAGAGAATTATAACTTTCGAACGAAACGACCTAGGGACTTGAAATTTTGAGGATAGGTGTGGATCTCGAATGTCGCGCTCTCGTTCATCAATGAGCAAAATTAGACCAGAAGTTCCGTAAATATGGCCGTTAAAGATATGTTTTTCCAGATAATAACAAAACTACCGATTGGATTGGAATGAAATTTTGCACATAGATGAAGCATAAAGTATTCAAACCACATGCGAAATTTGTCCAGATCACATCACGACGACCATAGATACCGTAAAAATTCTATCGAATTATCGAAAATAAAATTGGTCACCTAAAGCACTGACGTGAAGTTTGAAGTTTCGCCTTAGTTTGCAATTTTTTTTGGCAGCTGTCAAAAATTTCTCCAATTTGTTTCTAAAACTGGAAAATGCGGATCCATCTACAAGGTGGATGAACGAGATCTCAAAAGCTCCTGACTTCAAGGCAGTGCTTTTTATAATTGTTTATATAACTCTCGAAATGAGTTCCGCAATTTTTAAGGTACTTGCGAATTCGCCGTCTAGTTTTCAAATGGACCTTTTCCTTGATTTCGATCGAACAAATGTCAAAACTATGTGTAAATTATGTTTTATATTTTTCTGCAGGAACAAGATGGGTAGGATGGAGTAATGGTACTAGAGGTGGCGAGCCTGTCGATATAACCTTCGAATTCGAGGCAATAAGGGAATTCCATGCCGTACATTTGCATTGCAACAATATGTTCACAAGAGGAGTACAAGTAAGATTCAACATATTAAAATTTATAAACACGATCAACGATACAACATTTATTATTATTATACGGATCAGAAAAATTCAGAATTAATTAATTTCGATGAACTACACTATAATGTGTATCCATCACTAATCCGACATGAAGGAATATTTCAATCTCCATGAAATAAATTTGCTAACAGAAAATAGCACGCCCTGGTTTTGAAAAATATCCTAAACAGTAAACTTCTAACAACCAGAGTTGCCAGTATTGAAAAATATGGTTTTTTTTTTCGCCTACTATTCACTCACCGTTTCGGTTGATTTGTATGTTCCAATTCCATATAATTAATTTACATATTTACAATCTTCAAACAACAAAACAGGATATTAAGTGGCACCAACTTCATAAAGTGTATACTAAATAGCTGAATACTGAATCTCTCGTCTTTATTTAATAATCTTCGATTTATGAGGAATTCTCAGATTTTAAGATCAATTCTTCTCGTCTTTCAAATATGTGACGGACTCTAATACGTTTTCAAGACTCTGGACTCCCGAAGTGAACTGTTTGACGTAAAATCCATTTTTTTTTCAGTCAGGGGGAATCATCATGGAACCAATCTCCGATAGATAGAACAATATGAGACTTCGTGTGAAGCACTAACCTAACCTGCTGTTTTATATTCCGGGCATCTATTGCTTATTAACCCGTTTGACTCTTTTTGTACGTATCCCTTTCACGATCTTTGTCGTGTGAATATTGTGTTACCTATGACTTTCTAGGAGAGGGTTCATCTTGATACATATTTGAAATTGAGTTCACTCAATTTCTGTTTCTACGTATGATAGTTGATCTCTGGATCTCCTGTAAAATAGTTGGGAATTTGATTCTTATCGATGGAGTGGACTGTAGTCTGAATTAAATATTCGCACTGGTTGATTTAAAACTACGTTGGTCAAATATAAAACAATTTATCAACCAATATAAACACTTAATAAAAAATATAAACACAACCAAATTAGGTTATGTTGCTTATCTTTCATGTACGTTTACGGGTTAGGAGCGAATAGAATGTAAAACAGAGTTGCCACTTGGCACGAGAATCAATCACACAGAATGTCGTAAAGGAATATTCTTCTTTTTCTGACAACTCGAATAAATTAAAAATATACAGTTGACAAATATAAATTGAAATTATTTATTAATGGCCCTTTATCTAGTTTTACTCCTGGATACTTGACTTCATTTTTCCATTTTATCTCTTCTCCATTTATCGTTAGGTTGGAATTCAATTCGAGTCTCTGCTTCTGTAGTAATTAAGCTTGGCTCTCTTTGCTGTTTATTTGAATTTTCCATTCAATGAACCATTCTTCTAAAACTTCTAGTGCTTCTTGCAATTTTCTGCATATGGCGTCTGGTCGTCTATGTCTGAAGGCTACTCCCGTGTCGTCTGCATAAAGGGCTAGCAGATTTCTTGGGTTTTTTAGAAATATCGAAGAGTAGAGTTCCTAAAATAGAGCAGTGCATTTTTCAGCACTTGACTGTGTTTATTCAGCTCTTTCTTGTCTTCTTCTCTATGTGAATTTTTGTAGTTTTTTCTGAGTTTTCTATTTCTCTTCATAAGCTCTTTCATTGCAATCGGAGTTTCTCCATGTAGATGTTTCGGGGCTGGCCTTATGCATCTGGTACTTTCCTCGTAGGCTTCTTTTATTCTGTTTTCTAATTTTTCCACTTCATCTTCTAGATCTTCTGGAGTTCTTATCTGTGGAATTTCTGTTATTTTCTGCTGGAGTATTACACTGTACTTTTGTCAGTCAGTGAAGTCTTTCGTTCGAAATTCTTCGGTTATCAGGCCGTGTCCCAGTCTTAGTTCTACTGCGTTGTGGTCCGATGTGCCATCTTCCATAGTATCAAGTGTGAACTCTTGGGTAATGTTTTTCATTATGAGGATATCCAATACTTCTGGTACGCCATTAGTTCTGGGCAGGTAGGTCGGAAGATCCGAACCTAATACTTAGGCATTCAGTTTTTCGGCATACTTCATTAGCTTTTTCCCATTTTGGTTTTCTGTTCTGCTGTTTCATTCTCTTGATTTGCAGTTCAATTTGATGATAATGATGTTTGGTTGGTTTCCTTCAAGCATTTGTTTCAGATATTCTTCATTCAGATCATTTTGAGGTGGTTTGTAGGCTGACGTAATTTTCATTTGTCCTTGATTTGCATGAACTTTAGTGGAGACGGCTTTTATTTGCACATTATTCTGTACATCGTCAAATAGTGGTCGATGTTTCTTTTGACTATTAGAGCTATTGTACAACCTGTAATTTCTGTATATTTCATGATAGGGAAATTAAATTCTATTTCTTGTTGACAGTCTCGTCTCTTGAATGGCTATAATATCCATACCCATACCCAATATCTTTGAGCTCGTAGACCGTTTGTGTTTCATGATACTATGTTTAAGTTGTTTTTATTTCCGTTTGTCACTAGCCATTATTGGGTTTAGTGAATTGACGGAATTTTTTTCCATCGCTTTTTCCGGGAATTTCATGGGATTGCTATGATTTTCTTGGTGAAGGTATCTAGATGGTTTCGATTCTTTTTTGTTGGTCTCTTTTTTTTTCTTTCGGTCGCTTTTCTTGGATTCTCCATTTTTTGTGGGTTTTTTCTTCTCCCCTTGTTTGGGTGGTGGAGTCTTCTTCTTTTCTTCTTTCTTCTGTTCTTGCTGGACAGTTGGCATATTTTTCGTTGTTTCTACTTTGTGTTGCTGGCTCCCTTTTGGTCATCATTTTCCACTCGCTACTTCCTTTGTAGCTGGCTGGGTGACCTGCTTCTCCGAAAGTTGCTTTGTCTCGAAATTTGAGTCTAGTCGGCAGTGTCTTTCAAGGTCACTGATGGGATATTTTCTCTCTTCAGTTGGTTCGAGCAGGGGCTTCAATTTCCTCTGCGGGCGCAGAGAAAGCTTGTCTAGGAACTTTCCTATTCACAACACTTCAGTATACGACATCTTCGTAGGTTGTCCTACTGCAGTTATAATATTCCTTTCGGGTTGTTCTTTTTTTGCGCGTTTTCGAGGCTTCGAGGGCTGGGACATTTTCTCTTTCAAGGATTTCTTCTGATCGGATCATATTCTGAAGTCGTTCGTCAAAACTTTCGTCAAAAGCTTCAGCTTCATGAATCTATTGATATGCTCCTTCTGTTCTCTTATAATCCGATCTTTTTGAGCTCTCGTTCTACTTACACGAGGGTTATATCATTTCGTCACGATGTCTGTATTTTTCGAATTTTGAGCCGAAAATGGTCTCAATCGACTATGTTCGACTCACCGATGACGAATCCGTCGGAAAATTCGAGTCTGTCCGTCCGTCCGGCCGTCCATCCGTCTGTCCGTCCGTAAGCACGATAACTCTCGAACGGATCAACTTAGAGACTTGAAATTTTCAGTGTAGGTTCAGATCCAAGTGCCTCGGTTAAGTTCGTTGATGGGCCAAATTCGCCCAGGGGTTCCGTAAATATGGCCGTTCAAAGTTTTGTTCCCCTGATTACTTGAAAACTACAGATTTGATTGAGATGAAATTTTGCACCCAAATGGAGAATGAGGTGTTCAAGGTACATGTAAAATTTTGTTCAGATCACATGACCAGAACCATAGCCTAGGGACTTGAAATTTTCAGGATAGGTGTGGATCTCGAATGTCGTGATCACGTTCATCTATGAGCAAAATTATACTAGGGGTTCCGTAAATATGGTCGTTTAAAATTTAGTTTTCTTGATAATTTCAAAACTACAGATTCGATCGTGACCAAACTTTGTATACTAATGGAGAATGATATATTCAAGCTACATTTCTCCAGATCACATGACCAGAACCATAGAAACCATAGAAAATCATAACTTTCGAACGGAAAGGCCTAGGGACTTGAAATTTTCAGGATAGGTGTGGATCTGAAATGTCGCGTTCACGTTTATCAATGAGCAGAATTATACGAGGGGTTCCGTAAATACGGTCGTTTAAAATTTTGTTTTCTCGATAATTTCGGAACTACGGATTCGATCGAGATGAAATTTTGTATTTCAATCGAGAAATATATTTTAAAACAATATTTTGTCCAGATCGCATGACCAGAACCATAGAAACCATAGAAAATTGTAACTTTTGAACGGAAAGGCCAAGGAACTTGAAATTCTCAGGGTGGGTTTGGATGGCAAATATCGCGGTCACGTTCATCTATGAGCAAAATTAGACTAGGGATTCCGTAAATATGGCCGTTCTAAATATTTTTTTGCTGATAGTTCCGGAAATACTGAGCGGATTGGGATGAAATTTTGCACCTAGCTGAGTAATAATGTATTCAAACTACGTGCAAAGTCCAGATCGCACCGCCAAGACCATAGATACCGTAGAAAATTCTAGCGAATTATCGAAAAAAAATAGGTCAGCTGAAGCACTGACATGAAGTATGGAGTTTCGCCTAAGTTTCAGAATTTTTTTGACAGCTGTCGAAAATACCTTCAATTGATTTCTGAAACTGGAAAATGCGAATCTACCTACAAGGTGCATGTACGAGCGCTCAAAAGCTCCTGCCTTCACGGCAGTGCTTTTCGTAATTTTTTCGTAGTCTTTCTGTATCCATAACGGAATTTATCTGCTTCGGATTCTCTCGTATTCTGACATTTCGTCAGAAGGACTCAACAAACAACACTTATTTCTTTTTTCACTGAATTTACTTTTGTCTCTTCAATGGTAAATAATCTGTGGAACCATCGATCTAAGATCTGGAATCGACACAGTTATATCTTCGATTCTAATCATTTCTAGACGAGGCTATGTAAAGCTCAACAAAAAACGAATATTTTCCACTACGGCACAACATTAACAGACGATTAGTCTTCGATAACGGAGCGTCTCACAGGTACTTTTCCTCTTGGTTTCTATGAATAGACTGTTCAAACTACATATACTTTTATTGGGAAAAAAGTGAACCGCTCTCAACATCTGCCCTTCTTTTAATTCATGGAGGCGTTTCCAGATTTTACTTATCCTATAACAGATGGAAACTTATCACCCCTCACTTGAGTCAATTTCTGTGAAGAATATATTCAGAAATCTGCCACGAACTCTTGACGAGAAATATTTTCCAGATGGAGTTAATTCCACATATCCGGCGAAAAACATCTTTCACACGTACCGTATGTGTCCATTACTATATTCACTATTCACATTTCGAATCTGGAAATGTTGAATTTATTCATCTATTTCTCACTCACTACTTCAGATATCCATCCAATTCCGAATGATGTTAATGTTTGCATCACAACAAATTGAATCCCAACCGATGAATGTTTCATCTCGTTATTAAAAAAGAAAGTATTGGAGGACACTCCAGACAATTGAGCGGCGACGTGAGAGAGGTGATCTCATTGTTACCTACAGAGCGGCCCACGGTTGTGCTGATGCTGATCTGCAGTTGATGTTCAAGAGAAACCAAAATCACTACTGTTCGACAAAATTTTCTATCAAACAGAATATTTGAGAGCTGGAACCGATTGCCACCTAACGTAGTGACTGCACCATCAGTTAATATTTTTAAGAATCGCTATGATAAGTGTGTTTCAACTCGTTGATTTAGTTTTTTTCGTTGTTACTTTCATATATTATATTGAGTATATTACCTCAACTCTTATTGTATCTAATAATAATAATAATAATAATATTCAGCATATAACATCTGGCTGTAGCGCGCTGGCTAATACTGATTACCTGCATAGACATAATCAAGTGTGCAACATCGTCCACCAGAAACTGGCGAACAAGTTCGGTCTTCTCAACACCTATACACCATACTATAAGTATCAGCCACAGATGGTTCTCGAGAATGACAATTTTAGACTTTACTACGATAGGTCCATTATCACCGATAGACAGGTGACGAATAACAGACCAGATATTATAGTATTGGAAGAGTCAACTCGGTCTTCCTCGTTGATGTAGCGGTTCCGAACACTCACAACATTATCAATAAATATCAGGAGAAGATGGCTAAGTATGCGGATCTCGCCATCGAAATCAAACAAATGTGGCATTGTCAGAAAGTGGAAATCGTTCCAGTGATAATATCATCAACCGGAGTGGTTCCCAAGACTCTGCACGAAAGTATCGCTAAACTGGGACTACCTAAACACACCTATTCAGACATCCAGAAGGCTGTTATATTGAACACCTGTCATACAGTACGGAAGTTCACAATGTAAATTGAGTCTGATCTCTTTGGTACTTCGTACTCGGGATAGGCCAATGAGACCAGCTTTGAGCTGAGTTTGGTAGCACCAACAAACGAGATAATAATAATAATGCCCTGCTGATTAGGTCAATCATACGGAGAATCAGACCAGTGATCTGACTAGTGCAGATGTTAGAAAACAAAACTGATCAATACAACTGGTTATATTTTCGACACGACAATCGCTCCAATTTTCAATCAAAAAGCTCCCTTAATGAACATAAACTTTATTTTAGATGGTGAAGCAAACGGAAAAGAGCAGAAATTCATTTATGTTCGTCCGATATTAAAAAAACAAGTTGACGTAGTTAAACGCTCTCGAATCCTACGACATGATTAAATATTTGATTGAGTTCCCATTTATTTCGAGAAAGTTTGTAATTCCGCTCGAATGACTTGCAGCTCTTTCCTTGCTCTGCTCTTTAATCCTTTCCGATAATGAAAAAGGGATACAGTTCGAGGGAGTCGAAGCGGCTCGGAAAGGATTAGGAAAGTCTGCACTGGATGACTTTTTGGTCAGAAGTTACCTGTAATTCCGTCGAAAGTTGTTAGTTCATACTTCGCTTTCTCCACTTCGGTTGAGAATATGAGAGTTGGGTAAATATTTCAATGAGGAGTTGGAGCAGTGGGGTGTTTTTCCTCTCTGATTTGAGGAAAGTCATAATGAGCCCTACAGAAATTCAAACCGGTATTTTTTAAATCTGCTGAAAACTTTCACTCCTCAAGAGACTTCGGAAGAACTGCTCAATAAAACATTTCATTCAAGTGTTCCAATCAGTTTTTATCTGCATATAGGAAGTGAAATATGCTGGATTCGACAACCCAGTAATGAAACGGTTGTTCTCACAGGTCCCTCACATTATAACAATTACAAAAATACAATATAACAATTACAAAAATAGTACAGGTACTAATTTCTGTAATCGTTTTCTTCACTACGTTCGCATCAGTTCGACTCAAGAAAAACTTAACTAAGGGCAACTCATATCTGGCAAGGACGGCTGAATATGACATATATGATATATTAGATCTACGATGTCCAAGGAAAACCGAAAATTGTCTACTTATAACAAGAATTTCCCAGTGTTTGGATACTGTTTTTCTTTCCGCAGTAAAGGAGGATATTTCAGAAATAAATCTTTTACTCCCATAACAAAGGACAAAAGATTAGAAAGTGGAGAAGTTAGAATTGCCTCAACTGCGAATTTAAAGTAGTAGATATAAAATCAAAACAATTATCCCCATAATTTGATTTGTTTTTCGAAATAATGAATGAAATATGGAGTACCTAATGTGAGAATGAGTTTTATGTCCTCGAAAATTTTTGACACATAAAGGATGTTTTTTTCAGAGGTTTGGTTTTCAAATCGACAACATTCTAGCGATTCACAATTTGAGAGTTGGTGGTATATTTGTGGTCAGTCCATTTTGCCATTTCACTATGGATAGACTTACCTCAGAACAACGCTTCGAAATTGTGCAAATTTATTTTGAAAACCATGGTTCAGTTCGCAAAACTTCCTATCCATTTAACGGTCGAAATAATAGTCCATTCCAGTGACTCTTCATTGGAACGCCCTTACATTCATTAAAAGTCACTGTTTGGTGCGCTTTGTGGGCAGGTGGAATCATTGGTCCATATTTTTGAGCGCTCGTACTACATACACGAGAGCTATATCATTTCGTCACGATGTCTGTATTTTTCGAATTTTGAACCGAAAATGGTCTCAATCGACTATGTTCGACTCACTGATGACGAATCCGTCGAAAAATTCGAGTCTGTCTGTCCGTCCGGCCGTAAGCACGATAACTCTCGAACGGATCAACCTAAAGACTTGAAATTTTTAGTGTAGGTTCAGATCCCAAATGCCTCGGTTAAGTTCATTAATGGGCAGAATTCCACCAGGTAATCCGTAAATATGGCCGTTTAAAATTTTGTTCTCCTGATCACTTCGAAACTACAGATTCGATCGTTCAAGCTACATGTGAAATTTTGTCCAGATCGCATGACCAGAACCATGGAAACCATAAAAAAATGTAACTTTTGAACGGAAACGCCTAGGGACTTGAAATTTTCAGGATAGGTGTGGGTCTCAAATGCCGTGATCACTTTCATCTATGAGCAACATTATTCTAGGGGTTCCGTAAATATGGTCGTTTGAAATTTAGTTTTTTTGATAATTTCAAAACTACAGATTCGATCTTGACGAAATTTTGTATACTATTGGAGAAATATATATTCAAGATACATTTCTCCAGATCACATGACCAGAACCATAGAAACCATAGAAAATCATAGCTTTCGAACGGAAAGGCCTAGGGACTTGAAATTTTCAGGATAGGTGTGGATCTGAACTGTCGCGTTCTCGTTTATCAATGAGCAGAATTATACTAGGGGTTCCGTAAGTACGGTCGTTTTAAATTTTGTTTTCTAGATAATTTCGAAACTACGGATTCGATCGAGATGAAATTTTGTATTTTAATCGAGAATGATATATTGAAGCAATATTTTGTCCAGATCGCATGACCGGAACCATAGAAACCATAGAAAATTGTAACTTTTGAACGGAAAGGCCTAGGAACTTGAAATTTTCAGGGTGGGTTTAGATTGCGAATATCGCGGTCACGTTCATCAATGAGCAGAATTAGACAAGGGGTTCCGTGAATATGGCCGTTCAAAATATTATTTTTCTGATAGTTTCGAAACTACCGATCAGATGTGAATGAAATTATGCACCTAGCTGAGGAATAATGTATTCAAACTACGTGCAAAATTTTGTCCAGATCGCATCACCAAGACCATAGATACCGTAGAAAACTCTAGCGAATTATCGAAAAAAAATAGGTCAGCTGAAGCACTGACATGAAGTATGGAGTTTCGCCTAAGTTTCAGAATTTTTTTGACAGCTGTCGAAAATACCTTCAATTGATTTCTGAAACTGGAAAATGCGAATCTGCCTACAAGGTGCATGTACGAGCGCTCAAAAATTCCTGCCTTCACGGCAGTGCTTTTCGTAATTTTTTTAAAGATGATACTGGCCAGTATGTTACCTTCAATAGAGAGCGCTATAGAGCCATGATTGACGACTTGTTTGGTCCCCATTCGAATGGTATTGATTTGGCAGTGCTGTGGTTTCAACAAGATAGTGCAACATGCCACACAGCGCGCGACACCTCAATTTATTGCGGGAAGATGTTCGAAGAGGCCTAATGGACCTGCGAGCTGGCCTCCACGATCGTGTGATCTCACACCTATGGATAACTTTCTTTGGGGATATGTGAAGTCACATGTCTAAGCAGATAAACCACAGACGTTGGACCACTTGGAAGCCAAAATTTGCCACGTTATTGCTGATATACGTCCCCAGTTACTCGAAAAAGTGGTCGAAAATTAGACTTCCCGACTACGCTTCATTCCAGCCAGCCGTGGCGCCTATATGCCCGAAATCATTTTTAAACACCAATGTCATAAGAATATATTTTAACTAAAACAAATAACATGATAATGAAATCTATTTTTAGATGTTTTATTACACTTTGAACTTGAATAGCTCTGAAAAAACACCCGTTAGATATTGTTCTGCATTTGATTTCAGAGGATGTATGTTTGTTGTTGTCGTCTTAGCAACAAGCTAATTCTTTCCTAGTGATAAAGCTCACGTATCTTTCGAATCAATAAGATTTTCTCATTTACTTACTATGAGATCTATTCGAACAAAATAATATAATGAACAACATAAAGCCACTTACACTTGACCGACAGAGAAGTACATCGAAAAATTGAAACAAAGAACAGTGCGAATTATAATACACTGCACTGCAAATTTAACCAGACAGAAATCATTTCGCCTGAATTCAATCTTGAATAACTTTCAAGTTTTTCGACCAATTTTGATCTTGTATCTTCATCATGTCCTGATAATGATTCTACGAACAGGATAAATGGAAACGTTGAGATACATGGTAGCACAAGAGATTGCGCTCAACTTCTGATCGTCGTGCAGAAAAATTGAAATGTTCTCTTTAATTCATACCGATATCTCCATTCTTGAATAAAATACACAAGTTTGAAGGAAATAATCCTTTATTCGCTACAAGGGGTTATGATGTAGGCGGTATTTCTCTGGAAGCCTGAACAGACCTCGTTACACTGCAGGCACGGGCGGATCCAAGATTCTTCTTTCTGGGGGGCACAAGGGGCGAACGGACAAAAAAATCAGCAAGAATAAGTATGTATAGGAAGTATCAGAACAATAGAAAAATTAAATGTTGAATAAAGACACTTTTTTTATGTTTCCGGCTAAAGATGTCCTTCCTTTCATTAGCGTCCATTTTTGCCGCAACGTCTTGATGGGTATGCATTAAAATAAATCCATTCAAATTCCCTCTTCTGTCATCCTGTTGCGAAGATATACCTTTAATCGGTGTAAGGTGAAGAAAGATCGCTCGGCAGTGCTAGTAGCCACTGGAAACGTGCACATCCATTGACAAAGAGTTCCAATATTTGTCAGCATTGTGGCTCTTTTATAGGCATCTGCTGGAGATACTGGGACATTTTCTCTCATATTGCCAAATTCTTAGCTCTCCCTTCAGAGCTATCAAACAAGAAAGGTCTTTTTATATATTTCAGCGTCTTGCAAAACATTTCTGTTATTTTATCCATATTGTAACGAACTTAATCCGGACCTGTCGCGACGGCCAAGCGTTTTAGGAGCGACCACGGCGACAGTAGGGAGCGCGAATCTTTTAGAGACTGCGAGACGTTTCGACAGCGTTCTGAAGACATCGCGAAGCTACGCGAGAGTTCCATCGCAATACATTAATGACCATCGGCCCGACGCAGGGGCGTGGCAGTACTAGAAAGTGTCAAGATAAATTAGATAGTGTGTGAATAAATTAGTGTGTTAGCGAACTGTGAATAAATTATTTAAGAAGAATTTGGACTATTGGGTTGTGTCAGAAGTGGAATTTTCAAATAAATAAGTGTTCGCGTAGTGAACAGCCGGATCGCGGAAAATAAACTGATTGGACTTTTAATGTCCAAAGACAAAATGACGAGAAAAGTGCGTCCTCTGGAATTGAAAGTCGCGGATTTGAGGCGGAACTGGAGGAAAGGGAACTAGAAACAACGGATAGAAAAGCAGTACTTCAAGACATACTTGCAGGAGGATCCTAAAACTTTTTCGAAGTTCCCGGAGCTGATTTGAGCTCGATAATGAATAAACTCGAGCAAAATTCGAGAAGCTTGAAAGAGAAGTTTCTAAGAGACTACCAAATCCTTGAAAACTCTGGAAGAAAATTCTAGAAGCTTAGAAGGAAAGTTTGTAGAAACTCTGGAAGAAAATTCTAGAAACCTGGAGGAACAACTTTAGTAAAATTCGAAGAACCTGGAAGATAAACTATGTGGTGTTCTAGAAGAAATAATAGGGTCAGATATGGACAACATTAGGGAGCAAATGAACATAGGACATAGATAAATTCGAGGAATAAATGGCCAAAATGAAGAAAACAATTAGCAAGCTGGAAAAAACGAGTTTATGCTGCGCGAACACGTACATGGTCAATGAGAATTTGATGCTGGACCTGACGGGTAATTGAGAAGCTTTCCATGAAGCCGTCCCAGTTCGACGGAAAAACTGCAAGGGTCGTCAATTTGAAGCAGCGGCCAAAACATACAAATGGAATGCAGAGGAAAGAGCTGTAGCACTTACACCGGCATTACGAGAAGAAGCGACAGATATTCTGCAGACCCTCACCGTTCAAGAACAGGAGGACTATAATCAGCAGATTAAACATCTGGAAGTACGCTTTGGCCAGGCTCATTTTTAACACGTTCACCACTCCCAGCTGGAGAATCGTTACCAGAAATCAATCGAGTCTTTATAAGAATTCGAAGCTGACATTGCACGTTTGGTGCGTCTTGCATATCCAGGTACACCGGAGAACTTAATGGAGCGATAGACTCCGTGACCAGGAAACCAGATAATCATTGACACTTGCCCGACCAGCACATCTTGTGGACGCAATTGCACGCGCATTAGAGTACGAGGCAGCAAAGCAGTCCTGCAGAGGTCAAGGAAAAATCCGAATGATTGAGAAAGATTCACAGGAGCCTGCTGATCTGGAGGCTGCCATAAGGAAAGTGATCAGAGTGTTACCTGAGAGAAGACAGATAAAATGCTGGAATTGTGTAAAAATGCCCAGACGATTGCTCTCATCCGGCGAGCCAGAGAGAAAGTAGCCAAGTAGACCAAGAGGAAGATCCCGGACTGAAAGAAGTGCAATCGAAGACCATCATGGCAGGAAATTGCAGGTTACTGACCAGCCGTTAAATCCTACTGGGCCCAATGGAATTCTTTCACTCTGGACAATGGGGGGAAGCCTGTGTTGGAGTCCGAGAATGGCGGTGAAGACCGACTCCAAATAGTGGTACCCAGGATTCGAAGTCAAGAAAATCCATGACGGGGTCGCCGGAGGACATCTGGGGGCGAAGAAGACCTTGCAGAAAGTGAGGCAACAGTTTTACTGGGCTAATTGTCAAGCTTGCAGAAATAGACCAGAGCGCCAGCAATAGAATGAAGTAAACGTACGAGATCAAGGCCGAGGCTTTCAGGATGGTGACCTGGTTTGGCTGCACAACCCCAAACACAGTCGTGGACTGTCACCAAAGTTGCAGAACTTTGTATAAAATCATGAAAAGAATAAAACACCTTGTCTGCCGAATCCACTAGCCACCCCGAGGAAAACCAAGGGTCATCCAATTCAATAGATTGGCCCCATACGCTGGAAATCTCGACCCAGTTCGCACCCTCAAACCACCGGTGGATGGGATAGCATACCAGAATTTTATGTCCTTTTATTTAAACGGACAGGAAGTGTTACATGGGGTAACTAGAGAGGGGCCAAGAGACCTTTTCTATGTAGCGATGTAGATATGCAGATTCATACAGGTATCGTAACACTCCGAGGATGGCATTAAGGGGCGAAATGTCTTTAAGATGGGGGCAATGTAACGAACTTAAGCCGAACCTGTCGCGACTCCCGAGCGTTCTAGAACCGATCATGGCGACAATAGGGGCCGCGAATTGATATCAGGACTTGATGGAGATCAGTAACCTTTCAAATAATCATCAAAATTAGTCGAAAAACTCAAAAGTTATTCAAGGTTGAATCCAGGCGAAATTTTATCCGATTAATTTTGCGGTGCAGTGTCATCATTCAGCGGTGCAGTGTAAGTTATGGTAAACACATCAGATTTTATTCAACACGCAAATGAAATAAAGAAAAGTTATTACGTGGAATACAGAATCTGATAGAAGTATTCAGCAGAACTGGTCTGAACTTGCTCGGGTCTTTCACACTCAACGTTATCATTGTCATTACCTATTATATTATTTCTTTGATCTATTCATGTTGAGTCCGAACTGTAAATGTTACTTTGCCTTCTAACTATTGAAACGAATACATATCTAATGGTTTGAAGTGTTGAATATCAGAGGTTTTATTCACGTCAACCATCAAGAAATGTCATCGGATAACCTTTGAATCTAGTTAAACTCTCAAACTCGAAATAATAGTTTCCTTCTGTTGCAGATTTTCAATCAGGCCGAGATCCTTTTCAGCATTGACGGTGAAAGATATCAAGCCAGCACTGTACATGCGTTGATTCCAGTGGACCTTACCAGAGAATCTGCCAGAAATATAACGATAAAACTCCATGGAAAACCGGCTAAGTTCATAAAGCTCCGATTATCATTCACGAACAAGTGGATATTGATTAGCGAAGTTTCATTCGAATCAGGTATTTCATTTTTTTTTATTTTGCGTTTTCATCTACATTGCGGTTATTTTGTTAATGAGTAATCACTCCAGAATTTTCTTGCTTATTCATTCAATTTTCTGGTATTCTACAATTTTTGGTTATTTCCCAAGTGCAAATTTTCTTCTACAGCGTTTTTACCCAATTTCCCACACGCATTTCAGTTTTATTATTATTATTAGTATACAGTTTATTGCTGTTACTTTTTTTAATAATTCATGTTCAATATTTAATCTAACCTCAGCTTTTATTCTTCATCTGGTATGAAATATAAATAAGGAAATCGGAACAAAATATTTGACAACCGAGGAAAGTCATCAAGAGCTCAAAGTTTTCGAAGTGGCGTCGAAGTTTGCATTATTGGAATTATGTATTTATAAATGTGATATTTTGATGGATTCGTCGCACAAAGAGATGTAAATTCAGACCTTTCACCTAGATCACGAGGGCTGGTGGAGGGAAAATGAATAACTTCAGAAAAGATTTTTTATTGAGATATTTTTCCCAGCTGTGCGAGTAGGGAATCCAATCCAATGATTGAAATAATCAATCCCGCGGATCCGCGAGAATGCGGGATTGTTGGCAATATATACTCAACCTATTAAACATGCTAATAAAAAGGTCTTATGCAATTAAAAACATACTATAGTAGTAGAATAAAAATTTATTTCATATACAGGTCAGGTAAGGTCACATTGATTTTGGAAATATGGAGAAAAGATAACATATCTAAGGTCCCATCTTTTAAATTTGATCTAAGCTTATTGCAAATATATCCTGCGGCTGAAAACGTTTTTCAAATTCATGTTATGTTTCGTTTGGAAGTGGATGTGAAGACCTTTGGTAGAACGAACAGAGATTTTAATAATGCTAGGGCATAACTTACATTTAGCTGTAAAACCATCTTCAGATTTTAAGAAATGATTCCAGACTGAACGTGAGCCTTAATTCGTTATAAACCACACTGACACTCATTTTGGTGATTATTGGTGTATATTCGACGTAATACGAAATCTATTTAACGAAATTGTTTTCAGGCACTAGTTGAACGCTTTGCTCTTCCGCACGCACATAAATCGTAAAAAAACCAAACTTGTTAGTTGTTCACTTGAAGCTTTAACTATTTTCAATAGCCCAGCTGTGAGAATAATCACTCTGGGATTTCCCTCGGATTTGGACTCATCGGTAATAATATAACAGATGTCGGTCGAGCCTGATAGAAGTCCGTAATTTATAAGTGGTTTATTGCTTTCTGGGGCGTTTTAAAGACGTTTGTGCTTTTATTCGAATACGGAATTTCAATATTGAATCCCGCAGATCCCGCAAAGAAAATTCCGCAATTTTGATCCCGCAGAATTTACGAGGGATCCCGCATTTGTGGGATCCAGCATTTGCGGGATTGGATTCCCTATGTGCAAGGCACTGAAACTCTATATCTTATTTATGGTCGCGTTACTTGATGGTGAAATGTTCAGTTGAAAATAAAACAAAACCTTTACATAAGTTTCATGTTTTTAATTTGGTTTCTTTAATTGTATGCGATCGTAAAAAACTAATGTTCCCAACTGGATATTGTTCTTAATTTCGAAGTTCCGTTAACAAAATTTGCTCAAAACCTAATACGAACTTCCTACTGTTTTTCAACGAAATGAATCAATTTTCAGCATATAACGGTGATCCATCTGTCCCGTACGTATTAGCGATTATGAACATCACCAATAAATCAGTTGATAAATGCTGGATGTTGTCTCGTTCATTAGTGGTAACTAATAGTAGCAGGAAATTTTAATGGTATCGGCGAAAGCTTAGATTGCGTCCAGACACCACCTGAGACCGCGTTCTCGTTGGGTTGGAGCTTTTAGGATATGGAATTTGTCATTTCTACGACTGAAATGAATGGAATTGTCGAGGCCGACATCAGGGCTTATGATTAACGAGCCGAACTTTTACAATGTGTCATAAGCTCTCACCCTCACGCATTTACGTAAATAAACAACTCGAATTGTACAAAAGGATTACACGTGTGAAATTCCCAAAAAAAATTTAAACAGTAATTTTTGAATTGCGCCATGAATTGACTCAATTTCATGAATCTTTCAATGAACACTCGAGCATGTCGGCCATAATAGGATAATCATTTACATTCCCCTCAAAACCTTATGTAAAACCTATATCGTTCAGTTTTATAGTGGAACATATCCATCAGAATTAAAACGGTGAAAGTTGCCACCCAGGAAGTTCTGCAATTAAGAATTAATTCGGTTATTTCTTCCAGGCAACCAAAACTGAGGGTAAAAATTCAATTAGAATGGAAGAACTATTGGCTCATTACTTCCCGAGTTGAATTAATATCTCTTCTGATTTTTCTATATTAGGATTATAATTCAAACTGTGGGAAGATTGGTAAATTGAAATTTATATTCGCGACAGTTCGAAGCTTCCACGTGAAAAAATTAATTTTAATCACTGAGAATAGCAGGCTACGGTTTCGTCCATTATATTTTAATTCAACGCGTTTCTTCTTCATTATGAATATATTTTTTTATATAGAAGTTATGAATGTTTTCTAAATTAGGATGGACTGAAAATATGAAGTGTATAATTTGAAAACCCTCGGAAAATTCAAAAGCAATACAATTATTTCAACACTACTCCAACATTCGAATACTTTTTGAGCGCTTGTTTTTATGTACATGAGCGTTATCATTTTGCCGAATGTCTGTAATTTTCGAATTCTCAGCTGAGAATTGTCTTGAACGTTTTCGTTGGAATTCGTGAATGAATTCAATTCTGTCCGTGCGTCCGTGAACACGATAAATTTCGAAAGAAATGGCCTAGATATGTTCGAGGTCTTGATTCGTCGGTTAAGTTCGTACGGGCAAAGGATTTCGGAGGTATAGCTATCGGAAAAATTTTCTCAAAAATTCAAAAAATTCCGATTCGATCGAGTTGAAACTCTGGAGTTTGCTTCAGAATAACGCAGCGGTTCCATAGCGTCACCTCCTGTCGAATTGAAATGAGGATAGATCAGATAATCGATTCACTAAACAACATTTCGGATCACCAAATTGATTTGAGATTGCTTGTAAAGTTGTTTCAGTTGAACTACGGTTTGGTCGGTATCTCAGAAATCAGGCAGTTTCAGTAGACTACTCTACAGAATTTATCATTTGTCTTAACGGGATAGACTTGTCTTCTTCTTATTTTTGACACTTCGTGTGGGTTATATGAGTTAGACATTATTTTTTCAATACTTACAGTTTATAATCAACGGTAGCTACTGAATTTTGCCTACGATTAAGCGTTTCATGTAAGCCTGGTTACTATTCCTTCTAGAGAATAATAAAGTAGAAAAGTTCCGAAAATATGATAGTATGACTGCTCCAAAGATCGATGAAAGTCTATTGAGATTTCCTTCGTTAAACATTCCCAGTGGAATGGGGTAAGTATAGAAGTATTTCCTAAATGTGTATGCTGTACTAAATTTTTTTGTATGCCGAATGAAAGTTTCGAATTGCACTGGGGTGGAATCAGAAGCTAAATCGCGCTCGTTTGAATTAATTGCCAGTCAGAGTGGTAACCCATTCAAGTATTCAAGAATATGGAACATAAAGAGGAGAAGATGATCTACGCAGTGGTACGATACCTGCCACTGAACGCAGGTATAAACATAATAGCTGAGTCCTAGCCGACCAAGGTATTACCGACACGGATGTCATAGAATGAGTTCCAACAAAAGCAAAGAGACAATACCTTTATTTTTGCCGAACACCCAGGGTAGGGGGATATTCCAAGTCAAACAGCTATACGTCATGAATTGCGTAGTAGAGCCTGAGAACAAAAGCAAAATTACTGAAATTTCACAGCTAAGAACTCCTGAATATCTAGAAGATGAAGTTGAAAAATTGAAAAACCGAATAAAAAAAGCTTTGGTGAAAAATATCAGAAGAATCACATGGCCAGCCCCGAAGCATCCCCATGGAGAAACTCCAAAAGCAATAAAAGAGCTCATAAAGGGAAATAGAAAACTGAGAAAAAACTACAGTAACACACATAAAGAAGAAGACAAGAAAGAGCTGAATAAACCCACCCAAGTCCTGAAAAATATACTGAGGGAATGGAGAACAGACAGATGGAACCAAAGAGTTAGAGAGTTGAACACCATAGACCACTCAGCATGGAAGTTGCAAAAGTGCTTACGACGCGCGACGAGAAAAAACCGAAATCCCTCCATCACACGGAGCAATTTAGATGGCCTAATCCAAGCTTGAAAAAGCCAAAGCACTCGACGGCGCAATAGAAAGAGAAGCCAGATCATCTACAGGGAAGACGATGACAATGAAGACTTGGAAGAAGAAGTCGTGTTGAAACCTCTAGATGGCAATATCATCCCAAATCCAACAACACCAACGTAGATTGAAGTAATCATCAAGAAATTGAAGAAAGGCATCCTCCTCCATCCTCCAGGAAAAGACAAAATAACAAACTTTATGTTAGGAAAATACCCAGAAAAGAGATAGCAGCGCTTACTTATAGATCAAACGCAGTGATGAGAACCGAATACTATCCAAAAAGGAAGAAGTAATTGTGTTCAATAAACCAAGGAAAAATATAAAATACCCACAAAACTACGGACCGATAAGTCTACTGTCCGCACGGAAAATAGTTGACAGAGTCATTGCAAAAAGACTATGAACCATTTGGATTGAGACGAAATCATTCCACAGAATTTCAGCTTTTAAGGATTACTTGATTAGTAACTGAAGGATTTAAGAATAAACAAGCCACAGGACCAGTGCTATTAGATGCCAAAAGAGCCTTCGGTCGAGTGCAGCACGAAGGACGTGCCTATAAGATGATGATGGCAGCCTACACTACCAAAACCTGCAAGCTATAATAATACGAAACTATCTGAGTAACAGGAATTTTTATGTCAAAATAGATATCTTTTACCGGACAATTAGAAACGTGGGTGCTCCAAGGATCAGTTCTAGGACCTCTACTCGACAACATCTATATCTACGATATTCCTAAAAACCCAAGAAATCTGCTATCCTTCATGCAGGCAATACAGGAATAGCCGCCGGACATTGACGACCAGACGTCATATACAGAGGATTTCAAGAAGGACTAGAAGATTTAGAAAAATGGTTAATTGAATGGAAAATTCAGATAAATAGCAAAAAGAGCCAAGCTATTCTGCTACAGAAGCGGAGACTCGAAAAGAATTCCAACCTAGGGATAGATGGGGAAAAGAATGGGAAAATGGAGTAGAAATATCTATGAGTAAAACAAGGTTCAGGGCTTCCATGTAAAAATCATATGAAATATACAGTGAATAAAACAAACTCATCAATGTGTAGTGCTGTGGTACTGCTAGGAATAACGAGCCGAATAAACCAAGGCACGAAACTACGAAAAATCAAGTCAATTGCAAGACCTCAACTAACATAAGTTTGGCGGCATGGGGTCATGCAGCTAATAGCCATATAAAGAAGATTCAAGGGACAAAAAATAAACTGCTAAGGGGAGCAATGGCTATGCCTTGGTTCGTGAAACTCGAACAAATCTACAGAGACTTAGAACAGGAAACTGTCACAGTGTTCCTTAAAAAAAAATTAAAAGCACTACCGTGAAGTCTGGAGATTTTGAGCGCTCGTTCATCCACCTTGTAGGTAGATTCGCATTTTTTTTACGTTGACGTATGGTTGAAGTATGTCAGGGGCCTGTATATTCATAAACTTCAACTACAGAGTTTGCAGTGATTATCAATTTTAAATTTTAATCAATCATCGTAATTATCTCGTTCCTATCGGCACCAGAATCATCGATCCAAACATGCACATTGTCTTGCTACGGATGCCGTTTTGAAATGTGATAACTGACTCCTGGTATCTGAAGCTCTTCTATAGACAACATTGAAATAACCCAATACCGACCTGTATTGATAATTGTGTATGTAATTCAACTCTCTATTCATCGAATCAAATAAGCAGCGAGTACATCTGGAAAAGGCTGGTTACCAGATGGAATATGACAATACAATGTATCTGAATGCTCGAAGGTACATTTCTGAAAGGCGAGGGTCGCAAATACACCAGATTCAGTGGCGGCTGGTGTATAAGAGCTGCTGACGTGCAGCAACGGTTCTGTGAATGAGAAGCACGGTAGAATTAAAGAACATTTTGAGACGTAAATAATGTTTTATGAACGTGTAATATTTATCCGTCTCTACCTAATACGCCTCTGTATGAACCTACTACGTCAGCAAAGATCCGCCTCACCTAACCTACTACGAGGGTTCCAGAATAGTCGTTAGGGTGAGATGACCTAAGTACATTTCCTCACGTCCCAGTTTGGAGCCCCCAAAGTAAACTGCTCCACATGACTTAGGGATATTGACTTGAAGTGCAAAAAAATATAGTTAAAATAAGATTTTTGTGATGAAAATTCATATTAATATGATTTCAAGTTGCAAATTAGTTTTAGCCTGTAGGTCTGCAGCGTATACAAGGTGGTTAAGTAAAATCAAGTAAAATAACGAAATTTTATTCACAGAGAATTCAAGCATTTTAAGACTATCAATACAATGTATGGCCTCCACCGGCATCAATAACAGCTTGACATCTTCTTTGCATACGACACACGAGGTTGTTGAACATTTCTTGAGGAATTTGGTTCCATAAACGGGGCAGAAGCTCTCCCATATCATTCAAGGATTCTGGGGTAGGTTGATGATTATCTAATCTTCTTTAGAGCATATCCCATGCATGTTCTATGCAATTCAAATCTGGTGAGTGCGGAGGTATTGGTAAATGTGGAATACCAAGCAACTCGCGCGCATTCTCAACTATGGCTGCACGGTGCGGTCTAGCGTTATCGTCTAGAAATTGAAAAGTTTCACCAATAGCAGCGTGCAAATTTGGCACAACATTGTCAATGACATGCTCCCTATAGTGTAAGGCGGTCATATTCCCAGGACAAATGTGTAGATATGTGCGACCGTTGAAACATATCCCGGCCCATACCATAACACTACCCCCTCGGAATGGATGGACTTCTTGGACATAGCGACGATTACAGGGTATGCGTGGGATTGTTCATACTCTTATTCTTCGAGAATCTGAAAATCGTCCATAGCTGGATTCATCAGTGAAAAGGACACTATGCCATTGATCGTTCCAATTGATATGTTGCCTTGTCCATTCCAGTCTTTGACGCTTATGGTCACGTGTTAATGGAACTCCTCTTAATGGACGTCTAGAACCTAGATTCACCTCTCTCAAACGTCGTCTGATGGTTTCGATGGAAACTTGGACCCCATCTGCATTTTGAAGAGTAATCCGTAGCATTCTACACGTAGATGCAGGGTTTCTTCTCGCCGAAACGGTGATGAAACGATCCTGAGCAGGTGTTGTTTTTCGTCGCCCACCAAGCCTTGGTCTTTCCAATACGGAACCTGTCTCTATGAACCTATTCCAAAGTCGAGATATCACACTTTGGCTGACTTGGAGCCTTTCCGCTACAACAAACTGAGTTAGGTCACCCTGTAGCATTCCGATAGCCCTATTAGCCTCAGCGTTTGTTAATTTACGTCTTGGCATTTTCAGAAAACTCTTTCCAAATCGAAGCCGTTGATAAACTAACTTCATTTCAAATTAAGAACATTCATGAAGCATATGCAAAGAACCAAACTTCAGAAAAAAGGCGACCAGATTGACGAAATGTCTCATACTTATTTTTATTAGATCGATTCAAGTTGTTATTGAGTTTTAAATGATTTTCCAGCGATTTTCTCGAAGATTACATACTTTTAAAAACGGTTGAATACGATATCCCTAACTCTTGTGGAGCTGTATATTTAAAAATTAAAAATATTATACAGGGTGTCCAGGAAAATGTGGGAAATCTCTCGGATTCAGATAAAACATAGAAAAATAAGATGACAAGTTCCCATAATTTTTTTTCCTAGCGGCCCTCCCTGCGGAGATACGGCCTCCTAAATTACGCCACTGGAAATTTATTTTACTGGAATAAATTTTAAACTACTTGATATAATTTAATGAAAATTTGATATGATAAACAATAGTAGGGACCTCTTCAAATACTGCCCTCAAATTCAAATTAGCTTGTTTAGTTTACCAGGGGCGGACTAGGTTGTAAGTTTTAATGCTTACATTTTTATCACCCTGTATGATAAGAAGTTAAAAAAAAAACAAATTAGGATACCTTGAACATTAAGCTAAAGAGAAGGTTCTCTTGTTCATTGTCGATAAAATGAACCGATTTCGAAAAACAAAATAATAAAAGAAGGTATTTTTATATTTCTAGTGAAAAAAACCATGAATTCTGATTTTTTTGTCTGCAACAAAGTGTGATACGAAAATTATTCGAGGAACAACAAATTTTCAGTTTACGTTATTGAATCCGAAAAAATTACAAAAATTCTTAACAATGCAGTTTTGGCCCAGAAAGGCACCTTAACAAAAATAATAATTAGAATTCATGGTTCTTTTTGAGCACTCGTACTACTCACACGAGGGCTATATCATTTCTTCACGATGTCTGTATTTTTCGAATTTTGAGCCGAAAATGGTCTCAATCGAATATGTTCGACTCACTGATGACGAATCCGTCGGAAAATTCGGAAAAATAACTCTCGAACGGAATGTCCTAGAAACTTGAAATTTTCAGGGTAGTTTCAAATCTCGAATGCCGCGGTTGAGTTTGTTATCGGGCAATATTCGCCCAGGGGTTCCGTGAATATGGCCGCTCGAATTTTTGTTTTCCTGATTATTTCGAAACTATAAATTCGATCGAGGTGAAATTTTGTACTCAGATGAAGAATAACGTATTCAACCTACATGCAAAATTTTGTCCAGCTCGCATGACCGAAACCATAGAAAATTATAACTTTCGAACGGAAAGGCCTAGAGACTTGAAATTTTCAGGATAGGTGTAGATCTCGAATGTTGCGGTCACGTTCATCAATGAGCAAAATTAGACTATGGGTTCCGTAAATATGTTCGTTCAAAATTCAGTTTCCTTGATAATTTCGAAACTATGTATTTGATCGTGACGAAAATTTGTATCTGAAATGAGAATGATATATTCGAGCTACATTTTGTCCAGATCGCACGATCAGAACCACAGAAACCATAGAAAATCATAACTTCCGAACGGAAAGGCCTAGGGACTTGAAATTTTCAGGTTAGGTTCGGATCGCGAATTGTGCGGTCACGTTCATCAATGAGTAAAATTAGACTAGGGGTTCCGTGAATATAGCCGTTCAAACTATTTTTTTCCTGATAATTTCGAAACTGCTCATTGTATTGGATTGAAATTTCGCACATAGATGGAGAAAGATATATTGAAACTACGTGGGAAATTTTGTCCAGATCGCATTACCAAGACAATAGATACCGTAGAAAATTCAAGCGAATTATTGAAAAAAAAAAATTGGTCTCCTGAAGCACTGACGTGAATTCTGGATTTTCGCCGCAGTTTGAATTTTTTTTGACAGCTGCCAAAATCTTTCCAATTGGTTTCTAAAACTGAATAATACGAATCTACCTACAAGGTGCATGTACGAGCGCTCAAAAGCTCTTGCCTTCACGGCAGTGCTTTTCGTAATTTTTAATAGAAATAAAGTAGTCATTTCTTTTATTATTTTGTTTTTCGGAAACGGCTTATTCTATCGACAATGAACAAGAGTACCTTTTCTTTAGCTTAATGTTCAAGTTATCCAAATTTGTTTTTTTCAACTCCTTATCATACAGGGTGTCAAAAATGTAAGCATTAAGATGTACAACCTAGCCCGCCGCTGGTAAACTTAACGAGCTAATTTGAATTTAAGGGCAGTATTTCAAGTGGCCCTCACTACTGTTTATCATATCAAATTTTCATTAAATTATATTGAGTAGTTTAAAATTTATTCCAGTAAAATGAATTTCCAGTGGCTTCATTTAGGAGGCCGTATCTCCGTAGGGAGGACCGCTAGGAAAAAAATTATGGGAACTTGTCATCTTATTTTTCTATGTTTTATCTGAATCCGAGAGATTTCCCACATTTTCCTGGACACCCTGTATAAATCAACGACGAAGTTTCAAATTTATATTTGTATAGTGCTAATTGTTCAAAAAGCTTGGAGATTTTTTGGAAGATTCGTGATTTGTGTTCTACATGTGAACGTGATAAACTATTTCTGGGGATTGGCTTTACCAAGACTCCTGCAGTTCCTCAGGACCCCGAGAATAAAACAACCAAGATTACACTGAGATTGGGTACATAGCCTCCGTTGCTGAGCTCAGACCAAAGCCATCACGTTCTAGGGGGGCTGCTGGACGGGCTGGCTTGTTCATCAAGAATGAACAAACAAACAAACTAACCTACTGCGTTAGCAAAGATCCACATTTTCAGTTAGTCACCCATATAGCCCAAATGTTGCTTTGTACATAACCTTTTTTTATGATGATTGAGAGTGTTTTTAATTCTCTAAAAGATTGTTTGTCATTCTCTTCAGGAAATCGAACAGTTTCTGAGATATTCGCATCTTAACGTCATTAAGTGCATTTTCATCTCACGTTTTTCTACAAAATTTGCTATATACAGAATAAAAGCTCCTTAGATCTTCTACTAGTGTGCTTTCACAATTTTTTTTATAACTCAAATAGTTTCTGAGATTTCCGTTTCCAAGTTTTTTGATGCGCATTACCTCAGAGCTTTACATTTTTCTGCCATACTCTTTGGTGAAGAAGTTGAAGAGCATCAAAGTTCCTTCAAAGTGAGTTCTAACTCAATTTTCGAATATTAGCCGGTCCAAAAAGTTGAAATTTTTCAGAGTCAATGTTAGTTTTTGAAAAAAAACTCTATCAACTTACACTTGCTGTATGTAGTCGAGAAATGTTGTTTTTTTAACAACTGCATTTTTTCTAGTAGTTATTCCACCAATAGGCAGCCTGTATCGAGAGATATAATCCTGGAAGTGCAATAGAGAGCTTTGTTTAAAATTAACAGTTCATTGTTTATTGTTTATATCCCGACTCTCCTAGGTCTCTATGAGACCCCTCAGAAGCTCAGGGCTTCAGAAGCTCAGAGCTTGTGCGAGTTAGGAGACCCAGTTGTGTTCTGTGTAGGCTTTGTTACTGTGTCCTGAGGCACAGCACTGTTAATTGTTTACCCAACAGTGAATGGTGGAACCGTGCTCCATGTCAGAAAATTTCATTCCCGACCGAAGGAAGAATTCATGGTAGGAGAAATTCGATAGTTTTAAACTTCTCTTTTAATGGTCATAGTAGAAAAGTGAATGGCTGAGACGATAGAAGGAAATTATTGTCCAAAAACGTGAGGTTGAAATCTTGTTTCAATGACTTTGGATGCGGAAATCTCAGAAGATGGATTCACAGAAAAAAACAAATATCTGTAGGGAATTGAACAGAGCTTTAATTTTGTATATATACTAACTTCTTCTGTACGACGTACGACAGAGAGAAGTGAAAGGCAGGAGCATTAAAAGGAAAGCTTTGTATTAAAACGTGAGGTGAAATGCACTTATCGTTAATGAGTGACTTTAAGCTGCAGATATCTCAGAAATTATACGACACCCAAAGAAGGTACCTGATAGAAACAGGAAATTCAAAAAGCTTTCATTAGGTTCAATAAGTTTTACAGCACTATGCACTGTTTGGGAGCTACGAGCGAAAAACTGAAAATTGTGAACTTTGTCCCACCCCCTCCTCTTTAATAGGTTCCGCTCCTGGTCTAGGTCCTAGGACTTTTAGTATGATTAGCTCCTAACTACTCTTAATACATTGCCGAACAAAAAAACTCCTTCGTCTGGAATTTTTCACTATTCTTCAATTACTCCGTGCGCAGTTTATATTTTTTTTTCGAACGTCCAGAAACAACGTCATATTTCGACAGGATCATCGAAAAGTTCTACTTCGCCTCCGCCATAGGGAAAAGTGTTGCTATGTCAACGATGAATCACATTTCCGTACGCCGGAGAGAAAAGTGTCGCTATGAAACAATGAATTAGTTACTACGAACAATTATTATACTTCATGTCCGTCGAAATCATATTTAATTTTGCATGACAACCGTTACTAGGCAAATTTTGCATTGATCACTCAATTATGAAGAGATCGTCTAATCTAGAGGTGGATCTCAAGATTTCAAAACGTTCGCAAAAAAAAAAATAACATATTCCATTCGGAGGAAAAGTGACTTTTCATGGCTCGCCTTCAATTACCCAAACCCAGGCCCGTCATGAAAAGTGACACTTCTCCTCCTTATGAAATAATATACTATTTCAGTACATTTAGGAAATTCATGTCGTATATCAGAACGCTCAGAATTTCACAACCCCATTGTCCCAACATTTGCACTAAACCGATATCAACGCGGGCAGTGATTGTGGAAACAATTAACCACCCCCCTCCCGCATTATGGCCTAGCTGAACTGCCGCATTCTTTGTCGAGTTCTACATGTTCAGCCGTCGACGAAATACAAAATCGACATGTGCAGCGTGCAGCAAAGATTCCAGGGATGCCAGGCAACATTTCGACCGCCCATAAATCAAAATATTGGTCGTTAGAGTATGCACATAAATAAAAATATTTTCATAGCCGAACATTCGGTATATCAGGAATGATGCATGAGATTCCGATATTATGCCTAGGCACTGGTTCAAGCGAATAAGAATGTCTACCCGAACTACGTTCTGATCTGTTGATAGCGAAACTTCGTAAACGCTTTGAGGGATGGATCCTTCAAATAAAGGGGATGGTTGTAGAATTCGAAACTCTTATGAATCGATATTCGCGTTTTCGTTTATAATATTATTCTTCAGCCTTAGGAATTAAACTAGGTTAACCCAATTATAAAAATCCATTATATTTAATAAAAGATATTTTTGAGCGTTGAACGGAAAGGCCTAGGAACTTGAAATTTTCAGGGTAGATTTGGATCGCGAATGTCGCGGTCACGTTCATCAGTGAGCAAAATTAGACTAGGGGTTCCGTAAATATGGCCGTTCAAAATATTTTTTTCCTGATAGTTTCGAAACTGCTGATTGTATTGGAATGAAATTTTGCACCTAGCTGAGGAATAATGTATTCAAACTACGTGCGAAATTTTGTCCAAATCGCATCACCAAGACCATAGATGCCGTAGAAAATTCTAGCGAATTATCGAAAGAAAATTGGCCACCTGAAGCACTGACATGAAGTCTGGAGTTTCGCCTAATTTTGAGATTTTCTTTGACAGCTGTCGAAAATCCCTTCAATTGATTTCTAAAACTGGAAAATGCGAATCTACCTACAAGGTGTATGTACGAGCGCTCAAAAGCTCCTGACTTCACGGCAGTGCTTTTCGTAATTTTTTCAAAACTTTTTCACCTTATTTCATTCTTCGTCAATTTTTTCACGTTGACCAAATTTGATTATAATTTTGGATTATTTTCATCAGAAAAAGATATGATAAGTATGAAAATAGCAAAACTATGAAGAAAATAAAAATCAATTTCCAATATCAATGCTGCAACTTTGCTGCAACTTTCGAATTCCACAATTTATGTATGAAAAAATTATTTCGAAAACTTAGCAAATTCCTTCTTTATGCCCAAAAAAAGTTCTCGTGAGAATGCAGGCACTATTTTCGTTTCAGCAGATTTTGATTTGAAAGGGGATATAAGCAGCCAAGAAAGAAAAGTAACGAATGCAATATTTTTTTATTGCAATCAAACTCAAAATTTCGTCCAGATCGCATTACCAAGACCATAGATACCGTAGAAAATTCTAGCGAATTATCGAAAAAAAAATTGGTCAGCTGAAGCACTGACATGAAGTCTGGAGTTTCGCCTAAGTTTCAGAATTTTTTTGACAGCTGTCGAAAATTCCTTCAATTGATTTCTAAAACTGGAAAATGCGAATCTACCTACAAGGTGGATGTACGAGCGCTCAAAAGCTCCTGACTTTACGGCAGTGCTTTTCGTAATTTTTTTGTACTTAGATCGAATTGTTCCTAAGATATCCTTTACCAAAAGTCGCTAATTCTAACGAAAAGTGCATCTTCACCAAATATTTTTCGAAACATATTTTCTTCTAGCGTCTCAGCTTCTCACCATATCTTCCTGCCATACATATCTGAAAAAAATTTTAACATCATTAAATGACATACCTATATGTATAATAAGTTTATATTCTATTTTGTTTCGCCCAGAGGTCCGAACTTTTTGAATTGCTCAGATTTACTGTTAATTTTTGCAGAAAGCTACCTACATACTTATACTTGCTGTATGTTGTGCATCTGTCGAAAAATGTTGTTTGCACCCGTTGATGTTACGAAATTCAAATGAAACCCATTGCAGAGAACTTCTTTCCTGATGGGTATGGCAAAAAGTTGAAGGCTGATGGGCTAGATGGCAATGTTTGTCAAAGAACATTGGTTGAAACTGCACTTTTAGCGATTAAGCGACTTTTGCTGGCGGATATCTCAGATACTGTTTTGAGTTACAAAAAAAACGATATCAACAATCTTGTGGTGAATTTTAATAGTTTCCTTTTATACCTTTATCAAAGATTTACTGTACGACGCAACGTTTTGGAGATATTGCACGGTAAGCTGAAAACTGGAACCTTTGTCCCCCTCCTTACTTGAGCTTCAGGTCTGGTGCAGGACTATTAGTATTTTCAACTCCTCTACTTCTCTCCCTCTTTCTTTTTCTCCCTTTCTCTCTGAATAAATTCCAAAAAAAAAATTATTCATTCCAAAATATTTCCCACAAATCCTTCATTGACTGGACTATGCGAGAACTGTCCCATTGTAGAAATTTCGAATAAAGTTATGTTTTATGTGACCATAAACAGCTACAACCATTTTAACATTAATGCTCGAATGGAAACATTAGCAAATGAAGGTAACTTATGGGCTCCAATGAACGTTCTGAATCCATTCGTCTGCAAATAACCCTATCACAAATAATTGTCTCCTAATGTCAAATGAGTAATCAACAATGTATTCAACTCATTCTACTTTCCACCACGAAGTTCTGCCAAAGGCAAGGAATTAGTTTTTGAGAGCTGCCTGCTGCCTGCTTCCGCACAGTGGATGAAAGAAACTTGGCGACAGCATGAGCAACTTCACGGAGAGATCTACACTTCATGGAGCAAAACCGATGTTCCATGCTCCGTGTTCTATATGCAAATCGCAGACACGACCACAAAGTCGTTGCCGTCTCCACAATACGATTTTCACATTGCACAAACAATTGCCGGCTTAATGAGCCATTCAGAATTACGTCCGCGGTTTGAAAAGCGCACTTAGGGGAGATTAGCAATGGATTCCGATTTGACGGTTTCGACGCAAATGATATCTCCTAGTTTTAGTGCGCGTTTAATGCGCATTGTTGTTCTTCATTAGACTTTATTCCCAGAAAAAGATTCCAATCCATGATAGGAACATCCCAGGTCCAAAACTCTATCGACTAGTAAGTAACATAATTTAGTTACTGTAATTTCCGCGATTTTGAGAATATTCACATTTGCAAAGAAGGAAGAATAAATTTTGTTTGTACTCGTCAATATAAAATATACAGTGCATCCTCATCAACGACCTGAGATCTTCTCTGTTCGTTCCTCCACATTATAAACCACTATTTATAATGTGGAGGAACGAACAGAGAAGGCCTCAGATCTCAGGTCGTTGATGAAGATGCACTGTGTATTTTATATTGACGAGTACAAACAAAATTATTTAATTGTAAGGCATGAATAGAGATTATTATAATTATCGATTATCAAATGACAATGTGATTTTAAGAAACGAAAAATCTAGCAGTGAAAAGCGTGTTTGAAGAATCAAGAGCCATTCCGACCAAGTTGAGTCATATCGAAGCCCTCAAAAAAAAAAAAATTCCTTCTGTCACCACGATGGGAACTGTAGATTGGAGTGAAATTTCCGAAAAACTCACTTTCACCAGAGCCATTACGACGAGACATAGAATGAACGTCTTTCCTGGGAATTCCGAGGGTCATCGGAAAATAACAAAATCCCTCGAGACAGGTATTGTCACTTTTCAAATACCTGAATTCAGAAGAATATACTCGGTCATCGGATATGTGCCCCTCGATGCAGATATCTAAATTTTAGAGCATAATCTGGTTAAACAGAATATCAAAGATGCCGAAGTCATCTCTAAACCGCACAAAAAAGTCGATGCCCTTATATCTGGTTGAAATCCGGAATCAAGAGATGTACAACCTTTTATAAAATTACTATATTGTAATAGAATTCAAATGGGGCTAGAAGAACTTGGTTCGTGTCACAGAATCAGATCACAGAATTGAATAAAAAAAGTTGAAACATTTTATCTACCCCTGTTGTTAAAGTGTTACATTATCTTCCCTTGCGGTTAAAGTGAAACTTCATCTACTCAAAAGAGTTGCTAAAACAACATTTTAAAATTAGCTATAGAAAAATTAGTGAATTACGTAGACAAAATTCCTGGACGAGCTCTAAGCGAGTCCAAAAAAAACCGTTTTTGTGCGTGTTGCGTACACTATTTTTGAGGCAACCGTGTAGAATAGCAAATCAATAAGACACATTTCTTTATCATATTGTAATAATACGACTTGTGCCCTTAGTAATAGTACAAGTTATTACGATGGAATTTTAGTATAATTCTATATTTCTATCCGCTGTCGCCATTTATAATTTATTGTCCGGAAATAATTGAGTTCGTGCTTCCCGCACAAGGAGAAAGTCTATTGTTTAACCCTTTCTGAGGAACAGGTATTCAGGAAAGAAAACCCGGAAATTCAGGAGAACATATTATATTTACGAAAAATGATGGTGAAATGCGTACATATAATCGACCTTTTCACAAACAACAAAAAACATCGAAATAAAAATTACGAAAAGCACTGCCGTGAAGGCAGGAGCTTTTGAGCGCTCGTACATGCACCTTGTAGGTAGATTCGCATTTTCCAGTTTTGGAAACCAATTGAGGAAATTTTTGACAAATGTCAAACAAATTTTCAAACTAAGGCGATAATCCAGACTTCAAGTCAGTGCTTTAGGTGACCAATTTTTTTTTCGATAATTCGCTAAAATTTTCTACGGTATCTATGGTCTTGGTAATGCGATCTGGACAAAATTTCCCATGTAGGTTGAATACATTATTCTTCATCTATGTGCGAAATTTCATTCCAATCCAAAAAGTAGTTTCGAAATTATCAGGGAAAAAATAGTTTTAACGGCTATATTTACGGAACCCCTAGTCTAATTCTGCTCCTTGATGAACGCGAAATTTGCGATCCGAACCTATCCTGAAAATTTCAAGTCCATAGGCCTTTCCGTTCGAAAGTTATTATTTTCTATGGTTTCAATGGTTCTGGTCATGCGATCTGGAGAAATGTAGCTTGAATATATCATTCTCCATTAGTGCACAGAATTTCGTCACGATCGAATCTTTAGTTTGGAAATTATCAAGAAAACGACCATATTTACGGAACCCCTAGTATAATTTTGCTCATAGATGAAAGTGATCACGACAATCAAGATCCACACCTATCCTGAAAATTTTAAGTTCCTAGGCGTTTCCGTTCAAAAGTTACAATTTTCTATGGTTTCTATGGTTCTGGTGATTCGAGCTGAACAAAATTTTGCCTGTAGCTTGAACACCTCATTTTCCAGTAGAGTGCAAACTTTCATCTCGATCGAATCTGTAGTTTCAAAGTAATAGGGAAAACAAAATTTCGAGCGGCCATATTTTCGAAACCCCTCGGCGAATTTTGCCCAATAACGAACTTAACCTCGGCATTCGAGATTCGAACCTACCCTGAAAATTTCAAGTTTCTAGGACATTCCGTTCGAGAGTTATCGTGTATACGGACGGACAGACTCGAATTTTTCGACGGATTCGTCATCAGTGAGTCGAACATAGTCGTTTGAGACCATTTTCGGCTCAAAATTCGAAAAATACAGACATCGTGACGAAATGATATAGCCCTCGTGTAAGTAGTACGAGCGCTCAAAAAACATCTTTCATTCACCTAGTTTCGCATAATCATAATCAAATCAGACAATTGAACTCCTACGTTCCCTACTTTATACAAACATACTAATCCAAGTGTACGAGGGGTCAATTAATCATCGATACCAAATAAATACAGCTATTTTTGAGCGCTCGTACTACTTACACGAGGGCTGTATCATTTCGTCATGATATCTGTATTTTTCAAATTTTGAGCAGAAAATGGTCTCAAACGATAAAGTTCGCCTCACTGATGACGAATACGTCAAAAAATTCGAGTCTGTCTGTCCGTCCGTCCATCTGTATACAAGATAACTCTCGAACGGAATGTCCTAGAAACTTGAAATTTTCAGGGTTGGTTCGAATCTCGAATGCCGCGGTTAAGTTCGTTATTGGGAAAAATTCGCCCAGGGGTTCCGTAAAAATGGCCGCTCCAAAGTTTGTTTTTCTGATTCCTTCGAAACTACTGATTCGATCGAGGTAAAATTTCGCACTCAGATGGAAAATTGCGTGCTCAAGCTATATGAAAAATGTTATCCAGTTCGAATGTCCAGAATGGAAAGGCCTAGGGACTTGAAATATTCAGGATAGGTGTGGATGTCGAATGTCGCGGTCACGTGCAAAATTAGACTAGGGGTTCCGTAAATATCGCCGTTTGAAATTTGGTTTTCTTGATAATTTCAAAACTATGTATTTGATCTTGACGAAATTTTGTATTTAAATTGAGAATGATATTTTCGAGCTACATTTTTTCCAGATCAGAACCATAGAAACCATAGAAAATCATAACTTTCGAATGGAAAGGCCTAGGGACTTGAAATTTTCAGGACAGGTTCGGATCGCGAATTTCGCGGTCATGTTCATCAATGAGCAAAATTAAACTAGGGGTTCCGTAAATATGGCTGTTCAAAACTATTTTTTTACCTGATAATTTCGAAACTACTTATTGGATTGAAATGAAATCTCGCACATGGATGAAGAATAACATATTCAAACTACGTCCATATCGCATTACCAAGACCATAAATACCGTAGAAAATTCTAGAGAATTATCGAAAAAAAATTGGTCAACTAAAGCACTGACTTGAAGTCTGGATTTTCGCCTTAGTTCGAAATTTTCTTTGACAGCTGTAAAAATCTTTCCAATTTGTTTCTAAAACTGGAGAATACGAATCTACCTACGATGTGGATGAACGAGCGCTCAGAAGCTCCTGACTTCACTGCAGTGCTTTTCTAAATTTTTATTATTATTATTAAATGAATGACTAGAGCTGAGAATATACCTTCCAAGCTCAGAAACAAAAAATTAATTGATACAGTACGTAAGAATTAAGTTGAGAAGAATATCAGGAAAATATACACAAATCAAAGATTTCAAGTGGGCGAAATCCATGTGAATCGAATCTATTCTTGAAGGCGTTCACACTGGGACCACAAACCTGCAGGCAATCCATTCCAGGCTGAAAAAATTCTATTGAACAGGAAGTTTTGTCGTGGGGTAGTCTGGAAGTTTTTTTTTTTCAACTTGTACATGTGTCCTCGTAAGTTATCAGTGTTGCGGATGAAAACGGATGATAGGTCGGCACCAATCATATCATTGATGGCCCGAAAGCTCTCAATCGGCGATCTTGAAATTCAGTTAAACCGAAGATACTGAGTCTCTCCTCATATGCAGGACGGTTGGGACCATCAGGAATGCGAGTGACCCAACGCTGAACCGCCTCCAACTGCTCCAAGTCGGCCTTCAGGACAGGGCAACAGGCAGCAAATTCGAGGATTGGTCTTATATAAGTTACAACATGTAGTGGGAGAACAACCTCGGAAACACTTGGAGACCATAGAGACGAGGCTCCTTGCCCAGGACGTTACCTTCTTCTTATGGAGAGACCAGTTCAAATCGTGTGAGATGGTTAACCCTAGGTCCTCATGTGACTCTGTTGTAGCTAGCTGATGTCCATCGAGAAAATAATGATGTTTCGGGTTCTGCTTGCCGATGTGAAGAACTACGCATTTTTCAAGGTTCAGTGGAAACCAATTTTTGAACTAGTCGGAGATAACATTCAGGTCCGTTTGGAGCAGCTTATAATCAGGGATAGGGTTGTTGGAAAGCTTCGTGTCGTCCGCAAATTGTAGGCGAGGCGATTTCAAACTTCGGGATAAATCGGCAGTGTAGACCAAGAAGAGGAGGGGACCCAGAACTGTCCCCTGGGGCACACCACTGGTCACAGGTCTAGGCGAAGAGAAAATGCTAGACACCCTAACGGACAAACTCCTTCCCCCAAGAAGAGCCCCAATCCACCGCAACAAATGTCGCCTGATGCCAAAGTGCTCAAGCTTGGCCAGGAGGCGTCAATGGGAAACACACTCGAAAGCCTCCGAAAAGTCGAGGTAGATGATATCAGTCGGGTAACCACTATCATAAGCTTTGGTCCATTGATATATACTCTGCAGCAAGTTCGTGATGACAGAGCGACCAGGCAAAAATCCATGCTGAGTGTCAGGGAGGATATTTTTCTCCAATAAGAACGTGGTCATATAATTCGCTATCAAGCGTTCACATACCTTCGAGGCGACGGAAGCCAAGCTTATTGGACGGTAGTTATTAGGCACAGTTTCTCACCTTTCTTGAAGACAGGAGTAACCGACGCCTGCAGCCAAGAAAGAGGCAACTGCCTAGATCGAAAGGACGCAGTGAAGATCGCAGCCAATGGTTTACACAATGAGACCGCACACCTTCTAAGAAATCCAGCAGTAACCCCGTCCATACCAGGGGATGAGTCAGTCTTCAGAGCAAGAAGTTGGTTCATTACAGATTCAGGAGTGAATTGAACTGATTTCAAATCTAACGAACAACGCTCACACCTGATATCGGAATATGGTCCGTCTGGTTAATCTGTGAAGGAAGCATCGAACTACATCAAATCAATTTCGGGTCGAGTTATCAATAATATTGGGGATTACAATAACACCATTTACTTGTATAGGGGTGAAAACTTTGAACAGAATTTTTCTATCTTGATCTGCAAACTACCTAATCCCTTTTTGTACCTACTTGAAAACAAATTCACTCAATTCGAAAGTGACCTTAACCTTTTTGTTCGCACTCCCGTAACAAATACGACGTAACTTTACTCAAAATCGCGACTTCTTCGATACTTACTTCCACGATCTAACACAGATTATTTCCCTGATCCGGACTCTAAGAAAATCCACGACTGATAATACTAAAGCTTTTTGCCTACAACGGACTACTACTTCACTTTTAGTCCCTACACCGGCCTCGAACCGAAACTTACAATTCTGTACCTATCCTATCTTGGTAACTCCCTTTCAACTACACTGGCCTCGAACCAGAAAACCGAATCCGTACAACTAACTCCGAGTTCTCTACTTGCGTGCGAGCAACATACTTCTAAATCGAAAAGTGAACCTAAAATTCTGTACCTATCGTGGCACCTTCCCGACTTTCAATTACTGCTCTGAGCTTCTGAGGGGTCTCACAGAGACCTAGGAGAGTCGGGATATAATCAGAAATAAATAAATAAATAATTAAAAATGCGAGTCCCCGACTCAAAACTAATTCTCCGGACTCGCGAACAACCGACTCCCGGCCCCCGACCGAAAATGAATCAAATTACTTTTCATTTATTTTATTTTCGAAGAATATGGGGTAGAATAATTCTTGACTTATTCAAACGTTGGTTTGCAAGGAAATAAGTGCTGGGAGATGTTTAAATCTAAGTGATGCATCATAAATACTACTAAATCAACTCGAGTAGGTTTATCATCTCACACGTCGTTGTGCAGTATTCCATCTGGAATAATATTATGAACAATATACACCGAAAGCGATCGATAGTTCACCATTTCAGGTACAGCCTGTTTCGATATTGTTTCAGCATACAGAAAATTGTTGGGCAGTCGCAGACCTGTATTCTGCTAACCCGAGGCACTTTCAGTTTCCAGCCTGTGTGCAATTCCATCCGAGCAGAACAAACATGTATCTGCTCAAAGAGCCGGCTGAATTAATGGCAAATAATAAACAACCAGAATGAAAAGATAATACGGTTGTATTAGTTGATGTGCTTGCTTCTCCTTCCACAAAGAAAATGTTAATTTGGTAGTTATCACAAAGGCGAATTGATGCGAAAAACTGTAATTAGAAATGGTCGATTCAGGGATATAGGGGAGAACTAATTAGTTTTCGGGCTGATACAGAAAAAAATCGTGAAGTCAGGAGCGTTTGCACGATTGTTTGAATCCATCTCTCAAACGGCCATCAAAGTACGGAATCCAGACAACACTGTTTGGCTTCAAGTCTTTTCAAACCCAGTTTGACGAATAATGTTATTTCATAAACTCGAGGTAAGACTTTGGTTTACCGAAAATCAGTTATGAAACATTTATCAATCGCGTTTGTCGATTTATGTTCGTTTTTCGGAAATGCAGTGTTGTCAAGTTGGTCACTTCGGGTTACTGGAAATCTGATATGCAGATGGTACCGAATGGACCCTTATGTATTTAATCAGGTGAGAATTTTTTGAGCGCTCGTTCTACTTACATGAGGGCTATATCATTTCGTCACGATATCTGTATTTTTCGAATTTTGAGCCAAAAATGGTCTCAATCGACAGAGTTCGACTTACTGATGACGCCAAGCAGCAAGCACCGGAGCATTACGCACTGTGATATCGAGTGAGTGAAGCTCCAGCGCGTCAAGCCCTGGAGTAACACGCACGGGGCTGGAAAGAAAAAACATCGTGAACCTTCAAAATAGGGGTGTGCAATAGTTGCAAGAGACTATATTAAATCTGATTTAAATGAACTGGAGACCCCCAAAAAGTTTATTCTTGAAATTCCATATTTGCTTCGATCGGTTTGTCGAAAAATGATATTTTTCGATAAGATCAAGAAAAAACATCTTGACCCTACGAAATACGGGTGTGAAATAGTTGCAAGAGACTATGTTCAATTTAAAATACCTTATCACGAACCCTCAAAAGCTTTATTCTCAAATTTTCTTCTCACTCGCTCTGTAATTTTTTTTTCTCGTAAAATCCTGGAAAATAACGAAAAGTGATGAAACTGTCTCGAAAAATTTGGAAGGCAATTCGTTATTTCGTTGTTTTCGTTACCTGTTTTCCATCCCTAATTCGTTGTTTTCTTAGATTTCTGTACGAAGATAGCAAAATTTGACCCCTTTTGTTCCTTGGGGGTTAATTGCTCGTAAAAACGTTCAAAAATCGTCGTCATCAACTTAAAATGTAAGAAATACGTCTTATTACGATAGAAAATCATTTTAAATTCTAACTTACCTTGAAACTCTCTCTTAATCGTATGGATCGATCATTTTCAAGCATCTTCAATTTTGTTTCTGCCATCGGTACAAACAGAATGTAACGTACACCGATATTGTCCGTTTTTCGATGAAAAGGGTCTTCTTATTCACCCGCAAACGTTCAATTTTCCGTTTCTTCAAACCAATCTCGAAATGCCTGATTTTTCAGAACATTCGACGACTTGTGAAATCAAAATCAAAAGACTTATAATTGTGGCTTTCCAGCTAGGTGCGTGTTACACCGAGGCTTGACGCACTCACTATCACAGGAACATGCCAAACCCAAACTGTCGAAAAACATAAACAAAACCGCAAATATGATGAGTTGGGCATTGAACAGCTTTCAGGACTCTAAGCCCCGCAAATTCGGGTAGTGCACCAGGGGAAAGGGGGATGGTCTCGCGAGTGTTTGACGCTCCAGTACTGGAAACTGGAACGGTCAAACTTAGGTGTGGAGCACTACCAGACAGTGGCTGGAAAGCACCTAATTTAATTCGGGAGAAAAGTCACGAAATATCTGAAAATTATTTAGGTTTTTTTTTGAACTGTCAAAGATCGCCCTTTTTCAAATCGAGTTCTTGCGAAAATGGTAAAAAAGTAGGAGACGCCATATAGTTTATTGAGACCTCACGTCCTTCGATTTGGAAATTTCGGCGGAGCTCGAGATGTTGCGGTTAAATATCCTTATGAAATGTTCGGCGGCAACTTTTCGGGTTTTAATCGTTTTTCGACCTTTTCGGAAAGTTATTTTCGTCAGTTTGAATTCGAATTTGGGAACGTTTCGGATACCGTCGGAAAGGCCGTTTCTTCTTCTCGAGAACGAATATAAAAGACACATCGGAATGAATAGAATAATATGCACTTCCAATCATCCCCATATCCTCTGTTTGTTGTTCTTGAATACTGAAGAACACAGAAGTTATTCTTCTCTAAGTCAGATTGTACACCCAAACTGAGATTTCTCGGTTACCTCCTGAATTCAAAACTGAACTGAAGGCAGCATATAGAAGGTATGAGGAAGAAGCTTGATGGAGCAGTATTCGCCAGAAGACAAAAAAAAAAGTCAACTCACTTGTCAGCTTGGATCGCTTATATCTACTTCTCCCAAAGCATCCTATCGTATACCAATAATGGCAAATCCACACGCTGCTGAAATATTCCTGGAACTCTGCAACAGAGGGGGGCAGTCCGAGCACTGACGGAGGCAGGTTCTATAGTAGGGTTCAAACGGAGCTCTATCGTGTCACTCGTAAAAAAATCGTGGTGTGCAGGAAGTGATAGGGGGCATTTTTCCAAAGATAAAAAAAAAAGCTTATAATCATCAACATCAAGTGGCTAATATTCATACCAATTCTCATCAAAATATACGATTCAGAAATGTTTTACTTTGATTATCGAATAAGTCGGATACAATTCGCTTATATGGAGTTCCTTGAGGCGATGGTCTCCCCGGAACGCGACGGACGACCTACACGGAGCCGCCCCCGTCAATTTCCGAATTATATGAGGTTGGAGAAAAAGTAATTTCGTATTTTTGGCTTGATTTCAATGCTTCATAAAAAGTGTTACAATCATCCGATTCAAGTCAAATATGCGCCATTCTGTTCGATAACTTGTTGCCAACGAGAATCTGACTTCATAATGCCCCTCCCTTGTCCCTATTGGCAAAAAACTCAGACAACCAATTTTTACAGGCCCCTATTGAGGCCAATTTTTTACCTCTAAGCGCGTTGGCCATGGACAGGAACAGGTGGTAGACACTTAGTGCCAGATCCGGACTATAAGGTGGTGCATAAGAACTTTCCATCCTAGCTCCCGAAGCTACTGGCGCGTCATCAAAGAGGTGTGCGGCCTGGCGTTGCCCTGATTAAACACGATTCTGTTCCTATTCACCAATGCTGGCCGCTTCTGTTCGATCACCAGCTTCAAACAGTTGAGTTGTTCACAGTAGAGAGCAGAAGTGAGCGTTTGACCATAGGGGAGCAGCTCATAGTAGAGCACTCTCTGCCTATCCACCAAACACACAGTTACACCTTCCTGGCCGTCAATGTTGGCTTGGCCACGGTCTGGGCCACTTCGTTGGAATTCGACCACGATCTCTGTCCCTTGACATTGTTATAAGTAACCCATTTTTTATCACCAGTCACCATCCGCTTCAGAAATGGGTCGATTTTGTTGCGATTCAGCAGCTATTCGCAGATGGAAATTCGGTCTATGATGTTTTTTTTTTGCGTCAGCTCATGTAGCTCCCAAAGCTCAAGCCAGTCTCCTGCAAATGGTTCAAAACGGTTTTATGATAGATGTTCAGCTCCTAGGCGATGCTACGACGACTTACATGACGGTCGATCGCGATATTTGCCATGATTCTATCCTTATTTTCGACGACAAGCCTGCCAGTGCGTGATGCATCTTTCACCTCCACTACACCAGCACGGAACCGCTTGAACCACTGTTTTGTTACAAAAACCGAAAGACTATCGGCCTCGTATAAATGGCAAATTTTTTTGGGCAAATACCACGCGTTTTTGAGCGCTCGTACTACTTACACGAGGGCTATATCATTTCGTCACGATGTCTGTATTTTTCGAATTTTGAGCCGAAAATGGTCTCAATCGACTATGTTCGACTCACTGATGACGAATCCGTCGGAAAATTCGAGTCTGTCCGTCCGGCCGTCCGTCCGTCCGGCCGTCAGCACGATAACTCTCGAACGGAATGTCCTAGAAACTTGAAATTTTCAGGGTAGGTTCGAATCTCGAATGCCGCGGTTAAGTTCGTTATTGGGCAAAATTCGCCGAGGGGTTCCGTAAATATGGCCGCTCGAAATTTTGTTTTCCTGATTACTTTGAAACTACAGATTCGATCGAGATGAAATTTTGCACTATAATGGAAAATGAGGTGTTCAAGCTACATGCAGAATTTTGTTCAGTTAGCATCACCAGAACCATAGAAACCATAGAAAATTGTAACTTTTGAACGGAAACGCCTAGGGACTTGAAATTTTCAGGATAGGTGTGGATCTCGAATGTCGTGATCACTTTCATTTATGAGCAAAATTATACCAGGGGTTCCGTAAATATGGTCGTTTGAAATTTAGTTTTCTTGATAATTTCCAAACTACAGATTCGATCGAGACGAAATTCTGTATACTAATGGAGAATGTTATATTCAAGCTACATTTCTCTAGATCGCATGACCAGAACCATAGAAATCATAGAAAATCATAACTTTCGAACGAAATCGAAAAAAATTGATCCGCTGAAGCACTGACATGAAGTCTGGAATTTCGCCTAAGTTTCAGATTTTTTTCGACAGCTGTCGAAAATTCCTTCAATTGATTTCTAAAACTGGAAAATGCGAATCCACTTTCAAGGTGCATGGAGCGCAAAACTGTAAGAGAAGCATTTGTAGTATACAACCACACCTTTACAACGCCGTCTTGTATGATGTGATGAGACCAATAACGAACCAGATATACTTATTTGAGTAAAAAGAGCGCAAAATACGAAATTGCTTTTTCCCCAACCTAATATGTTCGAGCACGGTCTCTCTGAAACGTCGCGTGCGACGTTCAGAACCGTGCCCGTAGTTTCCCGAACACATCATTCGGAAGTTTACGGCGGTGGCTCAGCGTAAATCGTCGCGTGCAGCGGTTCGGGGAGACCAGCGCCCTAGATATAATCGTTCGCCCTAATAGGAATATTCAACATTATGTTCGTTTCAATTTTACTCGAAAACTGTTGCGAAAATCGAAAAAGTGCCTTTCATAAAGGGTAAAAGAAACCGACGATTCAGAAGGTTTTTTCCAAATTTCAATTGGCTAAATAATCTCCTCAAAAAATAGGAAAATGTGCTATTACATCCGATTAGCCGGGACATAACGTGGAGATGCTAATCAGGCGCACTTTGATGAATAAACGCTTGTCGCGACAGAAATAAACGACCTTATGTATCAATTCGTTCATAAGATTCCTTTTGAGTCTGGGAAACTTCACGCTTCTGTATTTTTTTGTATATGTGTTGCAATAATTTTATTATTTCCTAATGTCATGCTTATTTGCTGCTATTTGAGGGTGTAATATTTGCAACCTGTCCTATTTTCGAGAAGGAAGTGTAACATTCACAGTGGGACAACGAGAAATTATTCAGGTAGGTTTTCAATATTTCTTCCACTTATAACTCGGTATCAATTCTATTCAATGATATTCTGGAATAACCCTTTCCCCTTTTTCAGCGCTCGTACTACTTACACGATGTCTGTTTTTTTTTCGAGTTTTGTGTCGAAAATGTCTCAATCGACAAAGTTCGACTTACTGTGTTCAAGCTACATGCGAATTTTGTCGAGATCGCATGACCAGAACCATAGAAACCATAGAAAAATATAACTTTGTAATGGAAAGGCCTAGGGACTTGAAATTTTCAGGATAGGATTTCGACTGTCGCGGTCACGTTTATTAATGAGCAGAGTTAGACTAGGGGTTCCGTATATATGGTCGTTTGAAATTTGGTTTTCTTGATTATTTCAAAACAATCGATTCGATCGTGATGGAATTTTGTATTTCAATGGAGAATGATATATTCAAGCTAAATTTTTCTCAGGTCGCACGTCTAGAACCATAAAACCATAGAAAATTATAACTTTCGAACGGAAAGGCGTAGGGACTTGAAATTCTCAGGGTAGGTTCGGATCCCAAATTTCGCGGCCACGTTCATCAATTAGCAAAATTAGAAGAGGGTTTCCGTAAATAAGGCTTCTCAAAATATTTGTTCTTTGATCAAATCTGCCGGATACGGATACGTCTTCGTTTTGTGAACAGTGGCGATGAGCGCAAGCTTCTCAGTCCGCTCCGCCAATAAAATTTCACTGTTCTTCAAATTACAGCTGAAATAATTAAAGTTGAATTGAATCAAAAATTAAAAATTGAAAAGCACTGCTGTGAAATCAGGAGATTGAGTGCTTGTTCATCCAGCTTGTAGGTAGATTCGAATTTTTTTTCCATAGTTCTATAGAAAATTCTACGTCGCACGTAGTTTGAATCATCTATGTGCAAAATTTCATTTCAATCCAATCAGTAGTTTCGAAATTATCAAAAAAAAACTATTTGGAACTGCCATTTTCACGGAACCCCTAGTCTAATTTTGCTGATTGATAAACGGGACAGCAACATTCAAGATCAACACCTATCCTGAAAATTTCAAGTCCCTAGGCCTTTCCGTCCGAACGTTATAATTTTCTATGGCTCTGGTCATGCGATCTAGACATTTGCATGTAGCTCGAATACGTAATTCTCCATCTGATTGCAAAATTTCATCTCAATCGAATCAGTGGTTTCGAAGTTACCAGGAGAACAAAATTTCGAACGAACAGAACCTCTAGTGGAATTCTGCCCATTAGCGAACTTAAATGCGGCATTTGAAAACTGAACCCACACTGAAAATTTCAAGTCTCTAGATCGTTCCGTTCTCGTGCTTACGGACGGCGGACACAGATTAGAATTTTTCGACGGATTAGTCATCAATGAGTCGAACCTTGTCGATTAAGACCATCGAAAAATACAGACATCGTAACGGAATTATATAGCCCTCGTGTAAGTGGAACGAGCGCTCAAACGGCTCGAAAATATAAACAATAAACATACCAAAACCTCTATTGTAACATCCAGCGTAATGAACCTCGGTTAGAATCAATCTTTATTTTCCTGAATTATTCTTATTCTCCTGCAATTTGGGTTGAAATTCAACAAACTATTTTCCAGAATCGTTCCTGTTTACTACTTAAGTGAAATCAGCAACGCAATTGGTCGAGATTTCATTAGGTGCCCAATTGCAATTCTCCCCAACAGTGAATCTTGTGCACTAATGCACTACAGTCATGATAATGGGAGTTCGGCAGAATATAAAGCTCAGAGTGGTCGAGATTGGATTTTTGAGTTCTCGTTCGGTAATAACAAGTAGCTGCTTCACGTTCGAGTGCCGTCCCAGTTATTTGCTAGCATATTACGGTGGAGAATCTGCCCGTGACATGTTTGAAACCACTTCGACCTATTTATTAGTGTCGATTCGATTATACGAAATTGGATTATTCTGCGCATTGTACTGAATTCTATGGCTATAATGAGATATCAATCAGGTGCTGTTTACGGCACCTACCCCCTTGCTATGAGCAGTAGTAGTCCACAAGTCTACGAAACAGAAGTGTGTAATTTAATTTCAAACTGCGTTGGGGTTGATCAGTCCCGACTTAGGATCTCGGATCAGTAGATAAGTATAAGGTGTGTTCGTAGGTATAAGAATACAAAATCCTTATTACTTAAGTGGACGCGGGAAATGCCTGGAAAGTATTTTTGAGCGCTCGTACAACTTACACGAGGGCTATATCATTTCGTCACGATGTCTGTATTTTTCGAATTTTGAGCCGAAAATGGTCTCAATCTACTATGTTCGACTCACTGATGACGAATCCGTCGGAAAATTCGAGTCTGTCCGTCCGTCCGTAAGCACGATAACTCTCGAACGGAACAACCTAGAAATTTGAAATTTTCAGTGTGGGTTCAATTCCCGAATGCCTCGGCTAAATTCGTTAATGGGCCAAATTCCACCAGGGGTTCCGTAAATATGGCCGTTCAAAGTTTTGTTCCACTGATTACTTGAAAACTACAGATTCGATCGAGATGAAATTTTGCACTCAAATGGAGAATGAGGTGTTCAAGCTACATGTGAAATTTTGTCCAGATCACATGACCAGAACCATAGAAACCATAAAAAATTGTAACTTTTGAACGGAAATGCCTAGGGACTTGAAATTTTCAGGAATGGTGTGGATCTCGAATGTCGTGATCACGTTCATCTATGAGCAAAATTGTACTTGGGGTTCCGTATATATGGTCATTTGAAATTTAGTTTTCTTGATAATTTCAAAACTACAGCTTCGATCGTGATGAAATTTTGTATACTAATGGACAATGATATATTCAAGCTACATTTCTCCAGATCACATGACCAGAACCATAGAAACCATAGAAAAACATAACTTTCGAACGGAAAGGCCTAGGGACTTGAAATTTTCAGGATAGGCGTAAATACGGTCGTTTGAAATTTTGGTTTCTCGATAATTTCGAAACTACGGATTCGATCGAGATGAAATTTTGTATGTTGATCGAGAATGATATATTAAAACAATATTTTGTCCAGAGCGCATAACCGGAACCATAGAAACCATAGAAAATTGTAACTTTTGAGCAGAAAGGCCTAGGAACTTGAAAATTTCAGGAAGGGTTTGGATCGCGAATATCGCGGTCACGTTCATCAATGAGCAAAATTAGACTTGGGGTTCCGTAAATATGGCTGTTCAAAATATTTTTTCCTGATAATTTCGAAACTACTCATTGGATTGAAATGAAATTTTGCACATAGATGGATCTCTTCAACCCGATGAAATAAGAAGAGCAACGCACGAAGCATTCCTGAGACGTATAAATAAATGTCTAGAAATTAACGGTCAAAACTTTGAGCATCTTCTCTAGTTATAACTGCGAGAGTTTGCCATGGTTCTCCTAATAGTAACTTGAAGTCGGTTTCAAGAAGGGGTGAAAAATCTACAGCATGGTTCAAATAACAGTTCCTGAAAATTTCATCTTTTTGGCGTGAAGGGAAAAGAAATAGCTGAAAATTCAAGACGAAAAACAGTTTTTTGTGAATAACTCAGAAAATATCCATTTTAGGGCAAGGGTGTGATGCATACACTCACATTATTTTTTAACGTAGATTCAATATCTGCCATAAAAAAATGGGGTTCTAATTTGAAAAAATTGATTTTTCACGATTTTGTCATCCCTAACTTTGAAAGCGATTTTTTCACCCCCTGTATCATGAATCGCGATTTCGATTTTTAAAGTGGGTACATCAATCTTACATCTTAAAAAATCCCAAAAATGGAAATTTTCTATCCAAAAACCTCGAAGTTATTCTTGTTTCAGCGGAGCTCTATTTTCGATTTTTTTTTCGAATTTTCCCCCTCAGAGAGAATTTTCCAACCAAAACTGAAAAATGTGACATCAAAATAACTTGAAATTTTCTAAGGAATCTATTTCTGCAATAAAAAATTTCGAAAAGCACTGCCGTGAAGGCAGGAGCTTTTGAGCGCTCGTACAGGCACCTTGTAGGTAGATTCGCATTCTCCAGTTTTACAAACCAATTGGAAAGATTTTGACAGCTGTCAAAGAAAATTTCAAACCAACGCGAAAATCCAGACTTCACGTCAGTGCTTTGGGTCCATTTTTTCGATAATTCGCTAGAATTTTCTACGGTATCTATGGTCTTGGTAATGCAATCTGGACAAAATTATACACTATTCTTCATATATGTGCGAAATTTCATTTCAATCCAATAAGTATTTTCGAAATTATCAGAAAAAATATAGTTTGAACGGCAATATTTACGGAACCCCTAGTCTAATTTGGCTCATTGATAAAAAGGATCGCGAAATTCGCGATCCGAACCTATCCTGAAAATTTCGAGTCACTAGGCCTTTTTGTTCGAAAGTTATGATTTTCTATGGTTTCTATGATTCTGATCATACGATCTGGAAGAAATGTAGCTCGAATATATAATTCTCAATTTAAATTCAAAATTTCGTCGAGATCGAATCCATAATTTTGAAATGATCAAGAAAACTGAATTTCAAACGGCCATATTTACGGAACCCCTAGTCTTATTTTGCTCATTGATACACGTTAACGCTACATTAACGATCCACACCTATCCTGAAAATTTCAAGTCTCTAGGCCTTTCCATTACAAAGTTATAATTTTCTATTGTTTCTATAGTTCTGGTCATGCGAGCTGGACAAAATTCTGCATGTAGCTTGAGTACGTAATTATCCATCTGAGTGCAAAATTTCACCTCGATCGAATCAGTAGTTTCGGAGTAATCAGAAAAACAAAATTTCGAGCGGCTATATTTACGGAACCCCTTGACGAATTTTGCCCAATAACGAACTTAACCGCGGCATTCGAGATTCGAACCTACCCTGAAAATTTAAAGTTTCTAGGACATTCCGTTCGAGAGTTATCGTGTATACGGCCGGACGGCCGGACGGCCGGACGGACAGACTCGAATTTTTCGACGGATTCGTCATCAGTGAGTCGAACATAGTCGATTGAGACCATTTTCGGCTCAAAATTCGAAAAATACAGACATCGTGACGAAATGATATAGCCCTCGTGTAAGTAGTACGAGCGCTCAAAAAATGGTGTTCTCTGTTGACGTCATTTCCGGAAAAACCGGAGGTGCTCATGCCTTGAAAATATTTTAGATTTCATCAGCATCGTGAAATACTTATAAGTGCTGAATTTCATGAAAATACGTTCAGTAATTTCCCGTATAAATATGGGTGAGGTTCCTCGTGAAAGACCCTGTATAGAATCTCGGAAAGTGTATCGATGAGCCATAGCTTTGAGAATGCCATTTAACAACTGCGATATTAACGCATCATTTTTCTTTGTGAGTCTTCTTTCATTTCTGTTAGATTATGAGATCATTCTGCCCAAATGTATATTTTTTTTTTTAATTTTGAGCCGCAAATGATTTGGTTGACCTCACAAGTCGGATTCAAGTTTGTCCGTGCATGAGCACGATAACTCCTGAAAGAATAGTTATGAAATGGTACGTTCAAGGTCTGAATGCGCCCGTTGATTACGTAAATGGGTCAGCCATCTGATTTTTTGTTGTCAATAATTCGAAAAATACCGATTAGATCGAACTGAAACTCCAGTTAGTTTCGAGATAACGACATAGAGATTCATGTGGAATTCCGTAAGGATCGTGTCCCTTGAAGAATAAAAAATATGCTTAGAAAACTCCGGTATCCAAGAAACCATTCGTTATATCCTGCTGAAATTTTGTGTCCACAAATGGAGCAGCGATAAAAGCTTTTCCACCTGGAGAGATTTCTGATCTGATGTTTAGAAAATTGGATATTTTCGAATAGTTCTGTATTACCACCTCTGAATGGTTATGAATATGAAATGATATTATATGTCACACTGACGGCCACAGAAACAAGCTCGAATTAGACTAATGTATTTGGATATCTGAAGTGTTGTTCAGTGGAAAATTAACTAATCGTTTAAATTCAACATGAGGCAAGTCTATCGAAGCAAAGATTATGAAACGAACCACAAATTCTGTGAACCAAAATAGCCGTCAGTGTGACAAAATATGTCAATTTATAAACTCGACACTTCAAGAGATCGAATATATAAAATTCATAAACGCCAGTTCCCCCCTCATTTACCCATTTACCCCTCATGCAGAAACAATATTTTCGCAGGAGATGACGAATAGTTTCTGTGATACCGAAGTTCATGAAGGAAAATGGTTTTCCGCAAATCGCTCTGAAATTTTGACATTTCAGAAAAAATTTCTCTAATAAAAAGTCAAGATTGCCTTACTGTTAGGAAATAGACATTTCCTTACTGTATGGAAATGATATAGGTATCCTTACAGTTGTTAGTGTTCCACATAAAACGTACTTTTTTTTTCATTTCTTCAGCAATAATTCTAATGAAGCAGTATTCACTGCCTTAACCAGCTCTGGAGGAGTCCCAGACATGGAAAATTCATCATTACTTATCATTTCACACAGTTTTGTTTTCGAAAACACCAACAATTAAATTTATATGCGTCAAGTTTGACACTCCAACATTAATACGTTTCCATAGTAACGCAACCAATTTTATCACGAACTAGCAGATCCGGCCACACGTTGCTATGGCTAAGGTATACGTTGGATTATTATTATTATTATTAATTTTAACATAAGCTCAACCTAACCCAACCAACCCAATTATTACCCTTACCCTTACTGGGTAACTATCACATCAGTTTGCCTACGAATAATGTCACAAGCATTTTCAATGCGTTGTTTCAGTTCTTCATCACTATTCTATTGTTTCAAATGACCCCAAAAGAAGAAACCACAGTGGTTGACATTCGGAGGGCGTGCAAGCCAAGAAATCGACCCACAACGGCCTTTATACCTATTTGGAAACATTGCAGGATTCGAAAAAAGTCACAAAAATCATATCTGTCAGATCCGCGAAGTTCGCGAGCTTCGAAAGTTCAAGATCCAAACAGTATTTGGATGTCAGTAAGAATAAGTTACGCCTCCTCACTGGCTTCCTCACAGGACATTTGTCGTCCTAGGAGGCATATGATGAGAATGGGCTTAACAGAAACTGATGAGTGTAGATTATGTGGTGAAGAGGAGGAAACTCCTGTTCACCTGGTTACAGAATGCCTCGCCATTGCAAACCAGGGCGAAGACTGTCTTGGATAAGATAATTACAGGAGGAACGAGGATCTAACCTCCTTGAACTGATCTCTGATACTGGAGTTCATTGGAGCTCGGGAGCTAGAGGGCGTGCTGTAGGTAGCGCATTTGCTAATACAGCTCTGATGGGGCGCACAATAGACGTTGAGGTCGCAGTGGAATATAACCCCCTTTCAATAATGAATACTGAACTATCACATCAGTTTTCTCACGACTAATGTCACAATCATTTTCGATGCGTTGTTTCAGTTCTTCATCACTATGCACCTCACCGTTACTGTACACTAATTGTTTCAAATGACCCCAAAAGAAGAAATCACAGTGATTGACATCCGGGGAGCGTGCAGGCCAAGAAATCGACCCACAACGGCCTATCCACTCCTTTGGAAACACATCGCAAAATTCGGAAAAAGTCACAAAAATCATACGCTCTGACAGATGATTTCCCCCAATAAACACATTTAGATTTCAATACGTCAGATCCGGACTGTTATCTAACGAGAAAAAGTGACGCAGATAGGGAGCAAGAAATACATAGCGACAAAATAAGAAGTAAGGGGTCTCGCGAAAAGAATTGAAATCCTACTGAAAACATTGCATTTAAAATTGGTTGGCATGATTTACGTTTTAGTGGTGAACAACTGGGTTTTTGGAAAGGACTTTATTTAAGATTTACAAGGATAGAAAATGTCGAACGATTCGTAATAAATTGACGATCCCGATTATGTCAAGACTAACTGGAAGTTTTCCAATGGTCCCCTTTTATGTATCATTGTAACATAACACTCAACATAGTTGGAATGTCCCTATCAGCATGATTGGTGTTGGGAACTCCTGGATGTGAACGTATAACACCTCCCTCCTCAGAAGTTGCCTCAAGGGGTGAAGCAGGGTTAGCTGGGTTGTTGAACGGCCGCTGTCGGTTCCGGTCCTGCAGTTGGTTTTCTGGATTTTCAACATTCTTTCGCACTCTTGTAACAGAAAATAATAACTACAAAAAAATCAATATGTATAAAAATCCAATTAGTTCCCCATGAATTGAACTTTTGGGCTGTGTTTCCTCGATGATGGGTTGAATTTCTTCTTGTCTTTCCTCGAGATTGTGGATCTGGACCAGCGGAACATTTTTCAAGTGGGTTCTGAAGTTGTTGGTATTTGACGAAGTCCAATTGGTTTACAATTCTAGGAAGTAACATTGGTTATCTTTCAATGACTTCTTCATCGTTGAAATACTTCTCCTCTTCCATTGCAAATTATACCCTTTTGGAACTGCTATCAAGAAGATTCCTTCGAGTAGAATAAAATCTTCCTTCTTGCAAGACGTTTGAATTTTTGTTTCCTGAGGGATGATTGAAATAAACTTTGAATTGTCTATTCTCTGGATAAAAATTCTATTGATTACTACTGAATGGTGTTGACAATTCACAAATGGATTCTTTAGCTGAAGCAGTTGAAAAATACAGTCCTCCACCTTGGAACCTTCGACTAGGTTGTTCTCCTCACAGTAGAATAGGTATTGCATTTTCACACAAAAGGACGAGGTATACCAATACAGTTTTTCATTTTATGTCTGATAGGTGTTTTTTGGATAATATTACGGTGTTATTAGTCTTTGAAATGGAATAAAGTTGATAATGAGAATAATTGGGAATTCATTATTGGAAAATGTAAAATGAAACCAATTCTAGATCGAATTTTGTATGCATCTACTTTGATGATTATTTGTGAACATTGAATTATCCTTGGTATACTGTTTCGATATTTTCTTGATGATTGATTTTAATTCGGAAATTTTGATTATGCTGTGATGTAAAACCCCTAATTTTGAGAAACTGATAGCATTTTCGATTTCATCGACCATTGTCACAACAATATTGACTGACGTTCCAATTTCATAATATTTTTAATTCTCATGAAATATACGCAATAAAAATTATCCTCAAGATTATTGAATTTTCCATTGATTCTTTCGAACCGGGAAGTTATTGTTTTTTGATTCTGTCCAAGTGTATAATATTAAAATTATCAATCAGCGAAATTTCAGAATTTAATTTTGTAATTACTTCTTTCTGGTTGTCTTGAAGTTTTCTAAGAGCTTTTTCATAACAAACTGCATCGTCAGCGTCTAAATTTCCTGAGATACTTTTGATAATTGTTCCCAAGCCATTAATTAAACCTCTTCTTGTTCTTCCTTTTGTAATTGAACTATATTTTGAAAATTATTCATATTATTCACATCAAAATAATGTGTTAAAAGTGCTTCCAAGGCCGTAATGAACCTATGGAGCTTATGTAGATAATCTTCAAAGTAAGATGATTTCTTATTCCCAGCGCTGATTGACTGAGTAGCAAAAAACCTAAAAGCATTATTCATATTGAGTTAAACATATCTATATTTTTCAAAAAATATGTTTCAAATTTCTTTTGGGGATGGTATGAGAAATTTCACGAAATTGCCCCATATGGGGAAGCGAAACGTCTGAAAAATTGCAATTCCATCAGTTGATAATCTTTGAAAAAGACGAAGTCTTTAAATTAAGGTGCATTTACGTATTCTGTAACTGAAATAAGTCTTTTTTTCAGCTCCTGTCTCCAATAACCTAACAGAAGATCTTCTCGGCAAATATTTCGTTCAACCTGGTGAATCTTCCGCTACCACATCGCCCAATTCATCGTCGAAGGAGGAAGGCAAACATACGAGAAAAGAAGTTACACCCGCTACAAGCCCAACCAGCAGCGCGCAAGCATACATTGGTCTTATCACCGGACTTTTGGCTATGGTGGTACTCCTCCTAGCTTGCACAGTGTTCCTAATGATAAGAAGAGGAAGAAAAAAAGTTGCACTTCTTCACAAACACACAGCCCTCGTATCCAGCAGCACGAAACCAGGAGTGACCATAAATTTGAAAGACTTGAAACATAAGTCGACGCCTATTATAAGCAATGGATTGTCAAGGTCTAGGTTGTCCGTGAAGAGTAAGTCGAATACGCTAAGTGGCGAAGAATGTAAAAAAACGAAGAAATCGAAGGGTTACAATGCTGAAGAATCTGATAGTGAAACTTCTTCAGTTTACCATGAACCTTATAAACTACTTCCGAATACGAAGACTGAATATGGTTGCCTACTCAAGAAGGATATCATGAAAACGAGTAAAAGCGCAGATTATACAGGTTTGTCCAATATTTAAGTTATTTCTGCTCAAGAGTGAACAGCCATAGCACTGGCAACCATGCACTATTATACAGGGTGTTTCCAACTTAGACGTGAAACTTGGAGGACATGTTAGTATGACTAGTTTGCTGTCGTTTGAGCCATACCGATAACCAAAAATCAACAGTTTACGAATTATTTGAGTTGTTGTGTTTTTGAGCGCTCGTACTACTTACACGAGGGCTATATCATTTCGTCACGATGTTTGTATTTTTCGAATTTTGAGCCGAAAATGGTCTCAATCGTCTATGTTCGACTCACTGATGACGAATCCGTCGTAAAATTCGAGTCTGTCCGTCCGGGCGTAAGCACGATAACTCTCGAACGGAACAACCTAGAGACTTGAACTTTTCAGTGTGGGTTCAGTTCCCAAATGCCTCGGTTGAGTTCGTTAATGGGCCAAATTCCACCAGGGGTTCCGTAAATATGGCCGTTCAAAGTTTTGTTTCCCTGATTACTTGAAAACTACAGATTTGATCGAGATGAAATTTTGCGCTCAAATGAAAAATGAGGTGTTCAAGCTACTTGTGGAATTTTGTCCATATCGCATGACCAGAACCATAGACACCATAGAAAATTGTATCTTTTGAACGGAAACGCCTAGGGACTTGAAATTTTCAGGATAGGTGTGGATATCGAATGTCGTGATCACGTTCATCTATGAGCAACATTATATAAGGGGTTCCGTAAATATGGTCGTTTGAAATTTAGTTTTCTTGATAATTCCAACACTACAGATTCGATCATGACGAAATTTTGTATACTAATGAAGAAATTTATATTCAAGCTACATTCATCCAGATCACATGACCAGAACCATAGAAACCATAGAAAATCATAACTTTCGAACGGAAAGGCCTAGGGACTTGAAATTTTCAGGATAGGTGTGGATCTGAAATTTCGCGTTCACGTTTATCAATGAGCAGAATTATACTAGGGGTTCCGTAAATACGGTCGTTGAACTTTTGTTTTCTCGATAATTTTTCGAAACTACGGATTCGATCGAGATGAAATTTTGTATTTTAATCGAGAATGATATATTGAAGCAATATTTTGTCCAGATCGCATGACCAGAACCATAGAAACCATAGAAAATTATAACAGGCCGAACCCACTCACAGGAAATGTACAACAACTATAAACTAAAACTAAAATTCAAAACCTCAATACTTAAATAAGCAGAAACAATCAATTAAATCATAAAACCTAAAATAAATTAGTCACAGCAAATACAAATGCCAACATATTCTTATATCATGGGTCATCCCCGGCTAATCGCCCGAAATTTATCAGTGGAAGCATCAGGGAGCTATCCTTCTTTCAAAGTCCGATAGAATGACATTCAAGAATACAAATTTCCGATTCTCTGTAGAGCAACGCCCCCTTTCTCTCGCTTGTTCTACTCCTGAATGAACTTCCTGAACCAATCTACTATTTCTGGGCACGCCGAAGTTCCAAAAACCGACTGTCTGTGACAAATACAGACTACAGACATCCGTTAAAGGTTCCAATTTACTTGCTCATTGGCCCAGTTCAATCGAAGTCGCATATGATTTTGAGTAAGTGGAATCCTCCTCAAAAGTCGTTGAGAATGTGTAAACGTCTCGAAATCTTCGACGAACTATTCCAATCGAAACCAAAACAAAACAGAGTTCGAAAGCCGCTGTTGCATGATTTTACAAGTACTCAAAAGCTCTCTCTGGGTAGACACAGTCAGAAACCGATCTGCGTCCTTCGTCCTGCGTCCTTCGCGGTCTTTCGGTCACGTTTCCAGTCTCTCGATATCGATGGACGAGGCGGGAAACTACGCTTGCACTAACTTGAAAGAAATTTACAATATCTTTCTGATTACTTCCCGCCTCGGTCATACCAATAGCCCTATTAGCAAAAAATGGCTTCACTAAGTTTACGTCCAAGCATTATTACAAAACAAATTTTCATATTTTAATCGCAGTTGATTGTAAGAACGTAGAACAATAACTGATTCAAAATTCTCAGGAACGCAAGAGACAAAAACTGAAAAAGTTATCAAACGAGGAGCATTCGGAAAATTTTGGTCATAATCGAAATCTTTTCTGAGTGGACTACCTCAGGGGTCTTTTTTGGGCCCTGTATTCATTTCCGAGTTACATTGCATTATATGGAGTGATGGCTCCTGGACCTGAAGTTTCTTTGTATTCATGCAGATAACAATATAATATGAATAGGGGTACTTCCAGTCATTAAGATAAGTTTATCGATAGTGAGTGAAACTGCTGCATGCTAACGCTTACCATATTTGTATCGTACCTCGTACATTTCCAGAATAACTAATTAGTTTTTTACAACCTAGTCTTCCGAATCATAAATACAACTTTATATAATATATTCATGGAAGAAAACTGAAATATCCCCAAAAAAATATAAAATTGATAAGGTTCAGAGGAAAATGGGGCTTTTTTGACAAATCAGGTGCGTTGAATGAAACCCTCCTTTTAGTTACGTGAGAATGAGAAAAACTGCGATTTTCTTCACAGTGTTATTACTACTACACCTGAAATCTAATAATTTATCCCGTCTATGTGGAAATAAATAACCGTATACTACGGCGAAGAATATTGCATCATAGCTTCTGAGCTCGAATACAATATTTCAACCCGAATACAATATTTCAACCCTTGAAGGCTTTCTCTTTTTTTCTTACTGAAACCTCCTTCATTATTGAGGAGAATAAATGGTTATAGTTACGAAAGTTATGCTGCTCAAACAGTGCTCGTATATCTGCAAACCTCTCGCGGAATTTCCAAGTTATTCTTTTCGCATTTCTATCAAATAATGTACACGTGGATGTAAGCTTATTAGCTTCTAAATTCCCAACAGAGGATGATCAAATTCAAAATGCTGTGTTTCGCTATTTGGTCCCCCAATCGAATATTCTTCTTCTTCTTCTACATCTTATCCATTCCTATTTAAAATTTCTCCATGCTGTTCTATCTTGTGCCGTCAGAAAACAACTAATCACTGATTGATTGATGTCGAATATGAAATCTCATTAAAACTATTTGAAATGTTTAAAAATTACTCAATTATTACAAGTTGCCAGCAGAGCACATGAAAATTGAAAAGAAGAATTGTAGTGAACTATTCTATTTCAGAGAATGATAATGAAATCTCAGAAAGAATGTTTTGATGACGGCTAGTGGTGAATCAACTGATGATTTTCAACATTTTGAGTAATTTTCAACATATCAAATAGTTTTAATGAGATTTTATATTAGACATCAATTCTGGCAGTTCACAATTCCGTAAGTAAGGTTGTTTTTTGAGCGCTCGTACTACTTACACGAGGGCTATATCATTTCGTCACGATGTCTGTATTTTTCGAATCTTGAGCCGAAAATGGTCTCAAACGACTATGTTCGACTCACTGCCGTATACACGATAACTCTCGAACGAAATGTCCTAGAGACTTGAAATTTTCAGGGTAGGTTCGAATCTCGAATGCCGAGGTTGAGTTCGTTTTTGTGCAAAATCCGCCTAAGAGTTCTGTAAATATAGCCGCTCGAAATTTTGTTTTCCTGATTACTTTGAAACTACAGATTTGATCGAGATGAAATTTTGCACTCAACTGGAGAATGAGGTGTTCAAGCTACATGCAGAATTTTGTTCTGCTCGCATCACCAGAACCATCGGAACCATAGAAAATTGTAACTTCTGAACGGAAACGCCTAGGGACTTGAAATTTTCAGGATTGGTGTGGATCTCGATTGTCGTGATCACTTTCATCTATGAGCAAAATTATACTAGGGGTTCCGTAAATATAGTCGTTTGAAATTTAGTTTTCTCGATAATTTCCAAACTACAGATTCGATCGTGACGAAATTTTGTATACTTATGGAAAATGATATATTCAAGCTACTTGAGTGTGAAAATTTCTTTTATGGCGAAAACCGAGCGCTTTCGGCCTTATTAGAAGGCCATCATCAGGGTTCTCCTAGGAGGGTAGATGGAAATTACAACTTAACATATAATAGAAATGTAGGGTAATTTCCCGTCCTAGAAAATATCACAAGTATTAGCGAGCATGGGGATTACAGCAATCAACAGTATACATTCGTGAAAGGGGGAAACTTAAAATTCAAATAGTCTTTATTTTTGAGCGCTCGTACTACTTACACGAGGGCTATATCATTTCGTCACGATGTCTTTATTTTCGGATTTTGAGCCGAAAATGGTCTTAAACGACTATGTTCGACTCACTAATGACGAATCCGTCAAAAAATTCGAGTCTGTCCGTCCGGCCGGCCGTATACACGATAACTCACGAACGGAATGACCTAAAAACTTGAAATTTTCATGATAGGTTCGAATCTCGAAAGCCGCGGTAAAGTTCGTTATTGGGCAAAATTCGCCCAGGAGTTCCGTAAATATGGCCGCTCGAAATTTTGTTATCCTGATTACTTCGAAACTACAGATTCGATATAGTTGAAATTTTGCACTCAAGTGGATAATGACGTGTTCAAGCTACATGCAATTTTGTCCAGATCGCATGACCAGAACCATAGAAACCATAGAAAATTATAACTTTGTAATGGAAAGGCCTAGGGACTTGAAATTTTCAGGATAGGTGTGGATCTCGAATGTCGCAGTCGTGTTCATCAATGAGCAAAATTAGACTAGGGGTTCCGTAAATCTGGCCGTTTGATGTTCAGTTTTCTTGATAATTTCAAAACTATGGATTTGATCGTGACGAAATTTTGTATTTAAATTGAGAATGATATATTCGAGCTACATTTTTTCCAGATTGCATGATCAAGTCCATAGAAACCATAGAAAATCATAACTTTCGAACGAAAAGGCCTAGAGACTTGAAATTTTCAGGATAGGTTCGGATCGCGAATTTCGCGTATACTTTCATTAATGAGCTAAATTAGAGGAGGGGTTCCGTAAATATAGCGGTCCAAACTATTTTTTTCCTGATAATTTCGAAACTACCTATTGAATTGGAATGAAATTTCGCACATAGATGAAGAATAATATATTCGAACTACGTGGCAAATTGTGTCCAAATAGCATTACCATAGATACCGTAGAAAATTCTAGCGAATTATCGAAAAAAAAATTGGTCACCTAAAGCACTGACTTGAAGTCTGGATTTTCGCCTTAGTTTGAAAATTTGTTCGACAGCTGTCAAGAATTTCCTCAATTGGTTTCCAAAACTGGAAATTGCGAATCTACCTACAAGGTGGATGTAAGAGCCCTCAAATGCTCCTGACTTCACGGCAGTGCTTTTCGTAATTTTTTTTTTATGAATCGAATATACTCAGATTAGTGAATCCTGATGGAGGGACCAATACAGTCGTCTCGAGAGCTCGAGTAGGGAAAAAGAACTTTTCATTGCCTTGACCACTATCACAATATCCAAATTTCACCGGTGACGCGGATCTCGATTACGCTCAAGCGTTAAAGTTTTCTGATTTTTTTTCAACGTGGAATCATTGGGGTCAATTGGGACTATATTTTGATATTATTTTGAAATATACAAGGTGTCTCTGGAAAGTGGTATTTTATTGCGGATTTATAAAGCATGGTAAAAATTAGACTGAGTTTGTTTGACGTAAAATTTGTCGTTTCTGAGATATTTCGCTTTTTTGTGAATTTGAGCATCGCGGAAAAAACTTCCTAGAAACCCAAATCAAGAAGTGAACTGAATGGAATGGCCATCATCGATCGACAAAAGTAGCAGGTAGACTAGTTTATGTCTTTTAAGCCGTCATCGGTACTGCAAAACTCAGTCGACGATGAAGACCAACATGAAATGCAGAGCGTATATGTCCAGTCAAAAGGCGCGTGTCAATACAATTTAAAAAAATATAGATCTCTACGTACTCTCCTTTTTCCTCCTTATGTGTATCGCAGGTACTCCATTTAGAGTCTTCATGCTATACTCGGGAAGCGGAAAACGTTTCCTTCTGAGAGAACACGTGAATATAACGATTATATGACGAAAATAAATTTATGGGCAAAAAAAGTTCGTTAATGGATAAAAATCCGTCTTCTTCAACTCTGAAAAGACTTTTTCATCGGAAAGTTGAAAATATTCTAGACTTCGCTGCAATAAAAGCTCGTGCGAACACGTCATCACTGAAAATTAAAATAGTAAAGTCTCTCCCGAGTTCAAATCGTTTGAAGTTTTCATATTTAGTCGGTGAATTACCTTTTTACGGCAATTTAACCTCAATGGCTTTATTCAATTTGTTCTGCTTGTTGGGTAACTGTGATGCTGAATGAAAATAAACTCGAAAGAGGTGAATTAATTCAGCGAATATTTTTGTACTGAGGGAGTTTCGTTAAATGTTTGAAAGTGGGATGAGATATGGGTCTAGAGGTGGCAACGGACATGCTCCGAATACCGCCGCGAACCGCGTCGCGTACTCCGACGCGATCAACAAAAGTTCGCGACGATGTTGCAGATTGCAGGGTTCGTTGAGAAAATAACACCGTTCAGAACTTCGCACTGTACATTTTGTCGTTCCATCAGTAATTGAGTAGACTCCATATGATGGGCGTTGCTGCCGCAGCCTATATATTTATGCATTATTCAGTAAAAAAAAAACAAAAATACTTGTGAAGGAGATGGTGGAAAACACAATTATATACAAACAGGAAAATTTATGGTGAAAATCATTTACTGTTGGACCTAAAATTTCAATCGATCAGTGGATTGTATAAAAATTTCACAAGAATGTCGCCTTCTGACTTCGAATTTTTGATTAATTCAGTTGGCGCAAAAATTTGTCGAAAAGATCCCAGATGGAGAATATCGATTTCTATTCAAGAACGATTAATGGTAAAAGTCCGTTTTCTGGCAACTGGAAATTCTTGCACCCAAATGGAGGATGACGTGTTCAAGCAAAATTTTTCCCAGATCGCATGACCAGAACCATAGATAATCATAAGTTACGAACGGAAAGGCCTAGGGTCTTGAAATTTTCAGGATAGGTGTGAATCTTGAATGTTGCGGTCTTGTTTATCGATCAGCAATATTTAGGGGTTCCGTAAATATGGTCCTTTGAAATTTAGTTTTCTTGATCATTTCAAAACTACGGATTCGATCGTGACGAAATTTTGTATTTTAATTCAGAATGATATATTTTAGCTACATTTTGTCCGAATCGCATGACCAGAACCATAGAAACCATAGAAAATTAGAACTTTCGAACGGAAATTATCAGGAAAGGTGTGGATCTCGAATGTCGTGGTCACGTTTATCTATGAGCAAAATTGGATCAGTGGTTCCGTAAATATGGTCGTTGGAAATTTAGTTTTCTTGGATTCGATCGTGATGATACTCTGTATTTCAATGGAGAATGATATATTCAAGCTACAGTTTTTACAGATCGCATGACCAGAACCATAAAAACCATAGAAAATCATAACTTTCGAACAGAAAGACCTAGAGACTTGAAACTTTCAGGATAGGTGTGGATCTCGAATGTCGCGGTCACGTTCATTCAATGAGCAAAATTAGACTAGGGGTTCCGTGAATGTGGTCGTTTGAAATTTAGTTTTCTTGATAATTTCGAAACCACGGATCTGGTTGTGACGAAATTTTATATACTAATGGAGAATGATATATTCAAGCTACTTTTTTCCAGATCGCAGGACCAGAACCATAGAAACCATAGAAAATCATAATTTATGAGCGGAAAGGCCTAAAGACTTGAAATTTTCAGGATAGATGTGGATCTCGAATGTCGCGGTCGGGTTCATCATTGAGCAAAATTAGGGGTTCCACAAATATGGTCGTTTGAAATTTAGTTCTCTCCATGATTTCAAAACTACGGATTGGATCGTGACGAAATTCTCTATTTCAATGGGATTCAAGCTACATTTTTCCTAGATCGCATGACCAGAATCATAGAAACCAAATAAAATCATAACTTCCGAACGGAAAGGCCTAGAGACTTGAAATTTTCAGGGTTGTTTCAGATCGCGAATGTCGCGGTCACGTTCATCGTCATCATCATTTGCATCTGGGGGAAAAATTAGACTAGGGGTTCCTAAATATGGCCGTTCAAAATATTTTTTCCCTTATACCTTATTTCGAAAATTGATGATGATGATGGGATTGGAATGAAATTTTGCATATAGATTGAGAATAATGTATTCAAACTACGCGCCAAATGCTGTCCAGACTGCATTACCATGACCATATATACCGTAGAAAATTATCGAAAAGAAAAATCAATCAAAGCACTGAGTCGAAGTCTGGAGTTTCGCCTTAGTTTGAAAAACTTTTTTACAGCTGTCAAACATTTTTTCAATTTGTTTCTAGATCTGTAAAATGCTAATTTACCTACAAGGTGGACGAAGGAGCGCTCAAATGCTCCTGACTTCAGGGCAGTGCTTTTTATAATTTTTTTTTATGGATATTGCCAAACAGTAGGAGGCTGAGACGCTAGAAGGGAATATTCGTCAAAAAATGTTAGGTGAAAATGCACTTTTTGTAAATAAGCGACTCTTGACATTCTCAAACGGTTCCAAAGGTTTATTCTTGAAGATAATTAACCAAAAGACAAGATATAATTATGTTTCATTCGACTTCTCACTTTCCATTTTCGTAAAAGTTCATTCAACCTTCTCATTTGCATTTCAGATTATTCGCGTACAAATGGTTATCAACCTGACCAGAAGTTCACTTCGCCTTCGTTCTATAATTTGGCTCCCCCACCACCACCACCACCACTATCGAGGCCACCCGCATACGATGTTACGAATTACCAGAAACCCAGCATAACCCCAAATGGAGCGATTCCAGTCGAAAACTTCTATGCAGCGACCGACATCATCAAGGTAAAGGCAAATTTCCACTACAATCTCCGAATTCGTATACAGAGTAGCAATGAATAAAAAACACCCAGTATTACCAGTTATTCCAAGATATTTACCATCTCACTTCACCTGTCTTTGTGGAGCTACTTCATGGTTGTCTTTCTTTCCAAGAAAATGGTATTATTATGATTTTCGTCATGTTTATACTTAACCGAACTTGTATAAGATAGAATGTACCAAGATAATAAATTTCCCTTTTCGCTGATTCATCAAAATTGTATGTATTTAATTGTTCAGAAAAAGAGTTTTCGTTTTCAAAGATGAGTACGACCTTCTAAATGATGCGTTCTGATCTTGTATTCACCATACGTCCATAAATTTATGCCTAGACCATCCAGGGGCGTCGATTTCATAAATACGAGATTTAGGCTTCCTTATCCAAGCGTACACCGAGTGTATCTGAATAAGATATAAAGGTACATAGGAATGAATACTCGAAACAATCTTCCCGTTCTCTAAAGAGTTTTAAAGAGAGGTAAGGTATGTTTTCTGAATTTATAGCGCATCCCTCATCAAGTTGCAATATTGAAAATGAGGAACATTGTGGTAGTGGTTGTAGACTTCAATTAAAGATCCTGTATATTCCTTGTATATTCGTGGACAACTTAAAACGACCATATACTGAAATGAAACAATTCTATAATGCAATAAAAAAAGAGTGGGTATCTTAAGAATAGCCCTGAAATTTATTAGACACCGATGGCTGTGTTCACCCTTCAACAACACGTTAGGTAACCGTTGAATTTATTTCTACCCCCATGTCGCAAGCGCGAGAAGCAATAAGTTATTAGCTAATGGATTTGTGTCTTGAAATGGGTTCAGCGGTTGTGTAACCGAGATAAGTTCCCACAGACTGAATTCGTTTTATATTCGAGTCAGATGGGCTCATCATATCATATCAAGTTGTCCGAATTTATATAACACCTCTATGTCCTTATGATGAAACATGGCGTGGCCGTTGGCCCAAAAAAGTATGTGGCGTAAAGAGATGATACCAAATATTTAATCTGCTGTTTCAATAGAATAATATACGTTTGGGATCACCAATCTCTTTGCTGTTCCTAATGAAAGGAGTTTTTTTTTTAAATAAGGGTATCAAGGATATGAGCTATCTCAGTTGAATTCTGGTTATCTTATAAATTAACTTCGAGACTGAAAATTTGAAAGGGCCCGCCGCTACCTATCTCTCGTTCATCAATGGGCTTCATTTTATTAGACGTAAAAAGATCTTAGCAGAGCTATCCAAAATCACGAACGAATGAGGTTCGGCCCCTCCAAGAAAATGTACACTTCCACTAACTAAGATACAACAGCGTTTTTGGTCTCGTTTGGTTGGCACAAGATTTCCTTCTATCTTGCCCACATCTTTCCCAGTAGCCCAGTTCGACAACCACGTGTTCCTGGACTCATAAAAGCATTTTGGAGAAAAGAATATGGAGGCGGATGAACTAGAGATTTCGGCATGTTTCATAAACTAATCACGCTTGGGAAAGTCCATAGAAGAAATTGGAGATTGTGTTGAGAAATAACTCTTTCGCAAAGAATATCTTCTATTTTTTTCAGTATCTTTTGTCGAGTTCTAACCGACTTCTGAAGAAGGAAGGATCTCCCTAGTTATAAGTTTATTTCTATATATGCAAGTTGTTCAGAGGCGCGCTTGGGGCAAATTATCTAGGTACCATTCTAATGAAAGAAACTGATCACACAGATGTTGAGTAAATATTCGAGAAGACATGAAGTCAGGAGGTTTGGCACGCTTGTTGAACTTAACTAAGGAACAATAACAAGTAATATTTATAAGGAAAATGGCATACTGACTTCACCTAATCAAGATTCTATATCGAGAATATCCTGAATAGTCATATTGTTTTTCCTGACTTTGCTGCAATTTGTAGAATTATTCCAATAAGTTCATAATCTTAGAATAATCGTAATTAAAAATCTAACCATGTTCATTGCTTGTTTTAGAGTAACCTTCTACATAGGTACTACAATCTTACATATAAACACATTTCTAAGTCCGATACCATGAATATTATTATTCATGATGCCGGAATATCGCCTGCCATCAAGTATCTCATTCGAGTAGCTTCATAAGGCTCAATCAGATGTGACGTTTCATTTGAATTGCAATTAATGTGTTTGCAGGGGGAGCGAAGGGAGCAACATTTCACTCCTGGAAGATTCACTCCTATCAAATTACCGGAGGGGCCCCCTCTGGAAGGAGTTGCTCATCTGTTGGACTTTCCGAGACACCGGCTCAGATTATTAGAGAAATTAGGCGAAGGTGAATTTGGAATGGTGAGTTAAACATGATATTCCTTTACACAAACATTGTTCCCTTGCTATCGAGGATTTTGAATAATAATAATAATATATAATAATTATCGATACAAACAAAATCGAACTCTGGAAATATAAAGGCGCTCAAATTGTGCACCCTCCTCTCCGATGGACTTTAGGTTGCGGTTGTGGAGGGGAAGGTGCAGATGCAGGTTAAAGGATGATGCGGTTGAAAAATTATAAAAAATTATTTACATTTATTCGAAAAAAATTACGAAAAGCACTGCCGTGAAGGCAGGAGCTTTTGAGCGCTCGTACATGCACCTTGTAGGCAGATTCGCATTTTCCAGTTTTAGAAATCAATTGAAGGAATTTTTGACTGCTGTCAAAAAAATTCTGAAACTTAGGCGAAACTCCAGACTTCATGTCGGTGCTTCAGCTGATCAATTTTTTTCCGATAATTCGCTAGAATTTTCCACGGTATCTATGGTCTTGGTGATGCGATCTGGACAAAATTTTGCACGTAGTTTGAATACATTATACCTGAGCTAGGTGCATAATTTCATTCCAATCCGATCGGTAGTTTCGAAACTATCAGGAAAAAAATATTTTGAACGGCCATATTTACGGAACCCCTAGTCTAATTTTGCTCATTGATGAACGTGACCGTGAAATTTGCGATCCAAACCCACCCTGAAAATTTCAAGTTCCTAGGCCTTTCCGTTCAAAAGTTAGAATTTTCTATGGTTTCTATGGTTCTGGTCATGCGATCTGGACAAAATATTGCTTCAATATATCATTCTCGATTAAAATACAAAATTTCATCTCGATCGAATCCGCAGTTTCGAATTTATCGAGAAAACAAAATTTCAAACGACCGTATTTACGGAACCCCTTGTATAATGTTGCTCATAGATGAACGTGATCACGACATTCGAGATCCACACCTATCCTGAAAATTTCAAGTCCCTAGGCGTTTCCGTTCAAAAGTTACAATTTTCTTTGGTTTCTATGGTTCTGGTCATGCGATCTGGACAAAATTTCACATGTAGCTTGAACACCTCATTTTCCATTTGAGTGCAAAATTTCATCTCGATCAAATCTGTAGTTTTCAAGTAATCAGGGAAACAAAACTTTGAACGGCCATATTTACGGAACCCCTGGTGGAATTTGGCCCATTAACGAACTCAACCGAGGCATTTGGGATCTGAACCTACACTGAAAATTTCAAGTCTCTAGGTTGATCCGTTCGAGAGTTATCGTGCTGACGGCCGGACGGCCGGACGGACGGACGGACAGACTCGAATTTTCCGACGGATTCGTCATCAGTGAGTCGAACATAGTCGATTGAGACCATTTTCGGCTCAAAATTCGAAAAATACAGACATCGTGACGAAATGATATAGCCCTCGTGTAAGTAGTACGAGCGCTCAAAAACAACCTATTCATGGTCGAAATTAAGCATATTATATTGCTTTGTCACCTTCTCACTCAATGGATTATAAATTTTACCTAAATTAAACAGTTTTTCACTAGGTACTGAACCGTGCTGCGTAACCAAAGTTCGATACTTTTTATTTTTATATCTCCACCACATTGAAGGGTATTCGTTCTGTTGAACTCGTTATTTTTTATTATACTCATTCATCAATGATTTCCATATCATGAGGTTACCACTTGCAGCTATTGTATGATTCCAGTCACTTCATGTAAACTCATCAATTCGGACTTAACTTGTTTCTTGATTATTTCAGTGATAAACTTCGACTTATATTTAGATTCTGATATGAAGCGAGGGAATAGAATGTATTGTTTGGAAGGACACAGAATCTCGAATTGATGTCTTCTAACTATTAGTTTTTGAATGATGATTCTGAGATCCTGATTTGTGTCATTTTTATTTTTCCCCATCTACAAGGATGATTCAACACGAGGATCAGTAAGGAAAGAATGGATGTTTTGCCATCGCTCAGCTTCTCTCGATATTTCTTCAAGAGTATTCAGTAGTGCAACTTTTTCATTAAGACGCAACCATTCTTCTTGGGAAATCTGAGGAATATTATGTTTACTGGCATAGAGACAAATGGAATCTTTGATTCTCAACAGCCCCTCGACCATATGAAATGTGTTGATCCATTCGAAATGAAAGGTAAAATGAGCAATTCATGAAAAGATATTGGACATCGGTGATAAAAAAGACTGGACTGGATTCACGAGAAGTGGCGGTTGATTAAGTTGATCCTCTCAATTTTGATCAGCTCGTCTTGCGCTATTCGAGAGAGGTTGAAATGTGCCGATATCTTTATGCATTTTGGAGATGTTCACAGAATAAGCTGACATATTTATATTGAAGGGCTTCTTTTTCATCGAAAACAATTTTTTTTTGCCTCTCCATTTTGATTGAGGATTTTTGTTTTAATAAGATCTGAAACAGAAAAGAAAAAGACTAGAAACAAGTTATCAATAAATTTTTCATTTCATCGATTCGAAATTAGCGACCCATTTCAAGGAAACCAAGACTAGAAACAAGTTATCAATAAATTTTTCATTTCATCGATTCGAAATTAGCGACCCATTTCAAGCAAACCATGCTCAAATTCTATTCGAAACAACTTTTCGCCAAGTCGCCTCTTCTTTACCGAACTCACATATTGGCAGAATGCCATTTGAAGAGCATATTATTACAATAATCATGATCTTTTCTGAGTTAAAAGTACCTCAAACATTCCTCAGAAGTTCAAAACCAGAAACTTTACTGAAGGATCCATGATTAGACCCATACTGAACATTCAATTACGAACACCAAATTTTGTTGTCATCCTTAATTCAAACTATTAAGGTTTACGTGACTTCAATCTCGCAATTCCAGTAACTGGAATATGAGATACAATCGGAAATCAATTCTGGAAGAAATGAATTTTTTCCCAAGATTTTTTGACTGCAAACTGCGGTTATGAGGCGGCTCTATCTGTGCAAGCACCGGCAACAATATTATACTAAAGAACATTCAGTTCATTACTGGCACTCTTAGAGATTATTGCTTGAATTGATAAACAAAAAATGTCATATGAATACGGGTCCGCAAATGCTTCGTTTTCGAGGTACATCGTGTTGAAGTTTTAATCTATTCGGAGATATCACGTTGAAATTTGGCTATTATACTTTGAGATTATACATAACATATAACATGTCCGTGAAAAGTGATATATTGCTCGAATGACGTCCCATTTTTCTCTCCAAAATTTTTTTTCGTTATGGCACTGACAGTTTCAGAAAGGAAAGAAAGAATTTCTGTTCAATTTGAGGACTATTTGATTTCTGCAATTTTTCGATATCTGCTACCGTTTTGAAGAAGAATAATGTTAAACAATTCTCTCCAAGTCGTCTGGAAAATCAATATTTTCAAAAAAATTCAGTAGGCATGTTCAGATAAATGCATGATTTCATAATCAGTTTTTGTTTTGGCGATTTCCTGATCTGTGGCCGTGGTTCCTAAATATTCGAAAAAGTTATTAAATAATCTTCACAAACGCATTAAACAGAGTGTCTACTTTTAAAACGGCCAAACTTCAAGGGGAGATCATACATGTGATTTTCAACAAAAAATGTCATATAAAACATAGACGAAATGTTGACCGTTATTCTTCAATTTAACATTTCTTGATTTCACCGAATATTTCAGGTTCTTCCATAAAATAAATTATACCTCAGTTATCCTTGTAGCCTCATCAAATTTGACCACATATCTAAAAACGGCATTAAATTTGCTACAAGATAAGAAATACTGTGTACTCAAAAAAATTCTTATTGCCTAGGGCGTAGATAAAGGGGGGTTACTGTGGTTAATTACCCCCTCCCCCAAGACTTCCGAAATATTATCGTCAAGACTTGATGTGTACCTGACGAAATTTTTTATCGATTCAAGGATATCATATTCGCGTTCAGACTCGAGAGAATCTGATCGAAAGAATAAATACGTGTTGTGCATAAATGCGTCACAAACGTTGTGAACTTCGCAGGTAAGTGGATTCTGTGCGAAACTGATGTGTTGGAATCTATTGAACATATTGGACATTTCGAACAAATGTTGTGAGTAGTGTCCGTCTGTTTTCTTTACATTTATCCATAAAAATTGTATTATCAAAATTTAGTTTATTCGTTCAAAGTAAATTTATGATTTCCATGAGAATAACTTCAATATTCAATCATGAAGAGCTTCAAAATAGAGCACATTTATGTTTGGAATATTTCGACTTCTTCATCATTCAAGATCACACTAAATGGGTTTTTTTTTGCTGAAAAGAAAACATGTTCATAATTAATGATTTTTCATCGATAAAACCAATGGACTGATTTTGTTCACTTCAGAATCGTGATATTCATCTCCCCACCACGCCCGCAATAAGAATTTTTTTGGCACACAGAAATTCTTATTTTGAAGCAAATTCAATGCCGTTTCCAAATATGTGGTCAAATTCTATGAGGCTCCCTGGGTATTACTGAAGTATAATTAATTTTTGGAAATCAAGAAATGTTAAATTGGAGAATAATGGTCAACATAACTTATGTGTTGAATGACATTTTTTGTTGCGAATCACATGTTTGATCTCCCTTTGAAGATTGGCCCTTTTAAAAGTAGACACCGTGTTCAATCACAACAACGGAACTGACCAACAATAACAGTTTAATAAGTTCACTTCCAAGCTTGATACAAGTTCTGTTCTTCTTTTCATAGACGAACGAACTATTTCGAACACACCGGAGTATTTTCATCTGTTCCTAACGCACCTATTATGCGATGTCTCAGTTCGTCTACAGTTTTCACTAATATCATGTAGCTTATAGATTTCTGATGTCACCATTAAGAGAAACTATTTACATCAAGATATCTGGCGGGCCATCACTGAGGTCCACCGCGTCCGATCCACCTATTTTCATAGTATTTGTTCAAATACTCCAGTCATGACTTCAAGTCGAACTGGAGCACCATCGTGCATGAATCACTTTTCATGTTGTAACAGAAAGACCAAAATTCATGCAACAAGGGCAAATCGTTTTTCAATGAATTTTTGTATGAGTGACCAGTTAGTCGAACCAGAAAAAAATACCAAACAAATAATCGTCAATATTACCACCCTAGACATTCAATGAAAACTGATTGTGGAAATGAGTTCCTACAATTCCAAGTAGATTCTTTTCAGCGCGTATATGTTCGATGTGAAAATTAATGATTGAACGTCTTTTGAAGAGGGGCCTCATCAGTGAAGAACCAATGAGGATCTATTGAGATACCACTGGCAAAAACGGATCGAACTCTCGAGGCAGAAGCACCTGTATCCTCTGTATGTAATAAGGAGATTGCAAAATACCATGACAGATGCGCCAAACAAATTAATTGAATTAGCAGAATTTTTTTTATACCAGTTCCTAGATAATCTTTCAATTAGTTCAAAACTACTCCCTCAATTCGTGGTTAACCTACATCAATTCCTGGGAGTAAAATCCAGTTTCTGACAGAGCCGCCTGTGAATATTAGAGAATAGTTGATAACCAAACACCACTCTATTCATATAGCGTTTAATATAAAGACGCTTAGCTCCACTTGCATTTGAATATGCAAGGCCATAAATGAAATGCATGTCCCAGTTCAGATTTGTACTACAACAAGTTTGAAAACACTTGCAATATTGAAAACTCATGATTTTTATTCAACCTGTCAAAACTAATAATGGAAGCATGAATTTATCCAAATATTTCAGAAACTACTGAATTTTTCTTGGAAATTTCGAATTTCCCGACGTCTCCACTTTTTTTTTCGAAAAAGGCAGCATAAACGAGAAAATTCAGCAAGAAGTTCCTAAATGAAACGAAGATACTGTTCCTTATTTAATGAACTACTAATGACGCACCACAATGAAATTCTAGAAGTAAAAGTGAAATTTGCTTCAGAAACAATATCACCCTGTCGATTTTCACGGGCAATTGCTTGCTATGCTGAAAAAATATTGAAAAAATGCAAACTCCAACATCCTTCATATCGAATACGAACAGTTTACGAGAGTTTTATTCTTGATAGCTTCCAATCAATAATCCCTCCCCGTTTATTCCTTCAATTCAAGAACACACTTTAGATATAAATAAACAATTACAATTTCCCCATATTTGTTGTGCTGTCTGATCTAAAAGATTGCTACTCAGGACTCGGATCTCGAAACTCAGCATTTCTTTATTGTCCAACATCTGGGCTTCCCTTTTCGTACCCTGAGATGCCAAAATTCGGCTGCTACCAACCGATATAACAATTGGCCATCTCGACACCCCATCCAGGCCCAGGCCGAGAGCAGAATTGGCTTCGCTGAAAAGCTAATTAATCCGGTGATAACTCGATCAAAGGACCCAGTTAATCTGACGGGATGATGAAAATCGACGGATACACATCGCGTAGTGTGCACTTTATTTCTTAATTCAATTATTGAACTAGGGGCGAGATAAAGGTGTGGGACCAAAAGGCGATCAAAGGACAATTGCACTTCAGCGTCATATCAGATGTAACTAATTTATTGCGGATTTCGCGTGAATGACAAGAGAGAGAGAGAGAGAGAGAGAGAGAGAGAGAGAGAGAGAGAGAGAGAGAGAGAGTTTATTGGTGATCTTACAATTTCATGAATTGCTTTCCCAGGTCATAGTTATAAAGAAATACAGAAATACAAAGAAAGTACAAAATGTCACGAAACACAAAACAACACTTAAACAGATAGGGAGTTGCAGCAGCAGCAGCGTGAATAGATGAAGTGAATAATTAATAGATTGAGAGTAAAGATAAAATCATAAATTAGGTGTATGGATGAGATAAAATTATGAATCAAGTGTATATATTGTTATGGTTCAATTGTTTAATTAATGAAATTCATTTAAATTTTGAAAATAATTGAAACCAAATATCAATATCAAAAGAGTTTCATTCAATTTCTAATTAATTTGCCCTAGACTCTTTCTCAGAGAGGGTTTTAAAGTGAACAATTAAAAAAATTTCACAAAATAAATATTTTTAACAACCAAACTCAAACAAACTAATCCTATCAAAATTAAGAATTCTTAATTAATAAATCGTTACAAACCAATTGAGTGCACTCACAGAATTTGTCCAAATTTACTTCTTAAACTAGTTGGACACTTTCTTCGAATCCAATCGCTAGTCCACCTGTCCTGACTGATATGTCTTTCATTTATTTTTGAAATTTAGGTTTTGGTAGTTTTCTGAGTCTAAGAGGTAGTCTATTATATAGCGATATCGCTTTTAGACTTCTGGCTGTGGGGTTATCAGAAGTCACACTTTTATGCCAATAAGGCCCGATTAGTTAAGTTTTATTCAAAGAATAAGAGAAATCTCCATCTCTTCACTATCAGTTAGCGTTATTCTTGGAATAAAAAATCCTTATTGGGAGAATAACTTATTCGGTACCAAAAGTCGTAGTTAACGGTTTATTTAACTGATTCGACAGAATAAATACGTCAGCACAGATTTATGTCAGGATTGCCAGGTTAGGTAAGTTAGGGTAGGTTGTTTTGTTTTTCAACGAGTAATACGTTTTGTGATTTCGATTGTTGTTTTTGAGGTATATTTCTCCATATTTGAATATCTAATTCCGGAACGAGAGTACCTATGTATTGAGGACAAGATTTGATGATTTTCCATAAATGGAATGATGATGAATTCTACAATAGATTCGTATTTCAAAACGTAAAGTTCGGTTCATTCAAATTAAAATCTCCAGAATCGGACTACTTGGTATATATTCACACCACATGTGCCTAGAATAATTCTAGTTTTGAATTTAGTATTCACTTTATTATGGTATTTTTCGATTTCAGGAATTCAAGTCGTGCTGTAGTCCAATGGATACACTTCTTCTCACTCTTTCAATTTTCTCGAATATAAGGTCATTTGGGTGCAATAACCGGCTATGATCAACATTTATTGTTACTTTTTTTATACAAAAAGTTGTTGTTAATACTAACAACTTAATATTTTTATATTCAAAAGTAAGTCTGGGGATCGTAAATAGCAATAGATATAATTCAAAGTTCAATGAAAAGAATGGAACATACCTACAATTCAAAAAATTAGTGTAGTGTAGTTGTTTTCTTTTGATTTCCTCTTCATATAGGAGAATTTCCATTTCTACCTCATGTTTTTCTTTTTCCTTTTGGGCACACATATAAGTACCTGTTGTACAATTACTTAGAACCCAAAACCCAAGGTTAATGTCGACGATAATTAAGGTAAACAATGGTTCACCGACTAGAGAATAAAGTAAAAGTTCTCTTTCCACGTTTATTATTCCTCTATTACTTCCAGTTTCAATATTATATGATTGGCAAAACTGACGAACTTTGCTAATACCAAAGATTAGACTGTTACTCTTTGCGAATAGTTATCTATCAGCTAACTTGAAGTGAAAAGACGCTAATAGGCTATTCTCCGAATAGGAAGTATATCTTGATTTATTCGACCGATAGTTATTCGCCTGGTAGTAGTTATTTATTCGGATGTGAAGAAACCGGCCCTAAGCCTGAATCATCGTCGAAGCATTGAAAGCCGAAATTAGACGCTGTATGAAATACCACCACATGTATTCAATAACATTATGAAAAATCTCGTCAAAAGGGAACGCATATCCCAGCGAAGCCGTGGCGGCCATTTACAATATATTTTGTTTCATACATAATTCCCGAATGTTTTTTTTTTAAATCAATAAATATTTCAATACTTTTCTACAGAAATCCATGTTGAACACTCTGATTGAAACACCCTTTATTAAAAGATATATCGTCCACGTATCAGTACCAAGATATAATCTACAACTACTGTTTCTATGAAATATAGTTATCATTTCGCCCAAATTTCAAAATTTATTGCCGAATGAGATCTTGAACGAGGGAATGAACCCACGAATAAAGAATTCGTGATTGAATTCAATTTTGCCACCCCCCTTCGTTATTTGCAATCTGAAAATTCTTGTTGCCTGTATCGAATTTTTGAAAATGGCATAGTTGAGTGAGCCTGAAACAAAGCCATAAGAAGGACTTCATGATCTTTATTTATTCAAGGTTCTCAAGTGAAACAGCACTTGCAACCGTTCTTTAGCAGCCTGTTCAATATGGATGTCAAGGACCAAGGACATACCCTAGGTTTAACGGGCCCACTAAGACTTTCTTTGATAGTAATTATGTGCTTACACCTCTGAGACCGCAAATTATCTTTTCATTGTTATTTTTATTCAGCGATAACCTATTTTCACAAAACAACTGCTCCAAATCCACCAAAGATTGTTTCATTTGTACAATAAGAAGCTCCATGTCCTTTTTCTTCCAACCTTACATCTGTCAAAGTCATAATTGACAAATATCGAGAAAATCAGGGGATCCCGAAAAGATCCCTGTGACTCCCCAGGCTTAATTTTCAACGCTCCCGAAAGCATTCCACCAGAAAAGCTTTGCTGTGTTTTAATCGGTCGAATTGAAACTTTCTGAAATTTCGTGAGCATCGTATCAATAGAAAAATAAGACTTCTTCTCCAAAATATCGTTGACTTAGAATGTATTCGCCATATACTGCTTAAGATATGTGTGTCCATATAGGGCATTAGTGAAATTCAGCTTTACAGCTGTCCCAAGTTAACATAAAATCGAGTTTTCCAGATCTGGTTTGAAAAATTCTATACCTATACGTAATCTTGTGATTCCAACTATTGAAGTGTAGATTTAATCAAATGACATTACTTATCACAATGGCAGCCGGTTTGGTTGAGAAGATATGGATCGTTTCATGATCTTTGTTTCGGTTGTCTCGCTACAGTGTCACTTCATGTCAATTCAAATGATCATAGATTAGTTGATTTTTCACTCAACAACATTTCAAAAACCCAAACTGATTTGACGTCACTGTCAATTTGAATGTTGCGTGGGTTGAACTACGGTTTGGTCAGTTTTTCAGATACCGGAGCTGAGTTTGATAAAAACTGAGGCTGAAAAGCATTGTGCTGGTTCAGTAACTGGATGGATGGCCTCTCTGGCAATGAATTCAAAGCGCGCAAACGTTTCTTTTTTTTATTGCCAGCAAATGGCTGCACGCTGCGAAGGACTATGAGCGGCAAAAGTACGTGGCGCCCACATTATGGCGTCATAAGGTAAGCGTCCACATGTCCGTATTTCACTTCCACGCGTCGGTCGGCTATCCCCTCTACTCGACGCGCCGTTTGAGTGCTAGGCCGGTATTGGTCATGTTCGCACCTATTTCACCTATTTCGCAACATTCTAACGAAAAATCAAGATTGATGTTCTGTAGTACTTTACTTCTACTTTCAAAATCAGTTTTGTAAATTAGAATCGGACAACTTCCTACGCATCCAGCCCTTCCGCAAAATAGTGCCTAAAATAATTCGTTTTTTTTCAACTCCTTATCATACAGGGTGTTAAAAATGTAGGCATTAAAATGTACAACCTAGTCCGCCCCTGGTGAACTAAACGAGCTATTTCAAATTTAAGGGCAGTATTTCAAGAGGTCCTTACTACTGTTTATCATATCAGATTTTTCATCAAATTATATTAAGAAGTTTAAAATTTATTCCAGTAAAATTAATTTCCAGTGACGTCATTTAAGAGGCCGTATCTCCGTAGGGAGGGCCGCTAGGAAAAAAAATTATGGGAATCTACCTACAAGGTAGTATGTACGAGCGCTCAAAAGCTCCTGCCTTCACGCCTTATTCTACGACGGGTGCGACATGTGGGCGCTTATCCTTATTAGCCAGATGTCTCAGGGAACAGACCCTGAATAACGTAAGTGAAGAGATCGATATTCGATCAGCGGAGATCAACTTAATTACCACACGCTCGATCGATACAGATTCCACCCACTCTTGTCAAACGTAACGTAGTCCTTACAGAGCCATGCAGTGGCGCACGCGTGAATCTTAAGAGTTAATTCCTTAATTTTGATTGTAATTTGTAAAATCAAAAACGCCGCACACATGAGATTCCGTCATGTTACTTCAGCTACCCTCTGTTACATAAAGATGAATGAAAAATGTATTAGTCTTCCGCTTATTCCGCCCGAGCAAATCCCATAGACATTCAAGCTCCTACATTTTTTTCGCTATTACATCAAATAGAGTGCCTTTATATTCCTTCCCCGCGCACTAGCATGCAGAGCACATAAAAAAACGAACTGGCGGCTGGTCTACTCAAAATTTCGGAGTAATAAAAGCGAATGAAAAACTTTTACATAAAACATAAATACATATCCTTCGCGTCGCGGCACAGTTGGTAGTATTCCGGTTACAATTATGATGAAAAACAGCAGCGCGGTGGATCGGAGGACGAGACAATGGAACTGGGACTGAAATATGTTCGAATTATTATTCATTCACCTATAGGACCATTTCAGAAATTGATAGATAAATATTTTGTATCGATGGAACTTATCATAAATATATCCACATATGACAGATTCTACTGTTTTTGAGCGCTCGTACTACTTACACGAGGGCTATATCATTTCGTCACGATGTCTGTATTTTTCGAATTTTGAGCCGAAAATGGTCTCAATCAACTATGTTCGACTCACTGATAACGAATCCGTCGGAAAATTCGAGTCTGTCCGTCCGTCCGTCCGGCCGTCCGTCCGTAAGCACGATAACTCTCGAACGGATCAACCTAGAGACTTGAAATTTTCAGTGTAGGTTCAGATCCCGAATGCCTTGGTTAAGTTCGTTAATGGGCCAAATTCCACCAGGGGTTCCGTAAATATGGCCGTTCAAAGTTTTGTTTCCCTGATTACTTGAAAACTACAGATTCGATCGAGATGAAATTTTGCACTCAGATGGAAAATGAGGTGATTTAGCTACATGCGAAATTTTGTCCAGATCGCATGACCAGAACCATAGAAACCATAGAAAATTGTAACTTTTGAACGGAAATGCCTAGGGACTTGAAATTTTCAGGATAGGTGTGGATCTCGAATGTCGTGATCACGTTCATCTATGAGCAACATTATACAAGGGGTTCCGTAGATACGGTCGTTTGAAATTTTGTTTTCTCGATAAATTCGAAACTTCGGATTCGATCGAGATGAAATTTTGTATTTTAATCGAGAATGATATATTGAAGCAATATTTTGTCCAGATCGCATGACCAGAACCATAGAAACCATAGAAAATTGTAACTTTTGAACGGAAAGGCCTAGGAACTTGAAATTTTCAGGGTGGGTTTGGATCGCGAATATCGCGGTCACGTTCATCAATAAGCAAAATGAGACTAGGGGTTCCGTAAATATGGCCGTTCAAAATATTTTTTTCCAGATAGTTTCGGAACTACTGATCGGATTGGAATGAAATTATGCATCTAGCTGAGGAATAATGTATTCAAAGTACGTGCAAAATTTTGTCCAGACCGCATCACCAAGACCATAGATACCGTAGAAAATTCTAGCGAATTATCGAAACAAAATTGATCAGCTGAAGCAGCGACTTGAAGTCTGGAGTCTCGCCTAAGTTTCAGAATTTTTTTGACAGCTGTCAAAAATTCCTTCAATTGGTTTCTAAAACTGGAAAATGCGAATCTACCTACAAGGTGCATGTACGAGCGCTCAAAAGCTCCTGCCTTCACGGCAGTGCTTTTCGTAATTTTTTTTTTATAAGAAACGTCATTTATTATACTTATTGCTTATGTAGATGAACAATGAAGTGAGGTAATGTTTGTTACGCGCGCAGAAAATAAATTATGTTGCTAAAATTGCAGGTGTGAACAGTATTCATATAAAGCGGCAAATGGCGAAATAGAAAATTTCCAAGCTCACTGCGCTGTAACAATCATCTATAAAGACCCTGTATAATAATATAAGAACAGTGTTTTCTGTTGGATATGGCAAACCTTCATGTTTCAGAGAAAACGAAGTTTCACTTCAGACGTGGATTCCGAATAATACTCAAAACATCTTAGATTAGACTAAGATACATACCTTCATTTTGATGAATGCAAACGGAATTTTCCTCTCTGAAAAATTATTTTGATTGGTAATTCAAGAATAAGCTCAGCTCACGGAAATGTCGAATGGTGCGATCCATATATCCTAAATTGGCATACATTTTTCGTGCCAATATCCTGCCCACTCTGTTGGTTCTGTGCGAAACATCGAATAAATTGAGAGCGACGCAGTCGAATAGATAAGCCAAATTGGGTATGACGGGATCAAATATCCGAACCTACAGGTCCATCCATGGCAATCCTGCATTCATGTTCATCAGTAGGTACATACATAGGGAAATGATCGCTGCAGGTATGATATTCGATTTGAAGCATAGACTAGCGCAGTTTCGGAATTCGTCAGAGTCGATAATAGATGTGCCCTATTGGTATGGGGCCTTGATGAAAAATTATGCTTTCGATCGATAATTATAGTCAGGTTTAATGAAGCTTATTCGCTTGATGCGTCGTTTCGATTTATTGACCTGTTTCATTAAAACTTGGTGAATACAAGGGGATTTTTTGAGTGTCTTCAGATAGGGAAGGAATTATATATTCTCTCACTGTTAAAATTAATGAAGATAAGAAGGTGCCGTAATATGAACTACAATTGATAAATTGCGTGACATGGAAAAGAAGGATTTTCATCTAATATTTGAAGGGTAGACAATAATCAAATACACCCAGATCCGCAATTTACAAACTTTTCAGTCCAGTTGATCTATAATCTGACACATGAATATGAAAAAAAATTCAGTTGTAAATGATGATTTATAATGAGCAATACAAACTTGTGGTGAAGGTTGTTCCAAACGAAATGGTTGAAAAATGAAGTAATCATTATGAAAATTACGAAAAGCACTGCCGTGAAGGCAGGAGCTTTTGAGCGCTCGTACATGCACCTTGTAGGTAGATTCGCATTTTCCAGTTTTGGAAACAGGAAAATTTTGACAGCTGTCAAAGAAATTTTCAAACTGAGGCGATAATCCAGACTTCAAGTCAGTGCTTTAGGTGACCAATTTTTTTTCGATAATTCGCTGAAATTTTCTACGGTATCTATGGTCTTGGTGATGCGATCTGGACAAAATTTCGCACGTAGTTTGAATACATTATTCCTCAGCTAGGTGCAAAATTTCATTCCAATCAAATCGGTAGTTTCGAAATTATCAGGAACAGAATATTTTGAACGGCCATATTTACGGAACCCCTTGTATAATTTTGCTCATAAATAAACGTGATCACGACATCCGAGATCCACACCTATCCTGAAAATTTCAAGTCCCTAGGCCTTTTCGTTCGAAAATTATGATTTTTTATGGTTTCTATGGTTCTGGTCATGCGATCTAGAGAAATGTAGCTTGAATATATCATTCTCCATTAGTATACAGAATTTCGTCAACGATCGAATCTTTAGTTTGGAAATTATCGAGAAAACTAAATTTCAAACGACCATATTTACGGAACCCCTAGTATAATTTCGCTCATAGATGAAAGTGATCACGACAATCGAGATCCACACCTATCCTGAAAATTTCAAGTCCCTAGGCGTTTCCGTTCAAAAGTTACAATTTTCTATGGTTTCTATGGTTCTGGTGATGCGAACTGAACAAAATTTTGCATGTAGCTTGAATACCTAATTTTCCATTAGAGTGCAGAATTTTATCTCGATCGAATCTGTAGTTTCAAAGTAATCAGGAAAACAAAATTTCGAGCGGCCATATTTACGGAACCCCTCGGCGAATTTTGCCCAATAACAAACTCAACCGCGGCATTAGAGATTCGAACCTACCCTGAAAATTTCAAGTTTCTAGGACATTCCGTTCGAGAGTTATCGGACGGCTGGACGGACGGCCAGACGGACAGACTCGAATTTTTCGACGGATTCGTCATCAGTGCGTCGAACATAGTCGTTTGAGACCATTTTCGGCTCAAAATTCGAAAAATACAGACATCGTGACGAAATGATATAGCCCTCGTGTAAGTAGTACGAGCGCTCAAAAATAAATTATAATACTTAATGAGGGACTCAAATTCTGAGAAACTATATATGCTTGTTTCCGTTAATGAAGTTTTTATTTTTCTTCTGAATATTGCAAACTGGATGTTCCGCATCTGCTCTGGCAGCATGTTATAAAGTTGTACACCAATATTATGGATTTGGCTATTGTTCCTAGTGTTGTAACCGAATCGTTTTGAATGCTCTGTATTTGTGTTAAAGTTTTCTCTCACATGTATTAATCTTTTGAATATAATTACTGCATACAACGTCAGTATTCTGGATTCAATGAATAGTTTCCTTCAGCTTGTATTCCATGGGACTCGAAAGATACTTCTGAGGGCTGTTCTCTGCATTCTGAATATTTTATTCAAGTGTACGGTTGCTCCATTACTCCAACAGATTATACCATAAGTCATCCTGGAATGGAAGAGGAAGTAGTAGGCAGTTACAGCTGCGCTCGTATTGGAGACCTCGGCTGTCTTTCTGATAGCATACGTTGCCCCAGCCAAATTGGCACTAAGGTTATCAATGTGGCCTCTCCAGCTCAATTATGCGTCTAGTTGTACAACCAGAAAGCCTACTGAACTCGATACTGAGTAACGACTCTTTCGTTTGACACTAAAGAACAGGGATGTTGTTTTATCGGCGGTCAAAAATAAATCATTTGTGTTTTACTCACACTGAGGTAATTGTGGCCATTTTGTCGAACTCATCGGTGGTCAATTCTGTCAACCAAGCCTTTAAATGCTTTTTGTATAAATGGAGACTATTCATTATCTTGATAAGCAGTAGAACTTTGGAGAAGATTCTCGGAGCTGCATAATGAAATTATCTCTGACCCAATGCTTTTGTGGCTCTTTCCGTGATGTATTCGTGAAGTGAAGTAAAGAATTTATTGGTTCCGAGCACCATTATACACAGAAAGGAACAAGTCAATATAAAAAAATGTTATTACACTCGAAAATACAGGATATAACATATCAAAAGTTAATATTGCAAATATAGATAGTAAAAATATAAATATAAACATAAATTCAACAAAGATATAAAATATAATAGAAACTTACTCAACAGTTCACACTATTTCTAGATATCACAAAAATTCCAGATCTACAACAGTCAAATGGTCAATAAATCTAATGATTAAAAAATATAACAAGATTTCGTCAATGGTGTGAAAGTTTTCAGACAATAATAGCTTTTTTAATTCCCCCTTGAACCAAGTCAAATTAGGGATCGATTGCATATCACGAGGCAGTAAGTTGTAATATTAAACCCCCATATATCTGGGACAGTTCTCATATAATTTTGTTTTATGCGCTGGTATATTGAAATTATCTCTGCCTCTAGTATCATACTCGTGGAAATGACCATTTCTCAAAAAAGTGTGCCGATTGGCATGGATATGGGTCAGTAGCTATATTCTATCTATATTAATAAAAGAGGATCTATGGTTTATGTATGTACAAGCATCACGTTCAAACGACTACACCAAATGCGATAATTCTTTTTTAGTTGTGTTCATTATTCTCACGACAACCTAATACAACGAAATTTCCCCGAAAAAACCGTACGGAAAAGAAAAAAAGGCTTTTTTTTTTCCTCCGACCAATACGAACAATCATAGATTACTTATATTTCATGAGAATTTTGACACTTGTGTGAGTGAAGTTTATCGTGTTTCTAGAAATTGCTCAGAAGTTTTTCACTGTGTTTGATATATATCGTTGTGTTGTGGTCGAGTTCGTAATGATCGAGACAATGAGCAAACAGAATGAGAGGTTCTAAATCAAGATCTGCCCCAGCTCCGGAAGAATCGATATTATCGATCTCCGGCAAGATACAACAAAATATGGAATCCAATGAAATGATTAACTTTGAGCGTTTGGCATTTAGATCCCAAAGTCGATTATGCTAGCAATTTATTGGTGTCCTTTGGAAATACTACAATGCTCTAAAATATCAAAACGAACCCTCAGGATTATGTTATTTGAATGAAAAAATCAAATTGCAACAACTGAAAACAACACCTTAACCCTTGAATTCGTTACTTTCAGGACAAGAACCTCTATCTAAACATTCTTTGCAGAATATTAAGAATTACCAAATAACATCATTTGGTTCAAACATAATTGAGGGAGGAGGTTTCAATCCAACTTTTGAGGTATTTTTTTTCTATATCGAACATCTCACACATTGCTCATAACATATACCTACCTACGAATATGAAAATTCTTTTGAGACTCATAAACAAGGCTGAGGATAAGGGTAAGGGTTATGGTAAGGGAAAGGGTAGGGGTTGGGTTAGGTTAAGGTTAGGTTAGGGTTAATAATAATTCAACGTATACTTTAGCCACAGCAACGCGTGGCCGGGTCTGCTAGTAAAGAATAAAAAGTAAATATATTATTCTTTTTGAAAGTACCCCTACATGACTCGTTGAATCGCAATCGAAAGATCAGCCGGATTAACCTCTTCTGCAGAATAAACACACGAGCTGCCTCAGTTACTCGTCCCCAAATGACCATACCATAAGACATAGCCGAATACACTAAACAGGGCCATATTAGCGCATAGGCCAACATAGGCCATGGCCTAAGGGCGGCACGGTTTCAGGGGCGGCAAATTTTTCGGTAAATTACAAAAAAAATATTTCTCGAATAAAAAGAAAGTAGGAATACGCACCTTCGAAAATCATAATATTATTCAATATTTTCCATGAATTTCACACATTTTCAAAGCACAAAGTGAGTTCTTTTATTTAAATACGAATTTGGGAAAGCAATGAAACATTTTATTGGAAAAATAAAAAATCACACCACATCTGATTCTGAAGGAGCCGCCCTAAAACAGAACAGCAGTCGTAGGTAACCCTCATCGAGTAATGTCGGCAAGCTTGATGAGTTCTATCGTAAATTGTAAAAATGTAACTCGCAACAAAAAAGGAATAGGCCAACCCCGTCTTTGTGGACGCGGTACTGCCGCATCGCACTTGCAGAACATATCAGAAATTGTAGAAGAATCGAAAACCTATAAAGTTGTCAGGCGTGTTTCATTATTTCTCGATATTATTATTGAAAATTTTTAGTATCAAGAAAGCTTTTTGAAACCTTACAAGGGAATTTAATGAATTGAAAATTATTAGCAGGATTTTGCTGCGAAGGTCTCGTTTGAGCGCTCGTTCTACTTACACGAGGGCTACATCATTCGTCACGAGGTCTGTATTTTTCGAATTTTGAGCCGAAAATGGTCTCAATCGACAAGGTTTGACTTACTGCTGACGTATACACCATAACTCTGGTCTCAATCGACTATGTTCGACTCGCTGATGACGAATCCGTCGGAAAATTCGAGTCTGTCCGTCCGTCCGTCCGTTCGTCCGCCCGTCCGTCCGTCCGTAAGCACGATAACTCTCGAACAGATCAACCTAGAGACTTGAAATTTTCAGTGTAGGTTCAGATCCCAAATGCCTCGGTTGAGTTCGTTGATGGGCCAAATTCCACCAGGGGTTCCGTAAATATGGCTGTTCAAAATTTTGTTCTCCTGATAACTTCGAAACTACAGATTCGATCGAGATGAAACTTTGCACTCAAATGGAGAATGAGGTGTTCAAGCTACATGTGGAATTTTGTCCAGATCGCATGACCAGAACCATAGGAACCATAGAAAATTGTAACTTTCGAACGGTAACGCCTAGAGACTTGAAATTTTCAGGATAGGTGAGGTTCTGGAATGTCGTGATGACGTTCATCTATGAGCAAAAATATACTAGAGGTTCCGCGAATATGGTCGTTTGAAATTTAGTTTTCTTGATAATTTCAAAACCACAGATTCGATCGTGACGGAATTTTGTATACTAATGGAGAATGATATATTCAAGCTACATTTCTCCAGATCACATAACCAGAACCATAGAAACCATAGAAAATCATAACTTTCGAACGGAAAGGCCTAGGGACTTGAAATTTTCAGGATAAGTGAGGATCTGAAATGTCGCGTTCACGTTCATCAATGAGCAGAATTATACGAGGGGTTCCGTAAATACGGTCGTTTGAAAGTTTGTTTTCTCGATAATTTCGAAACTACGGATTCGATCGAGGTTAAATTTTGTATTTCAGTCGAGAATGATATATTGAAGCAATCAGAGTTCAGATATCATGACCAGAACCATAGAGACCATAGAAAATTATAACTTTTGAACGGAAAGGCCTAGGAACTTGAAATGTTCAGGGTGGGTTTGGATCGCGAATATCGCGGTCACGTTCATCAATGAGCAAAATAAGACTAGGGGTTCCGTAAATATGGCCGTTCAAAATAGTTTTTTCCTGATAGTTTCGAAACTACTGATCGGATTGGAATGAAATTTTACACCTAGCTGAGGAATAATGTATTCAAACGTGCAAAATTTTGTCCAGATCGCATCACCAAGACCATGGATACCGTAGAAAATTCTAGCAAATTATCGAAAAAAAATTGGTCAGCTGAAGACATGAAGTCTGGAGTTTCGCCTGAGTTTCAGAATTTTTTCGACAACTGTCAAAAATTCCTTCAATTAATTTCTAAAACTGGAAAATGCGAATCTACCTACAAGGTGGATGTACGAGCGCTAAAAAGCTCCTGCCTTCACGGCAGTGCTTTTCGTAATTTTTATCTTCGAAACAGTCATGGATATATTTAGTTACAAAATGTGCCTCGGCTGCTGATGTTACTTTCCAAAATCCAAATTGGTTGTTGCACAATATTGGTTTGTCATTCAAGACGTCCAAAAGGTAATTATAGGCTACCCTCTCCAGTATCTTTGAAAATGGTGGCAGTATTGCAATTTGCCTTAAATTAAATGGAAGGATCTCCTTTTTGAGTAAAGGGCAGATTTCCTCTAGGTTCATTTTGGTTGGAAAGACAATAATAATGAAACCATAAATTTATTCGACTATTTATGCCAGAGCCTATTGAATCTTTTTCAATTTCAATTTTCCTGACGACTTTGAAAAATTGTTCAACATTTTATTTCTCGGAAACTTCAGCAGATTTTTTTGAAAGAAACTGAAATTTTCCACCTCTTTAACTACCAGTGGAGTACCACACAGACTAAAGGTCTACACAGGCCATTGACATGTCATCTCATGTAATATCTTTCCAAATTTCGGCTCGATATCTCGGAAATTGCAAAAGCTATGAAGAAAAAACTTTTGGAAATTCATACTTCAACCCATCTTTATGAGACTTTTTTCTTGATAGGATACAAGTTATCACTTCCTTTCGTTGTGTATTATCCAATTGGTTTCACTTCGTTTAGGTAAATCAAACACGTGCATTTGGTTTTTTGTTTAATTGCTCTCATATGCATCGAACTCAATTTTTCAGTGTAGTATGAATTATATCGAAGAATATACAGAGTGTTTTTCAAGCTGAGACTTTCTTTTTGACAGGTGCTAGATCAAATCAAATAAGATCATTGCGCCGGAAGTTGATCATATATCAATTTGAAAAATTGCAATAAATCTTGGGTATCACTATCTTAATACGATTCTGGGTCGTGTTATCTCTCGCACTTGTTAGGAAAGCTGTGATAAAACACTTTGCCATATGCATTCCCTCATTATGCAATTGAATAAATTGCTGAACTTCCTTTGCGATCTTTTCTCGGCATTCGAATTCATCGCAAATTTGTTTATTTATTCTCTTTCAACTTTCATCAGGAGATGATTTCTGAACGGTGTAATTCTTGAAATTCAAACTGACAAGAAAACTTACTGAATGAGAAAGTCTATCAATAAAAATCAGGAAGTTCACAAACTCACCAATAAAATTGATCCCAATTGTTAACAGAAATTGAAACCGTCATTTTTGAAAAATTCTTGATATTTATTGTAAGCTCAAGTTGTTGGCCATGAAGAAATTTTCTGTATAGAACAGTTGGTAGGTACTTTGCTTGAATCTATTTTTTTAATTTTTTTCAAATCTGACATTTTCTTTTCATTGATTGGCACTTTAACAGCACATTCAGGAGTATTACTATTTCGTAAGAACGACCTCGTGCCCATCCTCTGTAAGAGCTGGAATTCATGACTGACAATACAATCTACCTATTCAAGTGTTGTAACAAGACCTTGGGTGGACTTGGAAAATGTGAAATATGACACCTTGACACGATTTTTTTTTTCGATCGCTTTATACCTTGGCTTGTGGTACATGCAGATGTGCCATTTTCCAGGAAATATGCCACTTGCTTCCATGAATATAGTGGCACAAAAACATGATTTTAAACTAAAGTGTGACTCGTGCCCCTTTCGAGATGACGGGTTCAATTGTTCGAAATCGTCACCATCGTTTGATGTGCACAAAGTCTTGCCCAGCGTGATAACGAATGGTAACATGCAGCAACTATCTCATCAGTTTGCCCACGAATAATGTTACAAGCATTTTCAATTTGTCTTAGTTCTTCCGCACTATTCACCTCACCGTCACTATACACTAATATTTTAAAATAACCTTAAAGGAAGGAATCACAGGGGTTGAGATCCGAGGAGCATGCATGCGAACTAAGGACCACTGATAATAAACGCACATTTAGATTTCAGTCTAGTCTAGTCAGATCCAGGCCAGAAATTTCTCAGATTCGCAGGTAACTTTGATTTCTACAAAATCGGCCCTAAAGAATATTTTATATAAACGATTCTAGGTATATCGACTTATTTTGATGGGTTTTATTGCTTGTCAAAAAAAATCCTCAACTTTGAAAACACCATGTATTGCTCGTCTCATAAAGAAAACACAATAGTAACTTTCTACCTTATTTTCATCAGATTTTCATATTGTGTGCTACTAGGTACGCACTGACACCGTCATACGTTCACTGTTGTCCAAACAAATGATATCTTCTTTATGTTTTCTGTTTACGTTTCATTCGGTAGAACAATATAATTCTTGTAGAATAATTTCATTGTTAAAGAATAATAATGGCTGTTTATCTGAATTGATCGAATTCAAGAATGAAAATTGAAAAATTTCACTAGATAAACTAATAAGCAAGCCAACAAGACAATTCATGTATCCCAGATACCAACGAAATTTATCATTAAATTGTTTGTAAATAGTTTATCTAGTGAAATTTTTCAATTTTCATTCTTGAATTCGATCAATTCAGATAAACAGCCATTATTATTCTTTAGTCAATTACTCAGACGAATAAGGCTTCAGCTTGAATCCGTTGAAATTCCATGTGTGACTATTTATGCTCGTAATGTTTACGGCATTGTCATACATGTGTATTTCGTTTTTGGAGTGCCGATAAGACATTTTATGATCTACAGATATTTGAGACAGTTGACTTTCGAACAGACAGGTGGCGTGATTTGGAAAATTTTCTCAGTACCACGTTACCTTATGTTTTAAGATCTTTTGTTTCATTCATCGAGTTTATCATATTGCATAGTCGTACTGATGAGATCTGACATGGATCGAAACCGGTCTACGATTGCAAATGATAAATTTCGTTAGTATCTGGGATACATGAATTGTCTTGTTGGCTTGCTCATTAGTTTATCTAGTGAAATTTTTCAATTTTCATTCTTGAATTCGATAAGTTCATTGTTTTTTCGAATTTTTTTTTAATGTTCAAATTGTATTTTTTTTCCTCATTTGAATAATATTTTTCTGTAAATGGGATATCGATCCTGTCAGAAAGTAAAGGCTTATAGGTAAATAATTATTTATTATTACATTTTGCATTGAAACTTGACAACTACATCCTTGTGGAGATCTTGTTCGGCAATTTCCCAATATATGAGAAATCACTTATTATTGATTTGGCCTGCATAAATGGTTCCATTTTCGTTACTTGTACCTTGATATTCGACACGTGATTATTATTATTTGATATTTGTTATTTTGGACACAAGGATACACTCAATTGCGAACTATCGTGATTTTTGGTAAGTACTCGACAAATAGTGGGGCAAAAATTGATTATGATCAATCTTCAACATCTATATTTCGTATCTAAATGCATACCTATATTTGAAATAAGGTGAAAATTAGGTTGTTCCATGTACATTCTTGTACACAATTTTCAAACTCTCTCCACATATATGGATCTCAAGAATCCGAATGACTCCTCAACTCCCCCAACCTCCAAACACGTCTTTATTACGAACTAGACGTTTTCCGATTCCACGTAACTAAAACGATTTCCCTAACTTAAAACCCTTATTTCTTTTTATACTCGTGAATAACAGTTTACTGCCCGATGGTAATGGATAATAAAAAGCTTAAGGTTGTAAATAAAAGATACACGAGCTAGGATTTCAAATCGGATAATTTTAAACTGTCTAATCAATAAATAGCCCGGCTCTTCAGTGTAGATTGGACTTTCCGGGAATGTTACCAACGATGCGGATTATTTTCTAGACTTCTCAGAACAATCTGAAAAGTTTTATTTTATTATTGGAAATTTTCAATAATGATACTGCGGGGCATTAACTTCGTTGAGTTATAAATCGAACTGAGTATTTCTTCAGAAAAATATATCCACTCGAAAAAATATTAGCTTTGAAAAGAGTTGAAGAATGTTGGACTCGTCGGCATTAGCCTTGTCGCGTTATTTTCCAGAAGATTTTGTGTGAAGTACTAGAAAGTAGAAGTACTATACTCTCAGGAAAATGATTTTGATTTAAGAGCAATACACAATACAGAACAAAATCAAAGTAAAATGCTTTCTGTGCGATTGAATTCATGTTGTTAAATGTTGAATTGTCTATCAATTTTTTGTTTCAGGTACATTTATGTGAAGCTGAAGGTTTGCCAGATTTCAACGGAGCTTCATCATTTCACAAAAAACAACTGGTTATAGTGAAAAGTTTATGGAGAGGATGTGCAGATTCAAAAAGGTAATGATTGAAGTTTGGTATAGGCGACCTGGTTCATTTTGACGAATTTTACCTCTAAGAAAAAAATCAGCGAAAGCACTGACGTGAAGTCAGGAGATTTTGTTCGCTTGATTTTGTGTACGAAACAGTGTTCATGGTCAATATGACAAGTACCTTCATTTTATTTTGATAAACTTCAAGATGGAATCACCGCATTGTTATTGAATATATCTGAAAAACTCAGTTTATTTTTGAGCGTTCAAAAGTTCTTGACTTCACGGCAGTGCTTTCTATAATTCTTTTTCTTCTTCATATTTGTGCCGCCGAAGAATATGTCTCTCTTGAGCAATTAAACCGCCGCAATATGACAATTGCAATCAAGTCAGAAATCTTCTCCTTTGTTCGGATGATAGTTGCAGGTTGCTTCTGCGTGGATATTACCCTAACGATACTTCTTTCGATGGAAGTGTACTTAAAGTACTTATTCGCATGGTATCGATTATATGCGAGGCCGTTGTTTCGAGGCTAGTATGCGACAAGCTTAAACATTTCTAGAATTATATTATGGCTATTTATCTTAGATTATCAAATTCAGTAATGGAATAAGAAACATTATTTCAGATATAGAACTAATATCAAGCCAACAAAACAATTCATGTTACCCCAGAGACCACCAAATCCATCATTTTAAGGGTTTTCTGTTTCTTACATCGAATTTATCATTTTGCTGTTTATCTTAGATTATCAAATTCAGCAATGAAATTATAAAAAATATTTCAGATAAAGACCTAATAGCAAGCGAACAAAATAATTCATGTTACCTCAGAGACCACCAAATCCATCATTTGCACCTGTAGACCGGTTTCGATTCATATCAAATCTCATCAGTACAGTAAGCAAAATGATGAATCCGATGTAAGAAACGGAAAACCTTCCAAACAGAGAAATTTTCTCCGATCACCGCTGCATTATGTTTTAAAGGTTTTTTGTTTCTTACATCGAATTTATCATTCTGCCAACGGGACTGATGAGATTTGATATGAATCGAAACCGGTCTAGAGGTGTTAATGATGGATTCGATGGTCTCTGAGTTAACATGAATTGTTTCGTCGGCTTGCTATTAGTTTATCTAGAATAGTTTTTCTTATTTCATTACTGAATTTGAAAATTTTCTGCTTGTGCGTTCCGGGTTCGATCTTCTTCAACAGCATCCAGTTTGCCCAAATAGAACCATACTCTCAGATCCACAGACCCATCTAGTTAGCAAATGATCTAAACGTGTACTTGATCTTTTATCATAGGTTCCTCTGGATATTTTGATTCATTCATTGCGAATAATATTATAAAGTAGGACATCGCCATTTGTGGAATGAGGAACGGCCACATATTACATATGTATGTATCAATATGCGAGGAATGTTTGGTAATTAAATTTCAGCTTGTATTCTTATGCTCATTATGTAGGAACCTACCTGAAAAATTGAATTCAATTGACGAATGTTCCATTGTATAAGGTTCAAAATGAGAAATTATATTTGCTTGTTATTGGGTAATAGAATAATTGATGCCTCGAACGGTGAAATACAACAGTCATGTTTTGTTATCAGTAAATTTATATGGTGCTCTTGCGAAAATAGCCTTACAACGGTTTAGCGGAAGCTTCGAGATCATGGAGTATGAAATTTTCGTACGACGATGTTTGAATAGAACTGAATAATTAATTATAATTTCTTGGTTATCGGCAGCTTATATATTTGTATGACATAATGTTGTTAAAAGAATATTGAATATAGGAAAATGAGTTAAAACCTACAACTTCAGTTAGGAATTTCGATTAGAAGGATTTCCGATAGCAAAATAAATAGGAACCTATTCATCCAAATGTTGAATATCAGTAACAATAATGACAATAAAAAATTTTATTCATACCATCGGACATTTGACAATGTATAGGATTAGTCAGGTAAATTACGAAATATAAACAAATTAATCCTGAAGGATAGAAAAACGGAATACAGAAACCTCAAAAACTAACATAAATATTCTTCCACACTATAGTAACATTTTGTGAACATGCCTTGAGAGCTGTACGAATAAATATTGTCTAGAATCTTTATATTTTCTGGTAGTTTATTGAGTGAATTGATACATGTATAAATTGTAGATGTTTCAAATTTGCTGGTGTTATGCTTTGGTATTGACAACAAACTCTTATGAAGACAAGGCATTTATAAATATGAATACATGGAAAAGTCAATATTTTATATACCAATATAAATATTGGTGTACAAGATATTTAGTTATCAGCCCCAAAAACCAAGCACTCAGACGTGCAGATTCAACGAAATCGATAGAAACCCCTCGATTTCCCATAATCGAGTATACGACTTTGTTGACACACTAATTTCATCTATCACGTCCTAGCAACCCAGAGAAAAGTGCATACCATGCACTCATTGCCTCTACAGATACCTTGCGCATAAGAATAAAGGTGAAAAATTAAGAATCCAGGAGAGTGCATCGAAGTGCACTCTGCACGTAAAATCGATGGTTCGAATCTGAAATGCAAATTAATAGCTCAAATCGCTCATCGTTAACGGAAAGCTGCCATTTCGCATTTCCATAATGGCTCGTCTGAAAAGTGCTCGCATATCGAGTTTGTAATTCGATAAGAGATGGGCTTGTCGATTTGAAGGGTTCGTGTTTCATTTCATGACCGTGAATTTGAGGGTTGAGGGAAATTTGATGGCGAGCTGCGTGTCTCTCGGAATGAACGGGGCTAATCTCGGAATACCAAAATAACTGGATGGTTGGTTGTCCAGATCAAAAACTTGAGTGTACATGGATATAGAAAAATGAAATGAGGTCGATTTATATGTATGTATATTGATTCAGGATCCATTCGACCTAATACATTTCGAGCGAAATTTTCTCTTCAACCATTGATTTTTGAGCGCTCATACTACTTACACGAGGGCTATATCAATTCGTCACGATGTCTGTATTTTTCGAATTTTGACCCGAAAATGGTCTCAATCGACTATGTTCGACTCACTGATGACGAATCCGTCGGAAAATTCGAGTCTGTCCGTCCGGCCGTAAGCACGATAACTCTCGAACGGAACAACCTAAAGACTCGAAATTTTCAGTGTGGGTTCAGTTCCCTAATGCCTCGGTTAAGTTCGTTAATGGGCCAAATTCCACCAGGGGTTCCGTAAATATGGCCGTTCAAAGTTTTGTTTCCCTGATTACTTGAAAACTACAGATTTGATCGAGATGAAATTTTGCACTCACATGGAAAATGAGATGCTCAAGCTACATGTGGAATTTTGTCCCGATCGCATAACCAGAACCATAGAAACCATAGAAAATTGTAACTTTTGAACGGAGAGGCCTAGGAACTTGAAATTTTCAGGGTGGGTTTGGATCGCTAATATCGCGGTCACGTTCATCAATGAGCAAAATAAGACTAGGGGTTCCGTAAATATGGCCGTTCAAAATATTTTTTTCCTGCAGTTTCGAAACTACTGATCGGATTGAAATGAAATAATGTACCTAGCTGAGGAATAATGTATTCAAACTACGTGCAAAATTTTGTCCAGATCGCATCACCAAGACCATAGATACCGTAGAAAATTCTAGCGAATTATCGAAAAAAAATTGATCAGCTGAAGCACTGACATGAAGTCTGGAGTTTCGCCTAAGTTTCAGAATTTTTTCGACAGCTGTCAAAAATTCCTTCAATTGATTTCTAAAACTGGACAATGCGAGTCTACCTACAAGGTGCATGTGCGAGCGCTCAAAAGCTCCTGCCTTCACGGCAGTGCTTTTCGTAATTTTTTTGATTACCGTTTCATGATTTTGGTTCTACCAGAAATTCGAATCGTTCATTAACTTCTAATGTATGAAAAAGTGGATGATTCGTAATGTCGATAGTTCTGTGTGTGCATATCGACATTTGAACCCACAATCCAATATAACTGCCACCAGCCACAAGTTCTTGTTTCAATTTATTATGATTTTTCTTTGGCAAAATCGCATCTGTTATGGCCTAAATAGTTCAGAACGCAGCCAAGTAAGAATATCCATCGACAATCCCTATTTACTCTTAGATTATCTATGGTCAAAATCTCTCTTATAACTCTTGACACAGAAACAGCCTTGCCGCCAAAGTGGCTTAGTAGTTTCGTAGAGTTGAAAATCTGTTTTTGAGCGCTCGTACTACTTACACGAGGGCTATATCATTTCGTCACGATGTCTGTATTTTTCGAATTTTTAGCCGAAAATAGTCTCAAACGACTATGTTCGACTTACAGATGACGAATCCGTCGGAAAATTCGAGTCTGTCCGTCCGGCCGTATACACGATAACTCTCGAACGGAATGTCCTAGAGACTTGAAATTTTCAGGGTAGGTTCGAATCTCAAATGCCGCGGTTGAGTTCGTTATTGGGCAAAATTCGCCCAGGGGTTCCGTAAATATGGCCGCTCGAAATTTTGTTTTTCTGATAACTTCGAAACTACAGATTCGATCGAGGTGAAATATTGCACTCAAATGGAGAATTACGTATTCAAGCTACATGCAAAATTTTGTTTAGCTCGCATGACCAGAACCATGGAAACCATAGAAAATTATAACTTTGCCTTCACGGCAGTGCTTTTCGTAATTTTTTTTTTAGTGCTCGTTCTACTTAGACGAGGGCTATATAATTTCATCACGATATCTGTATTTTTCGGATTTTGAGCCGAAAATGGTCTAAATCGACAAGGTTCGAATCACTGATGCACGACGAATTCGTCGATAAATTCGAGTCTGTCCGTCCGGCCGTATACACGATAACTCTCAAACGGAACGATCTAGAATCTTGAAATTTTCATGGTAGGTTCGAATCTCAAATGCCGCGGTTAATTTCGTTATTGGACATAATTAGACCAGGGGTTCCGTAAATATGGCCGTTCGAAATATTGTTCTCCTGATAACTTCGAAACTACTATTTCGATCGAGGTGAAATTTCGCGCTCAGATGAGGAATGATGTTCAAGCTTCATGCTGAATTTTGTCTAGATCACATGATAAGAACCATAGAAAATTATAACTTTCGCACAGAAATGCCTAGGGACTTGAAATTTTCAGGGTAATTCTAGATCTCGAATTTTGCAGTCGCATTCATCAATGAGCAAAATCAGTTTATTTTTTCCTGATTATTTCGAAACTATTGATCGGATTGGAATGAAATTTTGCACATAGATTACGAAAGTGAATTATCGAAAACGAAATTAGGCACTGACGTTGATGATGCTGATGCTTGGAGTTTCGCTTTAGTTTTGAAAATGTCAGCTGTAAAAATTTCTTCAATTTGTTTCTAGAACTGGAAAATGCGAATCTACCTACAAAGTGCATGAATGAGCGCTCAAAAGCTTCTGACTTCACGGCAGTGCTTTTTATAATTTTTTCTCAATAATTCGAAAATCCCGATTCGATTGAATTCAAACTTTTTCATTATTGTAAAATAAAGACACGGAGATTCCAAAAAAAATTATTTTCGAAAACTAGTTCCACAAACTCTTCGCCCTATCCTGGTGAAATTTTGGGCAGATGAGGCATCAAAAAAATGTGTTATACACTAATTCAGCCCTAAATCTTTTCCACGTTGGGATAAAATTGAGTTTTTGAGCGCTCGTATGTACTACTTACACGAGAGCTATATCATTTCGTCACGATTTCTGTATTTTTCGAATTTTGAGCCGAAAATGCTCTCAATCGACTATGTTCGACTCACTGATGACGAATCCGTCGAGAAATTTGAGTCCGCCGGCCGGGGGTCCGCATACACGATAACTCTCGAACGGAATGTCCTAGAAACTTGAAATTTTCAGGGTAGGTTCGAATCTCGAATGCCGCGGTTGAGTTCGTTATTGGGCAAAATTCGCCAAGGGGTTCCGTAAATATGGCCGCTCGAAATTCTGTTTTCCTGATTACTTTGAAACTACAGATTCGATCGAGATGAAATTTTGCACTCTAATGAAAAATGAAGTGTTCAAGCTACATGCAAAATTTTGTTCAGCGCGCATCACCAGAACCATAGAAACCATAGAAAATTGTAACTTTTGAACGGAAACGCCTAGGCACTTGAAATTTTCAGGATAGGTGTGGATCTCGGTTGTCGTGATACCTTTCATCTATGAGCGAAATTATACTAGGGGTTCCGTAAATATGGTCGTTTAAAATCTAGTTTTCTTGATAATTTCCAAACTACAGATTCGATCGTGACGAAATTCTGTATACTAATGGAGAATGATATATTCAAGCTACATTTCTCTGGATCGCAGAATTATACTAGGGGTTCCGTAAATACGGTCGTTTGAAATTTTGTTTTCTCCATAATTTGGAAACTACGGATTCGATCGAGATAAAATTTTGTATTTTAAACGAGAATGATACCTTAAAGCAACATTTTGTCCAGATCGCATGACCAGAACCATAGAAACCATAGAAAATTATAACTTCCGAAGGGAAAGGCCTAAGAACTTGAAATTTGCAGGGTGGGTTTGGATCGCGAATTTTACGGTCACGTTCATCAATGAGCAAAATTAGACTAGGGGTTCCGTAAATATGGCCGTTCAAAATATTCTGTTCCTGATAATTTCGAAACAACCGATTTGATTGGAATGAAATTATGCACCTAGCTGAGGAATAATGTATTCAAACTACGTGCGAAATTTTGTCCAGATCTACCTACAAGGTGCATGTACGAGCGCTCAAAAGCTCCTGCCTTCACGGCAGTGCTTTTCGTAATTTTTTGATTTGGTGTCGAGAAATTTGACATATCGTCTGCCTAATTCGTTAACCTGCTAAGTCCATTTTTCGACCAATTTTACTTTTTGAGCTGATCATAAAGTTTAGACGAATACCTACCTTATGGCATGAGAAATAAGGTAGATATCAATATAACAAGAATCATTAAACAAACCAAAGGGATTTTCAGACTATTTTCATGTAAAATAGAAAAGATATCTTTCAGTTCTTTCTCTCTCCTGTAAACTATGCAAAATGGACTTAGCAGGTTAACGAATTAGGCCGACGATATTGCTTTTAACTCTGTAATGCCTTCTCTTGATGTGTCGATATTATGAAATAACATTTATTGTCACACTGACGTCCAGTTTGGTTATTTCATTTGAAATTATTCCCTCCTCCCTGCTTCTACACAATTTTCAACCAGCCGTCAGTATAAGAGTCTGAAAAGATCCCCAATATGATGCCCCTCATCATTACGCGTATTTGAACGATTTTAAGGGTAACGCTCGGAAAAAAAAATGAAAGAGAACTCTCCACATCTCACACGGATATGCCTGAAGGAAAAAGGACTCAGGAATCCTGCTAACAATACCCTGGAAATCTGGAACTTGAGGACGATTTTTGCGGGCGCCATTAGATTACTTTGTGAGTCTGTGGAGAGGCCTCGATTGAATGAAAGTGCATGGGGTGCAAGATCAACTTAAAGTCAGAGGAAGGAGTGACATAAAGCAAGGATTTAGGGGGATGAAATCTGCGTTATGTGAAACTACGTATGAATGAAAGATAATGAATCTCCAATCGGCACGAGTAGAGAAACTCTCAAGTGTTTTATTCGTGAGCGAAACATCCCAATGGATTGTGCAAAATTCATTTCTAGGGAATTCCGTAGTAAACTCGTAGGAAACGGTTTTTTTATAGGACTCATATTAGAGATATGTCAGAAATGTATTTCAGTCCAACAATAATACCACAAGATAGATCCCTCCGCTTTCGTAGATGTTCATCATGCAATGACTTCGAGTTCTACTACAAATAGAGTTGGGTAAATCAGGCAGTGACAACCAATTCTATTTCTATTATCAAATTTGGACTTACAAACAATCCCTACATACGTTTAAATGATTGAAATGCTTATTGAAACAGAATGAAGTACAAATATTTCAATAAATGAATGAATTCAAGAGCAAGGCTGTAAGATCCATCATATATGTATTGTGGTATTGTGTCATTGAACATACAGGTTTTTTTTGTTTAGTCAGCGGGAATCCTCAGAGAGAAACTATCTGTGATAGATATAACAGTGTGAGACTTCATGTGAAGCACGACCTGCTCTAACTAAACCTAACATGCTGTTTTAGATTCTGGGCATCTATTGCCTATTAACCTTTTGACTCTTCTCGTTTGTATTTCTTTCACGATCTTCGTCGTGTGATAATTGTGATACCTATGAATTTCATAGGAGTCTTTTTTTGTTGGTATTTGAAATAGAGTTTACAGAATTTCTGTTTCTACGTAGTTGATCTCTGGGTCATTTGTGAGAGGTGGGTATACTAAGCACATCTTCTGAGGGGTTGCAGTCAACTAGTCTTTTTAGCTCATCATTTGAGTGTTGACTTGCTTTTTCAAATATCTCCTTGGCCTTCTTCTTCTGGAAATCTCTGACAGTTTCCCATTCTAAGTCTTTATGGATTTTTTGGTTACTTATAAACCACGACTTATTCATTGCTGCTCTTAGCAGTTTATTTTATGTTGCTTGAATTATCTTTATATGGCTTTTGACTGCGTGGCCCCATGCCGCCGAACCATGTGTTAGTTGAGGTCTTCTTTTTTGATATATAAATTCCTTTTCCTTAGGAAGCTTCTTATTCTCTTACAGGTTTTGGTAGTGTAGCCTGTCATCATCATCTTATAGGCAAATCCTTCGTACCAAACTCGGTCGAAAGCTCTCTCCACATCTAAGAGCACTAATGCTGTGGCTTATTTATTCTGAAATCCTCCAGTGACATATTTAGTGATCCTTAAAAGTTGAAGATTTCATCTGAATCCAAATTGTTCCGATGGTATCAGATTCAGTGCTTTTGTTTCTTCATTGAGTCTTTCTGCAATGACTCTCTCAACAATTTTTCCAAGTGCTGACAGTGGACTTATCGGCCTGTAGTTTCGTGGGAATTTTCTATCTTGTCCTGGCTTATTGAACACAATTACTCCTGCTGATTTCCATCTTTTTGGATAATATTATGTTCTCATCACTGCGTTTGCTATATTGGTTAGCGCTGCTATTCCTTTTCTGGGCATTTTCCGTAACATTAAGTTTGTTACTTTGTCTTTCCGTGGAGCTTTTCTGTTCTTCAATTTCTTGATGATGTGTTTAACCTCCGTTGGTGTTGTTGGGTTTGGGTTGGTATTGCCTTCCGGAGGTTCCAACATCAATTCTTCATTTTCTTCGACCTCTTCTTCTAGTCGTCATTGTCATCGTCTTCTCTGTAGTTGATTCTGGCTTTTTTTTCTATTGCGTCGACCAGTGCTTCGGCTTTTTCGCCTTTCGATGGTTCTTCTTTAGTGTCCTGAATACTTTTGAGTGAGACACATTGAGAATACTTGCCGCCCGCATTGTACTCAATTTCCTTTCGGTATCTAAAGAACGTAATATCCTCTGGTTTCTGTCATTATCAGCACGATTTAAAACTCGATCTTGTTCTCCAGATTTTTTCAGTCCAAACTCGCGAACAATCAAATCGATTGTTTCAAGATATCTCTCCGAGATATTACCGAATTCAATTCATGACTGACCGAATAATGAATTTGTAGCCAATTTCGAGTTAGCAAGTCTTTCGAAAAAACTAATAATCTCTGGATCTGGAATTTGAAATTTTGTTCTGTAAAAGCAAATTATACCCCAAATTGAACAAGGAGGAAATAATTTACAAACAAACCAAGAAGACGATCGAAACGATGAAAGAACACGAAAACAAAGAAATAAGAAGGATGGTAATGATACCAGTCAGAACCACAGACAAGAGGAAATATCTCTTGCAAAGAAGCCAATGACGGATAGCCAAAAACCACGCAGAAGAGAGGAGGACCTCTCCGAGTAATCAATAGAAGGAAAAATTATATTAAAGGCGAAGGGAAGTAAATTCCAGTCCTTTTCACAAATCAGGACCTATGATGATGATGTTTGTTTTCATCGTGGACGGAGTTATGCGGCACTGATGACGGCACTAATGACGATTAATCCTTTGTAGCTAGCTGGGTGACCTGCTTTTCCGCAGAGCGCACGTCGTGGTCAGGTCCAATGCTTTTGTTCTTTGACTCCACTACACAGATTATTCCATATAGCTGTTTGAATTCGAATACCTTCTTTTTTGGGTTTTTACCAAAAACAAGGGTATCGCATTTTTGGTTTTGTTGGATGTCATCCTTATGACACCTGTGTCGGTGATGCCTTGCTCGGCTAGGTCTCCTTGAATTATGTTGATATCTGTGTCCTGTTTCAGGTAGTGAAGATAAATTATTGAGTGGTGTAAATGAATTAGTGAACTGTAAATAAATTATTTCAAGAAGAACTTGGACTTTATTCTTTAAAATATGTCTAGGACTTATTGGTTCCGAATTAAATGCAGAAACGCAGGAAAATCTATTTACCATTCCCTCCAATCAGTTAATTTCCGATTTCGAGCAGCCATTGTTGAATGTCCAGCTTATTTGCTTTGGCTTTCGTTCGTCCTTAATGAACTGACTTTTCCACTGTTTCTTCCATTTCAGTTCGGAAACTCATTGAAAATTCTCATCACATCATTCGGAAGTAGCTGACGTCAGGGACGAACATCCCATGAAATGGTATAAATACCTCCGACAACGACAAGTAACGATTTCGTTGTAGACAGTTAGATTTAGAATAATCCATCCAATTTCATTGCGTTTTTCACATTAAAAACAAAATACATCGCATCAATAAACCTTGATCACTAAAAACAAGACTTAGGGTTGATTTTTTTAGTTTTTTTTTAGTAACATAGTGGTCATTGCTGGTAACAGAGTGGTTTTCCTTCCATAATCTATACGTCCCTAATACCACTTCGTTATAATGAAGATCAAATAATTTCATTATCTCTCATATCAACCTACTCTAATTAAATTATCACCATAAACAGAGTATTGTCAATAGTACCAAAATATGTCTTAAAAGCGGTAAGTATCAAAATGTAATTAAAAGCTATTTTTTGAAACTTTGTCCCGCCGTATCATGTGGAACTGTCTGACCACTATGTTACTCAGTAAATCGCAACTTTAAATAGAAATAGCTCTGTTTAGATTAGGTGATAGCTTGGACGGTATGCTCTAATCGTGGTTGACCGCTGGATCAAGGGGGTGGTTACAAGAGGCGTCAGTTCGCAGTCGACCATAAGACGTTGAACAGGCTGCGTGTTTTAATTGGGCAACCACTCTGTTAACTATCTATTTTTGAGTAAATCAACGTATTTTTCATTATTTTACGTCCACTGTGTTATCAAAGAGGTAAATATTCTAAATATAAAAGAAAAGTGTATTTTACGCTTCACTTCATGAATTATGTCTCATGGAATGTGAAATTTTTTACTCTGTTGTTGAGGAAGTAACAGAGTTTAATATGTGTCTATATTTTTCAACTGTGGATTCAAATTTTATGTTCCAAACGATATTTTTTTCATGATACCTTTTTTTAGTTATCTTTAAGCTTGGTGGGTACAAATAAAATGTGTATATTTCAATAAACACTTCGTATTGTTATGTTCACCCCAGAGTCGGCTTCTCTCCTCGTTTGTCAAACCCCTTCAGGTCAAGATCAAGTTATTCCAAATGCTGATTCGCATTTGCCTACGCCCCAGTTTTCTTCTTCCCGTGGAAAAACTCCTAGTCCCATCCCATTAGCAGCTTCTCGCGGCAGAAAGTAAGTAAGAAGAAACGGATCGAAATAATTTAGAGATAACATAAAATTGAAGGAACACTGAGAAGCAATGACCAAAGATACGAAATTTATAAATAAAGATACAATAGAGAAAAACGGAAGAGATCGAAAATTGAAGATGGTAGCCAAGCAAACAAACAGGAATATACAATATTATCAAATGCTACGAAAATGTTGAATATCGGTGCTATTCAGGAGATATTCGAGGCTGTTGAATGTTCTGGACAATTCAAGAATATCTTGCTGTGAACCAAGGCTACATACGGGAAAAACAGCCTCTGCTTAAGATGAAGGTTTGAAATACCAAAAATGGAGAATATTTTGAACGTTACGACATATCAAGAGCTACTGCTCCGTTTCTCTAAGACAAAATAAAATGTAGAAGCGGTAGGTACTCACTCGATAATATGAAGCACCTGTTTGTTTTTTTTAAACTTGAAAATCCTACCTTGAGATGCAGTTATAAAACTTATACACGATATACACACACCATTTAATGCTCAGCTTCCGATTGTTACTGCAAGAGCAACATGTTTGTGTCGAAGTCCTACTGATATCCAATACTTGCCAATTGTTTCGTGAAAAAACAAAGTAATACCAACCTAAACCTATACGATCTTGAAGTCAACGGAGTGCAATTTAGTCGATAGTTATATACAAAAAAAAAACAACTATGTTATTGTATTACAACTCTGTTCTGTCCCAAATATTGAAAGACATACTGAAATTTTTTATGAAAAGCTAGTTGATATAATAAAAATATAGGGTAATACTTCGATTTGTTACATACTCATATAGTAATATATTATAGTTAGCAGTTGATATATACATTTGTAGAGAACTTCGGTAGAATTTAATCTCTGTCAAAATACAAGAGGTAACAAAATTGTTTGGAATTCAAATTAATAATTGTTGAACTGTGATTCTTGGTGTTATCATAAAATGAAAGCCTGCAATTAACATTGATGCCAAAATATTTGGGACTGAATTGTTTGATTTCATGAAAAGAGTTGAAACGTTATGGTAACAGAGTTGTATTTTTTTACACCCTCACTCACAAAATCTGGATTAAATCATAAATAATTGGTTTAACATCGCGGCCGACTGTAACAGACCAAACATCATGTGTTTCATCACTCATGGACAAAAATAAAAGTTATGTTTAAGTATATTCAATTTTTTATAAGTTTATCATTTCAAATCATGATTACCTGCGCGAAATTTGACAATGACCCTCATGATATGTATCTTTTTTCGCCACGATACATTTTTTCACTGCTCCGTCTTCGACCCTGTAAATGAAAAATAATTTCTCGGGAAAATTGACCCATCAAATGATATACGGGCAGGAATGTCAGGAACATATTAGGTTAACAAATAAATTCTCCCCTACGTAGGAGATAATATTCATTTCGATGAATGTTCAATCCCTCAGGACCACATTCTGCTGTACTAATAATATCAGTCAAAAGTTTGGATGGCTCGTAACATTTCGACAATCGCCCCGATGGAATACCCCAGGGAAAAATTTTGAAATTCGGTATTCAATTTTCGCAGTCGAAATGTCAACCGTTCCATAAGTAAGCCAAATAATGCCGTACAGCCTGCCTCTTCAGTAACGATTCCCAGGACTATTCTTATCGAAAACAATTTCCAGGAAAAGTGCCACAAATTTACTTTCCACACATTTTACCCATTTCAGTTCTCTGTACTTTTTAGAAATATACCTACTCATACACATATTTATTTCCTTTATAAATACTACATATGCAATTGAACTTGCTATGCTCTGGTTTTGTAACAATTCGATACGTTTGAAATGTATCTGGGGGCATGGTGGTGCCCCTGCCAAGAATAGCTAAACAGCGGGGCACTTTTCTCGAAGCGTTTCGTCGTATTTTCAAACCCTCATAACTTCGGCCTTGATATACTAGAGCTGTAGAGATGTAGGTAGCAGACTGGAGAAACACCCCGTTTCATTCGTCTAGCTTCCATACTCAAGATTTTTTTAATATCTGAAATACGTCGATTTTGCCACTGACTCACTCAGAATTCATAGAATGTGGAACCCACCAGAAATATTTCATGTTAAATTGGTTGCTATGAATTTGACCACGATTTCTTCAACTGAAAGTCACAAAAATCGAAAATTACACACCACATTTGGGCAAAATGATAACATTCTTGTTCAAAGAAACAAGCGAGCAAATACCTATCTATGCACCAATTGTGCTATATAGTTTCAAACGCCTAAAGGGGAGCATTCAGCCAAAAAGGAAAAAATCGATTTTCAATTAGGAACAAAGTCAAAATAATAAAAAACTGCAGTGATAATCACACAATTAATTGTCATATAAACAAATATTTCAGGAATGGTAAAATTTAAATTGATTGAAGAAGGACAAAATTCTCCACTTAATTAAGAAAAAATAAAAATTCATATAACAAAAATTCAAAAAAGCACTGCCGTGAAGTCAGCTTTTGGGCGCTTTTTCATGCACCTTGTAGGTAGATTTTCCAGTTTTTGGAACTCCAGACTTCACGTCAGTGCTCAGTGACCATTTTTGGACTTCGTCATAAGATCTGGACAAAATTTCGCACGTAGTGTGAATACATTATTTTTCATCTATGTGCAAAATTTCATTCCAATCCAATCAAGAATATTTTGAATGGCCATATTTACGGAACACCAAGTCTAATTTTGCTCATTGATGAATGTGACCGTGGCATTCAAGATCTTAACCTGTCCTGAAAATTTTAAGTCCCTAGGCCTTTCCGTTCGGAGGTTATAATTTTCTATGATTTCTATGGTTCTGGTCAAAATGTAGCTTGAATATATCATTCTCCATTAAAAAGAATAATTTCGTCATGATCAAATCCTTAGTTTGTAAATTATCAAGACAACTAAATTTCAAACGTCCATATTTACGGAACCCCTAGTCTTATTTTGCTCATTGATGAATGTGACCGCGAAATTCGAGATCTAAACCTACCCCAGAAATTTCAAGCCGCTAGGCCTTTCCGTTCGAAATTTATGACTTTCTTTGGATTCTATGGTTCTGGTCATGCGATCTGGACAAATGTAGCTCAAATCTACTTTGATTCTTTATCAGAATACAAAATTTCGTCACGATCGATTCTGTAGTTTCGAAATTATCAAGAAAACTAAATTTCAAACGACCATATTCACGGAACCCCCAGACTAATTTTGCTCTTGATGAACTGACCGCGACATTCGAGATCCACACCTATCCTGAAGATTTCAAGTCCTTAGGCCTTTCCGTTCGAATGTTATGATTTTCTATGGTTTCTGTGGTTCTAGTGATGCGATCTGGTCAAAAATGTAGCTTGAATATATCTTTCTCCAATAAAATACAAAATTTTGGCAAAATCGAATCCATCGTTTGTAGATTATCAAGAAAACTAAATTTCAAACGACCATATTTACGGAACCCCTAGTCTTATTTTGCATTTTGATGAGCGTGACTGCGACATTCGAGTTCTAAACCTACCCTTTCAGCTACCTAGGCCTTTTCATTCCAAAGTTATAATTTTCTATGGTTTCTATGGTTCTGGTCATGCGATCTAGACAAAATTTTGCATGTAGCTTGAAAAGGTCATTCTCCTCCTGAGTATCATCAGTGAGTCGAACCTTGTCAATTGAGACCATTTTCGGCTCAAAATTCGACAAATACAAACATGACGAAATGATAAAGCCCTCGTGTAACTAGAACGAGCGCTCAAAAAACATGTCAATCATATATACAATACAACGAACAATAGATAATTAACCACATCGGAATAATTCAAACTGTATAGATGGAATATACATCTGGTATATGAAAAATGAGGCTCAGTACAACTAAAAATATCAAATCGGAGTATGGACCATAACATTCGAGAATCAAGCGAAAAAACAACAATGAACGACAGTATTCTCTTCTGATCATTGAACATATGGTCATCACAGTCTAACGTCATTCATCAAATTATAATATACACAACCCAAACATACCCTCATATGTTCTGAATTTCACTGTACAAGGTGTAGGCCTTATTTATTTTATTTATTTGTTATAAATTATCTTATAAATATAAATAATAACGTTAACTATCTACAATAGACCCATCAGACTATACGAGGTGTTCAACCAACACCAGTAAAAATTCAAGTTGTTAATCTCAGAATTTATTTCTTTAACGATTTTCGAAAATCCGTTTCGTTTCGTACTTAGGTTGAAGTGGGGTGAGATGGCCAGCCGGGAGAGATAGCCAACAGCTAAAATCTCCAGAACTGGTCGTTCTACGGCGCTGCTATTCCTCCACAGCGATCTTCTTCTATGTATGTCTTGTGTTTTCAAACACGTCAAGATGATATTAAAGCAGTCAGAAAATGAAAATACTAGCGCGTCCTTGTGAAATTATTTGATAGTTTCTAACTGTCTCCTACTGTGATTGAGTGGAAGAAAATTTATCGGTGATTTCAATGTATTAGGTGTGTACGATAATCAATCTATAATTCTCACCTCCAAAACTTGTTAAAAGCGTGCAGTGAATTATTTTTTTTCACGTGGCCATCTCTCCCTAGCGTTCTGCAGAGATGGCCACCAAACTGTAGGGGTAGATGGCCATTTAGTTCTTACGTCTTTTTCTTCACAGATTGTCGTCCCTTCGAGTTTACTGCGGAAAACAACAGCTCCCGAAAAAAAAATTACGAAAAGCACTGCCGTGAAGGCAGGAGCTTTTGAGCGCTCGTACATGCACCTTGTAGGTAGATTCGCATTTTCCAGTTTTGGAAACCAATTGAGGAAATTTTTGACAGCTGTCAAACAAATTTTCAAACTAAGGCCATAATCCAGACTTCAAGTCAGTGCTTTAGGTGACCAATTTTTTTTTCGATAATTCGCTAAAATTTTCCACGGTATCTATGGTCTTGGTGATGCGATCTGGACAAAATACAAAATTTTATCTCGATCAAATCCGTAGTTTCGAAATTATCGAGAAAACAAAATTTCAAACGACCGTATTTACGGAATTCCTAGTATAATTCTGCTCATTGATAAACGTGAACGCCACATTTCAGATCTACACCTATCCTGAAAATTTCAAGTCCCTAGGCCTTTCCGTTCGAAAGTTATGATTTTCTATGGTTTCTATGGTTCTGGTCATGCGATCTAGAGAAATGTAGCTTAAATATATCATTCTCCATAAGTATACAAAATTTTGTCACGACGAATCTGTAGTTTGGAAATTATCAAGAAAACTAAATTTCAAACGACCATATTTACGGAACCCCTAGTATAATTTTGCTCACAGATGAAAGTGATCACGACAATCGAGATCCACACCTATCCTGAAAATTTCAAGTCCCTAGGCGTTTCCGTTCAAAAGTTACAATTTTCTATGGTTTCTATGGTTCTGGTGATGCGAGGTGAACGAAATTTTGCATGTAGCTTGAACACCTCATTTCCCATTAGAGAGCAAAATTTCATCTTGATCGAATCTGTAATTTCAAAGTAATCAGGAAAACAAAATTTCGAGCGGCCATATTTACGGAACGCTAAGGCGGATTTCGCCCAGTAACGAACTTAACCTCGGCATTCGAGATTCAAACCTACCCTGAAAATTTCAAGTTTCTAGGACATTCCGTTCGAGAGTTATCGTGTATACGGACGGCCGGACGGACGGACAGACTCGAATTTTTCGACGGATTCGTCATCAGTGAATCGAACATAATCGTTTGAGACGGCTAAAAATTCGAAAAATACAGACATCGTGACGAAATGATATAGCCCTCGTGTAAGTAGTACGAGCGCTCAAAAAAGACGATTGGTTGCATCTCTAGATATGCCAGATGTGGTTTCATGAAAATTGCTCTTCTTTTGTAAACACTTGTCAGAATTGTGGTAAAACCGCATTCAAAAGAAGAAAAATAATTAATAATTAATAAGGAAGAATATTTTATTTCACCTTTATAAAAAGTTTGTTATTCCAATGTTTTTTTTCAGTTTATTTTCATTTTTATTTTGTATGCCAACTAACCCCACTGAACTGGGATAGATGGCCACATAACACTTATCTTTATAAATAATAAAACGGGAATTCTAAAAGTATTTTGACCCTATTTATTTACCTACCTGTTTGGAAGATAAATAAGCTGTTGAATTAAAAATATGATATAATCCTTAACATTAGAAAAAACTTGCAGGCGCATACTTCGCAAAACGGTGGCCATCTCACCCCACTTTACTATATATGAAATAAAAAGATTTTATCACCCAAAATTTTATCTGAAGTTGATATATGGACAATAACCCTCCGAAATGACCATCTCAAGCAAGTGTGGGAGAATCATGACTGCAACAAGGTCAGTTTTTGAAAGATAGATAGTTAGAAGACAACAACACTTTTCAAAGTTTTCTTGTAAACTCAAGGTAGTATGTCATACTTTCATTTCGGCTTTCCTTCAAATCTAGCAAACGACAGTGCTTTCTCTGTCATTGCTAGAGGTACAAAATAATTTGTGGTAGTACAAAGGTGAAAACACCGAAATGTCTCAAATGGTCCTGGAACTTTCGAGAGGAGAATTATTCCTAATGGCACTCAGTAGCGTAGCGCAAAATTTGTGCCAGGACTCACCGCGGGGTCTTCGGTGGCCTCTCCCACACCACTGATGGTACTGCTCTCAACCGCAATTATATTTCAGAAGTTAACGTGTCTACATAGACGTGGTATATCTCATATTCTGGCAACAAACAAGAATGAAACAAACCCTTGTTTACCTTCGACCTCCGTCAAATATTTTTTCATCATTCAGACCACGTGCCGCATGTTGCTGCGCTCACCAGTCGCCACAATCCAGCTGTTCTTCCCCCAAGTCCTCTGCGCCCTGTCGCGGTTAACTTGTTTGCTCTCGGCTGCGGATGAATAATAAATGCATGTTGATGAACGGAAACGAAGTAAGCACTCGAAAATTACGAAAAAGGGAGCCAGAATAGGCCTCATTCAATTCAATTCTGAGCCTGATGCTACGTACAGTTCCCGACTTCCTCCAAACATTAGCTTTCGAATGATCTGTAATCAGGTTAATCCCTCAAGGATTTTTCTTCAGGGCATCCTGCCTAAAACCTGAGGAAATGTCTTATGAATATTCGAAATTCAAACTCGTAATAATAAAAGTAAAACTCAGGGTTGTTTATTTTCAGACACGAATTCTTGAGAGAGACGAGCTGGCTGGCAGGCCTAAGAGATCCTAATTTGGCAAGGGTGGTAGGGTTCTGCAGCCAGGAGGAACCTATGTGCGCTCTCATCGAACACTCGGAGCCAGGGGAACTGCCCAAATTTCTAGGACAACGAACGGGAAATGAAGAAGGAGGTCCTGCAATAAGGTGAGCATTGAAGCAATAAATGATAGTTGAAGAGTAGCTCATATACCGAACGTAGATGGTGTGTTAGCCCTAATTTTATATACAATGGGTCAAAAATCTAGCGGGCGGTTTATACGGTCTTTAGGTCGAAAATTTGAAGTTTGAAATTTTTATTTTTACTGTCACCTTCAAAACCAACTTTATTTACCGAAAAATATTTTTGGAAAATTATCCCTCGTCTTCGACTCGGGATAATTTTCAAAATATTCATGAGCTCGAAAAAATTTCCGGAAATAATTTGACCTCTAGTGGTATTACTAGTGAAAAAATACGAAAAGCACTGAGTGAAATCATGAGGTTTTGCTGAAATGCTGTTTAGAGAAGAATTGAGGTGACTGTAGCGAGACTATCAAACAGAAGATTATAGAATGAACCACAGATTCTGCGGACCAAACGGGCCGTCAGTTTGAGAAATGATTTCATTTTATTTTCAAAATTTCCAAGTGATTGAATCACAGCATATATCAAATTTTTCGACTCCAGTTAAGAAAAATCCATATGTAGAAACAAAATTTCAACATTATATAACGAATAGTTTCGGATATGCCTAGGTTTTGAAAATAATTTTCTTGAAATGTCAGTCTTCTTTTACTTTGTGTAAAAATTTCACAACTAACCACGATATTTCAATTAAATCTGATCGGTATTTTTTGAATTATCGAGAAGCAAAATTCAAATAGCTGTACGAAACCCTTCAAATTTAGGAAACTCTTCTTTCAAAAGTTATCGTATTCGGACGGACGGATAGGATCGAATTGGACTCGCAGATGAAGAATTCGTGGTGGAATTCAATTCTGTCCGTCCGTCCGGCCGGCCGTATACACGATAACTCTCGAACGGAATGTCCTAGAAACTTGAAATTTTCAGGGTAGGTTCGAATCTCGAATGCCGCGGTTAAGTTCGTTATTGGGCAAAATTCGCCGAGGGGTTCCGTAAATATGGCCGCTCGAAATTTTGTTTTCCTGATTACTTTGAAACTACAGATTCGATCGAGATGAAATCTTGCACTCTAATAGAAAATGAGATGTTCAAGCTACATGCAAAATTTTGTTCAGCGCGCATCACCAGAACCATAGAAAATTGTAACTTTTGAACGGAAACGCCTAGGGACTTGAAATTTTCAGGATAGGTGTGGATCTCGGTTGTCGTGATACCTTTCATCTATGAGCGAAATTATACCAGGGGTTCCGTAAATATGGTCGCTCGAAATTTTGTTTTCCTGATTACTTTGAAACTACAGATTCGATCGAGATGAAATCTTGCACTCTAATGGAAAATGAGATGTTCAAGCTACATGCAAAATTTTGTTCAGTGCGCATCACCAGAACCATAGAAACCATAGAAAATTGTAACTTTTGAACGGAAACGCCTAGGGACTTGAAATTTCCAGGATAGGTGTGCATCTCGTTTGTCGTGATCACTTTAATCTATGAACAAAATTATACCAGGGGTTCCGTAAATATGGTCGTTTGAAATTTAGTTTTCTTGATAATTTCCAAACTACAGATTCGATCGTGACAAAATTCTGTATACTAATGGAGAATGATATATTCAAGGCACATTTCTCTAGATCGCATGACCAGAACCATAGAAACCATAGAAAATCATAACTTTCGAACGGAAAGGCCTAGGGACTTGAAATTTCCAGGGTGGGTTTGGATCGCGAATTTCACGGTCACGTTCATCAATGAGCAAAATGAGACTAGGGGTTCCGTAATTATGGCCGTTCAAACTATTTTTTTCCTGATAGTTTCGAAACTACTGATCGGATTGGAATGAAATTTGCACCTAGCTGAGGAATAATGTTTTCAAACTACGTGCAAAATTTTGTCAAGATCGCCTCACCAAGACCATAGATACCGTAGAAAATTCTAGCGAATTATCGTAAAAAAATTGATCCGCTGAAGCACTGACATGAAGTCTGGAATTTCGCCTAAGTTTCAGAATTTTTTTGACAGCTGTCGAAAATTCCTTCAATTGATTTCTAAAACTGGAAAATGCGAATCTATCTACAAGGTGCATGTACGAGCGCTCAAAAGCTCCTGCCTTCACGGCAGTGCTTTTCTAAATTTTTTTTACAGCGCATTTGTCACTTCTAGTGTGTAAAGTAGAGTGTGAAACTATTATTTCAGTCAGAAGTAAGTGAATGACATTTGTCCTGAAATTCGCAATACCCTGTGTCTATTTCACTCCTAAATATTTCATCTCAGCCAACAGTAAACCTATGGATTTGACATAGATATCAGTCTACTCCCTCAAGCTTGATGACAGTTGAAGCAGAATATATATTCAGAGACCTTCGAGAGTTCCAAGACACATGAAATCATTTCGTTATACTCTTCCTCAATAAAAAGGAATTCTTGATAAAATTTTTTTCATCAATGATTAATTTATCGAAAATGAAAAGTTGAATCTGCTCGTTTCTATATCTGCTTGATTTCGGGAGAAGTTATGGTTTTAAGATGATCTCCAAAATGAATGACTAAAGTTTCTATTCAATTTCCCGTTAATTTTCATTCACTCGGAACCATACTGTTATTTACTTATCAATCTATTTTCGTGGAATGGCTTCATTCCTCATCTATTTTGTGGATATATCTACGGTTAACATTTCGTAATTAATCGAATAGGGAATTGTATAACGCACAAAATGTTCATCAGATAATGCATATAGGTTATTCTGGTGCTAATTCACGTCCCAATTAACAAAGCTTGGATCATTGGATCAAAACAAGGGTACTTCATTTTGTTCAATTAGTTATCCACACTAATATTCCAGGCGAATTATTTTTATCGCAGTTCTTTTATTTTTACTGATTTGTTTATTTTATATCACATTATACAGGGACTGGGAGGGAAACTTGCTGATTTGAAAGGTCAATAAAAGAAAAAAATCTTCCACACATCGATTCAATTATTTTTTTGTCTTATTGTACACACAGCCTAAAGTACTGTGGCCAACGCGCTACCCAATTTAGCACCATGTGATTTCCTTTATGGAGATATCTCAAGCCAAAGCCAATACTCCCGTCGATTTGCTCGAACAGTGGATAGTATTGAGAAGAAAAAAGTTCAGGTGATTGTATCTACGACACCTCCAGCGTATTTAACCCATTTACGAACTGAATCCTCGCATTGAGGCCTCGAACTTACCCCGAAAATTTCAAAAATCTAGGTCCTATTCCGTAGTTAATCATGTTCACGGATGGCCGGACGGACGAACCATTCTTCATTTGTAAATCCAACCTAATCTTTTCAGATATTTGGGCAAAATGATAACGCTTCTGTTCTTATCATCATTATCATTCTCTTGTTTATTTGCCATTTCAGATGAATACATGGCACGTCAAAAACAATTAAAATTGTATATAGATTGTATAAAACTACAGAACACATGAACTTTATGTATGTTATAAGAAAATGTTGATAGAAACAAGCGCGCAAAAACACGACGTAGATTGATAGAAAATTATGAAGGTATGTTTTTTGCTTCACTTACCTACACCAAGAGAGTATTCGTGAGCTATGGAATATTTTTCCGACAAAAAAATTTCAGACAAAATCTGATCTAAACACCCGTATTCATTTTCCCCTCCTCTATATGTGAAACATATATTTCCTCTTAACCCCCAACCCAACTAGCTTTCAAAACATACCTTAATTTCCGTCACACCCGAATTAGCACAAAGTGCGAGTAATAATTTGATGGCTGTGCCATCTACGTAACACCCCATGCTAACGAATTCTATATTCAGTTTGGCTAATTCAGCTTGGTCTCTGAGAAGCTGAAATTAGTTTACATTGCTGTCTGTCCTTCGGCAAACAGAATTAAACCCCCCCCTTTCTCATGGTCCTCTACGATCCGAGGATTATCGTAATGGACGACAAAGTCTAAACGGTTTATTTTATTTATAATTCAAAAGGTATCAACTTTCAACAATGAACTTGAACTTTAAATGCATTATTCGACTTTTTTATTTTTCTTTATGTAGCATGGCGGAACAAATAGCTTCTCTTAGTGTAAAAACGCTGCGAATTTCACAAAAATATTAATTTTTTCCTTGTTCGTTCCGTCATATTATTTTCATTTTGTATACCTATTTCAAAGCTCCCTTGTTAATTATTTCCACGGAAAACTCTGTCCCAAATGTGTTTATATAAAATTAGCTTTTCCTGTCTCATACTCTAGCGAATTTGTCCACTCATCATTGGTATGAAATATGAGTATGCTGGTGCATAAAATATTCATTTCATTCATTCATTTATTCATTTATTCATTTATTCATTTATTCATTTATTTATTTATTTATTCATTCATTTATACATTCATTCATTTATTTATTTATTCATTTATATATTTATTCATTCATTTATTCATTAATTTCTTCATTTATTCATTCTTTCATTCATTTGTTTAGTTATTCATTTATTCATTGATTCAAATTGAGGGACATCGATAAGAAAAAATTTCAAAACAATATTCACAAATTACTTGAAAAATTAAACAAACAATAACAAATCATGTGCAGATTGGGGCTTAGGCTAGGCGCGCACATCGATATCTTTTCGCGCGACTGAAAAATAGCAATAGCCAGAAGCTATTTGAAAATGTTCCATGCGCGCACTTGCATCGAATTAATCGAAACTCCATTCAGTAACAACATGAATTTTACTGAAACCGCTTGCGTGGTAGCCAAATCAAGACATCCTAGTGAATTTTGTCAACACTATAGGATGAGTGTGAAAAATTTTGATGAAATGCTTCAAATAATATAACCGAAAATAACATATCAAGACACCAAAAGAACGTTCGTATGTGTTTTTTGCTACAAAACGTTCGCGCGACAGATAATCGCATGTTCGCGCCTAGTTTTATACTACTAATAACCATATCATATGAGACACGATTAAACCTAAATAAGAAAGAAAAATCTCGACCCTTATTCTGAATGAAAACAATGGGTCCAAATTGCCACAATATTCATTAAAAAGTTTACATATTCTCGTTATAAAGGAGTTCTTGCCAATATTTGTTCGAAAATTTGAAGCGCCCGCAACTGCCTATTTCTAGAATAGCTCTTAGAATATGATAACCAATAATGCAGTGATACAACTCAGGACAATCGTAATAGTTCCTAATGATCTTATACACAAATATTGAACGATGTTTTATTGCACATCTTTGGCGCTAGTTATGTATTGGATTGGACATAGCTCAACCCATCCAAGCACTGAGGTTTCACAGAGAAGTGGAACCATCAATAATCATTTCCCTGGCCGCAATAACCAATTTGTAATATCTATACAACAATCAATATCCCATTCTCGATTCCATTACTATGCCTTAATGGATTGATGCATAGGGAGTTTTCGTCGCAGATACAAGCAGTAGGCATTTGCATCAATCAGACTGATGAACCATTGGAATAATTGGCCTTATTCACATCACTTCAGATTGCAATACAAGCGGTAATCTAATCAGAGACTTCATAAAAATATTTGTCACTCACTCATGGTTCTGAAAAAAAATCTAATTTAAAATTCCCTCGTCCGAAGGCGTGACGTCAATCTGAGATATAAGACTGCGTAACAGTCAAAAGAAGAAGAAACGAGCTCAGCACTGCAAAAATGATTTCCATAACTCAAAAAACAGAGCGTTAGATCGCATAAATCTTTTTTTCTAGCACCGCCATATTTTTCAGCGAAAAAAAATTGGTGGGGGTGAACTAAAACATTGACTTTTTCGTATGTCTCACTTGTGCTAGATCGTGCTAGTCGAACATAACAAATCCACCGATTCACAAAATGACGTCGAACGATCAGAATTACAAGTAGATACAAGCAAAAAAAAAACATCGTTTTTTTTTTTGACGCAGCTATATAGCTTCATATCTTTCGAATCGTGACATAGATAATAAAACTTGTTGAGGTGGGCAAGTTAAGAGAAATAAAATATGTTCAGAAAAACTCCCACCACTCTCAATGATTAGAAAATAATCATCCTGGAAGGGTGAGGGTAAAACGAAAACTTGAAATTTTCGATGTTTTTTTTTCTTGTGCTAGGTTGTGCCAGTTAAGTACAACTTCTTCGAGTGACAAAATGAGGTCGAACGTCGAACGATTAGAATAACAAGTAAAACCTAAATGAAAACATCGTCCAACATCTTTTTGAGCGCTCGTACTACTTACACGAGGGCTATATCATTTCGTCACGATGTCTGTATTTTTCGAATTTTGAGCCGAAAATGGTCTCAAACGACTATGTTCGACTCACTGATGACGAATCCGTAGGAAAATTCGAGTCTGTCCGTCCAGCCGTCCGTCCGTCCGTCCGTCCGTAAGCACGATAACTCTCGAACGGAACAACCTAGAGACTTGATTTTCATTGTGGGTTCCTCCAGGGGTTCCGTAAATATGGCCGTTCAAAATTTCGTTCTCCTGATTACTTCGAAACTACAGATTCGATCGAGATAAAACTTTGCACTCAAATGGAGAATGAGGTGTTCAAGCTACATGTGAAATTTGGCCAGATCGCATGACCAGAACCATAGAAAATTGTAACTTTTGAACGGGACTTGAAATTTTCAGGATAGGTGTGAATCTCGAATGTCGTGATCACGTTCATCTATGAGCAACATTATACTTAACGAACTCAATCGAGGCATGTGGGATCTGAACCTACACTGAAAATTTCAAGTCTCTAGGTTGATCCGTTCGAGAGTTATCGTGCTTACGGACGGCCGGACGGACAGACTCGAATTTTTCGACGGATTCGTCATCAGTGAGTCGAACTTAGTCGTTTGTGACCATTTTCGGCTCAAAATTCGAAAAATACAGACATCGTGACGAAATGATATAGCCCTCGTGTAAGTTGTACGAGCGCTCAAAAAGACTAGTTGACTACAACCTCGCAGAAGATGTGCTTAGGATACCCACCTATTACAAAAGACTCAGAAATCAACTAAGTAGGAATTAAATAAATTCAATTTCAAATATCAAGAAGAAGAGACTCTCCTATGAAGTCATAGGTAACACAATTATCACACGACGAAGATCGTGAAAGATATACAAGAACAGTCAAAATGTTAATAGGTAATGAATGCACGGAATCGAAAACAGCAGGTTAGGTTAGTTCGAGCAGGTCGTGCTTCACACGAAGTCTCACACTGTTCTATCTATCGGAGGTAGTTCGTCTTCGCGGATTCCCAATGACTAAAAAAAAAAAGTTTAGTATGGGTTGTTTTTTAGGTGCACGAGATCTGCCGGAGGGATATCTACTTTTTCTAGTCAATTATTCGGACGAATAAGGTTGTAGATTGAACCCGTAATTTCCATGTGTGACAATTATGCTCGTAATGTTTACGGCGATCGCATATTGGTCTTTGTCTAGAGGAGTTGAGAAAACTTTCCATGGCCTGCAGAGATTTGAGATAGTTTCTTTTGAAACGGACTGGTAGCGTGATTGGAGAAATTGAAACCGGTCTTTAGGTGGAATGATGGAATTGGTGGTCTCTGGGGTAACATGTATTGTTGTGTTGGCTTGCTATTAGTTTGTATCTTAGAGTAATAAATAAATATAGAGGGAGTAATTGCCATTTTTTACGGCAATAACATCTCTGCGTATTCTATGCGTTTGCTTTTGATCTGTTGGATCGTTCATAATTCTTCGAACAAATAATCGATAATTCCAGATATTTACTTCCCTTTTTCTAGACTCATTGTTATTCTATTCGTGATAGAAGGTTTTAACTGTGTAGTTTGAGGACGAAATGATAGTTTGGGTGGAATATCCTACCACAGGTTTGTGTATCATTTATCTGCATTTTTCTGGAATACATTACGTTTGCGCGAAGATCAACTTTTAATATTTATGATTTCAGTTTCCCCAATCATACCAAGTTGTGGCAGTTTCGGCTGAAATCATTAAAGTTGGATGAGAATATCCTTAATTTTTGAGCGCTCGTACTACTTACACGAGGGCTATATCATTTCGTCACGGTGTCTGTATTTTTCGAATTTTGAGCCGAAAATGGTCTCAATCGACTATGTTCGACTCACTGATGACGAATCCGTCGGAAAATTCGAGTCTGTCCGTCCAGCCGTCCGTAAGCACGATAACTCTCAAACGGATCAACCTAGAGACTTAAAAATTTCAGTGTAGTTTCAGATTCCAAATGCCTCGGTTAAGTTCGTTAATGGGCAGAATTCCTCCAGGGGTTCCGTAAATATGGCCGTTCAAAACTTTGTTCTCCTGATTACTTCGAAACTACAGATTCGATCGAGATGAAACTTTACAATCAAATGGGAAATGAGGTGTTCAAGCTACATGTGAAATTTTGTCCAGATCGCATGACCAGAACCGTAGAAACCATAGAAAATTGTAACTTTTGAACGGAAACGCCTAGGGACTTGAAATTTCCAGGATAGGTGAGGTTCTGGAATGTCGTGATGACGTTCATCTATGAGCAAAATTATTCGAGGGGTTCCGTAAATATGGTCGTTTGAAATTTAGTTTTCTTGATAATTTCAAAACTACAGATTCGATCGTCACGAAATTTCGTATTTGAATGGAGAATGATATATTCAAGCTACATTTCTCCAGATCACATGACCAGAACCATAGAAACCATAGAAAATCATAACTTTCGAACGGAAAGTCCTAGGGACTTGAAATTTTCAGGATAGGTGTGGATCTCGAATGTCGTGATCACGTTCATCTATGAGCAACATTATACAAGGGGTTCCGTAAATACGGTCGTTTGAAATTTTGTTTTCTCGATAAATTCGAAACTTCGGATTCGATCGAGATGAAATTTTGTATTTTAATCGAGAATGATATATTGAAGCAATATTTTGTCCAGATCGCATGACCAGAACCATGGAAACCATGGAAAATTGTAACTCTTGAACGGAAAGGCCTAGGAACTTGAAATTCTCAGGGTGGGTTTGGATCGCAAATATCGCGGTCACGTTCATCTATGAGCAAAATTAGACAAGGGGTTCCGTAAAAATGGCAGTTCAAAATATTTTTTTGCTGATAGTTCCGAAAATACTGCGCGGATTGGAATGAAATTTCGCACCTAGCTGAGTAATAATGTATTCAAACTACGTGCAAAATTTCGTCTAGATCGCACTACCAAGACCATAGATACCGTAGAAATTTCTAGCGAATTATCGAAAAAAAATTGATCAGCTGAAGCACTGACATGAAGTCTGGATTTTCGCCTAAGTTTCAGAATTTTTTGACAGCTGTCGAAAATTCCTTAGATTGATTTCTGAAACTGGAAAATGCGAATCTACCTACAGGGTACATGTACGAGCGCTCAAAAGCTCCTGCCTTCACGGCAGTGCTTTTCGTAATTTTTTATTTCATCATTTGGGTGTTGACTTGCTTCCTCAAATATCTTCTAGGTCTTCTCCTTTAGGACATCTGTGCAGTTTCCCATTCTAAGTTTCTGTGGATTTGTCGGTTTCTTACGAACCACGGTATATCAATTTCTACTCTTAGTAGTTTATTTTCTGTTGCTTCAATCTTCTTTATATGGCAATTGGCTGCATGGCCACATGCCGCTGAACTATATGTTAGTTGAGGTCTTGCAATTGACTTGATCATTCGTAATTCCGTGCTTTGGTACATTTGTCTCCTTCTTCCTAGCAGTGGGTAAAGTCCACTCATTGCTGAGTTTGTTTTATTCACTTCATATTTTATGGATTCAATGGTTTATGGTTTTTCCATGTAATCCCTTTATCTAGTTTTACTCCTAGATATTTGACTTCATTTTTCCACTTTATCTCTTCTCCATCTATCCTTAGGTTGGAATTTATTTAAAATCTCCGCTTCTGTAGTTTAGCTTGGCACTTTTTGCGATTTATTTGAAGTTTCCGTTTGATGAACCATTCTGCCAAATCTTCTAGTGCTTCTTGCTTGTCTTGCTATCTGTATATGATGTCTGGTCATAGATGTCTGACGGCTATTCCCATGTCGTCTGCATATAGGGCTAACAAATTTCTTGGGGTTTTAGGAATATCGGAGATATATACAGGGTGTTTCATGAGTGGTTGGCCATAGCCTAGCGGTGAATGGAGGACAGAACTTTCAGAAAAGTTGCTTGTTTTGGCCATTCGTTTTGGAGATACAGGGTAACTTATGGATTTCGATCTGAATTCATGATAGCCATAACTTTGGAATCTGATGTCTGATTTTGACCAAATTCAATGGTTTTGTTCACTTCAGAAAGCCCTTTCGAATGGCTCACGAAATATCACTATTTTCAGGCAGTATTCAGAATATCGTGGTTTGTTTATCTTTCAAGCCTCAAAATCTATATTTTTGACACCACTTAATTGAAAGTATGCATACCTAATCAAGCACTGGATTATTATTGGAACTACATATTGAATTTGGGGACAAATGGCGTAAACGCTCTTGAAACGTGTAATCAATGAGTGCATTTGCTTAAAAACAAAAAAATATTGACTTGAAATTCGCTAGATAACGCTTTCTTCACACATTGAATATTTGTGTTACTTGAATTCAAGGAACAAAATTCTGTGCTTCCAAACATAGCTGCCAAATTCAGAGGTTATCCCATTTTTCATTCAAAATACGAACTATGTACACCATTGATTGATATTTCTCTACGGCTTTCGCAATGGAAATTTAAGAGCAGCAGAGCGAGAATATTGTCACAGATTTCCCAACAGGAGAAAACCCTGTAGCATGGCCCCAAAGGTCCCCAGATCTAACTCCTATGGATTATTTTATGTGGGGTTATCTGAAAAAAAATGTATATTCAGGTGAAATAGCTTCACGACAGGATAGAAGAAGCTTGCACATAATAAAAACGAAATCCCGATATGATGAGAAGGGCAATAAATAATCTAATTTCGAGATCTAGGAAATGTGTCGAGATGGAAGCAATTCATTTCGAACATCTCTTATGATACTACCCTTTCAATTTTGTATTGTGAAATGAAAAGAACAGATTTCAAGTTTTTTGAAATAAATGAAAATATAGTCCAGTTATTCGTGTTGTGAAGCGACTACACTTACGGATAACATTTTCCAGAATGATTCACTTCATGAGTTATAATGCACTCAGGGTTTGAGGTTCAAAATCTCAGCAAAAGTCAAAAAATCATATCAAGAAAGGACTGAAATTATTTCGAAAAAATTACTTACAAAAAATATGAATTCGTTCGATCTCTACTCGCTTGTAACAAGTGTATCATTCAAAGTGAAAATCGAATTCCTTAGATAGAATCATGTTTGGCAATGACAGCATTTCTCTAAGTGATGTCAAAAATATAGATTTTGATGCTGGAAAGATAACCACTAATTCTGAGTACTGCCCTGAAAATATTGATATTTCGTGAGCCATTCGAGAGGGGTTTTCTGAAGTGAACAAACCTATGGAATTTGATCAAAATCGGACCTCAGATTCCAAAGTTATGGTTATCGAAAATTCTGGCCGCAATCCATGAATCACCCCGTATCTCTTAAACTAATGGCCTCAGGAGCAATCAACTTTTCTGGAAGGCCTTGATGACCTCCATTCACCACAGGCTATGGCCAACTACTCATGAAACACCCTATAGATAACCTTGGGGTACTCCTGCTTCTATTTGTCTGGCGGGAGATAATGTGTTATCTTTTTCGACATAGAAATTCCTTTGCCTCAGGTAGTTTCTTATTCTCTTATAGGTTTTGGTAGTGTAGCCTGCCACCATCGTCTTGTTGGCAAATCCTTCGTGCCAAACTCGTTCGAAGGCTCTCTCCACATCTAATGGAACTAATCCTGTGACTTGTTTATTCTGAAATCCTTCAGTTACATATTCAGTGATCCTTAACAGTTTAAGTTCTGTAAAATGATTTCTTCTGAATCCAAATTGTTCCGGTGGTATCAGATTCAGCGCTTTTGTTTCTTCATTGAATCTGTTTGAAATGACTCTCTCAACCATTATTCCAAGGGCTGACAGTAGACTTATCGGCCTATAGTTTTGTGGGAATTTTCTTTTCGTGGCTCATTTAACACAATTACTCCTGCTGTTTTCCATCTCTTTGGATAGTATTCTGTTCTCATTACTGCGTTTGCTATATTGGTAAGCGCTGCTATTCCTTTTCTGGGCATTTTCCGTAACATAGTTGGTTACTCTGTCTTTCCCTGGAGCTTCCCTGTTTTTCAATTCCTTGCTGATTGTTTTAATCTCCTTTGAGGTTGTTAGTATGTGATGGTATCGCCCTATGGAGGTTCCAACATAAATTCTTCATTTCCTTCGACTGCTTTTTTTAATTCTTCATAGTCATCGTCTTCTGTGTAGTTTATTCTGGCTTCTTCTTCAATTGCGTCGACCAGTGCTTCAGCTTTTTCAAGCTTTGAGTAGGCCATCCCATTTGCTCCGTGTAGAGGAGTGATTTCGGTTTCCTCGCACCGTAAACAATGTTGCATCTTCCATGCTGAGTGGTCTATGATGTTCAGCTCTCTAACCCAAAACTCTTTCAATAAATTTTTCAGCACTTGACTGTATTTATTCAGCTCTTTCTTGTCTTCTCCCTTCGTGAAGTTCTGTAGTTTTTCCTAAGTTCTCTATTCCTCTTTACAAGCTCTTTTTTTGCTTTTGGAATTTCACCATGTGGATACTTCGGGGCTGGCTTTTCGATTCTTCTGGTACATTCCTCGTAGGCTTCTTTCATTCGGGTATCTAATTTTTCAACTTCATCTTCTAGATCTTCAAGGGTTCTTATCTGTGGAATTTCAGTAATTTTGTCCTGGAGTATTTCACTGTACTTTTGCCAGTCTGTTAAATCTTTTGTTTGCAGTTCTTCTGTTATCGGGCCGCGTTCCTGTCTGAGTTCTATTAGATTGTGGTCTGATGTGCCCCCTTCTATAGTATCGAGTGTGAAATCTTGGATAATATCTTCCATTATGATGATATCTAGTACGTCTGGTAGGCCATTATTTTTGGACAGGTAAGTTGGAATATCAGGTCCTAATACAATGGCATTCAGTTTTTCGGCATACTTCTTAAGCTTCTTCCCATTCTGGTTTACGGTTTTGCTGTTCCATTCTCTTGATTTGAAGTTCATATTGCCAATAATGATTTTCGGGTGGTTTCCTTAAAGCATCTTTAGATCATTTCCATTTGTCCTCGAATTGTATTAACTATAATCGACACAGCTTCTATTTGCCGATTATTTAGTACATTGTCAAAATAGTGATCGATATTCTTTTTGAACTACGCCCCCTCCTGTACAATTTCTGACATTTCTGTATATTTCATGGTTGAGAAAAGAAATTCTATTTCTTGTAGATTATCTTCTCTTGAATGGCTATAATATCCGGTTGTTTCTCAGATAATATTTCAGATTTACGGGCTCGTAGACCGTTTGTGTTTCATGAGACTATCTTTAGGTTGTTTTCATTTTCGTTAGTCACTAGCTCCATTAATTGGGTTCAGTGAGTTTATGATGCTATATCCAGGAATTTCATGGGCTAACTCATGATATTCTTGGTGAAGGTATCTAGATACTCGGTGGTTTCGGGTCCTTTCTTGATGGATTCTTTTGGTTGCTCCTCTTGGAGCATAGGCCTAGGCCCTATAGCATAGGCCAGGTCTAATGCTTTTGTTCTTTGGCTCCACTACACAGTTTATTCCGTAGGGCTGTTTGACTAGGAATATACTCTTATTTTAGGTTTTCACCACAAATAAGGGTATCGCCTTTTTTGTTTTGTTGGATGTTATCCTTATGACATCCGCATCGGTAATGCCTTGTTCGGCTAGATCTTCTCAAATCTGCCTCTAGTGGCAAGTATTATACCCCAGCGTTGAATTTCTTTTCCTCTTCTCTTTGAATGGTTAATAATTCTTTTCCCCTTGATTCTCATTAGCCATGGATCTGTAATTTCGATCTTAGTCCATCACCTTTCAAATGGGATATACATATGTATATTCATTTATGAATATTTCCATTTTGTGTGTTTCGTCCCACAGTTGTTCATGAACTCATCAGAAGGGCGTATCGAGCAACTGTTGCCATAGTACTTTCACAAGACAATTAGTAATCACCGCTAGATTTTACTGGTCGTGACACTGGTTTCCGCCATCTTTTAATCGCAATCCTTGTTCATCTCTCTCAGTTTTTGCTTAGTCCACAATATTTCTGATGATGGGATTCACATGATTTCTCATTTTTTTATCAATCGTGTCCTTGATGTTCAGCATATGCTCATTCAGTGTTGGGTATTTTATGTCCTTGTGCAATTGTTCGTTTGTGTAGTTCCATAAGGCGTTCAATGCCTGTCTTATCGACATGTTCTGTACTATTTGAAGTTTTCTCATATTCGCTTCTTATGTATCTTGCCAGCTAGGTGTTGTGTAGGTCATAATAGATCCTACTATTGCTGGGTAATTCTTCATTCTTATTGTTCAATTTGCTCTTTCTGTTCATGAGTAGAAACATGCAATTACTAATTCCTCTCGCCTTTCGATCTTTATTTCTGACGGTTTCTCATCTAGAGTTACTCCTAAGGTGGTTTAATATAAACACAAATTTAACATAAATTCTCTTGTGTGGATATGGATTATAATTTTTCTGATTGTAAATGGGCGATATTATTGACGGTCATCGAGCTATCGCCCATCGAGGCAGAAATACAGACCATCATGGTAAACAATTGGAATTTTTCCTAATCTTCTGCTGTAAAAGCCTACTCAATCTTCGTGGACCTAGTTGTCTCATATCACTTGGGACATCTACATCACAAATGGAACATAATCAACTTTCGTTTTCTTTTTCACCTTCTTTCACCGCCAGTTTTTTATTTTTTACTCGCTTCAGTGTAAGAGATCTCTTGTCAAATAGGTCTTTTTTAAGAACTCGCGCCTTTCTTTCTTGGCTTGGCTTTTTCATTACTGATTTTCCGTATACCAGTCGGTATTTCTGTCCATGCATGTCCATGCAAATTTACAACAAGAGCTTGGATTGTGTATGTTATTCGAACTAAGATATAGGTAATACAGATTTGAGCTGAATCGTTGGATTGACAGTGCCTAGGGCGGCAAATTAAAGTAATTCTATCATTGGCTGATACTCAAACCGGAATATGGCGCCAGTCCAGGCGCTATTAACCGAAAGCACCTTAGGTATTTAGTATTGTTCGTCCATGGAATTGGGACTCCTTTCATCTTGATGCTTTCGGTCGGTTTTTTCCTGTCTTTCTGCAATAGAAAGGACTGCATTGATTCTTTGCCAGGTTAGCTTTCATTTTCCATTTTTCATCTGTTTTTCTATCTCGTTGCAATGATTTTATGGTTGTATTATCTGCGAATGTTGCTGTGTATTCGGCGATTTTGGTATATCTGCTGTAAATATTGAGTACAGGATCGGTCCGAGAATAGATCCTTGTGGGACTGCTGCTTCAATTTTCTGTTCCTTGGATCATTGATTGTTGATTCTGATAGTGAATATTCTATTTATAAGAAAGATCTTAGTAATCATATCATTTTTCCATTCATCTTGTTGCCATCATTTTATGGAAACACCCATCGTGCCATACTTTGTCGAATTCCTCTGAGTTATCCAGGAATATCCCCCCCTCCTTTCTCTGTTTTCCTTCATTGATGAAGTTGGTTCCTCTCATTAAACTTCCAGAGGTGCGGAGAGCTACCACACTCATATGACTGAACTTTCATAGGGACTCCCTCAATTTCAAACATTCATTTCATCTGAAGTAATGGTGGAATGGATAGATAAATATTCATTTTATCAATCGAAGATTCCCCGAATGTAAACCTGAATTGAGACTTCAATGTAACGTCACTCATACCACCCAATGATTTATTTTCACTTTCTAGATTTTTCCAGTTTTCGCTGTTATGGTCCTGTTTAGAATACCGAATTCCTGCTGTATTATTGGCAGGGAATTTCAATTTATTCCAAAGAGAATTTTCTACATCCTTCCAACCATTAAAATCTTCAAGGTGGAAACTTTTCATAATAAGAAATTCTTTCTTGCGCAAAAAGCGGTCCCTTTCCGTCCCGCCTTTTCACGTGGATTCGCCTTATTACGTTTTTCAATTTGAAAAACTAACAGGATTCATTAAACATATTCTGCTCGCCTGAAATTTGCGCGGCTTCATCTTTCTGGCGCTGAGACGACGTCTTGTTCAGGTTGTTATTAATTTTTCAAAAGATGGATGACGACAGTATGCGGTATTTTGATCGTGGAACGTGATTCATAACGGTTCAGGGCTTCCCGTCGATATCATACGAAAAATATTCCTTTCGTGCTTTGAAGGATATTTCTGTCCTTTATGGACTGTTTCGTAGTATTGCTACCGACTACAGGTTCAGGGCGTTTCAGGTCATCCTCCTCGCATTTTTGATCTACAGACAAATTGTATCCTTTGTACATACTATACAACTTATACTTTGTACATCCCTGGCATTGAGCCGATGAACGAGCATCAAGATTAACACCTGCTGCACCTGAGCCTTTCTGTGGGCTTGGAAAAGACCAATACAGGGTGTTTCATTGGGAAACGGAAAAACTCAAATGGTGGATAGAGGGCACCGAGGTGGTTCTAGATATAACACATTTTTTGGCCTTTTCAAATATGTGAAGGAATTTCCGAAATTTCGATATACAAAGTGTTGTTTCAAGGATACAATCGTTTCATAATTTTTTGTTAACCCGGACCTGAATTTTCCTTGTGGATGTTGAGTGATTCATTTGAGCTTCAAATAAGGAACATGTGTGCCAAATATAAAGAAAATATCGAATCCTTATACGTTTCTTCAACACCTACGTTCAATTACTTTCGTAGTAAGTCCTGATCAATTTGGGTAAGTTGTGAAAGTTTTTCCAATGATAGTGCATTCGTTTTTCTCATTCCGTCTAGAAGGCGTAGAAATGTATAATATGGCTCCACGAAGTGAAACTCTCCTTGAAAATAGTTGCAGAAACTGTGCAGAAGAGGTCAAAATAAGTGTTACGTGCTTTAAGTCCTCAAGTAAATATCATCCGAGCTATGTCCTGAAGATTCATGAAATTTATGTGGATAAAGGAAATGTAATATATTGCGATGACATAACCTCCAAAAATGTGAGTGTAAACAGAAGGAACTGGAAATCCAAAAACTGAAGAATCGTATGAATTGTTTGAATGAAACGGGATTTGAGGATTCTATCAGTCAGCAGGAAAGTATAAATGTAGACATAAGAGAAGATTCAGAGAATATTGTCGAAATCACTGAAGATAAGCTAGAAAACTCTGGAATGTTAACTATGGAAACCAGCAGAGATATGGAAATGAAGTACCTGTTTGAACTACTACAGGAAAAATTGAAGCATTGAGAGACAAAATAAAAATTCTGAACAAATACGTTTCAGTATCAGAAAAATTCGACGAAAAGGTAACCACAAAAGTGCCATCTATAAGAGAAATTCCGAACATTAATAACGCATGTTTGATTACTGAAAATGTGATGACATCTGATAAAATACCATTTGCAGAGACAGCCAAATGGAAGAAGAAAGCTCACTTTTGGCGGCGTCGCAAAATGGAACTGATTCACCGGTAAGGGGGGTCAGAAAAGAAACAAAACAGGAAATTAAACGTGGAACTGATGCAGGTGCCTACAGTCTCAAAGCAATGGACCGCAAAGCTTGGCTATATGTAGTACGAATAAATAAGAATTGCTCGGGGAGGGACCTCCTAGGATTTCTCAAAACAAAGCAGCCAAAGAGAAGTTTCGATATACAGAAAATTTCAATAAAGAAGATTTCTGGCCACAGGGAATAGTTATAAAAAGATATCGTTTTTTTCGTGACCTGACCTACAATGGAACCCAAAGAACCCACCAAGTTCAACATACTCAACATTAATATTCGTTCAATTAATGGAAAACCAAACAACTACAGGAGATATAACAAGATGAAAAAATCACGAAAAGCACTTCCGTGAAGGCAGGAGCTTTTGAGCGCTCGTACATGCACCTTGTAGGTAGATTCGCATTTTCCAGTTTTAGAAATCAATTGAAGGAATTTTCGACAGCTGTCAAAAAAAATCTGAAACTTAGGCGAAATTCCAGACTTCATGTCAGTGCTTCAGCTGATCAATTTCCGACGGATTCGTCATCAGTGAGTCGAACATAGTCGATTGAGACCATTTTCAGCTCAAAATTCGAAAAATACTGACATCGTGACGAAATGATATAACCCTCGTGTATGTAGTACGAGTGCTCAAAAATACAAGTGGCCACCATAACCGAACACTGGGTGAACCAAAATAATATCAATCCATTGATAATACCAGGATATGAAAATATGGCATACTATTGTAGGGAAGCAAGTTATGGTGGCTGTCTCATACTAACCAATGGCAATTTGAGGGCCCAGTGTCTGCATCAGGTATCCGAATGTTCGATTGAATATGATATTGAGATTTGTGGGTTCTGGTTTAAAGACATGAAGACAATAGTCTTATCAATTTATAGACCACCCCAAGGAAGTTTTGACGATTTCCTTTCACGTTTGAGACGATGTTTGGAGAATTTGCAAGATATGAACTTAAGCCAGAAGTACATATTCGCTTCAGGTGACTACAACATAGACATATCCCAAGAGTATAATAACTCGAGGAAGCTGAGGGAAATGTTTGAGGAGTTTGATTTAAGGGAAAAGTTTTTTGAGCCGTCCAGAATTTTAATATGTCACAATCGTTGACTGATAACATCTTTTCCGATTGTGCTAACGTAATTACAGAAACGTCCGAGCCCCATTTATCGGACCACAAAGCACAGCTCCTGAGATGTGAGCTTGACGTAAAAGTAGCATCTGAAAACCGAAAGAGATAATGGTCAGAGATATGCACCATAAGAACATCGACAGACCCAAGAATGAACTTGATAGTACAAATTGGTTACTACTGATGCTGTAACTGAATCGGCCAAAACTCTTTTTGACACCTTCTGGGACAAGTTTATATCTCCCCTAGATAAGACAACATGTCCAGATAAAGCAATAAGAAGAAAACACCTAAAAAAATAAGTACATTATTGAGATTAAGAGGAAGTTGAATGTATTAGCTAAGATCTGCGAAGTGAAAAACGACGAGTCGAGTAGCTTAGGAGAAGATACAAAAAGAATAAAAAAAAATCAAAAGTAAAATTCCAAAGATATATATGGACTGTCCTAGAGGGTATTGAAAAAAATAATTCCGAGCATAGCTATACCACTAAGCTTTGTATTCTCGAGGTGTGTGTCAGAGGGCTACTTTCCTGACTAACTGAAAAAGAGTAAAGTTATTCCGATACATAAAAGTGGAAATCCAAGTGAAATGAACAACTGTAGGCCAATTTCCATACAACCAGCCCTACCAAAGATTCTGGAAACTGCGATAAAAAACAGGATCGTCAGTTTTTTCGATAGACATAAAATTTGAAGTGAAAAACAGCATGGTTTTCTCGAGGGAAAATCGACCACATCAGCAATAGCTGAAATCCTCCAAAAAATTGCAGAGGCTATTGACGAAGGTAAAAAATGCAAGCTTTACTCGTGTGATTTGAGTAAAGCTTTTGATAGCATTGACCACCAACTGCTACTGAAAAAGCTGAAATACAATGGCATAAGAGGGGTACCCTTGGATATGATCTCGAGCTTTCTAGATAACAGATTTCAACAGGTTTATAATGGCACGGAACGATCAGATTGGGAACGTGTCATCTGTGGAGTACCGCAGGGATCGCTCATAGGACCATTGCTTTTCTTGATCTATGTGAATGATCTACCTGCAAATGTTGGGCGGGAAGGTGTGGTGATTTTTTCATATGAAACAAGCTTTCTGGAGGCTGCAGCTGATAGTAAAGAACTGGAAAGTAATGCCAAAACAACACTGAACAAAGCCAAACCATGGTCCCGAATCTACTCAAGAGTAAGCTGGTTCAGAAAGCCTACTATAGCCTAGTCATTCACACACATTTCGTAATTTGTCTGACTTTATTTATCGTGTTAAATTATATCTATGACTCCCCATGTAATTTTTGATGGGTCAAAATTATTTGTACGTTCACTGTAACGAAACAAATAAATATACAAAATATACAAAGGCAGTCGAAATTTACCTTCTTTCGAAATTGATGATATCGAAAATGGAAAGAAGTCAATTGAATTTAAGTGAGGAATAGAGGTGAGCAATGATTCGTAACGATTTTCTGGTCTCATAATACCTATGTTTTGTTTTACATTTCCAGTATTCCTCAACCAAAATTACGTCCCCGATACCATAGAGGTTAAGAAAGAACTTTATTAAGCCAGTGAAGGAGATTTGAGAAAAAATAGGGATATTTACAAATGAAAGTGGCAGAAAGTGATGATTTTCCAAAGATTTATTTTTCCCATAATAAGATTCTTCCAGGATTCGAAAAATCTCTCAGTATTTCATTTGAAAAATGAAAAAAAACTCCTGTCTGATCAATGATCCAAAAATTTCAATTCAGACTTTACGTTTCTCGAGTTGATGTTGTCATGGCATTACTTCAAGAAGTGAATTGAGGAATAAATAAAAAAAAATACGAAAAGCACTGCCGTGAAGGCAGGAGCTTTTGAGCGCTCGTACATCCACCTCGTAGGTAGATTCGCATTTTCCAGTTTTAGGAATCGATTGAAGGAATTTTTAACAGCTGTCCAAAAATTCTGAAACTTAGGCAAAACTCCAGACTTCATGTCTTCAGCTAACCAATTTATTTTCGATAATTCGCTAGAATTTTCTATGGTATCTAGGGTCTTGGTGATGCGATCTGGACAAAATTTTGCACGTAGTTTGAATACATTATTCCTCAGCTAGGTGCAAAATTTAATTCCAATCTGATCAGTAGTTCCAAAATTATCGAGAAAACAAACTTTCAAACGACCTTATTTACGGAACCCCTAGTATAATTCTGCTCATTGATGAACGTGAACGCGACATCTCAGATCCTCACCTATCCTGAAAATTTCAAGTCCCTAGGCCTTTCCGTTCGAAAGTTATGATTTTCTATGGTTTCTATGGTTCTGGACATGTGATCTGGAGAAATGTAGCTTGAATATATCATTCTCCATTAGTATACAAAATTTCGTCACGATCGAATCTGTAGTTTTGAAATTATCAAGAAAACTAAATTTCAAACGACCATATTTACGGAACCCCTAGTATAATTTTGCTCATAGATGAACGTCATCACGACATTCCAGAACCTCACCTATCCTGAAAATTTCAAGTCCCTAGGCGTTTCCGTTCAAAAGTTACAATTTTCTATGGTTTCTATGGTTCTGGTTATGCGATCTGGACAAAATCACATGTAGCTTGAACGCCTCATTCTCCATTTAAGTGCAAAGTTTCATCTCGATCGAATCTGTAGTTTCGAAGTAATCAGGAGAACAAAATTTTGAACGGCCATATTTACGGAACCCCTGGAGGAATTCTGCCCATTAACGTACTCAACCGAGGCATTTGGGATCTGAACCTACACTGAAAATTTCAAGTCTCTAGGTCGTTCCGTTCGAGAGTTACCGTGCTTACGGACGGCCGGACGGACAGACTCGAATTTTCCGACGGATTCGTCATCAGTGAGTCGAACATAGTCGATTGAGAACATTCTCGGCTCGAAATTCGAAAAATACAGTTTCGTGAGGAAATGATATAGCCCTCGTGTAAGTAGTACGAGCGCTCAAAAATTGAATTTTTCTGATATGTTCAATATAATTTGGTGATTCCATTTATTGAAGTTTAAAAAAATAAATTGACACACTGACAATGAAAACTGAAGGTCATTTTGGCACACTGAAAAAAGTGCGCTGACTTCACGTCAGCGTTCTCAAATATTTTTGTACATCTACGATTCTGATTTCCATGTTAATTCCCTTTTATTTAGAATCAAGATGTAAGAATAAATTCGCCATCAATGTCAGCTTTGTCAAAAATTGAACATAATATGATGTAAAATAATGAAATGTATTCATGAATACATATTGTCCTAGATGGCATTCTCCGAAAACAGTTAAGATGAGGAATCGCAAAGTCCTCCGTGAGATAAACCCACTTCAAGATACGAATGCCTTACCATTTCATGAACGAAGAAATAAATCCAACATATACGAGCAATTCGCCGTCTATCTCTTATAGAATTAGATATGTTATACTGGGATGGGGGAATATGCGAAAATACGGATATAGAGGAGGAGATTTTATGCAGGGTCAGGAATTAACTAAAAGCTGCCAATTAGCAGAAACCATGTTTTCACAAATCGTCCTGATAAATATTTACTGCTATACGTGCATGCTAGGGGGATTGCGAACGTCGCATGGCGCATCCGGTAAAAACGGGAGAGTTATTCATACATATTATCCTATAGGGAAATGTGCAGAAATTATAAACATGAAGGGTGAGGGAAGAAAGATTCGATATCGACGACTGGAAGGGTAAGTTCGATGATAGAACCCGCTTACCGTATACAAGTCTACTTATAAGTGACCAAGGCTATCTATAAGAATGTTGGTAACGGACCATAAAGAGAAATCAAAACCATGATTAGGTAAACAACTTCTGAAACGTCGCCTGAGATGACGTCGAGTTCAGTTCAACTGTTGCTCACTTACACGCGTCCTTATTGCAAAATATACACTAGTTGGTAGTTCGAAACGTAATGCTCGGAATAGCTAAGTCTAGATTGTGCTATCTATCGCCGAGCGTAGCGACGCGACGTTCTCTGTTCGCCACGACTGTACGCCTGAGCCTCAACAGTATTTCATTTTTCTATTTCCTTTCGAACCACACATCCAGACTAAACAACGGTCGACAATCACAAAACCGTGAACAATACGAAGGCGTTCTATTTTCAGTCGGTTCCATTCAGAAAGTTTTCACGGATCGGATATCATCCCTTCTGGGATGAAAATGGGTGTTTCCACGCCTTAAGCTCATTTCTGGGACCCCAGGTCCAGCAGAGCGGTCATATTATTAAACATTACTGAACGGAAATTAACCGACGTGATTCTATAAACTCATCCAACCTCATTGTTCTACCATTGCATTATATATGGCCATCATTTCATTAATAATTCAGCCAGACATGTTTGCTCGGTTTGCAGATTTTATGGGGACTAGAAATGGTGTTTTCAGTTTTCAGTTTCAGAATTACCCATAAGAAGTCTCAAATGCACGTCAAATGTTCGATTATTTAATTGTAGAATCACTTTGCAACTCAAGAGTGAGTACCTATTATGCTAATATTTGTATATAGAAAATAAATAACAAAAACAAAGTATTAATTTGCGAATATTTTCTGGATTGATATCAATAATTGCGTTGAAAAGTTTGATAATAATAATACCATTCATTTTCATAATCAAAAATACATTTGAAGAGAAAAAATTACGAAAAGCACTGCCGTGAAGGCAGGAGCTTTTGAGCGCTCGTACATGCACCTTGTAGGTAGATTCGCATTTTCCAGTTTTGGAAACAGGAAATTTTTGACAGCTGTCAAACCAATTCTAAAACTGAGGCGATAATCCAGACTGACCAATTTTTTCGATAATTCGCTAAAATTTTCTACGGTATCTAAGGTCTTGGTGATGCGATCTGAACAAAATTTCGCACGTAGTTTGAATACATTATTTCTCAGCTAGGTGCAAAATTTCATTCCATCAAATCGATAGTTTCGAAATTATCAGGAACAGAACTGCCATATTAACGGAACCCCTAGTATAATTTTGCTCATAGATGAACGTGATCACGACATTCGAGATCCACACCTATCCTGAAAATTTCAAGTCCCTAGGTCTTTTCGTTCGAAAGTTATGATTTTCTATGGTTTCTATGGTTCTGGTCATGCGATCTAGAGAAATGTAGCTTGAATATATCATTCTCCATTAGTATACAGAATTTCATCACGATCGAATCTGTAGTTTGGAAATCATCAAGAAAACTAAATTTCAAACGACCATATTTACGGAACCCCTAGTATAATTTTGCTCATAGATGAAAGTAATCACGACAATCGAGATCCACACCTATCCTGAAAATTTCAAGTCCCTAAGCGTTTCCGTTCAAAAGTTACAATTTTCTATGGTTTCTATGGTTCTGGTGATGCGAACTGAACAAAATTTCACATGTAGCTTGAACACCTAATTTTCCATTAGAGTGCAAAATTTCATCTCGATCGAATCTGTTGTTTCAAAGTAATCAGGAAAACAAAATTTCGAACGGCCATATATTCGGAACCCCTCGGCGAATTTTGCCCAATAACGAACTTAACCGCGGCATTCGAGATTCGAACCTACACGGAAAATTTCAAGTTTCTAGGACATTCCGTTCGAGAGTTATCGTGTATACGGACGGCCGGCCGGACGGACGGACAGACTCGAATTTTCGACGGATTCGTTATCAGTGAGTCGAACATAGTCGATTGAGACCATTTTCGGCTCAAAATTCGAAAAATACAGACATCGTGACGAAATGATATAGCCCTCGTGTAAGTTGTACGAGCGCTCAAAAACGTCAATAAAAACAGATGACAGAGAACTCTCGGATCTGAAAGTTAGCTCCCAAGTATTCCGAAATTGAATGAATGGTTCTAATTCTATAAGAAATTTTTTTAGCGAATTTTTGAATTTTTTGAAATTATCAATGATCTGGTATTTTTTGGGTAGTTTGTTAAAAAGCTTAATGCACATTTATTCAACATTCTTTTGTGTTAGTGAAAAAGAACAGGCTGGTAGGAGAAAGGGGTGAAAACGCCTCGTTCTGTTTATGTTCTCATATGTACCAAAGTAGTTTCGATTCTTTTTTAAGAAAATAAGGCATTTGAATATATAGAGCCCGACGATAGTTAACATTTCCTGCCTCCTGAATAATCCGCGACATGATGACTTGGGTGTTAGGCCGAGCATGGTTCTGAGCACTTTCTTCTGAATGAAAAAAATTTTATGAATATCTGAACCATTCCCCCATACAATAATCCCGTAAGACATCATCGACTGGAAATTGGCAAAATATACCACTCGCAACAATTCCATGTCTGATTGTTGGGCCAAAATACGAATGGTATACAGAATTCTGTACTGTATACCATTCGAGTAGGGAAACTAAATTCTTTCAGTTTCCCTTGTAGTAAGCTTACCTGATCGCACCAGCTCAAATTGCAATCCATAGTGATGCCTAAAAATTCAGTTCTTCCGGCAAATTTGAATGATTCATCATTGAATTTGAAAGTTTCTGGTTTCTTTGTTTTTGAATGTGAAGTGGCGAAAATTACGCACTCTGTTTTATTAGTGTTAATCGTGAGACGATTCACTGAACACCAATTGGTGATGTTTTAAAAACTTTGTTGATTAATACCAAAGTTTTAAAAACTTTGTTGAGCAATTTTGAGTGTGTCTGAAATATCAGGTGCAGATATCAGATAATTGGTATCATCTACATACATAATTACCTCACAGCCATAACTCGATCTCTGATTTATTGTTTTTGTTGCATCCAAATTATTTTCTAATTCGGTATTATTAGTTGAATAGTTGTTTATTTCAACTTCTGTGAGGGCTTCAGGAATATCATTGGTGTAGATGATGAATAGTATAGGACCAAGAATGCTCCCCTGTTGTACACCGACTTTTGGTTTCTCATCGTAAGAAATAAAATGAGATCCGTTGATTTTAAGAGTCTCCCTTTGACTTCTACCCTGTAAGTGACTTCGTATTAAATCCAGTTGTTTATTTCTAACTCCATATAGGTTCAGCTTCTTCAATAATTCTTCATGGTCCACATTGTCAAACGCTTTTGACAAATCTACGAAGAGACCCATGAGTATTTTTCTAGTCTCCAGCGACCGAAGAATTGATCGAGTTAGTTCGAAGATAGCAGTCTCTGTATTTCTAGACTTCAAATATCCATGCTGATGGTTTGAAAATATATTGGATTTATTGATAAATTTCAGAAGCCTATCCACCAGTACTTTCTCAAATATCTTTAAGAAAGATGAAATCATATATATTGGCCGATAATTGCCAAGATCCTCAATGTTTCCCTTCTTGAAGTATGGTTTTTCTACAGCTATTTTTAGGGATTTCGGAAAGATACACTCTTTAAAGGACATATATATTATATGAGCCAATGGTTCCGCAATTATTTCAATCGATGTTTCAATGACCGACATTGGAATACCGTCATATCCGAGAGCGTTCAAATTTTTTATGTTATTAACTGTCTTTATCACTTCCTCTGCTCTTATTTCAAAAATATAGAAAGATTTTGGATTTCGTGAAATTGGTCAAAAATTGGGAGTATTTGTATAACTGGGCAATTGTGTTTTGGACGATGAGGAAATATTGATGAAATGTGTGTTGAATGTGTCCGCTAGTTCCTGGGGATTTTCTGTCTTGATCATATTCCCTAATCTATTTTTTGGTTTTTCTCGACTAGTGTGGTGGAATATATATATTTCTAGTGGTTTCATAATATTTTTGTCGCAAATTTTAAAATAAGAATTTTATAATAAGTTATAATAACTCTAATTTCTCGAATTTTTGTGTATTGTCGGAATTAAAATATGTATTCTATTTGTTTTTGAAAAATAATAATTTATCAACTTATAACATTAAATTTCACCATAAAAAATTAACAGAAAAGTATTGTTATATACATGATAAGTATTTCCAAATATTCGTTTTATATAATTGATCAGACGGTAGGTAGTTGAAGAATACAACAAGATGGATAGTAATCTTTATTCATGCTTTAGGAAAAACTCGTTTGCACTTGTCATATATGAAATTACAATGAATAACAAAACACTATGCGAACAAAATAATAGTACAAAACACAAAAGAGGACAATTCAAAATTAGTGAAAAAAAATATATATTGGAAATCACAAGCGGTTCTGTACTGAGCTGAAATTTAATTCGAAGAATTCATCCAGTGAGTACAGCGGATGCCGCAATAAAAACTTCTTCATAGTTTTTCCGAAAATTTTGAGAGGCATGTTCTTTACACAGGGGATATCGAATTATATAGCCTCTTTGAAACAAAGAAAGGCCCCTCTGCGTTCTAGTTAGTCTGCAGAAGTCAGTTCTTAGAAGGTTTCGATTTCTCCTATCATAGCCATGAAGGCTTCCGTTTCTTGAGTAAGACTGTTTTTCTTTATGAAAATAAAGTAGAGCCTCCAATGTATAGATGTTGATGAAGATTAAAACATTTAAATCAATGAATGCCGGCCTACAGTCCTCACGACATTCCAGTCCTGCCACAATTTTTACGGCTCTTCTTTGCAAAGCAAAAATACGAGTTCGTGATGAACAATTACCCGAAGCCAATGGCCCGTACCTCAAAATGGACTCTACCAAAGCGAAATAGGCTGTTCTAAGTACACTAGTAGACAATTGTTCAGAGAACGACCTCAACAGAAGGCATTTTTCAGTTTTAGAAACCAATTAAATGAATTTTTGACAGCTGTCAGAAGAATGACAACAGCTCCTTGTCAATTATGCTGAATCAGCTATTACAAAAATATAAGGATTTTTTATTCAATGATTCGTTGGAATTTAAAATGGTTCTGTTATTGCGTTCTGGAAAAAGTTTGGCTTGAATATTTCATTCTCCATTAAAATACGAAATTCCGTCATGATCAAATCCGTAGTTTTGAAATTATCAAGATGACTAAATTTCGAACTGCCATATTTACGGAACCCCTGGACGAATTTTGCCCAATAACGAACTCAACTGCGGAATTCGAGATTCGAACCTACCCTGAAAATTTCAAATTTCTTGGTCGTTCCGTTCGAGAGTTATCGTGTTTACGGACGGACGGCCGGCCGGATGGACAGACTCGAATTTTTCGACGGATTCGTCATCAGTGAGTCGAACCATTTTCGGTTCAAAATTCGAAAAATACAGACATCGTGACGAAATGATATGAGATCGAAAAGAAAATGTTGTAATCAATCTTGAAGGGAATTCAAAAAGCTTTCATTCTGTGTAAACTAAACGTATCCGTAAAGATATCAGCGAAAAACTGAAACTTGACTTCACTATTTCATTTTTTCTGCTGCTACAGTCGAAACTGCACAGAGATTCATCAACAGATTCATCAAGTTTTATAATTCACAAAATAAATGCTGCATCATTGTTTTTAATTATATTATATTATCAATTATCCCTCCTTTCTAATGACCAATTATTATTTCTTTTTCACAGTTATGGTTGTCTGATTTATCTCGCAACTCAAATTGCATCAGGAATGAGATATCTGGAATCCCTAGATTTAGTACATCGAGATTTAGCTGCCAGGTGAGTCACAAACTTCTGTAAATATCATGTAAATATAACATTTCAAGTGAACTTAATTTTATTAAATTTTCCTTGAATTGAGTAACATCGCATTCGCCATTTTGCATCCCTCAAATATTGAGTGTTGGTATTCATTATTCAGGAATTTATTCCTCAATATGATACAAAGGCGACAAAATCAGAGCAACTTTTTCAATCAATTCGTGCCAATTTATTGATCAGATTCAAAGTCTTTTTCTGCTCATTTCGATGGGACCCGGAGTATTTGTTAGCAGTAACAAGGAGCTCCTTTATATGTGATTTTATTGGTGGAACCAAAATACCATGTTCAAACAAAATTCAGAATAACAATTTTAAAACTTTTTTTTTAACAACCTTTAACCCAACCTCGATTCATTTCAATGTTTTTGGGTTACAGAAACTGTGTTATCGACAAATCATACACGGTGAAGATTTCAGACCATGCTATGTACTGTGTTAGATACGAAGGGGATTACTACATCAGTGATACCAAAACGAAACTGCCACTTCGATGGATGTCCTGGGAAAGCTTACTTTTGGTAAGGATGTAGTTTTTGAGCGCTCACTCTACTTACACAAGGTCTATATTATCATTTCGTCACGATGTTTGTATTTTTCGAATTTTGAGCCGAAAATGATCTCAATCGATAAGGTTCAACTCTCAAATAACGAAACCATCGAAAAATTCGAGTCGGTTAACTGCTTGCTGATTCGATCGAGGTAAAATTTTGCACTCGAATGGAGAATGACGTGTTCAAGCTACAGCAGATCCAGATGTCCAGATCACATAACCAGAACCATAGAAACCATAGAAAATTATAACTTTTGAACGGAAAGGCTAGGGACTTGAAATTTCCAAGATAGGTGTGGATGTCGAATGTCGCGGTCACGTTTATCGATGACCAAAATTAGACTAGGAGTTCCGTAAATATGACCGTTCAAATTTTTTTATCGATTATTTAGAAACTACTAATTGGATTGGAATGAAATTTTGCACATACATGAAGAATAGAGTATCCAAACTACATGCCAAATTTTGTTCACATCACATTCCCAAAACCATAGATACCGTAGAAAATTCCAGCGAATTATCGAAAACAAAATTGGTCACTTAGCACTGACGTGAAGTCTGGAGTTTCGCCTTAGTTTAAATTTTTTTTGACAGCTGTCGAAAATTTCTTCAATTGGTTTTTAAAACTGGAAAATGCGAATCTACCTAAAAGGTGCATGAACGAGCGCTCAAAAGCACTTGACTTCACGGCAGTACTTTTTATAATTTTTTCTTATCCACAATCAGAATTGATTTGAACTGTCATTTTGTAATGTCGCGCTAAAGAAATTTTTATAACTAGTTACAAAAGTTATGTTTTATGTTAAAATCTCTTCTCCCTGTGAATATTGTAGATAGAAATCTACGAGTATAGATTCACGTATCTTGAATTGACTTCTTCGTCTACAGTTGACATTATCTGATACTTTTAGATTATTGTTAAACCACATAAGACTAGATTTATCAACACAGCAGGTTACTTTCCACGTTTGATGATATTGCAATAACCATGCAGTAAATAATCTTTTAATTGTATAGCTTATTTGGAGGTTGTTATAATACAAATTATAAAATAATTCTGAACATTATTCACCTGACTGACGTCACTGGTTAGTGAGTAGTACCTTCAATCAAAAAATATGTCTTCCCTGAATCGACAAACAATTTACACTTGGTGTAATAACACCACGCCGTCATATACTTTTCTCCCGGTTCAAAAACTTAACTCGAAATATAATTCCCCTATTAGTCCGAACTATCGAATTCAAGAATGAAAATTGAAAAATTATACTACATAAACTAATAAGCAAGCCAACAAAACAATTCATGTATCCCAGATCACTGGCGGATCCAGGGGGGGGAGCACGGGGGCACGTGTCCCCCACAGTACATACTTTTTTCTGCCTTCCACCCCTTGGCCGCCCAGAAAGAAATCCTGGATCCGCCCTTGCCAGATACCAACGAATCCATCATTTGCAGTCGTAGACCGGTTTCGATCCATATAAGATCTCATCAGAAAGATTAGCAAAATGATAAATTCAATGCGAGAAACAGAAGACCTTAAAACATAAAGCAACTTGGTCATGAGAAAATTTCCCAAATCACGCCACCTGTTCGTTACAAGAGCAACTGTCCCAAATATTATTATTCTTTTAGTCAATTATTCAGACGAATAAGGTTGAACCTTGAATCCGTGAATTCCTTGCGTGACTATCTATGCTCGTAATGTTTACGGCGTCGTCCTACATGTGTATTTTGTTTTTGGAGAGCCGATAAAGCAGTTTATGATCTACAGATATTTGAGACAGTTGCTCTCGGAACGGACAGGTGGCGTGATTTGGGAAATTTTCTCAGGACCACGTGGCCTTACGTTTAAAGATCTAAAGATCTCACATCGAATTCATCATTTTGCTAATCGTACTGATGAGATCTGATATGGATCGAAACCGGTTTACGACTAAAAATGATGGATTCGTTGGTATCTGGGATACATGAGTGGTTTTGTTGGCTTGCTTATTAGTTTATCTAGTATAATTTTCCAATTTTCATTCTTGAATTCGATAAATTCAGATGAACAGCCTATATTATTCTACTATTCCCTACTGTATTCTTATATTCACCACTAAGCCGGATGTTGAGGAAAATGATTCTTTTTCCTGGCCAATGGTTACTTTAACCACATCAGTTACTAGTTCCCACGCTGAATGAAAAAGTCCACATGTACAAGGCCCGTATTGTTTCAGATGCAATAAACGCGTATTAAGAAGTGTGTAACTATTTGTTATCATTTTTTTTAATCTTTTTCTCAATTTTCAGGGAAAACAAACGACCAAGAGTGATGTGTGGGCATTCGCCGTGACTCTATGGGAAATTCTAATGTTTTGCACCCAACAACCATACGCGGAGCTAACTAGTGAACAAGTAGTAGAAAACTCCAACCACTGGTACCAAAACGACGGGTGCCAAAGATACCTGCCAAGGCCAGCGGCATGTCCACGAGAAATTTACGATCTGATGGGCGAGTGTTGGAAAAGGAATGCTTGCGATCGGCCTAAATTCAGTGAAATTCATCTATTCTTACAGAGAAAAAATTTAGGCTACATGCCTGCGAACACATAGAACAAAAACTTGATAGTGTTTTTTCTGGAGCTATATCCGAACAGTTTCAACTGATTTTATTCTTCTTTGTGTTTCTAAAGTGATAAATGTTCTTTTTCTATTCGATGTTCGACGAGATTTGAGACTATATTTTTCCGACTTTTCTAACGCAGAAAAGAGAGAGCAAATGCAGATTGGTTCAAAAATGGAATGGTTCCACTGTTTCAAATCCTATTCAGTGGAAATTATGTAACTTAATTTTTTAAGCAATGATCGTTCTCTCCCCCACCTCGTGTATATATGTTTCCTGTTTTCCTCGAATTTCGAAATTGCGAATCAATTCGGAATTGCATTAAATATCTTTTCTGCGAAAGAAAAAATGGATCTTGTAAATAAGTGTTGCACGTTCTTGTCGTCTCATTTTTTGATACTTATAATTACAAATGAATGAACTTATTGTGATATTGCATACCATAATGTATGCTTAGGAACCATATCCGTTGAAATAAGCGAAATCATCAATGATCTTGATATGTTGATAACAATTTTTGAATGACAGTGGTATGAATAATATGACAAAAAAAACTTGCGAATTCAAGATCAATTTGAGTGTGCACTGTTGAAATTAAGACGACTGTAGGAAATTAAACACTCACTATAAGAAGACTTTATGAGCTACATCCGTCAAATTAAATACAGGATGTTTGATTGGTGAATCTACATTATATTATAATTTTTGAACAATCGAGTATAATCAATGGATATTTGGAACGTAAAACACACTTCCATGAGTGAAACCATTCAAAAATATGTGTATGTGTATGAAGGAATATTGGAATTTGATAGAATATTTGGAAAAAACAGAAAATTTTCGATGGAGATCAGTAGATTTCGATTTTTATTCCGAAAAATTTTCTGTTGTAGGTACTGATAAAAAATTTACAAATTTTTTCATATTCTAATGAATAATTCCAAGAATTTTTCAGAACAATATGGATTTTGAATAATTTATTCAAATTATTCAAATCAAAGACTCCATCTCTCGACAATATGGTTCATCTTCACAGGAACCATGCACGAACAGTCGAACAACATATCAGCATATTAATTTCTGTTGAATCCCACAAGTTTTCATTTAAGTAGGCTACAACAATATTTTGACATAAATTTTGCAGGAATGTATTTCCAGCATGATGGGGCTCCACCTCATTTTAAAGATATTGTCAGGAACTTTTTGGATAAGGAATTATCAAATATGTGGATAGGCAGAGGTGGACCGCATGCATGCCCCCCAAGATCACCAGATTTCAATCCTATCGATTTTTCGTTTGAGGATATTTGAAATCTTCAGTAAATGCGTCTGAGATTGGAAGTGGGGATATTTTCCTACAACGTGTCGAAGTTGCCTGCAATAAGATCTTCAATGATCCAGAAATAATCAAAAAAGCTATAAGGCATAGTTTGAACAGATAAATAATATGCATCGAGCAAAACGGTGGCACTTTTGAGCAACTTTCCTGACTTCTTTCAAATGTTCTACTTGTTAACCCATTTGTTTATTCATTTTCTCACTGTTGATCATTTTGAATGAATTATTCAATTTCCATATTTTTTCTGGGAAATTCTTGAAACTATTTAATAGAATATAAAAAAAAAATTTGCCGTCGGTCCAATAGACAATTTTTCGAATTCAATCTCAATGTACATTTTTGTGAATTGAGTGGAATTTCAATAACGTATTAAATCTTTCGACAAAAATTTTGATGGGTCGAATGTCGTGTGGAACACTGAAATCTACTCGAAAATTTTCTGCTATTTCCGAATATTCTAATCAAATTACAATATTCCTTGAATCTCAGCGAGAAGTCCCATATTTACCTAATACAGACCTAGATTTTAGGATCAGTTAAAATTTAAATCGATTTACCCATGGGTGTGTGTTTCACGTTCCAAATATCCATTGATTATACTGGATGGTTCCAAAGTTATGAGCAATCGAAAGTATTGGCGAATACATTATTCATCCTGTATCTCGCCTATAAAGTTCATTAGACCTATCATATATAGGTTTTTTGGACTCGTCTACGGTAGCTCTACCTCGGGTTAACGTATGTACATTTACCAATGAAACACACAATCACACAGTGAATGGTGTCAATCGAAAGAACGCAAGATGTACGTTTTAAATAAAACATGACATCATGTTTTTCTTCAGATATCCCCCGCAGAAACGTACTTAGGTATTAAAATCCATGGATTTAATACCCTGAGGATGTAAAATATCCCTCTTTTTATGTCAATGGGATTCAGTTTGTTGTAATGCCAACCTTCAGATTGTTTGGACAAGGATGAATCAACCCGAAGTAATGAGTACAACAAAGATGAATAAATTCAACACTTCTACGCTGGCAACATTGTAAGCGTTCTTCATCAATATCAGGGGTTCAAAATGATTTTCGAATAGCTATAGAAATTCACCAGAATTAATTTATCAATATTAATAAAGTTTCTGAATGTTGATACATTATTTATGTTCCTCACGCTGTTTTAAATTGTGAGTCAGTTATTCAACGATTGAGATGAATGTTACCGCAATTAATTTTCAAGTATTTCCATCCACATATTCCAAAATGAAAATTCAATCATTTTATCTTTGATTTGAATTCTAAAAGTTTAATTCAAAATTTTCAATTCCAATCATTCAGGGTTGAAAATAAGCTCAATGCGGTAAATTTAATGAAAAACTCAAGTATGGAGAATAATATCAGACAAATTGAAACCTATGCTAGCAATGTATGTGTGGAAACTTTCCTCGAAGTTATGTATTACTCATGGCATTGTATCAGATCCTACCGCTTTTTGAGCGCTCGTTCTACTTACACGAGGGCTAAATCATTTCGTCACGATGTTTTCAGATCAGTTGGGCTTCTGAATTTTGTTGACTATTTCATCTTTGGGGTGCAGAAAACTTGACAGTCAGAATACTATGAATCGATTCTGAAATTTCTATTGGCGTCATTGATTATTTCGCCTATTATGTTCGCATGAAGGATAAGACCTTGTTTTTTTTGACGACAAATCACAAATTTACTAAAATGAAATTAGAATATAAAAATACCAGCATTTTGGATTTTATCTTCCACTTTATGTATGCTGCAGTTCATTTGAATGAAAGACTTTTAAATTGAGGAGTTTCATGATCATGAAATGTTAATTATAAATTTTACACTAGACCTGAACCCTCTCTTTGAATTACGTGCTTCCTTGAAATGTCGATTCAAAACATACAGGTTTAAGGTAGGCCTCTCCTATATGAATTCGAGTATCAGTTTCTTGTTATGTCCTGTTCTTGTACCATACCTTTTGGGGATAGTAGAGATTTTTCTACTTGAATGGATTCACTTACAATGAATGAATTTAATACCTTTTCGATATTATAATGTTATTTGTACATTCTAGTCAACTAATTTAAAATATCTAGAATAAGGTTTGTGAAATCTAACAGTGTTTCGTATGAATGAGGGTGGATTGAGATTTTTTGAATTGCTTTTCAGCTGTTGATTATCATCAATGAACCGATTGTATCAAGAAAATGCTGGTTTAGTTCATGGACTTTTGAGTTTGAATTTACAACTTGATTTAACTTTCGTTTGATGGAAGTTTGACAATACTATGGAAAAATTTTACAGTGGGCTATGTTTATATTTCAATTTGAAAACAAAACCTTATGTGAGGGATTCTTGGTTTTTCAGTCAGAAAAAAAATTGAATGAGATGTCCCAGTGAATAAATAGTGTTTGAATAAAAATCATTTAAGAACTCTACAGAAATCATTACCACAGAACATTCGCCTAAATTCTTGCCTTGAGACATCAGTGGCATGTCCTCTATTATCAAGCTCTCCTCATATTATCTTGAACCAGTTCCTCTGATGATAATAAAAAAAAATAATACTAGGTATTCAATTCTTTTCATGATAAAATTTCTCTTAGATCAAAAGAAAAAACACTTGACAATCAAGTTACCATTTGGAAAAAAGATGCCTATTTAACAAAAAAAAATATCAATTCCTTCTTGAAATCTGCGATTCAAAAACTTCTCAACTGTATGAAATGCATTATTCATAAGAAAATCACGTATTTCTATTCTGAATTTTCCATATGTTTTGAGTTATAAGGCGAATGGTCATAACTTACATCACCCGTATCCCGTATCACTGTGCATCATGGTTACATTGGTTACCGTGGTTTGTGCAGTAAATAACTACCTTTTCACATTACCTCTTGTTATGTTATGGTTTTATCTTTGCTTTATTCATGTTTTTTATTCACTCTTACCCATTCCACTAAAAATAGGAATTATACTTTTAATTTTGCTATTCTTGTCTTTTCTCAATACACAATGATATCAAGTTCGAAAGTACTTGATTTTCAAGTTTTTTCAATTAAATTCAATTTCAATTAAATTCAATCAATTCAATATAAATAAATTGTTAGCAAAATCAAGCAGGTATTACAATATTTGTTTTATGTACTCACGTATTCTTCTGGTCTCCCCAAAAAGGTTTTTGAAGACAAAACCAGGCGGTCTCTTTAGGTTCAGAGATATGGACCCTGAAAGTCTTTCCCAAAGTAGGTAATATTCACATCCCAAAGATGATAATAAAACACTTATGTTGAATTTATTAGTAAACTGTCAACCCCTTGACAACTATATCATGTGATTATTCGACGAATTCTAGTATTTGGCAAATCGCCCCACGACCATATACAGGTTTGGGCATAAGTCTGGAATAAAATCAATATTTCTTCAACCAGTAACTGAAAATGAAAACGCTGAATCACGTCAATCGATTTTTAATTACCCTCATAAAATGGCAATAAAATTGAATATTTTTTTCCAACTCCTTAGCCCTCAACCCCATCCAGTTTTCGTTTTTCAAATGAAAACGTATACCATGTGTGGGCTCGTTAGAAAGCTCACGGGAAATGAAATCCCAACATAGTCTTTGTTTTTATTGTGGTTATCAGAAGAAACACAGAAGAAGTTTACTGCATTGATAACAAGAACATATTATGTTCATCGCTGCCTTTCTGACAATACCATTTTTGTTTAATAAAATAGGAAGAGAACACTTTAGGAGTACATAGGTTGATGAAATTTTATAAAGAATTACTTCGAATTTTAAGATGAAACCAAACATTGAAGTAATTCTCATGAAATAAAAAAAAACAAAGACTATGGTAGCACCGGTATTCCATTTTCCGTGAGCTTTCCAATGAGCCCACACATGGTATATGTTTCCATTTGGAAAACGGAAATTGAATGGGGTTACGGCTAAGGGGTTGGAGAAAAATATTCAATTTTATTGCCAGAATATGAGGGTTATTGAAAATCAATTGATGGGTTTCAGCGTTTCCATTTTGAGTTATTGGTTGAAGAAATATTAATTTTATTTCAGACTTATGCCCAACCCTGTATATACATAAAAAGGTCAGAAATCTGAAGGTCGACCTTGCTCACTTTTTGGACATAATGAAACTGGGATAACCTAACATATGCGAAGAATTTCAAAATCAACAATTTTGGTAGCTAAGTCATTCTATAAATTCAATATATCTCATTCGATATAAAATATTCCTTGAATATAACTGCTATAAGTATTCTTTGGTTTTTGTAGTGGAAGAAAAATTATGAGACCGGAACATTTTCGACCTTTTCATCATTATACTCATCTACTTGAGTACCTATCATAAGACAATATTTGCGATATCTGGTGGTTTATGCTAACTAGCTGTAAAATCGGAGGATTCAGACCATATTATTTTCCTAGAATAATTTTCAGAATACTTATGCTCATCCTAATGATGTCATGAATCAAGCCGAATGTGAATTAATTGTTGAGTAATATACAATGTTGATCACTTCACTCTCAACTAAGGATCAAAAATACTTTCTTCTGATAGTAAAATGAACGTACACTCTTTGAAATTTTCTCAAATGAAGAAAGTGTCTGTGGATGAATCATTGTAAAGGCCACAATTTTGAAAAACGTTGAGAAAGAGGGGTGCAACTACCACCCTCATGGCTATGGCTGTCGTTTAACCATCAAGAAAGTATTTTTGATTTCTTCACAGTAAGCGCAAGATGCCATATTGCCAAATCAATCGATCAAGATCTAAGAAGAAGAGGGGATTTTTAGGGGCTGCACTGTATATTCTTTACAATTTGATCTTGGGCATTATATTATGGAGAGCTAGTCAAGTCAGAAACTCATTTATACTTTCTCGGTGAGAACAATAATGTGAACAGAAATATATTCATTTTATCATTCACTCTGGAAGTTAATTAAGAAAACCCGAAACTATTACATATCGAATAACACGATTTTCGCCAACTAAAGTTTGAAAAGACCCTACATGTGTTACGTTATAACAATATATAACCGCATATATGCTGTTATAGCGAAACAGATGTAGAGGTTTTCTGGACTCTTGTTAGTGAAAATCATGTAGTTAAACATATTATAATAGATCAATTACTTATGGATCTTCATCAAGTATCGACCATCTCTATTCAATAAGATCGGAAACCTCGGACGTATTCGCCTCCCCAGTTGTAATTAATACCTACTTTTCACGGGATTTCGACTTATAGAATGATAACGTGACAATTAGGATTGTAGATAATTCCGAAGATTGGTAGATATGTATCAAATTCTATTGAACTTTCCACTGCTCTTGTAAAACAAGAAAATCCATTTTTTGTAGTTAAAAACCATTTGCTTATTACCTTCGTGTCACCTTCCTTCTTTACGATTGTGAATGAATCTTTCTATACAAAAAAATTATAAAATGTATACAGGCGTAGCGTTATTCAAATAGGTACGAAACATATAGTTCTAATTAAAGTTACTTATAAAATGGGTATTTTGTACTTTCTATCAGAAGCTGTAGGGTGACTTTATGTTAATAAATTTGTTTGAAAATTTTCGTCAGGCATATGCTCCAATAGTGTATGTATTCACAACCGTAGCCGAATAAATATCCAAAAAATAAATAAGAATTATAGAATGGTTACAAAGTCGTGGTGTTATCCTCCGGACTTTGACCAATAAATCTGAGGGGCATATGCATGGGCATAAGACAATCAGTGCAAACTATGATCACATAGTTTCAGTTTTTTCATTCACTGTTGCCAAGAACTCGAATGGGGTTCTTCTATTCAGAATACACACACACATACACATAAGGAAGTGAAATATATATCTATAATTTTTTTTTTCGCCGTTCAACAGGGCTGGTGCCTGAGAGGATCAAACACAAGGCCAAGGTTCTTCCCAGGAGCTGGTTAAGAACTTTCGGACTACAAGTTTAGTCGCCAAAATAACCTCTTTCTGAACTTGGCTGATCAGGCTGGTGTTTAGCTGCAGACGCCTTGTATTCTCAACCAGATGGGACTCAACCAAGCCATTAACCCATACTATGAGCGGAAGTATTGAGGTTCTTCCAAGTCCATATATTTCCTCAAGTTCGAAGGCGCGATCATGGTACTTGGACAACTTCTCCGTATAAGCTCGAGTTATATTCTCATCGGCAGGTACCGTTACGTCGATTATCTGGACAGATCTCTCAGATTTTTTGAAAAGCACTATGTCTGGGCGGTTGTGTGGAATCACTCTATCCGTGATCATATATATATATATATACATATCAGTAATTTCGAGCGCATAAAAGCAGGTTGTATTGGGGACAATACGAGTGGTGAGGAAGGTCTTGCAAGGACCCTAGCATCATCATTTGTCTTGACATGTCAATGCCCGGCAAATGATACATACCCAATAATGGTGGTAAAAAAAAATATATGTATAGGTACCATTTTCATACCAGCCATCTCTTCCATTGTTCGATTTTGACAGACGATGAGGCTTCCTATTGTTTCAGTTGAATAAGTATTGCTGATAATTTTCGGCAAATTTTTTGAAGAGTACAGTGTACAGTAAAATAGATTGAATTTTGAAGAGAGACTTTTTTTTTTTTCAGGAATCAAAAATGCTATATGGTTTTTCATTTGCAACATCCACTTCTTTTTTGTTCAAATTGTAACTTTCTCGAAAAATTTCAACACCATCATGCAAAACTGCCTCAAATTTATCTAGTTTCATTTTTGGCATCAGTTTTCAATTCGTTGTTTAAAAATTGTCATCGACATTTTTTGGCTGTCTACAAAATTCACACGTTTGATTACTGATCATTATAATTTTCAGAATTCAAGTTAGGAATGACTTGTTTTTCAAGATGATTCAGGGTTGGTCAGGGTGGTCAAATGATATTATTTCAAAATAACTTTCTCCTCAAATTTTTTCGGCGCTTTCTAGAACGATGTTTCTGTATTCCCGATGGTTTTTTTTCAGTTATCAATAAAATTATGAAACTTAGCTTTGAGATCTCTTCACAATTGATTTGAAATAAAAAAGCAGTTTCACTTGTATTCTCTTGAACAATAACTCAGGTCGGTCGAAAAAATGAAATAAAACCAGCTGAATTGTCTGGTTTCCAAATACCTTGTTTTCTTCTTTGGTGTATTTAACTTCAAATTGAGGATTATCAAGGAATGTAAGTTTCACTGAATTCAAAATTTTCCCAAACTGCACTGACTGAATGTAGGTAAATGGATATCTTTCAAATAATTTGAACTTGAATCACCAACACTCAACAGAAATTCTTCCATTCATTTATATGCATTTATTTTAGAATTATAATAATCTTTCTCTGTGAAAATTCTTAGTCATACATATCATAAAAATCGTTTACATTCAATTAGCATGTCGATTCTGTGTTTTCTTGTACATAAAATATTCATTCAATTATTATGAGTAGATAATAAATAGATCGAATTTCAAATATCTTTCATTGTTTCATCGATTCCTATGAAGATCTGAAAGAACCAGAAATAAATGTAATAAGATTTCCATAATTTTGAATTTTCGAGAATATTATTAAATTTGCAGTGCGTTTTGCTCTTTTAATTGCTGGAAAATTGAAAATTTTGTGAAAATGGACTCAGATATAGACTAAATTGCTAGCGAACGTTTCTTATCAGTACATATTATATAACTAAACGCTCTGCATTTCATGTTTGTCTTCATCGTCGGCTGCATAACTTACAGCTCGATCACACCAAAACCGTCATCGGCCGAATTTTGCTCAGGCGACGACGGCCGAAATCGGACGATCGAATCAAACACTAGTGAAAGAAAGAGAGCGCGCACACCAACCCGACCGTCATCGTCCGATGACGCCCGAAAACGGCCGATTAACCGTCGAATCCGAACTTGTTGGTATTTCTCGCCGATATCGGCCGACTTCTACAGTGCAAATTGAGTAAATAATTTATAGTTTAATTCAATCCTGTTGTTATCTTCCTAAACGAGTATGGATATTAAAAACATAATAAGTTGTGTTCATAATAGACCAACCCTATGGGATAAACATCCAAGAAATTATAATAATCTAGATGTTTCGAAACGGTTATGGGCTGAAGTTGCATCGGCAACGCACGATGTCGGCACTAGTACACGGTTGCAGTGTGAGCACATACATATCCGAGTTACTCGTCCGGGCAGTTCTGTCCACCATCGGCCGACATAATCGGTTTTGGTGTGAGCGAGCCGTTATTATTATATATCTTTATATATGAAAATTACGTGTCACGTTGTTTGTCCGGGATGAACTCCTAAAATATTGAACCGATTTTAATCAAATTTTGTACACTGTGTGCAGTTTGATCCAACTTAAAAGATAACATAGTTCATATCTCAATTTATAGTTGCAATATTTCTTTATTGCAAATTATTTGTTCATTATTTATGACAAAGACTGATAATTATCCACGCTGTAAGACGTGTTTCAAATCGACGACAGGAGATCGCGTCCCCACTACACCGATCTGTCGACCATAGCGATAACGTGCGAGGGGTGATGCCAAGTTTCTGGGTCTCTCCCAAAACTGAAGAAATTTGAAACTGTTTGAGAAAAGGGGAATAAGTTTCAAAAAACCAAGGTTAGGGTAAGGGTTGGGTAAGGTTAGAGTTAGTTTAGGGTTACTAATAATCACACTGGATTGAATAGTTTACTACAAAATAATAAGACGTAGACCTTAGCTACAGCAACGCGTGGCTGAGTCTGCTAGTATTATATAGATCTCCACGTACTTTCCTTTTTCCCCTCTATGTGTATCGCAGGTACTACATTTTGAGTCTTCATGCAATACTCGGAAAGCGGAAAACGCCCGACAATGCTTTCATCGGCATGATACAAGTATATGAAAGTTAAATGCCGTAAGGCCAAAAATGTTACTCAGTGAATAGACTGGTGGAAACCCAAATCAAGAAGTGAAATGAATGGATCATCGATCATCAAAATCAAAATCGATCATCGATCGACAAAAGTAACAAGCATAGTAGTTTCTGGCTTTTTAGCCGTCACAGTGCTGCATAACTTAGTCGACGTGAAGCCCAAGGAAAAAATATTTTTCTTTTATTTTGCTATTCTGCAGTCTTATTCAAATTCCATAAGATTTGATACAAAGTAATACTCGTATATACAAGGGGATATATACAGTGATTACAAAATGCTTAAAGTGTGATATATTTTACATTGTTTTTGAGGCAAAAATAAAAGTTTTTCCTGAGGCATGTTGAGAACACGAATGAAACACAACTGGAAATCAAGTGGGTTAAAAAAAAGGTGGAAGGGAAGTAATCGGGATTTTGGTAGGGAGAAATTGAAATTCACATAAGTAGGTGTTGAATTAATTTATGTTTGGTTGTACTGATCGGCATTGTATAATCTTTGAGATGGGTGGTCTTTTTCATATTTTTGATTTTATGTTCGAAAATTTAGAAAAGCTTTGTCGTGAAGTCAGGAGCTTTTGAGCGCTCGTACATCCACCTTGTAGGTAAATTCGCATTCACCAGTTTAAGAAACCAATTGGAAAGATTTTGACAGCTGTCAAAGTAAATTTCAAACAACGGCGAAAATCAAGACTTCACGTCAGTGCTCTCCCAAGTCCAACCTGTAGCGTCCACGCCGTGGGAGTCGGGCAACGTCTCTTCGGAGGCGGCCAATAGCAGGCAATGGCACCACGGCATTAATAATGTCAATGTCGTGGGACAGGTGACGCTGTGGGCATAAGATCGAATGTTGGGCGAAGAAGGCAGCCCCTTCAAATGGCCCACTCCCACCAAAGTTGGTGTCCGGCATTCAGCCTAACGGGAGGGGCAGAGGGGTAATACCCCGTGTGGGTGTGGGTTAGCAGCCCTCACCTGCGAAACCACAAGAAGCTATGGATTTACGTAGAAGAAATGGGCCCGAGAGCCAACGGCCGGGCGATCGGAACCCGGCCCTACTTGTGACGGACCTCGGGAGCACCCGGTCCGTTGACGACACGCAGGCACCCCGAACAACTGAGGTTGCATGTTTAATTTGCGAACCCGTACGAGTGTTTTTCTCGACGAGAGGATTGGCCAATCACATGCGCACACACCGTGCCCAAGTAACGGTTCCGGATCCTTCGAGACCTGGGCCGTCTGGGGTCTCGGTGGCCGAACAGACTGCAAGCCAGGCTTTCAGTGCATGTTATGTGAACCGAGTAGGGAGTTCACAACAAAGATTGGCCTCAGGCCTCAGGCAACGAGCCCATCAAGAGGCCGCGAACGAGGATATTAACATCGAACGTCATCATAGGGGATACACAACCGAGGAGATGAAAATCACCGCGGTCGAGGAGGCACACGTGATTTAGTACGGCCGAAGCAGACTCGGCCAAGAGGTCCGGTTTTTTAATGTCTTTCTTAGTCAGTTCTTCCCAGGAAGAATAATTGACTCATTGAGAGGCATGAGAAGAACTCCAGCCTATAAGGCTTTGTTGGAACAGGCCATCACGGAGTTGTCCTCCTCGGGGTCCCCTAGCCCGGACTCCACTATTGGTGATCAGGAGTCACTCGGTGGCTCTATACCTAATGCGGACCAGTACCTTGAAGCGGTACTGCCAAGGGTCAGAGAGTCCGACTATCCGGGCTCTCAAGCGCTGGTCGCGTTAGCAGAACAGGTCGAGGCAGGCCTAGATACGTCAGGAATGATAGAGGCCTGCCTCAAAGCCATGATAACATCATATGGCAAACAAAAACGGAGGTATACGAGAAAAAGAAGGGTTGTACCGCCTAGTAATAGAGATACTAGAAGGCGTAAGGAATCGCAAAATCAACGCGAACGAATTTAAATTCAAACTTGTAACACAAGATATCATAACTTCTACTTTAAATTCTATAAAAAGTAGAGCTTTCGTGGCTGATAATTTGAATATAACATTAATTTTGCTCTGTTGTTCCTCAATTGTTTATCCACTCACTCATGTCATAAATGTTTGCTTGGAAAAAAAGTTTCCTGATCAATGGAAAGAAGCAAATGTTATACCCTTGCCTAAAATTAAAAATCCCGCTCGGTTCGAACAGGTTCGTGCGATATCAATTCTCCCAGTTCTCGCTAAATCATTAGAAAAAATTACGAAAAGCACTGCCGTGAAGTCAGGAGCTTTTGAGCGCTCGTACATCCACCTTGTAGGCAGATTCGCATTTTCCAGTTTCAGAAATCAATTGAAGGAATTTTTGACAGCTGTCGAAAAAATTCTCAAACTTAGACGAAACTCCAGACTTTGTCTGTGCTTCAGCCGACCAAATTTTTCTCGATAATTCGCTAGAATTTGCTACGGTATCTATGGTCTTGGTGATGCGATCTGGAGAAAATTCCGCACGTAGTTTGAAGACATTATTCCTCATCTAGGTGCAAAATTTCATTCCAATCAAATCGGTAGTTTCGAAATTATCAGGAACAGAATATTTTAAACGGCCATATTCACGGAACCCCTAGTCTAATTTTGCTCATTGATGAACGTGAACGTGAAATTCGCGATCCAAACCCACCCTGAAAATTTCAAGTTCCTAGGCCTTTCCCTTCGGAAGTTATAATTTTCTATGGTTTATATGGTTCTGGTCATGCGATCTGGACAAAATGTTGCTTCAATATATCATTCTCGTTTGAAAAACAAAATTTTATCTCGATCGAATCCGTAGTTTCGAAATTATCGAGAAAACAAAATTTCAAACGACCGTATTTACGGAACCCCTAGTATAATTCTGCTTATTGATGAACGTGAACGCCACATTTCAGATCTACACCTATCCTGAAAATTTCAATTCCCTAGGCCTTTCCGTTCGAAAATTATGATTTTCTATGGTTTCTATGGTTCTGGTCATGCGAGCTGGACAAAATTTTGCATGTAGCTTGAGTACGTAATTCTCCATCTGAGTGCAAAATTTCACCTCGATCGAATCAGTAGTTTCAAAGTAATCAGAAAAACAAAATTTCGAGCGGCCATATTTACGGAACCCCTGGGCGAATTTTGCCCAATAACAAACTTAACCGCGGCATTTGAGATTCGAACCTATCCTGAAAATTTCAAGTTTCCAGGACACTCCGTTCGAGAGTTATCGTGTATACGGCCGGACGGACGGACAGACTCGAATTTTTTGACGGATTCGTCATCAGTGAGTTGAACATAGTCTTTTGAGACCATTTTCGGCTCAAAATTCGAAAAATACAGACATCGTGACGAAATGATATAGCCCTCGTGTAAGTAGTACGAGCGCTCAAAAATCATGGAACAGCAGATTGTGAGTTATCTGATTGAAAATAATTTGATCCCGGAATATCAGTCTGGGTTTCGTAAAAATTATAGTTGTGCCACCGCATTGTCTCAGGTGATGACATATTTAAGGCCCTTGATGATAATTCTGCTACGGTTTTGGTTCTTTTGGACATTACCCAGGCGTTCGACATGGTGAATCATGAGATACTGATTGTGTTGGCGATGTTGCATTGTTTGGGTTTTGCTGAGTCTGCCTTGTCGTTGGTGTTCTCCTTTTTGTCGGGCAGGAAGCAGAGAGTGTCAATGGTGCTGCATCGGAGTTTCTTGATGTGAGCTCTGGTGTTCCTCAAGGTAGCGTTGTTGGTCCACTATTTTTTATGCTTTATACATCACAGTTGGGGAAATATTTTTCATTTTGTAAACATCGCTGCTACGCAGATGACACACAACTGTATTTCTCGTTCAAAATTACCGATGTGATGGAGGCCAGTCAGCGTATTAACGCAGATTTGTATTATCTGTATGATGGGACACAGAAACTGCTACTTAAGATCAATCCAACTAAGTCGGCAGCTATTCTTTTTTGTGGTGATAGAAATCGTGAATATGTTTTGGATTAATTACATATACATATTAATGGCGAACGCATTGCTTTTCAGGACTCTGCAAAAAATTTGGGACTGATGATGGATTACAGGTTGAGATTTAGGGAACATGTGACGCTCAAACTGAGGATTGGATAGTCTGCCTTGAAGACTATATTTTCGCAAAGACATTGCTTGGGTTTTGGCATTAAGAAAAGGCTTTGTGATACGCTTGTGTTGTCGCCATTAAATTGTTGTGATACCATCTACGGCCCTTGTCTTGACAGTTTCGATGCTGGTCGGATTCAGAGACTCCAGAATTCCTGCCTGAGACTCATTTTCAGTTTAAGAAAACGAGACCACAATTCCCATAAGTTGAAGGAGGTTGGTTGGCATAATTTGAACATAAGACGAAGAAATTTTCTAACCATACCATCACACAGTAAAGAGTTGTTCAAAAGATCGTTTTCATACTCGATTGCACATTTGATCAACGAATTCAGGATTAATGAATTTACTGTCTCTATAAAAACTTCCAAAAAAACACAAAACTTCTCCTGCTGAATAAATAGGAAATAATAATTTTCAATACTTTTTCCTATGATTATCCTTGACCCCATTTCTTTCCTTCCTTTCTTTTAAGGGTGTGCTTCTTTCTTTCTTTTTTTTTTCTGATGTCTATAGTGTTAATTCTCAATTTTCAGTAAATACCTAATTTTTGATCTTTTTTTTTGGCCTCAACAGAATCCAGAACCTTCTCTGGAAATCTGAATACAAGACCCATTAGTTACCTCAATCATTCGAATTTATTGGTAGTTATTTCTTTGTACACATTTGATGGTGACTAATAAACGTCTTATTATTATTTTTATTATATGCGGACATGCAAAATCTTTTTAAGAAGTACCTGTCCAGGGCCGCAAAGCAGATTCTGAACGGAGGGGATGAAACATCTAATCCATCCCTCGAGGAAATGGTGAACCACTGGGAACCAGTGTTAACTCGGCTCCAGTTCAGCAACACGAATCCTTGCCAGAACATCGGCAAAAATCTGCTACCGCTTCACCGATTAGTAAAAGCGTGATCAGTACGGTGAAAATTCCATACAACTCAGCTCCTGGCATTGATGGCGTAACATTCGCCATGTGGAGTAAAGTTCCACCAGCCCATAGGGCTCTTCTGTACAACCTCGTGTTGCATCTGGGATCATTTCCAGACCAGCTCTTAGCGAGCAGGACGATATTCGTCCCTAAGAAAACAGGTGGCGTAACACCTGCTGATTTTAGGCCAATCAGCATAGCGTCTGTCGTAGTCCGCCAATTACATATTGGCGAGACGTATGGGGGCGGCAGGGGTCATTGATGAGAGGCAACGATGCCTAGAAGACGGTTGTGCCGAAAACATTTCGGTGTTCTACATCACGCCAGACAACACCGGAAAGAGCTGCATCTAGTGTCTCTAGATGTGGCCAAGGCGTATGACTCCGTTAGCCATCAAGCAATAACATCCGCCATTACAAAGGCTGGAATACCTGAAGTGCTGGTCAGGTACATGGCCGCCACATACTCAAGAAGTACAACTGTCTTGGAGTGTGACGGTAAAAGATCTCACGAGATCCCGGTATGCAGGGCAGTTCAGCAGGGCGATCCAATGTCGGGCATTTTGTTCGCATTGGTGGTGAACAGGGTCTTGAGGGCGGTTCCTTTTCAAGTGGGGTACAGTGTCGGAGGCGATCCGATAAACGCGATCGCCTATGCAGACGACATTTGCCTTTTAACATCATCAAAGGTAAGCATGACTACGGCGCTCGAAGCTGCCGAGCGCGTCGCCTTACAACAAAGGTTGAGTTTCAACCCTAATAAGTGTGAAGCGACTTCATTAGTACCATCAGGGAGAGTATAGAAAATCAAAGTTCTCACCCGGGCACAGTTCCTGTTACAACATGGCGACCCCATTCGCCAATTCGGCTCTACGGAAGAGTGGCGGTACTTGGGAGTTAATATAAGCCCTCAGGGACTGAGAAAGAGCAGCCCCACAATGAAGGTGGAACTCTTGAGAGTTTCACGAGCTCCACTTAAGCCGCAACAACGCCTTAAGATCTTGCGTTGTTTTCTGGTACCCAGATATTATCACTCGTTGGTATTGTCTGGGTGCACCATGAAGGTCCTGAAGCAGCTGGACCTCCAGATTAGAGCGGCAGTAAGGCGATGGGTGGGATTGCCTAAAGATACACCGCTTGGGTATTTTCACGCCTCTGTGAAAAATGGTGGACTCGGGATTCCCGCATTCGCCATCATTATACCCGGTATCATCAGGGACAGACTGGCTCGCCTAAAGGAATCGTCCTCGAAGACGGCTAAATCTGTCTCGGATGCAGATTGGGCCCAACATAAGATCGGTTGGGCCGAGAAAGTCCTGTCCATAGGTGGTGACAGGATATACTCTGCAGAACAACGCAGACAGTACTGGGCTATGAGGTTATATACTTCTAATGATGGGTATGAGCTAAGGGAGACTGAGGAGTTGACCGCTTTCACTCGGTGGATTGATGCTGGCAGCACGGGCAAACCTGGAAGGGATTATCGCCAATATAATCACGTGCATGTTAACAGTCTGCAAACCCGTGTACGCACGACGAGGGATCGGAGAACAGCCCACACGAACATAAATTGTTGGGCTGGGGGTACTAGCACCGAGACAGCGGCACACGTAATCCACTGTTGCTTCCGCACTCATGGCGGAAGGATCATGAGACACGATGCCGTGTGCAAGACACTCTCTGGCTTCTTCAAAAATAAGGGGCTCGAGATGCACAACGAACCGTGCCTACGAACATCAGAGGGCATTCGTAAACCTGACCTGGTTGTCGTGAGGGAGCAATGTTTGGGACAGACAGACAGACAGACAGACTCGAATGTTTCGACGGATTCGTCATCAGTGAGTCGAACTTAGCCGTTTGAGACCATTTTCGGCTCAAAAATTGAAAAATACAGACATCGTGACGAAATGATATAGCTCTCGTGTAAGTAGTACGAGCGCTCAAAAATGAACATATTTCTTTTCTTATAATTTTTGAGGGCTCGTACTACTTACACGAGGGCTGAATCATTTCGTCACGATGTCTGTATTTTTCGAATTTCCAGCCGAAAATGGTCTCAAACGATGTAACGGCGTTTTTTCTCCGGTTGAGAAAAATCGCCTTCAACTTGATTTAAGAATGAACTCGGGCGCCAATTGCGATGGGTTTTATAAGGTCGCAATGCCTTATGACACTTACTGAGTCCAAACTCGGGTAGCTTTTACACAGTTGGAGACAGAGTTCGATCCAATATGAGGTGGTAGCGATTGACAAGTATCGATTTCTTTTGCCGGCGAGAAGGAGGAGGCTATGGAGGTAGTAAATGAAATTCACCCTGATGATATGTCCAATTATGTATACTATAATGTCTAGTTGGTCAAATTGTTACACCTATTCTTTTTTTCTTTTCCGTACGGTTTTTTCGGGAAAATTTGTCGTGAGAATAATGAACACAACTAAAAAAGAGTTATCGCATTTGGTGCAGTCGTTTGAACGTGATGCTTGTACATACATAAACCATAGATCCTCTTTTATTAATATATAGATAGTAGGTATATCGAAACACTTTGTTTCGTGGATTCTACGAATCTTACCCCCACGGCCTGTTATCTAACAGTCACTAACAACATATTTCTCAACCTTACTGAGCATAGAAAATAACCATCGAACCAAAATGACGGAGTCTAGACTCGTGTTCTTCTTGTGTTCGTCTAGTCCAGGCCTGTCCAACATACGGCCCCGGGGCCACAATGTGGCCCGCTTAAGTCCTTCATCCGGCCCGCGACGACATCAATAGATATTGTAGTCAGTCATCTCATTAGATTTTAACATCTCTTTTGGCCCGCTATGGTTACAAAAATACTGAACCTGGCCCTCCACAAAATTATGTTGGACGGGCCTGGTCTAGTCAGTATATAAACTTAGAGTAATCTACTCTGAAATCGGTATTATATGAAGCTTCCTCATTTGCAGGATGATAATCTAGGACCGATCTATTGAACTGTCTAATATTTTATTTTTCCAGGTTAATGGGTAATCCAACGGCTTGTCAGAATTTGTTTGTGGCTATTTTGTATGTCTTCTAAGCTAGAGAAGTTTGAAGTGTTGTACAAATCTGACGTCTGCGCACGCCACTTTATTATTCCGCGCAGGAATCCATATTATGGACCCAGGAACATAGGTAGGAGGTAGAAAGAAGAATTCGTCTCTGGTCTAGAAGCGATGCAAGGGGGGTGAGAAAAATCGAGGACCATGAACGAACAAGATAGAGAGGTCAGTTGTTCCAGATCTTCGAGTCCGAAAGGTTTTCCAGTCTTCAGTGCTTGCGCGAGAATAAGGTATTCTAGTGAGTTCGTTATACCAGCTATTGTGCTACGTGTAAGTACCGATTTATATTTATTTATCCTAATAATTCATAATTTTTGTTCACGTCTTGTTTAATCTTTCTTTTATTATTCTAATACTTCATAATTTTTGTTCACGTCTTGTTTAATCTTTCTTTTATTCATTCTAATACTTCATGTTTATTAACGCCTTGTTTATTCTTTATATATGTTGAAGGTGTTATCATTCTTAGCCACTACTCATTAATTGTTTATATTCTTCATTCAGTCGCATTTGTTCGTATCCACAAGATATAATTTTACTTTTCATAGTGAGTTGAGTCCATTCAATATTATTTAATGATTTCAACTGACCATGTGTTTTAAATTCTTAAGTGCTTCACACCTGAATATTGTGTTATGATCTATAGTAAATTCTAGAGAACTTTTTGTATTAACAATAATTGTTTAATCAGCACCGTTTCAAATCATATCTGGGTTTATGCAATACTCTCTGAATAATAATAGTCGAATAACTACATGTAATCGTTATTCAGAGACAGTTACAGTGCCGTCATTATGTTCATCACCTCTAATTATCAGTGATCAACTGTAGAGCCTCACCTGGTTGAGAACTTTAGATTGTTTGAACTCTTAATTCATCATTATATGTTATCAATAATCCTGGATGAGATTACTTCGTACAACTATCGTAGACGCACAGTTAACTAATCTCTCTCCCACTAATTACTTTCCACAGCTAGGTACCATCATTATCATCATACTTTTAATTTATTCTTCGAAGGGGGACTGTAATCATTGGCTCTCCCATTCATAGGAGAAGGGACTGTTCTCATTGAATATGACCCCAACATGCTTCAAAGGAGACGGTTCTCTTTGGCCTTCTCCTCACCGCTGGACACCAATCATCGAATGATAGTTGTTTTCCTGACAAATTTCCGCACATCACTGGAAAGTCATATCATCACCAATTAAGGTTAAGGAGTTATTAGTACAGCATTTAACTTACTCAACCATCTTTAAACATCATAATATGAGAGAATTCTCATCAGTCAATCTATTGTTATACATTGTACAGAACAGGTTTTCTCGCAGGTCTTTCCTGTTCCCATTATCCGACCTGAAGTTGGGGAACCGTCCCCAACAGCACAAATGAATTAACTTGTTATTTTGAATTTCCTATTTTCCCGTCAATCTCTTCAATTGAATCAAAAGTAATTTGAGTTGCATACACAACGTACAGTCCTTAAACCACTATACGCTCAAGATCTTGGCCAAAGATTATCTAGAGTAATATATTCACGTTAAAAAGAAATCATTTAGGGTAGAGTTTTAGTTCTTTGCGGTTTTCAATAGAAAACTGTAATGTCGGTAATAGTTTTATTCCTTTAAAAGTACCAGTACACTGTGCATATTTCATCAAAACAATTAAATTTCGGCGAATTCTAGTTTGAAATATCACGCCAATCTACTGCGCACACCTTTTGTACACAAAACTTCAACTCAGTAGAATCTCACAGACACCGAATTTGAATGAACGCTCGTTAGACTCCATCTCTGAGATCCTTATGACTTTGGTAATTAACTCCAAACACCCTGAAAATATCCCTAGATTTTACCGTAAAAACAACGTATTGTACTGTACTGGTACTTTTGAAATGATTAACTCTTACCGACATTACAGTTTTCTATTGAAAACCGTAAAGAACTAGAACTCTACCTTACAGGCGTTCTTTTTAACTTGAAAATATTACTCTAGATAATCTTTGGCCAAGATCGTGATCGTATAGTGGTTTTAAAAGGACTCTACGTTGTGTATGTAAGTATGCAACCCAAATTACGCTTGATTCAATAGAAGAGATTGACGGGAAAATAGGAAATTTAAAAACACATATTTTTAGCACTCGAAACAAGAAAACAAGTTTATTCATTTGTGCTTTTGGGGACGGTTCCCCTTCAGGTCGAAAAATAAGAACCAGGAAAGACCTGCGAGAAAACCTGATTCTTTACAATGTATCACAATAGATAGACTAGTGAGAATTCTCTCATAGATGGTTGAGTAAGTTAAATGCTGCACTAATAACTCCTTCACCTTAAATGGTGCTGATATGACTTTCCCGTGATGTGAGGGAACTTGTCAGGAAGACAACTATTAGTAGACGATTGGTGTCCAGCGGTGAGGAGAGGGCCAAAGAGAACCGTCTCCTTTGAAGCACGTTGGGGGTATATTCAAAGAGAACAATCCCTTCTCCCACGATGAGGGAGAGCCAATGAGTACAGTCCCCTTCGAAGAATAAATTAGAAGTATGATGATAAAGATGATACCTAGCTGTGGAACGTAATTAGTGTAAGAGAGATTAGTTAACGGTGCGTCTACGATAGTTGCCTCCCTGCGAAGTAATCCCATCCAGGATTATTGATAACCTATAATGATGAGTTAAAAGTACAACTAATCTAAGGTTCTCAACCAGGTGAGGCTCTACCGGTGGTCACTGATAATTGATAATAGCACATACGCGTGTGAAGCACTTAAGAATTTAATACACATGGTCAGTTGAAATCATTAAATAATATTGAATGGACTTAACTCACTACGAGAAGTAAAATAATATCTTGTGGATACGAACAAATACGACTGAATAAAGAATATAAATAATGAATGGGTAGTGGCTCAAAATGATAACATCAAAATAAATCAAGAATAAACAAGGCGTTAATAAACCAGATGAAGTATCGAAATAAATAAACGAAAGATTAAACAAGACGTGAACAAAATTATAAAGTATCAAATATAGATAAAAGAATAACCAAAGCGTTTATGAAAATGATAAAATATTAGAATAAATAGAAGAACGATTAAACAAGACGTGAACAAAAATTATAAAGTATCAAATATAGATAAAAGAATAACCAAAGCGTTTATGAAAATGATAAAGTATTAGAATACATAAAAGAACGATTAAACAAGACGTGAACAAAATTATAAAGTATCAAATATAGATAAAAGAATAACCAAAGCGTTTATGAAAATGATAAAATATTAGAATAAATAGAAGAACGATTAAGCAAGACGTGAACAAAAATTATAAAGTATCAAATATAGATAAAAGAATAACCAAAGCGTTTATGGAAATGATAAAGTATTAGAATAAATAAAAGAACGATTAAATAAGACGTGAACAAAATTATAAAGTATCAAATATAGATAAAAGAATAACCAAAGCGTTTATGAAAATGATAAAATATTAGAATAAATAGAAGAACGATTAAACAAGACGTGAACAAAAATTATAAAGTATCAAATATAGATAAAAGAATAACCAAAGCGTTTATGAAAATGATAAAGTATTAGAATACTTAAATATAAAACGGTACTCACACTTGGCATAATAGCTGGTGTAACGAATTCACTAAGATAACTTATTCTCGCGCAAGCACTGAAGACTGGAACACCTTTTGGACTCGAAGATCTGGAACCGAACTGACTGCCTTCTCTCCCTTGTTCGCTTCAGGTCTTCCATTCAATTTTAACGAAAACACTTACGACCAGAGAGGAATTATTCTTTCTACCTACTACCTAAGCACATGATAGATTCCTGCGCGGTATAATAAAAATAGCGTGCGCCGACGCCAGACTCGCTAGAGGGCGCTAAAAATCACAAGATGTCGGGCCGAATGATGTTAAAATTTATTCTGTCATTTCTATATCTCATAACAACATAAAATGGCGTGTGCGGATGTCAGATCTGTTCAGTATATAAGTTGAAATGAGTTCAACTCTCCGTTTTGCTTACGTATGCACTCAAGCCTCACGTGAATGTAAATATTACGTTTCGTATTATGGACACTTACATGCTAAAGCCTATATTTCAACTTTACGTTTACGTTTCAATTGCGTTTGAGTTATATATACGTCTAGCAGTCTAGTCTATGCTTCTAGCAAGATTTGTTCAGGCAAAGAGTAACAAATTTGTAACCATAGACTAGTAATAATTTTATTATTACTAATTATTAGTCTATGGCAGCGTTGCCGAAGCTACTCCGATCAGAGTAGATCTACTCCATTTTATAATTTTCTACTCCAAACGATACAATTTCTACTCCGGTCGAATGACATTTCAAATTGAAGTTCGCAAATAAATGTTTTGTGGTAGCAATCGTCGATGGGCGAAAATGATGACTCTATGATCTCTCGTTGGTGTCAATATGAAAATATTCTATTTCAATACGATTTCCCTGCTCCACTCTTTCAATAGGTAAAAATCACACACCGCTAGACGGCGCTGAAAATCAGAAGATGTCGGGCCGAATGATTGTCAAAATTATTCTGTCTTTCATAACAAGTAAATCAATTTTTTTTTTATAAAATTGCGGAATTAATAATAATGCCTGTGAAAATCGAGATAACAAATTTTTGATTATGTGGGTGAACGTGAAAGCAAATGACCACCATATAATAGAAATTATTGAACTCACGATTAAAAAAATCATCTTTCAGGAAGTGCTTGCTGCAAACTAACATATCCTTTGAGATACGTTTCCCAATCCTCAAGATTATCTGCCATTTTTTAACTGACTTGGGATTCAACGGGAATTTATGCAAAGAAATTTCAGGAGAACTGTGTGATGAGCATTGAGGAAAAGATCACAGTTTTCGTGATCTTATCCCACATTACCTCTTACAATTCGCTGCATTTTCAACTCGTATACAGTTTATTTGAAACAATTGTCCATAAATTATCATCTAAATATATCACTTTCGATACATAAATGACTCAAAATCATACAAATATTTCACACTTTTCCCATATAAACACACACACGTTAGTTTGTTGTTCATCATTCGGGTAGTTCAAACGATTAAAAGTAGATGTCGCCCACTCCGTAATTTTTTCCTATAGTCTTCTTGTATAAAAACTCCGTGTTTTTTTATACGGAAGATTTTCGCTTATAATTCGTTATTTATGGTTATATATCGATAGAAAAACTCGATGATTCGATCTTTTTCACGCAACGATTTGTCATTCCCACCCCTAGATATGCTACTCCGCTCTGGTCATAATCTACTCCACTTTCAATCTCGAATCTACTACTATTTTTCGGCAGTCTGTGGCAACCCTGGTCTATGGTTGTAACTTGTAACAGAGTTGTCTAATGACTAATGTTTGGTTTAGGTGTGGTAAACGGGACTATGAGCTGTCATTCCAGATTCGTGTAAATATTACAACAAAATTGAATAAAAAGGCTACTCATCAGGAATGGATAGTCAAGGAAGAAAAGTGATCGTGTGTGACAATGGCACTGGGGTAAGAAAATACTCGTCTTAACATTACCAGAATCCTATTTGTTCCTTTTTACAGTTTGTCAAGTGTGGGTATGCCGGAAGCAATTTTCCTGCTCATATATTTCCCTCCATGGTTGGAAGACCTATCATAAGGGCTGTAAATAAAATAGGAGATATTGAAGTTAAGGCAAGTATTCTTGATAATATTTCGTATATTCAAATTTCAGAAAAACCATTTTCAATTTTAGGGCCTTCATGTAAACGTGAGTCAATTTCAATTTTTGCATATACGTGTGATTATTTCTCGTGTCAATTAATGATTAATTAATTAATTTAACCAGTACTCAATTAGCACTCTTGTGTGTATTGTAGGATTTTATTCGCTCAATGAAATCATAATTTTGCTTGAAGTTACAACTTGTTATCAGTAGCTGAGGTATGCTAGGAATCAAAGTAAATATGATTTCAGTTCAACGTTTTTTACTGCAACTGACTAACATTTCTGATCTTGTTTGAGTTACATCTAATATTTGATATCTCAATTAGCAAAAATTCCACTTGTTGATTTGCAGTCCTCAACATTCAATATTGAATGCAAGTCATATTTTATGGTCTATGATTAACCTTCTTATTTTATAATTTGAAAATATTCTCAGAGAAGACCCTTGCAATTCAATTAATTCAAGTGTAATAACTCTTTTCATGCATAAGGGAGCTGCTAGTACACTTCCAGTAAGTAGAGTGGACTGGGTGGCTATCTTTTTGCTCATTAATTTTTGTATATTATAATAAATATTATTTCTAGGATTTGATGGTGGGAGATGAAGCATCAGCATTGAGGTCTCTTCTGGAAGTCAATTATCCCATGGAAAATGGTATTGTAAAAAATTGGGAAGATATGTGTCATGTCTGGGATTATACCTTCGGACCAAAAAAAATGAATTTGGATCCTAAAGAAACCAAAGTTAGTGAAATACTCAATTTTATATTTGAAAGGGAACAAGAATTCTAATAAGAACAGTAAATAACAGTGAGTAAAATAGTGTGAAGGCTCGCATCAGATAGCAGAGAAAGAAATTATGTGGCCCCTCTTAGATTAGAATGGTTGAAGTAATATTACCACCATATTAATTCAAAACTATTATATATATTGTCGTAACTACTCGTAATTCCTCTCCAAGGGTTTTTTTTTAGTTTTTTTCATCTGAAATACTGGCCTATATGTTAGGGATGGGCAGCTGGAGCCATTCAACTCGAGTCGCTCTCAGACCGAGTCAGCTTGACTTACTTTTGAATGAACTCGGACCCACACTCGACGCGGAGAATTCGTCGGTGCCGCCTGAATTGCCGCTTGGGTTAGAGCTTGAGTCCTGACTGGCTCAGAGCTCAATTTGGTGCCGGGCAACTACGATCAACGATGCCACTGTGGTCTGCGCTTCAAAAGCACAGCGATTCAGTTTGCCGATTACTGGAATAGTGGATGAGTTGAAGTTGATCGGATATCAACGCTTAGATTTGCGACATTTGCGTCTGTAATTCACTTGAAGAGAGTGAGTTTAGATTCGATTTGATCAAATTTTTCATTTATTTATCAACAATGGCTCCTAAGAAAAGTGCAGTGTGGGATTTTTTCACCAAATCCGACGATTATTTGCAGACTTTGCAAAATTTCTCACATTCACTTACAGTCTAACCTTCAATAAAATGATATTGCCTTGAGTATTTTTCATATAAAAGTAAAGTGTAAAATTCACATGGTGAGATTTGAAACTCAGAGTTTCAATTAGATCAAGCCATTTGAGCCGTTGGCGCGGCGCGGCGTACAACTGCGAATCGACACGTTTGCCCGGATAATACTGATGTTAACAATAACAGGTGCATCCGTAGATGCAAATTCATTCGAAAAAGTACGGACCAATCACACCACCAGACCACAATGCACACCAAACATTGACTCTTTGGATGCGTTGTCCTCTCTTGGAACACGCCATGGTTTTTGTCTCCCCAAAAACGGCAGTTTTTTTATTAACGTCACCACCGATCTAGAAATATGCTTCCTCCAAAAAGATGATTTTTTCTGAAAAATTGGCATGGAAAGATCGTGTGGCAGCGATTCTTGGGTCAATTGAATTTTGTAGGCCATCAACGCTAAATCTTTGTGCATAATACGCCATACAGTTGACAAGTTCCCAATTGTTGTAAACGTCGGGAAATTTAAGTGTTGAGGTCAGCTGCAAACACATCACTCACAGCTCCAATATTTTCCACGGAACGACCGGCACGAGCATACTGACGTCTCTCTCGATCTTGCACTGCACCAGTTTCTTGAAATTTCCGCACAATATTATCAATTTGTTGCTCAGTTGGACGATTGTGACGATCATAAGCATCGCGTAATTTGCGAAATACATTTCTCAGAGAACGACCATTTTCATAAAAAAATTCAATAAGTACTTTTGAAAACTCAATTTTTAGTTCTTGAATTATCAAGTTTTAAATTTCAAAATTCTAATAATTTGTAACCGTTTATGGACAAGTAGCCGTTTCTATGTATTATGCATAGAATCCAGGATTATTCTGAATATAGAGGGAATGTTCCTCATGGAATATTGTGTGAATACCTCCCTTCTATCCTGTGTTTGGTTGGTTGTGCTGAAAAAATTAGTCGATAAGGTAATTTTGAGGGTTGTCAGTTGTATACAGCAAATGAGAATGAATTTTTCCTTTTCAAACCATTGTTGTTTTGCAGATTTTGCTCACCGAGCCTCCCATGAATCCGCTAAAGAATCGGGAGAGAATGATTGAGGTTATGTTTGAAAAATATGGTTTTGCAGGAGCCTATGTCGCAATACAAGCAGTGTTAACATTATATGCTCAGGTAAGTTAGACTCAAGTTTCTGTTAGTGAGAAAAAAATAAAAACAATGTTGCCTACACTTTGCATGCATTTTCTTACCAAACATGTCTACAAATTTATTCAAATCCTCTCTACTCTGTACTGTATTAAAAAGTTTCAATTTGCAGGGATTATTGTCTGGTGTAGTTGTCGATTCTGGAGATGGTGTCACTCACATATGTCCTGTTTATGAAGAATATTCTCTTCCACATTTGACTAGGAGGTTAGATATAGCTGGTAGAGATATAACTCGTTATCTTATTAAGTTGTTACTATTGAGAGGATATGCATTCAACCATTCTGCAGATTTTGAAACGGTAATTTTATAATTTACATGATACTTCTTGAAAACAGAAGTAGCTCATTCAAAAAGTTTTAGACTGACCAGGTTTTTTCCTGTTAATTATGCCTTTATGTTATCAGAGCCCAGAAAAATACGGAACGGATTATAAATTCGAGCTGACTTAATTGTACTAGTAACCCAAAATAAATCAAAGATGTCAAACTCAAAACTTAAATCTTACTACCTGGTCAGTAGAATGTTTCTTCGTTGTAATCTGCTTTATTTTCAATCGCTCGATTAAATTTTATTACCACTAGCAACTTTATTCACAGTCTATATGAAAAATCTGAATTATAATATTCAGACCTGACATAAACATGTCTGTTTTAGATGACGATGAGATATAAATTTCTTTTTCCTGATGGGTCTCTTTTAGTTGGCAAGGAATGCTTTTGTGTCCTTTTTGCATTATCACTCTTCATCCTTTTAGGACAGGCTGAGAAACCTCTATAATTTGAATAGGGAACCTCATGGTACACTAGTGGAATGATACAGTGAATTCAGGAAGTGATTCCAGGGTAGACAAAAATTTGTTTCCATATACAACAATTGTTTTTACGCGCTTGGTTCTATGAACAATATCATTATCATTTTGTCCTAATAGAAATGTAGGTCTGTAATTTTCTAATTTTAAGCCGTGATTGGTCTGATTAGGTTGGACTTACAGGTAAAGAATTCGTGGTCAAATTCATTCCTGTCCCTTCGGCCGTAAACACGATAACTCTCGAACGAAGAGGACTAGAGTTTTGAAATTTCCAAGGTACGTATGCGCCGGAAAGTTCGTTAATGGGCAAAATCCTCGCAGGGTTCCGTAGATATAGCCATGTGAATGGCGCGGAAAAGCTCCTGACTTTACGTCCCTTGAGTTTTTTCTTCGGAAATGGTTCGCACAAATTGAAAATGATTAATACCACTGCTCAGATAATTTGAAGGGCCTTTCTCTGATATTCTATTCCTTCCCTATTCAAATTATAGACTTTCAAGGGATGATGATGCAAATTGCATAAAAAACTGTTTTCCTGCATTACGATGCTTTTGAATTTTTAGGTCAGGATGATGAAAGAAAAATTGTGTTACATCAGCTATGACATAGAAATGGAACAGAGACTAGCATTGGAAACAACAGTATTAGTTGAACCATACACTTTGCCAGATGGGAGAGTTATAAAAGTTGGAGGAGAGAGATTTGAAGCACCTGAGGCATTATTCCAACCTCATCTAATAAATGTTGAAGGTCAAGGAATAGCTGAAATGGTTTTCAATACCATACAGGTATTCATGAAAAGATTGATAAATATTTTCGAAAATTTTCAGATTTTGTTGCACATATTGAGTAAATTTCTACCCCTTAAAATTTGAATTTAAAGTGACCTGTCTCTTATACCGGTCTGGACAATTAGATTGGACGTATAGGATAGTAATGGTATTTATTGATTTCAACAATTACATCATAACTATGATTGAAAAGTGAAACAGGTCAACAAAACAATACATTTTTAAAGCATACGATATTGGATGAATTCCTGAGTACTGTACGGCTCACATTTGACAATTGACAATATGTTTAAAAAGAGATTTCTTATAAGCATTGTAATCATTTATTACTTTAAGTTCATGAGGCAAGGCATTATAGAGTCTGATAGCACTGTAGAAAGCAGATCTCTCCATTGAAGTTGTTCGGTGTGCAGGATATATGTAGTGATGCATTCTCCTTGTGTTATTCGTGTTTTCACATTTTGAGAAGTAGTGACTGTTTTTTCATAAAAAGTAGAAGCCTGTAAACATACTGGCCATAGACAGTCAGAATGTTATTCCCCCTGAAAAGACCCCGACATGATTGTCTATATGTCATTCTTAATATGGTTCTCAATGCCCATTTTTGGGTAACAAATATCTGATCTGTGAAAGAAGAGGTTCCCCAGAAAATTATGCCATATGTTAGGACTGAATGGAAATTAGCGTGGTATAATGTCTTAAGGATGTCTTGATTTACATGATTTCTGAGCCTCAGGAAGGTGTAGATAGTTGAGTTGAGCCTCTTCCTTAGATATTCAATATGTGGCTGCCAGTTCATCCGTTTTTCAACCACGATACCCAAAAAACCTGCTGAATCCTTTACCGCAACCTCAGTACGCTGAAAAATGAAACTTTCAGGAAAACTTTTAGTTTGCCTGCTTATGTTGTAAATCATGGAATTTGTTTTCTGGACGTTCATAGATAGTTTATGTTCCTGACACCAATTTGAAACATTTAACAATATAACCTTTGCCAACTGCATTACGCTATCAATGTTCTCTCCTTCTGCAACAAAATTGGTATCATCAACATAGTTGACAGATTTACAAGGTACTCCCAGTTTCAGTACTGCATAGCATAAGGTATTCACATAAACTATAAGAAGTCGGGGACCAAGTATGCTTCCCTGTGGTACGCCTAGCACATTATTTAGTTCCTCTGATGTAAATGGGATTCCGTCCACTGTTAGCACAATTCTCTGTCTTCTGTTCTGAAGGTAGCATTTCATCAGTTTAAGCTGGTTGTCTCTCATCCAGTGGCGGCTCGTCGGGGTAGGCAAGGTAGGCGGCGCCTACCTTGGAAAATCTATCTTTAGTGTATGTCGAAATTATGAAATGATTCATATTTTTTCTTATCAGATCCCTTTTTTTCATTACAATTTTCAATTATAATATGTTATCAAAGGATTTTTCATTCAAAAATCTCGCACGCGATTATGATATTACACCCTTTCGCTGGCGAACAATGATCGTGGCTGCTTCGCTTTCATCCAAACTGAAGGCGATCTATCCCAGCGCCTGAAATTCTATCACTACCCGTCAGCCCTGCCGAGTGCCGCGGAATCTACCAATGAATTAGTAAAGGATGGATACACTGGTGTATAGAGTGAAACATAAGAAATTAAGGCGGACGATAGGCGAAGAACTCGTCCGCCTTCGGCTGCTTTCGAAAAAGATCGCTGAACGCCAGATTTCACCGATTCCATTGCAGTTAGAATCCTGTGCTTGCGCATTCGCATTCGCATTTGTGGATTTGTGTTTTATCTTTTATCATCCTCTGAAGATTATCCGAGAGCGGCAGAACCCGATAAGTACCTTCCTATATCTATTTAATTGTTTTAGCCTCAAAACGTATCAAAACTCATTGCGAAAATTGAAATGAAATGAAAAATGATCATTTGTCGTCGCTAGCATTATTTCGATAGGAAAAGAATTGTTTTGTTCGCTGCAGAAGGCGGATGATTTCATAGAACAAATAATCAATAAGTTTGTTTTATTAAAAGATAGCCGTATTAATTTAATCCATATAAGGCTCAAATTTAGTTCTTCATAAAATTTCGTATGGGTCCATTTATAGGAAAGTGGGGGGGGGGGATATTTCTGGATCATTTCATAAATACGTAATCGAGAATCTGTTTGTCGCCTAACCTTATCTAAACCTCACGAGCCGCCGCTGCTCTCATCTCGCATTGTTCCAGTATACTTAGCAAAAGCTCATGATCCACAGAATCAAAAGCCTTAGACAAGTCCACAAAAGGACCAAATGGAACATTACCTCTCTCCAGTATCTCGATAACCGACTGCAGAAGTTCAAAAATGGCTGTTTCCGTGCTTTTGCTTGAAATGTACCCATGCTGATGTTGAGATATCACGCCAAACTTGTTGAAAAAGTTAATTAATCGATTGGCTATGACTTTTTCAAAGATCTTTGAAAAGGAGGACAGAATATAAATTGGTCTATACCTAGTTAGAAAGATCGTCAGCATCACCCTTTTTGAAAATAGGTCGTACAATTCCAGCCTTGAGGTCCTCTGGAAATATTCCCTCCTTAAGTACTCTATTGATGATTATTGCTAATGGCTCGGCTATGAACTGAGAAGTCAATTTGATCACTTTCATTGGTACTTCATCATGTCCTAGTGCATGCAGGTTTTTGAACGACCTGATGACAGTGTACCTCCTCCGGTGTAACCTCGAAAGCAAAGAAGGAATTCTCCAGTTTCCTATGAACTTCTATGGTCGCCTCATTAGCAGAGGCATCACACTGATGGTTGGACACTGTAGAAGCAAAAAGCCTATTAAAGTCATTGGCTAGCTTTTGAGGGTCACTGTGTGAGGGCTTTGTTTGGACAACTCTTTTACCTATCAGATCATTGATTATCTTCCATACAGCTTTCCATTTGTTATCGCAATTAATTATATATTTATCTAGTTGTTCCTTTTTAGCATTTGATATTGCATTATCATATATTTTCTTTGCCTGAACAATAGCTGGTTTGAAATGAGGATAGACACCAGAAATAAGAAAAAGGTTATCCAGGTTTTTTTTCAGAATTAGTATTTCCTGTGTGAGAGGATATCTTCTCGTTTTATTTTTAACTCTTATTCTGGATCTGGGAAAGCATTGATAGTAGATACTTCTGAATCTTTTTGAAAATGCTTCCCAGACTGCATTCAAGTCTTCACTGTCTGAGAGAATGCAACTCCAGTCCTCAGCCTGCATCATGCTAATGAAAAGATTGGCTCTATCATTGTTAAAAATTGTCCTCACAGTGAATATACAGTGTTTTGGCGAAGATTTAAGGGCATTTGTTGAAAGGGTGACTGCTAAGTGATCTGAAATATGATTTTCAGATGTCTGAGTAATTCCTTCTACATTTGCCAGAAAGAGATCAAGGCATGTGCGAGATACAGGACCTCAAATGCAGGCAAAGAAATCCCAAACATTCCAAGCAAGGCACAGAACTCGATCTTATCAGAACTGTCTGAGAGCATGTTGATATTGAAATCTCCAGCAATTATGATTTTGTTAGTGGTCTCACAAATTCTTATAAGCATTGATCCCAGTCTCTGAAAAAATAGTTTTACATTAGAATTAGATATAGGTTGAGTGCAAGGTCTATAAATGCAGATTATAATAGCTCCACCCATAGCGGGACTGAACTGTATGGCAGCGCATTCAATCACATTGGCAATACTTAAATCTATCAGATCAAACCTGGCAGTAAATTCCATTGAGGATTTACAATATATAGCAACTCCACCATGTTCTCCGCGGTTGCGACAGAAAAATGCACACAAGTTATATCCATCCAAGCTATAGAAGGGAAGTTCATCACGTGACAGCTAATGTTCAGTTCACATTACCACGTCTACATCCAAAGCTGTTAAAAGCGCTTCCAACTTATTAATTGCCGTACTCAAGGACTGAACATTTTGGAGAAGTAATCTTAGGCCATCTAGACTCCCCGAGGAGCTGTTGACCCCCTTGCCTGATCGGTCGCACTCAAGCCCTTCTGAAAAAAATTTCTGAAATTGAAATCCCGGATGATTACACCTGCTGGCCAAAAGGACGGATTTTATAATTTCATATGCACATCATCGTTTTGAGTTCCCACACTAAAAGCCGAATTTGAGCCTTTGGTCGGCAGCTTTTCAACTGTTATCGAGTCTTTTTCAACCATAGTGGATTGGAATTCCTATTCAATCTAGTGGAACAGTGCAAGAATGGAAATAAATTTGCGTTTTGATACTGAATAATCCAGTATTGAACTAGAACAACTGCTCTTCTCTATCACAGGCAGTGGTAGGGCAAGGGTCTAGAGTCATCACGCAAACTTTTGTAAACTACGTTCTGTAGTTGCACTTCTGCTTCAGCAGGTGTACGCTTGAAAATAAGATTGACTCTTCGTAAATAGAAATGTAGTATAACGAGAAAAAATTCAAATCATAAAATGGTTTTTTGGTGGTCACTCACAATGAATTTATTTATTGTTGCATTTGAAGATCGGCCAATTCCTTCAAGTTCCACTAGTTCCAAAATAATTCAAAATTTTGAGAAATGTGGGTGTCTGAGAAAATTTAAAAATTGTAACTCTACTAAACCACCTAAATCTATGAGTGAAAATCGTCAGATTAGAAAGGTAGATGTTTGTGCTCTTGTTGAAACCAGTGCACCTTGTTCAAGTACACAAATTGCTGAACAAGTTGGTATGAGTGATAGAACTGTTCGGAATATCTTCAGTAGAAATGTTTACCATTGTTATAAAGTTCAGGCTAGTCAAGAAATTTGGATGGAATTTTAAGAAGGGATGATGTAAAAAGAAAATGAAAATATTTCATTTTTAAACCATATCTTATTCACTGATGAGTCATCGTTTGCCTTGAACAGAAAACATAAACCATCAATAGTAAGATACCAGTCCCAGATAAATCAACATAAGAATATTTCTTTGCGTACCTAATATCCACAAAAACTTAATATTTGGACAGAGATGCTGGTGAATTACATGCTAGGACCGTTCTTTATTGATGGTAACCTTAATGCTGCCAAATATCTGGAGCTATTACAGAACCAAATTATTCTGACAATTCGATAACTACCCAATAATTTCTATGATATCTGGTTTCAACAAGATGGTCACAATGCACGAGTAGTAATTCATTATCTCAGAACCACTTTTTCAGATCGTGTCATTTCTATAAATGGCGCGATCAAATGGCCCCCAAGTTCATCAGATTTATATCCCAATGATTTTTTCTTTGGGGACACCTCAGAAATTCGGTTTATTGGCATGAGATCAATAGAGCTACAAATCTTATTGAATTGAAGCAAGGCCGTGCCCAAGGGGGGTTTGGAGGAGTTGAATTCTACCAAAGATCCTCAAACATATTTCAGAATATGGTGGCAATCCCGATCTTATAGATCAGCTCAAATGCAGATTCAACGACCACAAAGGGCTTCTAAGAAAACTTTAGTGCTTTATACCAACCTCAAGAACTGAGACAATATATGTTGAATCTTTGAAACTGTACTTCCCGGATTAGGCCGGAAAGAATGCAATATTATGTGCTATTTTCAATAAGTAAATAATTATAATTCTGGTGATAATTTTTCATTTTTACTTCTAAAATGACCGTTTGAATTAGTCTCCTAAGGAACAATTATACTGTCCTAAGGTACAAACCTTGTTTGTACCTTGGGACAAAAGTAACTTTTCACTCTTCTGAAATTTGTTCACTAATTGTGTTAAGTGAGCAATTTTTTTCACTTATAAATGTGAGGTTATTGAAAATTAATGATTTCAAATCATAAGTTTAACATAATTTATCAATATCTATTGAAATATAAGTGCTTCAAAAAAAATATCCCGAGGTACAAGTAACTCCCCTACTCACTTCCCAGACTGTTTTTCTATGAGGAAGTAGCATTTCCCGGACTAGGCCGGAAAGAATCACATCGTTGTTATGGAAATAACGACTGACACATATTTGACATGAAATAACATAGTTGACATTTGGATTTTTGAAAGTTCGAAATTTTGTTCTACAAAGAAATATAATAAAGAAATGCATCTCATTGATTTGTTATTCTACACGGTTGCCGAAAAAATAGTCGTCATATTTCGTGCACTGGAGGAGCTCAGATTGCCAAATCGAAAGCTACAAAAGAAACATCTGCGTTAACGTTTCCATTAGTTTGTCAAGTGAATTTGAATATACTTAAGATTTTCGCACTGAATTAACCCTTTCGTCACTCAGCTTCTGTTTTTGATAATTCCATGAAATTCAAAACACATCTTGAGGTTCCATAAACAAAACTATCCAGGAAGTCGGAATACTGTAAGTAACATAGTTCAGTAGGAACAGGGCTTCAAATAGTACATAAAACATCGAAATTTTAGTGTAGGTAGGAACTTAAAATTATATAGGATGATGGTCTCAGTATGTGAATGAAGGGAAATATCAAAAATTAACAACAGTTGCAAAATACCCCGCCTAGAGTAAAATACTTTGCCCTTGTAACTTGTCAAGTTTGCCAACTAAGTAGAACCTATGTTTAAGGTTTTTATTCCGCCTCTCCTAGGTCTCTATGAGTGTCCTCATAACTTAGCGAGGTCCGATTGTGTTCTGTGTAAGCTTTGTCGCTGCTCAGAAATTTTTTTGCCGACCGGAGGATTCGAAATCGGGTCCCTTCGACGAGTCAAACGCGCTTATCACAACGCCACGGTCCCGTTTTTCTTATATCACTAGAGGGGTTTGAGAGGATATAAATTCTGTATTAGAGCTGCATCGTTACATTTTTCTGCCTCCATAATTTTGATCTCATTTCTTTAGAATACCGAAATTTCTGTATAGCACCCTAGCCTTATGGTTCATATTTCTACCTTTTCAGGCTGCCGATATTGATATGCGACCAGAACTTTATAAACATATAGTTTTGTCTGGAGGTTCAACAATGTATCCTGGATTGCCATCTCGTTTAGAAAGAGAAATAAAACAATTATATCTAGAAAGAGTTTTAAAGAATGACACTTCAAAGTTGAATAAATTCAAAATTCGCATTGAAGATCCTCCCAGAAGGAAAGATATGGTTTTCATTGGAGGTGCCGTACTAGCAGATGTTGTGAAAGATCGAGATGAATTTTGGATGTCTAAAGAAGAGTATGAAGAACAAGGATTGAAAGTTTTGAAGAAATTGAGTACAAGAGCTGCATGAATACACTTAAATATATTTTTCCTATTTTTTTACCATTAAGGTATTTTTAAAATGTATAATAAACCCTCAAGAATGTCCTATCACAACTTATTGAAAATAAATTATGTTTAGAATCATTCATTTATATTGAAAAAATGTAATACCTGCGATTTGAGTAAATGACAAAAAGTGCTGTATTTTTGTTTGAGAAGGAATGTAACATGTGAAGAGCTTCATTGATGATTTTTCTGTCAAGATAATGAAAATAGTTGAGACAGATGCATTTTTGTGGAGGAATAAATGAGAAGGTTAGAATTCAGTAAGCTGCATCACTGTTTTGTATATTATTTCTGGAAGAAAATCTTTGAGAAAAAGCGAGCCTTTACCAAATGAAATAAATAATCATTCTCTCAACCATCTTTGGTTAAAAATAAAAAACCTATTTCTTTTTTGTTCTAAAAAATCTACATTTTTTTCTTAACCCAAAAACACCACCAATATAATGTATAAAATATCTAAATGGTTTTCCATTAGAATCGCTCGATTTTTGTAACGCAATAAAACAAATTGTGACGATGATACTGATCTATTTTTATTATAAAGTACATTTGTGTTTAAATTATATCAGGTAAATGTCCGCCGCGGCTTTGCCAGGTTTGTTGCATCCTGGATACCCAATTTGTGATGACGCTATCGCATAAAAGTGGCTCGATTTCAGCAATAACGCACCTAACGTTGGCCTACAAGGCAGCAACCCTGCGCGGTTTGTTAGCAAAGACCTTATGCCTTACCCCTAAGTCATGCACGATTCACCAAGTTGCCTTCGGAGAGAGGTCAAGTTCTTGAGCCTGACGCTAATAGACTGCTTACTTGCCTGATGCGGATTTTTATGCACATCCGCTGACGTACATGCACTATTTAATCTGCCATACAACCAGTTTATTGAACTTGTGTGGATTCTACAGTACGATCGTCGACACCATAAATTGCACGGAGTGCATGAAATATTTTTCGAATGGTTGATTTTGATAATAATTTTTAACAATTTCGACGCGTTGCTCAGTCGTGTAACGCTACCTAATAAGAAGTAGAGACTAACTGAATAAGACTTTCAACGATAGCACCTGTGTGACTATCGTCATGGAATGTTGTCAAACATAGAGCGTTACTATTGGAAAACCCTTTAGTTTTAAAAAAATTTAGAAAAGCACTGCCGTGAAGGCAGGAGCTTTTGAGCGCTCGTACATGCACCTTGTAGGTAGATTCGCATTTTCCAGTTTTAGAAACCAATTGAAGGAATTTTTGACAGCTGTCAAAAAAATTCTGAAACTTAGGCGAAACTCCAGACTTCATGTCAGTGCTTCAGCTGATCAATTTTGTTTCGATAATTCGCTAGAATTTTCTACGGTATCTATGGTCTTGGTGATGCGGTCTGGACAACATTTCGCACGTACTTTGAATACATTATTCCTCAGCTAGATGCATAATTTCATTCCAATCCGATCAGTAGTTCCGAAACTATCTGGAAAAAAATATTTTGAACGGTCATATTTACGGAACCCCTAGTCTCATTTTGCTTATTGATGAACGTGACCGCGATATTCGCGATCCAAACCCACCCTGAAAATTTCAAGTTCCTAGGCCTTTCCGTTCAAAAGTTACAATTTTCTATGGTTTCTTTGGTTCTGGTCATGCGATCTGGACAAAATATTGCTTCAATATATCATTCTCGATTAAAATACAAAATTTCATCTCGATCGAATCCGAAGTTTCGAATTTATCGAGAAAACAAAATTTCAAACGACCGTATTTACGGAACCCCTTGTATAATGTTGCTCATAGATGAACGTGATCACGACATTCGAGATCCACACCTATCCTGAAAATTTCAAGTCCCTAGGCATTTCCGTTCAAAAGTTACAATTTTCTATGGTTTCTATGGTTCTGGTCATGCGATCTGAACATAATTTCGCATGTAGCTAAAACACCTCATTTTCCATTTGAGTGCAAAATTTCATCTCGATCGAATCTGTAGTTTTCAAGTAATCAGGGAAACAAAACTTTGAACGGCCATATTTACGGAACCCCTGGTGGAATTTGGCCCATTAACGAACTTAACCGAGGCATTTGGGATCTGAACCTACACTGAAAATTTCAAGTCTCTAGGTTGATCCGTTCGAGAGTTATCGTGCTTACGGCCGGACGGACGGCCGGACGGACGGACGGCCGGACGGACGGACAGACTCGAATTTTCCGACGGATTCGTCATCAGTGAGTCGAACATAGTCGATTGAGACCATTTTCGGCTCAAAATTCGAAAAATACAGACATCGTGACGAAATGATATAGCCCTCGTGTAAGTAGTACGAGCGCTCAAAAATGACGAAAAGCACTGCCGTGAAGTCAGGAGCTTTTGAGCGCTCGTACATCCACCTTGTAGGTAGATTCGCATTTTCCAGTTTAAGAAATCAATTGAAGGAATTTTCGACAGATGTCAACCTAGGCGAAACTCCAGACTTCATGTCAGAGTGCTTCAGCTGACCAATTTTTCTTCGATAATTCGCTAGAATTGTCTATGGTGATGCGATCTGGACAACATTTCGCACGTAGTTTGAATACATTATTCTTCAGCTTGTTGTGAAATTTCATTCCAATCCAATCAGTAGTTTCGAAATTATCAGGAAAAAAATATTTTGAACGGCCATATTTACAGAACCCCTAGTCTAATTTTGCTCATTGATGAAAGGGACCGCGACATTCGCGATCCAAATCTACCCTGAAAATTTCAAGTTCCTCGGCCTTTCCCTTCGGAAGGTATAATTTTTTATGGTTCTGGTCATGCGATCTTGACAAAATGTTGCTTTAATATATAATTCTCGATTAAAATACAAAGTTTTATCTCGATCGAATCCGTTGTTCCGAAATTATCGAAAAAACAAAATTTCAAACGACCGTATTTACGGAACCCCTAGTATAATTCTGCTCATTGATAAACGTGAACGCGACATTTCAGATCCACACCTATCCTGAAAATTTCAAGTCCCTGGGCCTTTCCGTTCAAAAGTTATGATTTTCTATGGTTCTGGTCATGCATCTGGAGAAATGTAGCTTGAATATATCATTCTCCATTAGTATACAAAATTTCGTCACGATCGTAAATGTATAGTTTTGAAATTATCAAGAAAACCAAATTTCAAACGACCATATTTACGGAACCCCTAGTATAATTTTGCTCATAGATAAACGTGATCACGACATTCGAGATCCACACCTATCCTGAAAATTTCAAGGCCCTAGGCCTTTTCGTTCAAAAGTTACAATTTTCTATGGTTCTGGTGATGCGATCTGGACAAAATTTCACATTTAGCTTGAACACCTCATTCTGCATTTGAGTGCAAAATTTCATCTCGATCAAAATCTGTAGTTTCCAAGTAATCAGGAGAACAAAACCTTGAACGGCCATATTTACGGAACCCCTGATGGAATTTGGCCCATTAACGAACTTAACCGAGGCATTCGGGAACTGAACCCACACTGAAAATTTCAAGTCTCTAGGTTGTTCCGTTCGAGAGTTATCGTGCTTACGGCCGGACGGACAGCAATATTCGTGATCCAAACCCACCCTGAAAATTTCAACTTCCTAGGCCTCTCGGTTCAAAAGTTACAATTTTCTATGGTTCTGGTCATGCGATCTGGACAAAATATTGCTTTGATATATCATTCTCGATTAAAATACAAAATTTCATCTTGATCGAGTCCGTAGTTTCGGAATTATCGAGAAAACAAAATTTCAAACGACCGTATTTACGGAACCCCTAGTATAATTCTGCTCATTGGTAAACCTGAACGCGACATTTCAGATCCACACCTATCCTGAAAATTTCAAGTCCCTAGGCCTTTCCGTTCGAAAGTTATGATTTTCTATGGTTCTGTTCATGTGATCTAGAGAAATGTAGCTTGAATATATATTTCTCCATTAGTATACAAAATTTCGTCACGATCGAATCTGTAATTTTGAAATTATCAAGAAAACTAAATTTCGAACGATCATATTTACGGAACCCCTAGTATAATTTTGCTCATAGATTAACGTGATAACAACATTCGAGATCCACACCTATCCTGAAAATTTGAAGTCTCTTGGCGTTTCCGTTCAAAAGTTACAATTTTCTATGGTTCTGGTCATGCGATCTGGACAAAATTTCACATGTAGCTTGAACACTTCTTTCTCCATTTGAGAGCAGAATTTCATCTCGATCAAATCTGTAGTTTTCAAGTAATCAGGGGAACAAAACTTTGAACGGCCATATTTACGGAACCCCTGGTGGAATTTGGCCCATTAACGAACTTGACCGAGGCATTCGGGAACTGAACCCACACTGAAAATTTCAAGTCTCTAGGTTGTTCCGTTCGAGAGTTATCGTGCTTACGGCCGGACGGACAGACTCGAATTTTCCGACGGATTCGTCATCAGTGAGTCGAACTCTATCGATGGAGACCATTTTCGGCTCAAAATTCGAAAAAAAAAAACAGACATCGTCACGAAATGATGTAGCCCTCGTGTAAGTAGTACGAGCGCTCAAAAAACGACGGAAAGTATATGAAATGCATGCCGGAAGTTAGTGCAAGACAGCCATACATAAAGGAAAACCTCTAGTTAAAAGAAAAAACGACGAAAAGTATATATGAAATGCATGCCGGAGTTAGTGCAAGCCATCCATACATAAAGGAATATATACAGGGTGTTTCCAAATTAGACGTGAACCTTGGAGGACGTAATAGTATCACTCATTTGCTGTCCTTTGAGCCATATTTATTGATAACCGAAAATCAACAGTTTCCGAGATATTTGAGTTCTTTTGTTTTTTAAAAAAAATTCTCACTTTACTTCATTTTCCGTCAATTTCTTCACATTGACCAAATTTTATTATGATTTTGGATCATTTATATCAGAAAATGATATATGTATGAAAAAAGCGAAATTATCCTGTATCCAATGTTGAAAAAGAATTACAATGATTTGAAAATTGGAAAATAAAAATCCATTTCTAATATCAATTTGCCTGCAACTTTTGAATTTCACATTTTATGTATGAACAAATTATTTTGAAAACTTGCCGAATTCCTTCTTTATTTTCTTAAAAAGTTGTCGTGAGAATGCAGTGACAAGTTTCGTTTCAGCAGATTTTGATTTTAAAGGGGTTATAGGTAAGTCAAGAAAGAAAAGTAACGGATTAAAAATTTTTTTATTGCAATTAAATTCGAAATTTCATTAGAAAATTCATTCATGAATTATGTTCGAAATGTCCCCCACCATTCCTCATACAAACATGTCCCCTCTTTCTAATTTCTTAAGTCCTTAAATTTACTCTCAATCTTTTCGCCGCTCCGTCTATTCTCTCCACAAGTTGTGCACGTGTATGTATTTCCTTTTCATATACTATTTCACCAAACATGAAAATCTAACGGTCTTAGATCCGGACTTCTCACTGGCCACGAAATAGTTCCGTCCCTACCTATTCACCCTTCAGGGAACGATTCGTTCAAAAACGTTTAGCCTATAGTGTGCGGGACACCCATCCTGTTAAAAAAAACTGTCCATATTTGTTCTCAGAAATTCTTCATGATTTTCTCCGTTTAAGTTATCAGGTAGATAGTATGGAACTATCAAAAGATTCGCTTTTGCTCCCTCCCAATCATTAACGCTAAATCACTATTTTTTATGCCGGACATTCACAAGGTTGTTTATAAAAAAATCTGCTGAAACGAAACTGGTGGCTGAATTCCAACGAAAACTTTTCTAGGGAATAAAGAAGGAATTTGGCAGGTTTTTAAAATAATTTGATATCAGAAATTGATTCTAATTTTCTTCATATTTTAAAAAGACGACTCGTTCCCTTAATAATGGTACGATTTATTAAGTTGGAATATTAGTATTATTTTATATTTTTACCCGCTGTCACCATTTAATCTATCGTCCGAAAAGAATTGATGAGTTCGTGCTTCCTGCACGAAGAGGAAGTCTTCCGTTTTATACTTTCTGAGGAACAGGTATTCCGGAAAGAAAACCCAAAAATTTGAAAGTACCTGCATATTATATTTACGAAAAAAATGATGGTAAAATGCGTACATAAAATCGTGTTTTTCACAAACAACAAAAACATCAAATTTAAAACATCAACCTATCATCTGGTTTCGCATGATCATAATTGAATCAGACAATTAAACTCTTACTTTCCCTACTGATGCATACAAAGATACTAATCTACTAAACGCCATTTACATGTATAGGGGTTAATACTTTCAACTAAATTTCCCTACCTTGATCTGCAAACCATCTAATCCCTTTTATGTACCTACTTGAAAAAAAATTCACTCACTCTGAAAGTGACCTTAACCTTTTTGTTCGCACTCCCGTAACGAATACGAATTCTAACTTTACTCAAAATGCAACTTCTTCAACACTTCCTTCCACGAGCTATCACAGATTTTCCCTAATCCGGACTCTAAAATTTTTGACTGAAAATACTAACGCTATTTTCCTACAACGGACTACTACCCCAATTTAGTCCCTACACCGGCCTCTAACCGAAACTTACAATTCTGAACCTATAGTGGTACCTTCCCGACTTTCAAATACATCGGCCTCTAACCGGAAACCGACTCCCGTACAACTAACTCTCAACGAGTTCCCGTCTTGCCGAGCAACTAACTCTCCCGAGTTCTCTACTTCCGACAACTAACTCTCCCGAGTTCTCTACTTGCGAGCAACTCACCCCCGGTCCCAGACCGGTAACAGCTGTTTCTTGCCGAGTCCCCCGACTCGCGAACAACCGCCACTCGGTCCCCGACCGACAACAACAATATTAACCCTAACCTAACTTTAACCTAACCCAACCCTTACCCTTACCATAACCCTTACCCTTATCCTCAGCCTTATTTATGGGTCTCAAAAGAATTTTCATATTCGTAGGTAGGTATATGTTATGATCAATGTGTGAGATGTTCGATATAGGAAAAAAATTCCTCAAAAGTTGGATTGAAACCTCCTCCCTCAATTATGTTCGAACCAAATGATGTCATGGAATGTTCAGATAGAGGTTCTTGTCCTGAAAGTAACGAATCCAAAGGTTCGAGTGGCGTTGTCAGTTATTGCAGTTTGATTTTTCCATTCAAACAACATAATCCTGGGGGTTCATTTTGATATCTCAGAGCATTGCAGTATTGCCAAAAGACACCAATATATTGCTAGCATAATCAACTTTGGGATCACATCTTAATGCCAAACGCTCAAAGTTGATCATTTCATTGGATTCTATTTTTGTTGTATCTTGCTTCAGATCGATGATATCGATTCTTCCGGAGCTGGGGCAGATCTTGATTGAGAACCTCTCATTCTGTTTGCTCATTGTCTCAATCATTACGAACTCGCCCACAACACAACGATATATATCAAACACAGTGACAAACTTCTAAGCAATTTCTAGAAACACGATAAAATTCACTCACCCAAGTGTCAAAATTCTCATGAAATATAAGTAATCTATGATTGTTCGCTTGGTCGGAGGAAAAAAGAAATTTTTTCTTTTTCGTACGGGTTTTTCGGAAATATTTCGTTGCGTAAAGTTTGTCGTGATAATAATGAACACAACTAAAAAAGAATTATCGAATTTGGTGCAGTCGTTTGAACGTGATGCTTTTACATACATAAACCATAGATCCTTTTTTATTAATATAAAGATATAAAGCTCGTATACGTATACGAGCTGAAAATGCAGCGGATTGTAAGAGGTGATGTGGTGATCACGAAAAATGTGCTCTGTTCCTCAATGCTCATCACATAGTTCTTCTGAAATTTCTTTGCAAAAATTCCCGTTGAATCCCAAGTCAGTTAAAAAATTGCAGACAATCTTGAAGATTGGGAAACGTATCTCAAAGAAGTTATTACTTTGCAGCGAGCACTTCCTGAAAGATGATTTTTTTTATCGTAAGTTCAATAATTAAAAAAATCAAATATTAAAATAAAGTTAATAAAGATCTTTTGGTCCTGAATATTGAATCAAAGAGGATAGTCTTTGATTGAATAAACGAAAATCTCAGCTTCATCTCTTTCTGTATATTAAATACTTTAAGACATGCGCATTTGAATATGTCTAAACGTAAGGAATGTTTTCATTTGTAGAAAGTGTTAAGTATTCCAAATTCCAAGCATTAATTATTGTATGTGATGACTTTCTGTAACTGTAATGATATGGATAAGCGATTTTTTCAGTTCATTCTTTATTCGTTGAAATCGAATTTCAACAACTTGATTCTGTTTCAATATGTTGCGGAGTAATCAGTTCTGGAGGACAAAAGTTTATATTGAAGGTTATACCTACCAATATTATCTAATTACTCATATACCTACATAAGAAACATATTATTAATGCTGAAGTGATGAAAATTGAGAATTATCATAGTAGTAGTGTGCTCCCAGATTTTGGGAATACTGAAAACGAAAGTAACATTTTGGTCCATGATGATTTAATTGAGGACAACTGTGTGTTGCAATGCAGCTCGCATTCTTCAGACCAATCTATGGGTCAAAAAACTGATTGTTCATCATCTGAGGACAAAAGCTTACCTAATGGTTTCAAAAATGATCAAAATGAAGGCCAAAACCCTAGTTTATGTGAAGGATATCAGAATATTTCCTGTCGATGTTCTACTCCTTATCTTTTAAGTGATTCATGGTTCAAAACATGGCCAGAAAAATGTGATAAAGCCAAAAGTAATAGGATGTATCCATCTAACACCTGTAAAAATTGTGAATATAAAAATACTCAATTTCATAATATTAATAAAAGTGGAAGGGATACTTCTCTTGATGAAGCCTTGGAAAACATATCTTTAACTTGTAATGGTCCATTGACAAATCTGACGAATATCTCACAATCGTACAAGGACAATGGTTTGGGAAATACTAATATTGCAAGTAAAGATCTCAACCAAAATGAACAAGTTTCATCAGTAATTGAAGCCAGTGAATGCGAACAATCGAATCATGCATTTAGATCTAATACATTCTCAAATACAGTGCCTGCAAACTATCAATTTCCATCAAGTAATCATTTAGAATCAGATAGAAGATCTCCCTATACCTATGATGTTAATTCAGGATGCACATCGAAGAGGAAACTGACAAATTTTATTAACAGGTGAATTAAGTCAATATTGCTTTTAAATCGGTCTTTCCTTCATATTGAAGTAAAATGAATATAGGGAACAACTTAACAAAAAATAAGAATACCTTAATTGTCTATTTGTTCTGAATGTTCTTAGGTTATGTTATTTAATTGTATAAATTTGGCTTTATTCATATAAATAAAATAATTCATGATGTTCACTCCAAAGCAAAAATACTCGTAAATCAGGTGGCCAATAATTGATATCTATGATGACTAGTAGAAAGAGCAAATCCCGCCCCTTCACACTTTAAGCTTCCGAAACTTGTTCGAAAAAGTTGTAATTCACAAAATATTTTGATTCGTTCTAAAAATTGATTCGTACTTATTTACGAGAACAATGTTAACAGAGGACACTTCAGGAGATTGGAGATTTTCTGTGAGGGGTAGTTAGTGTGAAACTTGTGGGAACAAGTTTTCTTGATGCTGTACTTTCTTGATTCTCTGTGAAAATCTTCTATTCAGGTTCACCAGTCTATCTTTGATTTGCAGTATGCCAGCTGTTTCGTATAGTACCTCATTTGGTGGGTTGTGCAGCTTATTAAGTGTGTGTTTCATTCGTGTTATGGTATTTGTGAACAAGATATTCTTGATAATGGCATATTTTTTGGAAGATTATTTAGGCTTTTTCCATTATCTGTGTGGTTTGTTGATACCAACGTTTTGGCTAGCAATCGCCTGCCGTCTTCAGGATGTTATTGTGTGTGATATGATATGATTGGTTCGTTTTTTTGCTGCCTGAATTTTGTTAATATTTTATTTCGCATTTTCTCTTATTAAGTTCATCATTTCTTGATTGCCTTTTTGAGCGTTCGTTCTATTTACATGAGGGGTATATCATTTCGTCACGATGTCTCTATTTTTTGAATTTTGAGATGAAAATGGTCTCAATCGACAAGGTTCGACTCGCTGATGACGAATCCGTTGGCAAATTCCAGTCTGTCCGTCCGGCCGGCCGTGAGCACGATAACCCTCGAACGGAAGGGTAAGTTCGTTAATGGGCAGAATTCCACCAGAGGTTCCGTGAATATGGCCGTTCGAAATTTTGTTCTCCTGATTACTTCGAAACTACAGATTTGATGGAGAGGAAATTTTGCACTCAAATGGAGAATGACGTGTTGAAGCGACATGCAAAATTTTGTCCAGATCGCATGACCAGAACCATAGAAACCATAGAAAATTATAACTTTTGAACAGAAAGGCCTTGGTACTCGAAATTTTCAGGATAGGTGTGGATCTGATCTCGAATGTCGCGGATACGTTTATCAATAAGCAAAATTGAAATTCAGTGTTCTTTATAATTTCAAAACTACGTATTTTGATGGAAGTATATATTCAAGCTACATTCTTTCCAAATCGCATAACCAGAACCATAGAACATCATAACTTTCGAACGGAAAGGCCTAGGGACTTGAAATATTGTAAGTGAAGAAATGCAGATACACAGAGAATAAATGAAACATATACAATATTGGCATCCATTACTTGGGGTCTGAGACTTCAATGAAGCATTTGTAAGAAAACCTCATTTCCCTAACAACCACATTGATTATAGTAAGTATTTTGAAAATGTATTTTTTCAGGAATGTCCTACTTGGTTGGAAGTCATCTGACGTTCCTTTTTCCATAGGAAACTTCCTAAATATTTTTGGAAGTAATAATCAACAAAACCAATCATTTTCTCAACAAAATGTAGCAAGTTCATCTGCATTATTTCAATACTCAAGGTAATTCTCATGATTTAGATGTAAATAAATAAAAAGGCATTTAGTTGTTCACATAGTTTTTGCCAATTTTGACAGATTTATGGAATTTCTGAAGTGTTCAAAATACTTTTTCTTATAAAGATTCCCATTATTGAAATTTGACACTTAGAGCCTCAGTTGAAATTTCTATTGTTGCCCTATTCATTCGAAAATGCGTTTTGAATTCTTCAAAAAAATGAAAGAACTAGCAATATATTGAACAATTGGAGACGCTTCTATGTCAGAATAATCCATGGTCGGGTCTTGATAATGTTTCATAAAATTAAATTTTTTTTTAATATCCTACCCCTATTGAATGAATGATAATGAATCAGAAAAGATTTTTTATCATCTTCCCCAAAAATTAAATGTTTAATTTGATTTAATATTAATCTCCATTTCTAAAATCATTCACTTCATATCTTAAGAATATAAATCATAGTGATATGGGTGATACATACTATAAATATGATGATAAATTGAGGTTATAACCAATCTTTGTTATAACGACAAGCAAATAATCCCGGTCGTTTGGAAAGTGATCCTAAATTGGTTCAGTTAGAGAGCACTTTGGCATTGAGCCGAAATGAGATGTTAATGAATCGGGTGAACTGAACCGGTTTAGGATCAGTGTTTCTATAGATACCTCAAGACATCATTTATATTTTTTCCTATGTTTAGTTAATACCACATGGAATACATATAATTCACTTTGGCAATTGTGTAACAACTTTGCACAAGGTGCAGAACTGTTGTTTTCAAGCCTTTTTAGTGATCACTAATATTTTAATATATCTGAGCCTTGTTGGACCATTGTCAAATCTGCAATTTTGTTTCAAGACCGCCAAATGTGCCTGCAAAATCTTTGGAGGAAGAGGAAAAGCATAGGGAAGAATACAAGGCCATATTAGCTGCAGTCAAAAGAAAAGAGGCCATGCATTCTGCAAATAAAAAAAAAATTGAAAAAAAGCAACTTCTACAAGAAGAAGGCTTGGCTAATGCTGCCAGACACTTTGCTCAAAAAGTTTTACCAAATTGGGAATCAATGTAGGTATTAAATTCTAATAATTTGAAACATAAATTAAGCAATTCTCTTCTCTTTTATATTAATATTTATTGACTTAAATTTCTTGGTGATATTCAAAAACTGCTACTGGAGTAACCATTTCAATTCTGAACTAGAGAATATTCCAAAAGTACATAATGAGTAAAAATTAGCAGAAGATTTTGATATAAATCCAAATTATGCGAATTCAGCATACATCATCATAAATAATTCAAACAAACTGCAATCAACAGTAGTTAATTGTTACTTCTAAAAAAACACATCCCAACGATTTATCTCCAATAGAAAACTTCATGAATTGTTTCAGGAATAAAATAACCAAACCCCCCGAAATTATTCTCAGTTTACATTTTGGAAGAATTGAATCGAAAAATCTAATGAAATTAGCACAAAAATCGGTTGTTATTTGGCATTTTTCATCTAATTTACAGCGCTGAATAAATATATTACCTGACCTTTCAGGAAAGATAATAAGAAAACTAGGGAACTATGGTGGCAAGGTCTTCCTTCGAATGTTAGAGGAAAGGTATGGAGTTTGGCAATAGGCAATGAATTAAATCTAACTCAACAATTATATGAAATATGCCTTGCAAGAGCACATGAGAAATTGAACAGTCCCAAAATAGAACAACTTGCGTCTGTTAGTAATCAAGAACGAAGTCTTGATGCTATCAAACTCGATATTTCAAGAACATTTCCTCATCTTTGTATTTTTCAAGAAGGAGGACCATACTCGGAAATTTTACATTCTCTTTTAGCTGCATACGTATGTTACAGGCCCGATATAGGTTATGTTCAAGGTATGTCGTATGTTGCTGCTATTTTGATCCTGAACTTGGAGCAGAACAGTGCATTCATATGTTTTGCCAATTTATTGAATCAACCACTGCACCTATCAGCCTTCACTCTGAATCAAAATCAGATGCTAGCTTATTTTGAAGCTTTTCATGAGTTGTTCTACTATAATCTACCAAAATTATATACTCATTTTCAAAAATCGGGTCTTACTCCCGATTTGTATTTGTTGGATTGGATTTATACGATATTTGCGAAAGCTATGCCTTTGGATGTTGCCTGCCGTATATGGGATGTCTTCCTCAGGGATGGATATGAGTTTATATTCCGAACAGCATTAGGTAAGTTATGGCTATTATTACCTTCTTGTAATGTTGAAATTATTGAATCATTGTGAAGAACTAAAAAGTACCACCAGGTATCGCAACCATTTTGCTATTTGCTTTGGCGGCAGTACTTTTGTAGTCTGAAAAAGTTCTGTTAACACACAGTCATGTTCCATTTACATCTTTTGTTTGAGCTTCTCGGAGAAAACGTTCGACTTATTTCCATTTTGGGCCACTCTTGAGAGTGACTTGGAGACGGGTGGCGCTTTTGAGTTTGAAACACATTGTTTTGGTATTGCGTGCTGAAGCACACCATACGCGTCGATTCATATTTACAATATTTGAAGGAAAAAGGGAGTGCTACATACTTATGTAAAATGAATTCATTTGACTACCGGGTCCGGCACTCGAAGTGTAACCAAATTCAGACCATTGTTGCATCTGTGACATCAGCTGTTTAGAAATATGCTAAGTAACAGTTTTAATTATTGTTCACAATAGACCAGGCAATAGAGCAGAAAAAGGGTCATTCTGTGACAAAAATAGTAGAAGAAAACCGCGAGTGGGGAGTTACGTGGGGTGGTCCGTGGATCTTCAGTGATATGTTTTCGACTCGCAAATATCATTACTTTTCTTGTAATTGCGAAGAAACACCAAAAAAAACGATGTTTTTTTAGTTTTTTGCTTGTAAAATCTGAACGAATGGAGCGGTGCTAATACTTTCAACAGACGAATTGTAGAGAATGAAAAGATGAAGGAAATGAGTGCTAGTGCAACTCAATCGGGTCATCATTACCGGAGGAAAGCCGGAAAAACCGTGAAAATCCGCGTTTTTTCAGATCCTCATAACTCGGCCAATTTCTAAGTTGTAGCGCTGGCTTTCCGAATGAAAGTAGTGGTTAATAGATACTTCAAGTGTGCATAACCCAGACGTTGTCCGATAAATAGTTTTTCCGTAATTGCGATTTGAATTAATTAAGGCACTATTTTCCGGAAGAGCTGGATGCGTCGGAAGTAGTCCGATTTCAATTTACAAAACGGATTTTGAAAGAAGAAGTATAGTACTACAAAACGGCAAACTTGATTTTTCGTTAAAATGTTGCAAAATAGGTGAAAAATACGTGGAAACATGACCAAAACCGGCTCAGTGCCCCATCTGGGTCGGATAGTGGGGGTAGCCGGCAGACGCGGGGAACCAAAATCGCGCTGAGGCCGGGCGCGAATATTTACGTATATACCCCCACTACTTGACTGCAATCGAGCATTCGACTTATTTTGGTCATGATTGCATGCTTTTTTCACCTATTTTGAAGCATTTTAACGGAAAATCAAGATTGCCTTTTTGTAGTACTATACTTCTTCTTTCAAAATCCGTTTTGCAAATTGAAATCGGACTACTTCCGACGCATCCAGCTCTTCCGGAAAATAGTGCCTTAAATGATTCAAATCGCAATTACGCAAAAACTATTTATCGGACAACGTCCGGGTTATGCACACTCAAAGTATCTATTGACCACTACTTTCATTTGGAAAGCCAGCGCTACAACTTCGAAATTGGCCGAGTTATGAGGATTTGAAAAAACGCTGATTTTCACGGTTTTTCCGGCTTTCCTCCGGTAATGATGACCAGATTGAGTTGCACTAGCACTCATTTTTTTCATCTTTTCATTCTCTACAATTCGTCTGTTGGGAGTATTAGCACCGCTCCATTGGTTCAGATTTTACAAGCAAAAAACTAAAAAAACATCATTTTTTTTGGTGTTTCTTCGCAATTACAAGAAAAGTAATGATATTTGCGAGTCGAAAACATATTACTGAAAATCCACGGACCACCCCACGTAACTCCCCATTCGCCGTTTTCTTCTACTATTTTTGTCACGAAAAAATCTCTATTGCCTGGTCTAACAAGTGTACAAAAGCATTTTGCTGAAATAGACCAGGCAATAGAGATTTTTTCGTGACAAAAATCGAAGAAGAAAACCGCGAGGGGGGGGTTACGTGGGGTGGTCTGTGGATGTTTAGTGATATGTTTTCGACTCGCAAATATGATTACTTTTCTTGTAATTGCGAAGAAATACGATTCTTGTCACAGAATGACCCTTTATCTGCTCTATTGCCTGGTCTAAAAGTGAACGCAAAAAAAAGTTATAAGCGATGGAATTCAAACGTAATGGTGTGGGTGCTTTATATTTAGCTGGGAAATGACAAACAGCGATTGTTCGTGAGCTTAAACACCTCGATGTTGATAAAGTTTTCGTTTATCGCATCATAACTCGTTTTAATGATACTAGTAGCATCGCAAAACACCATGGAGGTGGTCATCAAATAACTGCTACGTCAAATGGCTAAAGAAGTAAAAATATCCGATCGCAGTATCCGACGAATGTTGAAACATAAGCTCAAAATCAAGGCTTACAAGTTCCAAAAGGCGCAGCAGCAAGAAGTTATACTTGAGAAAGCGAAGGAGTTGCTTCGTTTGGCCGAAAGCGGTCAGTTTTCGAAAAACGTGTTTTCTGATGAGGAAATTTTCCCAATTGAGCAATTTGTAAACTCCCAAAACGATAGAGTTCACTTGATAAACCGTTCATACTAGAATTTGAGTAATCGGTTGGCCACCAGGAAGCAGCACCCGACACAAATAATGGTTTGGGCCGCTGTAACCGCGGATGGGCGGTCTCCAACCGTTTTCATTGAGCCTGGCGTCGAAGTGAATGCGACATATTATCGGGAAAGTATTCTTGAGTCTACTTTGAAGCCGTTCGTTCGCAGAGCATGGACGTTTCAACAAGACTCTGCACCGTCACACAAACTGCGAGTGAACCATGAATGGTTGGAAAACAACGTTCCGAACTTCATTTCGACCACGCAATGGCCCTCGAATTCACCAGAAAGGAATCCAAGGGATTATTTTCTTCAAGCTATTTTGGAAAGCAAGGTCCGAACTAAAAAATACACCAGCCTTGAGACGCCGAAGAAAGCCATTGTCCGTGAGTGGGCTCAAATACCGGCAAGTTATGTTCGGGCCGCTTTCGATTCGTTTTTTGACCGTAGTCATATCGAGCCAAAGTAAATTGATCCTGAATTTTTGATTTTCTTCACACAATCTGTACATTGAAATAAATGAAAATCATTTTCCAAACCGAATTTATGGTCTTTTGAATAGGTTACACTTCGAGTGCCGGACCCTGTAGTTTCGCTTTTTTATCCAGAAATATTGAAAATAAAAGTAATTGGAATTTGTTTCTGCCTTTTTTCGGAGAAGTAAGTAAGTGAAAGAAGACGTAGAATTTTTTGTTTGAAATATGACGATAATTCCCTTTTTTGCAGGTATACTCTATTTATATCAAGAAACATTAATGAAAATGGATTTCTTGGATGGTTCCCAATTTCTCACCCGATTACCTGACAATATTTGTTCTGACAATTTATTCAGAAGTATTCAAAATATCGCAGTGAATATTGGGAAAACGACTTTCAGTCAAATTGTTGAACGACAAATCTCAAGAATTAAAGATCAAAATGAAAGCTAACTGTCATATTTTTTTCTCATATTCCTAATAAATTATTGATTGTTTACCTATTTTTTTTCTCACCTAAGGCATTCTGCACACGGAGCGTATCGTCATAGACGCATATATAGTCCATTTAAGAATTATTGACATCGAAGCAGGCCATGAACGTCCAGTCGAGCCTTTATTTCTGGTTACAAAAAGTAACTGTTCAATTTCATCATAGAAATAAAACATAAATATAACCTAGAAAAGTGCTTTGTATATTTTTCACAGCACATTACTTCAAAGTTTTCGAGCTTGACTTAAACAATACAAAGAAACATAAAACCACCTACTTTCATTCTATTAGTGCAAAAGAGAAGCCATTTCAATGCGCTTTTCGGTCAGGAAATTTGCAAGTATATATTCCATCTGATACCTCAATTGGAACTAGTTTTGGAGTTGATTTGAAACTCATTTCCTTGGAATCCTGAATGTTCATTCGGTTTGTTTACCTCCCGCTTTCGTTGACATGTGTGTGTGGGAGATATCACCATCGAATCCGTCTACTAATATCGACGTATGTACGGGGTGCATCCATTTCAGAGATTTCGATATATCGTGTAACCTTATTTCGCTCAAACTGATTGAGTATCACCCAAATCTAGTCAGAGACATAACCTACAAATGATTTCGATAGATTTGATATAAGCCGGTGATTTCCTAATAATCTCTTTTCCCTTAACTGTGTTTTGTGAAAAACCTGGTTAGTGAAACCGTTGAATCTAGGTTGATTGAAGTATTTACTTTCAATAAGTTTGTTTAACACGACCAACTGAACTAACACATCTAGTGGCAGAATGTTCATTGAGAGTCCCGGGGGTCACCCCCGGTTCTCGTCTTTACTTTCCCCAAGAGCTGCTAATGCCTTGGGTAATTTAGAATCTCCTAATAGAATAGACTTCAATCTTTTGAACGAGGAAATTACATTATTGCGAAGAACAGCTCATTAGTCACAAAATAGTGAACTATTGAACCAAATTGATGATCTCTCACAAATTTTGGAAAAAAAAAATTACGAAAAGCACTGCCGTGAAGGCAGGAGCTTTTGAGCGCTCGTACATGCACCTTGATGGTAGATTCGCATTTTCCAGTTATAAAAATCAATTGAAGGAATTTTCGACAGCTGTCAAAACAAATTCTGAAACTTAGGCGAAACTTCAGACTTCATGTCAGTGCTTCAGCTGATCAATTTTTTTTCGATAATTCGCTAGAATTTTCTACGGTATCTATGGTCTTGGTGATGCGATCTGGACTAAATTTTGCACGTAGTTTGAATACATAATTCCTCCGCTAGGTGCAAAATTTCATTCCAATCCGATCAGTAGTTTCGAAACTATCAGGAAGAAAATATTTTAAACGGCCATATTCACGGAACCCCTATTTTAATTTTGCTCATTGATAAACGTGACCGCAATATTCGTGATCCAAACCCACCCTGAAAATTTCAACTTCCTAGGCCTCTCGGTTCAAAAGTTACAATTTTCTATGGTTCTGGTTATGCGATCTGGACAAAATATTGCTTTGATATATCATTCTCGATTAAAATACAAAATTTCATCTCGATCGAGTCCGTAGTTTCGGAATTATCGAGAAAACAAAATTTCAAACGACCGTATTTACGGAACCCCTAGTATAATTCTGCTCATTGATAAACGTGAACGCGACATTTCAGATCCACACCTATCCTGAAAATTTCAAGTCCCTAGGCCTTTCCGTTCGAAAGTTATGATTTTCTATGGTTCTGGTCATGTGATCTAGAGAAATGTAGCTTGAATATATATTTCTCCATTAGAATACAAAATTTCGTCACGATCGAATCTGTAATTTTGAAATTATCAAGAGAAAACTAAATTTCGAACGATCATATTTACGGAACCCCTAGTATGATTTTGCTCATAGATTAACGGGATAACAACATTCGAGATCCACACCTATCCTGAAAATTTGAAGACTCCAGGCGTTTCCGTTCAAAAGTTACAATTTTCTATGGTTCTGGTCATGCGATCTAGACAAAATTTCACATGTAGCTTGAACACTTCTTTCTCCATTTGAGTGCAGAATTTCATCTCGATCAAATCTGTAGTTTTCAAGTAATCAGGAGAACAAAACTTTGAACGGCCATATTTACGGAACCCCTGGTGGAATTTGGCCCATTAACGAACTTGACCGAGGCATTCGGGAACTGAACCCACACTGAAAATTTCAAGTCTCTAGGTTGTTCCATTCGAGAGTTATCGTGCTTACGGCCGGACGGACGGACAGACTCAAATTTTCCGACGGATTCGTCATCAGTGAGTCGAACATAGTCGATTGAGACCATTTTAGGCTCAAAATTCGAAAAATACAGACATCGTGACGAAATGATATAGCCCTCGTGTAAGTAGTACGAGCGCTCAATAACAGCACAAGGAATTCCAGAAATACTTTCAGATGTAATAGCACATATAAGGGACCTTTTTGAGCGCTCGTACTACTTACACGAGGGCTATATCATTTCGTCACGATGTCTGTATTTTTCGAATTTCGAGCCGAAAATGGTCTCAATCGACTATGTTCGACTCACTGATGACGAATCCGTCGGAAAATTTGAGTCTGTCCGTCCGGCCGTAAGCACGATAACTCTCGAACGGAACAACCTGGAGACTTGAAATTTTCAGTGTGGATTCAGTTCCCGAATGCCTCGGTTAAGTTCGTTAATGGGCCAAATTCCACCAGGGGTTCCGTAAATATGGCCATTCAAAGTTTTGTTCCCCTGATTACTTGAAAACTACAGATTTGATTGAGATTAAATTTTGCACTCAAATGGAGAATGAAGTGTTCAAGCTACATGTGAAATTTTGTCCAGATCGCATGACCAGAACCATAGAAACCATAGAAAATTGTAACTTTTGAACGGAAACGCCTAGGGACTTGAAATTTTCAGGATAAGTGTGGATCTCGAATGTCGTGATCACGTTCATCTATGAGCAAAATTAAACTAGGGGTTCCGTAAACATGGTCGATTGAAATTAAGTTTTCTTGACAATTTCAAAACTACAGATTCGATCGTGACGGAATTTTGTATACTAATGGAGAATGATATATTTAAGCTACATTTCTCCAGATCACATGACCAGAACCATAGAAACCATAGAAAATCATAACTTTCGAACGGAAAGGCCTAGGGACTTGAAATTTTCAGGATAGGTGTGGATCTCGAATGTCGCGATCAATGTTTATCGACTATCGCGGTCACATTCATCAATGAGCAAAATTAGATTAGGGGTTCCGTAAATATGGCCGTTCAAAATATTTTTTTACTGATAGTTCCGAAACTTCTAATTGGATTGCAATGAAATTTTGCACCTAGCTGAGTATTAATGTATTCAAACTACGTGCAAAATTTTGTCCAGATCGCACCACCAATACCGTAGAAAATTCTAGCGAATTATCGAAAAAAAATTGATCAGCTGAAGCACTGACATGAAGTCTGGAGTTTCGACTAAGTTTCAGAACTTTTTTGACAGCTGTCGAAAATTACTTCAATTGATTTCTAAAACTGGAAAATGCGAATCTACCTACAAGGTGCATGTACGAGCGCTCAAAAGCTCCTGACTTCACGGCAGTGCTTTTCGTAATTTTTGTTATACCTGATGGCAACTATGTCGTGTTTGAAGTGTAATGTAGCTATCGAGAAGGGCACTGATGGAATGTTGAAGTGTGATGGCTGCAGTAGGCCTATTCATGCATCCTGTTCCGAGCTTACTCCCGCGGAGTTGAAGTGAGGCTCAAACCTCAGAAGACGAGTGAAATACCTCTGTCTTGAATGTTAGCAGGGACTCCATCAGATTCCTAAGATTTTACAATCAATTAACGAGCTGAAAATGAGATACGCGAACTCAAACGTCCCCAATCGGTTGATGTTGGGATGACACAATTGCATTCTGCACACTCGCCCCATTCCAGTGTAGATCACCTAGTGCGGATCTTGGCTGGCGTATAACCCAAACGGAAAATTTTGTTATGCACATTTTCGCTACGGAAAAAAATGCATTCCTGAAAAATGCAAACCTCCTTGTTCATGGAAGCGGATAGCACTACTGCCACAGAAGGACTCCGCCAATTGCGCTCATTCGTCAGAGATAAAAAAACAGGTTGGCAGTTCCTAATAGATAGTGGCGCCGACGTTTCAATTTTTCCGGTAAACAAAAACAAAATTCAAACACAAACTGGTGACGATTTTAAATTATATGCAGCAAATGGAACAACTATTCCAACATTTGGTACAAAAATATTTTCACTGAATTTAGGACTTGGAAGAAAATTTCAATGGCCTTCGATAATAGCACAAACTAGTAAAGCAATAATAGGTTGCAGATTTTTTGAATCATTTCAATTCATTAATAGACATACGTGGCCGAAAATTAATAGATGGGCTCACTAAATTGAATGTCAGTGGTAACATTGTTGTTATAAGTAGTCAAAATATAATACATACGTTGAGTAATATTTGTGAATTCGATGACATTTTAACAACGTTTTCCGATATTAAATCCCCAAGTCCAGTACCTACTGAAATTAAACAGGACGTGAAACATCATATACATACGCAAAGTAATCCAGTACAGGCCAAAGCAAGACCATTAGATCCTGAAAGAATGCGACTAGCAAAACCAGAATTTCAATTTATGCTAGAGCATAATATTATTAGACCTTGGAAGTCAAACTGGTCTAGTCCATTGCATATTGTTCCAAAAAAAAAAGGATCTATTAGACCATGCGGAGATTACAGAAGACTGAATGCACAAACTTTACCAGATCGTTATACTATTCCAAGAATAGAAGATTTTCACCACATACTCAAAAATTCGAACATATTTTCCAGAATCGACTTATTTAAGGCATATTTCCAAATTCTAAGTAATTTAACAAAACCAATACACGAATGGGTGAATTTTTGATGAAGATTTGTGAAATTTGGGCGAGACCGGTCAAAATTTATATTGTCCTGGTTTCAGGTTAGAAAAAATAATCACCTTACTCTGGATAGATCTCTTCGTTAGGGGCCATATGCATGCGATGTTTGTTTTCTCGGCATTCATTTATTGCAAATTTGTATTCTCTTTCAACTTTTATTAGGAGATTTTTTCTAAACGGTATTATTATTGAAGTTCAAACTGAGGAGATGAAAACTCACTGATTGAAAAGGATCACAAACTCACCTATATAATAAATTGATCCGAATTGTTCACAGAAATGGTTCGAAATGGTCACCACACCATTTGTTTGATGTGCACAAAGTCTTGCCTGGTGTAATTTCGAATGGTCACCTATACTCTTATTTTTTCAAATGACCCATGAAGAAAAAAATCACAGGGGTTTAGATCGGAAAACTTAGTCATCATACGCATCATATAAATTAATTCCCGTATACTGACCTCACACAGCTGGTAATATCTGAAAATTTAAATATCAATACGAACCTAATGAAGATCCGTGCTAGGAAATTCTCATATTTGCGGATAACTCTGATATGAATGAGTTTTGGTATATGGATTTTGACGAGTTCTATTGCTGGTCAAATTCAAATTCAATATTGACGACGTATTAGATATATTAGGAACATCTGAAAGACGGCTGAATATTTGATATTATCAAAAAGGTCTAACCTCGTAAGGGAACGAGAAAAAAATCAATCGATTATAGAAAATTAAAATGCGAATCTACCTACAAGGTGGATGAACGAGCGCTCAAAAGCTCCTGACTTAACGGCAGTGCTTTTCGTCATTTTCGAATTTTTTTTCCCATCTTTCGTATATTTCTAGTTTCATTATTAATTGTTCAGTTCAGCCACACCCCCCCCCCCAAAACAAAATCCTAGCTGCGCCACTGACCTTGTATACCAAATATTTCTATTCTGGGATAATTCACACGGATTCAGAGATCGCGTAATATATTTCTCAATAGGGTAGGGGTAGATGATTACAACATCTGGTCATGTCGCAGAGGTTTCGGTTTTCGGTTTGTATTATATTCAAAGTTTCAAAGTGTTTGTAGAATATCGTGGTTATATATTCAAAGTTTCGAATAGTTTGTAGAATATAGTGCTGTTATATTAAAAGTTTCAAACGTTATTTGTTCTGTGTCTTTTACTATAAAAACAAAGAAGTGAGTGATCATCGATCTTATTATTGGAATTCGAGGATTTCCTGAAAACGGAAGAAAACATGAAAAAATCAGTAAGTTGTGCATTTTATTAATTGGGTTTTCCCAAAAAAATCTTCAGTATTTTAGAGTTACTAACATAAAAATCTTGGCATTTAGGTATATTTGTAGTTTCTTTCACAGGACTAACCAATTTCGAAATATAAAAAATTTGCAATTTCAGTTTTATCATTTTGATCATATTGAAAGAAATAAATGAATTGACTATATTTGAGTTTTGTTCTATATAATGAATTTGTATTTTCTTTTTGTACATGTCTTATTTTTGCGCGCTTGTTTTTAGGTTAAACGACTCTCCAAGGTGGGTGGTGATAGCCCTTATGAATTTTGCAGAAGGGCGTCAAGAAGGGCGATGGCTACACTTTTGACAAATAAATTGGCCAGTGAATACACCCCTGAGCTTAGGGGGGCCCCAAGCGCTGACTAGAAAACCTCGTTTGATCTAGCTGAAAAAAAATTGTGAAAATTTTCAAATAAACTCTATGTGATTTATATGAAATATATAAATCAGCGCTGTACCAATTATAATTTATAATATAACATAAATAGTATGTATTCAATCGATTTATTCAAAATAACATGAATTTTTCTACACTCCGTACTGTATCATCATTTCTTTGGTCCCTTATATCATAACAAAAGTAGGTACCTTTTCTCTTAGCACTGGGTGTCATCAAAGACATCTGTTACCGCTCGCTTTCCTTGCTACCTAGGTCCCAGATTGAGATGCACATTTAGTTTCTATTCATCTCTTTCATCTGCGAGTACGAAATTATCACAATTTTGCTTTTCGTGAATTGAAAAATAAGGTTCAAAATTGGAAAAAAAATATTATGCCGCTCGTGCAATTGGTAATAAGTAACTTCCCCTGGCCACACCCCATATCATGTCGCGTCGTTAACAAATTCAAATTCATAAAAGTTCTGCTGCTTGAGCAGTGGTGTAGGAGGGGCCCCCGCAGACTCCACGTCAGTGCAAGTCACCAATTTTGTTTTCGATAATTCGCTAGAATTATTTACGGCATCTATGGTCTTGGTGATGCGATCTGGACAAAATTTCGCACGTAGTTTGAATACATAATTATTCAACTAGGAAAAAAAAATTTTTGTACTGCCATATTTACGGAACCTCAATTTTAAGTTTCGCTCATTGATATCCGTGACCGCGACATTCGAGATCCACACCTATCCTGAAAATTTCAAGTCTCTAGGCCTTTACGTTAGAAAGTTATAATTTTTTATGGTTTCTATGGTTCTGGTCATGCGATCTGGACAAAATATAGCTCGAATATATCATTCTCCATCAAAATTCAAAATTTCGGCACGATCGAATCCGTAGTTTTGATATCATCAAGACAACTAAATTTCAAAATATTATATTCACGGAACCTCTAGTCTAATTTTGCTCATTGATAAACGTGACCGCGACATTCATCGAGATTCACACCTATCCTGAGAATTTCGAGTCCTAAGGCCTTTCCGTTCGAAAGTTATAATTTTTCTATGGTTCTGGTCATGCAATCTGGACAAAATGTAACTCGAATATATCATTCTCCATTAAAATACAAAAATTTGTCACTGAACAATTCTTTAGGGGGCCCCACCTATTCTGTTGCACCAGGGCCCCTGACTATCTAGTTACGCCACTGAATGTTGAGACAAGTTGGGTAGTAGAGGTTAATCTTAAGTATTTCAATATGAAAATTGAAGTGGATTACCTTAATCCTTTCGATGCGAGAGAGTGTATTGCCATAAGGGTTATAAAACTTCTGATATTGGCTGAAAATTCTTATAATGAAGCAATTACGATTCATCAGAATTCACAAAGAACAATTTCATACGTTTTCTATTCTTATAGTGGTTGCAAAAGTTGAATATTGTTTGACGTCTTTTCTCTATTTGATACATGATTAGAACCGTTTTCTGCAAGTTTTTGTGTACAGTTTTGTATCGTACAATTTTTTTGGATTTGATGCGAAAGACACTGATTGCAGATGTAGCTTATGTCTCTTTCATATTGGTCACATTCAACCAAAATAAACATAACAAGAATTTAAATATTGGTATATTTTTCTTTCAGGATCTGCTCGATTGAATATCACAACCAAAGACTCTTCCTTAAAAGAGGTGGAAGAAGGTAGAAAAAAAAGTTAAGGAGAGCCAAAGAACGACTTGTGGCAGAGGAGAAGAGGTCTACTCAAAATAAATGATTTTTGATATAGATCATTAAGATTAAGATTTTTTTTAACAAGAGTTATTTTTTTTATTATATAGGTTATGTTAGGTAAGGTTAAACTGTTTTTTGATGTTTTGAGATCATATTTTTATTTTTTTAAATTTTTACATTTATTTTATTAATTTTGTTTTCTTTTTTCATTAAAATTTTTCAAAATATTTAGTTGTTTGACCTACTGTTTTATTTCAAAGCAGTTCCTATAAGCTTTCTAAATCTAAGAGGTCGAAAATGAATAGTTAGGAATCGAGAAAAGTTTCGAAAATTTCATGTACAAAACATGTGAAAGTAAAATGTTGAAATCCTATGTCCTATGAGGATATCAGGTGGACGTCCCTTGGACGTCCAAAGTGATGTCTAGTTATGGTCCTAAGGGGATATCCCCTGGATGTCCGCGGTGGACGTCACTCGGACGTTCATAGTGATGTCCAATTATGGTCCTTAGGGGACATCCATTGGATGTCCATAGGACTACTTCGTGCTATTAGGGAATCGATAAAAAAATTTCGTCAGGTACACATCAAGTCTTGGCGATAATTCTGAAACTTTATATTTTGGACGTCTTGAGGGGAAGGGGGGGTGTAATTGCCCCCCAGTACCCCCTATATCTACGCCCTCGGGAAGTTATTCCTCGACCCAAACTTTTCCCTCAATCGAATCCAAGGGCGGATATCCAGGATTTTTTTCTGGGGGGGCACAGGATTTTTTCTGGGGGTGGCACAAGATGCGGAAGGCAAAAAAATCTTCTAAGTATGTACTGTGATGGAATCTCCGAAGTACATAATAATACCGTCTAGGGGGGCACGGGGAGGAGGGGAGGGAAAAAGCCCCCGTGACCACTCACCCCCCCCCTTGGATCCGCCCTTGATCGAATCTTATAGTATCTTCGAACTTCCACTAGATAAAGTAGATATAGGGGGAGGGTACTGGGGGTAATTACCCCCCCAAGACATCCAAAATATAAAGTTTCAGAATTATCGCCTAAAAGAACGGAATTTTTCCATAAAAATGAATCTGACGAAATTTTGTATCGATTACTCCCCTCGGCCCCTCAAGAAAAAAATAAGATTTACGACCTTGCTACCACTGCCTAATACAAACTCTTATACTTTGTTTTCATGTTTTCCTATCGAAACTTATAAATTCTAAGTTATTCTTAGCCATATAAACGCTTATAGAAACCGCTTAAAGTTATATGAGGAATCCCTGATCAAAACCATCAAATCCTGAACCCACTGTCTCCCCAAGATACTCAATAAGATTTTAATTGTGAATTCCCACTCATTTCTGATACGTTCTCAAGCTTATGACTGAGCATATAATATCGTTATAATTGAAAGTGGAAAACCTCATCGAATCTCATAGACTCCTTTAAGCACCACTGCCTGATACAAACCAGTACACCATGTATTCGGATATGCTCATAAATAACATCTACTTATCAATTCTCATAAAACCTTAGTGCCGTTTTACATGAGGCGTAGAACGCGCCCTACGCTCTACGCTGACGTCCTACGCTTACGTCGGGTTTGTTTTCACATGAAGCACTAACGCAATGACCACGTCGCAGTACACATCGGGCGCTGTTGCCATTGCTGCATATTGCATAATTGAAAAAAATGTGCACGAAAGAAACGACTTTGGATAGATCCAATTTTGGAACAACGGCTATTAAAAGGTGCATTTGTAACCCTGTATTCCCACCTGTCAGAACACCCAAGAAAATTTTTTAATTATTTTCGTATGTCCTTGGTAACATTTGATGAATAACATGCAAAACTGGAACATAGTTTGATGCATATGGAAACAAAGTTCATTGGAATTGGAAGAACGTGCAAAATTTCCCAATTGCATCGCTGCTGTTGATGGAAAGCACATGAGAATCATCAAGCCAATAAAAAGCGGATCACTGTTTTACAATTATAAACATTTCTTCTCCATTCTCTTATTGGCAGTTTGTTTATAAATAGTTCTGTATCAATTGAGTCCATATTGCGACTTTCGAGCATTTGCATACTGTTCCAACCGTCTGAATAAAACTGGCAACCAGTATCTATTCCCTACGCCTACGCGCGGCGTAGCATGTGAATAGTAGGTATCCTCACCGTGCCCTTACGCCCGACGTAGGACGCCAGACGCAAGGGCCGAGCGCGATCCCAGGCGCTGGTCTCCTCGAAACGCGTCGGTCGACCGACGACGTGCGGTGACGTCATACGCGGAAACGCCCCCGTCAATTTTCGAATTATATGCAAAATTAAACAAAGTAACTCTTTATTCATCTTTAAAACGTGTAGAAGCGCGCGTGTAGATTGCGAAATGAATTTCAGGGAGAACGTGCGCCCGTTACCAACGACCGACAGCCTTCCGTATGACGTCACCGCACGTCGTCGGTCGACCGATGCGTTTCGAGGAGACCAGCGCCTTAATTTCACGCGCGCTGTAACGCCGCAGCAACGCGCTCGCATCTGAAACTTCCCATTTAACTCAATGCCATCCGATCTTCCAACGTAGGGCGCGTTCTACGCCTCATGTGAAACGGCACTTATAAAAAGTTTATGTGTCACGGATAACGTCCGCATAGATTACAGACTCTCCTCATAGGTCCTTATAGACTCCCATAAATTGTCTATATTGTTTCATGAGATTTCATGAGGTATTTTTGGCAGGGTATCCCAATCTTCCTTACGGGATTTCTTGGTGTAATCTATTGCTGTTTTGGAACTACTTATGGGTTCACTACCTGGAAAGTGTGGTTTGAGAAGAATAATTGATCGTTCCTCATCTCCCTCAGTGTATGACCCGTCCGGCTTTTTGAGCGACATTGTGGGGTTGGTACCCCCTTTTGCCATGACTTTCTGAAGTCTGGCTGCAGTGGGAGTGGAAGTAATTTTTGAGCGCTCGTACAACTTACACGAGGGCTATATCATTTCGTCACGATGTCTGTATTTTTCGAATTTTGAGCCGAAAATGGTCTCAAACGATAGAGTTCAACTCACTGATGACGAATCCGTCGGAAAATTTGAGTCTGTCCGTCCGGCCGTCCGTCCGAAGGACGATAACTCTCGAACGGATCAACCTAGAGACTCGAAATTTTCAGTGTAGGTTCAGATCCCAAATGCCTCGGTTGAGTTCGTTAATGGGATAAATTCCACCAGGGGTTCCGTATATATGGCCGTTCAAAATTTTGTTCTCCTGATGACTTCGGAACTACAGATTCGATCAAGATGAAACTTTGTACTCGAATGGAGAATGAGGTGTTCAAGCTACATGTGAAATTTTGTCCAGATCGCATTACCAGAACCATAGAAACCATAGAAAATTGTAACTTTTGAACGGAAACGCCTAGGGACTTGAAATTTGCAGGATAGGTGTGCATCTCGATTGTCGTGATCACTTTCATCTATGAGCAAAATTATACTAGGGGTTCCGTAAATATGGTCGTTTGAAATTTGGTTTTCTTGATAATTTCAAAACTACAGATTCGATCGTGACGAAATTTAGTATACTAATGAAGAATGATATATTTAAGCTACACTTCTTCAGATCACATGACCGGAACCATAGAAACCATAGAAAATCATAACTTTCGAACGGAAAGGCCTAGGGACTTGAAATTCTCAGGATAGGTGTGGATCTGAAATGTCGCGTTCACGTTTATCAATGAGCAGAATTATACTAGGGGTTCCGTAAATACGGTCGTTTGAAATTTTGGTTTCTCGATAATTTCGAAACTACAGATTCGATCGAGATAAAATTTCATATTTTAATCGAGAATGATATATACAAGCAATATTTTGTCCAGATCGCATCACCAAGACCATAGATACCGTAAAAAATTCTAGCGAATTATTGAAACAAAATTGATAAGCTGAAGCACTGACATGAAGTCTGGAGTTTCGCCTAAGTTCCAGAATTTTTTTGACAGCTGTCGAAAATTCCTTCAATTGATTTCTAAAACTGGAAAATGCGAATCTACCTACCAGGTGGATGTACGAGCGCTCAAAAGCTCCTGCCTTCATGACAGTGCTTTTCGTAATTTTTCACAAAAAGCTTGAAAATTAAGCCTTTTGGCCTTCCTGATCTCTTTATTATACTGAGTAAATTTCTCGGTGTACCCCTGCCAATTGTTATCCCGTCTTGCCCTATTAAAGAGCCGACGGACCTCCTTTCGGAGGTTTGACAGGTTCTCATTCCACCAAGGAGCATCCTTACTTGGTCGAGTTTTGGCGAGTGGACAGCTGGAGTAAAACGCTTCCATTATTGCCCTACTGACCTGCTCTTTCCTTGAATTCAGCTCGAAATATCGGTGTTCTGACCCGATATTTTCGATTTCCTCTAGGTTCGTCTTAAGGTGGTTCCTGTAAAGAAGCCAGTCTGTTTTTCTAGGGTTTCGAGTCTCGGGGAAAGAAGTGGTATCTCCCTTCATCCTAAACTCGATAATCCTATGATCAGAGAGTGATGGCTCGTCCATCCCCCTCCAAGACGTAATGTACTTCCTGGCCACAGGATTAGCAATTGTTACGTCAAGGACTTCTTCCCTCGTTCTAGTGACGAATGTTGGTGTTGTCCCAATTTAAGTGGTCTCGAGGTTGTTAGCTAAGAGATATTCAAGTAGGTACTCACCTCTTGGGTTATTGTTGGTGCTTCCCCAAACAGTATTATGCGCATTCGCATCACAGCCAGTTATTAATGGAAGGCGTTTACTGTTGCAGTAGCGTACTAGTTCCTGTACCTCCTCTGGCGGTGTTATTGGCCCGTCTCCAGCGAAGTATGCGGATGCAATGACAATGTCTCGGTCAACGCCCCCCAAGTTGAGGTGTACCATAATTGGAATTAAGTCCCGGGACATGTATTCTGAAATACAAATATATTTGATGTTTTTCTTTACGAGGACACAGGCACGTGGAATTACTTGCCTCTGATCATAAATCAAATTTGATTCCTTACATGCCAAACCTTTGATTTAGACTTCTTTGTTGATCCAGGGTTCCTGGATCAGAACAATGCCTAATTGCAGCCTCGCAAACAACCTTGCAATCACGGCTGAGGAACCCCTCGCGTGATGCAGGTTTACCTGCGCTATTCTTATGAAGACGAAGGTTCGTTTTGTGGGGTGCTTGCCCCCTCCTTCGCCTCCATCTGCCCCTCCTCGATTTCCATTTGAGAGGTTTCCTCTCCAGGACACGAGGAGGTCTCCTTGCCCGTAGTCGGACCCCCAGCCACCACACAACTTAGCCCAGTACCTTGGGGCGCAGAGGGAGTCTCTGTATCTCCAGGAGTACTGGCGGTGTCGCAGCTGGGTTCCTGGGATGTGGAGGGCTTCTCCACATCCTTCGACCCTTCTTCAGGGCCACCTTTCTTTCCTAGCCCTGAGACTGGGACGCTCCCGAACCGGAAGTTCAGTTGGCCTCCCTCCGTCCTTATGACTTCCTCGGATTGGGGATCAACCCCAATCGTGAGGATACTTCCTCTGCCTTCCTTTTTGAAGCGCAGCACCTTCCAAGCCCAAATATTGAGGTCGGGATTCTGAATCTCGACAAGTCGGAGGATCTTCTCCTGTTCCATTTCGAGACTTCTTGGGAGGAAGACCGTTATAACGGTAGGACTTGGGATGTCGTCTCCACTTAGTGCTACCAACTCGGGTCCTTCCCAAGATTTCAATTGCGGTACTGAACTTGTGAGCCAGTCCGCCGCCTTCTTGGATCCACAATCCACCAGCGTCATTCCATTACGGAAATGAACGCCAGTGAAGTGAATCCCTCTTTCTGTGTACTTACACATCTCCACCAGAACGTCTTCGAGAGTCGATAGTTGCTCGACTTCCAGAATGGTCCTGGGGTATTCTTTGGGGACTATCCCAATGCTGATTGCCACCTTTTTTGCTTTGACGGCAGCTGCATAACTATATATAACATAACCATAATTGGTCCCACGAGAAGCTAGGGTCATATCGGTCCACCTCTGCAGAGGTAAGGGGTTTAAACAATGGAGTTCCCCCTGGTGCTCCAAGGTTGAGACCAGTCTTCTATCTGACCACGCATCCTTCCGGCCTGGTTGGTTCCCGCCTTGGAATTAGAATATTTGATGAGGTTGTTTCCTCTTGGTCCGGGCGGTCAAGCCAAGACCCCCCCCCCACCTCACTGGCCCGCGAGACATGACCACGGACAGCCAGGAGGCGTTGGTATAACAGAATGGTCTCGAGGTATGCTCGATGCCCTATCTGGCATCGTTTAACCTGGTGCAATTCCTTAGACACGACACTACAGCTGGGACAGGTGAAGTCGGTCCGCGGCAAGGTATTGAGGGCTACCAGTTGAGTTTCTAGGCACAACGAGCCCCCCTATTTCCCTGCAGACCTCCTCCTCACCAGAGATCATCGTCAGAGGCCCCCTCCTATCCGCCACCTGGAGACGCGCCGGGTTGGCACTTCACTCCGTACCCGTTCTATAGTAACGACACAGAAAGATCACTGGATGCATATAAATATTGTATTGGAAGCATTATCTTCAATAATTATATTTCGGACGATGCAAATTCACAATTGTACAAAAAATGTTGTTTGTATTTCGTGCGTATAAAATTCGTGTTTTCATGGAACATTCGAGTGAATTTTTGGCCTCCACCTGCGGCCTCAGCCAAAAATTGACGCTCTCATGTGCCATGAAAAAAACACTCATTTTACGCACTTAATACAAAAATAACTATTCTATGCTTTTATATTAGTTTTCTTCACCCCTCACCACCACTGCAGAGCAGACCAGAAGCAATATAGACGAGTTTTCAACGTCTGTTTCCATTCACCCCACCTTGAAGGCGAATGGAAACAAGCGACATATTTTTTTTGCAAAAATTATCAATTGGACACACATTTTCTAAACGGGGGACTTTTGTCAAAATATGGATATTGAATTATTTTCCTTTCAAGAGATATAAGCATTCGAACATCAGAATGGGTTTCTATTCACCCCATTTTACAGTAACAAAAAAAAACATTCTCATGCCTTGAGACTTTTAATGCATGTATTTAGTTTAATCATAACAATATGTTTCAGGTGAGGAAACAGAATATAATTATATATGAAACAATCTGAGCCCTACTTAGAAGTCCATAGCACACTTGACCCCATTTTTATTGAGCGTTCAATATTCAATTGATATTCAGATAATTGAAGCAAATTTTATACAGAGAAAAATAATATAACAGATAGCAGGCTTTTTATAAATGGTTTATTTGAAACCCAAACATCCACGTCTAATAAGTTAAGAATAATTTTATTCCATACAATTATCTCATTTCTTCGTTTTGTCATGCATCAAAACCATTGATGAGGAGAGGTTTGAACAGGTAAGAAAGAAAATCTGTTTTTCGAAAGCAATAATAAATTGAAACCCTGTTTACTCGAAAGTATAAATTTGCACATCCATAATGTAGCCTTAGAAGCAGTAGTATAGTAAATAATTACAGAATTTTCATTAAAGATTCATTGATTTAATCTACACTTAATGATTCACTTTACTCCATCCGAACTAGATGATTCACCTAATTTAAAATCAATAGGTTTATTGAAGCCCATCAGAATAGCATAATGATCTGGACTTTCAAAATGACTGGGATCAAGAAAGAGTGCTTTTCCATTAACCTTCATCGTTGTGAACATTCCTGGCAATTCAGGTACTTCTACGTCTTCCACTTTGAACTGTATCTGAAAGACATGTCACAAAAAATTTGATACAACTGTTTTGAAAACAAAAAATAATTCAAAGAAATCAGACTTACCTTCTTAGGTATGCAGAAAAAATTTATAGTATATGCAATATATTTATCTTCAACAGCTATGTATTCTAAAGATGTCACATATTTTTTTGTTATTGTATGTAAAAGTAGCGGAGTTACAAATGTGAAAAAGGCAACACCAGAATATGCGGCTACTATCATCGGTATACTGCCAGTAGATACAATTTCTTTATATAACATTGGTTGGGCAAGCAAACCTATAATGCTTGATGAAAGAGAAAAAACCTGAAATTCAGGATAAATATTCATTGCCTAAGTCATTACCCATAAAAAAATTCTATCAGAAATAACAGGGATTCAACCCTTTGAATTACCTTAACTGCTCTAATCTGAGAACTCAAAACTCCAGTGTAAACAGTTACTGGCGTTTTATATTCATTTCTCTCCAACAAAGGCCTACTTGTGGAAATAGTTCTAAAAGAATGTTCACATAATCTGTTCCTTTCTACTGTAGGCCCTTTGATGGTATTTTTCAGACGAACTAAACGCCAACCAATTCTATTCATTATCACCAATTTTGTTAGAATTCAAAGATCAGATACGAAGAAAAATTCTTTTATGTAATTAATACCATCTTTTATTTTAATTTATAGGTATCGAAAGATACATCATGATCAAAGGATCGAATAAGACAAAATTGACAAATCAAGATGTAAAATGAGGTTATGAAGACTGAACAGAACCAAAGATGAGGTTCATACTCTGTGACAGAACCTCCGTTGGACAGAAGACAGAACTCGTAGGACCTGGTTTTTGAAAGGGACTGGAATTTACATCCCTTCCGCCCTTCGCCTTTAATATAATTTTTTATTTTTTTGACTTCTTGGAGAGATCCTCCTTCAATGTGACCATATTTTGAAAAGCGAATCTACTGCGAAGACGGGAGAAATCTACTCATGTCTCATAGATAAAGGAATACATTCCTTTATCTATGAATCTACTAAAATCTACCATATCAACTTTGCAAAATGTGGATACTAAACACCAGGTGGCGCTGGTGACTGTTTTTGAAATTTTTGTGGGTTACTTGAATGTTGAATGATTCCGTCATATCATAGATTTTCGAATACAATAAAATGTTCATAGACGTATAATTTTCCTTAAAATTTGAGTAAATATTGAATTAGGTATTCAACAAATCCTGTGTATCAGAAGGGACTAAGGATATTTTCATACAGAGAAATGTCTAAAACACTAGTTTGGTCAACTATAACCATTTATTCACAAAATCTAACACAAAAAATTAGGTTATAATGTTTTTTGACGTTTACTTCTTCTTATTCTATCCTTTAAATGTGCTTGGCTTCTGCCATCAGAGTTGGTACTAGGCACGTGAATTACTCACATAGAATTTCATAAATTGAAGAAGAAGGTAATATTATGCAGGTACGACAAACAGAAATTAAAATTTATAATTGAAATGAACTTTATGGTATAAAATATGAAAGAATGACCGTCCAATGCTTTCAAGTCGAAGAAGGTGAAAATCTACCAAAATCTACTCCCAAAAATTTACCTACCATAGGTTGCCTGAAATCTACCAGAAAAGTAGATTTCTACTACATGCATGGTTCTTTGCAAGCAGTGTTGCAGCTGGCTTGGCGAGAATTTATGTTGAAATTTTAGATTGACTGATTATGCCTAATAATAATAAAGGTAGAACAAAACTTTTATGCCTTGAAAAATACACAAACTGGTAAAAGTGGAACTGAAAAATGCAAAAGAATAGGACATATAACATATAAAAAAAATTGCTTGGGGAACTACCGAGTATCCGTAATATCGAGAATAAGCAATAAGCGATGCTATTGAAAGATTATGTCACTGCCCAAGGTTGAAAACTTTCATTGGGGGAAAATTATGTTAAAATTATCAATTATGTTAAAAATTGATCAGAAGTGAATAAAATTATGTTAAAATCTGATAATTATGTACCAATCGGCAACGCTGTTTGCGAGAGGTATTTCCTCTTGTCTGTGGTTCTGACTGGTATCTTTAAGTGCTTTCGAGCCACCGTCTGGGGCGCCCCAGGAGTGCTCCAAACCAAAGTTTGACATAAGTTTTACCGTTCCAGTGCCGGGGCGTCAAGCACTCTCGCCGTCTTCCCCATTCCCCTGGTGCCGCAACCGAATTTGCGGGGCTTTAAGCTCTGAGAGCTGTTCAACGCAAAACCCGTTATATTTGCTGTTTTGTTTACGTTTTTTGAAAGTTTGGTTCGGGCATGCTCCCGCGATAGCTAGGACGGGACGCCCAGTGCGTCAAAACCCGGAGTAACACGCACCTAGCTGGAAAGCCACTTTTACCATTGTACTGTATTGGTACTTTTATGCAGCATATGGAAAAAACACGAACCGCGAGATGGCGCTGAAAATAACAAAATGTCGGACCGAGAGGCGATCGAACTATTCTGCATTTGTGTCTTTCATAACAAGTAAATCAAATAATTTTCATAAGATTGTGGAATTGATAATACTGCCTGTGAAGGTCGAGATACTACTTCGGATATTTTGATTATGTGGGTGGATTTGAATGTAATAGCTAAATGACCACTATTTAGAAAATTATTGAACTTACAATAAAAAAAAATTAGAAAAGCACTGCCGTGAAGGCATGAGCTTTAGAGCGCTCGTACATGCACCTTGTAGGTGGATTCGCATTTTCCAGTTTGAGAAATCAATTGAAGGAATTTTCGACAGCTGTCAAAAAATTTATGAAACTCAGGCGAAACTCCAGACTTCATGTCAGTGCTTCAGCTGATCAATTTTTTTTCGATAATTATAATGATAATAATAATAAGATTTTTATTTCTCAGAAAATAACACACATATTCGCTAGAATTTTCTATATATGGTCTTGGTGATGCGATCTGGAAAAAATTTTGCACGTAGTTTGAAAACATTATTCCTCAGCTAGGTGCAAACTGCAAAATTTCATTCCAATCAGATCAGTAGTTTCGAAACTATCAGGAAAAAAATACTTCGATTATTAACGGAACCCCTAGTCTAATTTTGCTCATTGATGAACGTGACTGCGATATTCGCGATCCAAACCCACCCTGAAAAATTTCACATGTAGCTTGAACACCTCATTCTCCATTTGAGTGCAAAGTTTCATCTCGATCGAATCTGTAGTTTTGAACATTCGGCTCGGGAATAGTTCATTACAGTTGTTGACATATCGAAGTGGAAAACGGATTCTGGCGCGCTCCGCATTGTCGAAAAATATAATACCTCAATATTTGTGCAGTCATTGGTGAAACTATTGGAAAAAAATTACGAAAAGCACTGCCGTGAAGTCAGGAGCTTTTGAGCGCTCGTACATCCACCTTGTAGGTAGATTCGCATTTTCCAGTTCTAGAAATCAATTGAAGGAATTTTCGACAGCTGTCAAAAAAATCTCAAACTTAGGCCGAAACTCCAAACTTCATGTCAGTGCTTCAGCTGACCAATTTTTTTCGATAATTCGCTAGAATTTTCTACGGTATCTATAGTATTGGTGATGCGATCTGAAGAAAATTTTGCTCGTAGTTTGAATACATTATTCTTCAGCAAGGTGTGAAAATTTCATTCCAATCCAATCAGTAATTTCGGAATTATCAGGAACAAAATATTTTGAACGGCCTACGGAACCCTTAGTCTAATTTTGCTCATTCATGAAAGTTACCGCGAAATTCGCGATACAAACCTACCCTGAAAATTTCAAGTTCCTAGACCTTTCCCTTCGGAAGTTATAATTCTCTATGGTTCTGGTCATGTGATCTGGACAAAATTTCACATGTAGCTTGAACACCTCATTCTCCATTTGAGTGCAAAATTTCATCTCGATAAAATCTGCAGTTTTTAAGTAATCAGGAGAACAAAACTTTGAATGGCCATATTCACGAAACCCCTCGTGGAATTTGACCCATTAACGACCTTAACCGAGGCATTCGGGAACTGAACCCACACTGAAAATTTCAGGTTTCTAGGTTGTTCCGTTCGAGAGTTATCGTGCTTACGGCCGGACGGACGGCCGGACGAACAGACTCGAATTTTCCGAAGGATTCGTCATCAGTGAGTCGAACATAGTCGATTGAGACCATTTTCAGCTCAAAATCCGAAAAATACAGACATCGTGACGAAATGATATAGCACTCGTGTAAATAGTACGAGCGCTCAAAAATGTAATTACTTCGGTAAGTTCATCAACTTTAGATGTATTGCGAGAAACACGTAAATGATTCGAAAATGAGACCAAACCGAATGAATTATTGGTTGTTGCAGATTTGCAACATCATACAGAACTGCTTCACTTGCGGATCATTCTTCCAAAAGAGAACGTCGACGCGCTCTTTCAGAGAGAGAATCGCTGGAAATAGCTAAGAATATGTGGGAAAGTGAAGATGGGCTAGATTTTTCAGATATTGAGAGTATTGCCGATCAAAATTTTGTATCGAGTGTTGATGATATGGAAGAAAGGATTGAAATTTCTGAAGTTCATGAAGAAATTCAAGATAAATGACAAAGGGATCGATAAAGAAGGACTCAATACAGATAAAAGAATTGACGATAATAATGAACATAATGAAGAGATAATCAAACAAAGCCCTTGCACTTCTCTGAGAAAAGAAAGAGAAGAGAAACCATCTAGAATGGTTAATCTAAAAAGAAAAATTACGAAAAGCACTGAGCTTCTGAGCGCTCGTACATCCACCTTGTAGGTAGATTCGCATTTTCCGGTTATGGAAATCAATTGAAGGAATTTTCGACTGCAGTCGAAAAAATTCTGAAACTTAGGCGAAACTCCATACTTCATGTCAGTGCTTCAGCTGACCAATTTTATTTCGATTATTCGCTAGAATTTAATATGTATCTATGGTCTTGGTGATGCGATCTCGACAAAATTTCGCACGTAGATTGAATACATTATTCCTCAGCTAGGTGCAAAATTTCATTCCAATCAAATCTGTAGTTTCGAAACTATCAGGAAAAATATATTTTGAACGGCCATATTTACGGAACCCCTAGTCTAACTTTGCTCATTAATGAACGTGACCGCGATATTTGCGATCCAAACCCACCCTGAAAATTTCAAGTTCCTAGGCCTTTCCGTTCAAAAGTTACAATTTTTTATGGTTTCTATGGTTCTGGTCATGCGATCTGGACAAAATATTGCTTTAATATATCATTCTCGATTAAAATACAAAATTTCATCTCGATCGAATCCGTAGTTCCGAAATCATCGAGAAAACAAAATTTCAAACAACCGTATTTACGGAACCCCTAGTATAATTCGGCTCATTTATGAACGCGAACGCGACATTTCAGATCCACACCTATCCTGAATATTTTAAGTCCCTAGGCCTTTCCGTTCGAAAGTTATGATTTTCTATGGTTTCTATGGTTCTGATCATGCGATCTGAAGAATTCAGCTCGAATATATCATTCTCAATTTTAATACGAAATTTCGTCACGATCGAATCTGTAGTTTTGAAATTATCAAGAAAACTAAATTTCAAACGACCATATTTACGGAACCCCTAGTATAATTTTGCTCATAGATGAACGTGATCACGACATTCGAGATCCACACTTATCCTGAAAATTTCAAGTCCCTAGGCGTTTACGTTCAGAAGTTACAATTTTCTATGGTTCTGGTCATGCGATCTGGACAAAATTCCGCATGCAGCTTGAACACCTCATTTTCCATTTGAGTGCAAAATTTCATCTCAATCAAATCTGTAGTTTTCAAGTAATCAGGGAAACAAAACTTTGAACGGCCATATTTACGGAACCCCTAGTGGAATTTGGCCCATTAACGAACTTAACCGAGGCATTCGTAAACTGAAGCCACACTGAAAATTTCAAGTCTCTAGGTTGTTTCGTTCGAGAGTTATCGTGCTTACAGCAGGCCGGACGGACGGACAGACTCAAATTTTCCGACGGATTCGTCATCAGTGAGTCGAACATAGTCGTTTGAGACCATTTTCAGCTCAAAATTCGAAAAATACAGACATCGTGACGAAATGATATAGCCCTCGTGTAAGTAGTACGAGCGACATATTTTCAGCCCTCAAAACAAGAAAATAACAAGTTTATTTCAGAGTGCTAAAAGGAAGGGAGAAACAAAAAAACAACCAAAAACGAAAACCCCCTTCTCATCTAAAGGATATTCATAAAAAGCAACAGGTCGACTGGTGAGAATTCTCTCATATGAGGTTCAAAGATGGTTGAGTGAGTTAAATGCTGCACTAATTACTCCTCAACTTTAATTGGTGATGATGTGAGAGTCTCGTAATGTTAGGAACTTGTCAGGAAAACAACTATCATTAGACGACGGTAATGATGTCCCTCGTCGAGGAGAGGGGAAAAGCGACCAGTCTCCTTGATGATTTATATCCCTCGTCGAGGAGAGGGGGAAAGCGACCAGCCTCCTTGATGATTTATTTCCACCGGTGGATGATAGTTAAATAGATACTTAGCGCATTGTTGCGACTACGATAGCTGTCTCCCTGGGCAGTAATCCCATCAAGGATTATTGATAACCTATAATGATGAGTTAAAAGTGCAAACCATCTAAAGTTCTCAACCAGGTAAGGCTCTATTCCATGTTACAGTTGATCAATGGTAATTGAAGATGATGAACATAATAACCACAATGAAGCTGTCTCTGGACCGGAAAGCCCTGGAAGCTACAACGATTACATATAGTATAGAGTTATTCGACTATTATTATTCAAAGAGTATTGCATAAACGCAGATACGGTGGTGATTGAACATTGTCGTAAGATTCAAGAAGTTCTCTAGAATTTACTGTTGATGAGGACACATACTCGTGTGAAGCACATGGTCGATTAGAATCCTTGAAGAATGTTGAATGGACTTAACTCACTACGAAAAGCAAATTAATATCTTGCAGATACGAACAAATGAAACTGAATAAAGAATATAAACAATGAATGAGTAGTGACTAAGGATGATAACGCATTCAACATGAATAAATAATATAATATAAACAATTAATGCGTAGTGAATGATATCGAACAATAATGAATAAGAATGAAACCTGAATGAAAAGAATAAACACGAAGCGAATAAGCCTGATAAAGTATTGAACATGAATAAAGAACATTCGCGATCCAAATCTACCCTGAAAATTTCAAGTTCCTAGGCCTTTCCGTCCAAAAGTTACAATTTTCTAAGGTTTCTATGGTTCTGGTCATGCGATCTGGACAAAATATTGCTGTAGTATATCATTCTCGAATAAAATACAGAATTTCATCTCGATCGAATCCGTAGTTTCGAAATTATCGAGAAAACAAAATTTCAAACGACCATATTTACGGAACCCCTAGTATAATTCTGCTCATAGATGAACGTGATCACGACATTAGATATCCACACCTATCCTGAAAATTTCGAGTCCCTAGGCGTTTCCGTTCGAAAGTTACAATTTTCTAAGGTTTCTATGGTTCTGGTCATGCGATAGGGACAAAATATTGCTGTAGTATATCATTCTCGAATAAAATACAGAATTTCATCTCGATCGAATCCGTAGTTTCGAAATTATCGAGAAATCAAAATTTCAAACGACCATATTTACGGAACCCCTAGTATAATTTTGCTCATAGATGAACGTGATCACGACATTAGATATCCACACCTATCCTGAAAATTTCGAGTCCCTAGGCGTTTCCGTTCAAAAGTTACAATTTTCTATGGTTTCTATGGTTCTGATCATGAGATGTGGACAAAATTTCACATGTAGTTCGAACACCTCAGTCTCCATTCGAGTGCAAAAGTTCATCTCGATCAAATCTGTAGTTTTCAAGTAATCAGGGAAACAGAACTTTGAATAGCCATATACACGGAACATTTGGGATCTGAACATACACTAAAAATTTCAAGTCTCTAGGTTGTTCCGTTCGAGAGTTATCGTGCTTACAGACGGCCGGACGACCGGACGGACAGACTCAAATTTTCCGACGGATTCGTCATCAGTGAGTCGAACATAGTCGATTGAGACCATTTTCGGCTCAAAATTCGAAAAATACAGACATCGTGACGAAATGATATAGCCCTCGTGTAAGTAGTACGAGCGCTCAAAAACACATCATCTCGAGCCTGGGCCCCTGAGCCGCAAGCGATAGAAATCGAATCGAAATATCCCGAGCAATCCTCGTGAATCGCGATATCTGCAGTTGCAAGGTGAGCAGATTGGGAATTGCCGTAGTTTGGTCGCTCAACATTTTTTTTCCTTCAAAAAATGTTTGAAAATTGTCGGAAATTTATGAGTATTATTTATGTGCACGTCTATGAAAAGTATGGAATACGACAAAAATTCGTTTTAAGCAACAATGATCTCTTGTATTTATGCCATTCACTCATTTGTTTTGTGAAAATATCGGATATTAGATCAAAATAAACATTAACTAAGAGGTGAATCTAATATTTATCATTATCTTGGAACCCCTGATGGAATTCCGCCCATTAACGAACTCAACCGCGGCATTCGAGATTCGAACCTACCCTAAACATTCCAAGTTTCTAGGTCATTCTGTCGAGAGTTTTCGTGTATACGGACGGAAGGACACAATCGAATTTTTCGACGGATTCGTCATCAGTGAGTCGAACCTTGCCGATTAAGAGTATTTTTCGCTCAAAATTCGAAAAATACAGCCATCGTGTCGAAATGATATAGCCCTCGTGAAGTAGAACGACCGCTCAGAAATGTTATGAAGAGAAAAATTGAAGGAGAAAAATACCTTTCTTACTAGCAAATTAAACTATTATTTGTCTATAAAACTTTGGAAGAAAAACAAACCGTAGCCTCTAAATCGTGCTTCTTTCTATTCAACAATTCAATGAAATTTCGATGAAATTTTGCACAGATCTTGAAGTCAATATGAATTCCACATATGGTTGCCATCCATCCGGGTTTCCCCGGATTGGTCTTAGTTTTATGGGCGTCCGGGCCAGTTTTTATTTGTTGTCCGGGTATTGGAATGTTTAAGTAAGTAATACCATGAGCCACCCCCAGGCTCTCGCGCCTGGGATGGTCACATATACTATGAGTATCGTGGTCATTCGTAGATCAACTGACTGTATAGTCCCTAGACTAGATTTACCGATCTTCCCTCCCTCTGGATAGAAATAATGGATTATCTGAAATAATGTATAGAAGAGCTCTGAGAAGGGCACAAAAAAATCTATCCCCGGTAGAAATACACCTTTTTTTTTTTTTTCAAAATAATGATGTCTGTTACCCCACGTTGCGTTTCTCTGTCACACGCTCACAAATGAATCAAATCCATCAGTTCCTTCATAGTAGAATATTCCCCATCAAAATACCAATAGATATGCAGAAAAGCGTATGAATAACTGTTGCCATTTTTTTGGGACAAAATATCCGACTTCGAATTTCATCATGAAATATGACCAGTATCTCATTATGTGGAAGTATGATATTTTATGATGAAATTTGAAGGTGGATATTTTTTTCCAAAAAAATTACAACAGGTATTCAACGTTTTTCTGTATCTATTGCCTATTTCAATGAAGAATATTTCACTATGGAACTGATGGATTTGATTTATTTGTGAGCGCGTTACACAGAAACGCAACGTGCAGTAGTAGAAACAATTATTTTGAAAATAAAAATATATTTTTACTGGGTATAGATTTTTTTGTATTTTTTTCAGAGTGCCCGATAACTCTTCTACACAGTATTTCAGGATTATCTAGTCATTCTTGGACACCTGTATAAAAGAGTATTGATTCATTTTATTTCGTGAATTGAAAAAATCAAGACTCTCCTGAAACATTTTGAAAATTGTTTCCAATATAATAGTTGAAAAGTATTTCAACATGTCCGGGTTTTTAGATGATAAGTCCGGTGTTTTCAAGCTTCTTGTCCTAGTTTTCAAATTACAGAGATGGCAACCCTAATTCCACATCAACAGTGTACCAAACTTCGGTTTTATCGGAAATAAAAAAAATTTTTTGCCCATGAATTTGAACATGCTTTTCTTTAATTTTTATATGTGATGTAGACTGTTCTGTAATAGGTTTCTAATTTTTCTGGTGAATTCGAAATGAATATATCCAGCTTTTATTTACTAATATCAATTTCATTTTTATTTTTTCGACTCCATAAATTTGAATCCAGCTAATGCTTTTTGTCAGTGCATGTGTAGACATAAAAATTAATTTTAATTAGGCCCTTAGCACGTAATACCGTTCCTACTGTTATTTGCAATACGAGTATTAATGCAACCATATATATTGTCATCAATTACAATTGAAGCTAATATTTCCATTTCAATAATTGTTAAAAATCATGACCCATATTAAAAATCAAGAGACACGACAGTTTGAAAAATGTCAATAATAATTTTGAGAATTGTCAAGTTTATAATGAAGTTTAACGTATTAACGATATTGTATCAAATCTCTTCAACGAATCGATAGGGAAATTGTAACGTATTTTTGAAAGTTGGTGCCGAAACCAGAGAAGGTTTGATACAACTAAGTAACGTGCAGAAAAATGGACTTGGCTCTCAGGAAAACATATTGAACTCAACTATCGAAGCTGATAAATAATGCGAACGACTTAATGAATGAAAATTCTACAGATCAGACGAAACTGAAAGTTTTGATTTGTAGAATAAAGGCGACGAAAGGAAATTTGTCTAAGGACTAAGGGTCCAGCTTATCTATGCTGTTAGCGATAAAATGAAGATTTCAAATTCGAATCTTATCCGAGGAAAGGCACAGATGAAAGGGAAATAAAATCACTAATAGAAAATAAACTAAAGATATACAGGGTGTCCGGGAAAATGTGGAAAATCTCTCGGATTCAGATAAAACATAAAAAAATTACGAAAAGCACTGCCGTGAAGGCAGGAGCTTTTGAGCGCTCGTACATGCACCTTGTAGGTAGATTCGCATTTTCCAGTTTTAGTAATCGATTGAAGGAATTTTCGACAGCTGTCAAAAAAATTCAGAAACTTAGGCGAAACTCCAGACTTCATGTCAGTGCTTCAGCTGATCAATTTTTTTTCGATAATTCGCTAAAATTTTCTACGGTATTGGTGGTGCGATCTGGACAAAATTTTGCACGTAGTTTGAATACATTATAACTCAGCTAGGTGCAAAATTTCATCCCAATCCGCTCAGTATTTTCTGAACTATCAGCAAAAAAATATTTTGAACGGCCATATTTACGGAACCCCTAGTCTAATTCGGCTCATTGATGAACGTGACCGCGATATTCGCGATCCAGACCCACCCTGAGAATTTCAAGTTCCTAGGCCTTTCCGTCCAAAAGTTACAATTTTCTATGGTTTCTATGGTTCTGGTCATGCGATCTGGACAAAATATTGTTCTAATATATCATTCTCGATTAAAATACAAAATTTCATCTCGATCGAATCCGTAGTTTCGAAATTATCGAGAAACCAAAATTTCAAACGACCGTATTTACGGAACCCCTAGTATAATTCTGCTCATTGATAATCGTGAACGCGACATTTCAAATCCACACCTATCCTGAAAATTTCAAGTCCCTAGGCCTTTTCCTTCGAAAGTTATGATTTTCTATGGTTTCTATGGTTCTGGTCATGTGATCTGGAGAGTAGCTTGAATATATCATTCTCCATAAGTATACAAAATTTCGTCACGATCGAATCTGTAGTTTTGAAATTATCAAGAAAACTAAATTTCAAACGACCATGTTTACGGAACCCCTAGTATAATTTTGCTCATAGATGAACATTCGAGATCCACACGTATCCTGAAGTCCCTAGGCGTTTCCGTTCAAAAGTTACAATTTTCTATGGTTTCTATGGTTCTTGTCATGCCATCTGGACAAAATTTCACATGTAGCTTAAACACCTCATTCTCCATTTGAGTGCAGAATTTCATCTCAATCAAATCTGTAGTTTTCAACTAATCAGGGGAACAAATCTTTGAACGGCCATATTTACGGAACCCCTGATGGAATTTGGCCCATTAACTAATTTGAGGCATTCGGGAACTGAACCCACACTGAAAATTTCAAGTCTCTAGGTTGTTCCGTTCGAGAGTTATCGTGCTTACGGACGGCCGGACGGACGGACAGACTCAAATTTTGTTCTCTGAAGACGGCCGGCGTAACTCCGTTGTGGATGATGTCGGTGGCTTCGGCTTTGGACAGTTTTCTCTTGGTGGATGAGGCTGTGCTGGGGTGTTTCTCTTACTAGTTGAGCCGGACGGGTTTGGTCGGATGGATTTCCTGTGTTGAGATAGAGCTGATGAAGGCACCTGACTCTCGGTCTTTAGCAAGCAGCTAGAAGGATAACAGTTTTGCTGTCGGGGTTGGTACGTCAGGTGTAGTTCATCGATGAGGCCCGGTTTGGAGGGCGGCGTGGTGTGTTGGCTCATCTGCCACTGTACCAACTCGAAAACCTTTCCTTTTTGCAGCAGTTCATCATAACTGTGGGTTTCCTGGAAGGCCAAGGCTTGTTGCAGGGACGGCAGCAGTCTCTGTCGGATCAGGCGGATTTGTTCGACTTCGGTCGGCTTAGCATAAGTCAGCTTCTGGAACATATTTTGCATCCTGGTGACGTAGAGTAGCAATTTTTCATCATGGCCCTGCATTCGCCTTTTTGAGCGCTCGTACAACTTACACGCGGACTATATCATTTCGTCACGATGTCTGTATTTTTCGAATTTTGAGCCGAAAATGGTCTCAATCGGCTATGTTCGACTCACTGATGACGAATCCGTCGGAAAATTCGAGTCTGTCCGTCCGTCCGACCGTGAGCACGATAACTCTCGAACGGAATAACCTAGAGACTTGAAATTTTCAGTGTGGGTTCAGTTCCCGAATGCCTCGGTTAAGTTTGTTAATGGGCCAAATTCCACCAGGGGTTCCGTAAATATGGCCCCTAATTACTTGAAAACTACAGATTTGATCGAGATGAAATTTTGCACTCAAATGGATAATGAGGTTTTCAAGCTACATGTGAAATTTTGTCCAGATCGCATGACAAAAACCATAGAAACTTGTAACTTTTGAACGGAAACGCCCAGGTACTTGAAATTTTCAGGATACGTGTGGATCTCGAATGTCGTGATCACTTTCATCTATGAGCAAAATTATACTAGGGGTTCCGTAAATATGGTCGTTTGAAATTTAGTTTTCTTGATAATTTCAAAACTACAGATTCGATCGTGACGAAATTTTGTATACTAATGGAGAATGATATATTTAAGCTACATCCAGATCACATGACCAGAACCATAGAAACCATAGAAAATCATAACTTTCGAACGGAAAGTCCTAGGGACTTGAAATTTTCAGGATAGGTGTGGATCTGAAATGTCGCGTTCACGTTTATCAATGAACAGAATTATACTAGGGGTTCCGTAAATACGGTCGTTTGAAATTTTGGTTCCTCGATAATTTTGAAACTGCGGATTCGATCGAGATGAAATTTTGTATTTCAATCGAGAATGATATATTAAAACAATATTTTGTCCAGATCGCATGACCAGAACCATAGAAACCATAGAAAATTGTAACTTTTGAACGGAAAGGCCTAGGAACTTGAAATTCTCAGGGTGGGTTTGGATCGCAAATATCGCGGTCACGTTCATCTATGAGCAAAATTAGACTAGGGTTTCCGTAAATATGGCCGTTCAAAATATTTTTTTGCTGATAGTTCCGAAAATACTGAGCGGATTGAGATGAAATTTTGCACCTAGCTGAATAATGATGTATTCAAACTACGTGCAGAATTTTGTCCAGATCGCACCACCAAGACCATAGATACCGTAGAAATTCTAGCGAATTATCGAAAAAAAATTGATCAGCTGAAGCACTGACATGAAGTCTGGAGTTTCGCCTAAGATTCAGAATTTTTTTGACAGCTGTCGAAAATTACTTCAATTGAATCCTGAAACTGGAAAATGCAAATCTACCTACAAGGTGCATGTACGAGCGCTCAAAAGCACCTGCCTTCACGGCAGTGCTTTTCGTAATTTTTATCTCCTCTTACAGATTCTCCTCGTAATTGACGGGCAGGAAAGCTTCTTTCAGTTGGGTCTTGAAATCATCCCATAGGAATGTACCTCTCCGGGGGATGAACCAATCTCTGGCATCTTTCCGGAGTAACTCGTAGACGGATTCAAACACCTGTGCCAGGGAGGTTTAACGGGATTCGGTCAGTCTCTCCACCTCTTCTATAAAGCCGGTGACGCTGCTGGTGCCGTCGAAGGATATGGTCCACTTGTAGATCGGAACGGTTGGCACGGGTAATGATCGGGGTGGCTGTTCTGATTGGGCGACGCTTCTGTTCAGCATCCGGTGTTGGTTCCATAATGGCTTCGGCAAATCAGGAAAAGACATCTCACGGACAGGACTCCTCTGGCGGTATGGGCGGTCTTCTTCGGGTCGGGCGGCTTCAGGACGTACGCCAGGTGACACTGGGATGGCAGGCAGCTGTTGTAGCAGAGTTCTACAGGTTCGGCGAGTGTCGTTCATGATCTTGGCCAGCTCCTTGTTCCTCGTCGGGGTACCAGCAGGTGGAGCTTCAAGCATCGGTGGTGGGTTGATTCCCTCTTCCAGGTCGATCAACGGTGTCTCCACCCTCGTTGATCCTTGTGGTTGGATGGGAGACATCCCAGGTGACTCTGGAATCTCTGTATCTAGAAGGGATCTACTTGCCTGCTGAGCCAGTGACTGCGGTTTCTGGGTGCTGACCTCGAACAATTCCTTCAGGGTACTCAAGGCTCGAGCTGACGTCTCTCTCATCTGCTCGACATAACGGAACGGCGTCTTCTCTTCCGGGTCGATGAAATTCAGCCTTCCTTGAACATGTTTCAGCTTCGTGAATATGCGGAAGAACTCATTGGCTGCGTTGTCGTGGTTGAAGTTCTGAATGGCCTCCACCAGGTCGGTGATCTTGTTCTGGCAGGTCTCTATTTCCAGCAGGGGATGGGTCGTCTTCGCCGGTGGTAGTTGAGGTTCCACGTGCAGGACCTGGCGTCCTGCTTGGTCATCACGGTGGTCGGTATGGGCTGTCCCCTCAGTTGGAGCTCGTATGTCAACTCGTCGCTAAGCAGCCGGTTCACATCCATGATCCACATATTGTACCAGGACAAAATGATGGTCAATAAAAATACTTAATACCAACTCAATCAGCAAACGGAACGGAGAGACTTGTAAGGGACGGTAGCAGCAAGAGACAAAAAAAAAACTTTTACTGAGAAAAAAAAAACAAGAGAAGATTAATAAAAGAAAATTCCTTGAGGACAGAAAGGAAAAGAAGAGAAGAAAAAAATTATTTGAAAAAAAAAATCCCTTTCGAAAAAGAAGAAAAATTACAACGGAATCAGCTGCAATCCTCGAATCTAAAACGTCCCTGCTCGGGCGCCATTTTGTAACGGGGTTTTCTCCGCCATTTTGTGAACTTCTGATAATTCTTTTATAAGTACAATAAATTCCCTTTTTCTCAGACGACAACTATATTTTTAATGTGAAAAATTATAGTAAACCACCAGGTAGCTACTGAAGCCGGAGACAGGGTCCGGCTTATATATGCTGTTAGCGATGAAATGAAGGTTTCAAAGTCGAGTCTTATCCGAGGAAAAGCACAGATGAAAGGGAGATAAAATCACTAATAAAAAATTAACTAAAGATATATATTGTTTCATACACCGGAAAAATAAAATAAATACGATTTCTACAGTTCATACGAGATAGGAGGTTCTGTACAAGATGGGAAGCCCGAAAATACGGTATCAGTCGGACAGGTTTTGGGTAATTTCGAGTTACCAAGTACGGAATAACAGCCAGGAGTTTAAACGTGAAAATCGAATGCTGTACGGTGGCAAGTTTATGGTCTGATGCCGGAAGAAAATTCAGGTACTTTACCTTGCGATCCTCACGGTCTCTCCACTTCACTCGTATTATCTCGAATCGGAAATTTTCTTCTCTCCACACACGGTTTTTTATCTAATTCCTCCCTTAACACATGGCTTATCTCTTATTTTTCTCTCAACACCCGCTTCTCGAATTAATTCTCTCAACACACGGCTTCTCGAATTAATTCTCTCAACACACGGCTTCTCGAATTAATTCTCTCCACACGACTTCTTCGACTCTCGAGGCACATGGGATTAAAAAAGAACGAACGTCGCACTGGCCTTTTCGAAACCCAGTGCGCTGCCTTCAGAGGATACTACAAAAGATCTCGGAGCGTGTATGTTCGTTTGCGGCGTTTTGAATTGATTTTTGGATGAATTTTGATTGTTAAAAATCGAACTTCATTACAAACTTCAAAACAAAGATGCAGAAAATGTCACAATGAAAAAAGGAATAGACGCGTTAAAGACAGAAATCAAAATAGCAACACAAAGAGAAGAATCTGGACGAGAAATAAAAGCATTATCTCGAGGCAAGCTGATTGATTCAAAATCGCGTATTTTAACATTGAACCCATTTCTAGATTCGGATTCTGTAATCATACTAGGAGAAATACTTTAGGAAGCCAATTTATCTTTCGAAATCAAACACCCTATAATTCTACCAAAGAAGTCGTCTTTCACCGTTCAGAAGATAATATGGAGTTCGCATGTACGTACTGATGGTCATGGCCGAATAAATGCAACATTAACGGATACCAGGAATAAATATTTGAAAATTACCTTTTTCCATTTCTAAAGGCTTTTGATCCACGGCGTTTCGGGAATCGAAAGCGGTCGAATTATCATCCTAAAGGACGGGAGGTCTCCGAAACAGAAAATCCAGCCCGATTCTAAGGCCGGTTTACGCAAGAAAAAAAAAATTAACCATTGGATTGTCCAAGGAAGACAGCGAATGAAGTCAATCCTTGAAAAATGTGTTGCATGTAAAAAGATAAAAGTTAGACGTGCTGCTCATTTCGAGCTTGTACCATATCTCACGACTAAGAGTTGTATGAGGGGTCTGAGACGATTCATCGGAAGATTCGGAAGAAGAGGTGACGGCGTCCACTTGAGAAGGCCGATTCAACTTATTTGCCCATTCAAAGTTGATGTTTTGGCGGGGGAGAATGTTAAAAATCTTGACCCAGATTAAAAATCAAGAGACACGACCGTTTGAAGAAAATGTCAATAATAATTAATTTTGAGAATTGTCAAGTTTATAATAATGTTAAACGTATTAACAATATTGTATCAAATCTCTTTGACGTATCGGCAGGGAAATTGTAACGTATTTTTAAAAATAATTTGCCAGTTGAACTGTTTTTTGCAATAGGATTACATGGGCACAATTGAAAATGCGTGCCATACTTCACGAAGCAGCAATAAAAGGCGGCTAGTTTCAAAGAAATAAGGGTTTCGATAATGGTGTAATTTCGTTAAAAACTTAGTTTACGGTGAGTAAAGACAAAAATGTTTTGACAATAACAATTATTCATAGCTGTTTTCGCTCCAAACAACAATGAAGAATTGAGGTTACCATCTTCACTTAAATTCAGGTAGGGTGGACGAAATGTATTTTGAGTTTCCTAAAGCTTAAGCTTGGGTTTCCTAGAAAAGCAGTGCCGTTATCTAATGTTGCGTTGAGTAACGTCACCAAAACGTTGTCTATAGGGGGCATTTTTTGAGGTGAGGCTTTTTTTGACAGGTGCTAGAACTCATCAAAAGAGATTATTTCGCCGGTTGCACTAGCTCAGGGGTGAAGATTCTTCCTTTCTAGTGGGAAAATTGGAATTATTGGGAAAAAATAACACTTGGTGGATATCACTATGTAGTTTTTCACTTTGGTGCAATTATACAACTGGATGCTCAAATTTCTAAGCATAAACGAAATATAAATATCGAAGTTTGCATAATTTTCTAGAATGATATGCAAAATTTTGTGGGTTCAGCGACCTCGTGCCCTCAAGCCTCAAAATCTATATTTTTACATCACTTAGAGAAATGTCGGTATGGCCATGAAATTTTGAATTCTATAACTTCCTGTTCAAATTCTTTGTATTCTAAATCCTCAGCACCCACTGAGTGTTGTAACACGCTGCGTGAAGAAGTAATCAAAAGTATGCTCAATCGAGCTTTGAATCCTTTTGGAACTACATATTTGATTTAGGGACAAATGGCATGAACCCTCTTGAAATATGTAATCAATGAGTAAATTGGCTTAAAAAAAAATTGGCTTTCAACAGGAAATGCGCTAGATATCGCTTTCTTTGCACATTGAATATTTGTGTTACTTGAATTCAAGAAACGATATTCTTTGCCTCCAAACATAGCTGTCAAATTAAAACTTACTCCAATTTTCATTCAAAACTCGAACTGTATACCAATTGTGAGTATTTTCGATTCAGAGAAGTTACATCTGACTGACAACTATCCAAATAGATGGATAGGGAATGGTGGCCCTGTAACATGGCCCCCAAGGTCTTTCCATTACAAGGTTATAACTTTCTATGGTTTCTATGGTTCTGGTCATGCGAGCTGAACAAAATTTTGCATGTAGCTTGAGTAAGTTTCTCCATCTGAGTGCCAATTTTCACCTCGATCGAATCAGTAGTTTCAAAGTAATCACAAAAACAAAATTTCGAGCGGCCATATTTACGGAACCCTCCCTCGGCGAAGTTTGCCCAATAACGAACTCAACCGTGGCATTTGAGATTCGAACCTACCCTGAAAATTTCAAGTTTTTAGGACATTCCGTTCGAGAGTTATCGTGTATACGGACGGACGGCCGGACAGACAGACTCGAATTTTTTGACGGATTCGTCATCAGTGAGTCGAACATAGTCGTTTGAGACCATTTTCGCGACATCGTGACGAAATGATATAGCCCTCGTGTAAGTAGTACGAGCGCATAATAAATATTTGATCAACTTGTTATGGAAGACAGAAATGAATAATTTTGAGCCTCTCTCGGCCCGTCTCATCTTTTGATTTTAAGCGCCATCTCGCGGTACGTGATTTTTCCCTATATAAGATGGAAATAATTATAAGAAATGTGTAATGCTTGAAGATGATATTTGATCGTCTGGACAAACACAACACACTGTCCAAAGCAACTCTTTGGTCACTTGAGAATTTTTGGTCACTTGACTAATCTAAAAGCCAGGTGCGTGTTACTTCGGGGCTTGACGCACTGGAGCTTCGCGCCCCCGCTATCACGGGAAAATGCCAAAACCAAACTATAAAAAAAAAAATATAGAAAGCACTGCCGTGAAGTCGGGAGCTTTTGAGCACTCCTCTTCCACCTTGTAGGTTTTTGACAGCCGAAAAAAAAAATGAAAGCAGCTCTGTCAATTATGCCGAATCAACTGTTAAAGGAGAATAGGGATTTTTTATTCAATAATCCGATGGAATTTGAAATGGGAATCTAACTACAAAGTGGATGAACGAGCGCTCAAAAGCAGACTTCATGGCAGCGCTTTTTATAATTTTTATATTTATCTTAGAATGAGAAATAATTTTTCAGCCGCTGTTATTGATCATTTTTTCATCTGTTGAAGATCGTTTTCAATCAAACTAATTTCAAAATTGCATTGAGTTTTATTTAGTACGCAGTAGTGCATGAATTCCTATTCACATTTAATTGCCGTTTCATCAAGAGTTGATGCACTCCGGATGTATATAATGGATCGGTTTTGTTCCGGGCAGTCTCTGCCCGGTCGCTGCAATCCATAAGCTCGTAGCAGCGCTGCACAGGGTCGTGGCTGCCAAGATCCGAATGCCACCTTTGCCATTGCCGAAATATAGTCGGTATAATGACATTTCTGAAATTAATTTGAGGCTTTCTGAAATAAAAATTGGATATTCTGAAATACAACTTACGCTCTGTGAAATATTAATGGCTATTCTCCTCCTAACCCAAGCTTTATGAAAAGAAGTGACTTTTCTGAAATCCATTCAGAAAATTCTGAAATACAACTAGAAAATATTTTTGGATCGCTTTTGAAGATTATCTATTTCTGTTCCCTTCTAAACCCTCCATAAACATTCTGTACATGCAGAATGCAGATAAGAATCAAACACTGCCTCGAATCAAGTAGGTAATATAGCAACATATTAAATATGAGGAAGATCATTCCATACGATACCCAAACCTCATCAGTATATAATGATGATGTGTTTTTGATGACTGATCTAATTTTTTAACATAAACGGAATGACTAGTTCAGAGTTTCCGACTTTTCAAGTGTACGGTATAATTAAATCATGAAGTTGATCGTACAGAAGAAGAAACTGTTGTATATCACTCTTGGTGGTTTATTCTTGATTATTTTTGGGGTTATATTAGGTTTCAAGATTCTACCAAAAGTGGTGGAGAAAAAAGTTTGGGAGGTAGGTGGCATAATTAGCAATAAATTGATTTATGGTTTTTCCATGTTGAAGTATTGCTATTCAACTCCGTCCATCTTTATTGTGCAATTCCAAATCTCCAAACAATCACTTGAATTTTATCATTAGTTGCCGAATAAGACATTGCCCGGCTCGAAAGTTTCCGAAATTGTTGTTTGTGCTAATTTCAATATATTTCGTTTTTGTAACAGCCTGAAACATAAGCAAGGAGGTTTAATCTTTCTTTGGGTATGACCTACAGGGTGTTTCATTGGTAAATGTTTCTACGTTTCATTGGTAAATGAACCCGTTAACCATATATGACTTTATAGCCGATATACAGGGTGATTTATGTGTTCGTCAATATTTTCAATTGCTTATAACTTTTGAGCTATCCAGTATAATCAATTGATATTTGAAATGTGAAATACCTTTCCATGGGTAAAACGATTAATCTTGGAACTGATCAAAAAATCCAGGTCTGTATTAGAAAAATATGGGACTTTTCGCAAGCTGAGATTCAACACCCTGTATAAAAGAATATTGACATTTGATGGAAATATTCGGATAAAGGAGAAAATTTTCGATGGAAATCAGTAGATTTCATTTTCCCGCACGACATTTTACCCATCAACATTTTTGTCGAAAGGTTTAATTTGATAGTGAAATTAAACTTACTCCACAAAAATATCGTACATTGAGATTGAAGTCGAAAAACTGACTAAATTCATTTTTCATTCCGTTTAGTGAGTCGTGTTAATAGCTCCATGATAATAGAAAACTCCGGAACATAGCGTCGCTTCGTTCTCTCATTCTGAGGTGTTAGTATACTTAAAATTGCTTCAACCTTGTCAGGAGCAGTTTGCAATTCACCTCTATCTACAACGAATCCCAAATACATCAACTGTGGTAAGCAAAACTTGCCGAAATGAGCCTATCGAAAACATTTTCCAAAATGGTCTAATGCATTTCAAAATCTTTCGAAATGACAATTGTATCATCCAGATACCACAGAACGTAGGGCTGCAAGTCAGCTCTCAAGGTCTTATCTATCGTTCTCTGGAAAGTCGCACCCGAGTTAGTTAAACCAAAGGGTAATCTTCTGAATTGGTAGAGTCCATGTCTCAACCTCAACCTGATGAAAAGCAGACCTAATATCCAACGTACACAAATATTTAGCGTCCCTCAATTTGTCCGAAATATCCGATATACAGGGTTACAGTCGTACTGAATATTGAAGAACGTCTTTATTCAGGTCCTTTCTGATGGATTTGGTTCTATAATATGGTGTCCGAAACTCAACCGTTATTAATAATCTGAATATTAATATTCTGTACGACTTCACCTGTAACCCTCTATATGGCAATGGGTATGCATCCTTTTTTGTAACCGCATTCAATCGTCTATAATCGATACAAAGTCTACAAGTATTACCTTTATTTGGTACAAAACATACAGGAGCTGACCACGAATTCTTTGACGGTTCAATGAATCCCAACTTAATCATAGAATCTATTTCCTCATTTATGACCGTTTGCTTGACTGGTGATACAGGATACCATCGTTGTTCGATAGAAATAGTGCCAGGCAAAACATCGATCTTATGTTTTTCGACAAAAGTACAACCTAGACGGTCACCCATCAACCTGAATTTAGATTGCAATAATTCATTCTAAGCATCAACCTGAAAATCGCTCAAGAAATCATCCTCGATTAGAGGTGAAATCGAAGCTATGCTCGAGTTATTCGAGAAATGCCAAACGTCATCCCTGAGACGCGGTATAATTTCCATTTTAACCCAAAAATCTACTCCAAAAATGAGAAAATGGCTCAGTGATGGAACCAATAACACATTAATCCAACACAACTTTCCCTTTAGGTTAATTGGAATATTCACATATCCAACACTGTCGCAAGATTGCGCATTTGCCACAGCACAAGGCACTTTATGAGGAGCCAATTTCCAACCTAAATTTAGTAAAAATTTGTATCCCTGTGAACCTACCAGAGTTTGAGTTGCACCAGAATCTAACAACCCAATCATTGACCTACCTAAAACATTCACCTCCAAATAAGGGCGACAATCGATATTAACGTGAGAAATTATATTATCTAAAATAATTTTATTTCGGTTAACCGCTTCCGATTCAACAGAGGAAAATACGCGGCTATATATTTTTCCCTTCTGCCGTTTCCCGACCTACCAGACAGTCGACAGCATTTGGAACAATTTCGAACTGTAACAACTCCTTCACCACATATAGCAGAAAAACTTCCTTGGCTCGGTACATTCCTGTCGAACACGGTCCACCTTCTGACAATTCCAGCAAGTTTTACCTTCGGCTGCAGAGACAGAAGGTTCCCAATGACAATTTGATGCAGAAAAAAATGCAAAATTAGCATCAACATAATTTTGCCTAAGACGTGAGGGGGGCACATAAATATCAGCTCTATACTTCTTGACTTCCAACTTCGAACATTCATCCTCTAAGCCATGCAAATAGGTAACAGATGTCAGTTGAGTTGAATGAAATGGAGACAAATTTCGAACAATGATATTCAATTGGATATTCTCAGCTACATCACCGTAACGTCGAAACATGTCTCTCATACATGGAACATGTTCAACTATACCTTCGGAAGAATCCTCAGTCCGCGAGAAAATATCCTTTAATAACCTCGCTTTAAAATCAGGTGGCTGATAATGCTTGAGCAACAAGCCTGTTAAATCTTTCCAGTTGGAAAATCGACTTCGATTTGACCTATACCATAAAAGTGCCTTACCATCGAAAAAATCGATCGCCGATTCAAATAAATGAGATTCAGTAACATTACGAGCAACCCTTAATTCCTCTGCCATTTCAAGAAGATGATTCACACTCATAGATCTCGAATATCCCAAAAATTCAAGATTCCCCTTCTGAATATCACCTTTTCTAAAATATTTAGTTTTCTCAGGGGTAGATGTTACTTTTGTTTTCAGAAGATGAATCAGAGGAATGTTCATGCGATCAGAGCAAAAGACTAGAAAGTTCAGCGTGGGGTGCCTTAGTGGAAATAGTTTCGACAGAATCCAAGAACAAAAGTATCTCTGAAAGTATTCCTCCCTTCGTATTATCTTTATCGATATCCAACTTGCGGAATTCGATCTAATCTTTGAACCAAATGTAATAAACGCGATCTGATATTATCTGTACTAATCTTACCAATACTACAAAATGTGTCGAAGAACAAGTGTTACAAAAAAAAACACAATTTGTGATATTAGAAAAATTGAAAACAAAACTAGAATTACTTAAAGATAAAAAACTTGATTATTGATTTGAACCTAGCGATATACAGGGTCTTTCACGAGGAACCTCACCCATATTTATACGGGAAACTACTGAACGTATTTTCATGAAATTCAGCACTTATAAGTATTTCACGATGCTGATGAAATCTAAAATATTTTCAAGGCATGAGCACCTCCGGTTTTTCCGGAAATTACGTCAACTTCCGTTTTTCAAATTAGAACACCATTTTTTTATTGCAGAAATAGATTCCTTAGAAAATTTCAAGTTATTTTGATGTAACATTTTTCAGTTTTGGTTGAAAAATTCTCTCTGAGCGGGAAAATTCGAAAAAAAAATCGAAAATAGAGCTCCGCTGAAACAAGAATAACTTCGAGGTTTTTGGATGGAAAATTTTCATTTTTGGGATTTTTCAAGATGTAAGATTGATGTATCCACTTTAGGAATCGAAATCGCGATTCATGATACAGGGGGTGAAAAAATCGCTTTCAAAGTTAGGGATGACAAAATCGTGAAAAATCAATTTTTTCAAATTAGAACCCCATTTTTTTATGGCAGATATTGAATCTACGTTGAAAAATAATGTGAGTGTATGCATCACACCCTTGCCCTAAAATGGATATTTTCTGAGTTATTCACAAAAAACTGTTTTTCGTCTTGAATTTTCAGCTATTTCTTTTCCCTTCACGCCAAAAAGATGAAATTTTCAGGAACTGTTACTGTTACCGTGAAGGCAGGAGCTTTTGAGCGCTCGTACATGTACCTGGTAGGTAGATTTGCATTTTCCAGTTTTAGAAATCAATTGAAGGAATTTTCGACAGCTGTCAAAAAAATTCTGAAACTTAGGCGAAACTCCAGACTTCATGTCAGTGCTTCAGCTGATCAATTTTGTTTCGATAATTCGCTAGAATTTTCTATGGTCTTGGTGATGCGATCTGGACAAAATTTCGCACGTAGTTTGAATACATTATTCTTCAGCTAGGTGCAAAATTTCATTCCAATCAAATCGGTAGTTTCGAAATGATCAGGAATAGAATATTTTGAACGGCCATATTTACGGAACCCCTAGTCTAATTTTGCTCATTGATGAACGTGACCGTGAAATTCGCGATCCAAACCCACCCTGAAAATTTCAAGTTCCTAGGCCTTTCCGTTCAAAAGTTACAATTTTCTATGGTTTCTATGGTTCTGGTCATGCGATCTGGACAAAATATTGCTTCAATATATCATTCTCGATTAAAATACAGAATTTCATCTCGATCGAATCCGTAGTTTCGAATTTATCGAGAAAACAAAATTTCAAACGACCGTATTTACGGAACCCCTAGTATAATTCTGCTCATTGATAAACGTGAACGCGACATTTCAGATCCACACCTATCCTGAAAATTTCAAGTCCCTAGGCTTTTCCGTTCGAAAGTTATGATTTTCTATGGTTTCTATAGTTCTGGTCATGTGATCTGGAGAAGTGTAGCTTGAATATATCATTCTTCATTAGTATACAAAATTTCGTCACGATCGAATCTGTAGTTTTGAAATTATCAAGAAAACCAAATTTCAAACAACCATATTTACGGAACCCCTAGTATAATTTTGCTCATAGATAAAAGTAATCACGACAATCGAGATCCACACCTATCCTGCAAATTTCAAGTCCCTAGGCGTTTCCATTCAAAAGTTACAATTTTCTATGGTTTCTATGATTCTGGTAATGCGATCTGGACAAAATTCCGCATGCAGCTTGAACACCTCATTTTCCATTTGAGTGCAAAATTTCATCTCAATCAAATCCGTAGTTTTCAAGTAATCAGGGAAACAAAACTTTGAACGGCCATATTTACGGAACCCCTGGTGGAATTCTGCCCATTAACGAACTTATCCGAGGCATTTGGAATCTGAACCTACACTGAAAATTTCAAGTCTCTAGGTTAATCCGTTCGAGAGTTATCGTGCTTACTGACGGCCGGCCGGACGGACAGACTCAAATATTTCGTGAAATCAAGAATCGTTAAATTGAAGCAATACCATCAACATTTCGACCATGTGTTATATTATATCATGTATGATCTCCTCTTGAAATTTGGCCCTTTCAAAAGTAGACAGCCTGTATATATTACTTTTATTCTTCTGCAAGCCTAGTAGCTATTTTGTGAAGTCTAAAAACGTAAATAACTCAAGGCGAATTTTCCCGTATTTTTTCTTATTTATTCTTCTCGGAATGATTGAGTTCTGAGTAATTTCGTCGACGTGTTAATTGGCGTTTAATTCAATTTCGGGATAAACGTCACGTAATATCTATGCTCCACGTAAATTAATTCGGGTTTCTCGAGGTGTCAAAAATTGGCCTTTTTCAAATCGAGTTCTTGCGAAAACTGAAGAAAAGTGGAGGACGTCACATAGTTATCTGAGACCTTACGTCCTTTGAGCTGGACATTCGACCCTTGGAGGAGCCCGAGATGTTGCGGTTTAATATCCTTATGAAAAGATCGGCGGCAACTTTTCGAGTTTTTGACCTTTTCTGAACGTTATTTTCGTTCGTTTGGAATTCGAAATGGGCAACTTTTCGAGTACCTTAGGAAAGCCTGTTTCTTCCTCTCGAAAACCCGGTTTCTTTCTTTTTTCGCAATTTTAAAATTGCTCAAATCCCATTTCGAGGGAGGGGAACAGAATATATGGCCATCAAGATTTTCAAAGTACCTACTGCCCAAACATCTCCAGGCGGTCCCGAGCTCGGAGTCTTTTCGGAAAGAGATCTACAAATATATAATCAGATGCGAACCATATAGTATAAGAGAGTTTGTATCTTTTTGTTGGTTGTAATATTCTGTTATATATGACTTGTTTCATTTTAATTTGCACGTGTTTGTATTTGTATGAGTGATTCTTGAAACTAATAAACTTATTATTATTACATATTATTATTATATAACTTGTATATGCATTCAAATTCTTCACTCTTTCTTATCAATGGATTTTTTTATCTCAAATTCATAGGGAATCAATTCATTTATAATTCACATTCAATTGCTGCTGTACTAATGCATTATTTTGTTTTATCATCAGAGTGTAGTACTCAAAGAAAACACAGAGCAATGGGATTTATTCAAGGAAATGCCATTCCCGTTCACGTTCAAGGTTTATTTCTTCAATGTAGAGAATCCAGAAGGTATATTGAAGGGAGAAAAACCAGTTGTGTCTGAAATGGGACCTTATGTTTATGAGTAAGTATCAATTTTTTTTTTCATTTCCCAATAATAATCTTTTAATTTTCGAGTTCTTCCACGTATGTACTAGCCAGACTTAGAAATACATAGATATGTACAATTAAACACGAGCCGTCATGTCGCGCGGTCGAGGTATAAGTTGCTCCCAATGCAACAACAAAATTGTCAGATACGATGACTCTGTATCTTGTGAAGTTTGTGAAAATCACTATCATGTGAAATGTGCTAATTTATCAATAGAAGATTTCAACAGAATTCGGGAGGTTTCCGTTGCTGGATGGATTTGTGGATGTTGCCAAGAACCCATTTCCGACGGCGAGAGTTCCACCCCTCCTACTGTAGGAAATGATCTATCTTATATCAAGGAGTAAGTGAGATTTTCAAAGTTTTTCGTGCTGAAATAGAAGATCTCAAAAAAATTATATTGTCACAAAGTGAACAAATCCACGATTTCACAAGAAACTTCTCATTTCTCTCACTAGCAATACTCCGCATTGCGGATATTCCAACGCTCTGAAATTCCACTTCTGATTCATCGCCATCTGCGAGACAATTCCACCTTGAGGTTCCACCGGATCTTTATCAGGTTGTTGTCATCGATGTGACGAAACACGTCAATCTCATTTCGAGCGCAGAGAAATCATCTTAATGGGAGAAAGTAACCTGGAAAAAAATCAATGAAAAAAATCAAGAATAAAAAGATGAATTCTGGCGAGGTAAAGAGAGTTGCACCCAATCCACCACTGTTTTCCCATATATGTACATGTTTCACGTCTCAGTCCGGAAACAACAATGGATGATATTTACAATTTTATTGAAACGCACAGCATACCCGTTGTCTTATGTAAAGAGTGGAATTACAAATAACCCAGGGTATATTCGTCATTTAAGATAGTACTGCCATAAAACTTCATGGATGCTGTCGTGAATCCCAACTTCTGGCCTGAAGGAGTGGCTAGGGATAAGTTTTTTCAGAAGTGTCGGCAGCCAAGCAGCGATGCTTGTGGGATAGCGATCCAGCCCAAGTCTCATCTTTTGAAGATGTTCCTGAAGGAGCCACCCAGGAGAAATCTCATCAGGATCTTCGAGCTTTTCAGCTGAGCTGAGACGAGTTCACACCATGCAAGTCATTCAAATTTACAAAATATCACATTTGAACATCCAGTTTATTTCTAACTAGCAAACCCGGCCACGCGTTGCTGTGGCTGAGGTATAAGTTGAATTAAATTGTAGTGAAATATGTATTCAATAAAGTGGAATTATTTTTATTATTAACCCTTACCTATCCAAACCTATCCTAACCCTAACCTAACCCCATCGTGACCCCAACTTAAACCTAACCCAACCCAACGCAATCCCTAACCAAAACCTTTTTTTATCGGGTTGTGGTGAAAAATATGCTGCTAGATTCAACCACGACCCTTGTCGTGGAAAATGTTGGTTTGGCTGACCGACTAAAAAAAACCACAACTTGGTAAGAGACATTCCTTTTGCCCTTCTCCGTGCCCTCTTTCTAATTTCTTCAGTCCTGGAATTTACTCAGAATCTTCTCACTGCTCCGTCTATTCTCTCCACAAGTTATGCACGTGTATGTATTTCCCTTTCATATACTATTCCTTCTAAACTGCCCCAAACATGAAAATCAAACGGTGTTAGATCCGGACTTCTCGCTGGCCACGAAATAAGTCCTCCTCTTTCTATTCACCGATTAGGAATCAATTCGTTCCAGAACGTTTAGCCTATGGTGTGCGGGACACCCATCCTGTTGAAAAATGATTTCACGCCTGTCAATCAAGGGAACCTCGTCCAAAAAGCTGTCCATATTTGTTCTCAAAAATTCTTCATAATTTTCTCCATTTAAATTGTCAGGTAGATAGTAAGGACCTTTCGAAAGATAAGCTAATTTGCTCCTATCCAAACATAAACGCCAAATCACTATTCTTTATGCCGGACATTCAAAAGGTTGTTTATAAAAAAATTTGCTGGAACTAAACTAGTGCCTGCATTCTAACGAAAATTTTTTCAGGAAATAAAGAAGGAATTTGGCAAGTTTTTAAAATACTTTTGTCATACATAAATTGTGGAGTTCGAAAGTTGCAGGCGAATTGATATTAGAAATTGACTATTCTTTTCTTCATATACCAACATCTATTACAGCATATTTTTGCTCTTTTCATACATATCATATCTTCCTCAACGTAAAAAAAATTGACGAAAAATGGAGTAAGTTGAGTCATTTTTTAAAAAACACAAAAACACAAATAACTCGTAAACTGTTGATTTTTGGATATCAAGAACTGGCTCAAATTACAGCAAATAAGTCATACTAACACGTCCTTCAAGGTTCACGTCGAATTTGGAATCACCCTTTATATAGATCGGTTAAAGGTAGTTTAGAGATTTTTTAGGACAGCTTCACACAGATGCTGGCGTTTGTTCTGGTTAATTTTGAAAATGCGGTGACATATAGACGAATGTTCACCATGCGTAGCTTCAACAAGATCTTTTTTGTCTATCTTGAAAAATTTCAGTCTCTTCTTAGACCAGAGTTTTTGCCGACTGCGCCAAAAGAACGTTCGCATATCCTGGAAGCGGATTCGATCAAATATTTGAGTGTTATAATTGACCGACATCATAAGTGGGAACTACAAATCAAAAGTATGATGAATAAATTGCGTGAGTACGTTGGTCAAGCTGAGATATTTGTAAGAGTACCTTGATTTGCGGCACCTCAAACTGCCGTATTATGCGTTGGTCCAGTCGCAGTTGACATACGGAATTGTAGGTTGGGCTGGTGTCAAAGATACTCACCTGGAAAAAATGAGTGTTGTGCAAAGATGGATTTTGAGGGTTATACAATAACAAAACACTTACCTGATCTGATGATAGACTGCACGATGAGACCAAGATACTTGATGTGAGACAACTTTTCAGTTTGAATATGCTTATAAATGTGAAAATATTTAGGGGTGAATACCCCATTGTACATTGTTATAACCCAAGAAGTGACTTCATTGAGTGTACCCCGATGTGCAAGAACTATAGGACAGCGTCACTGTGGTTTTCTGGCGCCAAAACACTACAGCCAACTTCCAACTGATAGAAAAGTCAACAAAATAAACTTGTTCAAGAAAAGGTCGAAAATTGGATTCTTCTTCTTACGGAAGAGAAAAATTGCACGAATTGGTTAACGTTAAGTGCAGATTTGGTTGAGGAGGTTTGGGGAAGGGAGGGAAGATTGTCGTTGTCTCGGTAACTGTTTCATGTTATACTTGTTCAAGCGTAAACGCATGAGTTTGCTAACTTTAAATGCAGGAGTGGATGGGATTGGGGGAAGGGAGAGTTTTCTTTTGTTTTCTGGATAAGTTGTTTTGTTTTTATATCTGTTCACTCATCAAAGATGTAGTTTCAGTTTAATGAGGTGATATCACGTACAAGCGATAGCTTATTGAAGCTAGAGCTTCTGTGATACTAACCATTTCTTCACTTGTGCATATACCTTGCTATGTAATTGTTTGTATTCATAACTCAAATGTGAGGTGAATAAATATTTTTATCATATCGATACATTTATGCCAAATTATCGTATGCCGATTTGGCAGAAATGTATCGATATAATGGGGGCCGTAGTGTAGTGGTTAGCGCGGTCGGCTCGAGATCGGTCTCCTGATGACCAGTCGGTAGAGCATTGCTGAACAGGTAACACCCCTCAGTGAGCGCTTCGTAAAAGAGACTCTTCTCAAGTTGTGATCGTCGTTCTGGCTTTCGCCAGCAAAATTTGTAAAAGTGTAGAGACATTGACTTTAACAACGAAAACAGTGCATAGTGTAGTTAGAAAAGTGAAGTGATATCCTCGTAGAAGAATCACACGAAAAGTTACCAAAATGGAGTCGATGGATATTCCCGACTCTACCTACGATGAGGAAGGAAACTCCACAGCGCGACCAGAAATATCTAGATTGAATGCTTGAATTAGTGATAGTGAAGATCCTACACTTACGTATCCAGTATCAAAAACTCAAACAAAAAGGAAAGCACCACACGCGGTAACAATGAAAAATAGTTTTGGGACATTGAACCGAGACGAAACGGAAAAAGCAGTAGCAGACCCCAGCACGGTGCCACAAAAAATTATAAGAACAAAGAAGCCGCCACCAATAGTCATAAGAGGTATTTTTGAGAGCAACTTCAAAATAATTAATGAAATACGATCCCTTATAACGGGCAAATTCCACATTAAATGTGGAAACGACAATTCGAATATATACTGTGTGAGAAGGACGACGACCACAAAAAATTAGTGGAACACTTTAAAGAATGTGGCCAAGAATTTCATACGTACACTCCTAGGCAGGAAAAAAAACCCACGCGTTCACATTGAGGGGTCTAGAAACTGACCTAAAGGCAGACGAAATTAAAGAAGAACTCATCCAAGTGATCAAAATTGGAGTACGAGATGTTTTCAGAATGAAGGGCGCGAAACCCCTAGTATTTCTGGTAACGACCGATAACACTGTCACCTTAAAAAACGTTATGATTAAGGCAAGAGTTTTCAATTTCACCGGAGTAAGATGGAATAGGTACACCAATAAAAAATTACGAAAAGCACTGCCGTGAAGTCAGGAGCTTTTGAGTGCTCGTTCATCCACATTGTAGGTATATTCGCATTCTCCAGTTCTAGAAACCAATTGGAAAGATTTTGACAGCTGTCAAAGAAAATTTCAAACAAAGGCGAAAATCCAGACTTCACGTCATTGCTTTGGGTGACCAATTTTTTTTCGATAACTCGCTAGAATTTTTAAGTTATCTGCGGTCTTGGTAATGCGATCTGGGTAGTTTCGAAATTATCAGGAAAAAAATAGTTTGAATTACTATATTTACGGAACCCCTAGTCTAATTTTGCTCATTGATCAAAGTGACCGCGAAATTCGCTATCCGAACCTATCCTGAAAATTTCAAGTCTCTAGGCCTTTCCGTTCGAAAGTTATGGTTTTCTATGGTTTCTATGGTTCTGATCATGCGATCTGAAAAAATTCAGCTCGAATATATCATTCTCAATATAAATACAAAATTTCGTTGCGATCAAATCCATAGTTTTGAAATTATCCAGAAAACTGAATTTCAAACGAGCATATTTACGGAACCCATAGTCTTATTCCGCTCATTGACGAACGTGACCGCAAAATTCGGAATCCACACCTATCCTGAAAATTTCAAATCCCTAGGCCTTTCCATTACAAAGTTATAATTTTGTATGGTTTCTATGGTTCTGGACAAAATTCTCCATCTGAGTGCAAAATTTGACCTAGATCGAATTTGTAGTTTCGAAGTAATCAGGAAAACAACATTTCGAGCTGCCATATTTACGGAACCCCTAGTAGAATTTTGCCCAATTACGAACTCAACCGCGGCATTCGAGATTCAAACCTACCTTGAAAATTTCAAGTTTTTAGGACATTCCGTTCGAGAGTTATCGTGTATACGGACGGCCGGCTGGACGGACGGACAGACTCGAATTTTTCGACGGATTCGTCATCAGTGAGTCGAACATAGCCGTTATAGACCATTTTCGGCTCGAAATTCGAAAAATACAGACATCGTGACGAAATGATATAGCCCTCGTGTAAGTAGTACGAGCGCTCAAAAAGAAATTATACAGTGCCATCGCTGTCAGCTTTGAGGCCACGCCACCTCTAATTGCCATAGGGCGTTGATATGCCTGAAATGTGCAGGAAAACACCTAACAAGAGAACGCCCAAAACCGAGGACAACACCTGCGAAATGCGCTAATTGCCAAGGGGACCATACCGCGATGGAATGCTAATGGTGTTTCTAGAAGACACCTAGAAATTTCAAATTTTTTTAAAAAACAATGACATAGACATATCGACCTTGAAGGAGACGAGACTTAAAGACACAGACACCGATTGAGCGCTCGTACTAATTACACGAGCGTCACGATGTCTGTATTTTTCGAATTTTGAGCCGAAAATGATCTCAATCGACAATGTTCGACTAACTGATGACGAATCCGTCGAAAAATTCAAGTCTGTCTGTCTGTCCGTCCGGCCGGCCGGCCCTAAGCACGATAACTCTCGAACGGAACAATCTAGAGATTTGAAATATTCAGTGTGGGTTCAGTTCCCCAATGCCTCCGTTAAGTTCGTTAATGGGCCAAATTACACCAGGGGTTCCGTAAATATGGCCGTTCAAAGTTTTGTTCTCCTGATTACTCGGAAATTACAGGTTTGATCGAGATGAAATTTTGCATTCGAATGGAGAATAAGGTGTTCAAGCTACATGTAAAATTTTGTCCAGATCGCATGACCAGAACCATAGAAACCATAGAAAATTGTAACTTTTGGACGTAAACGCCTAGCGACTCGAAATTTTCAGGATAGGTGTGGATCTCGAATGTCGTGATCACGTTCATCTATGAGGAAAATTATACTAGGGGTTCCGTAAATATGGTCGTTTGAAATTTAGTTTTCTTGATAATTTCAAAACTTCAGATTCGATCGTGACGAAATTTGTTATACTAATGGAAAATGATATATTCAAGCTACATTTTTCTAGATCGCATGACCAGAACCATAGAAATCATAGAAAATAATAACTTTCGAACGGAAAGGCATAGCGACTTGAAATTTTCAGGGTAGGTTCGGATCGCTAATTTCGCAGGCACGTTCATCAATGAGCAAAATTAGACTAGGGGTTCCGTAAATACGGTCGCTTGAAATCTTGTTTTCTCGATTATTTCGAATCTACGGATTCGATCGAGATGAAATTCTGTATTTTAATCGAGAATGATATATTAAAGCAGCATTTTGTCCAGATCGCATGACCAGAACCAAAATGATAACTTCCGAAGGAAAAGGCCTAGAAACTAGAAATTTTCAGGGTATGTTTGTATCGCGAATGCCGCGGTCGTGTTCATCGAGGAGCCAAATTAGACTAGGGGTTCCGTAAATATGGCCGTTCAAAATATTTTGTTCCTGATAATTTCGAAACTACTGATTGGATTAGAATGAAATTTTACACCTAGCTGAAGAATAATGTATTCAAACTACGTGCGAAATTTTGTCCAGATCGCATTACCAAGACCATAGATACCGTAGAAAATTCTAGCGAATTACCGAGAAAAAATTGGTCAGCTGAAGCACTGACATGAAGTCGCCTAAGTTTGAGCATTTCTCTGACAGCTGTCGAAAATTCCTTCAATTTATTTCTAAAACTTGAAAATGCGAATCTACCTACAAGGTGGATGTACGAGCTCTCAAAGCTCCTGACTTCACGGCAGTGTTTTTCGTAATTTTTTCATAAATGGTTACCAAGTAATCAGACAAGACAGACCGGCAAACAATGGTTACGGAGGAATTGCTATCCTATTAAAAAACAAGCGTATAGTCAAATCCCAAAAATTCCCAACAGCACAATAGAACATTTAGGTATTCGTATCGGTAAGCTCTTTTCTCTAATTGCAGTATACAATAGACCACTCAACAAATTTCGTATGAATTGCTTTAGGAATATTTTCAATACCGGCAATGAAGTTTCTAGTTCTAGGAGATCTGAATGGTAAACAATTCAGAAGACATGCGTTTCAACATGCATTATTTAGTTAGGTCGAGTTTAAACCCTCACTTGAATCGACAGAAAGTCTAGCAACGTCATAACGTTAAATAATCATAAACAATATCAACCTTGGAAGGACAATCTAATTCGACCTAATCTTCAGTAATCGAAGCATCAAAGGGAATATAATCTTCAATTAATTGATCTGCCAAATGGATAACGATTTGAAAATGAAGCGACGCCCCTACGTTCGAAAAAGTATTGATGTCAACCCAATGGTTTTCAAAATACCCTTTAATTAGTTGTAATATCCAATGGACCAAGATTTAGAGAAAAGTGACGCGCCTACGTTAGAAAATATTGATGTTCACACAATGGTTTTCCATACCCTTCAATTAGTTGAAATGTCCAATGGACATGGATTTAAGAAGAAAAGTGACGCCCCTACGCTAGAAATGTTATGAATATATTAGAAAGTTTGTGAACGTTAGCAGCATCGGTTTGGATGAAAGCCTCAATGGAAGGAAATTTCAAATTGATTGATTCACGATGTCCCAAAATTTCCCAGACAACTAGACGTTTAACCGGCAGATGCTAAACGAGAATGGAATGATCGAAAGGAATGGAGACACCAGAAACAATATGGGAAGTTGGGTCACACTTCACTAAAGGAGACTCATACGATGGGTAGGGCCTTATGATATTGGATCTGAATCCAGATCCATGTCAGCCCTGTCGGTTCAATAGTTTCGTTGACAACGTTCATCCTGATGTTTCGATACTTTGAAAGTAACATTCCTGTAACATAAACTTAGGCCAGTTAACTGTTCTCAGGCAAATAAAATTATATATATATATATAGAATTCTCTAAACTTCCAGTTTTCATTTTCGGACAGAATTCTGGTTACGCGACACCACTGTAATGTTTTGAGGTTATGAGATACCGATTATATTATCTGAACAAGAGCTCGGAACCTTACAATCTACGAGAACGCGGGATCGTATACTAATCTTAACTATTTTTGGCCAGCGCAATGATCGATCTAGAAGGAAGAACTCTACGTTTTGTAGAAACCACAGAATTTACTCAGTTGTACTTGTAAAAATCGTGGGGAAGTCGTAAGGAATTCAAACAAAATGGTTAGAACCGAAAGCATAAGAATGTATTGGTTTCGTTGGGCTATGATATTTCACTGGGAATATTGAAGCTCTTTCTTTCGTTGATTTTCTGAACTCTCGCTTAAGCTTTTTCAACAATGGCGATATATTTCATCATCAACCTGAAGACTAAATTACTTGTTTGAACAAATCTTACTAGTGTTCTCGGCTTTCTATCTAAGAGTACCCAACAACATCTCTCCAACCTTGGAGTATAGAATATACATCGAATAAAAATGATCTAAGGAGTACAGAATATTTTTCTTTTTGTGTTCTCTCTAGTCAGTACTCAGTACATAAACTTGAGGTAATCCACTCTGACATCGGTATTATAGGAAACTTCCTCATTCGCTGGATGATAATCCAGGACCGAACCATTACAAGGTTATGAAAATCGGCAGTCGAAACCACCGAACACCGACTCTGTGAATGCCAAATATTGGCACACAAAAGACTTGCGCTGCTAGGAAGCGAGGTTCGCTCGTAAAAATCAGACGGAAAAGTACCGACCTTCGGGGCCAATCGACATCCTTTAACCTATTATATAGATGAAGTAAGGGTTGCAAACCCTCAATTTATCTCTTTCATTCTCCATTATTTCCTGGTAGAATTTCTAAAATCTCGTGAACTCTATTCCATTGTTCCCGAATATTGTTTTTCGAAAAAGATTAAACTAAATATTTCCTAAAATGAGTTCTAAATTGTTCACTGGATGTATGAAACTTATAACCATTTTCTACCGATGTGGTCTCACTTTCGATCATGCATTAATATCAAACTTATTTTCTAGTTTGTTTCACTGGAAAACAGACATTTCTTGGGAAGACGAATTTATATCTTTTTATGACTGGTCGAATTTTGTGTTCAATCCGAAAGCATCAGGAAAATTGAGGGACGATGATGAACTAACACTACTTAATACGCCATATAACGTGAGTATTGAATTTTTACTCGAAGCAATCTTGGATAAATACCAGTGGCGCTCCCATACATTTAGTCTGGGGGGGGAGTGACCGTGGGGGGGGAGGGCTAGCTGCATAGTTTTGATCTTTATTCTTCGTGAATAAGACGGAAAAAATACTTCGGCTTGTTTTTGCCAAATATGTTTATTGTTTTTTGTATTTTCGGTAAAAACATTGAGTGTTGAAAATTTGGTCCTGGGATAACCCCCTACCCCCGTGGGAGCGCGCCTGATAAATACTCATTCTCAAATGAGAAGCCGAAACTTGTCAAGTTTGTCTACAGGGTGTTCCATTGGTAAATGTTCATATGTGAACCTGAAATAGAGCTACCCTAGAAGATTCCAAAAAACCTATTCATGATAGGCTTATCAACACCATAGGGTGATTTATGTATTTTCCAATATTTCTAATTGTTAATAACTTTCGAACCATCCGGTATATTCAATTGATATTTGAAGAATAAAACACACCTTCCATGGGTTAATCGATTAATCCTTGAACTGGTCAGAAATCCATGTCCGCATCAGAAAAATTTGGGAGTTTTCGCAAGCTGAGATTCAACACCCTGTATGAAGGAATATTGTAATTTGATTAGAATACACGGTAAAAGCAGAACATTTTCAATGGGGATCAGTAGATTTCAGGGGATCAGTAGATTCCAGTGTCCCACGCGACATTTGACCCATCAACATTTTTGTCGGAACATTTAATTTGATAGTGAAATTCCACTTACTCCACAAAAATATCGTACATTGAGATTTGAAAGTTCGAAAGTTATAAGCAATCGAAATTTTTGTCAAATACATAAATCACCCTGTATATCAGCTATGAAGTTGATTATACCTATCAAATATAGGTTTTTTGGACTCGTCTAGGGTAGCTCTACTTCAGGTTAACGTATGTATATTCACCCACCCTGTATAAGTAGGTGTGATCTCTTATCAGTTCATTGAATATTACATATTACATCATATGAATACTTGTACTATAGAAGCTTCAAATTGCTCTAATGATACTGTGCATTATCCATATAGCAGTAGCATGATTGTTAAATTATTATAAATAATAAGAATTTTACACAGGGTGTCTACTTTTAAAAGGGCCATACTTCAAGAGGAGATCTAACGTGTGATTTTCAACAAGAATTGTCATATAACACATGGTCGAAATGTTGACGGTATTTCTTCAATTTTACATTTCTTGATTTCACGAAATATTTCAAGTTTTTCCATATAATCAATTATACTTCAGTTATCCATGTAGCCTCATCATATTTAACCACAAATCTGAAAACGGCATAAAATTTGCTACAAGATAGGAATTCCTGTGCGCCAAAAAAATTTTTCTTATTATAAATCAGCCATATTTTCCATTGGATTTATGAAAAATCATTGATTATGCACAGATTTTCCTTTCAGCCAAAAATACCCCATTTAGTGTGTTTTCGAATGACATATCACCTTTTGTGCTTGCTGCTTGTCTTCTGCCCTAATATTATGGCTAACATGGTAACAGAGGAAAAGTCGAAATATTCCAGACCTCGTAACGGAGTAAATTTCGTTCCTAAGTCAACCGGTATAATTCGCATTGATTTAAGAATATTCATTTCAAATATTTCCATATCAAGCAAATTTAACGTCGATTTAAAATCTCTATGTGTATGTTAGGTCGTGAAGTATGCTGGGTTGCTGACGCGAGTTCGTTTTGTGGGTGATCTGTTTCGTCTACAGGTGTCATCACTGTGAAAAATTCATCATTCAATTCGCAAGTGATTGACAGAACCATCTCGTCCTGCGAAATTCGTAAATTCCTTCTAAATTAACACCTTATTCGGCTTCTATTGAATGTCATCGCATATTCGTTCAAACCGGATTCATTTTATCTGTTTCCGCCAGCATTGTGTCTTCTGTTAAAAGTTACATTGGAAAAATTTAAGTTAAGTGCTTTTCTTGTGCTTCTCAAAACAGCCCTAGACTGTGCCGATCGAGGGTCCCCTTCTTCCTCTTTTTTAACCATATTTCAGCATCAGCCTGTGGTGGTTCGCCGAGATTCTGTCCGCACCCTCTTAGGGTAAGTACTTCGCTTTGCTTTACTTAAGGTGTCACCTTAAGAGATGTCAGTTCATCTGAGGGTGGTCGCAAACCATTTTCGCGATTATTCATGGTGCAGAAACCTAAGGGAACCTTTAAATTCAGTCTAATTTCATCCATTTTGTTATTTGTCCAATTATTCGAAATTCATTCCGCATTCGGGTTCATTGGAACAAATTCCATACGACAGTTTTTGTCGCGGTTGCCATCTGTTTATCTCCGCAGTACGCATCATATCAGGTATTGTTTCGAAATTCATTCGGACTTCGAAAATTTGTCACCTGTTTATCAATTCAATTTGAATTAATTCGCGAATTTTTCTGATTGTTTTTCATTTCAATTTCAAACTTATTGTTACAAAAATTTCCATCTCCTTGCATACCGGGGTCGTCCGGAAATTCAAAACGCCGTCGGTAGTTACATTGAGGGCATCTATCGCCGAAGCGATTGTCAAACGCGCAAAACCTCTAGAGCGGCAGCTCATCATTTGCTCAAACTTCGTCAACTCCGTCTCGCCTTCAGTCTGGAAGTAACAAGTGCGGTCAGCTTTCAATCTTCTAAACCCGTCGATAAAACATTTTTATATTCGTCTTCTCGTCTGCTCTCTTCTTGTCATCTGGTTTCATCTCCGCGGTCTTCTTTGCGTCAGTAATCCTGACTACCTTATGTCCATCGCTTGGATCAGTCTAGATAACTGGCAGAATGTCGTGTAGGCCGGCTGTCAACATACCCTCATCACCCGAGAGTGAGCCTCCAAGCTTCATTTGTTTTCCCGGGGGGTGATTCCACAACTCGTGTAGATGATGTTGCTACTGCTTCTGGGACAGTTCGACGACCAGTCGTCAAATTGTGTCCTCTTCCAACTCAGGAGCTTGCTCCTGGCTTCTTTCGTCTGTTCACTCTTTTCAGTTCATCTTACTGAAGGGACCCTTCAAGGCGGTTGGCATGTTACGTCGTGAAGTTTGTTGAGTTGCTGACGCGAGTTCGTTTTGAGGGTGATCTGTCCCGTCAACAGGTGACATCCTGCGAGAAGAATACGCAAAAGATTGACAGAACCATCTCGTCGTAAAATTCGTAAATTTCTTCTAAATTAACGCCTTATTCGTCTTCTGATTAATATCACCGCATATTCGTTCAAACCGGATTCATTTTATCTGTTTCCGCCAGCATTGTGTCTTCTGTTAAAAGTTACATTGAAAAAATTTAAGTTAAGTGCTTTTCTTGTGCTTCTCAAAACAGCCCTAGACTGTGCCGATCGAGGGTCCTCTTCTTCCTCTCCTTTAACCCTTTTTCAGCATCAGCCTGTGGTGGTTCGCCGAGACTCCGTCCGCACCCTCTTGAGGTAAGTACTTTGCTTCGCTTTGCTTAAGGTAATTTCACAGTCAGTTCATCTGAGGGTGGTCGCAAACCATTTTCGCGATTGTTCGGTATAAAAACCTCAGTAATAAATCGCGAGGATGATATCTCTTGTACATGTTATTTTTTTGCATATTGACGACGGTTTTTTTTTGGAAAACGACGTCGTTTTCGAGTTTCACCAATTGGAAAGTTATATTATAGAATTTCGATCGAACGAGTAATTTCTATTCAGGAATATAAGTTTTATGCTAGTATTTTAACCATAGTAAGTGTTAATCGGGATTACGACATTATAAAACCCATCGCAAGTGGCGCCCGAGTAAATTAATTAAGGAAACTATAGAAATATTCCCGATCCGGAAAAAAACACCATCACAACCTAAATTTGATCTATTTTGGAGCTTTTTATGATTGAATATTGAGGCAATTCTCATGGAAACCATGAATTTATGTGTCGAATCGAAATAATTCAAACGAATAAACTAAATTTTAACAATACAGTTTTCATGAAAAAATGTAAAGAAAACAGAATTCCGTGAATTTGGTATACTTTTTCTTTCAAGGTGTTCCAGACATAAACAGCCAAAGGCGTTAGGTCTGAAATCCTTGGTGGCCATCTTACCGGACCGTACCTTTAAACCAGTGGCGGCTTGTGGACATTTATCGTGGGTCGGCAGATATATATATATATATATACATATATATAAACCGCGGAAGCCTATCCGAACACACACATAAAAAATATATACATATATAGGTATAATGGTGAAAAAAATGGCATATTTTTCAAAAGTAGCCTATTCTCGTATGATAAATTTTCAATCGCATCAATCAAAAATTTCACTTTGTCGGAGTTTCACAAGAAGCAATATATTCTCGAACCGGATTTATGGCCATTTTGCTCACGTAAAAATCACTTACCCTTTATGAGCCAAACAAACGGAAAAACTTAACGGTTTAACAATAACAAAAAATATTGCGACTCATTTAAGGGCGAGAAACAAACACAAATTTCGAAACTCGGCTCTCGAGCCGTAAACGATAGAAAGCAGAACGAGGTTTTCCGAACAATCCTCGTGAATCGAGATACAGCGGTACCGGGTCGGCAAATTGACGATTGCCGTACCCAGGATATATAGGGCCAACAATATGAGTTTAATTTTGGTTGCTCAACATTTTTTTTTCTTCAAAAAATGTTTGAAACTTGTCGGAAATTCATAAGTATTACATATATGTGCAGCATGCATGTCTATGAAAAATATTGAATACGACCAATATTCATTTTAAGCAACAATAATCTCTTGTAATTATTATGTCATTTGTTATGTGAAACAGAAAATATCGGATATTCGATGAAAATAAACCTTAATATTCATCATTTTCTGAATAAAATTCCAACAGGAATAATTCAACTTTGAACTAATTCGATTCATTGTTATTAACGCTTCGTCGAAAGATATCTAGATAGGGTCGGCAATATGAGCAAAGATGTACCTCATCGAACGACGTTCTTCGTGTATTCGAGATGGGCCTATTTTGTCTACGGACCGAGTATACGATGCGGGATTGGAATTGGAAGAGCGTAATATTTGCAAGAAGTTGCACAGGTATCACGTACCTGATTTTTTTAATTTTTATAAAAATGATTAGGACTATTGGGAGTCATGTATATAGCGGTTATTTGACAGAAGTGAAAATTTGCATTTTTGCTGATCGAGATTTTTAGGGTCGGCAGTGCCGACCCTGCCGTCCCTGACGAGCCGCCTCTGCTTTAAACCCATTTCACCCCTAAATATGCATTCATTGTGTCCCGCACATTCCGGCGTTGGGATACATGAGAGGTGAATTTTTCGGACCAGTAATACCCGATCGCCCCAACGATGAAGAATTCATTGCATCAATCCAAAGCAGTTTAACAAACAAAATGTCTGGTTTCAAATGGATTGCTGCCCAGCTCATAATAGCCGGAATGTACGAGACTTAATGAATAAATATTTTGGAATGCAATGGATTGGAAGGTAAGGTCCGGTAAGCTGGTCATCAAGGACCCGACCTCACGCCTTTGGATTTTTATGTCTGGAAAACCTTGAGAGAAAAAGAATATATAATTCGCGTTCAGACACGAAAGAATAAATTTATGTTGTGCAGAAATGCGTCAAAAACATTGTGAACTTCGCAGAGTTGTAGATTCAGTGCGAAAACGATGTGTAAAATGTATTGAACAGATTGGACAATTCGAGCAGTTGTTATAAGGAGAAGTAATCTGATTTTTTTGTAAAATCTGTATCATTGAAATTTAGTTAATTCCTTTGAATTATTTCGATACGACAGATAAATTCATGATTTCCATGAGAATAACTTCAATATTCAATCAAAAAGAGTTTCAAAATTGTAGATAAAATTTTGGTTTAAAATATTTCGACTTTTTCGTTGTTATTATTTTAGTCATGATATTAGGGCAGAAAACCAGCAGCAAGCACAAAAGTTGTTATGTCTATAGAAAGCACACTAAATGAGGTATTTTTTGCTGAAAAGAAAACATGCTCATAATTAATGATTTTCCATCAATAAAACCATTGAAAAAAAATTACGAAAAGCACTGCCGTGAAGTCAGGAGCTTTTGAGCGCTCGTACATCCACCTTGTAGGTAGATTCGTATTTTCCAGTTTTAGAAATCAAATAGAAGGAATTTTTGACAGCTGTCCAAAAAATTCTCAAACTTAGACGAAACTCCAGACTTTGTCAGTGCTTCAGCTGACCAATTTTTTTTCGATAGTTCGCTAGAATTTTCTACGATATCTATGGTCTTGGTAATGCGATCTGAACAAAATTTCGCACGTAGTTTGAATACATTATTCCTCAGCTAGGTGCAAAATTTTATTCCAATAAAATCAGTAGTTTCTAAATTATCAGGAGAAAATATTTTGAACGGCCATATTTACGGAACCCCTAGTCTAATGTTGCTCATTGATGAACGTGACCGTGAAATTCGCGATCCAAACCAACCCTGAAAATTTCAAGTTCCTAGGCTTTTCCCTTCGGGAGTTATGGTTTTTTATGGTTTCTATGGTTCTGGTCATGCGATCTGGACCAAATGTTGCTTTGATTTATCATTCTCCTTTGACATACAGAATTTTATCCCGATCGAATCCGTAGTTCCGAAATTATCGAGAAAACAAAATTTCAAACGACCGTATTTACGGAACCCCTAGTATAATTCTGCTCATTGGTAAACGTGAACGCCATATTTCAGATCTACACCTATCCTGAAAATTTCAAGTCCCTAGGCCTTTCCGTTCGAGAGTTATGATTTTCTATGGTTTCTATAGCTCTGGTCATGCGATCTAGAAAAATGTAGCTTGAATATATCATTCTCCATTAGAATTCAGAATTTCGTCACGATCGAATCTGAAGTTTGGAAGTTATCAAGAAAACCAAATTTCAAACGACCATATTTACGGAACCCCTAGTAAAATTTCGCTCATAGATAAAAGTGATCATGACAATCGAGATCCACACTCATCCTGAAAATTTCAAGTCTCTAGGCGTTTCCGTTCAAAAGTAACAATTTTCTATGATTCTGGTGATGCGAGCTGAACAAAATTTCACATGTAGCTTGAACACCTCATTCTCCATTTGAGTGCAAAATTTCATCTCGATCAAATCTGTAGTTTCAAAGTAATCAGGGGAACAAAACTTTGAACGGCCATATTTACGGAACTCCTCGGCGAATTTTGCCCAATAACGAACTTAACAGCGGCATTCGAGATTCGAACCTACCCTGAGAATTTCAAGTTTATAGGAGATTCCGTTCGAGAGTTATCGTGTATACGGATAGACGGCCGGCCGGACGGACAGACTCGAATGTTTCGACGAATTTGCCATCAGTGAGTCGAACCTTGTCGATTGAGACCATTTTCGGCTCAAAATTCGAAAAATACAGACATCGTGACGAAATGATATAGCCCTCGTGTAAGTAGTAGGTACGAGCGCTCAAAAACCATAAGATAAATATGGGGCATTGTGGGGTACTTAATAAACGTTCCTCACTTTGCCCCTGTCAAATACCCCGCTTTGTCTCATTTGGCGTTACTAAACAAACATTGCTACGACTGCGAAGTAGTACGAGCGCTCAATATGACTGATTTTGTTTACCTAAGAATCGTGATATTCATCTTCTCACCACGCCCGCAATAAAAATTTTTTTAGACACAGAAATTCTTATCTTGTAGCAAATTCAATTCTGTTCTTAGATATGTGGCCAAATTTGATGAGGCTGCAAAGATAACTGAAGTATAATTGATTTAATGGAAAAATTCGAAATATTTCGTGAAATTAAGAAATGTTAAATTGAAGAATAACCGTCAACATTTCGACCATGTGTTATATGGCATTTTTTTGCAAATCGCACGTATGATCTCCCCTTGAAGTTTGGCCCCTTTGGAAGTAGACACCCTGTATAAACATAAACACAATAAGCTACGGTCAGTGGAAATTCCAATCCAGTTGAAATGCAAAGTAATTATATATTATTACTATTATTAATAGAAGATCTTCGAGACTTATAATGAGGGAAGAAGCAAATTCACACATCTAGTTACCATTGAAAAAAAAACAAAATACTAAATTATTGTTAATTAGTTCTATTTCGAGTTCAGAGTTGGTATTTCAGAAACAATAATGATTGTTGAAACGGTTCGAAGAATATCATCCAAAATTCCGAAGGGGCACGCACATTAAATTTCGCTCAGTTTCTCAGATCTATTGCCTAGAAGCCGTGCATTAATCCGGCTACCATAAATGTTCTCTAAAATTTATGTATCTAAGTAGATATTCAATTATCATTCACTACTTTACTCATGGTCATGCATTTTTATTTATTTCATTTTTATTTGTTAGTGAAGTTGGACACAGGTTCATATTAAATTTTTATTCAAAAGAACCTCTCCACAACAAAATGTCAAAGTTTGTCATCCTTGTTATGATTCACTATGTGTAATCAAAATACAACATATTAAATAATTTGGTCTTGAACTAGCTACTCACCATACTGATTCAAACGGCAGGCAGCATTCATTCAGTCCATGAACGCCTAAATTTCTGATGAATACAAACATTAAAATTAAACAGTGCAATGAGATACTCTGTATGCAATCTACAGAACGAAAACAATTATGCTGGTGGGAAGAACTCCATTTCGAAAACCAAATAGAAAATGATGAATATTGTTGAAAAAACTCATCTGAAAATCAATAATATAAATCCACAAACTACAAAAATTGAACATACGGAGTATCAGACCTTTTTCAGGGGTGATCCTCATGTACGAATTATCTCCGATAGATAGAACAGTGTGAGACTCCGTGTGAAGCACGACCTTCTCTACCTAAATCTGCTGTTTCCGATTGCGGGCTACCATATTGCCAATCTATTGCCTATTAACCTTTCGACTATTTTCGTTTGTATCCCTTTCACGATCTTTGTCGTGTGATTTTGATGTTACCTATGTCTTTCATAGGAGAGTTTCTTCTTTTTGATATTTGAAATTGATATATCTCACTTCATTTTCTCCTTATCCTTATCCCTTATCCTTAGGTATCCGCTTCTGTAGTACAATAGCCTGGCTCTTTTTGCTATTTATTTGAATTTTCCATTTGACGAACCCTTCATCTGAATCTTCTAGTGAATCGATGTCTGACGGCTATTCCCATGTCGTCTGCATATAGGGCTAGCAGATTTCTTGGGTTTTTAGGAATATCGTAGAGGAAAGAACTCAGTTAATAAAGCAGTTTATAATTATTATAGATGTTTTAGAGTAGAGGTCCTAGAACTGAATCTAGGGGCACTCCTGCTTCTACTTGTCTGCCGGAAGATAATGTGTCACTATTTTGACATAAACATTTTTGTTTTGGAAGTGAAGCCTGCCATCATCTTGTAGGCGAATCCTTCGGGCCAAACTCGGTCGAAGGCTCTCTCGACATCTAGTAGCACTTATTCTGTGGTCTGTTTATTCTGAAATCCTTCAGTGACATATTCAATGATCCTCAACAGTTGAATTTCTATGGAATGATTTCTTCTGAATCCAAGTTTTTCCAAAGGTATCAGATTCAGCGCTTCTGTTTCTTCATTGAGGTTCTTTTCTAGACATTTTCCGTAACATAAAGTTACTTAGTATCTACCTGGAGCTTTCCTGTTTTTCAATTTCTTGATGATTTAATTAATTTCTGTTGGTGTTGTTTGGGTGTGGGATGGTATCGCCCTCCTGAGTTTTCAACATCAATTCTTCATTTCCATATATGTACTTCTTTATTGTCATCGTCATCTCTGTAGTTGATTCCGGCTTCTCTATACAGGTGGTTTGACAGTGGCTGGAACAAATCAAAATAGATCATTTTGCCGGAAGTTGATCATATGAAATATTCAATTTGAAGAAAGTGCAAAAAATCTTGATCATCCATATCTTAATCCCAATCTGGATGGGTCTCTGTGTCAAGAGCCATATGCATGCGATGTTTACTCGGCATTCATTCATCTCAATTTATCGCAAGTTTGTATTCTCAAAATTACTGATCGAAAAGGTTCACAAACTCACCGATAAAGTTGATCCAAATTGTTCACAGAAAATTGTCCCAAAATGTCACCATTGGTTTGACCAGCGTAATTTTGAATGGTCACTTATACAGTAATGTTTTTGAATGACCCCGAAGAAAGAAATCACAGGGGTTAAGATCGGAAAACTTAGTCACCATACGCATCCCATTAATGAAATCCCGTAGATCTCACACAGCTGATAATATCTGAACATTCGAATATCAGAATAATAGACCAGGCAATAGAGCAGATAAAGGGTCATTAATCGTAGAAGAAAACCGCGAGTGCGGGGTTACTAGGGGTGGTCCGTGGATGTTTAGTGATATGTTTTCGACTCGCAAATATGATTACTTTTCTTGTAATTGCGAAAAAACACTTAAAAAAACGGTGTTTTCTCAGGTTTTCGCTTATAAAATCTGAACTAATGGAGCGGTGCTGATACTTTCAACAGACGAATTGTGAAGAATGGAAAGAGGAAGAAATTGAGTGCTAGTGCAACTCAATCGGGTCATTATTACCGGAGGAAAGCCGGAAAAACCGTAAAAATCAGCGTTTTTTCAAAACTTCATAACTCGGCCAATTATGAAGTAGTAGGTCTGGCTTTCCGAATGAAAGTAGTGGTTAATAGGTACTTTAAGTGTGCACAATCCGGACGTTGTCGGATAAAGAGTTTTTGCGTAATTGCGATTTGAATTATTTTAGGCACTATTTTCCGGAAGAGCTGGATGCGTCGGAAGTTTTCCGATTTCAATTTACAAAACGGATTTTGAAAGAAGAAGTATAATACTACAAAACGGCAAAAATACATGGAAACATGACCGAAACCGGCTCAGTGCCCCATCTGGGACGGATAGTGGGGGTATCCGGCCGACGCGGGGAACCAAAATCGCGCTGAGGCCGGGCGCGAATATTCACATATATACCCCCACTACTTGACTGCAATCGAGCACTCAGCTGATTTTGGTCATGTTTGCACGTTTTTTTCACCTATTTTGCAACATTTTAACAAGAAATTAAGATCTTCGTTTTGTAGTACTATACTTTTACTTTCAAAATTCGTTTTGTAAATTGAAATCGGACAACTACCGACGCATCCAGCTCTTCCGGAAAATTATGCCTCAAATAGTTCAGATAGCAATTACGCAAAAACTATCTATCCGACAACGTCCGGATTGTGCACACTCAAAGTACCTACTAGCCACTACTTTCATCCGGAAAATCAGCGCTACAACTTCGAAATTGGCCGAGTTAAGGAGTTTTGAAAAAACTCTAATTTTTACGGTTTTTCCGGCTTTCCTCCGGTAATGATGAACCGATTGCATTGCACTAGCACTCATTCTCTTTGTCTTTTCGTTCTGTACAACTCGTCCGTTTAAAATATACGCACTGCTTCATTGGATGAGATTTTACAAGCAAAAAACTAAAAAAACACCGTTTTTTTTGGTGTTTCTTCGCAATTACAAGAAAAGTAATAATAATTGCGAGTCGAAAACATATCACTAAACATCCACGGACCACCCCAAGTAACCCCCCATTCGCGGTTTTCTTCTACGATTTTTGTCATGAAAAAATCTTTATTGCCTGGTCTATAATAATACAACGGCTGTTTGTCTGAAATTATCAAATTCAGTAGTGAAATTATAAAAATTACACTAGATAAACTAATAGCAAGCCAATAAAACAATTCATGTATCCCAGAGACCACCAAATTTATTATTTGCACCTGTAGACTGGTTTCGATCCATATCAGATCTCGTCAATACAGTTAGCAAAACGACAAATTCGATGTGCGAAACACAAAGACTTTAAAAGATATGGCAACGGTGATCACAGAAAATTTCCTAAATCACGCCACCTGCCCGTTCTAAAACCACCTGTCGCAAATATATATAGATCATGAATCGCCTTCCCAACTCCCCAAGGCAAAGACACATGTGTGACCCGTCGTAAACATTACGAGCGTATATGGTCACACATGAAAATTAGTAATGGGCAGTAATGAAATCAGAAAGATAAACTAATAGCAATCCAACAAACAATTCATGTATCCCAGAGACCACCAAATTTATCATTCGCACCTGCAGACCGGTTTCGATCCATATCAGATCTCGTCAGTACAGTTAGCAGAATGACGTAATGTTTGCGGTGGGTCACACGTCTATCTTTGTCTTGGGGAGTTGGGAAGGCGATTCATGATCTACAGATATTTGGTTGCTGCTGGAACGGACAGGTGGCGTGATTTAGGAAATTTTCTCTGATCACCGTTGCCTTATGTTTTAAAGGTTTGCTGTTTCTCACATCGAATTAGTCATTTTGCAAACTGAACTGACGAGATCTGATATGGATCGAAACAGGTCTACAGGTGCAAATGATAAATTTGGTGGTCTCTGGGATACATGAATTGTTTCGTTGGCTTGCTTTTGGTTTATCTAGTATAATTTTTCTAATTTCATTACTGAATTTAAAAATCAATACGAACCTTATACATATTCGTGGGTAACTTCGATTTCGAAATACTCGGCCCTGGTGAATATTTTGTATGAACGATTTTTGGTATATCGACTTATTCTGATGATCCTAGAGATTTGAAATTCTCAGGTCTGAATACGCCGGTTAAGTATGTTTATGCGCAATATTTTCAAGTGAAGTCAGTAGAGTGCTGATGAAAAACGATCAGAGGGATTTCATCCAATTTTATCTGTGCCTATAAGATATTACATAATTTTTTATTTCCAGCAACTTCATTCTAAATTTCACATGAAAAATTTCAGGGTTTATTCATCAACGTTGAAGAGCTCTCTCCGAATGCACTGGAAGCAATTAGCGGGGCTACTGCAGGTATATTCGGCGATAGGGACAGCCTTTTCATAAAAGTTAAGGTCAAGGATTATCTCTTTGATGGATATCCAGTCTGTGAGAATCCAAGTGAGAAGGGATTTTTGGTGGATACCGTTTGCAAGCAAATGAAAGCAAAGGCTGGAATTGGTTTAATAATTGATGGTAACAGATTATTATCAGCGCAGTTACGACACGTAAGTTTTTTCTGTGATATTCTCGAATTTTCATTAGCTTGTATACTATGGAGTTCATCACAAATCTAGAATTCGAAAGGGGGATGTACGAATTTTGAATGAAAGTTGGATTAACTTTGAATTTGACAGCTATGTTTTGGGGCATAAAATATCGTTCCTTGAATTACAATTATTCAATGAGTAAAGAAAGCGATATCTAGCGAAGTCAATTTTTGTTTTTTTCGGAGCAAATAATAATGAAATGGTTTATTCCGTGAAGCTACAGATATAAACAATTATCACAGAGGCGTGAGCCTGATGTGCGTGATCTACTATTAAACATAATATAATTACAGTAGCCAATATTCAAATTATTTTACAAAACTTGAAGCAATACAAACCTTTACAACGAGAAAAAAAAAGCAATCCAACTCCAAAATGTCTATACCTCCAATAGAAACTATTTTTTGACTCTATTGTATATCGTCTCGAACATACATAACAACACCGTCATTTTTGTTAAAAGCCCTATAGTTATACAAACATGTGTACCCTTCGATCTTAAAAGGACTCAGATCAAAAATCGTGAAAGTCTCCGTCAATACAATCACATGAAAGTTTTCGGAATACGTTCTCAGTAATAATTTGAATTCATCAAATATTCTTCTCCATACTTCTAATATTGTTATGCAATACCTTGAATTTGCTAGCCACATCGTAATTAAAGGGTGTTTCAATAAGAGCGCAAGATTTCAGTGTTCGATAAAACATGGTTTTCTGTAGCAAATTATTGAAATATTTATTGATTCAGAAAAAATGCATTTGGGAATTATGTATAAAACACAATATATTGTGAATGGTCGCCACGGCTTTGCTGGAAGCCAATTCTGGTCACCAAATCGAGAAATAACACGACTAGAATTGGCCTCCACGCTCTTGCGAATCTTGCGATTTAACGCTTTCAGACTTCTGGCTATGGGGTTATCGGAAGTCACAGGTTTATGCCAATAGCCTGAAACCATCGAAGCATTGAAAGCCGAAATTGAACGCTGTATCTATGAAATGATACATGTATTCAATAACATTACGGAAAATTTCGTCATAAGGGTACGCATATGCCAGCAAAGCCGTGGCAGCCGTTTACAATATATTTTGTTTCATACATAATTCCCGAATGTATTTTTTCTAAATCAATAAATATTTCAATACTTTGCTACAGGAAACCATGCTTTATCGAACACTGAAATCTTGCGCACCCTTTATAAATCACCCAACCGAGCCACATATCTAGATCGGTATATCTCCGCCTCAAAATCTCTTACAAATTGTTAATTGAAATAATAAAATTCAATACCCGAACTATAAGTAACTACAATAACAATAATAAAAAATAAAAGAAACAGAAATCAGCCAATTCTCAACGTACACTCAACACAGAGAAAACAACAAAAAACTATATAGTTAAGTTAGAAGTTCTTCATACCGAGCTATAGGGGCTGGGCTATTTGGTGCACTTGTCGCCAACTCAGGATTTCTACTCTCATTGATTACATTTTTCAAGAGGCTTCACGCCATTTGTCCTTGAATTAAATAATGAAGTTCCAAAAGAATTCAAAACTCGATTGAGCATACTTCTTTACGCAGCGTGTTACAACACTCAGTGGATGCTGAGGGTTTAGAATACGAAGGAGTTGAACAGAAAGTTATAAATTTCAAATTTCAGCGGAAGACATTAAAGACAAGAAATATTATCACGAAAAGACTTAAAACAGGACCGGATTTCGAAAAATTTACATATAATAATAATTCGTTCGATCGCTACTCCCTTATAACAAGTGTGCCATTCAAAGTGAAAATTGAATTCTTCAGATCGAATAATGGATTTTTTCATGGCAATAACGACATTTTTCTAGGTAAAATATAGATTTTGAGGCTCGAAAAAACCACGATATTCTTAGTACTGCCCTAAAAATATTGATATTTCGTGAGCGATTCGAAAGGAATTATTGAAGTGAACAAACCCATAAAATGTTCCAAAATCGGTCCTGAATCGGCCGAAATCCATGAATCACCATTTATCTCCTGAACTAATAGCCTTAGGATACAAAACAAGCAACTTTTCTGGAAGGCCTGGATGACCTGCATTCACCACTAGGCTATGGCCAACCACTCATGAAACACCCTGTATAACGAGAAAATTCGTGCCTGCTCGTGGGTGTGAGAATTTGTACAATTGCGGAGGATGTCAAGAATAGGGTCCAAGGTACTTCAGGAATCGCATCTTTTCTTATATTCCATGTTTGGTTAATTAATGTTTACATGATATTTTGTCAGCAGTCTGATATGAAAAATAAAGCAATAATTATTTCACAAATATACAATCATCCGAACCAACTCCACCAGCTGTACGGAACTTGAATGTAAATTTTTGAGGAGTTTTGCTTTAGCAGGGTGACTCACCCTACTACTATTGCACGTTCACGAATTTGTGAACTAATCTTTTCATGAAGGCCTTTCTTTTTCTGGTAGTGTTCACTCGACCCATTAAATTTATATTCATCTACATTTGAGAATTATCTACATTTGAGAATTAAGAACCTTGGGTAAAAATAAACTTAAAACGGAATAACTAATATGATTTTCACTACATTGGGTTAAATTCCACGACACGTGTTTCGTTGGCACAGCAACATCTTCAGGTGGTTAAGATATAACTTGTGTCGGGGAATTCAACTCAATGTAGGGAAAATCATATTAGTTATTCTATAATAAGTTTGATTATGAATTTTCATCAGGTATCGGCTAATTCTATCAAAATTAAGGGTAAAATCATTCATTAATGCAAAATCAATGACACTGGATATACCTATTTTCGAATCCAATAAAGATATTTTCCAGAAAAATATGACCCACCTCGGAAAGTTCACCATCAATTCTGGATCTAGGGAAAAGGAAAAAGTTGCAACCTTAATAAAACACGAGGACAAGCTTTTCCTGGATACTTGGAGGGGAGGTGTTCAATCTAATTGCAATCATATCAGAGGTGTTGTTTCTTTTCCAGCGTTCATCAAGAAAGATATGAAGTTCGACACTTTCAGTGAAGATATATGCAGGTATTTTTTTATTTCCAATATTTCCGTGCTCGTTTCCGTGCTTTCTAGGTTTTCGCATAAATCCATTGCAAGATTTTCAAAAATGCTGCGAATTATCTAGATAGATTTACTAAATAGTTTTCAATATGGATGCGCGATTTTCGACTGCATTTTACGATTCTCTGATCGGTCCTTGTGTTCCAACGTTAAGGCCCGGCGCAAATTGAACCCAGTCCAAGCCCATCTCACGAACAGCACACGGCCAGTCCAATTCCCCGTTTTTTAAACGTGCCGCATGCATATTGAACCCAGCCCTCGCACAGCACACGGCCGGTCCAAGTCCACGTTTTTCAATAGTACCGCAGTCTTCAATTGAAATATATTTAAATATTTTCTCGGAATACAAGAAAAAACTTTTCCATCATCTTGTTTAGAAATGAGTTGAAAAATATCACTACAAAATCTGAAATGAAAGCCATGTTAGTTCTTCCTTACTTCAACATCTTAAGCCCAAGCAACCCTTAATGTTTATATTGTGTTTTATCATTTACTTTCAACAATAGAGAATTTCTGGGTTCCAGAAAACTTTCCATATCAAAATTATTGCATTTGAGAATGATTTGGAGAGAGCTCATAAAAAATTATTTGAATATCCTATGAGCGATTCAACTGTTTTAATTGACAAGTTAGTTATTTTCCGCCCATGTAGTTCAAAAATATTGATTCTTCTGGATCCCATACGTATTTCACATTAAATTCGAATCAATTAGAAGTAGCAAAATTGAAAATGGTACTTACATAGAAATATGCATTGCAAAGATTCTGAACGATTCAAATATGTTATCATACTGACTTCATGCGCTAACACGGACGAAAATAAGCTTCGTTAAGAGCACAGCATGTATCCGAGTGGTTTAACAACGCCGATTACAGTTTATATTGGTAGGGGGGGTAGCCACTCGGCCCAGTGTATAGAAACAGTTTCTATTCACTCGCTCGCTCATTTCACTCGTCTGGTCTCTGGGTCGAGTGCTGTAACTAGTGTATGGTACTGGACCGAGAGCACTGTCTCGGCCAAATACTCTTCACATGTAAAAAGGGCATTAGTTGTGGATCGTGACATGCAATAACACTGTACAGTCAAATAAAGGGTTTTTCATTGAAAGCGCTCGATCTTTGTAACGCAATAAAACAAATTGTGATAATGAAAGTGATCTTTTTAATTTTTATTAAAAAGTAATGTTATGGTTCAATTTAGATATAAATAATATTAAATTTTAATTTTGAAATTTTATGAAAAACTACTAACAATATTCAAATAATTTTGTTTTTCAATTTATTTTTTTATTTTTCCCGCGACTCTTTTTAAGGAAGGTTCTTAAGGTGTACAAATTTAAATAATTTTTGTTTACAACAACTTATAATCTAAACTCAATAAACTAATTTCAATAAAAATGAAAATTCTAAATTATAACTCCTTTTGAACAAGATATAAATAAAAACTCACAGAGAACAGCTTAGTATAAATAAAGTTCCTCAACTTCCGTGCCTTATCTGTAGTTGATGATAAAATGCCGATATTATGTTGATCTAGTTTCTCTCAGCTTCCTCTTTTCCTCCAATCAAGTTGATACTTCCATCAAAGTATGTTTCTCTTTACATGTTAAACAGTTTCCATTTTTTCAGGTTCCATTCAATTCGTTTTGCAATCTCAATTCAAACAAACCTTTTGAAAGAACGATTTCTACCCTGACATTTTTCAATTGTCCAAAAATTCGCTTGCTCAATTCTAATTTTCATATAATGTCTATGGTAAAATTAAATAATTCTGAACCCTCTTGAAAAAACATTTTATAATAATTTATACGATGTTTGAAAAGGTTCTTGAATTTTGGTGGTATATTTTGAATTTATTTTTCTTTTTTGGATTTCCATGACAATTCCCCAAATTAAATATTAAATAATTTTAAAAAAAATTTTGAATATTGAAATTTCTGATCTGTAATTTATAACATTGATAATGACAAAAAGCATTATTTTTTGTCTTTTCTAATGAGAGTCTTCTTTGGCGCAAGTTCATGACTTTTTTTTTATCGTTTTTTTCAATTCTTTCTCTGGTTTCCTTCAGTTCCCTTGAATTTTGTTCTATTTTAATCTCTAATCTCTCTGAAATTTCTTCCATTTTCTCAAATTTCAATTCATGTGCAGTTTCAACCTTTCTGTATTATCTTTTATTTACTTCATTTCATGATGTATTCTTTCTGAACCATCTTTCATTTCTTCCATCTTTCAATTCAATCTTTCAGAATTATCTTTCATTTCTTCATATAATTTCTTATTCATGTCCATTAATTCCTTCATCATCTTATTTTAATCTGTTTCGACTTTTTCCCCCAACAAAATTTTACCCCTGGATTCCATGTTGAAAAGAAAAAACTTATTTATTACAAAAAAATTATCAAAAAAAATTATAATGAATTCGAAAAATAAATTCAAATTATTCACCAATTTAGAACCAATAATCACCTTAAATCAAGCCACGCGTTGGGCGCCAATATTGTTATGGTCCAAAATTTAAATAAATTGATTTATTAAACAATTGAACCATAACAGTACATATGTTTACATTATGTTTCTAAAATTATATCAGGAAAATCTCCGCCGTGGCTTTGCCTGGTTTGTTGCATCTCGGATACCCAATTTTTTATGACACTATCGCATAAAAGTGGCTCGATCTCAACAATAACGCCCCTAATGTTGGCCTTCAAGGCAGCAACCTACCCCGATTTGTTAGCATAGACCCCATATGCCCTTAGCTCTAATTCCTTATGCAGGATTGGCCAAGTTGTCGTCGAAGACAGGCCAAGTTCTTGTGCCCGTCGCGGAATAGACTGTTGCGGATTTTCATGCACACTTGCCCGAACTACAGCAATATTTTCAAGGGATCTTGTGTTTCGCTGACGTAGGGGCGTTCTTTGATCTCCCACAGACCCTGTTCATTAAACGGCGAATTGTGGATTCTGCAGGACGATTGTCGACACCTTAAATTGCACGGAGTGCACGAAATGTTTGTCGAATGAAACATTGATTTTGATAATAATTTTCGACAATTTTGACGTTGCTCATTCATGTAACGCTCCATAATGAAATGTAGTGACTCACTGAATACTGATGTCAAAGATAGCACCTGTGGGACCATCGAGATAGTCATACGCTGTTGTCAAACGAGCGTAGCTATTGAAAACCCCTTCACATGTAGGTACTGCTTTTTGACTCTTCACCGTCAAGTGGAGCCTAAAGTAATGAAGTTATAATGGAAATAAATATGAGAAGTTGAGAATGTTCGTTCATTCTTCATTATACGGTTAAGTTGGTTATTTGGATTCCTTCTTATAGAGCTGAAACTCATCTATAAACGCTTCTTCTTCTTCTTCTTCTCTGTGCGGCGCCCGCTCCTGGCTGAACTGAGGCCATGTGGACCATTGTTCATCCGCATACTGCTTTAGAGATTCAGTCCCGCCGACAAGCAAACAGAAATGCCGCAAGTCGACCAGGAGGAGTCACCCTCACCATAGGAATAGTGGGTGTCCTCAGATTAGTGAGGTCACTACAACTGAAAAAAATGTGCTCAGCAGCAGGTGGTGCTCCTGCACCACCGGCACAAAGAGCAACTAGTCAGTCCCATTCAGCAGGTGGCCAGTCTAAGTGCCGGTCACCAGACTAAGCTGTCTTCTCTCTAATGCCAGGAGTCTCCTGACCTCAGTTCCAGAGGAAGGTCTCTCAATGAGATACCTCGACTGCCTGATACCAACTCCCGTGCTCCATCCGAGGAAAACTTCCTGTCCAGCCAACTTCTGAAGAAGTTTCTGACAGATGTGCTACAGACTGGCAGTGCGGGTTCCAGACCAATAAACTCTGATCGGGCCCCCTGCTTCGCCAGTGTATTTGCCTTCTCATTTCCAGGTATCTCCGCATGAGCCGGACACCAAACAACTTTCAGAAAGTTGCTGGAGCCAAGCTCACGCAGAGCTTTACTGCATTCTCCTACTAACAAGGAGTCAACTCTTACATCAGAAAGGGATTTCAGTACTCCCTGACTGTCACAGCACATATGAATGTGTTCCCCAAGGTATCCTATGCGAATTCAGAATAAAATAGAAACTGCAGAAAAAATTTTATGTCATAATAGTTCCAAAGTAAATAATGCTTCAACCTCCACTTCATCCACACGTTCCTTATCGGACATTATAGGAAATGAAATAAATGTAAACTATTCAGAATGTCACAACATGTCCAATATTCCCTCTATGAATTTTTCGAATTGTTCTATAGGAAGCATAAATATTAATATATCAAAATGAACATAGAAATTTGTTTTACGTCAAATTTGTATATCATGCAAAATAAAAATTGGTTTCGATCCAGAATTTATGTTCAATTCCTGATGAGGTCGACGGAAAAATCTTGTAATCAACTCGTGTATTAATTCAGCGATTAATGGTCTCAAATATTTTGACCATTAATCGCTGTCATTAATAAACTAGTTGATTGAATAACTATTCCGCTCTCCTTGGAAACTCACATATTGTGAATCAATATCCTTTTGCTCTGAGGACGGATATACTTCATTGAGGTTATCTTTGTCAGTTTTCGAAAAACATGGATGTTTTCGTCTCAATCTAAAGCAGCTGTAGAACGCCACACGACAAAAGAAATTTAATATGTGGATTCGCAGAAACCGAGTCTCATTCACTGGCCTCCCAACATTCCCGACTTGACTCCATTGGATACTTTTTATGGGGATATTTACAAGTTTATATGGACCTTTCTCGAAATATTGGAAAATATTCAAATCAGAATGAAGGAATTGATAATCTCAACAACCAACCAGAAATATCAATCAGAGCCCTCGAAAACTCACTAAAAATATATCTAGTGTGTGTGAATAAATTATTATTATTATTATTATTATTATTGTTTGTTTATATCCCGACTCTCCTAGGTCTCTCTTAGACCCCTTAGAAGCTCAGAGCTTGTACGAGTTAGGAGACCCGGTTGTGTTCTGTGTAGGCTTTGTTACTGTGTCCTTACGCCACCTGAGGCACAGCACTGTTAATTGTTTACCCAACAGTGAATGGTGGAACCGTGCTCCATGTCAGAAAATGGGAGTCATTGGAACAGTTAATTTGAATTTTTGTTAATAAATTGATGAAACAAATTCCAGTTGTTCTATTTGATATAAAAAAATCGCAGCAGTGTTACGTGGCGTTCGAGAGTTGCCTATCTAGATTTTTCGAAAACTGACAAAGAGAACCTCAATAAAAAATATGTATATTTGAATTCAGAAGAAAGAGCTTTACCGATTAGGAATTCGAATACAGGGTGTTCCATTTGAAGAATACCAGCTTACATAAAATTTTTAGGTCAACGATGCGTTTTTGCATTTCCTAGTACTGAATTCTGAATGCCCATAAAAAATACTTCATATTTGCCCATTTAAACGTTTTTGCCATGACCAATATTAACTGATATAGCTATTGAGTAAAATATGTATGAACAATAACCCTGTACATACGAAAGGGACAAAAAAAAACTCATTTCATGCAATTCTGATAAAACACAAGTTCAAACTGCTCGATGATATGTACAATAATATTAATATTTTATTTTCTACAATTCAACATTAATTTCCTTTTCTTCCAAATATAATGTATTGTTATGGCTCTACTGTAAAATTCAAGAAATGTATTTGAATTTGGAAAATAATTTATATCCAATAACAATATTAGAGAATTTTGTTCAATTTTTCAATTGATTTGCCCAAGACTCTTTCGCAAAGAGGGTTGCAAGGTGAACAATCAATAATATCAATACAAATTATCTTATTCTTCAAAACCAAACTCATACAATCTAATTTCATCAAAATGGAAAATTCTCAATTGATGAATCGCTCACAGAGAAAAACTTCCTCAACACCTCCTGGCTTGTCTGTAGTTGACAATAAAATTCCTGCACTCCAACATTATGATAAGATCAATTTCTTTCAGATCTCTCTTCCTCCAATAAAGTTAACATTTATATCAAATTTCGTTGATATTTACTTGTTAATTAGTTTTCATTCCATCAATCTCCATCAAATTCGTTATAAAACTTATATTTCGAAGATTTTTCAATTCAATTCAAATAAATCTTTTGAAAGATCAATTTTTCACTTCCACGTTTTTCTCAACTGGCCTGCTTAATTCCTCATTTAATATCGCATTCCCATGGTATTCAACATTATTGATACATTTTGTCCAGCTTATGTTTCCAAATTACATTTTTAAGAAATTTTTTACACAAATTAGCATCAAACGCATATATGTATTGAAGGAAAAGATAAACCTTACGACAAAAATGACGAAACGTTTCCACATAGACTTTTTTGTTCATTCCGATTCAGTATTTTCGATAATATGTACATAAAAGTGACACCAAGAAAGCGATTGTATTTTTTCACGCGAAATCTATTCAACAGATTTCACATGGTGGTATCCCCATGTATTCAATTAACATCAGGAATATCTTCTATTCGGAAAAATTTTTTCCTCGATATAAGCAAGAAACTGTATATTTATAATAGTGTTTTCTTCAAGTGCTGAGTTTCTATTATAATCTGAAAACACCACGTGATCTTCTCTTTTTGAATACAAAATCAATTCGAACCCTCCTCAAATACTTCTCGTAGATGAAGAGAAACGTGGCGGCGAGAACGCCAGTCGACCAAATTGTGAATGGTGCTTTGAAGTGTCCCAGATTCAGTTTCTTCAAAGTTAACTTCCCAACCTCCTTCTGTCTGATGTCGTTTTTCGAAGATACGTGTGCGACCAGTCCATGTTCCATCGCATGGACCAATTTCCGGTTTATCGCATGGTACAACGGATGTCCTCTGGGAAACGTCAAACCGCATTGCACGGTGTAAAACGACGGTTCGATTTTTTGCAACATGTAAACACCTTCTGGCGTCTTGAATTTGGGGCGATCAGGACCGGTAGTTGATTCCAGCAGAAGAGACACCACGTCGCCTTTGGAAATCGTCCGGTTCGCACATTGGTCCGAATGCGGCAGAGACTTGAACTCGTATCGTCTCAGATGGAAACTAATTTCATTGGGTAAGTCTTGACCAAAACATACCAAATGGTTTTGAACAATTTCTTCGTTCGTTAGTTTCGTCGTGTTGTACTCGGTTCTTGTCAAAACGTAGTACAGCTTCCCCTTGTATATAGAATTCATCATGAATGTCAAGAAGATGGCGAGGTACACCAGGAGGATTTTTGACCAGCGCTCCATCGAAATTTTTTCGGATTGCTCGAGGAGCAATTTGATTATTCCAGAACAGTTGTCCAAAACTGTAAGACTAAATGTGGAACATTTGTTCCTCGTGTGGGTGGTTGCGTTGATGAGAGCTATCGAAATCGTACACAAGAACAGCATGACCCAGATTTCCCAAGAAAAAACTTTGGTGGGGTACATTCCGAGAGGTAGCACCTCTTGCGCCCTCATATTGAAGGAAATGTGGTCGTAAATGAAGGACACTGTGGACACCGCGAAAACAGAATATTTAATCTGTTGATATCCGTACCAAATGTCGTGCAGGTGCTGGACAGAAAAGTTTTTGTACCTCGGATTCGACAATGTTTCTATCGAATATATCGGCGTTATTTTCAGATGCTCCAGAATTATCTGGAGCAATTCATAGTCGGTGTTATTGAATTTCTTCGTGTTTTGCGCGTGGACAGTCCATCCTTCCGTTTCTTTCATCTCCCAGGAGATGGATAAATTATTGGACAATTTCTTATTCTCATTCAATTCCGCACAAGTTCCGACGTTGACCAAAGCCAGATCTACCATTCTTATATTCTTCAGTTTGTAAGGGAGGTAGGTCGAGATTCTCCCCGTCGACGTCTCCAGAAAAACCGCTCTATTTATGTAAAATTTCTGAATTGTTCTGGTCAGATTAGCAGGTATTCTCTCCGAAACAAAAATATATTTCGCTTGGTCATCGCCGCTGCAAACAGTGAACATGTCCATGAAATATTGGTAGATGGAGCTTTCGTAGTTCAAATCTATGAGGATCACGTTGGGTAAAATAGGAGTCTTCTCACATTCACGAACCTTCAGATCGAACTTGGTCATTCTTATCGTCGGCATATCCAGATTGTATAGACCATTCACCTTCACGAAAGGAAGGAAACCGTCCTGTACGTCGAGAAATATGAGATTTGTAAGGCACAATAATATTTCGCTGGCGATGTGCGTCTGTGGAGTCGTCAACATTTTACTCAAGTGATTGAAAAACATCATGATAGCATTGAAACTTTATGGAAATGATAGTCATGAATAAATCATGAAGGAATCGATAGCAGGACAGTTTCTTATTCTCATTCAAATCCGCACAATTTCCAACGTGGACCAAAGCCAGATCCACCCCTCTTATATTCTTCAGTTTATAAGGGAGGTAGGTCGAAATGCTCCCAGTCCACTTCTCAAGAAAAATCGCTCTGTTCATGTAAAATTTTTGTCAGATTGGTAGGTATTCCATCCTAAACGAAAACATATTGCGCTTGGTGGTGAACAACAGTGAACATGTCCAAGAAATATTGGTGGATGGAAGTTTCATAGTTCGAATCTATGAGGATCACGTTGGGCAAACAAGAATCTCCCTCCATTCACGATTCTTCGGATCTAATTTGGTCATTCTAATCGTCGGCATATCCAGATTGTATGGACCATTCTCCTGCTCGTAAGGAATCGAGGAAGAATACTAGCTTGTGCGTCGAGAAACGAGATCATAAATTTTTCTCATAAAAATATTATATAATGCATATTAACGCCTTCGTCTCGTTTCGTATGGTTTATGCGAGTGTATTAATAACCATTACATGAGAGTTGCATACGCTATTTTTTCTACACCCGATAAATAATGAGGAACTTTGAATATTATATTTATATTTGTATGGAACACAATAACAGTTATAACTCGTATTTCTATAAGAAATTCTTCAAAATTGCAATCAATAACCTCGGATATAACCATGGACATGGACAGGATAACTATAAACATTATATTTATACCGAACATAATGATATTGAATTCCTTTGTTTTTCTCTTTCTTCTGTATGTATTGTTATGGTTCAATTTAGATATAAATAATATCAAATTTTAATTTTGAAATTTTATGAAAAAAAAACCACTAACAATATTCAAATAATTTTGTTTTTCCATTTTTTTTTATATTTTTTCCGCGACTCTTTTTGAGCGCTCGTACTACTTACACGAGGGCTAATCATTTCGTCACGATGTCTGCATTTTTCGAATTTTTAGATAGGTGTAGATCTGAAATATGGCGTTCACGTTTATCAATGAGCAGAATTATACTAGGGGTTCCGTAAATACGGTCGTTTCAAATTTTGTTTTCTCGATAATTTCGAAACTACGGATTCGATCGGGATAAAATTTTGTATTTCAAACGGGAATGATATATTTAAGAAACATTTTGTCCAGATCACATGACCAGAACCATAGAAACCATAGAAAATTATAACTTCCGAAGGGAAAGGCCTAGGAACTTGAAATTTTCAGGATGGGTTTGGATCGCGAATTTCGCGGTCACGTTCATCAATGAGCAAAATTAGACTATGGGTTCCGTAAATATGGCCGTTCAAAATATTTTTTTCCTGATAATTTCGAAACTACTGATTTGATTGGAATGAAATCCAGCACCTAGCTGAGGAATAATGTATTCAAACTACGTGCGAAATTTTGTCCAGATCGCATCACAAAGACCATAGATACTGTAGAAAATTCTAGCGAATTATCGAAAAAAAATTTTTCAGCTGAAGCACTGACAAAGTCTGGAGTTTTGTCTAAGTTTGAGGATTTTTTTAACAGCTGTCGAAAATTTCTTCAATTGATTTCTAAAACTGGAAAATGCGAATTTACCCACAAGGTGGATGTTCGAGCGCTCAAAAGCTCCTGACTTCACGGCAGTGCTTTTCGTAACTTTTTTAAAGATTTCTACCCTGACGTTTCTCAATTAACCGGCTTGCTTAATTCTAATTTTTTTATAAATTTCCATGGTTACATTCAAATAAAATGAACCCTCTTTTGAAAAATTTATATTTTAATCAAATTTACTGAATTTACTTAGATGTTCGAAGGTTCTGGGTGATATAATTTGAATTTATTTTTCATTTTAAATTTTTTTGAACTTTTGAGAAATATATGTTCATTTTTGATTTCTATAACAGTATATACTATTTTATATGACTCATCCAATACATTTCTTAAATGTCGAAAAGGATCAATAAACTTTATTATTATCATTATTATTAATTGGAAATGCTTATTTTATTCTGAACCAAATTTTCAAAGTAGACTTTCGACGCTGAATTGAATTTCTAGCCAGCATGAAGTGTCATAGTTAAAAAATTTTGAATTGCAATGTGGGGTGGATAATTTCGTAATTAAAAACTTCACCCGGTGCTTCGACGATGAACGTTTCTATTTGTTCAATTGAAAATATTTTTGATTTTTTTTTCAACATATTCTTGAGACTTCCGCTTCAATAAAGCTTTTAGCTTCTTATATTCAGAAAATGTCTGTATTATGGTTGATATTCACCAACGCTTTTATTATCGAATAATGTGACCACGTACTAGATGATTTCATAGTTTCCATTAATTCTTGAAAATAAGCAATCGAAACATTTTCGCAAATATTTGAAATATTATTTGTATTTCTCCACTCCATAAACCGTTGATATAGTTTTTAGTACACTTCCTTAAATTTTTGGGGTAAAATATTTCGTACTGCATTTCCCTGCTTCCTCCGATATGTGTGGAAGATCCGATGGTAATCTTCTATATCGCTGATATCAGATATCTTGATTATATAATTATCGAAGTTGAGCTAAATTCTACGAAAATTTAATACCTACTTATTTTGACTAGGTAATAAAACAATTAGATAGGAATCTGGGACAACGTTAGATGAACAGCATGCTTGATTGAAAAATTATGGGTTTCTATTGATTCAAAATCTGTATCGTTAGGAAAAATCTGTATCATAATGGATCTCATCATGAAACGGATTATGGGCATATACCTAAGTGTATTATTATAGTACGGGTGTAGAGAGAAATATTTATGTGATTCCGTATCTTGAAATGTCCATTTTAAAAAATGACATATGTCACAATGACGGACCGTTTGGTTCAAAGAATCTGTGGTTCATTTCATCATTTTTATTTCGGAAGTGTGACTACAGTGTCACCTCATGCCAAATTGAAATTATCATAGATCAGTTAATTTTCCACTGAAAAAAATTTCAGTCTATTTCTCGGAGAAGCTCGAGGATGTTGTCATCCCGTACATAGAAGAGGGACAAAAAAAACCTCTAGTAATGCTGATAAAACACCAGATTAAACTACTAGACAAAACAATAATAATAATAATAAGACTTCACAATTTTACATTAATTTTTATTCCTCCAAATCCAAGCTATATCCATATAATTTTTGTGCTAATGTTAATTTTTTGTTAACGCACACAACTTTTGTGAGTATCTGAGTTTCAACATACAACTTTTTTCAATTAAGTATTTTTGATAGTGCATAAAAGAGACACCAAAAAAGCGATTGTGTTTTTTTTCACGGGAAAACTATTCATCAGATTTTAATGAAATTTTGCAATCAATTCGAACCCTCCTCAAATACTTCTCGTAGATGAAGAGAAAAGTAGCGGTGAGAACGCCAATCGACCAAATTATGAAAGGTGCTTCGAAGTGTCCCAGATTCAGTTTCTTCAAAGTTAACTTTTCAGCCTCCTTCTGTCTGATGTCGTTTTTCGAAGATACGTGTGCGAGCAGTCCATGTTCCATCGCATGGACCAATTTCCGGTTTATCACGTGGTACAACGGATGTCCTCTGGGAAACGTCAAACCGCATTGCACGGTGTAAAACGACGGTTCGATTTTTTGCAACATGTAAACACCTTCTGGCGTCTTGAATTTGGGGCGATCGGGACCGAAAGTTGATTCTAGTAAAAGAGACACGACGTTTTCTGTGGAAATTGTACGGTTCGCACATTGGTCAGAACGTGGAAGACGGAAGTAACCGCCTTCTCTTAGTTGGAACTTCATTTTCCCAGGTAAGTCTCGACCCATACAAATCGAATGGCTTCGTACAATTTCTTCGTTCGTTAGTTTCGTCGTGTTGTACTCGGTTCTGGTCAAAACGTAGTACAGCTTTCCCTTGTATATCGAATTCATCATGAATGTCAAGAAGATGGCGAGGTACACCAGGAGGATTTTTGACCAGCGCTCCATCGAAATTTCTTCGGATTGCTCGAGGAGCAATTTTATTATTCCAGAACAGTTGTTCAAAACTGTAAGACTAAATGTGGAACATTTGTTCTTCGTGTGGGTGATAGCGGTGATGAGGGCTATCGAAAGCGTACACAAGAACAGCATGACCCAGATTTCCCAAGAAAAAACTTTGGTGGGGTACATTCCGAGAGGTAGCACCTCTTGCGCCCTTATATTGAAGGATATGTGGTCGTAAATGAAGCACACTGTGAAAACCACCTCACACTGGATACATACTAAACGAACATTAAAATTTAAATTTCTAATCTTATCTTCACATTTGAAAGAAATCAATATTTATGTAGAACAGAATAAAATTCCCCAATTTTTCTCCCACTTCTTGAGCTCAAAACTCTGATTCATGAATTTTTGACAATACAGATCGTTTTTAAAATACCACAGATGGCCTAAAAATCTAAACAAATCGATCTTTATGAAACATCATCATCAAAGAAGCCGCCCTTCAAAACAAGCTGGATGCGATAAGGGTTGATGTAGTGAAAGCAACTCATAAAAGGGCTGTGCTGGGAATCGCATGACGAAATTGCCGATTGTAATATTTATGACCAGAGTACGGCATCTTTGAAAATTTTTTACAACAATTGGACCATATTTCTCGTATTTCTGACCTTATTGCATTCTCATTCTGTACTTTGAATATCAATGTTTCGAAATGTTGTGATCGAATTACTTACTTACGTAACCGTGTTGTCATCTTTCGAATTCATTTTTTTTGCTTGGTGCTTCTATTTTTTTTATTTTTGATATTTTTTGGCGCCCCTTCGGACCTTGCGCCCGTGGCAAGTGCCACGCCCTAGATACAGCCCTGCATAAAACCATTTCGTGAAATTCTGATAAAACACATGATTAAATTGCCAGATAATATAATAATAATAATAGTTTATTTGTTACAATTCCACAATAAATTCATATTCTTGCAAATTTAGGTATCTTCATATGATTTCAATGCTAATGTTAGTTTTGTGTTTTTTACTTTCGTGGGTTTTTTAATTTGCACATAACTTGGCTTTGTGGGAAATAATAAAACAATACGGTATAAATGACAAAACGACCGACTGTTTTCACGCGAAAACTATTCAACAGATTTTATTGAAATCTTGCATGGTGGTAGCCCAATGTTTTCATTCGGCATCAGGGATAATTTTTCCTCGGAAAAATTCGTGTTTTTATCAGCTCGATATAAGCAAGAAATTGTATATTTATATAGTGCATATATATAGCATAAATATTTATATTATATCGAAATGAACATAGAAATTTGTATTACGTCAAATTTGTATATCATGCAAAATAAAAATTGGTTTCGATCCAGAATTTATATTCAATTCCTGATGAGGTCGACAGAAAAATCTACTACTAATCAACTCGTTTATTAATTCAGCGATTAATGGTCTCAAACATTAACGCGCTCGCTCCGCTCACGCGTTAAAATATTTCGTCCATTAATCGCTGTCATTAATAAACTAGTTGATTGAATAACTATTTTTATATAGGGAGACATCAAAATTCTCGAAGGTAGTAAAAATGTAGTGATTTTTCTTTTCTCATTGCAGAGTGATGACTCTTTCTTACAACAGTACTGAAAAAGTGAAAGGAATCCGGGGTTATAAATTCACCTTGGTGAATAATTCACTAGATTCCTCAAAACATAATGAAGAAAACTTCTGCTATTGTATAAACCGAACGCGCACTATGGATGGGAAATTCGGTTGTCTGAAAGATGGCGTTCTTGATTTGACTAATTGCATCGGTGAGTTAACCAAGTCAACATGAAACGATATCAATTGATATCGGTTGTTAATTGAATAGATTGTTAATCGTAGGTAATGTCACGCACCATATTTTTCAAATACTTATCTGTTTCATTATTAGACAGATACTGATGTAATACTGACTTAAGTTCTTTAGTTCATCTAGCAGGTTCATTGAAAACTTTTTATTCAACACATGACAGTTATGTCATTATTAATGTCATTTCAGACAAGTAAACTACCAAATAATACACTAGTGCGTTATAATCCATAACTAGTTAGTTATGGATTAGAACTCACGTTCATATTCGAAGTAGTATTCTATTTATTTAATAATAATAATGAATGGTCCTTATTGGAAATGTAAAAAAAAATATATATGCATAGATGAGTGTTGGCCATAGCCTAGTGGTTAATGGAGGTCATCCAGGCCTTTCGGAAAATCGACTTGTTTTGTATTCAAGGCTATTAGTTCAGAAGATACAGGCTGATTTATGGATTTCGGCCTGAGTTTACGATAGCCATAACTTTGAAATCTGGGATCCGATTTTGATGAAATTTCATGGTTTTGTTCACTTCAAACAGTCCTTTCGAATGGCTCACGAAATATCAATATTTTCAGGGCGGTACTCAGAATATCGTGGTTTATTTTTCAAGCCTCAAAATCTATATTTTGTACAACACTTAGGAAAATTTCGTTATTGCCTCAAAAAATACATTATTCAATCTGAGGAATTCAATTTTCATTTCGAATGGCACACTTGTCACAAGCGAGTAGCAATCGAACGAATCAATATCTTATGTATTTTTTTGTGAAATCCGGTCCTGATTTTAGTCTTTTCGTGATAATATTCCTCACCTTGTCTTGTCTGATTACTTGGTAATCGTTTATAAAAAAATTACGAAAAGCACTTCCGTGAAGTCAGGAGCTTTGAGCTCTCTTACATCCACCTTGTAGATAGATTCGCATTCTCAAGTTTTAGAAATCAATTGATGGAATTTTCGACAGCTGTCGGAAAAATTCTCAAACCAAGGCTACTTCATGTCAGTGCTTCAGCTGACCAATTTTTTTTTCGATAATTCGCAAAAATTTTCTATGGTATCTATGATCTTGGTGATGCGATTTAGACAAAATTTCGCAAATGTTTGAATACATTTCATCTTTGTGCTGAATTTCATTGCAATCCAATCAGTGGTTTCGAAATTATCAGGAAGAAAATATTTTTAACGGCCATATTGACGGAACCCTTAGTCTAATTTTGCTCATTGATGAACGTGGCCGCGATATTCGCGATCCAAACCCGCCCTGAAATTTCAAGTTCCTAGGCCTTTCCGTTCGAAAGTTACAATTTTCTATGGTTTCTATGGTTCTGGTCATGCGATCTGGACAAAATTTTGTTTTAATATATCATTCTCGATTGAAATACAAAATTTCATCTCGATCGAATCCGTAGTTTCGAAATTATCGAGAAACCAAAATTTCAAACGACCGTATTTACGGAACCCCTAGTATAATTCTGCTCATTGATGAACGTGAACGCGACATTTCAGATCCACACCTATCCTGAAAATTTCAAGTCCCTAGGCCTTTCCGTTCGAAAGTTATAATTTTCTATGGTTTCTATGGTTCTGGTCATGTGTTTCAGACAAAATGTTGCTTGAATATATAATTCTCCTTTGAAATACAAAATTTAGTAACGATCAAATCTGTAGTTTTGGAATTATCAAAAAAACTAAATTTCAAAGGACTATATTTACGGAAATCCAGTCTTATTTTGCTCATTGATCAACGTGACCGCGACATTCGAGATCCGCACCTATCCTGAAAATTTCAAGTCACTAGGCCTTTCCGTTTGAAAGTAATAAGTGTGTATGGTTTCTATGATTCTGGTCATGCGATCTGAACAAAATTCTGCATGTAGCTTGAACACGTCATTCTCCACTCGAGTGCAAAATTCAACTCGATCGAATCTGTAGTTTCGAAGTAATCAGGAGAACAAAATTTCGAACAGCCAGCCTGGTCGAGTTTTGCCTAATAACGAACTCAACTGCGGCATTCGAGATTCGAACCTACCCTGAAAATTTCAAGTTTCTAGATCGTTCCGTTCGTGAGTTATCATGTGAGTCGAACTCGGTCGATTGAGACCATTTTCGGCTCAAAGTTCGAAAAATACAGACATCGTGACGATATGATAAAGCCCTCTTGTAAGTAGTACGAGAGCTCAAAAAGGCATGTTATATGGTGGTGAAGTTACAGTATATGCAGAAAAGTGTTAGATTCAACAGGGACTCTCGGTCAGAATGATAAGTGCTACAACGTCATTATTCACAACTTTTAATGGTACGTTGCGTCCCAGGAAAAAGTTCCGCAATTGTATTCCCTATCCCTTTAAACTAAACCTGTGGGCATGTGGCAAACGAAAGGATCAGGACCATCTTGTCAAGTCTGTACTCCCAGTGGAAGGAGTCCTGTCTCCAGGAAGGAAGGAACTAACTTATCACTACCTACCCCAAAAAAAAAACTCCTATAGGGAGCTATTATGTTGAGCTGGCACATAACATTCTAACAAAGTATCGAGAATCCGAAATATTAATGAACTATCTACTAATTAAGGTACGATATCGCAACCCTTGGTAAAGCTCAACCAGAAGTGGCGGATGATGAGAGTCAACAGTAACATATGCAGGAACCTCATAATCCATTCCACACAACACATTCGAGATACCAGATCCAACAGTCTAGCGTCAGCATTGAGCTGCAAGTTGAACTGTACTATGTCCAAAACACTTGAAAAAACCCTGAGTGTTGAACTTTTTGGATCGGAGGTGGAAAAAGAGAACTCCGGGGCATTCAAGTCCCCAAGTATTAAAAGTTGACTGCCATTAACAGCACCAAGTCACGAGAGTGCCTCGAGCCTCGGAAAGGCTTAGAGACTTGAAATTTTCAGAATAGGTGTGGATCTCGAATGTCGCGGTCACGTTTATCAATGAGCAGAATTAGACTAGGGATTCCGTAAATATGGTCGTTTGAAATTTAGTTTCCTTGATCATTTCGAAACTACGGATTCGGTCGAGACGACATTCTGTATTTTAATGGAGAACTGGAGCTGCATTTTTTCCAGATCGGATTACCAGAACCAAAGAAACCATAAAAAATTATAACTTTCGAACGGAAAGGCTTAGGGACTTGAAGTTTTCAGGCAAGGTAAGTTTGGATCGCGAATGTCGCGGTTAAGTTCATCAATGAGCAAAATTAGATGAGTTCCGTAAATATTGCCATTCGAAATTTTGTTTACCTAATTACTCCGGAACTATTGAACATGTGGTAGTCACTTGGTGCCAGGTCCGGACTATAGGGTGGATGCATAAGAACTTCCCATCCTAGCTCCCGAAGCTTCTGGCGCGTCATCAAAGATGTGTTTGTCCGTTGTCCTGATGAAACACGATACTGTTCCTATTCGCCAATTCTGGCCGCTTCTGTTCGATCGCCAGCTTGAAACGGTTGAGTTTTCCACAGAAGAGGGCAGAATTGTGACTTGGACCACAGGGGAGCAGCTCACAGAGGAATACTCTCGGCCTATCCCACCAAACACACAGTAACACCTTCCTGACCGTCAATCCTGGCTTGGTCACGAATGTCGCGGTCACGTTCATCAATGAGCAAAATTAGACTAGGGGTTCCGTAAATATGGTCGTTTGAAATTTAGTTTTCTTTACAATATCAAAATCACGGATTCGATCTTGACGAAATTTTTTATTTTGATGGAGAATGATATATTCAGGCTTCTCTTCTACACGCCCCTGATATACCTAATACCATTTCCACCTAAAAGGACATAATAAGTTCATAAAACACTATTATATAAATAAAAGAGAAGCACACCCTACCAGTGCTTTTTTCAAGAATTTATTAATTTCTTCTCTAGTGGAAACGGCATATTTTTTGGGTTTGTAAGCAACAGTTTTTCTTTTAAGGAATGCTGTAAGGGTTGCGAACTTGGTAAATCGATACCAGCGTTTAAAAATATCGTACTTTTCAACATGGCGTCTTCAGCCGAAAGACTTCCAGGAGATCTTTAGTTTCCAATTTTTCGAACGAAATAAGCAAGCAATACTTTTTTATAGATTTGGCTGCCTTTTTCCTGAGTCTTTTTTTTGAAAGTCTTATATGTACACTCGTAACGAAGTTTCGATTTCTCGGGAATAACTGCAGAACAGCCGATTCCCTAGGCTTTTTGAATTTCTCTTTCTTCAGAAGATCCGATATCGCCCATTTTCGAATTACATTATGAGTAAATTCACTAACTATTGGTACTTTGACAATCTACAATCAATAAGCTTTGATCACCAAGACAACGCCTTCTATTATCTTCCTACACAGCATTGACATTGAAGCCACGAATTTTTTCAATAATCATTTTGTTGTTTGAGTAAAAAGTGTCTTCCGTGCAGAAAACGCCATGAGTATCTCGAACGTTGAGGACTACCGATCTCAGACAATGATTGAACTATTGTCTTCGATCAGTTAAATGTCCTTACCGTTCTCGATATTTAATAATACTTTTTGTCATTTCAATGTGGAATAATCTGTGGACTCGACACTGTAAAATTATCGATTCCAACCACTATATGAAACTCATTAACTCGACGATCAGCTTTCAGTACGGGGCGACATCAACATGGAATTAGACTTCTATTACGGAGCGACACACAGGTTCAACCTACCTGTACGGTCGTTTTGACATAATTGATACAGAATTCATTGCCGGGTCCTATTAAGGTCCGAGGTCGGGTAGGAAGTTATTTTTTCTTATATGCAGAACCTGTTTGTCCACTGTTTGACACCCAATTTTTTCCAATTAGGAACGGGATTAATAACGGGTGATTTTTTTGAGGTTAGGATTTTCATGCATTAGTATTTGCTCAGATTTTTTTGAGGTTAGGATTTTCATGCATTAGTATTTGCTCAGTATGCTTTGACATTTCATCATGAATAGACTTACTAACGAGCAACGCTTGCAAATCATTGAATTTTATTACCAAAATCAGTGTTCGGTTCGAAATGTGTTTCGCGCTTTACGCCCGATTTATGGTCTACATAATCGACCAAGTGAGCAAACAATTAATGCGATTGTGACCAAGTTTCGCACTCAGTTTACTTTATTGGACATTAAACCAACCACACGAATGCGTACAGTGCGTACAGAAGAGAATATTGCGTCTGTTTCTGAGAGTGTTGCTGAAGACCGTGAAATGTCGATTCGTCGCCGTTCGCAGCAATTGGGTTTGTGCTAACAAACTTTTTGTTGCCAAAAATGGAAGAACTGAACTTGGTTGACATGTGGTTTCAACAAGATGGCGCTACATGCCACACAGCTCGCGATTCTATGGCCATTTTGAGGGAAAACTTCGGAGAACAATTCATCTCAAGAAATGGACCGGTAAGTTGGCCACCAAGATCATGCGATTTGACGCCTTTAGACTATTTTTTGTGGGGCTACGTCAAGTCTAAAGTCTACAGAAATAAGCCAGTAACTATTCCAGCTTTGGAAGACAACATTTCCGAAGAAATTCGGGCTATTCCGGCCGAAATGCTCGAAAAAGTTGCCCAAAATTGGACTTTCCGAATGGACCACCTAAGACGCAGCCGCGGTCAACATTTAAATGAAATTATCTTCAAAAAGTAAATGTCATGGACCAATCTAACGTTTCAAATAAAGAACCGATGAGATTTTGCAAATTTTATGCGTTTTTTTTTTAAAAAAAGTTTTCAAGCTCTTAAAAAATCACCCATTACTTACCGGTGGGAAGTGGATTCGTTATCTACGCTGTGTGGTTATCACCGTTCATTTTCAATGAACTAATCCACAACAAAAGCGAATGTTCTTTTGGCCAAGCCTTGTCCTCAACTGAAAACGGCATGAGCACATGTATCTAACGGAATACTCTTCGCTGATTTAACAACACTCGACTGTTAGCTATGGGCATTCCAAGACAGGATATCTTTATGCTGCACCTTGTTCACACAAGATAATCCACATAAATAATATCACGAACTCATAAATATGTATATACTACTTACTTTATGAGACCTTAATTACAAAATTTGCAGGAGCACAGGCTTTGTTGTCCCTTCCCCATTTGATGTACGCCGACGAAGAATATATAAACAGTGTTGAAGGATTATCCCCTAATCCAGCTTTACATGAAACTTTCGTCACCCTTGAACCGGTAAGAACAAACGCTGCAAATTACACTTGAGGAATCATCACATGGTCTTAATTTACCGAAGGAACTATGTATCATGAATTGCCTGTCATAGAAATAAGTGTTCCATTGTTATATGTTATTAGTACAACTGAAAATTTCAGCGGGTGATACAAATTTTTTTCAAATGATTCCAGAGTTCATAACGAATGAAATCGATATTATTCAACATGCCAAATTCAGTTCTTCTGGATTTTTTATACTACATCTACGACTTATGATTATTGAATCCCTAAATTATAGTGGATCTCTATTTTCAGACATCTGGTGTTCCTTTGAAAGTGGCCAAAAGAGTACAGTTCAACATGTTTTTACGTGCCATTGAAGATGTTCCCATGATAGAGAACCTCACCAATGCTCTTTTACCATTACTTTGGATCGAAGAGGTAATGAATAATCAAGTTTTTTCAGTCAATACCTTCCCTTCGGATCATGAATGTCTTCGGGTTTGCGGACAAGAAAAAGTTCAGCCCATAATTATATTCATGGTGCAGCATTAGAAACTTCCATCGATCAAATTTCTTTGTTCCAAAGTTTCGGTATGATTTCTCAGACCATTTTCAGAGCAGCCCTGAGAAAGTCGCCAAAAATTTTTTATTGGAAAATCCAAATTATTGATTACATACGTCAACTGATTACTTACGTACGGTACCTTCGCAATTTTTGGTGGTTTGGGTCGGTTAGGTTGAATGACTTCCGTGTAGTGATCTCCTAGAGAATGACATCCACATGTCCCTTATTTGCAGACTGGGGGTGCTGAAAGTGTTTTTCGCTACAGTGATATAAACTGATTCTTTCAGTTTTATTCTTGTCCAGTGTTCGTCCCGACTAACCTCGTCATTGGATAGACAATGGAAGGAAAATCCTAAAATTGAAAATCGAAAATTTTAATCTACTATCGATTTGCGTTTGTTTTTCTTGTCATTTGAATATCTGAGATCGACGGCCATAAGGAATAAACCGGTTTTACTTGGTTTTTGAAATATGTATTTCATATCTTCCAATATATTCCTTTGAATTCTTATTTATTCTGTGGAAATAAAATTGATAAATCATATTTTTGCAGAGTCTAACTCTACCAGACAAGTTCACTGACAAAATAAAAAAGGAATTGCTCAACAAGCTTATTATACTGGAGATTTTCAAATACACACTTATCGTCACAGGATTAGCAGCCGTTCTGATACCTGGATTTCTATTGATATATTTACGTTAGATGATCTTCATTAAAAACGTACTTACTTGAATAGAATAGATACGCAGCTTATTATATCGAGAGTAATAAAAAAAAAGTGCTATGGACTTTTCGAAATAGGCTTTTACAATAATGATAACTGCATTATATGTTTCCTCGTCAGGGATTAATTTTTATTGTGAAACGTATTTCATTCGAAATCTCGAGGCTCGCTTTGAGCTGGTTGTCAAACATGTCCAAAAATCAGTGCGGGAAGTCACTCGCTTGCTAAAAAATATATTACATATACAGGGTGTTTCCAAATTCGAAGTGAACCTTGGAGGACGTGTTAGTATGACTCTTTTGCTGTCATTTGAGCCATATATATATTGATCTCCAAAAAAAAACAGTTGACGAGTTATTTGAGTTTTTGTGTTTTCGGAAAACTTATTTACTTCATTTTTCGTCAATTTTTTCTACGTTTTGCAAGTTTGATTATAATTTTGGATTTTTCAGAGAAGGATATGATATGTATGAAAAAAGTGAAAATATGCTGTAATAGATGTTGAAAAAGAATTCGTATGATTTGAAAGTTGATATATGAAGAAAAGAATAATCAATTTCTAATACCAATTCGCCTGCAACTTTCGAACTCCACAATTTATGTTTGACAAAGTTACTTTAAAAACATGCCAAATTCCTTCTTGATTTTCCAAAAAAGTTTTCGTTAGAATGCAGGCACTAGTTTCGTAACAGCAGATTTTGATTCGAAAGGGGATTCGAAAAGCGAAGAAAGAAGTAACGAATTAAATATTTTTTTATTGCAATTTAACTCCACAAGTTGTGCACGTGTATGTATTTTCCTTTCATATACTATTTCTTTCGAACTGCTCCAAACATGAAAATCTAACTTTGTTAGATCCAGACTTCTTGCTAGCCACAATATGGGTCCTCTCCTACCTATCCACCGATTAGGAAACAATTCGTTCAAGAACATACGAACGTTTAGCATATAGTGTGCGGGACACCCATCCTGTTGGCAAGGGAGCCTCGTCCAAAAAACTGTCCATATTTGTTCTCAAGAATTCTTCATAATTTTCTTCATTTAAGTTGTCAGGTAGATAGTAAGGACCTATTAAAAGATTAGGTATTGCTCCCATCCAAACATTAACGCCAAATCACTATTTTTTATGCCGGACATTCAGAAGGTATTATAAAAAATCTGCTGAAACGAAACTAGTGCCTGCATTCTAACGAAAACTTTTTTAGGAAATAAAGAAGGGATTTTTAAATAATTTTGTCATACATTAATTGTAGAATTCGAAAGTTCCAGGCGAATTGATATCAAAAATTGACTATTCTTTTCTTCATAAACCAACTTTTAATAAATCATACGAATTCTTTTTCATTCACATCTATTGCAGCTCATTTTCGCTTTTTTCAAAAACATATCGCACCCGTCGTAGAATAAGGAGACAACTCAAAAATTTATTTTGTTGGGAAATCGTATTTGAACTCTTGGTTTCCCGAAGTTTTCATTTTATACCTTTGTGTACTCACTCAATGACTCATTTGATGTCAGCATATTGAGCCATATTTATTCACAACCAAAAACAGTTTCCGAGGTATTTGAGTTATTGTGTTCTTTGAAAAGATTTCTCACCTCACTTAATTTTTCGTCTATTGTTTCTACGTTGACCAAATTTGATTATAATTCTGGATTATTTTCATCAGAGAAAGATGATATATATAAAAAGGCAAAACTATCCTGTATTAGATGTTGAAAAAGAATTAGTATGACTTGAGAGTTGATATACGAAGAAAATGAAAATCAATTTCTAATATCAATTTGCCTGCAAATTTCGAATCCCACATTTTATGTATGAAAAAATTATTTTCCTTCTTTATTCCCTAAAAAAGTTTTCGTTGAAATGCAGTCACCAGTTTCGTTTCATCAAATGTTTTTATAAACAACCTTTCGAATGTCTGGCATAACAAATAGTGATTAACGCTAAAGTTAATGTTTTGATGGGAGCAATAGCTAATCTTTTGATAGATCCTCACTATCTACCTAATAACTAAAAAGGAGAAAATTATGAAGAATTTTTGAGAACAAATATGGACAGTTTTTTGGACGAGGTTTTCTTGATTCAAAGGCGTGAAATCATTTTTCAACAGGATGGGTGTCCCGCACACTAAACGTTCGTATGTTTTTGAACGAATTGTTTCATGAAGGAGGGAAAAGTAAGGGAGGAGCTATTTTGTGGCCAGCGAGAAGTCCGGATCTAATCCTGTAGATCTTCATGTTTGGGGCAGTTTAAAAGAAATAGTATATGAAAGAGAAATACATATACGTGCAGCACGTGAAGAGAATAAACTTAGCAGCAAGAAGATTGAGAGTTAATTTCAGGACTCAAGAAATAAGAAAGAGGGCACGTGCTTGTATAAGTAATGATGGAGGATGGAGGGCATTTCGAACACAATTCATGAATAAATTTTCTAATGAAATTTCGAGTTTAATTGCAATAAAAACATATTTGATGCGTTACTTTGCTTCCTTGACTTATATCACCTTTCAAATCAAACTCTGCTGAAACGAAACTAGAGCATGCATTCTCATGAAAACTTTTTGAAAAAATAAAGAAGGAATTTAGCAAGTTATCGAAATGATTTTTCTATACATAAAATGTGGAATTCGAAAGTTGCAGGCAAATTGATATTAGAAATTGTTTTCTATTCTCTTCATAAACCTACTTTTTTTTAATACAGAATAGTTTTGCTTCTTTCAAACATATCAAATCTTCTCCTGATGAAAATTATCCAAAATCATAAGCCAATTTGGTCAACGTAGAAAAAATTGACGAAAAATTAAGTAAGTTGAATTTTTTTTTCAAAAACACAATAACTCAAATACTTATGAAACTGATGATTTTCGGTTAACACTAAATATGGCTCAAACGAGTCACAATCAAATGAGTGATACTAACACGTCCTCCAAGGTTCACGTCTAATTTGGAAACACCCTGTATATTACATATATCACATTATCCAGTTATATTCAATTGTAAAAAATTTGCCTCCAACTACATTGACAATACATTTCACAATAAATTTCTTTAATTTCTATTAGGATTAAATGTAGACATTGAACAATTATTATGTGAACATTTTGTTGAACCTTAATGTAATGAAATCACTGTAAAGTTGAAATTAAAGAATTGTAAGAAATGATTTGTTGGTAAAAAGATTATACCTGAGGCTCCTTCAATACAACGGCCAAAATCATATAAAGAAATCGAATAGCTTACTCAGCTCAAGAAGGCGGCATTCAACTAAGAATCATTTGAATGCAAAAATATTTTCATAATTGCTACTTATTCGGTGAAATGATTTATTCTTTTTATTTATTTATTTATTTAAACTTCAGTAAGGGTATAGGTGAGATCTATAAATCCAATAATAAAAAGTAAATGTAAACGTAGATATGAGTTCCAACTTAGTTATTTGGAACTATACGATAGTTGAAAAAGCTTGAATATAATATTAATAGCAGACCCAGCCACGTGTAGCTGTGGCTAAGGTATACGTTGGATTATTATTATTATCAACCCTAACCTTACCTCAAATAACCCTTACCCTTACCCTTGTTTATGAGTCTCAAAAGAATTTTTATATTCGTAGGTATATGTTATCATCAATGTGTGAGATGTTCGATATAGAAGAAAAATATCTTAAAAGTTGGATTGAAACGTCGTCCCCCATTTATGTTTGAACCAAATGATGTCATTTGGAACAAACTATTGTAACGCTGAATATTCTGCAAGAAATGTTCAGATAGAGGTTCTTGTCCTGAAAGTACTTAACGAATTCAAAGGTTCGGGTGGCGTTGTCAGTTGTGGCAATCTGATTTTTCCATTCAAACAACATAATCCTGGGAGTTCGTTCCGTTATCTCAGAGCATTGCAGTATTGACAAATAATGCTCAAATTTACATAAGACGCCAGTACATTGCCTAGCATAATCGACTGTGGGATCATATCTCAATGCCAAACGCTCAAAGTTGATCATTTCATTGGATTCTATATTTTGTTGTATCTCGCCTGAGATCGATAATATCGATTCTTCCGAACCTCTCATTATGTTTGCTCATTGTCTCGATCATTACGAACTCGCCTTGATTCACGCCTCCGCCGACCAATATTTGGACGCCTCACTGATCGCATTTTTATTAATAACTAGTAAACCAGTAGATCCACATGATAAATAGATCCACAAACGAAAGGAAGGGTAGATCAACATAAAAAGTAGATCCACGAACAGGCAGATCCACATAATGAGTAGATCTTCAAAATAAATCCACAGAAAGGGTAATAATAGGATCACATTGAAAGTATTATTAATTTTCCATTTCTATTATGGAAGTTGATCATATTTGTTGGGATATTGTTATATTTTATTTGAAGAGATAGTATGATGAAGGTGACATAATGAGGAAAATTGAAATAGGTTAACTTTCATTTTGTGATGTTGATACAGATACACTCATTTCTTGATAAATAAATATATTTTGTTAACGAAAACAATGAAATTAAACATGGGGAAATTATATTAATTTTTTTAAGATTTAAAACGAAAGGTTTGCCGATTGATCGGATATTTTGAAAACAATTGAAGATAGATACGATTTTATTTGATTTTGAGGGAAAAAAAAAACCATCGTATTTCAACGGTCCCAATCTCGATTCCGTTCTTTTTCTATGTCCGCGTTCGCGTGGTTCATGCTATAGTGTGTATTCATGAATTCAATATGAAAATTGTATTTAACACGGTTCCTACTCAATCTTGCTTAAACCAACCTATTTATTAATTCATTTCAATAATTATTTTCAACACTGTCATAACTTGAGCTAACCTAACCTAAATGATAATAAATTTCAAGAATTGTTTCAACACTGTCAGATCAGATCAGATCCAACCTAACCTAAATATCAATTTTTTTTGAGAATTGTTTCAACACTGTCTTAACTCCAGCCAACCTAACCCAACCGAAATATTGATTCATTTTGAGAATTGTCTCAACACTGTCCTAACTCCAGCCAACCTAACCTAACCTAAATATTGATTTATTTCGAGAATTGTTTCAACACTGTCCTAACTTAAGCTACCCTAACCCAACCTGACCTAAATATTGATTTATTTCGAGAATTGTTTCAACACTGTCCTTACCTAACCTAACCTAACCTAAATATTGATTTATTTCGAGAATTGTCCCAACACTGTCCTAACTTAAGCTAACCTAACCCAACCTAACCTAAATATTGATTTATTTCGAGAATTGTTTCAACACTGTCCTAACTTAAGCTAACCTAACCCAACCTGACCTAAATATTGATTTATTTCGAGAATTGTTTCAACACTGTCCTAACCTAACCTAAATATTGATTTATTTCGAGAATTGTCTCAACACTCCTAACCTAACAGTACCTAACCTAAATATCCAGTGTATGCTATGTTTTTTGTTCTATTTAATAAATTTCCAAATATACACTTATAAAAGGGTTTATTTTGTTTGCTCACTGAATGTTAATCAATGCGATATTGTTTATAAATTCAACGAAACATTAAAGATTTCTTCTTTCATTCTAACAGGAAGCGCTAAAGAGTTAGTAGATTTCTGTAATTGACTTTGGTAGAAAAAAGTAGATTTCTGCTGAAGGTTTGGTAGATTCCGATTGTTCACGCAACTATTGCTGGCCCTTCTTTTGGTTATAGAGAGCCACGTGATACCATCTGTTTTGACAGAAATCGGTTATCTTTATAATCTGAAATGAATCAAATACATACTTCGTACTCATAGATAAAGGAATGTATTATATATATATTCCTTTATCTATGTTCGTACTATCGTGAGATGGGAATTAAATCGACATATTATTATTTGTATGACTGCTGGACTGTCACTTGCCGAATGCCGAGTAGCCGATTCACAGATGGCATATTATTATAGGTTATTGGCGCTTTCGATATGGGTTTTCGTCAACCGTGTTGTTTCTTTTCGAAGCGAATCGTATGCGAGAATTTATATTTCGTGCATTGTAGGGCTTCATTTTATTGTTTTGAGCCAACTTTTCGAAGCAAATCGAATGCGCGAATATCATATTTCGTGAACTGGTGTTGCTCAGATAGCCATATCGAAAGCTGCAAATGAAGGAGACGCTTATTCGGTGTGTCTATTTGACATTTGTACCATTTGTACCATTTGTTTACCAAAAGTACGATTTTCAAAAGCAAATCTTGCAAAAATGGTGGAAAGTGTGGAAAAGCCATATAGCCTATCTGTACCTATTATTCTTCGAGATTCGATTACAACTTGATTCATTCCACAAGATGGGAATGGAAAAATTTGCATACCATTTCTTGAAGACTCCTTTTATGCTTTTCATCGATTTTGGCCATTTCCGAACATTATTTTAAAATACTTCAAGATGGGCTAGAGGGATCGTTTGGACATCGTTGGAAAGCCCGTTTCTTCTTGTAAAAAACACGGGGGGGTCATGGGTCACTCAACGATCGCTGAAGGGTCTTATTTTTCAGTATCCCAACGTGCCATTTACGAATTCAAACGGTAGACGGAGATCTGTCTATCCGATTCTATGCGTTCTTAATGCTTTAAGTGTATGTAAAGATCAAGATTAAGTGTATGTAAAGAAAAGACTATCCCACAACACAACAAATATCAAACGTAGTGATAAACTTCTAGGCAATTTTTAGAAACACGATAAACTTCACTCACACAAGTGTCAAAATTCTCCTGGAATATAAGTAATCTATGATTGTTCCCTTGGTTGGAGGAAAAAGGAAAGCCTTTTGAGCGCTCGTTTTACTTACACGAGGGATATATCATTTCCTCACGATGTCTTTATTTTTCGAATTTTCAGCCGAAAATGGTCTCAATCGACAGAGTTCGACTCGATGATGACGAATCCGTCATGTCTGTCCGGCCGTCCGTATACCCGATAACTCTCGAACGAGACGACCTAAAAACTTGAAATTTTCAGGTTAGGGTCGAATCTCGAATGCCACGATTAAGTTCGTTGTTGGGTAAAATTCGTCTAGGGGTTCCATAAATATAGCCGCTCGAAATCTTGTCTGCTGATGACTTGGAAACTACTGATTCGATCGAAGTGAAATTTTGCACTTGCATTTTCAACCTACATGCAAAATTTCAACCAGCTCGCATGACCAGAACCATAGAAATCATAGAAAATAATAACTTTCGAACGAAAAAGCCTAGGGACTTGAAATTTTCAGGATAGGTGTGGAACTCGAATGACGCGGCCGCGATCATCGATTAGCAGAGTTAGACTAGGGTTTCCGTAAATATGGTCGTTTGAAATTTAGTTTTCTTGATAATCTCGAAACTACGGATTAGATCGTGACTAAATTCTGTATTTCAATGGAAAATGATATATTCAAGCTACATTTATCTCATATCGCATGATTAGAACCATAAAAAACATAGAAAATTATAAATTTCGAACAGAAAGGCCTAGGGACATGAAATTTTTAGGGTAGGTTCGCGATCTGGTTCATCAAAGAGCAAAATTAGACTAGGGGTTCCGTAAATATGGCCGTTCAAAATATTTTTACCGAATAATGGTGCGGCCGCTGTTAACTTCTGTCTTATCCGAAGAAGATAACGATCGCCTTGTATAATATAACGTGTCATAGATTTTTTCGTCAACTTCTAAAAAAGATACAGATTTTGCACAACAGTTTCTTCCATAAATATGACATGATCTGTATTCAAATTTTCATAACTCATAAACCACTGGCTTCTGGCTTCACGAATATTCGTTCAGAGTTTCATGATTTCCAATCTGACAGTTCAACATAAAACATCTGTATTGTAAATAAGTATATTCCCATTGAAAATTCGAAAATTGTTTGGAGCCCAACCTTCATCGAATGTCAGAATTGTTCTGAGTCTCACTTTCACTTGGAAAGAAAGTGGATCTGCCATATGGATCAAGGTGAAAAAAAACAACAACAACATAGATTTCAGCTCTCAAGCTTCTAACATGAGACTTAAAATTGAACTTAGAAATATGAAATCCGGACATAAGCACCGCAATAATTGGAGAAGAGAAAGAAGCTTTTGCGAGTTTGTTTGAATTCCTCACCAGAACGGTGGCGGAGGCGTAGTTATTTTTGTCTTAACATCTATAATTGAATGTATAAATAGAGGTTTCATTCTGTCTCCTGCGCAACACTAAGTACTATCAATTAGAATAAATTTACAACTATTGTCACCAATTTCTTAGTTCCAAGTCGGTCCATCAATAAGACAAGATAAATCCTTGTTAGGCACCGGTGTTTTATGTATTGCGCCTGTACCTAGGTATATGTTACATATTGGGGCCACAAATTGAGATAAGGGTGTTAGGCCACCACTTGGTGGGTGGTGTCAAGTCACTAATTAAGATAAGGCTTGGAATGCATGCCAGTGTGATTCGAAGAATCCCATCTGGTTTCGCTTTAGCGCCACTTGACCAGGGGTTGAGACTTGAGAGTGCCTTACGCTTGCAATTCACCAACTTGGCCCAGAGGCCATCTAGTTTCAGAAACTCAGGTCGATTTGAAGACCATTTTTGTGATTGGTCAGGTTTCTGAACTTGATGACACTTTTTGTATATTTTAGTCTATCGATAGTGGGAGAAATGTTTTATATTCCCCAAATTAGTTTAATAAAGTTAGTTAATACGATCTCTCGGTAAAATAACAACGTACCATTCGTGATGGAAAAGATACTTACAACATCTTTTCTAAGGGAAGTTTAACTCAGTGAATGTCGTGAGAGTTGTTGAAATCGAAACAACCAGACGGACAGACGTATGTGTATAATTTGTAAATAGATCGAAGAGAGCATAAACGCTTTAATTCATCAAAGGGGTCTTTCATTAATTTGAGAAATCCAGTCCATTGAGAACCGGAAATATCCGAAAAATTCTCATCGCACCTATTCAAATCTCGTTTCTGCTCTAAAACCAAAAACCGGAAAAATTCATCGGTCCAAGGAATTCTTCAGATCGAGAAAGGAATTCAAAGGTGCCTCGAAAACGAGTGTACGAGATATCATTTGGTCCTTCGAGCCGGATACAAGTAGCGAACCTATAGTGTCCAATAACATTTGTTCAAACAACGGATGTAAGTAGCGAGCCTATATGATCCAATAACATTTGATTGATAATCAAGAAGAACAAATAAGTACGTGTGAAAAGCAACCAGAGATTTCATAAGCAAGAAGACAATCAGAGCAAGCAGATCTTCATGTTCAAGTGTAGTGGAAATTCATGGCCTCTTAGTGAAAATAAAGTTGGAGTGAACATTTAGTGCAAGTGAATTTACAGGAATATCAGATAAGGAGTGAGATAAGTCATATATTGCTCTTTATATTGTTTCAATTTCTGTCATTCTACGCGGTTAGGTTCCTTGGCTGCATGTCGATTCTCGTCTTGTGTGGGATGTTCACGTTGGGCATCTGGCAAAAGTAAGTAGGAATATTTTTGTACTAAGACAGTTATCTGCCTCTGTATACTTCAAGCAAAGTTGCTTATCATTCCCTTGTCGAGTCAAGTCTGAAATACGGTATTCTTCTGAAGGGCAATTGTGCGACGATTCATAGAATTTTATTCTTTCAGATCATAACGAAGGGCGATTACAGTATACTCCGTTCAAGAATTATTGACATCTCGGTAGGCTGTGAAAAATCGAATTTAAGTTGGTAATAGACTAATCAGTAATATTTTGGGTTGCTGAATTCAGGTTGGTATAGGAATAACACTAACATAACCCATAGAGATCCTGCTTTGATGATTTTATCGAAGATATTGGTGAATAATTATAAAAACTAGCCCTGAATTTTAGAATTTTTTTGTCTTGCGCTATTGAAATGGCTGGAATTGACCAGGATACATCGCGCCTTACAACAAGAGAACGCCAGGCAGTTTGTCGGTGTTACTTCGAGTTTTTCAAAGATTCGGCAGATATTTCCGCTAGCACTAAGCAGCCCTGATCGAGTTTCGCTAGTGTTTCAGGTAAACTGTTTTTCCCCTACTCAAAGTGTATTTTGATTGATCAATGTGTCTTAAATCTTCAGATTTCTCCGAGCACTTTTCGAAGAAATTTAGCGAAAAGAGAAGAAGGCATGTCATTTCTCCCTGGAATTAGCAGTGGAAGAAAACCCGTGCAATATGATTATTCCTTCCAAGAGACGTTGAATGACTTTGGTTTTGCTAAAATTAAAAACAATGAATATATCAGTTTGGATATCCTTTTTGAACTGGCCAAAGAGCACCTAGATTTCAATCAATCGAAGTCAACATTATATCATATGATAAAAAAAATTGTATACAAATACCAAAAAGTTGATCAAAGGAAAATTCTTATTGATAAACAGAAAAAAATAATAAATAGAATACAATTTTGTGGTAAATACCGAGAATACATGGAAAAAAACGTAAAATTCATTCATCTAGATGAAACTTGGATATTTGAAAACGATATTCAAATTTGTCAGTGGACACTAGAAGGTATGCTGAGTATATTCAAGGGTAAAGGTAGAAGGTACACTATTTCGAATGCTGGAACAATTGATGGATTTATACCTGGATGTGATCTGATTCTTGACAGTGGTATTAATGATAAGGATTACCATAAAACTATGGATGGTGAATTATTTAATAAATGGGTTTTTGAAACCTTCTCTGCAAACGGATGCCCATCAATAGGATTGTTTATATCCCGACTCTTCTAGGTCTGTGTGAGACCCCTCAGAAGCTCAGAGCTTATTCAATAAACACACCCAAATCAGTACACTTATACGTGGAAACAAAGTTTTCAATGAGATTTTTATCTTTGCTCTTGTATCATTCATAGATCTCTTAAGTTTATTTATTATACTTATACTGTATGGTACCCTGTTCACATTCCCTCTGCTAATACTGATTGAGTCTTGAGTATTGTATAGAAAGAAATTGTATTTTATTTAAGTATACCTATGGTATTCTTGTTTCGAATGAAATGCATTATTGTATAATTAAATTTTTATTTGTTTATGTTTGTTGTTTATTGAAATTCTTGGAAAAATCTTCATTCTACCGATTTCCCCCCAAATCTACCGATTTTGCGCACTCATTTCTACCGATATTGGGTTCAGGCTTTCGGCAACGCTGCACACAGTAGCGCTTGACCTCTCGAGTACTGCGAAGTGCGCATGTGTACCAAGTGAGTTGAATCTAACGAATTTTATTGTATTGCGTCGAGTCCAGATCAAACGATCGTTGGTTCCGCAATGGAGAAATATATTGCTCAAATGTGTTTTATGGCCCAAGAACTATCAGACAACGATATGGATGATTTTTTCCTGGAAATTTCGAAAAAACTGAAAGGAGGAAAACAAGGAAAAGCAACAAAAGTAAAGAAGAAGAAAAAATCAATGAAGGGCAACCCGCTTTGAAAAAGATAAGAAAAACTACGACGAACAAGCTTACAACTATCGAAAATGGAACCCCAATTTATAATAGATACGAACTTTTAAGCAGCGATGAGGAAAATCAAATGGACATCGAGGAAATCGTATAACAAGAGGAAGAAGAAGAAAAATCTATCATCACTGAACCAGAAATTAATCAGAACCAACCCGATAAGAAGAAAAGAAAAGCCCCAACTCAACAACAGCCGACCCATAAAACTGAAAGGATTTCTAACTTGATTTTGAGGAATAAATCAAGGTGGAACGAAATTAATAAAATTATTAAAACAGCAAATATTGACTGCGAAAGGGTGAAACTAGTATCTCAGGGAATACAAATCGAGCCCCCTGAAACCGATTACCGCACTCTCTATAAGATACTTAGAGAAAAAAATGAAGAATTCCACACTTACGGACTAAAAAGTGAGAAAAAACTGAAGGTAGTACTCCGAGGAGTACTTATTGAATCCAATGAAGACGAAATAAAGGAAGATTTGACAAGGCAAGGTTACCCGGTGACTAAAGTAACCAGAATGAAAGGAAATAAGGGATTCCCAACCCCCCTTGTACTTGTGGAGATTGATAAAGCTTATAAGGCAATCTTCACAAAATTGGAAAAATGCTGTGGAATATCAATCACAGTCGAAAGTTTGAGGATCAGAACAGGGGTAATCCAATGTTACCGCTGTCAATTGTATGGACACTCCCAAAAGTTCTGTCATACTGCATACAAATGTATGAAGTGTGGAGAAGAACATGTTACCGCTGAATGTAAAAAACCAGTGACAACAGTACCGAAATGTGCGAATTGTGAAGGCGATCATCTGTCGACCTACATTAAATGTACTAAGAATCCGAACAACCCGGACATAAAAATCCCAAAATATAAAGAAGCCCCGCTCCCCAAAGAGAACGTATGGCAGAAACGTACAGAAGAAAGGAGAAAGGAATTGGCCAAGAGAGAAGAGGCCAAGGTAAAAATACCTGAAAAAGTTCCTGAAAAAAAACATAAAAAACCTGATGCACCCAAGCAAAAATCAAAAGACGAAGATGAATTAGCCGTCATTCTTGGAAGAATGACTCTAACGTTATGCTCAACAAACGCAACCATAGTACAAAAGATCTCCTTCATAGAAGAGCAGGACAAATTAATAAGACTATTCAGACAGAAATAAACGATAAGCCCTTCAAAAATTTAAATATTGCGTTCTGGAACGCAAATTCGATCATTCCAAAAAGACAGGAACTAACACTCTTTTTGGAAAATAACAAAATAAATATTCTCCTTTAGGGCGAAACCCATCTGAAACCGACAATGACGATGAAAATAAGAAATTACGAGATTTATAGAAGAGACAGACTAACCGGCAGAGAAGGTGGAACAGCTGTCCTAGTGAAAAGGGGAATAAGCCATACTGAATTACCATGGGTGCGTTCCACTTAACGCTCGCAACGATTGTAACACCCTCTGTATCGTTCGTCGCGAGCGATCACTCGACGTCATAGATGACGTCACTGTTCGCGACCGCATCGTGCCCACTTCGCCCACAAAATATTGGTGGGTCAGAGCGAGCTTTCATCCAAACGTAGCGAGCTCACAACGCTCAAGATTTGCGTTCCATCTATAACATTCGCCTATAACGCCCGCGGCCTTTTTACGTTAGTGGAACGGCAGTTTCAGCGGTCGTGGTCGATGGCGTTGCGAGCGTTAAGTGGAACGTACCCCATATGTTCCAGGAAACAACATTGAGGAAAAGGGGGTAGGTGTGCAAACACGCGAAGGCGAAATTAACATTTATTCTGTTTACAGGCCCCCCCAAATGAACCTAGAAGAAAAGGATATTACAGCCTTCTTCCAGAACAAAAGACCAACTATAGAAGCAGGAGACTTGAATGCAAAACACCCAGACTGGAACAGCAGAAGAGTAAATAGTCAAGGGAATAAACTTAAACAAATCACCGACAAACATAATTTACTAGTTGTCGGCCCAGATGACCCCACACACATCCATGTCGCAACAGGAACGACGGATGTCCTGGATATAGCAATAATGAAGAACGTAAGAAAAAATTACGAAATCGAAACCAAGATGGATTTATCATTGGATCATTGTCCTGTGATCCTGACTTTGGAAATAGAAACTGACAGATCACCTACCAAAAGGAAAACAAATCCAGAAGAAGTGTGAAATCCAGAAGAAGAAGTGTGAAGATAAACAACGAAGAAGAAATAGATAAAGCAATCGAAGATTTAGAGAGAAGAATCATCGAAGCTCAAACACAGTCAAGTAAAACTAAACAAATACCGAAGAAAAGTCCTTTACCTGTAGACGTCCAAATTTTACTGGAGGAAAAAAGGAAGGCCAAGAAACAGTATAGACGGACACTACACCCAAACGACAAAACTATACTAAATAAACTAACCAACGAGGTAAAAGCCAGAGTCCGTGAATTTTTTACGGAAGAGTGAGAGAGAGAAAGGCCCCCGGAATCGACGGAATCCAAAATCAGGCTCTCAAAAACCTACCAGATGAAGCGCAAGAAGAAATAGCAGAAATAGCTAGGGCTATGCTACGAACAGGACATTACCCTAAAAAATGGAAGACATCTGACACAATACTGATATGGAAAAAAGGGAAGAAGGACAAAAACGACCCAACCAACTAAAGACCTATAAGCCTACTTCCTGCACTGAGCAAAGTGATAGAGAAGGTGATATACAGAAGAATAGCAGACTTCGTGAATTTCAAGAAAATAATTCCAGACCACCAGTTCGGTTTCCGCACGGAACATTCGACGGTACACCAACTGGTCAGATTAACAGAAGATATGAAAGAAAAGATGAACCTATCTACAGACACCGGAGCCGTTTTCCTGGATATTGAAAAGGCATTTGATAAGATGTGGCACCAAGGTCTGATATACAAGATGAAGATGTGGAAGTTTCCAGCCGAACTGACTAGATTGATACAAGCATACCATAGATGGTACGAGGTCAACCACCAGGAAAATTGAAGCCGGCGTACCACAAGGATCGGTCCTAGGACCGTTGCTGTTCAACATATATATGTCAGATATACCAAAAATGGGAAGATTGCCCAGTTTGCAGATGACACTGCTGTATACTATTCCAACAGAATGAGGAAATCGATAACGAAGCAACTCCAGATAGACGTAGACAAACTGATGAGCTATTTCAAGAAATGGAGGTTCAAGATAAATGCGAAGAAAACAGTTGCCATATACTTCGGCGGCACAAAACTGAAGAAGGAAAAAGCAGAGACGTCATGATAGAAAACCAGAAGATAGACTGGAAAGATGAAGCGAAATATCTGGGCGTGACCCTAGACGAAAAGCTGAAATTTAACAAACAAATGGAAGAAATCAAAAAGAAGACCAGGCAACTACATGGGTATTTATATCCGCTCCTGAATGCAAACAGCAAACTTTCGCTGAAAAACAAGATGAAGATAATCAAGACAGTGCTAATACTAAGCATACGTACGCAGGAGTAGTTTGGTATAATGTCTATATATTTCGCTATATCATTTCGTCACGATGTCTGTATTTTTCGAATTTTGAGCCGAAAATGGGCTCAATCGACTATGCTCGACTCACTGATGACGAATCCGTCGGAAAATTCGAGTCTGTCCGTCCGGCCGGCCGTCTATCCGTATACACGATAACTCTAGAACGGATCAACCTAGAGACTTGAAATTTTCAGTATGGATTCAGTTCCCGAATGCCTCGGTTGAGTTCGTTAATGGGCCAAATTCCACCAGGGGTTCCGTAAATATGCTCGTTCAAAGTTTTGTTCCCCTGATTACTTGAGAACTACAGATTTGATTGAGATGAAATTTTGCACTCAAATGGAGAATGAGGTGTTTAAGCTACATGTGGAATTTTGCCCAGATCGCATGACCAGAACCATATAAACCATAGAAAATTGTAACTTTTGAATGGAAACGCCTAGGGACTTGAAATTTCCAGGATAGGTGTGGATCTCGAATGTCGTTCGTCTTTGAGCAAAATTATACTGGGGGTTCCGTAAATATGGTCGTTTGAAATTTAGTTTTCGTGATAATTTCAAAACTACCGATTCGATCGTGACGAAATTTTGTATACTAATGGAGAATGATATATTCGAGCTACATTTCTCCAGATCACATGACCAGAACCATAGAAACCATGGAAAATCATAACTTTCGAACGGAAAGGCCTAGGGACTTGAAATTTTCAGAATATGTGTGGATCTGAAATGTCGCGTTCGCGTTTATCAATGAGCAGAATTATACTAGGGGTTCCGTAAATACGGTCGATTGAAATTTTGGTTTCTCGATAATTTCGAAACTACGGATTCGATCGAGATGAAATATTGTATATTGATCGAGAATGGATATATTAAAACAATATTTTGTCCAGATCTCATGACCAGAACCATAAAAACCATAGAAAATTATAACTTCCGAAGGGAAAGGCCTAGGGAGTTGAAATTTTCAGGGTGGGTTTGGATCGCGAATTTCGCGGTCACGTTCACCAATGAGCAAAATAAGATTAGGGGTTCCGTGAATATGGCCCTTCAAATTTTTTTTCCTGATAGTTCCGGAACTGCTGAGTGGATTGAAATGAAATTTTGCACCTAGCTGAGGAATAATATATTCAAACTACGTGCGGAATTTTGTCCAGATCGCATTACCAAGACCAAAGATAACGTAGAAAATTCTAGCGAATTATCGAAAAAAAATTGGTCAGCTGAAGCACTGACATTAAGTCTGAAGTTTCGCCTAAGTTTCAGAATTTTTTTGACAGCTGTCGAAAATTCCTTCAATTGTTTTTTAAAACTGGAAAATGCGAATCTACCTACAAGATGGATGTACGAGCGCACAAAAGCTCCTGACTTCACGGCAGTGCTTTTCGTAATTTTTTAAATGACAGTCTGGAATTTGAATTATTTATAGAAGAGCTATGCAAATGTTTCGTGAAATTTTTTTTTTATTGATCCATTAAATGCTAATAATTTGCCTTCTTCTTCAAGTGAAATTGAACGCTTCACCCCTTCTATCATTTCGCCATGGTTTCATAGAGGGAGATTTTGTTTTCAAATGGCAGTCTGCAAACTGATTTATCAATAGAAGAAATTATGCGAATATTTCGTTAAATTTCATTTTTTTCGGCCGTTTCATAATAATAATTTGCCTTCTTGAAGTGGACGTGAGAGCTTCACCCCTTCTATAATTTCACTATGGTTTTATAAGGAGGCTTTTGTTTTTCAAATGACAGACCGCAATTCGATTAATTTATAGAAGAAATTATGTGAATATTTCGTGAAATTTCTCATTTTTTGGGCCATTTCATGTCAATAATTTGTCTTCTTCGAGTGAAAGTGAGAGCTTCACCCCTCCTTTAATTTCGCCATGGTTCTATAGAGGAGGAACATGTTTTTCATATGACAGTCTGCGATTTGATTGAATATCAGAAGAAATTATACGAACATTTTTTTTTTTTGGGCCTATTCATAATAACTATTTGCCTTTTTCAAGAGAAAGTGTGAGCTCAACCCCTTCTATAATCTCGCCAGTTCAATCGACAAACTGCAATTTGATTCATTCATAGAAGAAATTATGCGAATATTTCGTGAAAATTCTTTTTTTTTGGCCATTTCCTAATAATAATTTGCCTTCCTCGAATGAAAATGAGAGCTCCACCCCTTCTCTCATTTCGCCATGGTTTCATAGAGGAGGATTTTCTTTGTTTAAATGACAGTCTGCAATTTGATTCATTGATAGAAAAAATTATGCGAATATTCCGTTGAATTTCATTATTTTCGGCCATTTTGTAATAATAATTTGCCTCTCGACTGAATTTGAGAGTTCAACCCCTTCTATAATTTCGCAATTGTTTTTTGAAGGAGGATTCTGTTTTTCAAGCAACAAACAGCAATTTGATTCATTTATAGAAGAAATTTTGCGAATATTTCGTGAAATTATTTTTTTTTGGGCCTATTCATGATAATAATTCGCCTTCTTCAAGTGAAAATGAGAGCTTAACCCCTTCTATAATTTCGCCATGGATTTATGGAGGAGGATTCTGTTTTTCAATCGACAAACTGCATTTTGGGTCATTTATGGAAGAAATTATGCGAATATTTTGTGAATATTCTTTTTTTTTGGCCATTTCATAATAATAATTTGCCCTCTTCAAGTGAAAATGAGAGCTTCACCCCTCCTTTCATTTCGCCATGGTTTCATAGAGGAGGATTTTTTTTTGCAAATGACATTCTGCAAATTTTATTCATTTATAGACGAAACATTTATGATTCGAAGTAGTGTCCATCGCTGGCCACTATTTTCCCCCATCTTTCGGGCAGCATACGAATCCCGCGTTGAAAAAACTGGTCATCTTTTGAATCGATCCACGAATTGATCCAATTTTTTACTTCTTCACAAGACCGGAAGTGCTGGTCAGCAGACCGTGTGCCGTCGATCGAAACAAGTCATAGTCTGAAGGAGCAACGTCTGGAGAATACGGCGGGTGGGGTGGGACTTCCCATTTTCATTTCTGAAACTCTCGAAGCAGGGTCGGATTGAGGTCACTTTTCGCCGCAATGAACACACCTCCCCCATTCTTCTTGGAACAACTTGTTGATGACCTATCACGACGAAAAACACTGTAAAGACTAGTGTCCACCAGTTCAGAATCCAAAATCGAGTCATTCAACCAAGATTCCGTAATAAAAATCACGATGAGATGATAGTTATCCCAGCAATATCCAACGTTGCCACATTTATGACAGACGTTTTGGAGCAGAGAATTTGTTATCACATAAAAAATTATTATTGATTAACTCTCGCTCATTAATTATTAGGTTAGGTTAGGTTAGGTCAAGTTGAGTTAAAATAATTGTTTCCCTACATCACAGAACGTCATATGTCATATATATGACTTAACGTACATTAGGCAACATTGGATTTTGCTGGGATATCTATCATCTCGTAAAATCACGTCGTAGTTAGAAGCCGTGACACTAGTTTTGAAGTCATGTAATTTGGTCCGAAGACCTCGGACATTCTGGTAGTAAATTGAAAAGGCCATTTAAGAAGTCAAAAACCAGTCGATGAAAAACAGCAACTTAGATGTGAGCGAGGAGTTTATAACTTCCTGAGGTCATCCTGTCGGTTGATTTGAATTATTTTGGATGTATCGTCTGTACGAACCAAAATATTAGTATTCTGAATCCAGTCAAATTTATATTGCTTTTTCTGGCACTAATACGGATCTCATTGTAGAGTAACTTCTTCGCAAATGTGAGATGTTCACACACGAACAATCGCGGTGAAACCCCATCAACGCTCAAACCTGGTTTGGTCTCTCCGTTCGTTACACGTTTATCCGTTTATCACGTTTATCGTCAACAGTGAGTCAAACTCTGTCGATAGTCCATTTTCGGCTCAAAATTCAAAAATACAGACATCGTGACGAAATGATATAGCCCTCGTGTATGTAGTATGAGCGCTCAAAAAATATTTTGAACGGCCATATTCACGGAACCCCTAGTCTTATTTTGCTCGTTGATATACGTGACCGCGACATTCTGAATACTTCCAGTTCCTAGGCCTTTCCGTTTGACAGTTATAATTTTCTATAGTGCCTATGGTTCTGGTCATGCGTTCTGGACAAAATGTTGCCTGAATATATCATTCTCCATTCAAACACAAAATTCGAAACTATCGAATCCGTTGTTTCGCAATTATCAAGAAAACTAAATTTCAAACGACCATATTTACGGAACCCCTGGTAGAATTTTGCTCGATAACGAATCTAACCGCGGCATTCGAGATTCAACCTACTCTGAAAATTTCAAGTTTCTAGGTCGTTTTGTTCGAGAGTTATCGTGTTTACGCACGGACGGCCGGAGGAACAGACTTGAATTACCTAGTTTGAATATATTATTCTTCATCTATGTGCTAAATTTTATTCCAATCCTTCCAGTAGTTTCGAAATTATCAGGAAAAACATATTTTGAACGGCCATATTCACGGAACCCCTAGTCTAATTCTACACATTGATGAACACGACCGCGATATTCGAGCTCGTACTACACGAGGGCTATATCATTTCGTCACGATGTCTGTATTTCTCGAATTTTGAGCCGAAAATGGACTATCGACAGAGTTTGACTCACTGTTGACGAATCCGTCGAAAAATTCGAGTCTGAATCCGTCCGTCCGTATACACGATAACTCTCGAACGCAACGACCTAGAGACTTGAAATTTTCAGGGTAGGTTCGAAACTCGAATGCTGCGGTTAAGTTCGTTATTGAGCAAAATTCGTCCAGGGGAATATGGCCGTTCCAAATTTTGTTCTTCTGAGAACTTCGAAACTACTGAAATTTTGCACTCAGAAATTGGTCACCTAAAGCACTGACGTGAAGTCTGGAGATTCGCGTCAGTTTGAAATTGTTTTTGACAGCTGTCAAAGCATTTTTCAATTGGTTTCTAAAACTTGAAGATGCGAATCTACCTAAGAGGATGAACGAGCGCTCAAAAGCTCCTGCCTTCAAGGTAGTGCTTTTTATAATTTTTTATTAGAGAAAATGAACCCAGAAGTGATGATTCGCAGAGAGGAAATCATTTGCGTCATTCACTGTCGCAATAAAATTCCTCACATGCAATTCAATAGAGAATTTCCTATTGTATGTTTATTTTCAACCATATCCCAACTCGCTGCTCTGCGTCTGATGTGCAAGTGAACGTAGTTTGTCTTTTCTATTCCCACCACCGAGGACCTTTTATGTGAGAAGAGTTTGCATTTTGTTCTAGTTCACTACTGGATTATTCATTATCATAACGCATATCTTTCCATTCTTGCACTGTTCGGTCTGGTTTCTCTTACTTATTTATTGAATATCCTCTATGTCTAATGTGATTTTCCAGACCGGTATACCTTCTTAAACAAACATACAAATATAATTCTATTAAATTTATTTATTCGAATTAAATACATTTGATAGATTATGTTTGTATCACTTAAAAAATTATTTTAATCAGGTAAAATTCACAATTTAATAATATAATGAAGAAAATAATTTAAGAATTTGGATATATTAGTCTTCATCAATGGCAAATCCTAGTCTTGCCTGCTGAGCATGCTGATTTCTCTGCAGAATATTTGAACACTGAATCAGACAATGTAGGGCTGCAGCAGAAGTAGCTTTCAGAAGTAGAAGATTAGGATCAACATAGAGTTTTGGACCAGCAGACTCTATTGACCTGCATAACACTAAATCTGCTTGTTCTGTTTGATGTAACTGTGACCTTACACATCCCATTGCATCTAAAACTGCCAATTGTTCTCTAGGCGGTAAAGGTTGGCTATTCCCAGCACTTGACTGAAATAAATTAGGCATTTAAATTTAATTTTTCAGTGTCAAGACTTAAATATTAAAAGGCTTATTTTTGGTGAAGACATGACCTATTGATATTTCAAGGGATCGACAATTGTGCTTACTTTTGTATGAGATTCAGATACTGCCCTCAATCCATTCACCCATTCCTGTCGAGCTCTTGCGTCTGTTGCTCTCAGCTTGAGCATATCACCTGACGCACAATTGACAGTGAACGTTTTGGAGTCTTCATCACTGGGACAGATAACTGCACCTGAGAGATGAACTGAACCCCTTGGTATTGAACCATCTGGTTTTTCTCCTTCGCAAAGATAATAATGCAGCAGTCCTGAATTGGCATCAACCATAAAATACCTATATTGCCAGCCTTTCATTACATTTGTATATTTGTACAATTGACCAGAGAACTGCCTCTGCTTAGTATGCAGATCCATCACAGACTGAAACAATTTCTTTAATCAACTGAAAAGACTCAAATTGTATAATAAATATTCATTGAATTGACCTATTTTGACAATATATACCCTAACCTCTACTCTCTTGGTATTCATGAATTTCAAATTTGTCGTATGATCTTGTATTGGTCTCAGAGCATTTTCTGTGCAATTGATGTATTTCTTTATTTCTTATTTCATTTCGAACATAGAAATACAAACGAGTAGAAGTCCGACTTCCGTACTGAAACTCGTTGACAGTGACAGTGTTGACACTGTTCTACCAAAGAGTTAAAACCAACGAGTAAGTTCGTAAGTTGTCTAATCTTTGGTTCTACGCCAGCGCTACCCCATTAGGTAGTCGATAGAAATACCAATCTAGAAGAAGTCCCGACTATAGGGAAAAATAACGAACCGCGAGGTGACGCTAAAAATCACAAAATGTCGGGCCTAGAGGTGATCAAAATATTCGGTCATTTCTTTCTTCCATAACAAGTAAATCGAATATTTTTTATAAAATTGCAGAATTATTCATGATGCCTGTGAAAGTCGAGATAACCACTTCAGACATGTTTGATTATGTGGGTGAACGTGAATGTGATAGCAAATGACCAGTATATTATAGAAAATTATTAAACTTACTATAAAAAAATCTTCTTTCTGGAAGAGCTTGCTTCAAACTTACATATTCATCTTGATGCGTTTCCCAATCTTCAAGATAGTCTGCCTTTTTGAGCTCTCGTACTACTTACACGAGGCTATATATATCATTTCGTCACGATGTCTGTATTTTTCGAATTTAGAGCCGAAAATGGTCTCAATCGACAGAGTTCGACTCACTGATGACGAATCCGTCGAAAAATTCGAGTCTGTGCGTCCGTCCGTATACACGATAACTCTCGAAAAGAACGACCTAGAAACTTGAAATGTTCAGAGTAGGTTCGAATGCCGCGAAATTCGAACAGGGGTTCCATGAATATGACTGTTTGAAATTTTGCACTCAGATGAATAATTACGTGCTCAAGATACATGCAAAATTTTGTCCAGATCGCAGGACCAGAACCATAGAAACCATAGAAAATTATAACTTTCAAATGGAAATGCCTAGGGACTTGAAATTTTGATGGTTGGTGTTGATCTCGAATGTCGTGGTTACGTTTATCAATGAGCAGAATTAGACTAGGAGTTTCGTAAATATGGTCATTTGGAATTTAGTTTTCTTGATTATTTCAAAACTAACGGATTCGATCTTGACGAAATTTTTTATTTTAATGGAGAATGATATATTCAAGCTACATTCTGCACAGATCGCATGAGTAGAACCATAGAAAATTATAACTTTCGAACGGAAAAGCCTAGGGACTTGAAATTTTTAGGGTAGGTTCGAATCGCAAATATCCCGATCACGTTCATCAATGAGCAGAATTATACTAGGGGTTCCGTAAATATGGGTTTTCAAAATATTTTTTTCCTGATAATTTCGAAACTGCTCATTGGATTGGAATGAAATTTTGCACATAGATGAAGAATAATGTATTTAAACTATAATACGTGGGAAATTTTTTCCAGATCGCATTACTAAGACCATAGATACCGTAAAAAATTCTAGCGAATCATCGAAAAAAAATCACCTAAAATACTGACGTGAAGTCTGGAGTTTCGTCTTAGTTTGAGAATTTTTTGATTTTTCCAAATTTGTTTCTAAAACTGGAAAATGCGAATCGACCCACAAGGTGGATGAACGAGCGCTCAAAAGCTCCTGACTTCCCGGCAGTGCTTTTTATATTTTCTCCTTCTTTCCTACCTTCCCTCCAATCAATTCTATTGAAGTATTTGGGTTGCATACACAACGTAGAGTCCTTCAACCACTATACGATCATGACATCTTGGCCGAAGATTATCTAAAGTAATATTTTCACGTTAATTAGAACTCATTTAAGGTAGAGTTCTAGTTCTTTGTTGCATTTGACAGAGAACTGTAATGTCAGTAATATTTTTAGCGTATAGAAGTAGCAATAGGGAAAAATCTACAGTGACCTTATACCTTTGAGTATAGAATAACAGGAGGGAGCATAAGATCTGAAATCGGGAGCCAGGAAGATGCTCGCATATGGCCGACTTCTTTTTCCGTAAGCAGTGGCGTAGAAGATAGGGTAGAAACTTAATTTTCAATAATAACAAATGTCAGCATTGAGTATCGAAGTAGATATATTGAAACTCATTGATGCCAGTCAGCTTAATGTTTATAATGAAAATGACGAGAAGCACTGCCGTGAAGTCAGGAGCTTTTGAGCGCTCGTACATCCACCTTGTAGGTAGATTCGCATTTTCCAGTTTTAGAAATCAATTGAAAAAATTTTCGACAGCTGTCAAAAAAATTCTCAAACTTAGGCGAAACTACAGACTTCATGTCAGTGCTTCAGCTGACCAATTTTTTTTCGATAATTCGCTAGAATTTTCTTCGGTATCCTTGGTCTTGGTGATGCGATCTGGACAAAATTTCGCACGTACTTTGAATACATTATTCTTCAGCTTCATTCCAATCCAATCAGTTGTTTCGAAATTATCAGGAACAAAATATTTTGAACGGTCATATTTACGGAACCCCTAGTCTAATTTTGCTCATTGATGAACGTGACCAACATTTGAGATACAAACCTACCCTGAAAATTTCAAGTTCCTAGGCCTTTCCGTTCGAAAGTTATGATTTTCTATGATTTCTATGGTTCTGGTCATGCGATCTGGAGAAATGTAGCTTGAATAGTATACAAAAGTTTGTCACGATCGAATCTGTAGTTTTGAAATTATCGAGAAAACTAAATTTCAAACGACCATATTTACGGAACCTCTAGTATAATTTTGCTCATAGCTCACACCTATCCTGAAAATTTAAGTCCCTAGGCGATTCCGTTCAAAAGTTACAATTTTCTATGGTATCTATGGTTCTGGTTATGCGATCTGGACAAAATTTTACTTGTAGCTTGAACACCTCATTCCCCATTTGAGTGCGAAATTTCATCTCGATCAAATCTGCGAATTTTCCGACAGATTCGTCATCATATCATCACATAGTCGATTGAGACCATTTTCGGCTCAAAATTCGAAAAATACAGACATCGTGACGAAATGATATAGCCCTCGTGTAAGTAGTACGAGCGCTCAAAAATGAAATATTAGACAGTAAACTGAGATATTGACCATAAATACATCTAATTTTGACATATGGTAGAAGTAGAAAATACGTTTCAAGTTACATTCATTATGAACACCGTAAGATTTACATACATATTACGTTTACGTTCTTCTTCTCGTCGCGGCACCTGCTCCAGGCTGAACTGAGGCCCAGTGGCCCATTGTTCCTCCGTATACTGCTTGGGAGAATCAGACCCTCAGACAAGCAGACAGAAATGCCGCAAGTCGACCAGGAGGAGTCCCCCTCACCATAGTGGGTGTTGAGTTTCCTAGGTGTGTTGTCCTAAGATTGGCGAGGTCACTTCAATTGAACAGAATGTGTTCAGCAGTTTCATCCGTGCTCCTGCATCACCGGCACAAAGAGCAACTAGTCAGTCCCATTCTCTTCAAATGTTCATTAAACAGGACAACAGGTGGCCAGTCCTGGTCACCAGACTAAGCTGTCTTCTCTCTAGTGCCAGGAGTCTTCTGACCCCAGGTCCAAAGGAAGGTCTCTCGGTGAGTAGCCTCGACTACTTGAGACCATCTCCCGTGCTCCACTCTGAGGAAAACTTCCTGTCCAGCCAACTTCCGAAGAAGTTTCTGACAGATGTGCGACAGATCGGCAGTGCGGGTTCCGGTCGTTCCGGACCAACAAACTTCGATCGGGCCCCCGGCTTCGCCAGTGTATCTGGCATAGACTAATAATAATTTTTTATTATTAGTCTATAGATATTAGCAAAGATTAGACAACTCTGTTATTCTTTATTCTTTGCTACTCTTTGATATTTGATATTAGTGTTCTGTGGTGATAACCAACAAATTACTGCAAAGTGCAAAAATAACCTAATTCTAATAACTAAAATTCGAATGTAAATAAACTATGAAGTTTCTATTTTCTAATGGTCGCACAAGAGAATAAGAGTCTTCGTAATAGGATCCTGTTCGTAATCAAGTATAGATGTTATCTCAACAATAAATCTATTGTTCATTGAGATAATGTTACCAAGAAGATATTTAGCTAGCCAGATTCAAAATTCTGTAGAAAAAGTTTTTCCAGCAGTTCTCGATTATGATACAAAACAATTATCGAACCCTGCGAAATTACCACCTCAGAATAAACGAGTTGTTATTTGTGGTGGTGGTGTAATGGGAGCATCAGTAGCATATCATCTTTCAATTTTGGGATGGGGACATGAAACAGTCCTGTTGGAAAAAAACAGGTTTGTAAGCTTTTGCAACAGAAAATATACTCCTTGTCTATTTGTCATTACCATTTTATACCAATTGGTGGAGCCATTCAAGAAACATATTATTGAATGACCTTTAGGACAAAATATTCCATGAATTACAACAATATGATCCTCTACTTTTGATGTAAATTTTATTCTGTCCTATTTTGTGTTTAAAAAATATTAACAAGGCAGTATGTTACTGAATTCCACATTATGTTTTTAAATAGAGTTGGTGGAGGAACAACATGGAATACATCTGGATTGGTGGGCGTTTTCAAACCTAGCCTTGCACAAGTAAAATTGACAAGGTCAAGTGTGGAACTCTATAAAAAATTGCATTCTAAAGGACTTCAAACTGGTTGGAAACAGTGTGGTAGTCTGAATATTGCAAGAACCAAAGACCGGATGACGATGTTCCGAAGAATGAAAGCTCAGTCTGTGTGAGGTTTCTGTTGAATATTACTAATGGTTATATACTGGTCTAGAAAATTACATTGGAGGTATCGGATATTCAATGCATAAGAAGAAAAAACCTAATTGTCCAGTTGAAGTGCAAGGATGGAAAGCATCGAACTAGAACAAAAGATTAATTTTTACTTTAACGCCCACTCAAGTATTTTGCATATAGATTCTTTATGACGTTTTCATGCTACAGTTCCAATTAGAGCACTGGCAAATCATTATTTCCCGAGAAAATCGAAAAAGAAGATTGGTATTTCAAGAACACTTTTCCTAAATACTTGCCTGATATTCAAGGAATAATAATCTCATATTATTACGAGTGATTCCCACCGTAGGAGACGTACAACGTTGCCACGTAAAATTCGTAATTTTAAGACTTATTGGAGATCGATATGGATATAATGCAGTGGTTAATAACCCATATTAATTGCGGACTTCAATTCTTAAAACTATCGTATACGGAGTCGATTCGTTTTACTCGTTACAGTGGAAAAAAATGGAAATCAGATCATATCTGGGGAGATGACTTATTCCAGAAGATCAATATAGGTTAGTTAAAGTTGGAACAGTGTTGAAATAATTCTTGAAATGAATCATATTTAGGTAAGGTTAGGTTAAGTTAAGACAGTGTTGGAACAATTCTTAAAATGAATCAATATGTAGGTTAGGTTTAGTTAGGACAGTGATGGAACACTTCTTAAAATGAATAAATATTTAGGTTAGGTTAAGTTGGGACACTGTTAAAACAATACTTAAAATGAATGAATATTTAGGTTAGGTTAGGTTAATTTGGGACAGTGTTGGAACAATTCTTAAAATGAATCAATATGAAGGTTAGAATAAATTAGGACAGTGTTGGAACAATTCTTAAAATGAATCAATATTAAGATTAGATCAAGTTAAAACAGTGTTGGAACCATTCTTAAAATGAATCCATTTTTATTTAGGTTAGGACAGTGTTGAAACAATGCTTAAAATGAATCAATATTTAGGTTAGGTTAGTCTAGATTAAGTAAGGACAGTGTTGAAACAATTCTTGAAATGAATTAATATTTTATGCTTTCAAAGGGCACAGAATATGCGACACGTGTTTTAGGACATCTACAGTTCCTTTCGATCAAACCTATCCGCTGAAGTTCAATAATAACATTTGTCTTGGAAATGTTTAAATAGAATTTTATGATATCGATTGTTCATACCACACTTTTCATTTTTAATGAAGGTAAACGTGGCAACGTTATGAGCGGCGATAATCCAGATTGTCCCAGATTCGAGACTAACTTCTGGAAATTAAATGCGTCGTTGTTTATTGCTAAGTATAGAAAGATCCTCTACGTTGTGTTATTGCTTTTATTAGTGTGCAGTTGCATTTGAAGAAAGTATACCGAATTCGAATGTAAGTATTCTTGATGGTTTTCAATGATGACAATTTAGTTTTTATGCAGATTTTTTAAACGGGATCGGCAGTGAACAGGGGTGCTGGGTGGGTGAGAATTAGGAAAATAGTGATTTCAAAGCATCTGGTTGTTGACCATTATTACACCGATTACAATAGGAACATGTAACGACATAGGCAACTGTGTACGTGTAAATTGAATTCAGTTCCGGCTTCAGGTTCGTCCATCTCAATTCTCGGTGATCATTTTTTCGAATTTTTTAATTTTTTATTTCTTCTCCTAAACTGATACACAGGTGAGAAGTTAGGTTAGACCAGTTACAATTTGAAATTTCGTTGAAAAATTTTTTTTCAACTGAAAACAAAACATTCTTGAATGATTCTCTATGGTTTTCAATAATGGCAAATTATTTTTAATGCAGATTTCCAAGTTTTTTTCTCCAAATTTAAAAAAAAAATTTTTTTCAATTGTTTTTGAGAGTGACGTCATCGATCTTTATATTCTTGACATTTCTACAAGTGAACTAGCTTTGAAATCACTATTTTCCTAAGGTTTTTTTAGATTCTTACCCACCCAGCACCCCTGTTCACTCCCGTTCCCGATTGTAAAATCTGCATAAATACTAGTTTGCCATCATTGAAAACCATCAAGAATCATTTAAGAATGCTCATTTTCAATGGAAAATATTTGAAAATTGAAAAATACGAGTGGGCGTTAAAGTTAAAATTTACCGAACAAAATGCTCTTTCTCTCTCTCATTGTCGTCTGTGATGGTGGGAATAACTAGAGTCACTAGACATCAGACAAACTACGTTCACTTGCACTTCAGCTTCAGCGGTTGGTTGTAAGATCATAATGGCTAAAAATAAAATATGTATATGATACGAAATTTCCTATTTAATTGCATGTCAGGAATTTATTTGCGACACTGAATGACACAAATAATTTCCTCTGTGGAAATCATCACTTCTGGGTTCTTTTTTGCCGTAACTGGTTTGAAAATAAAATAAATTCTACAAAAATAAAAAATTCGAGGGGAAATAAAAACGAATCCTTAAACAATTTGAAGGCTTACAAATTTCATTTGATTGTTCAAATAATCCAATTTGTTGTGACAAACAATAGCAAAATCTATTATAAAAAATTACGAAAAGCACTGCCGTGAAGGCAGGAGCTTTTGAGCGCTCGTACATGCACCTTTCAGGTAGATTCGCATTTTCCAGTTTTAGAAACCAATTAGAAAGATTTTGATAGCTTTCAAAGAAAATTTCAAACTAAGGTGAAAATCCAGACTTCAAGACAGCGCTTTTTTTTCGATAATTCGCTAGTATTTTCTACGGTATCTATGGTCTTGGTAATGCGAGCTGAACAAAATTTCCCACGTAGGTTGAATACATTATTCTTCATCAATGTGCGAAATTTCATTCCAATCCAATCAGTAGTTCCGAAATTATCAGGAAAAAAATAGTTTGAACGGCAAGTCAAATTTTGCTTATTGATGAACTCAACCGCGAAATTCGCGATCCGAACCTATCCTGAACCCTAAGCCTTTCCGTTCGAGAGTTATGATTTTCTATGTTTTCTATGATTCTGATCATGTGGTCTGAGAAGAATGTAGTTCGAATATATCATTCTCAATTTAAATACAAAATTTCGTCACGATCAAATCCATAGTTTTGAAATTATCAAGAAAATTGAATTTCAAACGGCCATATTTACGGAACCTCTAGTCTAATTGTGCTCATTGATGAACGTAACCGCGAAATTCGCGATCCGAATCTATCCTGAAAATTTCAAGTTTCTAGGTCATTCCGTTCGAGAGTTATCGTGTATACGGCCGGCCGGCCGGACGGACAGACTCGACAGTGAGTCGAACCTTGTCGTTTGAGACCATTTTCGGCTCAAAATTCGAAAAATACAGACATCGTGACGAAATGATATAGCCCTCGTGTAAGTAGTACGAGCGCTCAAAAATATAGTGTGAACGGCAATATTTACGGAACCCCTAGTCTAATTTGGCTCATTGATAAAAAGGATCGCGAAATTCGCGATCCGAACCTATCCTGAAAATTTCAAGTCACTAGGCCTTTTTGTTCGAAAGTTATGATTTTCTATGGTTTCTATGATTCTGATCATACGATCTGGAAGAAATGTAGCTCGAATATATAATTCTCAATTTAAATTCAAAATTTCGTCGAGATCGAATCCATAATTTTGAAATGATCAAGAAAACTGAATTTCAAACGGCCATATTTATGGAACCCCTAGTCTTATTTTGCTCATTGATACACGTGAACGCTACATTTACGATCCACACCTATCCTGAAAATTTCAAGTCTCTAGGCCTTTCCATTACAAAGTTATAATTTTCTATGGTTTCTATGGTTCTGGTCATGCGAGCTGAACAAAATTCTGCATGTAGCTTGAGTACGTAATTATCCATCTGAGTGCAAAATTTCACCTCGATCTAATCAGTAGTTTCGGAGTAATCAGAAAAACAAAATTTCGAGCGGCCATATTTACGGAACCCCTTGACGAATTTTGCCCAATAACGAACTTAACCGCAGCATTTGAGATTCGAACCTACCCTGAAAATTTCAAGTTTCTAGGACATTCCGTTCGAGAGTTATCGTGTATACGGCCGGACGGACAGACTCGAATTTTTCGACGGATTCGTCATCAGTGAGTCGAACATAGTCGATTGAGACCATTTTCGGCTCAAAATTCGAAAAAAAAATCGTGACGAAATGATATAGCCCTCGTGTAAGTTGTACGAGCGCTCAAAAAATAATCTCATATCTCAGAGCAGATTAGCCTCTCTATTGGGTATTTTGGCGAAAAGTTGGATTATTTTTAACCATAATTCAAGATTTGTAGCTCCATCGATCTCATGCCCATAGACCGAATTTTTTAAGTGCCTCCAAAAAATAATCTGGTGATCTTGGGGGCCATTTGATCGTCCCATTTGTAGAAATGACACGTGTTCCTAAGATATCGGATGACTGCTCGTGCTTTGTGACTTGGACAACCAACTTGTTGAAACTTGATATCATCGAAATTAAAGGCGATTTTACACGTGTCAAGTAGCTCGGGCAAGCTACTAACGCAAGTAACTAATATGAATTTGCTGGCGCGCAAGTGAACGTCTACACGTATTTTAGTACAGTCGTTTAGTAGTCATTTCAAAGATTGTTATTCTCCTCTAGATTCTAGACTCCTTAATTTTTTTTTCTTGTGCATATGTCGATCTCAAAGCATGAACTTTGTTTTTTATTTCGGGCACCCCGAATCCTTCAATTCCCATTATCCCTTTAATTTCCCTATACGCCGATTCTCTAGCTCGCTTATTTTTGTAGACACCATCCCTAAAATCCCACAAACAATGCCTTTTCCTGTAACTTTGTAAGAATTTTAAAGTTGTTTCCTCATTCCAACGAGACATCTTCGAAGTCGATATTAATTGAAACACCCTCTGCACAATTTCTACTAATGAACTTGCCTAATCTGGGTGGTCTACACTCTACACTAGTTGAGGAGTTTAGTTGGGAAAACAAGAGAGGGGGACGCGACTTGCACAAGTGAATAGACAGTGTTTCTATTCATTTGATTAAACACACGACAGTCGACTGCACTTGCGCGAGTTACTTGCATCGCGGTTTACACGATGCAAGTAAGACTTGACGACTTGCGCGAGCTACTTGATACGTGTAAAGCGGGTCTAATGGGGAGTTGTCGAATTGTCGGGATAATTTGGTTCTGTAACAGCTCCAGACATTTGGCAGCGTTGAAGTTACCATAGATAAAGAACTATCATGAACCTATCAGGTAATTCCCCAGAATCACGGTCCAAACAATAAATTTTTGTGGATAATGGGGATGCACAGAAATATTCTTATGTTGATTTATATAGGACCAACATCTTATAACTGATGGGTTATTTCTGTTCGAGGTAAACGATGGCTCATCAGTAAATAAGATATAATAGAATAATAAACTATTTTCTTTTTCTATCATATAAATAATAAATTTATTGCCGCTTCAATTGATTTTCCACCAAAATACCATTTTATGATTTGAATTTTTCTTCAGTATACATTTCTATTTACGAAGAGTCAATTTTATTTTCAACCGTTTTGATCTTGCACCCAACCTGTTTTCCGGCTGAACGTGGTTTGTCTAGTCCCAACACCCCCGACGATATTTGCGACAGTCAGGAGCATTTTATTCTAGTTCAAAAATGGATTATTCATTATAACGCGCATATCTTTCCATTCTGGCACTGTTCGACGGGACGGCCAGGTTTCTCTATCTTATACATTGAGTATCCTATACATCCATAACTTTCCAGACTGGTATACAATACGTACGAGTTGCAATTTCATAACTTGTTTTTTCTTTTGCACTAATAATTCTTTCTGGTACTAGTGAATGTCTTTCCACTTCTAAGTTGGGTTTGTTTATCATTTTTAGGAATTTGTGGATTATTGAATTGACTAAAATCTATAACTTTACTTGAATACGTCATTTCGAAACGTGTTAGACTTGTGAGCCAAAATTTGTGCGAATTGCAGAAAATGCAATTTTGACACCAAAAGTGATCTACATAATTATCTTTCAGGTATATACATAAATATTTTCAGGCTCGAGAAGTGAGTTCACAGAGGATACATAATACATTTGTGAAAATTCATCAAAAGCTTTTTTAGTTTCTAGTCAAGGTATAACAAAAAATTACAAGTCAGGAACTTTTGAGCGCTCGTTCATCCACTTCGTAGGTAGATTCGAATTCTCCAGTTTTAGTAACCAATTGAAAATACTTTGTCAGCTGTCAAAATAAGACGAAAATCCATACATTTGTGACCAATTTTTTTGTTCGATAATTCGCTAGAATTCTCTACGATATCTATGGTCTCGGAAATGCGATCTGGACAAAAGGTCCCACGTAGTTTGAATACATTATTCTTCATCTATGCACGAAATTTCATTTCAATCCAATTAGTAGTTTCGAAATTATCAGGAAAAAAATATTTTGAACGGCCATATTTACTGATCCCCTAGTCTAATTTTGCTCATTGATGACCGTGACCGCGACATTCGAGATCTACACCTACCCTACAAATTTCAAGTCCCTAGGCCTTTCCGTTCGAAACTTATAATTTTCTATGGTTCTAGTCATGCGATATGGAACAAATGTAGCTTGAATATATCATTATCCATTAAATTACAAAATTTGGTCACGATAAAATCCGCAGTTCCGAAATGATCAAGAAAAATAAAATTCAAACGACCATATTTACGGAACCCCTAGTCTAATTTTGCTCATTGACCGCGACCTTCGAGATCCACATGAATCCTGAAAATTTCAAGTGCCTAGGCCTTTCCGTTCGTAAGTTATGATTTTCTATGGTTCTGGTCATGCGATCTAGAAAAACTTTGAACACGTCATTCTACATCAGAGTGCAATTTTATCTCGATCGACGAATAGGTAGTTTCGGAGAAATCAAAACAAAAAAATTTCGAACAGCCATATTTACGGAACCCCTGGTGGAATTCTGCCCATTGACGAACCGAGGCTTTCGGGAACTGAACCCACACTGAAAATTTCAAGTCTCTAGGTTGTTCCGTTCGAGAGTTGTCGTGCTTACGGACGGACGACAGACTTGAATTTTCCGACGGATTAGTCATCAGTGAGTCGAACTCTGGCGATTGAGACCATTTTCGGCCCAAAATACGAAAAAATACAGACATCGTGACGAAATGATATAGCCCTCGTGTAAGTAGAAAAACGGAGGCGTCTTGATAATCATCATCATCATCTTCATCACTACTGTCATTTTCATTGTCATCATCGCTTTTTGAATTATCATCGTCTTGTGATAAGTTACTTTCTATAATAGAATGAAAAATTTTATTATCTCTCGGCAAAGAGATTTATTAATATTTTATTTTTAATTTTTCCTTAGATAATAATGTCGGCAACTAATGATGGTAATTGCTCTCCAACAAACAAGGGCGGATTTACACGGGGGATAATGGGCGTAATTACCCCTCCATGAGTATCCATGGAGCACAAATAGCTATTGATGTAATCAGTTACGAAATGCCTAATTTTGTGTAACGCGTAAGATTTTTGCGGAACGAACGCAGTGAGAATAATAGATTTATGTTGCAAAAAGTTCAATAAGAATAATAAAAAAAAAACTCCTTAAAATGATTCGAAAAATTGAAATTTTACCTGTACAGGTACGATGCGAACTGATGACGCAACCTCCACCGTCAGCGAGATAGCCCGTAGGTATGATGTCCGGGAGAGTGAGAGAGATAGCATATATAAAAATCACGAAAAGCACTGCCGTGAAGGCAGGAGCTTTTGAGCGCTCGTACATGCACCTTGTGGATAGATTCGCATTTTCCAGTTTTAGAAATCAATTGAAGGAATTTTCGACAGCTATCAAAAAAATTCTGAAACTTAGGCGAAACTCTAGACTTCATGTCAGTGCTTCAGCTGATCAATTTTTTTTCGATAATTCGGTAGAATTTTCTACGGTATCTATGGTCTTGGTGATGCGATCTGGACAAAATTCCGAACGTGGTTTGAATACATTATTACTCAGCTAGGTGCAAAATTTCATTCCAATCAAATCGGTAGTTTCGAAATTATCAGGAACAGAATATTTTGAACGGCCATATTTACGAAACTCCTAGTCTAATTTTGCTCATTGATGAACGTGACCGTGAAATTCGCGATACAAACCCACCCTGAAAATTTCAAGTTCCTAGGCCTTTCCCCTTCGGAAGTTATAATTTTCTATGGTTTCTATGGTTCTGGTAATGCGATCTGGACAAAATGTTGCTTCAATATGTCATTCTCGTTTAAAATACGAAATTTTATCTCGATCGAATCCGTAGTTTCGAAATTATCGAGAAAACAAAATTTCAAACGACCGTATTTACGGAACCCCTAGTATAATTCTGCTCATTAATGAACGTGAACGCCACATTTCAGATCTACACCTATCCTGAAAATTTCAAGTCCCTAGGCCTTTCCGTTCGAAAGTTATGATTTTCTATGGTTTCTATGGTTCTGGTCATGCGATCTAGATAAATGTAGCTTGAATATATCATTCTCCATTAGAAACCAGAATTTCGTCACGATCGAATCTGTAGTTTGGAAATTATCAAGAAAACCAAATTTCAAACGACCATATTTACGGAACCCCTAGTATAATTTCGCTGTGATCACGACAATCGAGATCCACACTCATCCTGAAAATTTCAAGTCTCTAGGCGTTTCCGTTCAAAAGTTACAATTTTCTATGGTTTCTATGGTTCTGGTGATGCGAGCTGAACAAAATTTTGCATGTAGCTTGAACACCTCATTTTCCATTAGAGTGCAAAATTTCATCTCGATCGAATCTGTTGTTTCAAAGTAATCAGGATAACAATATTTCGAGCGGCCATATTTACGGAACCCTTCGGCGAATTTTGCCCAATAACGAACTTTACCGCGGCATTCGATATTCGAACCTACCCTGAAAATTTCAAGTTTCTAGGACATTCCGTTCGAGAGTTATCGTGTATACGGCCGGACAGACGGACGGACAGACTCGAATTTTTCGACGGATTCGTCATCAGTGAGTCGAACATAGTCATTTGAGACCATTTTCGGCTCAAAATTCGAAAAATACATACATCGTGACGAAATGATATAGCCCTCGTGTAAGTAGTACGAGCGCTCAAAACTGTTCTACCTGAATGATACAAGAAAATATGTATTAGATAGACTAATAAAAGCAAGCCAACAAATCAATACATGTAACCCCATGAAACATCGAAATTTATCCTTTGCATCTGCAGACCGGTTTCGTCGTATCACGACTCATCAGTACAGATCCAGCTCAGGATAAACTCGACGTAGCAGACAGCTACCCAAACAACCTAATGCGACGAAAGTCAGAGTTTATTTCTCTGCTCACGCCACCTGTCGGTCGAAGGAGCAACTGAATGCAGTCCATGATGGTCCATGTAAAGGTTTCTTGGCTCCCCTGACAAAACCAAAACAAGCAACAAGACCGTAAACATTACGGCCTAGTAGTCACAAGTGGTAATAAGGGTTTAAGCTACAACCTTATTCGCCAGAATAATTGACATAAATGAATATTGGTCATCTATCTGAAGTTTTCAAATTTCAAAATGATACAAGAAAATATGTATTAGATAGACTAATAAAAGCAAGCCAACAAATCAATACATGTAACCCCATGAAACATCGAAATTTATCCTTTGCATCTGCAGACCGGTTTCGTCGTATCACGACTCATCAGTACAGATCCAGCTCAGGATAAATTCTTGTATCATTTTGAAATTTGAAAACTTCAGATAGATGACCAATATTCATTTATGTTCTACCTGAAATTCTCTCTCAAAAACGTAGCTAGCTCTTAGACTATTGCAAGCACTTTTCGCTTACCTGTGAATGTTTACAGATTTATAAGAGAATATACAGGGTCTTTCACGAGGAACCTCACCCATATTTATACGGGAAACTACTGAACGTATTTTCATGAAATTCAGCACTTATAAGTATTTCACGATGCTGATGAAATCTAAATATTTTCAAGGCATGAGCACCTCCGGTTTTTCCGGAAATGACGTCAACTTCCGTTTTTCGAATAAGAACACCATTTTTTTTATTGCAGAAATAGATTCCTTAGAAAATTTCAAGTTATTTTGATGTAACATTTTTCAGTTTTGGTTGGAAAATTCTCTCTGAGCGGGAAAATTCAAAAAAAAAATCGAAAATAGAGCTCCGCTGAAGCAAGAATAACTTCGAGGTTTTTGGATGGAAAATTTTCATTTTTGGGATTTTTCAAGATGTAAGATTGATGTATCCACTTTAAAAATCGAAATCGCGATTCATGATACAGGGGGTGAAAAAATCGCTTTCAAAGTTAGGGATGACAAAATCGTGAAAAATCAATTTTTTCAAACTAGAACCCCATTTTTTTATGGCAGATATTGAATCTACGTTAAAAAATAATGTGAGTGTATGCATCACACCCTTGCCCTAAAATGGATATTTTCTGAGTTATTCACAAAAAACTGTTTTTCGTCTTGAATTTTCAGCTATTTCTTTTCCCTTCACGCCAAAAAGATGAAATTTTCAGGAACTGTTATTTGAACCATGCTGTAGATTTTTCACCCCTTCTTGAAACCGACTTCAAGTTACTATTAGGAGAACCATGGCAAACTCTCGCAGTTATAACTAGAGAAGATGCTCAAAGTTTTGACCGTTAATTTCTAGACATTTATTTATACGTCTCAGGAATGCTTCGTGCGTTGCTCTTCTTATTTCATCGGGAGGAAGAGATCTGCAAAAGTGTTTAAAAACCAAATTGAGTTTCAAAACTATGAATCTAAAAATCTAAACAAACCTGAACGCATTTCTGACTCGTTCTATGCATTCCTCTTTATCAGTCAGGGGAGTTGAGTAGACAATATTTTTTATCCTACCCCAAACATAATAGTCTAAAGGAGTTAAATCGGGAGAACGTGGTGGCCAAAGATGTGGACCATTGTTCGCCAACCATCGATCTTCAAATAGCCTGTAGAGGATATTTGACACATTGAGTGAATTGTGTGGAGGCGCGCCATCTTGTTGATACCATAAGTCATTATGGTTCTGTACTAGCGGCTCAATTATTTGAGTCAATATGTCAGAATATCTATCTCCTAAGGGAGAACATTCTTTAAATAATGCAAACATGTGTAGTGTTCTATCTTACCAGTTAAAGTCTCATCATAAATGTGAACATCGAGAATTGCATTATTTTTGATGGCGCAAAAAACATTGAAACTCCAGGTCTCTTGAAAGTTCCATTGTCTGAAGTGGTGGTTGTTCTCTTCATCCCAATAATGACTGTCATGCCTATTGAAAGAACCATTCTTTGTGAATTTAGATTCATCTGTCCAAATTATACAGTCCAAAAAGTTTTCATTCTCCTGAAATCGAATCATCATAGCTTCGCAAAACTCTGTTCTCCTGACGAAATCAGTTTCCTTCAAATGCTGTACCCTATTGAATTTATATGGGTGCATTTTATGTTTTTTTAATATTCTCCAAACACTCGATTGAGATAATCCCAGATCAATCTCGGCATCTTTGAGAGAATTTTGAGGATTCACACGAAAATATGCAAGAACTGTAATTTCGTTGTTCTCATCTTCTACTACACTTTTTTCTCTGTGTATAGTTTTCTTAACGAAAGATCCGACATTTCTCAAGTTTGTCATGGTTCTGTTAATGGTATCTCTCGTTGGTCTGGGTCGGTCAGGAAACCTCTCGATGAACAGTCGAATCGTTCTATCTACAACTTTATTACATTCTCCATGAAGTAGAATGAGATTTAAATAATCTTCATTGGTAAAATTAGGCATAGTGATCGATTTTATAACTTAATACGAATTATCACCAAATTAATAGTAAACACAAAATGCTACTGAATAAAGAGGAATTTGGCAGATGTAATTAATGATATCTATCATTAAAAAAAAAGAATGTAAAACATGGTAAGTTTTTGCATATGGTTCATAAGGAATTATTTATTTATCACTGGAGAGAAAACCGATGGCCGATTAGTTGAAATAAAGAGGTTTCCGATACAAATTCGAATCCAAATTCGCCATCTATTTAGGAACAACCTGTAACTTTTTTCTCTCGCATATTAGGGTAGTAAAATCTAAAACATGGTTTAAGTAACAGTTCCTGAAAATTTCATCTTTTTGGCGTGAAGGGAAAAGAAATAGCTGAAAATTCAAGACGAAAAACAGTTTTTTGTGAATAACTCAGAAAATATCCATTTTAGGGCAAGGGTGTGATGCATACACTCACATTAATTTTGAACGTAGATTCAATATCTGCCATAAAAAAATGGGATTCTAATTTGAAAAAATTGATTTTTCACGATTTTATCATCCCTAACTTTGAAAGCGATTTTTTCACCCCCTGTATCATGAATCGCGATTTCGATTTTTAAAGTGGATACATCAATCTTACATCTTGAAAAATCCCAAAAATGAAAATTTTCCATCCAAAAACCTCGAAGTTATTCTTGTTTCGGCGGAGCTCTATTTTCGATTTTTTTTTCGAATTTTCCCGCTCAGAGAGAATTTTCCAACCAAAACTGAAAAATGTTACATCAAAATAACTTGAAATTTTCTAAGGAATCTATTTCTGCAATAAAAAAATGGTGTTCTAATTTGAAAAACGGAAGTTGACGTCATTTCCGGAAAAACCGGAGGTGCTCATGCCTTGAAAATATTTTAGATTTCATCAGCATCGTGAAATACTTATAAGTGCTGAATTTCATGAAAATACGTTCAGTAGTTTCCCGTATAAATATGGGTGAGGTTCCTCGTGAAAGACCCTGTATAGGTTACAGTTGGTGTCAGAATTGTATTTCCTGTTACTCTTTTTCCCACACGTCTTATGGTTCCTCCCTGTTCACTGGCGCATTGGTACTCCAGATCGGGAAGAACCCAACTCTCTCGCTAAAGGTATGGTTTCGCTGCCGCGTTTGGCGACGGCGACTAGTCTTTGTCAACCTCAGTCGCAGCCGCCGATCGCGGCGACAAGTGGTTTGGTTGGCGCGACGGGTCTCAACTCGATCTCGCACTACGACTGCGATAGTCTACTTCGTCGTCGATATTTTCTTGACGTGAATAGCAAGTGGTTAGTTATAATGGATGAGGAAAATTTGCATGTAGCTTGAACACCTCATTTTCCATTAGAGTGCAAAATTTCATCTCGATCGAATCTGTTGTTTCAAAGTAATCAGGATAACAATATTTCGAGCGGCCATATTTACGGAACCCTTCGGCGAATTTTGCCCAATAACGAACTTTACCGCGGCATTCGATATTCGAACCTACCCTGAAAATTTCAAGTTTCTAGGACATTCCGTTCGAGAGTTATCGTGTATACGGCCGGACAGACGGACGGACAGACTCGAATTTTTCGACGGATTCGTCATCAGTGAGTCGAACATAGTCATTTGAGACCATTTTCGGCTCAAAATTCGAAAAATACATACATCGTGACGAAATGATATAGCCCTCGTGTAAGTAGTACGAGCGCTCAAAACTGTTCTACCTGAATGATACAAGAAAATATGTATTAGATAGACTAATAAAAGCAAGCCAACAAATCAATACATGTAACCCCATGAAACATCGAAATTTATCCTTTGCATCTGCAGACCGGTTTCGTCGTATCACGACTCATCAGTACAGATCCAGCTCAGGATAAACTCGACGTAGCAGACAGCTACCCAAACAACCTAATGCGACGAAAGTCAGAGTTTATTTCTCTGCTCACGCCACCTGTCGGTCGAAGGAGCAACTGAATGCAGTCCATGATGGTCCATGTAAAGGTTTCTTGGCTCCCCTGACAAAACCAAAACAAGCAACAAGACCGTAAACATTACGGCCTAGTAGTCACAAGTGGTAATAAGGGTTTAAGCTACAACCTTATTCGCCAGAATAATTGACATAAATGAATATTGGTCATCTATCTGAAGTTTTCAAATTTCAAAATGATACAAGAAAATATGTATTAGATAGACTAATAAAAGCAAGCCAACAAATCAATACATGTAACCCCATGAAACATCGAAATTTATCCTTTGCATCTGCAGACCGGTTTCGTCGTATCACGACTCATCAGTACAGATCCAGCTCAGGATAAATTCTTGTATCATTTTGAAATTTGAAAACTTCAGATAGATGACCAATATTCATTTATGTTCTACCTGAAATTCTCTCTCAAAAACGTAGCTAGCTCTTAGACTATTGCAAGCACTTTTCGCTTACCTGTGAATGTTTACAGATTTATAAGAGAATATACAGGGTCTTTCACGAGGAACCTCACCCATATTTATACGGGAAACTACTGAACGTATTTTCATGAAATTCAGCACTTATAAGTATTTCACGATGCTGATGAAATCTAAATATTTTCAAGGCATGAGCACCTCCGGTTTTTCCGGAAATGACGTCAACTTCCGTTTTTCGAATAAGAACACCATTTTTTTTATTGCAGAAATAGATTCCTTAGAAAATTTCAAGTTATTTTGATGTAACATTTTTCAGTTTTGGTTGGAAAATTCTCTCTGAGCGGGAAAATTCAAAAAAAAAATCGAAAATAGAGCTCCGCTGAAGCAAGAATAACTTCGAGGTTTTTGGATGGAAAATTTTCATTTTTGGGATTTTTCAAGATGTAAGATTGATGTATCCACTTTAAAAATCGAAATCGCGATTCATGATACAGGGGGTGAAAAAATCGCTTTCAAAGTTAGGGATGACAAAATCGTGAAAAATCAATTTTTTCAAACTAGAACCCCATTTTTTTATGGCAGATATTGAATCTACGTTAAAAAATAATGTGAGTGTATGCATCACACCCTTGCCCTAAAATGGATATTTTCTGAGTTATTCACAAAAAACTGTTTTTCGTCTTGAATTTTCAGCTATTTCTTTTCCCTTCACGCCAAAAAGATGAAATTTTCAGGAACTGTTATTTGAACCATGCTGTAGATTTTTCACCCCTTCTTGAAACCGACTTCAAGTTACTATTAGGAGAACCATGGCAAACTCTCGCAGTTATAACTAGAGAAGATGCTCAAAGTTTTGACCGTTAATTTCTAGACATTTATTTATACGTCTCAGGAATGCTTCGTGCGTTGCTCTTCTTATTTCATCGGGAGGAAGAGATCTGCAAAAGTGTTTAAAAACCAAATTGAGTTTCAAAACTATGAATCTAAAAATCTAAACAAACCTGAACGCATTTCTGACTCGTTCTATGCATTCCTCTTTATCAGTCAGGGGAGTTGAGTAGACAATATTTTTTATCCTACCCCAAACATAATAGTCTAAAGGAGTTAAATCGGGAGAACGTGGTGGCCAAAGATGTGGACCATTGTTCGCCAACCATCGATCTTCAAATAGCCTGTAGAGGATATTTGACACATTGAGTGAATTGTGTGGAGGCGCGCCATCTTGTTGATACCATAAGTCATTATGGTTCTGTACTAGCGGCTCAATTATTTGAGTCAATATGTCAGAATATCTATCTCCTAAGGGAGAACATTCTTTAAATAATGCAAACATGTGTAGTGTTCTATCTTACCAGTTAAAGTCTCATCATAAATGTGAACATCGAGAATTGCATTATTTTTGATGGCGCAAAAAACATTGAAACTCCAGGTCTCTTGAAAGTTCCATTGTCTGAAGTGGTGGTTGTTCTCTTCATCCCAATAATGACTGTCATGCCTATTGAAAGAACCATTCTTTGTGAATTTAGATTCATCTGTCCAAATTATACAGTCCAAAAAGTTTTCATTCTCCTGAAATCGAATCATCATAGCTTCGCAAAACTCTGTTCTCCTGACGAAATCAGTTTCCTTCAAATGCTGTACCCTATTGAATTTATATGGGTGCATTTTATGTTTTTTTAATATTCTCCAAACACTCGATTGAGATAATCCCAGATCAATCTCGGCATCTTTGAGAGAATTTTGAGGATTCACACGAAAATATGCAAGAACTGTAATTTCGTTGTTCTCATCTTCTACTACACTTTTTTCTCTGTGTATAGTTTTCTTAACGAAAGATCCGACATTTCTCAAGTTTGTCATGGTTCTGTTAATGGTATCTCTCGTTGGTCTGGGTCGGTCAGGAAACCTCTCGATGAACAGTCGAATCGTTCTATCTACAACTTTATTACATTCTCCATGAAGTAGAATGAGATTTAAATAATCTTCATTGGTAAAATTAGGCATAGTGATCGATTTTATAACTTAATACGAATTATCACCAAATTAATAGTAAACACAAAATGCTACTGAATAAAGAGGAATTTGGCAGATGTAATTAATGATATCTATCATTAAAAAAAAAGAATGTAAAACATGGTAAGTTTTTGCATATGGTTCATAAGGAATTATTTATTTATCACTGGAGAGAAAACCGATGGCCGATTAGTTGAAATAAAGAGGTTTCCGATACAAATTCGAATCCAAATTCGCCATCTATTTAGGAACAACCTGTAACTTTTTTCTCTCGCATATTAGGGTAGTAAAATCTAAAACATGGTTTAAGTAACAGTTCCTGAAAATTTCATCTTTTTGGCGTGAAGGGAAAAGAAATAGCTGAAAATTCAAGACGAAAAACAGTTTTTTGTGAATAACTCAGAAAATATCCATTTTAGGGCAAGGGTGTGATGCATACACTCACATTAATTTTGAACGTAGATTCAATATCTGCCATAAAAAAATGGGATTCTAATTTGAAAAAATTGATTTTTCACGATTTTATCATCCCTAACTTTGAAAGCGATTTTTTCACCCCCTGTATCATGAATCGCGATTTCGATTTTTAAAGTGGATACATCAATCTTACATCTTGAAAAATCCCAAAAATGAAAATTTTCCATCCAAAAACCTCGAAGTTATTCTTGTTTCGGCGGAGCTCTATTTTCGATTTTTTTTTCGAATTTTCCCGCTCAGAGAGAATTTTCCAACCAAAACTGAAAAATGTTACATCAAAATAACTTGAAATTTTCTAAGGAATCTATTTCTGCAATAAAAAAATGGTGTTCTAATTTGAAAAACGGAAGTTGACGTCATTTCCGGAAAAACCGGAGGTGCTCATGCCTTGAAAATATTTTAGATTTCATCAGCATCGTGAAATACTTATAAGTGCTGAATTTCATGAAAATACGTTCAGTAGTTTCCCGTATAAATATGGGTGAGGTTCCTCGTGAAAGACCCTGTATAGGTTACAGTTGGTGTCAGAATTGTATTTCCTGTTACTCTTTTTCCCACACGTCTTATGGTTCCTCCCTGTTCACTGGCGCATTGGTACTCCAGATCGGGAAGAACCCAACTCTCTCGCTAAAGGTATGGTTTCGCTGCCGCGTTTGGCGACGGCGACTAGTCTTTGTCAACCTCAGTCGCAGCCGCCGATCGCGGCGACAAGTGGTTTGGTTGGCGCGACGGGTCTCAACTCGATCTCGCACTACGACTGCGATAGTCTACTTCGTCGTCGATATTTTCTTGACGTGAATAGCAAGTGGTTAGTTATAATGGATGAGGAAAATTTGGATACAGGGTGATAAAATTTTGAAAAAATTACGAATAAATTTCAATTTAATTATTTTAATCAAGAACAGAACATCTGACAATAAAAACATATTTTTTTGGATCTCATTCATTTTGAACAAATCTGATGTTTCAATTTGCTTTTAGTCAATGCACAAACGTTTCCACATCCGCATAAGATTTTTGAGGAATCGATCCTGAAGTAATTTTTTTTTTTTTTTAAAGCGAGAACCATGCGTCGGACAAAGAAAACTCAAAATTTCAAATTTGCTCAGAAATGAATGGGGAGCTCAAAAGTAACTTTTATTTCAAGAGAAAGCCGTTGCGTGTTATTTTTTTCTTCGAAAATATTCAATGCAACATCCTTACGGGCGCCACTGGTAGAGCAAATGAGAATTTTTGTACAGTACAAAATGCACCTTGATGGAGAGAAGACACGTACCAAATTTCATGAATATGTTCACAATATTATCTCAGTTATTATAAAAAAACTGATTTCTTATCGAAATTTTATCACCCTGTATAGGTAATTCTATTTGAAAAAATGCTGTTTTCTCACATAATTAATTTGCCCAATAACGAACTCAACCGCGGCATTCGAGATTCGAACCTACCCTGAAAATTTCAAGTTTCTAGGACATTCCGTTCGAGAATTATCGTGTATACGGACGGCCGGACAAACAGACTCGAATTTTTCGACGGATTCGTCATCAGTGAGTCGAACATAGTCGTTTGAGACCATTTTCGGCTCAAAATTCGAAAAATACAGACATCGTGACGAAATGATATAGCCCTCGTGTAAGTAGTACGAGCGCTCAAAAATGATTGACAAATATATTGGTTGTCAAATATTTATGCTGGGACTCTTGAGGGTAGCTTCGGCATACAGAACTATTTCGGCGGAGGCTGTCCAAGTGATTGCTGGCTTTCCACCAATTGACCTGATGGTGGCGGAAAGATGCTTCATTTATATCATAGGGAAGCACTACCGGGAAATCGACGTATTGCGGAAAGTGGGACACTTGGAAAAAGGCAGGAGAGATGGGATAGTGGAAGGCAAAATGACACTAGGACGCGCAGGCTGATCAGGAATTTGGAGTAGTGGATCCAATGTGAGCATAAACTGACCGGGTACTATTTTACTCAATTTTTGACAGGATACGGATCTTATGGTACCTTTACTAAGATTTTAAGATGGACACGGAATGATCTGTGTCACTCATGCCACGTTCTAGATAACCCGTAGCACATGTTCTGTCACTGCCTCAGATGGACAGAGGAAAGGAGCGCACGGAGCTTCTGAGCGCTCGTTCATCCACCTTGTGGGTAGATTCGAAATAATCAGGAGAACAAAATTTCGGAACCCCTCGACGAATATTGCCCGATAACGAACTTAACCGAGGCATTTGGGATCTGAACCTACACTGAAAATTTCAAGTCTCTAGGTTGATCCGTTCGAGAGTTATCGTGCTGACGGACGGCCGGACGGACAGACTCGAATTTTCCGACGGATTCGTCATCAGTGAGTCGAACATAGTCGATTGAGACCATTTTCGGCTCAAAATTCGAAAAATACAGACATCGTGACGAAATGATATAGCCCTCGTGTAAGTAGTACGAGCGCTCAAAAAGTGCAGTGTTATTCTCAAACGCAAATATCATTTCCCGTTGCGACATCTCCGGCAGCAATGTTATTTGCCTGAGCATATTTGCTGCTTTTCGGCCTAAAATAGTATATTATTTCATAAGGAGGAAAAGTGTCACTTTTTATGGCGAGCCTGGGTTTACCCGCCGAACGTAGTGAGGCGGGTAATTGAATTCTAGTGAATAGTGAATAGTGAATTCTAGTGAAAAATATTCTGCAGCATATGATCACTTCGTGAATTGGTGCAATTCGAAAAGTGTGGCAGTTTTTCATGAGAATGTACTTCTAGCATATTTCAATACAATGGCTAGCCGTTATTCCATGATGAAGTCTCAACAAGCGATCAAACACGAAATAGATAGTGGTAAATCTTTGAAGTTACGCGCGTTTTCGAGAAAATCAAATGAAGGATATCATGCAAAGAAATCAAGAGTTTTTCTAAGGAGCAGTTCGAAAGTTTTCTATTTGGCTGCTAGTAGAATATTGAACGTCGAAGAATTTCCTGGAACCAGCAACATGACCCCATTGAGTCATCAGCTTCTGAACAGAATCCTTCCCGTATTTTACTACATGGTTTCAATTTTCAAAATGCAACATTGACCAATTGCACATTCAATGTAACTTTAGTGAATAAAATGACGTTTGATTCAGAATTTTTTAGGTTGTTCATGCTTCCTAATTCATCGTTTACATAGCGACACTTTTCCCTCCGGCGTACGGAAATGTGATTAATTATTTACATAGCAACACATTTCCTTACGGCGGAGGAGAAGTAGAACTTTCCGATGATCCTGTCAGTTGAAAAATGACGTTGTTTCTGTACGTTTGAAAAAAAAACATTTAAAACACAGCATGTTAGAACTATGCCATCAAAGGTAGTTACTTAAGTAGCTATAGATGTATACAAAACTTTGAATATATTTCCATCATCTCGAAAGCTTTTTCAATCGCACGTCTGACACGCCAATGTCTATAACTATAACCTGTTTCTTCATTAACTAATTGAACATGATTTATGATTTCATGAAATTGGTTATCAGACCGAATCTCCTATGAAAATTAGGACTATAATCCCTCACAATTTAGGACTGAAGACTCTGTCAAACAGAAAGTGGGCTGTCCACTTGAAATGATCCACGATGCAGGCGCGGACTCAGTGTTACGTAGTATTGCATCATCCTGGTCAAATAGAAGGCGACTTACCGCTGTCGTCGGATTGGGTCTTTTCACTCGCGTTCTGCCTTCTGTTTGATAGACCCTTCAATGTGTTCCTCAAAGATGAGTATAAAAAAGTTCCTGAAGAACTTTACAGCTTGTGTTCAAAATCCAACCCTTAAGTTATGTTCTACTACAGATATTTTTCTATAAGTTTTTCATATAATTTTTTTTGTTTCAAACAGTTCATGGAATATAGATTGTGAGCTGCTTACACCTGCCCAATGCAAGGAAAAATGTCCACTATTATATGTAGAAGATCTAGTTGGTGGTATATGGATTCCCGAAGATGGCGTAGGTGATCCATATAGGGTTTGCACATCACTATTAGAGGAGGCTATGAAAATGGGTAAGATGCATTGTTTAGATGAATTCTGACTGTAAAATTCTATTGGACCGGTAAATAAGAAGAAACAAAGAAATGTAACCAACCTTCAACTTTAGCTCGCGGAACTCCGTTCATGACCACCTTGCTGCTCTCGCTCCCCACGCCTGCAAATTTTCGTTAATTTCACCTCAGAACTTGTATGTAATATTTGCGTTGATTTATCGGTATTCTCCCGTTGCATGTGTTTCTCGATGTCGTGCGCGATGATTATTATTGTCACATCTCTTAAAAGGGCCTTCACGCTGAAATATGCTGCGATACCTTGTATCGTCTCCAGGATTCATGAAACTTGCATCAGTTGCATAAGCGCCCACTCACATCGAAACCTGTTGCGATGCCTGAATCGACTCGATACAAATCACATCAATGATAAAAATATGTATTTGTTGACATCATCCAAATCCATAGTACCCACAACGAATAGCAATAGTTGGCATAATAATCATAGTAACCTTAACAATATCGTCTCTCGTCTTTGCATCGATGCAACCCCATACACACTGAAACTTGCATCAGTATCACCGATTCTGCCTCGTCGATCGCCGAACCGAATGGGATTCCAGACTTTGTATCGGTTGAAGCCGCAACTGATACCAGATACGTGATTCAGAACCACACACACTTGAACTTGTATCATGAAACATTTGAGTCGATGCCTCGCAACATGTTTCAGTGTGTGTGGGCCCCATTTGGGAACATGTGGAAAAATTGTATATTATTATCTTTATTTGAATTTTTTTTCGAAATGTAATGTTTTTACTGAGCTGAATGACTGGCTCTTGCCAGATATTTGTCTGTCGCTAAAGGACTCTATCTCTCCCGTGGTGTTTCAAAAATATTATATTATTTGTAGACAGTATTTGCTGAAAGAAAATTGACAGATATCAGTTTTCGGATGAAATATTACTTATCATATTATGTATTAATTAATTTTCAGGGGTCACAGTCGTTGAAAACTGTCCTATCACAAAAGTCCTACAAGCGAATGATAGTGTTACTGGTGTGGAAACAGAAAGTGGAAGAATTGATTGTGAATTTTTTGTGAATTGTTCTGGATTTTGGGCTAGAGAAGTTGGTCAGTTATCCGAGCCATACATAAAAGTACCCCTCCATGCTGTGGAGCATTATTATCTTCATACGAAATATGTACCCGATTTAAATCCTTTGACCCCAGGTACTCACTAATTATTTATTCAATTTTATAACACTAATAATGAAAAAAACATAAAAAACTTTTTGTTTGATTTTGTTTTGTATTGCTCATATAATTCAGTTAATTCAGTTCAGTTTCTGTGAAGAAGAATTTGTTATCTTAGTTCAATGGTATTTCTATTATACCACAACAATGGTTTTTGCTAGATGCGCCATCCTCAATCAACTCTAAATCAATGTGAACTAGGAACCAGTTCAAGAACGTAAGAGTGTAACGTAGATTTGAAAACGTCGGCCGAATATGCCAGATCCGATACATTAGATATACTGTGTGACAGTATTGTCAAAAAAGTTACGCTCATAGCCTCAATTTATAGGCGCATTGGCATCACAGTCTATTATGACGTCTACTGCAGCGGTATCGCACCGAATCCTACGCCTCCGCTGGTGATATCATGGGCCCGTCTCCAACAAAGTCTCGGTCGATTTCACACAGTCACGTAATGATTCCTGGCTGTGTCCATTAAATCCTATTGGGGCTTTTGGCTTTTACATAACAAAATTTGATACGTTCTACTTTGTTAATCCGATGTTTCTGAATCAATACAATTCCCTCTCCTCGTCTGATTGCCCAACCTTTGGTGGAGTTCAAGATAGAGAAGCCATCAAGAAGAGGAGTCAGGAGGGATTGTGCCACCCGGAGATGCTTCCATACCAGAAAATTTGATCTAATTTTGAATATTCTTCAGAATCGAGAAAACAATACTATTCTTCAGAATGTGAGGTTGATGCTGCTGAACAGATTTTCGCTAAATTCTGGATGAACTTATTGAATTACTTCGAATTGGGCTGTCCAGAGAAGTTGATGAGGCTGAGAAACAATGTGAAGAAAAATGATATAATATGGAATAAGGACATCAGAGGAATGAAATAGTACATTTCATACCGAGGTAGAAGGTGGTTGATTACTGTCGAGAGATGATGAACTTGCGAGGTAAACTTCAATTTTTCCATCGAGGTTTGTTTCCTTTTTTTTTTCAAACGTACAGAAAGAACGTCATATTTCGACTGACAGGATCATCGAAAAGTTCTACTGCTCCTCCGCCGTAGGAAAAAGTGTTGCTATGTCAACGATGAATTACATTTCCGTACGCCGGAGGGAAGAGTGTCGCTATGTAAACGATGAATTAGTTACTACGAACAATTATTATACTTCAAGACCGTAAATATAAGTCTAATCTAAAGGCGGATCTCCAGATTTCAAAATGTTTGAAAAAATTAACATATTCCATTCGGAGGAAAAGTGACTCTTCACGGCTCTCCTTCAATTACCCTTCTCACTACGTTCGGCGGGTAAACCCAGGCTCGGCATGAAAAGTGACACTTCTCTTCCTTATGAAATAATATACAATTATTTGCAACCATGAAATTTTTTCTTGGATTCTTCTAATTAGAAAGAAAAATTCAATCAATTCAACGGTTGTTATGGAATTAATAGACATTGTCAAAGAAAAATGAAACACACTTGTTGTGTGTGGATAAAAATTGACTAAAATAATGTCTCGCGATTCTGGTTCCCACTTGAATGATATTCCACTTGAATAAAAATAAATATCCGAGAAGATAGAAATGAATTTCTTGTCGGATAAAAGCAAGAGCCGGTACGAAAAAACGTTTGACATCTATAAAAATTGGCGCATGGAAAAAAAAAGTGAGAATAATATGACTTCAGGAACTGCCCAGTTGGCTTTTTTTGGAGAAAAAGCAGAGACAAGAAACCGTCCACGACATGGTAAATCAGGCATGGGCAACCTAGGGCCCGCGAATAGTATTCTCTTGGCCTGCCAATGAATTTTTTCACACATGACGCACCCTCAAATTTGCTCTATAAAGATACCACAACATCAGTCCTACCTAATATTGATGCACTTGTGAAAGAAACGCCACTCAAGGTGTCTCATTAGTTAAAAACTAGTAACCTATGAGTAACGGAGTTTTTTTGTTGTTGAATTATATCAGTTAAAGTTTTTTTTTTTTCATTTCTCCTATTGTAATGAACGTTAGGTTCATTACATTTTTGTTGAATAAATTTTATTAGTGCTAAAAATTTTGTTTCGGCCCGTGGTCTAGAAAAAAATTTTCTATTTGGCCCTCAGCAAAAAAAGGTTGCCCATGCCTGTGGTAAATGTACAGCATGATAGAGGCTGTTCTCGTCATTAAAGAGCTCGACTATAAATCAGGTTTATCTATTTCAATCAATGCCTATGCTGCCCTGATAAGGATAAAGGTCCTAAGTGCAATTTGCCGTGTTTAGGGAAAAACGAGTAAAACTTTTCAAGACTATGCCATCCTAGTAACTCATGAACGGAAAGGCCTAGGGACTTGAAATTTTCAGGATAGGTGTGGATCTTGAATATCGCGGTCACTTTCATCAATGAGCAAAATTGGTCAAGGGGGTTCCGTAAATATGGTCGTTCGAAATTTAGTTTTCTTGATGATTCCAAAACTACGGATTCGATCGTGACGAAATTTTGTATTTCGATTGAAAATGATATATTGAAGCTACATTTCGTCCAGATCGCATAACCAGAACCATAAAAACCATAGAAAATTATAACTCACGAACGGAAAGGCCTAGGGACTTGAAATTTTCAGGGTAGGTTTGGATCGCGAATGTCGCGATCACGTTCATCAATGAACAAATATAGACTAGGGGTTCCGTAAATATGGCCGTTCAAAATATTTTTTTACTGATACTGATTGGATTGGAATTAAATTATGCACATAGATGAAGAATAATGTAGTCAAACTACGTGCGGAATTTTGTCCAGATCGCATTACCAAAACCATAGATACTGTAGATAATTCTAACCAATGATCGAAAAAATTGGTCACCTTAAGCGCTGGCGTGAAGTCTGGAATTCCGTCTCAGTTTGAAATATTCTTTGTCAGCTGTCAAAAATTTACACAATTGGTTTCTAAAACCTGAAAATGCGGATCGACCTAAAAGGTGGATGAACCAGTGCTCAAAAGCTCCTGACTTCACGTCAGTGCTTTCAATAATTTTTATTTTTACCAACTGAAACGAAACTCAAATAAATAGACGAGAAACAAAAATCACCTCCCTGAACATTTCGCATCTAGGAAGCATAATAACCTTTTGGAGATCAGCTGAACATGTTGATGATGATTTCATTTTCAAGGAATAAGACATAATGTCGTATCTACCGAAATTTCTGGAGTTACGACATTTAAACTTAACATAACACATTATACGACTAAATCCCCTAACAGATGCGCTCTGTTGGAAGATACGACCTTTCTTTCATACTATAATTCGAGGATTTCCAGGCGAGATACTACTTTTCAGCTTAACACATAGATGCAGATTGTTGAGGTCTATGTGATGATGCTCCTAACTCATTTTCGACCATTTTTGCAGTTACGACCTTTATCCTCACCACGGCAGTATGAGTCATCAACAGTGACTTTGAAAGTTTAGAACACTTATAGAAAATTATACAATAGGCACAAAACTATTGGAAAACAAACAAATATTACAATAGTTGACGCAGTCAGCGATAAAAGAAGCAGTGTGGAATATTTTTAAGAATGCAACAGCCCAGAAAATGGAAACATGTAACAAAGAAATCAATCCTGATGTTTTCATTAATTATTTAGTTCAGATCGGAGCTGCAAATATTCAAGATGGCCAACTGAAATCAGCATGACCATGAGGCTACAAAAAATATGGAGAATTCAATTTTATAAGGGAAGTTACAGAGAAGGAAATCCTAAAAATTTCCAGAAGATGAAATCCAAGTATTCCAGATTCCAAACCTTCTGGAAAAAATCATGCCGACTATAGAGGAACCACTTAGTCTGGTGTTCACAAGATGTCTCGACGAAGGTCACCTCCCAGAACAGCTGAAGATGTCAAAGGTGTTACCTGTTCAAAGGCGGAAAAAAATGTAAACTAAAGGCCTATATCTATTCTTCCAGATCTTTAGAAAATATTTGAAGTATTAATTAAGAACAGAATTCTTCGAAAAAAATGCAAAGACCAACATGGGAATCAAAAAAATTATTCTACATAATCTGCATTAGTAGGAGAGAGGAAGGTTTCGATGGTAGAAGAACAAGTACGCTCGCAACATTCGATCTGCTTCAGACACCATAAAACACAAAGTTCTTGTCGAAAAACTCGAATACTGTGGAAATAGAGGAGTGGCGTTGAAACTGAACATATTTGAAGTCAAGGTTGCAAAGAGTTTCTGTGGGTGGACAAAATTTGGAATGAAAAGAGGCAAAATTTGGAGTACCTCAGGGATTCATTTTGGGTCCTTCACCATTTTCGTTATACATACAAAACTTCTAGGCACTTTTGGAGCATGAAGTTTGGACAACAGGCGTGACAAAAACATTGTTCGTTGCAACATATACAATGAAAATATCTGAGCAACTTGAAAATAAGAGAGCATCAGCTAAACATGCATTCTTTGGTTATTTCCATGTTCGGCTCAATTATGGAATTATTTTCTGGGGTGGAAGCCCTGAGAGTAAAAGAATTATTATCACACAAAAGCATGCCATACGCATTCTATGCAATCTCAGAATGACCGAGAGCTGCAAAAACCACTTCAAAAATGAAAATTCTTTCACTTAGCTCCCTTCACATATTAAATTGTATCCTGTATACAGGGTGAGTCGGGAGGAACACACCAAACTCCAGGTGTGTATTATACACGTAAAAATAATTTGAAGAAACCCATGTTCTCATAAGATTCTCATTTGTTTCAGAAATAGAGCGTAATTACAAACAAACAAAATTTCCTACATTAATATGGTTTGAATTATAGCGCTGTTTCGACAAATATTCAAAATATTCAAAAATACCGTTATCAACAACACATTTTACTTCGTCTGCGAAGGGCTCTTGTTGCTTTTTTGATTGATTCATGTGTGTCTTTGACCAACACTGCCGCATTTCTGATGCGTCGAATTAGGGCCTCCTGAGTGTCGTCTCACAGGAGAGAACTATTCATTTTTTTTGCGGAATGAGTTAAAAGCATTATTAACTCTAAACATCAGAATGCAAATGTATCATCATCACGATGGAGCTCCCGCACATTTCGCTCGTCAGGTCAAGCAATATTTGGACGAAGAATTTTCAGGACTGTAATGAATATTGTCCAAGTTCTTCTTACATAATTTATTTACAGTTCACTAATTACACTAATTTATTTACAACACTCAATCATTTATTTCCACGCGCGCTTTAAGTCCAATTCTGTACTAATGACTCTCGCTCACGTCGACGTCGTTTTATATCGCCGCTTCATAGTTCTCGAAGGGTTCCAGTATATTCCAGAAGGTCTTATTTCCCGATTCCTCTAGAATCTTCGCGTCTCGCTCTGCCCTGACGCCCACGTCCGAGTGACGCGACAGGTCTGGCCTTAGTTCGTTACAGGACTATGGATTGGTCGCGGTGGTCCAATTAGTTGGCCTCCAAGATCTCCAGACCTCACATCACTGGATTATTGTTTATGGGACTGGTTTAAAAATGAGGTGTACAAAGTGAAAGTCGACAACCGGGAGGCCCTAATTCGACGCATCAGGAATGCGGCAGTGTTGATCAAAAAAAGACATGAATCAATCAAAATGTAATAAAATGCCTATAGTCTTATCAATAGTACAAGTTATTAAGATGGAATTTTTACAATTATTCTTTATCTAACCGTCACCATACATCACCTATTGTCCGAAGTTCGTGCTCCCTGCACGAAGAGGAAGTGTTTTGTTTCATCTTTTCTGAGGAACACGTATTCAGGAGAGAAAACCTCGAAATTTTAAAAGAACATATTATTTTTACGAAAAATGATGGTAAAATGCGTACATAAAATCGAAATTTTCACAGACATCAAAAAGAACATCGAAATGAAACATCTATCATTCACCTAGTTTCTCATAATCATAATTAACTCAGACATTTGAACTGTTACTTCTCATAAACATACTAATCTAAATGTACGAGGGGTCATTTAACCAACACTACCAGATAAATGCAACTATTATTCAAATTCCGTACATGAAATCGAAAATACATCAAATCGACTTCGGGTCGCGATATAAATTATATTGGGGATTACAATAACACCATTCACATATACAGGGGTTACAACTCTGAACTGAATTTTCCTACCTCGATCTGCAAACCACCTAATTCCTTTTTGTACCTACTTGGAAACAAATTCACCCCACACCGATAGTGATTTTTTTTTATTCGCAATTCGATTTTTAACTCTTCTCAAATTTGAAACTTCTTCTACACTTATTTCCACGATCTAACACAATTATTACCCTAATCCGAACTCTAATGAAATCCTTGACTGAAAAATACTAAACTATTTTCCTACACCGGCCTCTAACCAAAAACGTACCCCGTACGATTTACTCTTCCTGAGTTCTCTTCCTGCGAGCAACTACTTCTAAATCTAAAAGTGAACCTTAATTCTGTACCTATCGTGGCACCTTCCCGACTTTCAACTACCCCTAATGCGAGTCCTTGACTCAAAACAATTAACTCTCCCGAGTTCTCTACTTCCGAAAAACTAACTCTCCCGATTTCTCCACTTCCGCACAACTCACCCCCAACCGACAACAACTGCCCACGGTCCCCGACCGATCACCACTCACTCCCAGACCCAGACCGGGTTATTCCCGAGTTTTTTCCACTCCTGAACAACGGACTTAACCCAAGTCCCCGACTGACTTTCGAGCAACGGCACGCGGTCCGCGACCTCCTCTCCATTCCCGACAGGTCACAACTGCACTCACTCTTTCAGAGTCCAAAGGTAAACTTCATCCCACTTCCAAAAATAGAAGTCCTGAGGTGACACTTTTTCGCAGTGCCTCTCACGCTTTCAAATTCTTTCTCCGAAATTTTCTCATGGTCAACCTGCGTTGCGTCTTTTCATCTTATCGAGGACTCCTTCAGTCGCCCATACAAAGTTTATTTGTCGTCTACATCCGTTTGTCAAAACAAAGCTTCGTTTTAAGCCAAAGCTTTCCTTATCTGTGGTTTAAGTATCACATCTCAGTCACCAGGGCCATATTACCGCATAGGCCAACATAGGCCATGGCCTAAGGGCGGCACGGTTTTAGGGGCGGCAATTTTTCGGTAAATTGGAAAAAAATATTTCTGTAATAAAAAAAGTAGAAATGCGCAACCTCGAAAATCATAAAATTATTTAATATTATCCAGGAACTTCAAAGCAAAAAGTAATAAGTTCTTTTATTTCAATGCGCAGTTGAGAAATGAATAAACAATCTTATTGGAAAATCGAATAACCACTTCACATCTAAATCTGTATATGTAGTAGCCGCCCTAAAACCGAACAGTGGGGTCGTCGGTAACGCTCATCAGAGAATGTCGGCAAACTTGATGAGTACTATCGTAAATTGTAAAAATTACGAAAAGCACTGCCGTAAAGGCAGGACATTTTGAGCGCTCGTACATGCACCTTGTAGGTAGATTCGCATTTTCCAGTTTTAGAAATCAATGGAAGGAATTTTCGACAGCTGTCAAAAAAATTCAGAAACTTAGGCTGAACTCCAGAATTCATGTCAGTGCCTCAGCTGATCAATTTTTTTTCGATAATTCGCTAGAATTTTCTACGGTATCTATGGTCTTGGTGATGCGATCTGGACAAAATTTTGCACGTAGTTTGAATACATTATTCCTCAGCTAGATGCATAATTTCATTCCAATCCGATCAGTAGTTTCGAAACTATCAGGAAAATAATATTTTGAACGGCCATATTTACGGAACCCCTAGTCTAATTTTGCTCATTGATGAACGTGACCGCGATATTCGCGATCCAAACCCAACCTTAAAATTTCTAGTTCCTAGGCCTTTCCGTTCAAAAGTTACAATTTTCTATGGTTCTGGTCATGCGATCTGGACAAAATATTGTTTTAATATATCATTCTCGATTAAAATACGAAATTTCATCTCGATCGAATCCGTAGTTTCGAAATTATCGAGAAAACAAAATTTCAAACGATCGTATTTATGGAACCCCCAGTATAATTCTGCTCATTGATAAACTTGAACGCGACAATTCAGATCCACACCTATCCTGAAAATTTCAAGTCCCTAGGCCTTTCCGTTCGAAAGTTATGATTTTCTAATGCAAAAGTTTGCAGAAAAAAAGCGAGAAAAATATCCTCAATATATTGATGAGAAAAGTTTAATTGCAGTGTTTCCTGAGTTCTTTGAATGTTGAATGTATAAAAATATCAAATAAACTCTCTGAAACAATAAGATTGTTTAACTTCCACGATAGTAAATTGTCTTAATCAACCCCTCCTGCGAAAATCCCTCGAGTAAAAAAAAAACGGCATAGGTTTCCTTTCAATTCGCTCAACTCAGAGGGGCGGCAAATTTTTATTGGCCTAAGGGAGGAAATAAGCCTAATCCGGCCCTGTCAGTCACACAGCTCCAAACTTAACGACATCCGTTGATTACTACAATATATACTCGACTTCGAATATGCAGACCGAGGTAGGTAACCGAATTTGAAATTAAATATTCATATTCCCAAATATTACAAAAAAAGCAACAAGAGCCATTCGCAGACGAAGTAGAATGTGTTTAGAGGTTAACGGCGGTATTTTGGAACATTTGTTGCTAGCTATAATTGAAACCATGTTAATGTAGGAAATTCTGTTTGTTTGTAATTACGCTCTATTTTGAAAAAAAAATGAGAATCTTATAAGAACATACGGGTGTTTTAAAATTATCTTTACGTGTATAATACACACCTGGAGTTTGGTGCGTTCCTCCCGACTCACCCTGTATATAAACATGATAATATAAATAACCTGCCCAAACTGGAGTGGCAAAAATCTGTACACAAGTCCATGAGCGAAAGGAACTTGAGAGAGGAAGACTACTAAGATAGGAGAAGGTGGCGATTAGGCGTCGGACAACGTTCTAAACCGATAAATATATATAATATAAATAACCAGAAAAAAAAGGAATATTATTATTGTTACATCAAAGAAAACCTAGTTGTGACCTACCAACCAAGCAATACTGATATATAATGAAATACCAGAATTTCTGAAGAAAATGACGAGATGAACAGATATATCTGTTTTATATAACGCCTTTTTGATGTTCCACGTGCATTCTTGGAACTTCGCCAAGAGGTAAATTTGTAATTCTAGTAAGAAAACATTCATTAGTATTATCGACGTTGCTAGATCTATTTCATCCTTAGTTAATTTCTTAGTAAGTTGCAAACGAAAAGATTTATGAGTTGATTAAGTTAGATATCCCCTGTTAGACAAAGTTTTGTGGTTGACTTGTGCAAACCTCCATGTGCAACTTCGCCTAGCTGAAAAGAATTGATTGCTTCATCATCACAGGTTTTAACTGCAGGACCATTCATTTCAGTTGTTCGTGACCAGGATGGGTATATTTACTTTAGAGAGAATAATGGAAGATTATTAGCTGGAGGTTTTGAACCTGTTGCCAATCCAGCATTTGAAAACGGAAGTGCACCAGGTATAACGTTACTCTTTTATATTAGTAATTTTATTAAATGTAATCCAATATTTCAGTTAATAAAAAGAAAGAACAAGATCGGTACCTGGAAGCAAATTGGGATCACTTTCATATCTTACTCGAACAATTGTTACACAGATTACCTTGTTTGGAGAATGTTGTATTAGATCGTCTTTGCAATGAGCCTGAAGCCTTCAGTCCGGACTGTAAATGGATAGTTGGTGAGGCTCCTGAGGTAAATTTCATTTGAGAATAAATCTTCTCATTAAATTCGATTATATTTTATTATTGCAAGTTTCCCAAAATATTATAACTAGCGCAGCGTAGTTCGACTCGTGACCCGGTTCGAATTCCCCGGTGGAGTACGGTTCCACCATTCACTGTTGGGTAAACAATTAACTTAACGGGAAAAACTCTTTCAGTAAAATCCATGGTATATCACTAATTACTTGTTTCAGATTCAGAATTATTATGTAGCAGCTGGAATGAAAACAGTAGGTATAGCAGCAGCCGGTGGAGTGGGTCAAGCGACTGCAGAAATGATTGTTTATAAAGATACTAGTTTTGATATGTACGAGTTGGAAGTATCGCGTTTCTTGGGTTTGCACAATAATAGAAAATTTTTGAGAGATCGTGTAAAAGAAGTTCCTAGTTTACACTATGCCATAAACTTCCCATTTCATGAGTTTGTTACTGGTAGAAATTTGAGAATGTCACCAGTTTATCCAAAATTGAGGGAGGCAGGAGCTGTATTTGGCCAAACAATGGGCTATGAAAGACCAACCTGGTTTGAAGAACCACACTCACAAGGTATATTCAATTCATATTCAAAGTATTTAGAGGATACATGAACGTTATATTTAAACACACTCAGATTCATTGTATTTGATATCCAATGTGTTGTTGATTTTTTTCAGAATACGCCTCAAATCAATCGATTGAAGATTGGGCGACCAATTTCCAAGTAGCATCGGCAAAAAGTTTTGGAATGCCACATTGGTTCGATAGAGTAGGATTGGAATATGCTTCTTGTAGAGAAGGAATTGGTTTGAGTGATTATTCTTCTTTTACAAAGATTGATTTGTGGGTAAGAATGCTATATTTCAAAATGGTTGTAGAACACTGGCTTTTCCAGGAAATTACATTTGAATATTTTATTTTTGCCGTGTTCAACGTTTCGGCTCCGATTCTGGAGACATTTTCAAGAACTGTTGATTTTGCGAAGGGGCCTCAATCTACCTACTCCCCAGGTATCACCAACTTGAGTATTCTCGGACGTGTGTATCTGGGGACTCACTGAGGACTGAATGTTAAGGGCGAGGGGTTCTGAATTTATCGTCGAGAGGGTGAAAGGTGGGGTTGTATCGGTGAGGGGTGCGATGATTGGTCGAGGAGCCGGAAGGCGAGAAATCAAAGGTTTCCAGGAGTTGGGTAATCTTTGACTATCATCTCGTTTATTGAGACAGTTGGGTCTTTCTTCGATTTTGAGTTCTTCACGAATAATCCTACTCGTGAGTGTTTTTTCAGCAGAGATGTTTCGTAATAGTGTTTGAAAAGGACTGATGGTGGATCTGCTCTACCTACTACTGATGGTGTTCGTATAATTTGTAGTAGTAACCAACAGAATATACGAACACCAACTCGCAGTACATAAAGCAGATTCAACATTAGCCCTTTTCGAACACTATTTGAAAACAGGGCATAAAATCAATTTTGAGGGGTGCAAAACTTCTGGTAACTTATCAAAGGGACCATAAAGTGAACCAAATAGAGAATTTACACTTACGCTCCAGTCGCGCGCGAAAATCGCGAGTGATTTTCGCGCGCGACTGGAGCGTGTAAATTTTTTTTTCAAACGTACAGAAACAACGTCATTTTTCAACTGACAGGATCATCGAAAAGTTCTACTTCTCCTCCGCCGTAAGGAAATGTGTTGCTATGTAAATAATAAATCACATTTCCGTACGCCGGAGGGAAAAGTGTCGCTATGTAAACGACGAATTAGGAACCATGAACAACCTAAAAAATTCTGAATCAAACGTCATTTTTGAGCGCTCGTACTACTTACACGAGGGCTATATCATTTCGTCACGATGTCTGTATTTTTCGAATTTTGAGCCGAAAATGGTCTCAATCGACTATGTTCGACTCACTGATGACGAATCCGTCGGAAAATTCGAGTCTGTCCGTCCGGCCGTCAGCACGATAACTCTCGAACGGATCAACCTAGAGACTTGAAATTTTCAGTGTAGGTTCAGATCCCGAATGCCGCGGTTAAGTTCGTTATTGGGCAAAATTCGCCCAGGGGTTCCGTAAATATGGCCGTTCAAAGTTTTGTTTCCCTGATTACATGAAAACTACAGATTCGATCGAGATGAAATTTTGCACTCAGATGGAAAATGAGGTGTTTTAGCTACATGCGAAATTTTGTCCAGATCGCATGACCAGAACCATAGAAACCATAGAAAATTGTAACTTTTGAACGGACACGCCTAGGGACTTGAAATTTTCAGGATAGGTGTGGATCTCGAATGTCGTGATCACGTTCATCTATGAGCAACATTATACAAGGGGTTCCGTAAATACGGTCGTTTGAAATTTTGTTTTCTCGATCAATTCGAAACTGCGGATTCGATCGAGATGAAATTTTGTATTTTAATCGAGAATGATATATTGAAGCAATATTTTGTCCAGATCGCATGACCAGAACCATAGAAACCATAGAAAATTCTAACTTTTGAACGGAAAGGCCTAGGGACTTGAAATTTTCAGGATAGGTGTGGATCTCGAATGTCGTGATCACGTTCATCTATGAGCAACATTATACAAGGGGTTCCGTAAATACGGTCGTTTGAAATTTTGTTTTCTCGATAAATTCGAAACTATGGATTTGATCGTGACGAAATTTTGTATTTAAATCAAGAATGATATATTCGAGCTACTTTGTTTCCAGATCGCATGATCAGAACCATAGAAACCATAGAAAATCATAACTTTTGAACGGAAAGGCCTAGGGACTTGAAATTTTCAGGATAGGTTCGGATCGCGAATTTCGCGATCACTATCATCAATGAGCAAAATTAGACTAGGGGTTCCGTGAATATAGCCGTTCAAACTATATTTTTCCTGATAATTTCGAAAATACTTATTTGATTGAAATGAAATTTTGCTCATATATGAAGAATAATGTATTCAAACTACGTGAGAAATTTTGTCCAGATCGCATTACCAAGACCATAGATACCGTAGGAAATACTAGCGAGTTATCGAAAAAAAAAATGGTCACCAAAGCACAGACGTGAAGTCTGGATTTTCGCGTTAGTTTGAAATTTTATTTGACAGCTGTCAAAATCTTTCCAATTGGTTTTTAAAACTGGAGCATGCAAATCTACCTGCAAGGTGCATGTACGAGCGCTCAAAAGCTCCTGCCTTCACGGCAGTGCTTTTCGTAATTTTTTTTTCTAATTCAAAAAATACACATCTGATCCGTCTGATCGAATTGAAACTTCGTAGATGTGACATAATGACACGAAGGTTCATGTGGATTTTTGCAAGGATCGTATCAAAAGAGAAAATGATTCAGAATTTTATATCTCAAAAACTATTTGCCATAATATCCTGAGATTTTGTATCCACATAAAAGGCATCGATTCAATGCATTATGTGCAAATTCGGCTTCCTAGCTGTTCCATGTCAAAATAAAGAGCTGAAAGTTTACTTTTTCTCGACCAAAGATCACACATCGATACTCGAGGGGATTTTGGAAAAAATAGACGTTTCTTCAACACCCACGTGTTTTGGTATTCTAATGACAGTGCATTCATTTTTGAGCGCTCGTACTACTTACACGAGGGCTATATCATTTCGTCACGATGTCTGTATTTTTCGAATTTTGAGCCGAAAATGGTCTCAATCGACTATGTTCGACTCACTGATGACGAATCCGTCGAAAAATTCGAGTCTGTCCGTCCGTCCGGCCGTATACACGATAACTCTCGAACGGAATGTCCTAGAAACTTGAAAATTTCAGGGTAGGTTCGAATCTCAAATGCCGCGGTTAAGTTCGTTATTGGGCAAAATTCGCCGAGGGGTTCCGTGAATATAGCCGCTCAAAATTTTGTTTTCCTCATTACTCTGAAACTACAGATTCGATCGCGATGAAATTTTGCACTCTGATGGAAAATGAGGTTTTCAAGCTACATGCAAAATTTTGTCCAGATCGCATCACCAGAACCATAGAAACCATAAAAAATTGTAACTTTTGAACGGAAACGCCTAGGGACTTGAAATTTTCAGGATAGGTGTGGATCTCGATTGTCGTAATCACTTTCATCTATGAGCAAAATTTAACTAGGGGTTCCGTAAATATGGTCGTTTGAAATTTAATTTTCTCGATAATTTCCAAACTAGAGATTCGATGGTGACGAAATTCTGTATACTACTGGAGAATGATATATTCAAGCTACATTTCTCTAGATCTCATGACCAGAACCATAGAAAAACATAACTTTCGAGCGGAAAGGCCTAGGAACTTGAAATTTTCAGGATAGGTGTAGACCTGAAATTCACGTTCATCAATGAGCAGAATTATATTAGGGGTTCCGTAAATACGGTCATTTGAAATTTTGTTTTCTCGATAATTCCGAAACTACGGATTCGATCGAGATAAAATTTTGTATTTTGAACGAGAATGATATATTAAAGCAACATTTTGTCCAGATCGCATGACCAGAACCATAGAAACCATAGAAAGTTTTAACATCCGAAGGGGAAGGCCAAGGAACTTGAAATTTTCAGGGTGGGTTTGGATCGCGAAAAACTAGACTAGGGGTTCCGTAAATATGGCCGTTCAAAATATTTTTTCCTGATAGTTTCGAAACTACTGATCGGATTGGAATGAAATTTTGCACCTAGCAGAGCAATAATGTATTCAAACTACGTGCAGAATTTTGTCCAGACCGCATCACCAAGACCATAGATACCGTAGAAAATTCTAGCGAATTATCGAAACAAAATTGATCAGCTGAAGCACTGACATGAATTCTGGAGTTTCGCCTTAGTTTCAGAATTTTTTTGACAGCTGTCGAAAATTTCTTCAATTGATTTCTAAAACCAGAAAATGCGAATCTACCTACCAGGTGCATGTACGAGCGCTCAAAAGCTCCTGCCTTCACGGCAGTGCTTTTCGTAATTTTTATTCACTAAAGTTACATTGAATGTGCAATTGGTCAATGTTGCATTTTGGAAATTGAAATCATGTAGTAAAATACGGGAAGGATTCTGTTCAGATGCTGATGACTCAATGGGGTCATGTGAGTTGCTGGTTCCAGGAAATTCTTCGACGTTCAATATTCTACTAGCACTCACTACGTTCGGCGGGTAAACCCAGGCTCGCCATAAAAAGTGACACTTTTTCTCCTTATGAAATAATATACTATTTTCGGCAACCGTCCGGGAAGTACTCACTTCCCAGACGCTTTTCCTTTGAGAAAGTAACATTTCCCGGACTAGGCCGGAAAGTACGTTTCCCGTAGCAACGAAATTACGACTGACACCTATTACGTTGTTATCATTGGCTAGGTGCGTCTGATTTCGATAAATACTGTAATGATATTGTCCAAGTTCTACTTAAAATAATTTATTTACAATTCACTATTCACTAATTTATTTGTAACACTCGATTTATTTACATACGCAAGCCTAATTCTCTACTGTACTCATCATCGGCCGATGTCGACTTATATAGTGGGAGGGAACAATCGTGGACCTTCTCGCTCTCTCCTGTATATTCTCGAAGGGTCTCGCTCGTTTCTACTCTTTTCTGGAAAGCTCTGGAGCCGCAACAGGTCCGGCTTAAGTTCGTTACAATACAATTGATCATTACCATAGCAACGAAATACCAACATGAAATAAGTTGCTATTTTGATTTTTGAAAGTTTGGAGTGTTTTTGGTCGCATTCATCGCAATAAAGAAATGTGTCTCATTGATTTGTTATTCTACACGGTTGCCGAAAAATAGTGTACGCAACACGTCCAAAAAATTTTTTTTGGACTCCCAGACTTCCTTGTCTACTCGCCCAAAAAAACAGTATTTTCCGGACTTGTTACGTAAATTACTATTTTGCAATGGTTTTTCGCGAATTCCTGGCGTGTGCTTTGGAGCGCCCAAATTGAAATTACTCAATAAACGCGAGAGGTTGGCAACATACCTACTGACGAATTCTGAATACCTACCTCACCTTCAAAATCCTGCGCGAAAACACAAACTCCCTTTATAGACCAGGCAATAGAGCAGATAAGGGGTCATTCTGTGACAAAAATCGTAGTGGGGGGTTACTTGGGGTGGTCCGTGGATTAGTGATATGTTCTCGACTCGCAATTATTATTACTTTTCTTGTAATTGCGAAGAAACAACAAAAAAAAACGGTGTTTTTTTAGTTTTTTGCTTGTAAAATCTGAACCAATGAAGCGGTGCTGATATTTTCAACAGACGAATTGTAGAAAATGAAAAGACGAAGAAAATGAGTGCTAGTGCAATGCAATCGGTTTATCATTACCGGAGGAAAGCCGGAAAACCCGTAAAAATCAGAGTTTTTTCAAAACTCCATAACTCGGCCAATTTCCAAGTTGTAGCGCTGGTTTTCCGGATGAAAGTAGTGGCTGATAGGTACTTTGAGTGTGCACAATCCGGACGTTGTCGGATAGATAGTTTTTGCGTAATTGCGATTTGAATTATTTTAGGCACTATTTTCCGGAAGAGCTGGATGCGAATCTCATTTTGACTCTCTTGTTCTTTTTTTGGGTTTTCTTGCGCTTTGGGAACCCAATAATGGGCGTTATGATAATTTGTGATGCCAAATTTCGACGCCCCAATGGATCCCCTTCTTCTGTTACTTGCACAGGCGTGTAATGGTAAGGGTATTGCCCTGGCAAAGTTGCCGTTTCAACATATTTCAGGCTATTTTTAGCATATTTACGTCACAGATAGCCTGTAAAGTTCGAGTTTAGCATAATGCATGCAATATCTACGATCTACGACGATACGCAGGCATGCGCAATACATTTTTATTGCAATGAATTTTAAGTTTTTACAATAAGTAATTGTAATAATAAATATTTTCAAACTTTTTGGCATTTCTTCTGGCACTTCAATAATTGTTACTGAAATGAATTTTAAGTTTTTATAATTCGCTGCCTGAGTATTACAAGGGTGTATGTAACAAAATTGAAAAATCCGCAATTTCCACATAACAAGGTTTTATGTATCATAAAGCACCCATAGGACCTTCCAAAACTAAAAAAAATGCACGGAAATCTTCATAATGAATAGAAATACAATGGTGTATGTTTTCAAAAAATTAAAAGGAAGCAACATTTTTTATCTCATTCAATTGTTGTGAATTTCCTTCAACTCAGAATATCATGGTTCTATGCAGTACATTGAACCACTAATTCGAAGAATGTACGATATGTATAAGGATTTCATAAAGAAGAAAGGCTCGACCCCAGTCAAAATTAATGTTTATCGCAAAATATTCTGCACTGAGTTCAATTATTCGTTCGATAAGCCTTCAAAAGATCTGTGTGATCCCTGTGCAGAATAGACCGCCTAAAAGAATAAAACACCCTTAATAGAGTAAAATATGAATATGAAAAACACTTCCAAGAAAAGATTCATGATACAAGAAAAAATTATGAAAAGCACTGCCGTGAAGTCCGGAGCATTTTCCAGTTTTAGAAACCAATTGAAAAAATGTTTAACAGCTGTCAAAAAATTTTCAAACTGAAAAAAAACAAAAGAACAATATTTCGAACGGCCGTATTAACGAAACCCCTGGGGGAATTCTGCCCATCAACGAAATTAACCGCGACATTTGGGAACTTACCCGCACTGTGAATTTCAAGTCTGTAGGTTGTTCCGTTCGAGAGTTATTGTGCTTACGGACGGACGGACAGACTTGAATTTTCCGACGGATTCGTCATCAGTGAGCCGAACATAGTCGATTGAGACCATTTTCGGCTTAAAATTCGAAAAATACAGACATCGTGACGAAATGATATAGACCTCGTGTAAGTAGAACGAGCGCTCAAAAAAGAAGAATGTTGAAAATGCTATTGCACACATTTCAATAACTAAATCACACTTAAAAAAAATCAAATGAAATTTTCTGTACCTGGACACTCTTGCATTCAAGAAATCGGTTCAGTTCATAGTGCCATTGAACGTAGTTTGAGAAAATCCGAACATTTTCACCACTTTCGCTCTTGAGAGTTCTTTTGAAAGTGAATACAAGAAAGCCTTATACCATACTTCATATGAAAGTGCAAGATTTTTTAGATTCTCCGTGGTATTCATCAAAACTTAAACATAGTGCAGTTCCGTTTTCAAAGATGGTTTCTCTACAATTTATTAAATAATTTCACGAAGTCCGATTCCGAACGTCTTTCAACGAACATAAATATAAAATCATCAGCTTAGGCAACGGACTTGACTGTAAGAAGACACGATGTTACTGCCGAAACTGAAGAAATAGGTACTAATAATAATAAAGAAATATGATACTAAAATCCACCTAACGCAAAACAAAGTGGGAGCGTTGAAATCTACGTACAGGTGGATGCCAGAGGTGGATAAAAACTGTAATGCTCACATTTTTTCCAAAATTTCAGATAATAAAAAGTAAAAAATGCTATGTTTCATTAAAAGATACTGTTACAGTGGTTTATGTTACATGTTCATGTATTTTGGTTTTTTAAAAGAGTCACAAAGACCTATGTTATTTTATTTTTCCGATGAAAAACTGTTAAAATTGGAAAATTATGTCTTCTTTTATTGAAAATTCCCTTTTACAGCAGTTTTCTACTTCTTGAATATGAAACCGAGGCAAACATACTGATAAGATTATAAAATCTATTGTTCAAAACTTTTAAAGTAGTTTTTCTCATTTTCCTGTTTTTGTATCATACTACCTTGTAATACTTAATAAGTGAATTGTAATAATAAATATTTGGCATTTTTTTAGCACTTTGGAATATTCAGCATATTTCCCAAGCAAATTATTATATTTGTCAGAGACGAAAACGGCAACAGTATGCCCAGGAATGTGCATTACGAACCAGACTTTCTACTGGGAAATACCAAGCCGTCGAGCGATAACATATTATGTTGACGTGGTTGGGTCGGCTTCAAAGTATTCCATTTGCTTCGTCATCGTCATCAAGAATACGAGGTATTCACATATCAGTCCATCCTACTAGAACACACCCAGTTTCTCGTAGTCTTCGATAAACTGCACGCCACTGCACTCCTTCGGAAAATCCATAACACATTAGGATGTCAGCATATTCCTTATATATCTTGCGATGTTCAAAATACAAAACAAAAAGCCAAGTCGTGTGTTTACAAAAAATTACGGATAACACATCTACCGCGAAAGAATCGCATGAGCAGACTATACACCAAGATTCAAAATGACATACCTAACTGAGACATATCTCTGTCTCCCGATCACAAAAAATAGCTTAAATACATCAATAAAACAGAGCAATATTTTTAGTTCAAATGTCATTTGGTCAATGTTTTGCCTATTTAATAGCGAGTGTTATACCTTTTTGAAAAGCTGAACAGACGCAGAAGTTCTTTTACTTTTCTGCAGAATAAGTTCCATGAAGTTTCTTTCAAAAAAAGCGCTTCAAATTTAAAAACACTTTGTGAAAATTCTTTAATTCTAACCGTTATCGAGCAGCCTTATCAAGCTGTTAGTAGTAGGTTCTGTTTCTGTCGATCATTTTTATTAATTGACGTGCATTCTTACTGGATACATCAAAAAACGGCCCCTAGAAGCTCCAATCCGAAAAAAAAACGATAAAAAAGCCTCAAAATACAGGATTTTTCAAAAAATCTTCAAAACTCAATATCTCCATAACGGTTAAGTTTCGGACACCATATTATAGAACCAAATCCATCAGAAATTACCAGAATAATAACGTCCTTCAATATTCAGTACGACGTCCGTTTCACAGAATCGATGTTTGGAATATTCACGAATGTAGTTCAACCAACTTTATATACCTACTTTAACAAATGTAATTTCGAAAATAGTCTGCATTCATATTGTTAAGATGGGATTATCGATTAATTGTAAAACTGACGCAAACGAAACGTCGATCAAAGAAAAATATCAGATATCATGATGGGAAAAAATATATTATTACGACTTTTTTCCGAAAATGTTCCTATCGAAAATACGCTTGGGTGCAGCATATTATCTGCCTAGTAGTCAAACGAAATATTGACAAAACATCCCTATAAGAATAGAAAATAAAATACCAGGAAGGAGCTTACCAGGATTTTCCTTTTAAAAATCTTGCGGAAACGGCCATATTGAAGACTCTTTTGTGATTCATCAGTAAGTTATTCTCTAAGTTCTCTATCAACATTTGTTTGGCCGACTCCCGCTTCCGTAAGTAGTGGCGTAGTAGGGTGTGCAGTCCAGAAAACATTTATTCAATTCAAAAATTAAGTACAAGTTTGATGACCGCCCGTTCATTCTACTCGTATTTCAATTCATATTACTGATCTTTGAAAACGAAAATGGCATTTATTATCGCGTTATTTTCTTCGTGAAATTGTTTTTCTGGACCGCATACACTAACGTAAACGTAATATTAATGTAATTCTTACGGTGTTCACACTGAACGTACCTTGAAACGCATTTTCTACTTACCACATTTCAAAATTAGATGTATCTACGGTCAAAATCACAGAATATCTCAGTTAACTGTCTCATATTTTAATTTTCCAGGTCAATCGGTAATCCAACGACTTGCCAAAATTTATTTGTGGATAGTGGTTATCTTGTATGTTTTCTGAGCTAGAGAAGTATTTCATTAAAACAATTATGTAAATTCTAATTCTAGTGCGAAATTTCTCGACGTGCAATTTTTATTTTGAGATTATCAAGTGGTTAAACATTCGAAAGTCAGAGCACTCTTGACCACAAATTTAAATGAACGCTCGTAAGATTCCATCTGTATGATCATTACGACTTTGGTAATTTTTAACATCAGAATCGTTCAACTTCAAAAACCCTCAAATTATCCCTACATTTTACGTAAAAGCAACTTGAAGGTGGGATGATTGAACTTTCCGTTTTGCTTACGTATGCACTCAAGCCTCGCGTAAACGTTAATATTACGTTTCGTATTGGGGACATTTACATGCTAAAGCCTATAGGGTAAAGTGGGGTGAGATGGCCAGCCGTGAGAGATGGCCAACAGCTAAAATCTCCAGAACTGATCGTTCTATGGCGCTGCTTTTCCTCCCCATTCGATCTTCTTCTATGTATGAGCAGAACCCTTGTGTTTTCGAACACGTCAAGGTGATATTAGAGCAGCCAGAAAATGAAAATACTAGCGCGTCCTTGTGAAATTATTTAATAGTTTCTTACTGTCTCCTACTGTGATTGAGTGGAAGAAAATTTATCGGTGATTTTAACGTATTAGGTGAGTACGATAATCAATCAATAATTCTCACCTCCAAAACTTGTTAAAAGCATGCAGCGAATTATTTTTTTTCACGTGGCCATCTCTCCCTAGCAATCGGGAGAGATGGCCACCAAACTGTAGGGGTAGATAGCCATTTAGTTTTTACATCTTTTTCTTTACAGATTGTCGTCCCTTCGAGTTTACTGCGGAAAACAACAGCTCCCGAAAAAAAAAGACGATTGGTTGCATTTCTAGATATGCCAGATGTGGTTTCATGAAAATTGCTCTTCTTTTGTGAACACTTGTCAAAATTGTGGTAAAACCGCATTCAAAAGAAGAAAAATAATTGTTAAGGAAGAATATTTTATTTCACCCTTATAAATTTATTTTTATTGTGTATGGCCAACTAACCCCACTGAAAGTTTTGATGAAAGAGTGGATATGTCGATTCGGTATTCCATTGGAGCTACACTCAGACCAAGGCAGGAACTTCGAATCCAGAGTATTTCAAGAAATGTGTCAATTGCTGAACATCAACAAGACAAGGATCACGGCGCTTCATCCGCAGTCCGATGGAATGGTGGAGCGGATGAACAGAACAATCAACCGCTACTTGTCCAAGGTTGTCTCTGACCATCAAAGAGACTGGGACCAATATCTCAATTTGTTCCTGATGGCCTTTCGATCTGCAGTACACGAATCGACAAACCTCAGCTGATATCGTAATGGGTCGAGAACTACGACTCTCATGTGACGTGCAGTTTGGGATACCACCGAGACAAGACACTGGCGGAGAGGACTATGTCAGCAACTTGAGACAGAGAATGGACGATATCCACGAACGAGTCCGGTTAAACATCCAGAGCGCCAGCGATAGAATGAAGCAGACGTACGACATCAAGGCCGAGGCTGGAGTGTTTCACGATGGTGACCTGGTTTGGTTGCACAACCCCAAACGTAGTCGTGGACTATCTCCGAAGTTGCAGAACTCTTGGGAAGGTCCGTTAAAAATCATGAAAAGGGTAAAACAAACTTATCTACCGAATTCAGAAGCCACCACGAGGTAAACCAAGGGTCGTTCACTTCAATCGATTGGCCCCTTACGCTGGAAATCACGACCAAGTTCGCACCCTCAAACCACCAGAGGATGAGATGACATATCAGAAGTTTATGTCCTTGTATTCAAACGGACAGAAAGTGCTACATGGTGTTACTAGAGAGGAGCCACGAGACCTTTTCAAGGTGCCTGATTATTACGCACTACCACACTGCGTGGCAGAAGATCTACGAATGTCCAGAGGCATTGCTGTTGTGTTCTCCAAGAAATTCGGTCAACTACAAACATTACGAGAGCAGAATCCAGAAGTTGGAAGGGTGCTGCAGTTGAAAAGGGCGAAAGAAACATCTTCTACCTAGTTACTAAGAAGTATTCCCATGGTAAACCGTCTTATGAGGATGTCTGGAAGAGTCTCACCAAGCTGAGAGACACTATGGTAGACCAGAATCTGGTGAAACTAGCAATTTCGAAATTGTCATGTGGACTCGATAGGCAGGACTGGAGAATCATAGGGAGTATGTTGGAGACAATATTCAAATCCAGCGGCGTCGAAATTTTGGTTGGTATCGTCACACTCCGAGGATGACATTTCGGGACCAAATGTCTTTAGGGAGGGGGCAATGTAACGAACTTAAGCCGGACCTGTCGCAGCCCAGAGCTTTCTAGAACCAACCACGTCAACAGTAGGAGCCACGTCAACAGTAGGAGCCAGCTTCGACAGCCTTCTGGAGTGTTCCCTCCCACTATATAAGTCGACATCGGCCCTAAGATATACAGTATTGGACTTAATAGCGCGCGTGCAGATAAATGATTGAGTGTTGAAATAAATTAGTATTAGTGTCATTAGTGAACTGTAAATAAATTATTTGAAGAAGATTTTGGATTAAATTCATTGCAATATATTTGCAATTGATTTTCGAACGATATTCTTTCAATGGCACTTCGACTAAGATTTTACGACTTCCTTAGTGGCTTTCCAGCCAGGTGCATGTTACTCCGGGGCTTCTCGCAGTGAGGCGACACGCACTCGCTATCACGGGAACATGCCAAAACAAAACAAAACAGCAAATATGAGGGGGTTGACCCTGCAAATTCAAGTGGTGCACCAGGGGATAGGGGAAGGTAGTGCGAGTGTTTGACGCTCCGGTACTGGAAAGGTCAAACTTCGGTGCACCGGGTGCGCTCCAGGCTGGAAAGCGCTTCTTGATTTGCGCCCTAGATTGTCCTCATGGTCATCAAGGTCTGGTGAATTCAAAGACTTTTAGTTTTCCAAGACCGTCCCGGAACTATGGAATCATCACATGGATGCAATGTGTCAATATGTATAAGTGCTTTACAGCCACCATCTGGGGCGCAGCTGATGCGCCTCGGGAGCGCGCCAAACTGAAGTTTCCTTCCCCTTTCCCCTGGTGCACCACCCGAATTTACGGGGCTTCAAGCCCTGACGGCTGTTCAACGCCAAACTCGTCATATTTGCTGTTTTGTTTTTGTTTTTTAACAGTTTGTTTTTGGCATGTTCCCGTGATAGATAGGGCGTATAATCCAGTGCTTCAAGCCCCAGAGTAACACGCACTTGGCTGGAAAGCCACTAATAGGTCGTTTCCAGAACCCCCGTTTTGAGTGATGTGCCATTCCTGCCATACGAAATCTGGATTACCTTATAAGATGCCAATTTTTACTTTGTACTCGACATCATCAACGACATAAAATATTTGTTTTCAGTCTAAAGGTGATGAGGTTGTCGATGCTTTACAATATATTTGCTCGAATGATGTGGATGTTCCTGTCGATAGTATTATCCATACAGGGATGCAAAATAAAAATGGAGGTTATGAAAATGACTGCTCTCTGGCAAGAATATCTGAGAATCGGTGAGTTGCAAGAAATATATTTATCCAAATGACATAAAAATGCCACGTTCAGAAATTATGAACCTAATTGATTTTAATTTGCATGGGCCTCCTAGAGTGACCTAACGTTGGTGAACGACGATCTTCAATGGTACGAATATTTTTTGTGTGTTGATGCCAAAAATTTATTTATTATTATTAGACCTGCATGAGAGAATGCCTGAGCATTCGTTGGTTCGGTTCACATAAAATCTTAACAAAAAAAAATTTTCTGAGAATAAGTTTAAATATTTTATGTTACATAAATGGGATAGAAATATGGCGTAGGTTGCTCCTGTCAATATACACACATCGGAAAAGTCTAGGGATATTCGTACAAAGTCATACAAGCCTCAAAAAAACTTTTCTATCATTTAAACTGTACTTCTAACGTAGTGATCAATTCATTCGCCCCGTTTAAATACGCCTTTTTTCGGAAAAATGTAAAAAATTTAATGAAAAAACTTGACAAACTTGATAGATGGATAGTGTTCTGCAATAGTATAGTTGCATAGAAAATATAGTGTTTTACAATAGACATTCGTCTTCTGACAAGCTGAATAAAGCAGTAGACCTTCTTCAAGCTGGCCGGCGACAAGTCGAAGTAGCTGAGCGGATTGGTGTTTCCAAAGTGTCATAACTCGTTTATGAGGCGTTTCAGGAAAACTGGAGGTCCGGCTGAACAACACCTAGGGCGTGGACGCTGTTCAACGGCAAGTCGGGGTAGATTTTTATTGCTAAGTGTAAGAAGACATCCTACAATAACAGCACATAGCATAACCGTTGGGAGAGATACTGTGAGAAATCGTCTCCACGAAGCCAATCTTCATAGTCAACAACCAATTAGATGTCCACCTCTCTCTAGAGGCAATCGCGCTGCCAGAGAAGACTGGTGCGAATAATATCAAAATTGGGATGCAGATGATTGGGCCACAGTTTTGTTCACTGATTCGCAGATTCTCGTGGGACACGAGTGTGGAGGCGATCCGAGAACGTGGAACGTTTAAGAAATGTTCAGGAAGTCTGCAAATACAGAGGGGGTACAATAATGATATGGGGAGGAATAATTATAGGCGGCAGAACCGACCTCGTTTGTCCAAATGGTTTCCTGACAGGTCAGCAGTATGTGGATGATATTCTTCAACCCATTGTGCCTTTATTTGCTGGTACAGTTGGTGCAACCTTTCGCCTAATGCATGATAATCCCCATACCGCTGCGATTGTGACGAATGGGTTAGAAAACGAGGGAATTGAAGTATTGCCATGTCCCACACAATCCCCGGACCTTAATCCGATTGAGCATGTATGGGACATGCTTCAACGTAGAATTGCTACCCCTAGGGGCAATATCCAAAATGCTCCTCAATTCCGATAGCTTCTAACCATAGAATGACAGAATGGGTAAGTATAGCTCAATCAGACATTGACAATGTCATTTTGACTGTGAACAATAGGTGTAGAGCTGTTCTGAACCAACATGAGGGTCATTCTCTTTATTATTTATATGCTTGCATACTTTTTAATTTTTTTTGTATAGCTCGAAAAATTATGGTTCATACTTTTTTTTTTTTAAATATCGATACGTTTTTGCCAAATTATCGTAAGCCGCAACGTACTAGGATAATTTGGCAAAAATGTATCGATATTGTGTTCGTTTCATGCAAAAAATTTATTTAATGACATATCAAACATTTACTCATTACGCTATAATTTTAGTTTTCCCTAAATCAACTGAAAAAAATAAAAAACGCCTATTTATAAAAATATCCCTAGACTGTGTGTACTAGACGAACTGCCCGATGGAGAAGAAACAGTTGCGTGTTTCGTCGGAACTAATGGTCGCTCATAAGTAAGGCATACCTAGTAGTTTCTGCCTTAGACACCTCTAGATGTTGAAATAATTCAAAGGGCAATCACGCAAAAAGTATTTATCCGACAACGTCCGGGTTATGCACACTCAAAGTACCTATCAACCATTTCTTTCATCCGAGAAGTTTTCGACTCCCAAATATGATTACTTTTCTATTCAATTGAAAAACACACCAAAAAATCTGAACCAATGCTGACACTTTCATCGCATTGTAGAGAATAAAAATTACGAAAAGCACTGCCGTGAAGGCAGGAGCTTTTGAGCGCTCGTAAATGCACCTTGTAGGTAGATTCGCATTTTCCAGTTTTGGAAACAGGAAATTTTTGACAGCTGTCAAACAAATTTTCAAACTGAGGCGATAATCCAGACTTCAAGTCAGTGCTTTAGGTGACCAATTTTTTTTCGATAATTCGGTCTTGGTGATGCGAATTGGACAAAATTTCGCACGTAGTTTGAATACATTATTCCTCAGCTAGGTGCAAAATTTCATTCCAATCAAATCGGTAGTTTCGAAATTATCAGGAACAGAATATTTTGAACGGCCATATTTACGGAACCCCTAGTATAATTTTGCTCATAGATGAATGTGATCACGACATTCGAAATCCACACCTATCCTGAAAATTTCAAGTCCCTAGGCTTTTTCGTTAGAAAGTTATGATTTTCTATGGTTTCTATGGTTCTGTTCATGCGATCTAGAGAAATGTAGCTTGAATATATCATTCTCCATTAGTATACAGAATTTCGTCACGATCGAATCTGTAGTTTAGAAATTATCAAGAACACTAAACTTCAAACGACCATATTTACGGAACCCCTAGCATAATTTTGCTCATAGATGAAAGTGATCACGACAATCGAGTTCCACACCTATCCTGAAAATTTTAAGTCCCTAGGCGGTTCCGTTCAAAAATAACAATTTTCTATGGTTTCTATGGTTCTGGTGATGCGAACTGAACAAAATTTTGCATGTAGCTTGAACACCTAATTTTCCATTAGAGTGCAAAATTTAATCTCGATCGATTTTGTAGTTTCAAAGTAATCAGGAAAACAAAATTTCGAGCGGCCATATTTACAAAACCCCTCGGCGAATTTTGCCCAATAACGAACTTAACCGCGGCATTCGAGATTCGAACCTACCCTGAAAATTTCAAGTTTCTAGGACATTCCGTTCGAGAGTTATCGTGTATACGGACGGATGGACGGCCGACCGGACGGCCGGACGGACAGAGTCGAATTTTTCGACGGATTCGTCATCAGTGAGTCGAACATAGTCGATTGAGACCATTTTCGGCTCAAAATTCGAAAAATACAGACATCGTGACGAAATGATATAGCCCTCGTGTAAGTTGTACGAGCGCTCAAAAAGACTAAGAAAATGAGTGCTAGTGCAACTCGATCGGGTCATTATTATCGGAGAAAAGCCGTTTTCAAAAATTCATAACTCTGTCATTTTCAAAGTTGTAGCGCTAGTTTTCCGGATGAAAGTAATGGTTGATAGGTAATTTGAAGGTAAGTGTCTACATGTCTGAATCGGACGGATGGTATCAAACGGATTAATTTTTCACACTGTGTCTTCATGTCCAGATCGGACGAATCAAACGGATAGCAGTAGATACGGAGCAAGCACTTCCACTGAAGGGCATTCCGTATGACCTCAGCGGCATGCAACGCCAAAGTTGCCCCTCGAAGCAACCGCGCCGGCACTGCCGTTGATCCGGTCAGTTTGAACCGTACGGCGAGGAACCGTGGACGCACTTGAATGGGTTTCTATACAAAGAATACTACGATTTGTTTGATGCGATCCGTTCGTTTCGTCCGATACGGACATGTGGACGCTTATCATGAGTGTGCACAACCCGGACCTTATCGGTTGAATAGTTTTTGCGTAATTGCGATTTGAATCATTTTAAGCACTATTTTGCGGAAGGGCTCGATGCGTCGGAAGTTGTCCTATTTTGATTCACAAAAACGAATTTCGAAAGTAGTAGTATAGTACTACAAAACGGCAATCTTGATTTTTCGTTAAAATGTTGCAAAATATGTGGAAAATACGCGCAAACATGACCAAAATTGGCCCAGCGCTCGATCGCCTCGGAGAAGTGCGATACGGACATGTGGTCGCTTACCTTTTTGAAGGTACCGGCAGGCGTTACGCTGCGGTTACTTTCATATTACGGTGCGTACATACATTTTAACGGTATAATTCACCATATTTAAAATTTAGAGCATGAAATTCTACTGTTGATTTCTCAGGGCGGGGTTGATTATCCCGTCCGTCTTTTTAAAAATTTAAAAATGAAGTTTATAAGAAATTGTTCAGTTACAGTATCAATTAACGAAATTCAATGAATTTTCAATCTCAATTAAGGAAATTTGAGGATTTCCGAACTATTCCAATCTCAATCTAGGATATTTTAGGATTTCCTAATCTCTCAAAAGTGCACATTCCTATATTTACTTATCTACACTATATGAAAGTCTATTGGGTTCCTCCAGGGAATGATTCGAAAAGGATGTTCTGCTTTGAATTAATAATTATGTCCATGTCATGAACATATCAAGTTCTTTTTAAATCCTATATAAACGATGTGACCAGGCCTTCCAGTGGTAGTTGCTTGGATCATTTCTTACTTAAATGTCATCATCCTGTGATGGATCAGAATAGAGATATATTATTCGATATAACTGATCATTATAAAACTTTATTATCCCTTGGCTTTAAGAATTCAGAAGAGAAAAGAGCCGAGTGTTTCAAAACATATTTAAATTATTGTAAGGAATATAGTCCAAGTTCTTGAATAATTTCACTTATACCAATTTATTTATACCACTCGATTTATTTACACGCGCAAGTGCTATTCTGTACTGACTAACTCTCGCTCGGGCAGACGTCGCTTTATATCCCCGCTTCATGAGCATCTCGAAGGGTCTGGAATACCCTGGTAAGTCGAGAATGACGTGGAAACATCTAGACGCGACAGGTCCGGCATTGCCACCTTCTCATAGACATTTCGTCCCGAAATGTCATCCTCGGAGTGTGACGATGACGATACCTGCACGACTCTTCATATCTGCATCGCGAAGTTCGATGGAAATGACACTCCACAGTCTTCATGTTTGGTCGTGGAAGATGGTTATAGCAAACCAAAATTTCGACGCCGCTGGATTTGAATATCGTCTCCAACATACTCCTTATGATTCTCCAGTCCAGCCTATCGAGTCCACATGACAATTTCGGAACTGCTAGTTTCACCAGATTCTGGTCTACCATAGTGTCTCTCAGCTTGGTGAGACTCTTCCAGACATCCTCATAAGACGGTTCAACATGGGAGCACTTCTTGGTCTCTAGGTAGAAGATTTTCTTGGAGGACACAACAGCAAGTCCCCTGGACATTTGTAGATCTTCTTCCGCGCAGTGTGCTAGTGCGTAATTAGCAGGCACCTTGAAAAGGTCTCGTGGCTCCTCTCTAGTAACACTATGCAGCACTTTCTGACCGTTTGAATACAAGGACATAAACTTCTGGTATGTCATCTCATCTTCTGGTGGTTTGAGGGTGCGAACTTGGTCGTGATTTCCAGCGTAAGGGACCAATCGATTGAAGTGGACGACCCTTGGTTTCCCTCGTGGTGGCTTCTGAATTCGGTAGATAAGGTCGTTTATCCTTTTCATGATTTTATACGGACCTTCCCAAGATTTCTTTAACTTTGACGATAATCCACGACTACGTTAAGGGTTATGCAGCCAAACCAGGTCACCATCCTGAAGGCCATCAGAAACAAATGAAGATACTGGTCCCAGTCTCTTTGATAGTCAGAGACAACCTTGGACAAGTAGCGATTGATTGTTCTGTTCATCCGCTCCACCATTCCATCGGACTGCGGATGAAGCGCCGTGGTCCTTGTCTTGTTGATGCTCAGCAATTGACACATTTCTTGAAACACTTTGGATTCAAAGTTCCTGCCTTGGCTGACTGCAGCTTTGATGGGATACCGAATCGACATCGGGCTTCCTGGTTGGGTAGGCCATAAGCTTCGGCCTACGTACTGACATAATCCATTGCCACCAGGATGTATTTATTTCCATGGTCTGATTCGGAAAACGGGCCGGCAATGTCGATGGCGATTCTCTCGAATGGACTGCCTACATTGTACTGAAGCATGGGAGCCTTTGGTCGTATTCGAGGTCTATTGCACATACAGCGCACTTTCTGCACCAGTCCTGAACATCATCTCGACAACAAATTCTGTAGAACCGTTGCCTCACTTCCTGCAAGGTATTCTTCACCCTCAGATGTCCTCCGGCGGCCCCGTCATGGATTTCCCGAAGCACTTCCTGTCTTCGAATCCTCGGTACCACTATTTGGCTTCAGTATTCACCACCATTCTCGGACTACAACACACGCTTCATTACCCCATTGTCCAGAGTGAAAGAATTCCATTGGGCCCACTAGAATTTAACGGCTGGCGAGTAACCTGCAATTTCCTGCCATGATAGTCTTCGATTGCACTTCTTCCAGCTGGTGACACAACCAAGTACTGGATCTTTCTCTTGGTCTTCTGAATATTGCTGTCACAAAGTTTTGCTACATTCTCTTCTGCTCGTCGGCAATGAGAGCCGTCATCTAGGCATTTGCTATGCACATGTCCTATTTTTCCACTATTCCTGCATTTTATCGGCCTTCTTTCAGGTAACACTTCCTTTATTACTTTTCTTATGGCAGCTTCCAGGTCAGCAGGCTCCTGTGAATCTTCCTCAATCATTCGGATTTTGCCTCGACCTCTACAGGACTGCTTTGCTGCCTCGAACTCCAACGCGCGTGCCAGTGCATCCACGAGATGTGCTGGTTGGTCAATGCTAGTCTAGTTTCCCGGTCACGAAGTCCATCCAAGAATGCTTGAACCGCCAATCGCTCCATTACGTTCTCCGGTGTGGCCGGATATGCGAGACGCACAGGCGTGCAATATCAGCTTCGAATGCTCGCCTGATTTCTGGTAACGATTCTTCAATTGGGAGAGATATTCGTGTTCCAAATGGGCTTGGCCAAACCGTAGTTCCAGATGTTTGATCAACTGATCATAGTCCTCCTGTTCTTGGGCGGTGAGGGTCTGCAAAATATCTGTCGCTTCTTTTCGTAATGCCAGTGTGAGTGCTACAGCTCTTTCCTCTGCATTCCACTCATTTGCTTTGGCCGCAGCTTCAAATCGACGGCGGTAATTTGCCCATGGAGTTTTTTCGTCGAACTGGGGCGGCTTCAGGGAAAGCTCCTTAATTCCAGATTTGACCTTGAAATCCTGCATACCCTTCTTCAGGTCCAGCATTGAATTTTCGTTGACCATATCCGTGGTTTGCGTAACATCAAATCGTTTTTCCAGCTTTCTTATGACTTCCTTCATTTTATCCATTTCTTCCTCGAATCTATCTATTTCTGCCTCTTCTCTTTCTTCTACACTACGAATTTCCTGTTTTAGGCCTTCCGTGCTTTCCACGAGCTTCTCTTCCAGGTTTCTAGAATTTTCTTGGAGCTTCTCCTCCAGATTTCTGGAATTTTCTAGAAACTGTTCTTCCGGAGTTTCTACCAACTTTTCTTCCTCATCTTCTTTCAAGGATTTGGTAGTCTCTTGAAATTTTTCTTTTAGGCTTTTCGCATTTTCCTGAAGTTTATCCTCCAGGCTTCTAAAATTTTCCTCGAGTTTATCCATTATTGAACTTGAATCAATGTATAAGTCCTTGTGCAAGTCTTTTGAAGAACTACCTTTTTACCCGTTGTTTCTAGTTCCCTTTCATCCAGTTCCTCTTTCAACTCCGCGACTTTCAATTCCACAAGACGCACCTTTTTGGTCATTTTGTCTATTTTTCGTTGAAAGTTCTATCAGTTATTTTCCCGAACCAGCTATTCACTACGCGAGCACTTATCTATTCAGAAACCTTACTTCTGACATCAATGTAATGAATAGAGTCCAAGTTCTTCTTAAATAATTTATTTACTGGTCACTTATACTAATTTATTTATACCACTCGATTTATTCACACGCGCAAGTCCTATTCTGTATTAACTGACTCTCGCTCGGGCCGACGTCGCCTTATATCACCGCTTCATGAGCATCTCGAAGGGTCTGGAATACTCTGGTAAGTCGAGAATGGCGTGGAAACATCTAGACGCTACAGGTCCGGCATAAGTTCGTTACATTATATTGGATTAAGAAATGATCTGAATCTAGTCAACTGGCCCGATCTTATTAGAGAAAAAGATGTCAACTCATTCACACAAAAACTTAACGACGTAATTAGGCGATAAACAAAAAAACATCCAACAAAAATAAAACTAACTTACATAAAATCAGGTACAGAAAAGTGGGTCACTAATAGTCTTCTGAGGGCCATAAATTAGAAAAAATAGGTTATACAAAGAACTGATGAAAGACTAATCCAATACTGAATTGAGGCTGCAGTACTCAAGATATAGCAATGTTCTACAAAAGTTGAATATAAAGGCGTTTATGGGCATGCGTAGATGAACTATTTAGCAAATCTAGAACTGAGAAGGAAGTTAACATGATTAGGGACTCGCCGGACAAGTACTGAAAAAAGGGGAGGATATAGCGGAGGAATTCAGTGAATACTTCAGTAAAGTCGGAAAAAACCTGGCCGAGAAAGTGAAAGAAGTTCGAACGCAGGAGGAAGGAGAAGTTTATTCCGATAACACATTATTTATATTCCCAACTTGTAGGAGAGAAATAAAACAAATGATAAGGCAATTAAAGAATGATACTGCCTCTGGAGATAATGGTATCAAGAATGAACTCCCAAAAATCATTCAGGATGAAATATCAGAACCTCTCATGCTCTAGGTCAACAAATGCTTTCAAACTGGACAGTTTCCAAGAGTTCTCAAAACAAGTATTGTCAAGCCATTTTTCAAGTAAGGGAGTCAAAGCAACCTATCAAACTACAGACGAATTTGTCTAACATCCAATGTAGCGAAAATAATAGAAAAAATATTGAAAGCTCGTATCGTTAATTTTTTGGAAAAAAACAAAGTTTTATCGGATGATCAATTCGGTTTAAGAGGTGGTAGATCAGCGGAAGATGCGATCGGAAGATTAACAGGAACTATATACAATTGGTTGGATAATGGTAAAGTAGGTCTTTGTGTTTTAAAAGATCTTGGGAAAGCCTTTGATACCATCTCTCATGAAAAACTTCTCCGAAAACTCCATCTGATCGGTTTTAGAGGAAAGGTAATATGTGAAATGAAATGACCGTATTAGTGAGAAGAAGAATGTTGAATTCGGAATACCCCAATACTATTCACAATATATGTAAACAGTCTATTAGTAATAAAGAAAAGAGGAGAGGTAATAAGCTTCGCAGACGATACTGCAGTATTGTATGAAGCCGACGATTGGGGGGGAATTAAAGGTAGAGGCTAAAAAGATCTCCTCAGGATAAAGCGCTGGTTTGAAGAAAACAAGTTGACCATCAATTTGGAAAAGATGAAATACTTACCCTTTTCGTCTTATCAATCAGGTCATCCAAGGATGGGTAATATTGAAGTTGACCACAATACTTCAATCCCCGAAGCCGAACATATGAAATACTTAGGGGTCACAATAGACCGACAACTAAAATGGGACAAACATGTTGAAAGCTTGATAAAAAAGCTGAGAAATTTACTCCCTAAGTTCAGATACCTCAAAAAATTCTTGAATATTACCTACTCGAGACAGATTTACTTCGCCCTGTTCTAATCCCAAATAAAATATGGAATAATTGGCTGGGGAGGGGCATAAAATAATAATAATTATAACTTTATTCATCCTGTAAGACATTATACATGCATAGGACAAGTCATAATATATAACGATTGAACATTTACAATCTGTCGGAAAAGTATTCACCAACAGTGTAATAACATTTTACATAAAGTGTATCTTTAATCGCTTTCCTAAATTCCTTGAGACTAAGCGACTGTGAACCACTTGGAAGGTGATTAAAAAGCTTCATACTCATATACAAGGGTGACATTTCAAACTTAGCAGTTCTGTGGGTAAAGACATAATTCTAAAATTTCTGGTGTTATAACTATGAAATGTTGAGAGTTTTGTGATATGATTTTCATTTTCTTTCGCATACAAAAGACACCTGAAGATGAATATAGATGCAACAGTCAAAATATTGTTATCCTTAAAGTAAGGTCTGCATGAAGTTCGAGGTGGAATATTGAACATCATGCGCAGAATTTTTTTTTGGGCTATGAACACTCTACAAACATCAGATGAGTTGCCCCATAACATTATATTGTAAGAAATGTGACTATATACAAGGCTGTAGTATACATTCATCAAGACTGTAGGGGAATTAAGTTTTTAACTCTACTCATAGCATAAAAGGAGCTATTCAGTTTTTTGCAAACAGAATGTACATGCGAGCACCACTTCAAATTCTGATCGAGATAAATTCCCAGAAATCTTGCACTTTGTTTAGCTTCAATCACATAATCCGAAAACCGTAAAGATAATTCATTGCGACCATCACTTCTATTTTGGAACTGGATGCATTCAGTTTTACTGATATTAATTATTATATTATTTTTACAAAACACTGCAACAACAGTTGACATAAAGTCTGTAATTCTTCGAACGTCTTAGCACTGATCACGACTGAGGTATCACTAGCAAACAAGACCAATCTTAAAATGTTCAGGAATGAATTGCAATCTGCATAACCTGATAACAAAAATAGCATGTTCTTCAAATTTACAGGTAAATCATTAACAAATAACAAAAAAAGAAGTGGTCTGAGTACGGATCCCTGTGGTACACCTAAATTAATATTCTCTTCTTGCGAAAAACAATTGTTGACCTTGACAAGTATGATTCTACTTACTAGATAACTTCGGAGCCATGTTAGAAATATGCCTCTGAAACCAATGTTGTAACATTTATCGATGATGAACTCGACGGAGAGGCTATCGAAAGCCCGTGATAAATCAAAAAAAAGTCCAGCTACGAATAAGTCTTTGTCGAGGCAACCGTGTATCAAGGGCGGTCCTAGGCTGAATTTCTGGGGGGGGTAATTGAATGAACAATTCAAAAAAAATTTTCCGGGATAGTGCATAACAATACCCCCCCCTCAGCCCCCGTCGGGAATATTTTGAATTGACGGTGTAAACTTCTTTACACTAATATTTTGCTGTTCTTTTCATTGTTGTTATTTTTTTAGTGCTTGTTCTACTTATACGAGGGCTATATAATTTCGTCATGGTCGTTTGAAATTTAGTTTTCTTGATAATTTCAAAAATATGGATTCGATCGCGACAAAATTTTGTATTCCAATGGAGAATTATATATTCAAGCTACAATTTTCCAGATCGCATGACCAGAACTATAGAAACCATAGAAAATTATAACTCTCGAACGGAAAGGCATAGGGACTTGAAATTTTCAGGATAAGTCTGGATCTCGAATTTCGCGGTCACGTTCATCAATGAGCCGAATTAGACTAAAGGTTCCTTAAATATGGTCGTTTGAAATTTAGTTTTCTTGATAATTTCAAAACTACGGATTCGATTGTGTCGAAATTTTGCATTTTAATGGAGAATGATATATTTAAGCTACATTTTGTCTAGATCAAATTACCAGAACCATAGAAAATCATAACTATTTTCAGGTTTGGATCGCCAATGTCGGGGTCATGTTTATCGATGAGCAAAATTAAACTAGGGGTTCCGTAAATATGGCCATTCAGAAAATTTGTTTTCTGATACTGAATGGATTGGAATGAAATTTTGCACATAGACAATAATGTACTCAAACTACGTGCGAAATTTGTCCAGATCGCATTGCCAAAACCATAGATACCGTATAAAATTCTAGCGCATAATCGGAAAAAAAATTGGAAACCTAAAGCACTGACGTGAAGTCTGGAGTTCTGCTCAGTTTTAAATTGTTTTGACAGCTGTTAAAAAAATTTTCAATCGGTTCCTAAAACTTGAAAATGCGATTCTACCTAAAAGGTGGATGAAAGAGCGCTCAAAAGCTCCTGATTTCACGGCAGTACTTTTTATACATTTTTTTACAAACTTTCCAATTCTAATTGCCACGTTCTTACGAATCCAACACCGTCTTAATCAGAAAATCGTTTGGCAAACAAATGTTCTCTTCTTCAGGCTGAACAACACAAGGGCGTAGATATGGGGGGGTAATTAATTACCCCCCTTAGACTTCAAAAATATAAAGTTTCAGAATTATCGCCAAGGCTTGATGTACCTATACCTGACGAGATTTTTTATTGATTACCCCCTCAAGAAACAACATGAGCAGTTTAGGTATCAATCTTATCAAACAACAGACTCACCACTCATACATTTTATGCAATATGATCTTCAAAAATAAAACGTACGACTGAAGTAAAACTTCAGAATTTTTCATTTATTTTACTGATTTTTCTGTTTTGATTTTTTTTTCTGTTAATTTCATTGCATTATTATATTATTTTCTTGTTGGTCATTTTTTCCTAAATAAAATTTTCCACTGCTCTGGGGGGGGGGGTAATTACCCCCGTTACCCCCCCCGTAGGACCGCCCTTGCCGTGTATAAACTCAACGAAAGATAAAGCTGCCGTGTGAGTCGAGCGACCTGACCTGAAACCGTGTTGGGCAGTGTCCAATATATTGTACTTGTCTAAATAGTTCATCATTCGACTGAAAACAATTCTCTCAAAAACCTTCGAGAAGACCCAGTTCTCTTCATTGAATTGAGGTTATCCAAAAGTGGATATTGCGGATCATTTACGGGAAGCCACTTCTATTTTCATCAGATGAGCTATACAAGATGTCTGAAATTATGGATCCCCATCAATTCTTTGCCCTAGAGATGCTATATACGATGAGGTCAGGGAAGCAGCATATCAAGAGAAACCAACATGATCATGGGACAAGAAATAAAATAAATAAATTTCTTGTTCCAAGAGCCGAAAAACGCATAGGACAAAGATCTTATGCCTATCTAGGAGCCCGCCGAAATTCCATCATTTCCGAAAAACTGAGAATAATTCAGAACACCTATAGACACAAAAAAAGAATTGAAGAAATGGATACTCGAAAAAGGAAGACGCTTCTTTGACATGTTCATAAACCAGCATTGAGACCACCACAAAGTATGCAGTAGATACAGCTCAGAAATTTTTTCAACTTATAATCTAACATTATTAAGGATTAAGGATTTTGGTTGAAATATTTATCACGCACAGGCTCACGCCTCTGTGAAAGATGTTCAACCTGTAGATTTTCAGAATAATAGTATATTATTTAACGAGCGGTAATGTAGGACATAACACACGCAGATGGAGTTTGTAGCACGAGCCGAAGGCAAATGCTGTAATTTATCAAGTGAGTTATGACCATTACCGCAAGTTGAATACTACTATACTTTAGGGAAATGGGGAATAAGGATGAGTTGGCACTGCGAGCAAGTTATTGCAACATGCAACAGAACTTCATAACGTAACAACATCGTGCAACAATTTTGTTCAGAGATGAGCGTATAAGGACATCGATGTCATCCACACTAGTTGCGGTGTTACGTTACGAAGTTCTGTTGAATGTTTGTATGCACTTTTAGCGGGCGTGTTACGAGCCATCACAGAAAAAAGGAAGTGATGTAGATATAATGAATCTTTTTGTGAAATTTGCTGTACATTGTAGTTTCACTGAGAAACTTTGATAATTTTTTAGATACATGATGATTGCACCTACAATTCAACAGACCAGATGTAAGGTTTGGCTCCAGAGACATTTACCAAGAGAGGTAGCCATGTCGGACGTAACTAGCATGTTCACAGCCTTGTGTATAATGGGTCCATTTACTAGAACTTTATTATCCGAAATGACTGAAATAGATTTGCACCCCAAAAACTTCCCATTTTTCACACACAAAACGTTAGATATTGGTCTCGCTACAGGAGTTAGAACAATGAATTTGACACATACTGGAGAACTGGGTTATGTTCTATACATCCCTAATGAGGTGAAAATAGCACTACATAATTCAATAACTTTTCCAAAATTTGTTCCTTATTATAGTTTGCTCTACATGTTTATACAATCCTTGTTGAAGCTGGAAAAAAATATGGACTCAGACATGCAGGGTATTATGCAACAAGAGCTCTGCGAGTTGAAAAATTTTATGCCTTTTGGGGACAAGATCTGGACACCAGGACAACTCCTTTAGAATGTGGGAGAGTTTGGCGTGTGAAATTCGATGTAAGTGGTTCTTTCACTTCTTTCCTCAATGTTTTTCTAATTTTCTATCTATATTAATGAATGTGAATCAATAGAAAAATATAGATTTCATTGGAAGAGATGCCTTATTACGACAAAGAGATGAAGGAATTGAGCGAAAATACGTACAACTAATTTTAGATGATGATTTCTGTTCTGAAACTGATCTGTGGCCATGGGGTGGTGAACCTATATATAGAAATGGAAAATTCGCTGGAACCTGTACTACTACTGGTTATGGATATACCTTCAAGAAGCAGGTAAAAAATCAATAAGTCCAGAACATGTAAAGTTCTACTGGAAAGTTATTCCAATAACCCCGAATTCTCTACACATGTTTTCGATGAAAATTTCAGGTATGCTTGGGATTTATTCAAAATATGGGACCTAATGGTGTACCACGCAAAGTAACTAATGATTATGTCATGAGTGGTAAATATGAAGTGGATATTGCTGGAATGAAGTAAGTTAATAATGATTTTTATATGCGTTGTTGCTTCAAAAACACACTAGACCCAAATATTCTTGACTGCCAAAATGTTAGTTAAAATAATATACAGAGTTATACAGAGAAAATCGAGAAAAGCACTGCCGTGAAGTCAGGAGCTTTTGAGCGCTTGTTCATCCAGGTAAATTCGCTTTCTTCAGTTTTAGGAACCAATTGAAGGAATTTTTGACAGCTTTCAATAATAAATTCGAACTAAGGCGAATATCCAGACTTCACGTCAGTGCTTTAGGAGACCAATTTTTTGATTCGATAATTGGCTAGAATTTTCTGCGGTATCTATAGTCTTGTTAATGCGATCTGGACACAATTTCGCACGTAGTTTGAATACACTATTCTTCACATATGTTCGAGATCACATTCCAATCCAATCAGTATTATCAGGAAACAAATATTTTGAACGGCCATATTTACGGAACCCCTAGTTTAATTTTGCTCATTGATGAACGTGACCGCGAAATTTGAGATCCATACCTATCCTAAAAATTTCAAGTCCCTAGGCCTTTCTGTTCGAAAGTTATAATTTTCTTTGGTTTCTATGGTTCTGGGTTCTGGTCATGCGATCTGGGGCCTATTGCACCAAACTACTCTGCAACTTTTCACTTTGCATTTTTCAAATGCAATTTCAAATTTGGCAAAGTGCAAAATAAAATTTACGAAAAGCACTGCCGTGAAGTCAGGAGCTTTTGAGCGCTCGTTCATCCACCTTGTAGGTAGATTCGCATTCTCCAGTTTTAGAAACCAATTGAAAAGATTTTGACAGCTGTCAAAAAAAATTTCAAACTAAGGCGAAAATCCAGACTTCACGTCAGTGCTTTAGGTGAACAATTTTTTTTCGATAATTCGCTAGAATTTTCTACGGTATCTATGGTCTTGGTGATGCGATCTGGACAAAATTTCCTATGTAGTTTGAATACATTATTCTTCATCTATGTGCGAAATTTCATTCCAATTCAATAAGTAGTTTAGAAATTATCAGGAAAAAAATTTGTTGAAGGGCCGTATTTACGGAATCCTAAGTCTAATTTTGCTCATTGATGAACGTGATCGCGAAATTCGCGATCCGAACCTACCCCTCAAAATTTTAAATCCCTAGGCCTTTCCGCTCGAAAGTTATAATTTTCTATGGTTCTGGTCATGCGATTTGGAAAAAAATGTAGATCGAATATATCACTCTCCATGTAAATACAAAATTTCGTCACGATCAAATCCATAGTTTCGAAATTATCAAGAAAAGTGAATTCCAAACGATCATATTCATGGAACCCCTAGTCTAATTTTGCTCATTGATAAACGTGACCGCAACATTCGAGATCCACACCTTTCCTGAGTATCCCTAAGCCTCTTCATTACAAAGTTGTAAGTTTCTATGGTTCTGGTCATGTGAGCTGAACAAAATTTTGCATGTAGCTTGAACAGGTAATTCTCCATCTGAGTGCAAAATTTCACTTCGATCGAATCAATAGTTTCGAAGTAAACAGGAGAACAAAATTTCGAGCGGAGATATTCACGGAACCCCTAGGCGAATTTTGCCCAATAACGAACTTAACCGCGGCATTCGAGATTCGAACCTACCCTGAAAATGTGAAGCTTCTAGGTCGTTCCGTTCGAGTATACGGCCGGACGGACAGACTCGAATTTTTCGACGGATTCGTCATCAGTGAGTCGAACTCTGTTGATTGAGACCATTTTCGGCTTAAAATTCGAAAAATACAGAAATCGTGTAAAAATGATATAGCCCGCGTGTAAGTAGTACGAGCGCTCAGAAAGTTACGAAGTATTTTGGTGCAATAGGCCCCTGGACAATATTTTGCATGTAGCTTGAATATATTCTCCATTAAAAAAAAAATTTCGTCACGAACGATTCCGTAGCTTTGAAATTTCGAAAACAAGATAGGAAGTTCGTACAAATCAAATCTGCAGGTATCGAATTCGCCCGTCAGTGGTGTAAAATCCTACATTTCAGACAAATCTCTGATCTGGCGCGTGGTCTTTTAGCGAAAAGACCACGCGAATGATGCATGCAGATCTGGCACGCGTTTTCGTATGTTAATCAATGGACAAGGATAGATTTAGTTCGTCCGATCTGGATCTGTCGAATCGAATCTCTACATATCAGAACTGTACGGATAATCCGCCCGTGTATGGGCCCTATTATATATTTCGATTATACCAACCTCTTCACTCGAGGTATAATCGAATATTGTCTATGCTCTTTTCCTTGTTATATCATAACTCACAATATTGTCAAAACAAGATTTGGGTATGGCAGTTATTCGAGTTGGTTCCTTTTTGGTTGGTACCATATCGAACTGAGCAAACAGCGGTAAAAAATTAACAGTGCTTGTGCCTCAGGTGGCGTAAGGACAGAGTAACAAAGCCTAACAGAACACAACCGGATCTCCTAATTAGCACAAGCTCTGAGCTTATGAAGGGTCCCACAGAGATCTAGGAGAGTCTGGATACAAACATAAAACCATAAACAAACTTATTTCCTTACAGAAACATCAGTTATTTCTGTGGACCTGTTTGTGATTCGAAGGATTCTCTTATCACAATTCCATCGGCCCAGAAATTCCCACTAAAAAAAAAGAATTTTGTCCCAGCAATGCAAGTTTTTTACCTCATTTCAATTCAAGAGTTGTAATTTTATTCTGTCGGAAATATTCTACGATGTATTCCAGGGAAACATATTTCATTCTTTCCCTTCAATTTTGCCTACGTAAATCCACCAATAACAATTCCGCAGGTTTTATTGCCACCAGTACAGACAATCTTATTCACAGTACCGCGCGTTTTTTTGTTCGTAGCAGCCTGTCGTTTATCTGTCTGCAAGCCTTCAAATAGCAAAGAGTAATGAGAGTTATCTAATGTTTGCTAATAGCATCACTTCATTTTTCAATGTCAATATTATTGAGCGCTCTTTCTACTTACACGAGGGTTACATCATTTCGTCACGATGTCTGTATTTTTCGAATTTTGAGCCGAAAATGGTCTTAATCAACAAGATTCTACTCACTGATGACGAATCCGTCGAAAAATTCGAGTCTGTCCGTCCGGCCGTAAGCATGATAACTCTCGACCTAGAAATTTTCTGGGTAGGTTCGAATCTCGAATGCCGCGGTCAAGTTTGTTATTGGGCAAAATTCGACCCGGGGTTCCGTAAATATGGCCGTTCGAAATTATGTTCTCCTGATTACTTCGAAACAACTGATTCGATCGAGAGGAAATTTTGCACTCAGATGGAGAATGAGAATGTTCAAGCTAAGGTAAAAGTACCAGTATTCGTCAATGAACTAGCTGTCGTCATATTTGGCTAATTCTGCTAATTATTAAGCATGTGGGTACATCTAGCTTGTCAATCATTGGTAATGAATCGAGATCCGCATCAGAACATTGTAACTAAACCAAAGTAGTCGGCGTAATAGTTGCAGCACTGTTGTCAATTGAGTTGTGAAAAAGCGGTTGCAGCGGAAGAAACAAGTTCTTGTGATTTCTTAGTCGATTCGTTAAGGTGTGTGATATTTTGGGACTTACACTAAACTTCGCAGGAATAAAGTAATTAAAATGTTTTGGGTTTGTTGTGTTACTGATTGATTGGAAAAGACATTTCTTTTGAAAATTTCAGGTTTAACGTTGCGAAACTTCATAATTCGACTATGACGAATACTGGTACCTTAAAACATCGCCATGTCTTAGGAATCGACGTAATCGTGAGCTACGACGATTACTGGGACAAATGCATTCGGGTTGAGAATTGTAAAATCTCTCCTCTCGATACAACAATGAGTAAACTACTAAAGGATCCCATATTATCGAATTGTCTTGTGAAGGGTGTGTTGAGTAGAGCGTTTTCAACTGCTATGACGATCGTAGGGACCAGCAACTGACGAATATCAATTGGACATTAGACTGCAATAATACAGTAGCAGAATAATTGAAAAAAGCACCAGCACACCAGTCACCATCAGAAGCTATATTATTGGAACCTACAATAATGACGGACTTTATTCTGGCCGTCTACACCTACTATGGATTCTAATTCAAAGGTCCCTGCTTTTGCTGTTTCTGTTGAATGGCAAACCTATTTTTCGATAAAAGAAAAAGAGAAAGCTGACAAATCAAAAAAATTGGAAGAGAATAAAAGGAAGAGAGAAGAAATTGCAAATAAGAAAAAAGAAATCAAGATTGGTGGTAAAGGAGAAAATTATAAAAGCACTGCCGTGAAGTCAGGAGCTTTTGAGCGATCGTACATCCACCTTGTAGGTAGATTCGCATTTTCCAGTTTTAGAAATCAATTGAAGGAATTTTCGACAGCTGTCAAAAAAATTCTCAAACGTAGGCGAAACTCCAGACTTCATGTCAGTGCTTCAGCCGACCAATTTTTCTTCGATAATTTGCTAGAATATTCTGCGTTATCTATGGTCTTGGCGATGCGATCTGGATAATTCGCATGTAGTTTCAATTCATTATTGTTCAGCTAGGTGTAAAATCTCATTCCAATCCAATCAGTAGTTTCGGAATTATCAGGAAAAAAATATTTTGAACGGCCAAAATTACGGAACTCCTAGTCTAATTTCGCTCATTGATGAACGTGACCCCGACATTAGAAATCCAACCAAACAAAATTTTCAGGGTAGGTTCGAATCTCAAATGCCGAGGTTAAGTTCGTTATTGGGCAAAATCCGCCTAAGGGTTCTGTAAATATGGCCGCTCGAAATTTTGTTTTCCTGATTTCTTTGAAACTACAGATTCGATCGAGATAAAATTTTGCACTCTAATGGATAATGAAGTGTTCAAGCTACATGCAAAATTTTGTTCAGCTCGCATCACCACAACCATAGAAACCATAGAAAATTGTAACTTTTAAACGGAAACGCCTATGGACTTGAAATTTTCAGGATAGGTGTGGATCTCGATTGTCGTGATCACTTCCATCTATGAGCAGAATTATACTAGGGGTTCCGTAAATATGGTCGTTTGAAATTTAGTTTTCTTGATAATTTCCAAACTACAGATTCGATCGTGACGAAATTTTGTATACTTATGGAGAATGATATATTCAAGCTACATTTCTCTAGATCGCATGACCAGAATCATAGAAACCATAGAAAATCATAACTTTCGAACGAAAAGGCCTGGGGACTTGAAATTTTCATGATAGGTGTGGATCTCGGATGTCGTGATCACGTTTATCTATGAGCAAAATAATACGAGGGGTTCCGTAAATATGGCCGTTCAAAATATTCTGTTCCTGATAATTTCGAAACTACCGATTTGATTGGAATGAAATTTTGCACCTAGCTGAGGAATAATGTATTCAAACTACGTGCGAAATTTTGTCCAGATCGCATCACCAAGACCATAGATACCGTAGAAAATTTTAGCGAATTATCGAAAAAAAATTGGTCACCTAAAGCACTGACTCGAAGTCTGGAATATCGCCTCAGTTTGAAAATTTGCGAATCTACCTACAAGGTGCATGTACGAGCGCTCAAAAGCTCCTGCCTTCACGGCAGTGTTTTTCGTAATTTTTATTACTTTATTCATTATGTTAGTTTTTCAACATCTCACAACAATATTTTTCATTTTATCATGAAATAGATGCTTCAACTTAAATAAGTTTCAAATTTCAGATTTTTGAAAGATAATGTAATGATAATGTTGAACAAATAGCATCAAGTATGAGTTTTCCTTAAGCTGACGATTACTGGTACTTTTATCTTACATGCACAATTTTGTCCAGATCGCATGTGCAGAACCATAGAAAATTATAACTTTCGAACGGAAAGGCCTAGGGACTTGAAATTTTAAGGGTAGGTTCGAATCTCGAATGCCGCGGTCAAGTTCGTTATTGGGCAAAATTCGACCAGGGGTTCCTGAATATGGTCGTTTGAAATTCAGTCTTCTTGATAATTTCATAAATACGGATTCGATCGTGACGAAATTTCTATTTTAATGGAGAATGATATATTATATTCAAGCTACATATTTTCCAGATCGAATAACCAGAACCATCTTGAATTCTAACCAATAATTGAATAAAGAATTGTAGCTTTCTTTTTAGCTATCTGAGCTCCTCCATTGCACGAAATATGACATTTGCGCATTCGATTTGCCTCGAAAAGCGTGCGCAAAACAACAAAAACGGTGCACGAAACCCTCAAAACGAAAGCGCCTAATCCTTATATTCCTGTAACAGCTGATACGGCCTAATTGACAAAGAGCTGCAGTCGTTTCTTGACAGTTGTCAAAAATTTCTTCAATTGGTTTCTAAAACTGAAAATGCGAATCTACCTACAAGCTGGATGAACGAGCGCTCAAAAGCTACCGACTTCAGGGCAGTGCTTTTCAATTTTTAATATTGTGGTTTCTGTTGGGGGTTTATGCTCAACGCCACTGCTCTATAATTAGAAGGATCTCTTGCATTACATCTCGCAGAATGTTTTCAAACTTTCGTATGGCTATTATGACAATGTCGTCAGCATAGTCTACACATTCCAAGTGAAAGCTCATAAACTTATTTCGAATAACCTGCATCCAGTTTCAGGTTACATTGCACAACAAGATCAGGGCTAAAAATAGTTCACACGGTGAACGTGATTCCATTGACCGCTACATTGACAAATCTAGTTCATGATGTTTTTCATATTTCTCAAAACTTTTGCAGGTTTCCAGCAAAAGTGAATATCCACTCACCAATACTACCAACTAAATATCCAGATCAAGAGCGTGATGTTTATCGGGCAACAAGAAACAAAGATAAATTTGATGCTTAATATTTCTTTAATTATAGAATGTGAATACTATTAAATTGTAAAAACAAATCAATTCCAATTATAACTAGAGTAGTAGGGCAAATGGGTTTTGTGATTTGACAATGTTTCACACATCATTAGCCCAATTAGTAATTCTGCAAACTATAATAGAAAAAATATATGTATTCTTACTCATTCGCATTTTAAATCGATATAATGGGAAAAACAGATCTTTTGAGAATTCTGAGTGATACATGGCTTTCTTGTGGCTCTACAGCTTCAACATGCGTAATTTGAAAAAAAAACTCTGGTATCTGTTGTGTCAAGAAAGTAGTACTCCGCAAATTTCAATTTGTTAAAAGCTTGGCGCATCCTGCATGCCCGATAAAATCAATTTAATGTCCATTCCATTATACAGGATTTGAAGGAACTGAAAATTTCTCAAGAATAAATGAAGACGAAGAAGTAGGAGGCATGCAGGAAGAATGGTCCATTTCTTTCCCTAGTTGTGTTTATAATTTCAGTTAATAATATATGTATTAGATTTCCTCCATATTTTTGTTCCATGAAAAAACTATCTATGTTTTTTATTATAGTTAACTCATTATTTTCATGTGCTTCACAATGCAAACATCAGGAGCACCTACAATAATATAATATCTTTCACTTTATTTCTCTTGTTTTATTTTCAAGCTTGAATTTGAATTTTCTGGGGAAAAGGCAACGAAATTGCAACAGTTTTCTGTACACTATACATCTGAGATGTGAGGTGGTTATGTGTTATGTCCTTCTTTATTGAACAGGCATTTCATGAATCATCATGCATTCTCATTATTCAACAATAATCGTACATGGATAATTTGACTTGAGTCGAGGATAATATGGAAATTCAAGTCAAGTCAAGGATAATATGGAAATTCCTGTACACAGGTTATACCCCACCACATGGTTAACTTATTATCTTGTTACCGTTTCTTTCTTCCCAACCTGAGAGAGATGATGTTTCATATTTTTTTCTATTCACTACTTCATGTTGCAATTTTTATTTGTCAGTAATCACATGATCCTTTTAAGTGAGTTCATTTTTTGTACTGAACTGAATAATAACAGGCTTATTTTTCACTATTATACCATTTATATGTTTCAAAGCTTCTTTGGCTATTTCCCAATTTTCCATTTCTACAAAAGCTTGACCTTTCATTCTCCCTTTCATTAGATTGATAGCTTTCGTTTGAAAATTGAATGATTTGAATAGTTGTTCTAGATCATTTACGGATAAGGAGTGAGTATTCATCAGGTATAATATCTTTGATGGATAGCCGGTAGTATATTGAGAAAATTTAGGAATATTTCTGATTTGTTCCACAGTTAATTTTTCCTTTTGAGTATAATCTATAGGGTTTCCTAGTTTGATGATGGTTCCATTTTTAATAGTATAACGATTTCCAGATATCCGAGTTTTAGGTGTAAATGATTTTGAATTTATAATCCCACTGGAATTAGCGTAGGTATTCGGCATATCCTGTTCTTTACTCTTGCTCATATTTAGCTCTCTATTAACACTTGATTGAATATCCTCATATTTTAAATCCCATTTTGACCTATTTACTGATGGGATTTCATCAGAAATTTCAGAGGAATCTATTCTTCCAACAATTCTTGAATTCCATTTTGAATGCTTGATGGGTGGGATCTCGGAAGATTCAATAGTGGATTTTTCTGATATTGATACTAGCCCATATACCCTTTTACTCACTGCTCTCAATCTTCTCTGTACTTTCCTTTGCAATTTTGCTATGTTATTCCCATCTAATTTTATGCCTAAAGAGTTCAAGAAATCCTTTTCTACAACTTTCATAGGTTCAATTTCATCTTGAACTTTGTTAATTTTCTTGCCATTATTGAGGGCGAACTTAAGCAAATTCGTTTCGATACTATTTGGTTTCATAGAAAGCATGCATTCTGTTTGAAGTCTACCTATAGCATTAACAGAAGAGTCCTGAAAATTCTTGGAATTCTTATAATTTTTAAGAATTTCTTTAATCTCAAATAATCTTTTTTCTATTGATTTATGATCCAAGTTTTTATGTATCATTCGAAGATATTCAATTCCTTTTTTTTCATTCAAATAAAAATGACAATCTTCTTCACTTAAACCAGCATTTCTGAAGTCTTCTAATACTTGAACATTATGGGATGTGTTCTTCAATTCATTCAGAGAATTTATTCCAGAAACATAATTACATAATTTATATTCTGTTGAAGAAATAAATATCTTCTCTTGTTGTAGTTCTTTTAACAAATCACACTGTGTAGAAAGTTGTTTCTCAAGAAGACTCTTCACTAATAAATCTCCATCACTTGTCAAGTTCACAGTAGGCAGCAGCTCATCCTGCATATTTTTTCTCTTTCGACTCATTTTTGAAACACACAAGAGTACAACCAGAGCAAGAGCCTGGTAAAATGTTTGAATTTAATTTCGAAAATATCTTCTGAAACTTTAGGAAAATGCAAAAGGAATATTCATTTATCCTTAATATATGGCAACAGTTATCTGTTATCTAATATAATAGGCCTATGGAAAATTGTAAAAGAGAAGAGAATTCAGACATTCAGAGAATGCAAAGAAATAAGAAAACTGACAATGAAGAATAAGGTTATTCCACAGAAGACATACTTGCTTCATCGGTTATTCGTTATTCTTCTAGATCTAGATACTATTTCCTCGGAGGTTACAAAAACACAATCTTTCGAATATCTGTTCCAGGTTATTAGCTGAAGTTGAATGGTTCTTATGGGCCTCAAAAAACTGGGATAAACATATACCAATCAACTTGTTATAGATATTATTCGTTAGAAGAAGTTATAGGCAAAATATCCTCAATGGCCAATGCGTTGACACAGCTTATTAAATAAACTTCTATGACTTTCAAATTAAAGTTTACTATTTACATATCTTCGTTCTTGAATGTTAGTCAGTTTGTTGGAATTACAATATTTACCGAGAAAATGTTCGATTTTGCCGATACCATTGCTTTGTTACTAGGAATAATCATCGGAACTCTTGGAATATTAGCCTGTCTTGGAGCTTACGCTAGAAGGAAAATGTATATCGAACAAATATGAAGGTGATAACGAAATGTATTCCAATCAATTTTTTTTTTAATGTTTGCTTATATCCCGACTCGCCTAGATCTCTGTGAGACCCCTCATAAGCTCAGAGCTTGTGAGAAATAAGAGATCCGGCTGTTTTGAATGGAATAGTAAACATTATTTTCTTGTTTCAGGAAAGAATCAAGGAAGTAAAAATTTCAATATTATGTTGTAACTATTTTATTGTAAAGAAAATGTAAATAAATCCCATCAAAAACTTAATAATATTCATTTAAGCGATCAATTGCTTAATTCTTTTTATGATTTGGGTATTGAAATCCTTGTAGTCTATCGGTTTTACTTCCACTGCAATAGTTTTCAGACGTGCTTCATCCTAAAAAAATGAATAGTTCAATAATCATATTCTTGACTATAAAAGTCGAATTCATACAAAGAAATGACAACATAGGAATAACCACTGTTATCACACATGTTTATATCCTATGATATTTGATAGAGCAGAGATGAATAAAATTCCGCGCACAAATTAACAGATGAGGCATTCTTTTCATCAGAGATGTTCCAGGCCAGCGAAAATTTCAACTTGTTATAAATAAGAAGAAACGAAAAAATAAAAACAAGTTCATTGTGAATGAAAAAAGGAAGAAGAGTAATTATCGTAACAAACTGGTTCAACCCATCTGATATCCCTATTTCCTCAGGCAACATCAACTTCTGATAAATAAAAAACTACTTGGTGGTAGTAGTAGTAAAAACTACTACTTATGAGGTGTTCTTATATATCATGTTATGTTTATCTCTGAATGAATTCAGCTTATGAAATGTATTACATTGTAGGTTTCCATTTTGGCTCTACATTTGAAAATGAACTGTTTGAAATTAACTCTTTCAACAATACTGGCTCCTGCTTCAGAGTTGTTTTCTATTGAATCCCCTACTTCCTGTGCTGACATTCCTAGAATAGTTTCAGCTTCTGTTGTAAACATGCTTAACCATGAATTTCCACTCCAATCAGCAACATTGATCTGAAAATATCAAGTGTTGAAAAAAGCTTGAACTTTGACCCAAAAAAAAGTTGAAATGGTGGCTTCAGGTGAAAATAGCATATATATGAAATAAAGGCTCAGACAAGTCAATCAGTGGCGGCCGCTCAGAAGCGGCAGAGGAGGCCGGGCCTCCCCAAATTTTACTGCATTGTATTTAATTCTTAGTTCAAGTTCAACTATATTATGTTAACCTAAATCAATAGAATATTCAAATTTCTGGATATTTTTTACCCCAATATTTCATCACATTTATTCATCTTCCGCAGCAGACTTCAAAACTGAGAAGATTACGCATCGCAATCAGTACTACGTCAGGCATGCGATGCTTTAAAGAATACAACACAACAGAGTTCAGACCCGGAGGCCGAGCTCCTTCAATCTCCAAGTCGAGATACCTACGCTTTATTGTAAAATTTCGAATAACTGTTAATACAAAGCAGGGGCCAGTCAGAATTCGAGCTGTAAACCACGTGACGGAGGCCCGGTCTCCAGTATATTCGTTTGGCCCGATCGTCTCGAATATAAACGATGAACGATCGGCATCACCAAAGAGTAACAACAAGTTGTTTAATCTTTGGTATCACTATTCTATACCTTCATAATAATATATTATGTATGTACTATACTATGTACAGACTATCAGTTTGGCGAATTTTGTAGGTGAGGAAGGATGGCTATTTAGATTAATATATTTTATCGAGAAAAATGGGAACGGAAACCAGAAATGAAAATTATAATGTCAGTGGGGAACTTAGAATAACTGAAGATATTGTTCTATTGTTGATTTTATTCTGAAGAAAAAGTTCAGTCAAATGCCTTACGACAGGCATGGGCAACCTACGGCTCGCGGGCCACATGTGGCCCGCGAATAGAATTCTCTTGACCCGCCAATGAATTTTTCCACACATGATGCACCCTCAAATTTGCTCTATAAAGATACCGCGACAAATAATATTCGTGTAGCAACAACATCAGTTATACCTAATATTGATGCTGTTGTGAAAGAAACGCAACTCCAGGTTTCTCATTAGTTAAAAACTAGTGACCTATGAATAACAGAGTTTTTTTTTTTTTTTCATTCCTCCTATTGTAAGTAACGTTAGGTTTATTTAATTTTTTTTGAATGAATTTTATTAGTGCTTGAAATTTTTTTTTCGGCCCGTGGTCTACAAAACATCTTTTTATGTGGCCCTTAGCAAAAAAAGGTTGCCCATGCCTGCCTTACGATGAAAAAATTTTCATTATTTAAACTATAAAGACACCTCAGCCTGCTATGCAAAATTCAATTGTCAATTCCAAACATGATCGTTCCTTCTGCGTTCAATGGTACAACAAATACGAGTTGCTGACAGGAAGTACAGTTGGAAATAAATTATTTTGTTGGTTTCGCTTACTTTTTTCCGAAGGTTCAGAAAACAATGTGTGGTCAAAATTAGGGTATTCTGATTTAAAAAATTTACAGAGGTTTATTGGAAGACATAGCAGATGAAAATCTCACTTAGGGGCATCAATTAAATTCAAATTATTCGGAAAACTCAATAAACCTTCACCAATTGGGACAAAAAAAAATTCCGCATAAAAAATTGCTTATTATGATTAGAAAATGCTTACGAAAGCGTTTCCTGTACGATAAAAGGTTTCGGTAAAAACCCTTCAATTTCAACACCCTGTATCTCGAAAATTGTGCATTTTAGAGGGTAAGTTAATAAAAAATTTTTTCATACTTTTAGACAAGCTATCACATCCTGAAATCCTGCGCATATATTATGAAACACCCTGTATTTTTTGCTTGGCCTCCTCTGATTGTGAGCTCACGAGCCGCCACTGAAGTCAATTGTAGTTTGTAGTTCAGTTCCTAAACGGAACTATTTTTTTATGGAAATGGAAACTGTTCATCAAATGTGAAAATACTGCAAACCACTTTTTAGGTCATTTAAAGAGCTTTTCAATGCTGTCAGATACTGTCTATATTGAATCAATTTGAGGAAACTTACAGACGACAACAGCCGATGTTTGAAATTGGGGTATTCCCTATTACATTTCTCACAACGAAACATGCCGTTCTCCAAGTCAATGATTTTTTTGTTGCAAGACTCGGATGGACAAGCTTTGTAGGTTAAGTTCTCTGAACGCATCAACAAAATGGTGCCCATCGTTTGGTAGTAATCTCCTTTATCCCTATTACCTAAACCTTGATCTTTAACCTCCTTGAATGACATCCAGGCTGTCCCGAATGTTGATCCTCCAGACCTATATAGTTAACGTAGAATAGAAATCTTTCAGGTATCATCATCTTTTCAATATTACTTAGCACTGATGTCAATGACATTTCCTTTGTGACCTTCTTGATCATACCATCCTCGTATACGAAAACTCTCTGGGATATCTGGATTTATTTTCAACAAACTACTTGCGAGGCACGATAAGTTTTTTCCTCCTCCGAACTCTCCAACCTTTGCACCTTTGATGACAACCACTGGATTGTTTGTACCATCAAAGTTTTCAGCTTCTGTTCCCCATAATGTCAAAGTTATCTGAAATACACAACAGACATGCTGAATTTATAAAGAACAATAACCTAATTTTATGCAGTGAAATAACTTCAATAATAAGAACAATTGCCAAAAATCAATCCATGTACACCCCAGAGAACATCAAATTCATCATTTGCAACTGTAGATCAGTTCCGTCTTTTTGAGCCTCATTAGTACAATTTAGCGATGACTAATTCGAACTGCTGCGCAGGTCAGAGAAAATTTCTCCACTAACGCCACCTGTCCGCACCAACAGCAAACCGTCCCCACCTCTCTGCAGGTCCATGGAAAGATTCCGTGACCCCCCAACCACCCCAAACATGTGACCATATGCGAACATCGCAAAATAATTGTCACATGTGAAAGTTCAAGCTAATGAACCTTATTCAAGTGAGGATAAATTGAAAATGAATAATATTTGGCTTATTATCTAATTCAATGCATGTACTGAAATATTTGTTCCGAAGAAATTGTGGTAGACACTAATGACACTATTAAGTCAAAGATAAAATGATAAGCAGGATAAAAATACTCTCTGGATTGATTTTTTGTCCTGCTTATCATATTATTATCTTTGACATAATATTGTCTAGAACAATTTTTCTTTGAAACAATTGTTTCCGTACATGCATTAAATTAGATGATCAGCCAAATATTTTTTATTATTATTTGACAGGAGATCTCGCGAAATTGAAAATAATGAAACCTAAAATGAGATGAAAATTGTAGATAATACATATTTTAACATTCAATACTGAATGTGATGCTAGAACTTGGCCTGAAGTATTACCATGATCTTTGACACAGTTTCTAGATTTCCTGAAATTTAGTAAAGAATGACACGATTTAGTTAATTGAAAACATTCGTTTATGAAACTTGAGCTATTTACGGAAACAATGATATCAAAGATCAATGATATAAGGGCTTTACGGAAACGCTGATCGGGTTAACTTGTTCAACCTCATCACTTATTCTAGTGTTTGATATCGTCGGTAAATTGACAAAAGGGCGTATCTGCAAATTTTGATTTTTTGAGTAAGCTTCACTTTGGAAACCATAGCTCTTGCATCTTGAGCGTCCCATTACCCATTTAGTCCTAAAATGAAGCAAAAACAGGGGATTATAGTCTAGAAGGGGTTGAAAATTTTAATCGGGTGATTTGAAGTAAACCTGAGAGCTTTGATCGGGAATATCGTAAAAAAATAAAATTTGCAGATACGCCCCTTTGTCAATTTACCGACAATATCTAACGAAGTAGGTCGGTAAATGAGTAAATTAATTCGATTTGGTCAATATTCAATTTCTTAGTTCGTTTTGTTTCGCGCTTACTCATCCCGAGTTGGGGCTATATAATTAGACTAATGTTCACAAAAAGAAACCAAATTATTATTCAGTCATTTGACAATTGATACCAAATATAAAAGTTGAGGTTGACATTGAACCAAAATCAGCTGTTAGTTTACCCGGTGAACAGAAACTAGTTAAGGATAAGTGTTTCCATGAAGCCCAATTAGCTATCAAAGAGTACAATGACTGATTGGCTAATTTTCAATGATCATGCTAACCCTCCTCAAGTTGGGCTAAATGATTAACAGAATTTCCAAAAAAGAACACAAATTATCCAACCTTTGAATATTCAGAGAATGTTTTGTTCAAGCAGCATGCGAATTTTATCCAGATCGCATGCCAAGAGCCATAGAAAATTATAACTTTTGAACAGAAAGGCCTATATAGGGACTTGATATTTTCAGGATAGGTCTGCATCTCGGACGTCGTAATCACGTTTATCTTTGAGCAAAATTAGACCAGAGGTTCCGTAAATATGATCGTTTGAAATTTTGTTTTCTTGATAATTTCAAAACTACGGATTCGATCATGACGAAATTTCGTATACTAATGGATATATTCAAGCTACATTTTCTCCAGATCGTATGACCATAACCATTGAAAATCATAACTTTCGAACGGAAAGGCCTAGGGACTTGAAATTTTTAGGGTAGGTTTGGATTTCTAATGTCGGGGTCACGTTCATCAATGAGCGAAATTAGACTAGGAGTTCCGGCCGTTCAAACTTAATTTTTTCTCGATAATGTCGAAACTACTGATTGGATTGGAAAGGAATTTTGTCCAAATCGCATCACCAAGACCATAGATACCGTAGAAAATTCTAGCGAATTTTCACCAAAGCCTGAGGTGCAGTCTGGAGTTGCGCCTCAGTTTGAATTTTTTGACAGCTGTCAAAAATTTTTTCAATTTGTTTCTGAAACTGGAAAATGCGAATCTACCTACAAGGTGGATGAACGAGCGCTCAAAAGCTCCCGACTTCACGGCAGTGCTTTTTGAGCGCTCGTACTACTTACACGAGGGCTATATCATTTCGTCAAGATGTCTGTATTTTTTGAATTTTGAGCCGAAAATGGTCTCAATCGACTAGGTTCGACACACTGATGACGAATCCGTCGGAAAATTCGAGTATGTCCGTCCGGCCGCAAGCACGATAACTCTCGAACGAAATATCCTAGAGACTTGAAATTTTCACTGTGAGTTCAGTTCCCGAATGCCTCGGTTGAGTTAGTTAATGGGCGAAATTCCACTAGGGGTTCCGTAAATATGGCCGTTCAAAGTTTTGTTCTCCTGATTACTTGGAAACTACAGATTTGATCGAGATGAAATTTTGCACTCAAATGGAGACTGAGGTGTTCAAGTTACATGTGAAAATTTGTCCAGATCGCATGACCAGAACCATAGAAACCATAGAAAATTGTAACTTTTGAAGAGAAATGCCTAGGAACTTGAAATTTTCAGGATAGGTGTGGATCTCAAATGTCGTGATCACGTTCATCTATGAGCAAAATTATACCAGGGGTTCCGTAAATACGGTCGTTTGAACTTTTGTTTTCTCGATAATTTCGAAACTACGGATTCGATCTAGATAAAATTTTGTGTTTTAATCGAGAATGATATATTAAAGCAACATTTTGTCCAGATCGCATTACCAGAACCATAGAAACCATAGAAAATTATAACTTCCGAAGGGAAAGACCTAGGAACTTGAAATTTTCAGGGTAGATTTGGATCGCGAATGTCGCGGTCACGATCATCAATGAGCAAAATTAGACTAGGGGTTCCGTAAATATGGCCGTTCAAAATATTTTTTCCCTGATAATTTCGAAACTACTGATTGGATTGGAATGAAATTTTACAACTAGCTGAAGAATAATGAATTCAAACTACGTGCGACCAGATCGCATCACCAAGACCATTGATAATGTAGAAAATTCTAGCGAATTATCGAAAAAAAATTGGCCAGCTGAAGCACTGACATCAAGTCTGGAGTTTCGCCTGAGTTTGAGAATTTTTTTGACAGCTGTCGAAAATTCCTTCAATTGATTTCTGAAACTGGAAAATGCGAATCTACCCACAAGGTGGATGTACGAGCACTCAAAATCTCCTGACTTCACGGCAGTGCTTTTCTAAATTTTTTATAATTTTCAGGTATGGGTTGTATCTGTGAAAACTATAGAATAGGCAAAAGGCTCTGAAAGTTACAGAAATAATTTAAATGAACATTGTAATCTGCCAGTATCATTTCCCGAGTGTGGTCCAATCAAATCTTAATATATAAAACAAAGTCGGGTTTGTTCCAACAATTATAACTCGAGAACGGCTGGACCGATGTTCATGGTTTTTGATTTGTTGTATTCGTCTCCGTCCCGAATAGGAGAATAACGATTGAAAACATTGGAAAATTGCCGAAAAAATAAAATAAAAGAAAAAATGTCATAGATTTCGTAACTGTCAAGAATGTAGATTAATGTCAGTAACGAAAAATGATTGACATAATATATAATACTCGCGTTCCGAAATTACTGACCAGTACTGGCCAGTACTGATATCCGTTCCGAAATTACTGAATTTTACTGGCATCGTTTTCCCGCCATCTGTCAATGTACCCCGTGCGAGGCTAAAAATCTGCTATTGGCTACTTCGCATTCCGAAATTACAGTTTTTAACTGGCATCGTTTTCCCGCCATCTTTCAATGAACCTTGTGCGAGGCTAAAAATCTACTGTTGGCTACTGCCAGAAAAAGGATGTGTGAGCGCCAGTACGTCAAAAAAGTGAGGTTACGTAAATATTTTGATTTGAATCATTTTCATAGAAGAATTGTTCGAAAGAAAACCTAGTAACAAATTAATACAATCTTTATATTTCACCTGGCCTGATATCTCGGATTATTTGAAGCCTTTCGTTCATCTCATTAACTGTATGTGGATTATTCTGTATATTTCGTTGGACATTACTTTCCTCTGTATGATGTTCTGGATTATTTAATTCTAGATCTATAAAATCACCTCCCATTTCACAAATATTATGAATAACACAACAAGCCATTATAAATTTTGGAATAAATTGGATATCTGTTAGTGGACAGCAATAGAGTAAACTCTGAAATCTATTTTTCAACAATCCGAGAGTTCTTTCAATGATGGTACTAATCTCGGTACTAATAGACGAAAGATGTTGGTTGAAGTAGATTTGCTGTGAAGTTAAATGCCCATTATCCCTATAGGGAACCACTACGTGTTCATGAATATTTTAGGCACCAACTCCTATAAAATTTGAATTCTGTGGAAAATACCTCTCTGGATTCAATAAAAAGCCATTTAATTCAGAAAGTCTGAAAACTCTTTGATCATTCACTGATCCACAATTAACCAAATACACATGGGTGAATCGACTACAATAAGAATGGAATATGCAATACCATAACCTTTCGAGGTAATGATTTTAACTGTATAGAATACTTATGATGTCTATTCATGAATGAATCGCCATCTTCGGAAGGTTTTCTAATTTCAATGGGACATTCGTCTATCGCACCTAGAATTTGGCTTATTGGCCATTTACTTCTGAAGCCATTCCGGATTGAATTGACTTCTTCTCCTTTTGGCCATTTAATAATTTGTGGAGCCAATCGACAAATATCAGTCACAACTCTTCTGAGTGTGCGAAAAGATAGAGAGTTTCACCTATATGAATTGGGCGTTGTCATGTACCACAGGGCAATAAGCAATTGGTAAAGGTTATTCTGGTCTACCAGCTGAATCTACTTCCTTGTGTAGCTCAGTTTTCAAAATTGTTACCAAATACATAATTAAATGTACTTATCAGGTAAGACACTACAAATGTTAGAATGTGTCTAAAAGGTAATTCATAATTTATACTCGAAAAGGTTCATTGCTCTTCATATAGGACAGGACAGATATAAATAAGCTATATGCAATACTAACTGAAATGAGATTTAAATAAACTAGGTGAATAATTTTGCACTAAACCTAGATGATTTTGAATCCTTGGAAGAGGGATAATCTGACCTCGCATGTTTTTATAGTAGAAATAAATTTCTGCTGAACAAATTACGAAATCTTGGTCTTCCCCACTGCTACTGCTACTGATCGATTCCTCAGTTGAAGAATCAAATAAATCGTCCACCAACGCTCCTATAAAATTCTCCATATTTCCTTTATCCTTTGAAACTCTCGCTAGTCTCGCTAAAATTTCAGCTCGTCAATTTTTGCCGCGACTAAACGTCAGTTTTCACGTTTCAAAATTTACTGACAAGCGTTCCGTAATTACTGGCTGTCGCCAGTACTGGTCAGTAATTTCGGAACGCGAGTAATATATTGGTGGTCAAATATGTATGCGATTGATTTACTTCGCGAAAGTGTTCAATTACTCTGATTTGTTTTGAAGTGTGAGTATTATTATTATTAATGCCGTGACCAAGAAGATCTAATATGCGGCGCCAGTATTGAGGGAAGCGCTGAGAGTGCAATGTTATGTCTCTCGGATGAATTCAACAGAGAGACTGGGCCTCTAAAGGGGAGCAGCGGCCTACAGAACTGTGTCGGCGGAGGCTGTCCGAGTGATTGCTGGCTTCCTACCAATTTACCTAATGGTGGCGGAAAGATGTTTCCTTTATACCAGAGGAGGAGCACTACCGGGCAATCGACGTATGGCAAGCAGGATGATACTGAGGAAATGCCGCTTGGACGCGCAGGCTGATCAGGAATTTGGAGTAGTTAATCCAATGTGAGCATAAAACGACTATTTTACTGAATTTTTGACATGGCATGATTCTTATGATACCTTTTACTGAGAGGATAGGACGGTAACGGGATGATATTATGTATCATAAATGCCACGTTGTAGATGACCCGAAGCACATGTTCTGTCACTCCCTCAGATGGACGAAGGAAAGGAACGCACTGGTTGGAAAGATAGGCCGCTTACCGCCAGTTGAGAATATACTAGAAAAAATGATACAGCATGAAGGATGCTGAAAGGCGTTTACATTTGTGTGACAGGAGTCGCGAGGAGAAAGGAGAGAGAGGACCGCTATGCATGGGGGATCATCGAAGTACGGACAGGGATGTCTTTTCCCAAGTTGTGATTTTTTTTAGTCGGTCAGCCAAACTGATATATTCCACGACAAGGGTCGTGGGGTTGAATCTAGCAGCAGATTTTTCTCTGCAACCCGAAAAAAAAGGTTTGGGTTAGTGATTGCGTTGGGTTGGGTTAGGTTTAAGTTGGGATCACGATAGGGTCAGGATAGGGTTAGGTTAGGTTTGGATAGATAAGGGGTTAATAATAATAATCATTCAATACAATTCATTTTTGCACTACCTATCCGAAAATGTGTCTTGAATACTTGTAAAAAAATGTAAAAGAACTAACAATATTTGAACGACTGCAGACTTTCCTATGTAAGTACATATAATTCATAATTGTGTCTAGATAATTTTTCATATTTTTATAGAATTGAATTTCATTTATCGTCCTACGTCTATAAAAGGAGTAATATTGAATCAAAAAAATGTCCACCAGAGAATTAATCTTTAATTTGATTAATATAAATCACCATTCTTAAAATCGCTCATTCACTTTATGAATACTAATGATGATAAATTGAGGTTATACGACGAATAAATAACCCCGGTTGTTCGGAAAGTGATTCTAAAAATTAAAAAAGCACTGGCGTGGAGTCAGGAGCTTTTGACCGCTCGTTCATGCTCTTTGTAGGTAGATTCGCATTTTCCAGTTTTAGTAACTAATTAAAGACATTTTTGACAGCTGTCGAACAAAAATTCAAACTAAGTGCTCATTCACAAATAACGTAGCGCAACTCTAATGTCACTCTTACAGTGTTCACAATGAACGTACCTTGAACCGCATTTTCTACTTACCAAATGCAAAATTAGGTGTATCCACAGCATATCTCGGTCAGTTACTGTCTAATATTTCATTTTTCCAGGTAATCGGTAATCCAATGAATTGTCAAAATTGTTTGTGCTTAGTGGTTATTTTGTATGTTTTCTGAGCTAGAGAAGTTTGAAGTGTGTATATTTCATTGAAGCAATTAAATTTCGGTGAATTCTAGTGTGAAATATCACGCCAAATTACTGCGCACAACTTTTGTACACTAAACTTCAACTCAGTAGAATCTCACAGCACTCTTGACAACGAATTTAAATGAACGCTTGTTAGATTCCATCTCTGAGATCCTTTGACTTTGGTAATCTTCAACATCAGAACTGTTCAACTTCGAAAACCCTAAAAATATCTCTAGATCTAGATCTCTAGATATCTCTAGAACACCGTTGAGATGACTTCAACTTACCGTTTTGCTTACGTATGCACGCAAGCCTCACGTAAACGTAAATATTACGTTTCGTATTGTGGACACTTACATGCTAAAGCCAATATTTCAACTCTACGTTTTACGTTTCGATTGCGTTTGAGCACCGTTGTGAATTGGCACTGGGGCAAAACTCCAGACTTCACGTCAGTGCCAAGGGACCAATTTTGTTTTCGATAATTCGCTAGAATTTTCTACGGTATCTATGGTCTTGGTGATGCGATCTAGACAAAATTGGACCAAATCACGTAGTTTGAATACATTATTCTTCATCTATGTGCGCAACTCCAATCCAATGAGTCGTTTCGAAATAATCAGAAAAAAAATATTTTGAACGGCCATATTTACCTAGTATAATTTTGCTAATGAACGCGACCGCGACATTCAAAATCTAAACCTACACTGAAAATTATTGTTATAATAAATATTTGGCATTTTTTTAGCATGACAATTTGGCATATTTCTCAAGCAGATTTAGCATATTTGTCAGAAACTAAAACGGCAACAGTGTTGAATATATCATTCTCCATTAAAATACAAAATTTCGTCACGATCGAATCCGTAGTTTTGGAATTATCAGGACCAATAAATTTCAAACGATTATATTTACGGAACCCCTAATCTAATTTCGCTCATTGATGAACGTGACCGCGACATTCAAGATCTGAAACTACCCTCAAAATTTCAAGTCCCTAGGCCTTTCGGTTCGAAACTTATAATTTTCTATGGTCTCTATGGTTCTGGTCATGCGATCTAGAGAAAATTTTGCATGTAGCTTGAACACGCCATTCTCCATCTGAGTGCAAAATTTCACCTTGATCGAATCAGTAGTTTCGCAGTAATCAGGAGAACCAAATTTCGAACGGTCATATTTGCGGAACCCCTTGTCGAATTTCGCCCAATAACCGCGACATTCGAACACACCCTGAAAATTTCATGTTTCTACATCGCTCCGTTCGAGAGTTATCTTGTATACGGCCGGACGGACGGACAGACTCGAATTTTTCGACGGATTCGCCATCAGTGAGTCGAATCTTATCGATTGAGACTCAAAATTCGAAAAATACAAACATCGTGACGAAATGATATAGCCCTTGTGTAAGTAGTAAGAGTGCTCAAAAAGGTTCAGTTTGACATTGAGCCAAAGTTAGAGAACCTGTTGAACCAAACCGGTTTATGATCAGTGTTTCCATAAAGCCCTTCTGTGGGTGAACAATCTGATAATATAGCAGCCCAACTGATGTTTTAATTCAAAATTCAATGCTTACCGAATTATTTGACTGATCCACCAAAACGACTTCTTTCTTCTTCAATTCACGCCCTGTTGACTTGGCTTGAAATGTTTGAATATCACTCACATCCTTACATATACCACATATATCTGAATAAAAGTAAAAAATTCGAAAATGCATTATTTATTATTCAAGGAGCTTGACTTACCAACAAGAGTTCCAATTTGTATGTTTGCTATTTTATCAATTGATAGAAAGTCATATTTAGTAGTAGGAATAACATTGTCATCGCTCTGACATTCTTGGATAGCAGTTTCATTTGTCATGGTCATTTCATAATCATTTTTCAAGCTGGTGTATTGCTTATTTGCAGGTTTGAGTTGACATTTGCTGATGTAATAAATTTTATCAACCTGTAAATTAGTATAGATCGAAAAAACCTTTGAAAAATATTTAAAGAGCTTTTCCAAAAAAATTGTTTATCAAATTTCTCTCGTTATAGGGTGGTTATTTTATTAACATAGAAACCTAATAGTTTTCAATAAATAATTGTAATACCAAAAGTGTAATAAGACCACTTGTAAAACTAAGAATATGATAAATTATGAAAAAAAATACAAATTATATTGATAGCATAAGAACCTCATGTTATAAACTTACTTGAACATAATCATAATATTTATCGACCATATCTCTGAATCCTGTACACCTAATCTCTCCACTTTCATCGATTAAATCTATGCTGAAAAGCTTTCCTTCGCCTTTGGAATTTGACCATGTTCGTATGGAAGACTTATTAGAGACTCTAGCTCTTATAATCCACCTAAAAATTGAGTCTTATGAGAGCAAATACATCAACAATAATTTACAATGAGAACCAGTCAGTTCTATAAAAGTAAACTGATCTTAGATGATCAACATCTGAAACTTAGTTCGCTGAACTGAGATAGCTTTTAGTTAGTAGCACTGTAATAGTATATTATTTCATAAGAAGAAGTGTCACTTTTCATGGCGTGCTTGTGTTTACCCGCCGTACGCTGTGAGGCAAATTTGCCTAGTTACGGTCGTCGAATTAATTTTGAGAGTTAATTACATTTTTTCCTAAGGCGTACGGAAAAGTAACTCATCGTTGACATAGCAACACTTTTCCCTCCGGCGGCGGGGGAATAGAAAGATGACGTTCTTTTGTACATTTCAAAAAAATAGTATATTATTTTATAAGGAGAAGTGTCACTTTTCATGGCGAGCCTGGGTTGAAGGCGAGCCATGAAAAGTCACTTTTCCTCCAAATGGAATATGTTATTTTTTTTTTCAAATGTTTTGGAATCTAGAGATTCACCTTCAGATAAGATTTATATTTACGATCTTTATAATTGAGTGATCAACGCAAAATTTGCCTAGTAAGAAAAGTGTTGCTATGTCAACAATGAATTGAACCCGTCATTTCAAAAAGGGCACGAGTCAAATTTTTGTTTGAAATCATGTTTTTGTGCCAGTTTATTCATGGAAGCAAGGGACATATTTCCTAGGAAAATGGCAGATCTGCATGTACCACAGCCAACGTATAAACCGATCAAAAAAAAATTGACTTCTTTTATTCCCAAGGTGTCACATTTCACGTTTTCCAAGTCCACCCTAGTTCTTGTTACAATACGTGAATCGGTAGATTGTTTTGCGAAAAAGGCATTAGTCCAATATTTTTTATGTAAAATATCTGTATGATGAAAATTCTGGTTTAATAAATAAACCTCACAAAAAGTATATATGTTCTCACTTTCTCATCTAATATGTGTATCTGTATTTTACATACGGATCATATTTTTGTTGCCCCTGAAAAGTTTTTATTACTGGACTTAGGTCCTTTTCAAAATGACGAGTTCATTTACATTTCCGTACCCCGAAGGGAAAAGTGTCGACGAATTAGTTACTACAAACAATTATTATACGTCATGTCCGTCAAAATCAAAATTAATTTTGCATGATAACCGTAACTAGGCAAATTTTGCATTGATCACTCAATTATACGTAATTACAGGTCTAATCTAAAGGTGGATCTCCAGATTTCAAAACGTTTCCATTCGGAGGAAAAGTGACTTTTCTCACTGCGTTCGGCGGGTCTCGTCATGAAAAGTTTTTTTTTAATGATTCTTATTATTTTCTGTTTTTTTCATTTTGTATAATAATACACATTACATGTGTTTAGATGTAAAATAATAATGGAAATATTCAAATACTATTTTCGCGGTCTGCGTATGACATCCATGGTGTGCACATGTGCTTATCATTGCTGAATATTTATATATTTCAAGATAAACCGCGATAAATTTCACATCAGCTGGAAATTCGAAAATCGAAGAAGAAAATACGGTCAACGCCGCGGAAGTGTTTCTATTAGTCAGAAATGTTTCAAATCGGCGGCACATCTACAACCTGCGCATCGCCAGGGGATGATAATGACTTCAAGGAGGTTTCTACAAAGAAAAAACGTAAGAAGAGGTCAACGAAACCAGTTCGAATGCAAAAAAGAAAATCTCCAGAAATAATCTTCAAAGAACCACTTTTACAAACTAGAAATCAAAACATAAACAATCCTGAACGCATGAATGTGGATGACATGTTTAATGAGCCATCAACATCTGCTTCAAAAACAACACAAAAAACATTAAAAGCCAATCTACAAACAAACATCCCAACTAAAACAGTATACAAGAATTTTTCTCCAAAGATGAATGAAGTGAAAAACATGGAACATTCTTCTCTGTTTTATATAGTTCCAGAAAACAACAACATGGACAGAATGCAAATGTCAATAATTTGGAGTTCCAAGTTCCCGACTATAGTAACCAATCAAATTACTTGATTCAGATTCATGTGTCAAATTTCATCCAATCATCTATGGATTACAGCGATAATACCCTACATATGGTGTTTTCAGTTTGGTGTTGAATCAGAGTGACAATCAATATTTTGAAATCTACACTACAAAGTAAAAAATTATCTTATCGAATACCCCTCGGGCTTTGATAAATCCTCAAAATTTTGTCATAGAGAATCCTTCAAGCGTGTTGCTTAAGGATAATAGCCCGAGGCCTAAGGCCGAGGGCTATTATCAAGCAACACGCTTTCAGCATTCTCTATGATAAAATTATCTCGGTATTATCAAGGCCCTAGGGGTATTACTACTGAAAACCAAATTAGGATTTCTATTAAAATCCAATACAGAGAAGTCAACCCTTGTAAAAGCTTAACCGAACTCAAATCTGAAAAAACAATAACTGACTAAAAAGAAACGAAAAATCAAAAACAGGAAAGTGAACAAAAGGAACCACAGCAAACATATTCAATAGTCATTGCAGCAGTAGAAAAAAGCATCAATGATGAAGAAATAATTCAACCGCTGAATTCTTTGGGAATACAACATCGTTACTGCAGAAGAATAGTGTCAAGAAACTTACTGCAGAAGAATAGTGTCAAGAAACTATGGCAGTCCAACAGGATACATACGAATCATCACAGGAGAAATTAAATAATTCAAAACTCTCTTGAATAATGGTCTTTTCTACATGAACTGCCAGTACATGGTATTTCCCAGTCATCCTCCAGAACCAACCCCAGTTAACATCGATGGTTAGATTGCTTTACAATAATATCAACAGCTATATTCCCAAAAAACAAATAATAAATCACTTTATCGAACAAAATGGAATATCTTGTGCCATGTTTGTAGAGGCAAAGATTGATAATGAAAGTTCAACAAATTACAGGAACTGGACCAGACTTCAACGGATTGGACATAAAATACATAACACAAGAGGTGGCAGTATAGTACAGTGTAGTCCAAGCATCAAATGTGGCAAAGCAAACCCACCTGCGATTAATAACCCTTTAAATGAGGTAACACACTTCACAATCTCTTCTAAAGAAGAAAAATTACATATTTTCTTGATATACATAAATCACACTTCCAAAATATAAGAATCCATCTTTATAATGGCGTCCCTGTACAAGTATGCAATCATTGTTGGCGATTTAAATGTGAACGGAGCCAAGAACAAGCAGATCAACAATTTTTTGAAGAACAAACAATTCCCTAAAGCTGAAACAGATGCTACGTTTTTGATGAACGCAAACATAGATAACACTCCAGATCTAATATTATTTTCCAGCTACATAAAACGGAATATTTAGAGAATAAGTTTGACACCTGACCATCTTGCAATGATTATAGAGCCAATAGAAATAAAAAACAAACTCTTAACGAATTATAAAAAAGTCAATATAGATGAGATCAACAAAGAAATTGCGACATTTATTGAAATGAATAAGAATAAGTCTGTGAATGACCCATATATTATATATATAGTCATTCAATAATGTAGTGTCAAAAAGCATTAAAAATCATGATTACAAGTCATCCATACATTCATGAACTTCCTCTATACATTATAAGGCTAATAAAATATAGAAGAAAATTACGAAAAGCACTGCCGTGAAGTCAGGAGCTTTTGAGCGCTCGTTCATCCACCTTGTAGGTAGATTCGCATTCTCCAGTTTTAGAAACCAATTGGAAAGATTTTGACAGCTGTCAAAGAAAATTTCAAACAAAGGCGAAAATCAAGACTTCAAGTCAGTGCTTAAGTTAAACATTTTTTTTTCGATAATTCGAAGAACGGTATCTATGGTCTTGGTAATGCGATCTGGACAAAATTTCCCACGTAGTTTGAATATGTACATTATTCTTCATCTATGTGCGAAATTTCATTCCAAACCAATAAGTAGTTTGAACGGCTATATTTACGGAACCCCTTGTCTAATTTTGCTCATTGATGAACGTGACCGCGAAAATTTCAAGTCCCTAGGCCTTTCCGTTCGAAAGTTATGATTTTCTATGGTTTCTATGATCCTGGTCATGCGATCTGAAAAATTTAGCTCGAATATATCATTCTCAATTCAAATACAATATTTCGTCTCGATCAAATCCATAGTGTTGAACTTATCAAGAAAACTGAATTTCAAACGACCATATTTACGGAACCCATAGTCTAATTTTGCAACTAAAATATACAGAACTATATGCCGGCCATTAATGGAGTATGCACATCAAGTGTATGCTAATTGTAAATCAAAAGCATCATAACAAGAATGAGACATCCAAACAATGTTCTCCACAATCCACCAAACCATCTATTTCTCTCCACAACAGGAATTGAGCCAATCAAAGACAGAATAAATAGGCTAAATAAATCATTTTACAATAAATTATTAGAATTAGATGAAGTGATTTCTCCATGTAGGATGGAATCAACTTCTCAACAAGAAGACATCCAACGCAGACTCTAATACAAATATTACGCCATATTTAATATATCGATACCTTTTTGCCAAATTATCGTAAGCCTCAACGTAGTACGTTGAGGCAACTTTTAGATTCTGAAGAATGTTCAAGTTTAAAATTATTGGAAAAATCGAATTTTCATGATGCAATACAAAATATTCCCAATTTGAGTACCAACAGAATGAGTTCTTACCTGTTTTGATAGGGACTCAGGCTAGATATGGGATGAATCATTTGACCTTCTAAAGATATACCACTACCGCTTCCACTATTTGCAACAGTTGAACTGGAAGCATTATTGGTCCTGACTGAATTACTATTAAAGTTGTTTTGCTTCGGAAAAGCTCCATTGTCAGAACTTAATGCTTCATTCTTTTTAGCTTCTGCAAGCTGTACTGTATTTCCTATTGGATGTCCTACTTGACTACCAGGAGCAACAATATCCACATCCAACAGAAGAAGAATACGCCTTTAAAAAATATATTAATTCTTGTTTCCTCATATTCCATATTTTGAATGGAAAAACCAAACAGTAATAATCACGTTTTCTAATTTGAATATATCAAACAAAAAAGAATATTACTTACTGCTCTTTTCCAGAATTATTGTTGAAAAGACTTGTAATATAACGTTTAACTTTAATAACAGTATGTTCCCCCGCTATCAATATCTGTTCATTATTTTGGGCAGCTAACATAGCATGCGATACAGTGAAAACTCCATCAGAAACAACAAGGCGATATCGCTCTTTATTAGAATTTCCAGACTGAATCTTTTTGATGCCAAGTATTTGAAAAATAGGATTAGGTAATTCTGCACCTCCCATTATTGCCTGTTGAAGAAAAATATTTTAAAACTTCATAATAACAAGAGGATATGAAATTACCTCCAAAGATCTTTCGGTGAGATTGTATTCCATTTCGAAGCAGTGCGTAAATTCAATGGGAAAAACCAAAAAAATCTACTTTTTCAGCAGAATTCAGTACATACATAAACGAATCTTAACTCAAATGTCGTAATCAACAATTTTTGGCGGGTAACGCAAAACACAATTATTTGCAACCGGCAACCGTATATTACACATATGTCACACATGACGGTTCACAACCATAGAAGAATTTTTATCAAGCGTTGAAATAAAATTATAAAAAAAAATTTAGGAAAGCACTGCCGTGAAGGCAAGAGCTTTTGAGCGCTCGTACATGCACCTTGTAGGTAGATTCGCATTTTCCAGTTTTAGAAAACAATTGAAGGAATTTTCGACAGCTGTCAAAAAAATTCTGAAACTTAGGCGAAACTCCAGACTTCATGTCAGTGCTTCAGTTGATCAATTTTTTTTCGATAATTCGCTAGAATTTTCTACGGTATCTATGGTCTTGGTGATGCGATCTGAACAAAATTTTGCACGTAGTTTGAAAATATTATTCCTCAGCTAGGTGCAAAATTTCATTCTAATCCGATCAGTAATTTCGAAACTATCAGGAAAAAAATAGTTTGAACGGCCATATTTACGGAACCCCTAGTTTTATTTTGCTCATTGATGAACATGACCGTGAAATTCGCGATCCAAACCCACCCTGAATATTTCAAGTTCCTAGGCCTTTCCCTTCGGAAGTTATAATTTTCTATGGTTTCTGTGGTACTGGTCATGCGATCTGCAAAATGTAGCTTAAATATATCATTCTCCATTAGTATACAAAATTTCGTAACGATCGTATTTGTAGTTTTGCAATTATCAAGAAAACTAAAGTTCAAACGACCATATTTACGGAACCCTTAGTATAATTTTGCTCATAGATAAACGTGATCATGACCTTCGAGATCCACACCTATCCTGAAAATTTCAAGTCCCTAGGCGTGTTCGTTCAAAAGTTACAATTTTCTATGGTTTCTATGGTTCTGGTCATGCGATCTGGACAATTTCACATGTAGCTTGAACACCTCATTCCCCATTTGAGTGCAAAATTTCATCTCGATCAAATCAATCAAATGTCAAAAAACATTTCGAACTCAGCCGAAACTCCAGACCTCATGTCAGTGCTTTTGGTGACCAATTTTTTTTTCGATTATTCGCTCGAGTTTTTACGGTATCTATGGTTTTGATAATACGATCTGGTCAAATTTCGCACGGAGTTTGAGTACATTACTCTTCATCTATGTGCAAAATTTTATTCCGATCCAATCAGTATCAGGAAAAAAATATTTTGAGCAGCCATATTTACGGAACCCCTATTCTAATTTTGCTTATTGATGAACGTGACCGTGACATTCGTGATCCAAACCTACTTTGAAAATTTCCAAGTCCCTAGGCTTTTCCGTTCGAAAAGTATATTTTTCTATGGTTTCTATGGTTTTGGTCATGCAATCTGGAAAAAATGTAGCTTAAATATATCATTCTCCATTAAAATACAAAACTTCGTTACGATCGAATCCGTAGTTTCGAAATTATCAGGAAAACTAAATTTGAAACGACCATATTTACGGAACACCTAGTCTAATTTTGCTCATTGATGAAAGTTACCGCGATATTCGAGATTCATTCCTGTCCTGAAAATTTCAAGTCCCTAGGCCTTTCCGTTCGTAAGTTATGATTTTCTATGGTTTCTATGGTTCTGGTCATGCGGTCTGGAAAAAATGTAGCTCGAATATAATATCATTCTCAATTTAAATACAAAATTCTCACGATCAAGTCCATAGTTTTGAAATTATCAAGAAAACTGAATTTCAATCGACTATATTTACCCATATTTACCCCTAGTCTAATTTTGCCCAATGGAATTCTTTCACTCTGGACAATGGGGTACTGAAGCGTGTATTGGAGTCCGAAAACGGTGGTGAAGACCGACGCCAGATTGTTGTACCCAGGATTCGAAGACAGAAAGTGCTTCGTGAAATCCATGACGGGGTAGCCGGAGGACATCTGGGGGTGAAGAAGACCTTGCAGAAAGTGAGACAACGGTTCTACTGGGTTAGTTGCCGAGATGATGTTCAGGACTGGTGCAGAAAGTGCGCTGTATGTGCTGCTAGCAATGGACCTCGAATACGACCAAAGGCTCCCATGCGTCAGTACAATGTAGGCAGCCCATTCGAGAGAATCGCCATCGACATTGCCGGCCCGTTTCCCGAATCAGACCATGGAAATGAATGCATCCTGGTGGCAATGGATTATTTCAGTAAGTGGGCCGAAGCTTATGCCCTACCCAACCAGGAAGCTATCACCGTCGCCGACGTTCTGATGAAAGAGTGGATATGTCGATTCGGTATTCCGTTGGAGCTACACTCAGACCAAGGCAGGAACTTCGAATCCAGAGTATTTCAAGAAATGTGTCAATTACTGAACATCAACAAGACAAGGACCACGGCGCTTCATCCGCAGTCCGATGGAATGGTGGAGCGGATGAACAGAACGATCAACCGCTACTTGTCCAAGGTTGTCTCTGACCATCAAAGAGACTGGGTCCAATGTCTTCAATTGTTCCTGATGGCCTATCGATCTGCAGTACACGAATCAACTGGACAAACCCCTGCGAGTATCGTTATGGGCCGAGAACTACGACTCCCATGTGACCTGCGATTTGGGATACCACCGGGACAAGACACTGCGGGAGAGGACTATGTCAGCAACTTGAGACAGAGAATGGACGATATCCACGAACGAGTCCGGTTAAACATCCAGAGCGCCAGCGATAGAATGAAGCAGACGTACGACATTAAGGCCGAGGCTGGAGGGTTTCAGGATGGTGACCTGGTTTGGTTGCACAACCCCAAACGTAGTCGTGGACCATCTCCAAAGTTGCAGAACTCTTGGGAAGGTCCGTTTAAAATCATGAAAAGGATAAACGACCTTATCTACCGAATTCAGAAGCCACCACGAGGGAAACCAAGGGTCGTCCACTTCAATCGATTGGCCCCTTACGCTGGAAATCACGACCAAGTTCGCACCCTCATACCACCAGAGGATGAGATGACATATCAGCAGTTTATGTTCTTGTATTCAAACGGACAGAAAGTGCAACATGGTGTAACTAGAGAGGAGCCACGAGACCTTTTCAAGCTGCAAGGTGCCTGCTAATTATGCTCTAGCACACTGCGTGGCAGAAGATCTACGAATGTCCAGGGGCATTGCTGTTGTGTTCTCCGAGAAATTCGGTCAACTACAAACACTGCGAGAGCAGAATCCAGAAGTTGGAAGGGTGCTGCAGTTGAAAAAGGGCGAAATAAACATCTTCTATCTAGTTACTAAGAAGTACTCCCATGGTAAAACGTCTTATGAGGATGTCTGGAAGAGTCTCACCAAGTTGAGAGACACTATGGTAGACCAGAATCTGGTGAAGCTAGCAATTCCAAAATTGTCATGTGGACTCGATAGGCTGAACTGGAGAATCATAAGGAGTATGTTGGAGACAATATTCAAATCCAGCGGCGTCGAAATTTTGGTTTGCTGTAACCATCTTCCACGACCAAACATGAAGACCGTGGAGTGTCATTTCCATCGAACTTCACGTTGCAGATATGGAGAGTCATGCAGGTATCGTCACACTCCGAGGATGACATTTCGGGACGAAATGTCTTTAAGAAGGGGGCAATGTAACGAACTTAAGCCGGACCTGTCGCGGCTCCCAGAGCTTCGAGAACGGAATGGAACGGTCGCTACTTTTCGAGAATATTCAAGCAACGATGAGATGCCTCGACAGCCTTCTGGAATATACTGGAATCCTTCGAGAACGATGAATCGGGATATAAAACGACGTCGGCCTGAGCGGGAGTCAGTTAGTAGAGAATTAAACTTGCGTATGTAAATAAATCGTGTGTTACAAATAAATTAGTGAATTGTGAATTGTAAATAAATTATTTTAAGTAGAACTTGGACAATATTCATTACAATACGAAAGTCAATCCAGAATTATTTTCATTTTACATTTTCCAATCGTGAATTCTCAATTATTTTCTCATTATCATCTTTAATCCATTCCAACGATCAATAACACCGTAATCTCACCCAAAAACGCCTACCTGACATTGAATGAAAAACTATATCAGTATACCTTGTCCTTTTGTGTGAAAATGCAAAACCTATTATACTGTGAGGATAACAACCTAGTCGAAGGTTCCAAGGTGGAGGACTGTATTTTTCAACTGCTTCAGCTAAAGAATCCATTTGTGTATCGTCAACAACATTCAATAGTAATCAATGAAAATTTGATCCAGAGAATGGACAAGTCAAAATGAATTGCAATCATCTCTCAAGAAACCAAAATTGAAAGAGAGAAGATTTTACTAAACTCAAAGGAAACGTCCAGAGGGTGTTATTTCGAAACAGGAGAGGAGAAGTACTTCAACAATAAAGAAGTCATTGAATGACCATCAATGTTATTATTCCCTAGAATTGTAACCAATTGGACTTCGTCAAATACCAACAAATGCAGAATTCACTTGAAAAAAGTTCCGCTTGAAAGTTCAATTAACGAAGAACTAATTGGAATTTTATACATATTGATTTTTGATCGCTCGTACTAGGTACTTACACGAGGGCTATATCATTTCGTCACGATGTCTGAATTTTCGAATTTCGAGCCGAAAATGGTCTTAATCGACAGAGTTCGGCTCACTGATGACGAATCCGGCGAAAAATTCGAGTCTGTCCGTCTTTCTATATACACTCTCGAACGGAACGTCCTAGAGCCTTGAAATTTTCAGTGTGGGTTCAGTTTCCAAATGCCGAGGATAAGTTCGTTAATGGGCAGAATTCCACAAGGGGTTCCGTAAATATCGCCGTTCAAAATTTTGTTCTCCTGATGACCCCTAGGCTTTTCTGTTCGAAAGTTATGATTTGCTATGGGTTCTATGGTTCTGGTCATGCGATCTGGAAAAAATGTAGCTCGAATATATCATTCTCCATTTGAATACAAAATTTCGTCACGATCAAATCCATAGTTTTGAAAATATCAATGAAACTGAATTTCAAACGACCATATTCACGGAACCCCTAGTCTAATTTTGCTCATTGATAAGTCCCTAGGCCTTTCCATTACAAAGTTATAATTTTCTATGGTTCTGGTCATGCGAGCTAGACAAAATTGCGCTCGTACTTCTTACACGAGGGCTATATCATTTCATCACGAAGTCTGTCTGTATTTTTAGAATTTTGAGCCGAAAATGGTCTCAATCGACAGAGTTCGATTCACTGATGACGAATCCGTCGAAAAATTCGAGTCTGTCCGTCCGTCCGTATACACGATAACTCCCGAACGGAACGACCTAGAAACTTGAACTTTTCAGGCTAAGTTCGAATCTCGAGTGCCGCGATTAAGTTCGTTATTGGGCAAAATTCAATCAGGGGTTCCGTAAATATGGCCGTTCGAAATTTTGTTCTCCTGATTACTTCGAAACTACAGGTTCGATCGAGATGAAATTTTGCACTCGGATGCAGAATGTGTTCAAGATACATGCGAAATTTTGTCCAGATCACATGACCAGAACCATAGAAAATTATAACATTGTAATGGAAAGGCCTAGGGACTTGAAATTTTCAGGATAGGTGTGGATCTCGAATGTCGCAGTCACGTTCATGAATGAGCAAAATTAGACCAGGGGTTCCGTAAATATGGTCGTTTAGTTTTTTTGATAATTTCAAAACAACGGATTTGATCGTGACGAAATTTTGTTTTCTAATGGAGAATGATATATCATTCTCCATTAGAATACAAAATTGTAGCTTGAATAAATATAGCTTGAATATATTCAAGCTACATTTTTTTCAGATAGCATGACAAGAACCATAGAAAATTTTAATTTTCGAACGGAAAGGCCTAGGGACTTGAGATTTTCAGGGTAGGTTCGTATCACGAATTTCGCGGTCACGTGCATCTTTGAGCAAAATTACACTAGGGGTTCCGAAAATATGAACGTTCAAATTATTTTTTCCTGATAATTTCGAAACTATGCTCCTTGGATTGGAATGAAATTTTGCACGTAGATGAAGAATAATGTATGCATTATTGAATTCAAACTACGAAGGAAATTTTGTCCAGATCGCATCACCAAGACCATAGATACCGTAGAAAATTCTAGCGAATTATCGAAAAAAAATCACCTAAAGCACTGACGTGAAGTCTGGAGTTTCGCTTCAATTTGAACATTTTTTTGACAGATGTCAAAAATTTTTCGAATTTGTTCCTAAAACTGGAAAATGCGAATCTACCCACAAGGTGAATAAACGAGCGCTCAAAAGCTCCTGACTTCACGGCAGTGCTTTTCATAATTTTTAAAAACACAGTTGTTCACCACTAAAACGTTATTCCGTTATTATTTTGTTTCTGGCCTAACCTTACAAAAAAATTAATTATTGAGATTGATCACAAGAGCCGCTAGTCGGTTAGTGGTCTGCATTATACATGGCTTATTGAATCATGAGTGCTCAACAACTTGTTCCAAATTTGGGCAGTTTTATCAAAGAGTTGTTACTCTTTAGTTTCACGGTATCAATAGTGTATTTTCATTCTACAGTGAAATACTAGTATTTCTGTGAAAACAAACTTTTGGAATCTTCAAGCGATCCAGGAAGTTCGGGTAAAAATTGCTTAAAATTATATTTTCGAAGCAGCAATTCTCTTCGAATTATAAAGGCTGTTCTCTGTTCTCCTTTCTTTATGGTTTCAATGGCGATTATGCAAATAGAACAAAATAGTTATTTTCCTATCTAGAGCGGAAAGTTGTACTTTCCCGCACGAGATTGCCGTTGCCCGAACGACGCGAAGCGCAGTCGAGTGCGGGGAAGATACTTTCCGCTCGAGATAGGAACAATATTTTTCCTACAACCTCATTATAAAATTAAAAAAAAAACGGATTCAAGCATTTATTCTAACATAATTAACTTCTGTAATGCGGGATATAACTCGCATATATATTTACAGTACATCATTCATTTGACGTAATTGTTGACAATATTAATGTTGAAGGTGCAATATGTTGCATTTTCGAGCTTTATCGCCTCAGATCTTGGACCAGATTCTACGGAAGTAGTGCATTTTCCCTTTCGGTAATTTACGAAAAAACGACGGTGGGTGGTGCTTGGGGGTCGTAAATCGGCGTTTGTTCTGTACAGTTTCAGAAACATCCCATTATGTATTTCTTCAGAAATCACGAATGATCTTGCTGTGTGATTTTTGGAATCCGAATTTTTTACCATTATGAGCGTCCCTTTATCTTCAATATCATCTAGGGTGATAGTAGCAAGTTCCGCTCTGCGAAAGCTCCCGCTAGACCAAAAAATTGTTGCCAGTTTATACAATACAATTTCTTATCTCATTTTGATCTTTGAAAAATAACTCAATAAGGGTAAATAACTTGACAGGTATTCGTTTTGACAAATTCATTAAGTTAGTAACCAGTTGCTATGGAAAATCTCAGGCCATGACATAGAAAAGTTCAGATCTATGGGTGCTATTGTTAATTTTTGAAGGAAGTCAAGTTTATAACTTCTGAGAATTCGATCATTTTAAAATGAAAAATTAAATCGATAATTATGCTAACATAGTTGAAATTGCTCAATTTCTAATTATGAACTAATCATATAAGTAAGCAGATACATTGATCTTATTTTGAAGGTATTATAATCTATAAATTTAACAAATATTCACTTGTCCGAAAAGTGTGAGGGAAAGTAATACTTTCGGAGACGAAAACAGTGTTGGAAAGTAGTTATTTAGGCACTGTTGTAGGAAAAAGTATTTCCCTGTAAACTAAAATCATCTCGTCCAAGAATTTCATTTCTACTATATTATCACCTAAAACTTTGGTTTTAAGTTTTCAGTGGGCGAACCTGTATTTAATACCTCTAGAGCCCAATGTTTTATTCTAGGTTCAAAAATCTATATTGGCTTCAGTCAAGAAAAATTAAAAAGGTTAAACTTATTTATTATAAGGAGTATAAATATTTTATAAGTTATGAATAAATTATAATACTTGATCACATCAGTCTATAAATAACATAATATGAATGATTCAAACTTCAGAATATTCAAGATTATTTTATCAATCTTAGTGTAGGAACTGGCTCTGGTTTTGATTGCACAAAGAACGGGAATTTAATTGCACAAAATGGGGTAAAGATTGCAAGTTATCAAATAAGAGAGGTTGACATATCAGTGGCTCATTCATATTTGAATCACTGACCAAAATTTGGGCAAACTGTTCTAAACCTGGTTGAAACTCCAATCTAACAGTATTGACATTTTGTACAGGTATATTCTGGATTAATTGAAATGTTGGAACAGAATCCATCTGCATGGCTTCTTGAATTAAATCGTTTTTTTCATGATTTGATTCAGAAAGAGCCGGACACAATTGTATGGGAAGTTCTTGTATGTTTTTGGTTTCTTCCAACTCCTTTAATTTACCTGTACTAAAAGTACCTTGAGGTTTGATTGCACTATTGAGATTCAGTGTGTCCATTTTAGACTGACTCTGCATTGCTGTGGAAGTTAATCCTTTGAGAACCATATCTGCTACAAGTTGTGGTAACTTTTCATTAACATATACTGCTTGTTTTGGAGCCTGTGTTTGAGGTTTACAGTTGTGGACAAAGAATGCATATGAATCTATTGAATTTACCCTGTGCAAATGTATAAAATTGATCTGAAACAATTAAAAACTGTCAAAAAACCCAGCAAATTTTACAGAACTATTATTTCCACTGTTATGTATATTGAGTATAAAGCTGCTTAGAAAAGTCAAATGACTAGATAATGCTTGAATCGCTTACCTTGACCACAACATTTAATCCTAATCGCACAAATTTGTTCTTTCTTCTAGATGATGGATTGACCTCACTCAATACTTTGATATCCAAAGTTCCTTTACATTTCCTAGCGTCAAAAAGAAGCTCTTTTTGTATTATCTTGCCTCCATGGGTCCAGCACTGGTATTGTTTCCTAAATTTCACTTTGGGGCCGGTATTCGATGTTTTTTTGACCCACACAGTATTTGTGATATCTGAAAAGATATCCACCCAGCTATCGCAGAGTGTGTTGTAATCGTCACTATTTCTATCCATTTCTGTGCGAAATTTTATTTCGAAAGATTTCTCATCGCTCCATGAACAGTTAATTATTTCAAATTTTTTGTTTATTGATGTTAAGATGTTTGTAAAATCCAAAGTGGATTTATCCATTGTTGACGTTATTGGCTCAGCTGCGAATAAATGAGGGAGTAAAACGATTATTTAATAATTTGATTAGATTAATTTTTACCTCTGCAAAATAATTACATGAATTACCTAAAATCGAAGAAGAAAACTATACCCAATTTTCTGAATTTTTCACCTTGTTCTTGACACAAAACATAAACGTCAGTTTTTCTTGAATACATTCCTGTTTATGTTGATGTCTTTTGCTCTACTTTATATTGTGTAGTACATGACATGTGAAGTGAAGTATTGCAACTACGACCTACAGTACCTACTACTACCACTCCTTTTTTGCCAGCCTTGCTTTGTATAAGGAACCACAGGAAGGAGCACTCGACTAGTTTTCTTCGTATGAAAACTATGAAAGCGAGATGGGAACGGCCATAACGAACAGGAATAACGAACGGCCCATTTTATGACTCATCAGGCGTTTCTCCAACAATATCGTAAACAAACGCACATGGGCGTAACATGGAGAAGGTAGAGATTGGTTTTGTTATTTCTCAGTTTTCATCATATAATTATAATAATTGAGATTGGTTTTGTTATTTCTCAGTTCTCATCATATAATTATAATGAATCGTATTTTGTAAATTATGAGCCGAGAATGGCCTCAACTAATAAAGTTGGAGCTGCTAGCTAATAAAGTATACGCGGAAATTGTTGATTAAATGTGTCTGTATGGCATACCTCACAACGAGAATCAAGGGATAGGATAGAGATATCTCTACCCTCCATGATACTAAAACTCTAAAGATAAACCCACGCGCATATCGTCAACTACGTCATCGTGTGACAAATTTTGAAATTTTGTTAGCTAGGTTCATAGACGAATTATAATTAATTATTCGTCTGTGGTTAGTTAGAGTTTATGACCATTAGTGGATAGAAGAAGAAGATGACCGTTAGTGGCTTAGTGACTACATCAAACAATTGACACAATTAGCACAGAATGTTGAATTGAGTGATAAAGACAAAAGCTTATTCTTCCGGTGTAAAATGTAGTTCCGCATAAGAGTTTTGAACAAAAGCATGAATACCATGTCAAATAAGCGAAGGCGTAAAATAATTGAAATCTTAATCTTAATATATAAAACAAAGGCGGGTTTGTTCCAACACTTATAACTCGAGAACGGCTGGACCGATGTTCATGGTTTTTGATTTGTTGTATTCGTCTGCGTCCCGAATAGGATAATAATTATTGAAAACATTGGATAATTGACGAAAAATTAAAAAAAAAGAAAGAAAATTTTCCAATAAAAAATGTTCATAGATTTCGTAACTGTCAAGAATGTAGAATAATGTCAGTAATAAAAAATTACGAAAAGCACTGCCGTGAAGGCAGGAGCTTTTGAGCGCTCGTAAATGCACCTTGTAGGTAGATTCGCATTTTCCAGTTTTAAAAATCAATTGAAGGAATTTTCGACAGCTGTCAAAAAAATTCTGAAACTTAGGCGAAACTCCAGACTTCATGTCAGTGCTTCAGCTGATCAATTTTTTTTCGATAATTCGCTAGATTTCTCTACGGTTTCTATGATCTTGGTGATGCGATCTGGACAAAATTTGGCACGTAGTTTGAATAAATTATTCCTCAGCTAGGTGCAAAATTTCATTTCAATCCGATCATTAGTTTCGAAAGTATCGGGAAAAAAATATTTTGAACGGCCATATTTACGGAACCCCTAGTCTAATTTTGCTCATTGATGAACGTGACTGCGATATTCGCGATCCAAACCAACCCTGAAAATTTAAAGTTATGATTTTCTATGGTTTCTATGGTTCTGGTCATGCGATCTGGACAAAATGTTGCTTTAATATATCATTCTCGTTTAAAATACAAAATTTTATCTCGATCGAATCCGTAGTTTCGAAATTATCGAGAAAACAAAATTTCAAACGACCGTATTTACGGAACCCCTAGTATAATTCTGCTCATTGATAAACGTGAACGCCACATTTTAGATCTACACCTATCCTGAAAATTTCAAGTCCCTAGGCCTTTCCGTTCGAAAGTTATGATTTTCTATGGTTTCTATGGTTCTGGTCATGTGATCTAGAGAAATGTAGCTTGAATATATTATTCTCCATTAGTATACAGAATTTCGTCACGATCGAATCTGTAGTTTGGAAATTATCAAGAAAACTGAATTTCAAACGACCATATTTACGGAACCCCTAGTATAATTTTGCTCATAGATGAAAGTGATCACGACAATCGAGATCCACACCTATCCTAAAAATTTCAAGTCCCTAGGCGTTTCCGTTCAGAAGTTACAATTTTCTATGGTTTCTATGGTTCTGGTGATGCGAGCTGAACACAATTTTGCATGTAGCTTGAACACCTCATTTTCCATTAGAGTGCAAAATTTCATCTCGATCGAATCTTTAGTTTCAAAGTAATCAGGAAAACAAAATTTCGAGCGGCCATATTTACGGAACCCCTCGGCGAATTTTGCCCAATAACGAACTCAACCGCGGCATTCGAGATTCGAACCTACCTTGAAAATTTCAAGTTTCTAGGACATTCCGTTCGAGAGTTATCGTATATACATGTATCGATTACCCCCCTCAAGAAAAAATAAGATTTACGCCCTTGCTTCTACTGCCTAATACAAACTCTAATACTTCGTTTTCATGTTTTCCTATCGAAACTTAAATTCTCAGTTATTCTGAGTCATATAAACGCTTATAGAAACCGCATAAAATTAGATAAGGAATCCCTGATAAAAACCATCAAATCCCCAACCTACTGTCTCCGCAAGATACTCAATAAGATTTTAATTGTGAATTCCCACTTATTTCTGATAAGTTCTCAAGCTTATGACTGAGCATACAATATCGTTATAATTGAAAGTGGAAAACCTCATCGACTCATTGACTCCTTTAAGCACTACTCCCTGATACAAACTTGTATACTATGTATTCGGATATGCTTATAAATAACATCTACTTATGAATTCTCATAAAACCTTATAAAAAGTTTATGTCACGGATAACGTCCGCATAGATTACAGACTCTCCTCATAGATCCTTATAGACTCCCATAAATTGTCTATATTGTTTCATGAGATTTCATGAGGTATTTTTGGCAGGGATGCCAAGTTGTAGATGATCCGAAGCACATGTTCTGTCACTGCCTCAGATGAACAGAGGAAATGAACGCAGTGGTTGGAAAGATAGGGCGCGTACGGCCAGTTGAGAATATAATAGAGAAAATTATACAGCATGAATGATGCTGGAAGGCGTTCACGGCTTTGTGACAGGAGTCATGAGGAAAAATTACGAAAAGCACTGCCGTGAAGGCAGGAGCTTTTGAGCGCTCGTACATGCACCTTGTAGGTGGGTTCGCATTTTCCAGTTTTAGAAATCAATTGAAGGAATTTTTGACTGCTGTCAAAAAAATTCTGAAACTTAGGCGAAACTCCAGACTTCATGTCGGTGCTTCAGCTGATCAATTTTTTTCCGATAATTCGCTAGAATTTTCCATGGTATCTATGGTCTTGGTAATGCGATCTGGACAAAATTTTGCACGTAGTTTGAATACATTATTCCTGAGCTAGGTGCATAATTTCATTCCAATCCGATCGGTAGTTTCGAAACTATCAGGAAAAAAATATTTTGAACGGCCATATTTACGGAACCACTAGTCTAATTTTGCTCATTGATGAACGTGACCGTGAAATTTGCGATCCAAACCCACCCTGAAAATTTCAAGTTCCTAGGCCTTTCCGTTCAAAAGTTAGAATTTTCTATGGTTTCTATGGTTCTGGTCATGCGATCTGGACAAAATATTGCTTCAATATATCATTCTCGATTAAAATACAAAATTTCATCTCGATCGAATCCGCAGTTTCGAATTTATCGAGAAAACAAAATTTCAAACGACCGTATTTACGGAACACCTTGTATAATGTTGCTCATAGATGAACGTGATCACGACATTCGAGATCCACACCTATCCTGAAAATTTCAAGTCCCTAGGCGTTTCCGTTCAAAAGTTACAATTTTCTATGGTTTCTATGGTTCTGGTAATGCGATCTGGACAAAATTTCACATGTAGCTTGAACACCTCATTTTCCATTTGAGTGCAAAATTTCATCTCGATCAAATCTGTAGTTTTCAAGTAATCAGGGAAACAAAACTTTGAACGGCCATATTTACGGAACCCCTGGTGGAATTTGGCCCATTAACGAACTTAAGCGAGCCATTCGGGAACTGAACCCACACTGAAAATTTCAAGTCTCTAGGTTGTTTTGTTCGAGAGTTATCGTGCTTACGGCCGGACGGCCGGACGGACAGACTCGAATTTTCCTACGGATTCGTCATCAGTGAGTCGAACATAGTCGATTGAGACCATTTTTGGCTCTAAATTCGAAAAATACAGACATCGTGACGAAATGATATAGCCCTCGTGTAAGTAGTACGAGCGCTCAAAAAGGAGAGAGATGACCACTATGCATGGGGGATCATCGAAGTACGGACAGGGATGTCTTTTCCGGTGTTCCTCGCATTTCGGTTCAAACCCACGACACGGGTTGAATGTAGCAGCAGATTTTTCTCTAAAAACCGAAAAATGAAAAGGTTTGGCTTAGGGATTGCGTTGGGTTAGGTTAGGTTTAGGTTAGGGTCACGATAGGGTTAGGTTAGGGTTGGGATAGAGTTAGGTTAGGGTTAAGTTAGGGATAGGTAAGGATTGATAATAATAATAATTCCACTATATCCAATATTTCAATACAATTTAATTCAACGTATACCTTAACCACAGCAACGCGTGGCCGGGTCTGCTAGTACATATATAAAACAAAGTCAGGTTTGTTCCAACACTTATAACTCGAGAACGGCTAGACCGATGTTCATGGTTTTTGATTTGTTGAATTCGTCTCCGTCCCAAATAGGAGAATAACTATTGAAAACATTGAAAAATACGGAAAACACGGAAAAACACAATAATAGAAAGAAAATGTTCCAATACAAAATGTTCATAGATTTCGTAACTGTCAAGAATATAGAATAATGTCAGTAATGAAAAATGATTGACAAATATATTGGATGTCAAATATTTATGCTGGGACTCTTGAGGGTAGCCTCGACATACAGAACTGCGTCGGCGGAGGCTGTCCAAGTATTTGCTGGCTTCCCACCAATTGACCTAATGGTGCTTCCTTTATACAATAGGAGGAGCACTGTCGGGCAATCGACGTTTGGTAGGAAGGAGGACACTGAGAAAAAGTCAGTAGAGATGGAATGGTGAAAGGCAAAATGACGCTTGGACGCGCAGGCTGATCAGAAATTTGGAGTAGTTGATCTAATGTGAGCATAAAACGACCGGGTACTATTTCACCCAATTTTTGACAGGACATAGATCTTATAGTACCTTAACTAAGAAGTTAAGACGGACACGGGATTATCTGTGTTACTGATGCCACGTTCTAGATATCCCGTAGCACACGTTCTGTCACTGCCTTAGATGGACGAAGAAAAGGGGTTGGAAAGATAGGCCGCTTGGCGCTTACGGCCAGTTGAGAATATAATAGAGAAAATGATACAGCATGAAGGATACTAGAAGACTAGAAGGCGTTTATGACTTCATGACATGAGAGAAAGGAGAGAGAGGACCGCTATACCTGGGGTATTATCGAAGTTATGTTAATTTCAAGCCAAACCGACATATTCCACGACACGGGTCGTGGTTGAATCTGGCAGCAGATTTTGTTCCACAACCCGAAAAAAAAAGTCGGGTTAGCGTTTGCGATGGGTTAGGTAAGGTTTAGGTTAGGATCACGATAGGGTTAAGTTAGGGTTAGGATAGATTTAGAAAAGGGTTAGGTTACGGTTAATTTAGGGGTAGCCTAGGGTTAATAATAATAATAATAATTCCACTGTATTGAATATTTCATTACAATATAATTCAACCTTCACCTTAGCTACAGCAACGCGTGGCCGGGTCTGCTAGTATTGAAGTAAAAATGTGTTTGTTTCATTAATTTAATGTATTTTCAAACTTCCTCGAGCTTTAGTTGCAGATAATTCGTTTCGCCTGCATAACTGACAAATACCAGAAAAATTTCTGTTTATCTTAGCTTCGTTATATTATTTTTTTGAGTATCAAATTAAGAAGTCAGTGGCGGCTCGTCAGGGACCCTAAAAATCTCGATCAGCAGAAATGGAAATTTTCACTTCTGTCAGATAACCAAGATTTAATTTTAATTTATAATGATTATAATGGTATTAACTATAAATATAAATAAACATAACGTTTAGAAATTCTGAAAATTACCTACCTCCAATAGTCCCAATCCATTTTATAAAAATTGAAAACATCAGGTATCTACGTGTACCTGTGCAACTTCTTAAGAAAACGCTGTTCCGATTCCAATCCCAATCGTATACTAGGTCCGTAGACAAAATATGCTAATCTCGAATACACGTGAATACGTCGTTCGTTCAGATATATCTTGCCGACCCTATCTTCGTATCTTTCGATGGAGCGCAAATAACAATGAGTCGAATTAGTTCTTGGTGATGCGATCTGGACAAAATTTCGCACGTAGTTTGAGCACATTGTTCTTCAGCTATGTGCAAAATTTCATTCCAATCCAATCAGTAGTTTCGAAATTATCAAGAAAACTGAATTTCAAACGGCCATATTGACGGAACCCCTAGTCTAATTTTGCTCATTGATGAACGTGACCGCGAAATTCACGATCCAAACCCTACAGTAAATTTCAAGTCCCTAGGCCTTTCCTTTCGGAAGTTAGCATTTTCTCTGGTTCTGGTCATGCGATCTGGACAAAATGTAGCTTTAATATATCATTCTCCATTAAAATACCGAATTTTGTCTCGATCGAATCCGTAGTTTCGAGATGATCGAGAAAACTAAATTTCAAACAACCGTATTTACGGAACTCCTAGTATAATTCTGCTCATTGATAAACGTGAACGCGACATTTCAGATCCACACCTATCCTGAAAATTTCAAGTCCATAGGCCTTTCCGTTCGAAAGTTATGATTTTCTATGGTTCTCGTCATGCGATCTGGAGAAATATAGCTTGAATATATCATTCTCCATTAGTATACAAAATTTCGTCACGATCGAATCTGTAGTTTTGAAATTGTCAAGAAAACTAAATTTCAAACGACCATACTTACGGAACCCCTAGTATAATTTCGCTCATAGATAAACGTGATTACGACATTCGAGATCCACACCTATCCCGAAAATCTCTAGGCGTTTCCGTTCAAAAGTAACAATTTTTTATGGTTTCTATGGTTCTGGTCATGCGATCTGGACAAAATGTAGCTTGAACACCTCATTCCCCATTTCAGTGCAGAATTTCATCTCGATTGAATATGTAGTTTCAGAGTAATCAGAAGAACAAAATTTCGAACGGCCATATTTACGGAACTCCTGGTGGAATTCTGCCCATTAACGAACTCAAGTGCGGCATTTGGAAACTGAACCCACACTGAAAATTTCAAGTCTCTAGGTTGTTCAGTTCGATAGTTATCGTGCTTACGGTCGGACGGCCGGACGGACAGACTTGAATTTTCCGACGGATTCGTCATCAGTGAGTCGAACATAGTCGATTGAGACCATTTTCGGCTCAAAAATCGAAAAATACAGACATCGTGACGAAATAATATAGCCTTTGTGTAAATAGTACGAGCGCTCAAAACCAAAATAATTCCATGTTGAACACTGAAAAAAACTAGATAAGAAGGAACTCTCAGCACTGCGACCTTGTTTCCGGATAGTCCCACACTACGTCAAAGAAAAAAAAAACTATGATGACAATATCCTCAAGATATTTCTGCTCCGCTTTTTGAGCGCTCGTACTACTTACACGAGGGCCAAAAAAAATCTGGCACAAATTCTCTGTACGCGTTGAAGTCGGTTCATCGTTACAACATTCAAACAGAGGCCACATACCGTACCGTCATAATTGGATATCGAAAATACTAGAGACTCGCATAGTGTCTTCTTCAAATTGTAATCTAGTATTTTCCAGTTATCGTATATGGTAATAATTTCATTGTGGTTAGGCATCCCGCACACTGGTAACTTTATTCCAGCAACTTTTTAATCACAAAAATAGAACACATCATTATTCATGGGATCCCGCACACGTCCGATTATTTTGATGAACATTGACTAATTCTTAAAACCTATTAAATCACAGCCAGCGTTGTATGACGAAAGGGTGAAAGAATATGCAGATATAAATCCTAAAAAAAAGTTGTGGAGTGATATTTTTTCAGATTTTCGAACGATTTATGAAATTCTCCACCCATAAGCCTGTGCTGATCAATGAATGAACCCAAAATTTTCTGCCTATTTTCCTCTTCAAAAGAAAAGCACAAACGCATGCAGTTTCGACGAAATCCATTTTGAAACTGATGTTAAGCAACTATTCAGTTGCCAGTGGGCGCTTGAAACAGTAGGTAACGAGCAACTTTCAAGCGACTAGATTTTTCAATCACCGAATCTAAAAAGTTGCCAGTGTGAGGGAGCCCCTCGATCAGCGTAAAAAACCATTCACGTGTTCTCTGAACCGAAGGCTGGAGTCAAAAATTATTCCCAACCCTTTGTTCGAGCGCTCGTTCTACTTACCCGAGGCTATATCATTTATCACAATGTCTATATTTTTCGAATTTTGAGCCAAAAAAGGTCTCAATCGACCAGGTTTGACTCAGTGATGACGAATACGTCGAAAAATTCAAGTCTGCCCAAATTGTATACAAGATAACTGTCGAACGGAAGGACCTAGAACCTTGAAATCTTCAGGGTAGGTTCAAAACACGAATGCCACGGTTGAGTTCGTTATTTGGCGTAATTCGTCCAGAGGTTCCGTAAATATGGCCGTTAAAAATATTTTTTTCTTGATAATTTCGAAAGTACCGATAGATGAAGACTAATGTATTCAAACTATTCTCAAGTTGTTATATTCTCAAGTAGATTTACTTTTATTACTTTATCAACTGCAGCCCAAAACAATTGTGCGGTCGATTTGACGAATAGATTTCACACCAATGATATATTCAATATGTATTGCATCCCCGCAGCTAACTAAAAATATTCGTCATGGAAACATATGGGACATAATATATTTTATGTCATACCAGTACATTATTATGTTTTTATACCTTAGATACAATCTACATAATGGATTACTTTATGCCCGTGCGGGCATAAAGTACACATTATGGCCCGCGCGGGCAATAAACAGTTTTCGATTAATTTATTCTTTATTAACAAAATATGAATTTACATTTTATATTATTTGGTTGTATTTACATAGAATTGGCAATTCTGGAAGGTTCCGCTGATAGCCAAATTTCCTGCAGCAAAGGTTGACTCATGATTCATTGTCTGGGTCTCTAGTTTCTGTAAGGAAATTCGGGATCCAGATGGTACGCCTGCCAACATCCTTGAAACCTCATTTTTTGAGGATATGCTATCCTCTAAATATCCTTCAGCAAAAGTGGCACTCTTCCTGCTTCCATCCACCAAGGCGCTTCAACGTAGTCATACTTACTCCAGCTTCTGCTAATAGAGTAGCTGACGTTCGGCGTGAACAGTGTACTTTGCGGGGTTGTTCAAAACCCAAATATTTTGCAATAATACAGGGAATTTTGCCAAATGTATTTTTTCCAAATAGTTGCACAGAACAGCGGCCTTGTCTATAGTTTAAAAATAGTCTCTTTTCCGAGAAGCCATGTGGCCGCAAAGAAATATAATCAGTTTCAAACTGTTCATTTCATCTTCAGCAACAATGATGAAAACTCGTTTTTGAGCGCTCGTACAACTTACACGAGGGCTATATCATTTCGTCACGATGTCTGTATTTTTCGAATTTTGAGCCGAAAATGGTCTCAATCGACTATGTTCGACTCACTGATGACGAATCCGTCGAAAAATTCGAGTCTGTCCGTCCGTCCGTCCGGCCGGCCGTCCGGCCGTATACACGATAACTCTCGAACGGAATGTCCTAGAAACTTGAAATTTTCAGGGTAGGTTCGAATCTCGAATGCCGCGGTTAAGTTCGTTATTGGGCAAAATTCGCCAAGGGGTTCCGTAAATATGGCCGCTCGAAATTTTGTTTTTCTGATTACTCCGAAACTACTGATTCGATCGAGTTGAAATTTTGCACTCAGATGGATAATTACGTACTCAAGCTACATGCAGAATTTTGTCCAGCTCGCATGACCAGAACCATAGAAACCATAGAAAATTATAACTTTGTAATGGAAAGGCCTAGAGACTTGAAATTTTCAGGATAGGTGTGGATCGTGAATGTAGCGTTCACGTGTATCAATGAGCAAAATAAGACTAGGGGTTCCGTAAATATGGCCGTTTGAAATTCAGTTTTCTTGATCATTTCAAAATTATGGATTCGATCTCGACGAAATTTTGAATTTAAATTGAGAATTATATATTCGAGCTACATTTCTTCCAGATCGTATGATCAGAATCATAGAAACCATAGAAAATCATAACTTTCGAACAAAAAGGCCTAGTGACTTGAAATTTTCAGGATAGGTTCGGATCGCGAATTTCGCGATCCTTTTTATCAATGAGCCAAATTAGACTAGGGGTTCCGTAAATATTGCCGTTCAATCTATATTTTTTCTGATAATTTCGAAAATACTTATTGGATTGAAATGAAATTTCGCACATATATGAAGAATAATGTATAATTTTGTCCAGATTGCATTACCAAGACCATAGATACCGTAGAAAATTCTAGCGAATTATCGGAAAAATGGACCCAAAGCACTGACGTGAAGTCTGGATTTTCGCGTTGGTTTGAAATTTTCTTTGACAGCTATCAAAATCTTTCCAATTGGTTTGTAAAACTGGAGAATGCGAATCTACCTACAAGGTGCATGTACGAGCGCTCAAAAGCTCCTGCCTTCACGGCAGTGCTTTTCGAAATTTTTTATATATAAATCATTCAAGTTCCCCAACAGCACAGTTTCGTTAATGTTTTCTACAGCATTTTCTGACATCCACTTCAAAAGTTGGTTATATTCTTTGTCGTAAGAGTTTCTGGATTTTCTCGGTAACAGATTTCGCGTTGCCTTTTCAGCCTTTGTTGCAATTTCGTCGGGAATTTCAATTTTTTTTTCCTTTTTGGATTCTTGACTTTGACACATTAAAAATTTCAATACTTACCTATCTCCCTAGCAACAAAAACGGAGACAATAATGATGTCAAGGTAGTGTGGCAGGTAAAAATCGACAAATCAAATTGATGGCATAAAAAAAATATTAATTATTCAAAACGGACTGGTATGACATAAAAGTTTGTATGCACCACGGGTACTAGTAGATATATACCCTCGGGCGACTTACGAACCCTCGGGCCAGAGGCCCTCGGCTTCGTAAGACTGTCGCCCTCAGGGCATAATCATCTACCTAGTACCCTTGATACATAAATAACTAATATAGGCTACATATCGCAGTGAATATCTGGCCGGGATAATCTGAAAGTTCCACCTTTGGTGTGAAGGATTTCAGAGGGGTCAAAATACAACTTTTAGGATGAGTGTACGTGAATTGTTAAACTCAGCTGGTACACATAATTCATATGAAGTATCAAAGAGCCAAAGTGTTAGGCCTTGTTTACATGTGACGAGCTCTCGGCTGAGACACTCGTTTTGCTACTCTGCTACAATACTTACCGAGTGAGCGTCTACACGCATTTGATTCGCTGGGCCATGTGGCTTCCGAATTTACAACTACTTGGTAGACAGAACGTGACTTCGAAAACTACGGGATCTACCAGCAAATTTCTGCCTACCAAAAATACCTAGAAATCTAATAAATAGTAGTTTTCTACTGAATCTGGTCACGCTGCTCGAAACGGGCGGTTTTGACATGCCGAAAACAGTATATCTTGGTAGCCTCTCGGCCCAGCGAATAGAAACAGTTTCTATTTACTCGCTCGCTCATTTCACTCGTCTGATCACTGGGTCGAGTACTGTACCTTGTGTTAAGACGGTCAATTAATCGGCCGAGATCACTGTCTCGGCCAAATATTCGTCCCCTAGAGCCTAAAGAGTAACAAAAAACTGTTTTGTACTTCTGATTGATGATAAACATAAATGGAAACGTGAAAACGGTGGCTCTATCACTTTGTCTACCATGAAATCTACTTTAGAAAACTTCCTCACTATAGGGCAAGTAGAGGGATTCGGGTCTTGATCATCACAGGTTAAAGACAGACCTGGCCTATACCAATAACGTTGAATCTAGATTCAAACTCTTTCTTTATTGTCATTCTAAATTATCTTGTATCCTCGATGATGGTAAATTTGTTATACTGACATCCTCTTCGGTACCCACTGCGACAAAAGTTTATAATATTATGAATATCGCACATTTTGTCGTCGTTTGTTTCTTCTGTATCCGTTCTTGAACTATTGAACCGATTGTGATGAAAATTTGGTGGGTTTTCTGTGCGAGGAGTAAGTTTCTTGCCCAAAAAATGTATATAAATTTGTCGGTTTGTCGCGTAATTTCTATTACATAGACATAAAAGAAGCAGAATGCAGTAGAAGGCTCAAAGCCAATTTTGAACCCATTCCAACACCATGACAGGGAAAATGAAGGGGTCATGCCAATGACATCAATAAGATCGACGTCAATTTTAGCACTGGACAGGACAAGATCGGCAGGACGCAAGGACGAACAGGACGAAAGGGGCCGGACGGAAAAGAATAGGGATGGGCGGAAAGGAAAGACAGATCGACAGACGAAAGGAACAGATGGCATTGCAACGCATACCAGGTATAAGCTAGTTTTAAATGAAGGATTCTATTTGCTACGACATCAGGGAAATAAATATATGAACCTAATTTTCAAAGCAATCTTTCTCTCGAATATCGATGAGAAAATAATAAGATCAAATATTGTGTTTGGTTTATTGTCATCTTCAAAATCAGGGATTATACTACTTTAGAAAATCTCAGTGTATTTCATGCAGAAATAACAATACGAGTATAATGTTTTTCTTTTATTCCGTAGCAGCCCATCTCGAACTCCATATGGATAGCCCTTCTCGGTTGATTTCGTAGCAAGGCAGTTTTTCGAGTTCTTTCCACCAAGCGGTAATTTTTGGAAATCTGTCTGATGGAAATTTTAGTGGAATAGCCATCGTTGAAATCCATGATACATAAGCCAAATCTGCTATGGTGAGATGATCACCTGCTAGGAATTTTTTTCCTGTCAAAATGTTCTCTACTATATCAAGGTTGTGGTACAAATCATCTATTTGTGCTTGCTTCTCGTTTAGAGTGGATTTTTTGTGGCCACCAATAACAATAGGTCGCTGAAATAGGTAACAAATGAGTTTGCTATGAGACTGAAAATGTGGATGAAACAATTGAGTATAAAAAAAAAATGCGGGGGTTCAAGGGGAAATCGACCCCTATCAGTCATTTAGGAATTATATTTTATTTGATACTGGTTTTATCTTTTTCACTCTCTGAATATATTGCTTCAATTTCCACCTTTTTTTCAAATATTCTCTCGATGCCCAAACAAAATAAACTGCGTCGTATAATGTATTGAGGCGAAAATGTGTCACTTCCACTTCTCATGGCGAGCTTGTGTTTACTCGCCGAAGGGAGTGAGTGAATAAAATATGTTATTTTTTTTTCAAACGTTTTGAAATTCATAAAAATCTGGTGATCCAAAATTAGATTAGATTTATATTTACGATCGTTATAATTGGGTAATCAATGGAAAATTTGCTTAGTTACGGTTGTCATGCAAAATTAATTTCGACATTTAATAACACTTTTCCCTACGGAGTACGGAAAAGTAATACAATCGTTGACATAGCAACACTTTTTCCTCCGGCGGAGGGAAAGTAGAACATTTTGATCATCCCGTCATTGTTTTTGTATGTTTGAAAAAAATTGTAATTTACGTAACAAGTCCAGAAAACACTGTCCAATGCAAATAATGTACGCAACATGTCCAAAAATAGTTTTTTTGAACTCGCAGACTTCCAGGACTCGCCTCCGGCTCGTCCTAGAATTTGTCTACTCGTTCAAAAAAACTATTTTCAGACGTGTTGCGTACACTATTTTTTCGGCAACCGTGTATAATAACAAATCAATGAGGCACATTTCTTTATTATATTTCATTGTAGAACAAAATTTCGAACTTTCAAAAATCCAAATGTCAACTATGTAATCTCATGTCAAATTGGTGTCAGTACTGTCAGTCGTTATTCCATAACAACGAAGTAGCATTTTCCGGTCTAGTCTAGTCCGGGAAGTACGTACTTCCCGGACTAGGCCGAAAAATGCTACTTTCTCGGACGGTTGCCGAAAAAAGCTATTTGTTAGAATACCCGTTTTGGTAGAACGAAATGAAATAAAAATTCCTTTCAACATTTGTGACTTTTCGTTGTTGTTACACAAGTATGTTTTTGAACAGAGTGTTTATTGAGGAAGAATTAATCAAAAAATCTAGCCATTTTCGAAATATGTATCAGGTTAGCCTCGGCCATAGTAGGAAAAATTACGAGAAGCACTGCCGTGAAGGCAGGAGCTTTTGAGCGCTCGTACATCCACCTAGTCTAATTTTACTCATTGATGGCATGACCGCGATATTCGCGATCCAAACGCACCCTGAGAATTTCAAGTTCCTAGGCCTTTCAGTTCAGAAGTTACAATTTTCTATGGTTTCTATGGTTCTGGTCATGCGATCTGGACAAGATATTGCTTTAATATATCATTCTCGATTGAAATACAAAATTTCATCTCGATCGAATCCGTAGTTTCGAAATTATCAAGAAAACAAAATTTCAAACGACCGTATTTACGGAACCCCTAGTACAATTCTGCTCATTGATAAACGTGAACGCGACATTTCAGATCCACACCTATCCTGAAAATTTCAAGTCCCTAGGCCTTTCCGTTCGAAAGTTATGATTTTCTATGTTTTCTATGGTTCTGGTCATGTGATCTGGAGAAATGTAGCTTGAATATATCATTGTCCATTAGTATACAAAATTTCGTCACGATCGAACTTGTAGTTTTGAAATTATCAGGAAAACTAAATTTCAAACGACCATATTTACGGAAACCCTAGTATAATTTTGCTCATAGATGAACGTGATCACGACATTCGAGATCCACACCTATCCTGAAAATTTCAAGTCCCTAGGCGTTTCTGTTCAAAAGTTACAATTTTCTATGGTTTCTATGGTTCTGGTCATGTGATCTGGACAAAATTTCACATGTAGCTTGAACATCTCATTCTCCATTTGAGTGCAAAATTTCATCACGATCGAATCTGTAGTTTTCAAGTAATCAGGGGAACAAAACTTTGAACGGCCATATTTACGGAACCCCTGGTGGAATTTGGCCCATTAACGAACTCAACCGAGGCATTCGGGAACCGAACCCACACTGAAAATTTCAAGTCTCTAGGTTGTTCCGTTCGAGAGTTATCGTGCTTACGGACGGACGGACGGACGGACAGACTCGAATTTTCCGACGGATTAATCATCAGTGAGTCGAACATAGTCGATTGAGACCATTTTCGGCTCAAAATTCGGAAAATACAGACATCGTGACGAAATGATATAGCCCTCGTGTAAGTAGTACTAGCGCTCAAAAAACAATAAATTTGGTTTTTTTTTATATGGCAAGTAAAATTTTTAAAATTAATGAAGTTAGAATTAATGAAGTTAGGCTTAAGTAAGAACAATGTTAAGTTTAATATGACTAACCTGACTTATTTATTCCTAGCGTCATGTTAGACGCTCTGAAACGATAAATCAATCCTCCTTATCGATTATTGACAATAAGCGATATATCGAAATAACCGAGTTCAATGCCCCCTTTCACTGAAAATATAGTTCATTGGCACTCTTCAAATTCTCCATCGACAATCGTAATCGACGTGCATGTTCACAAAATACCGGAAAGAACATCAAAGTTATTTATTTGCGCATCTATTCTATGTTCTGGCAGTAAAAAGAATGTTTACAATACAATAGTTAAGAAACTTAATTTGCTTGAACTGTACTCGAAACATCCTGAAACAGTTATATTCTTCTAAATTAAATGAATAAACTGTTTGTATTATTCTGAATTATATGAATAAACTGTTTGTAGTAATAAAAATTTGACGCCATCAATATCGGTTTTTGCTCTTATTTATAGGTAAGGAAGAAGATATCATACATTATTCACATTTTGGCAACGCCGTGAACGACGAATGTCGTATCATCATATACCTGGATTACACTCAGCCACTTCCACTGCTACTTGCGCTGCCCGAAATATTTCTGGGCAGTATCAGAGGATTCAGAGGCAGTGAGTACACTCTGCTCCATCATTTCTCCCGCGATCCAGTTTGTGCAATGACAGACGACGAAGTTGCAGCCTATGCGCTGCCTGTCCTTTGACTTCCGCACCAAAAAAGTAGGGAGCGTACGGCAACGCGAGTGGCAGCGGTAGGGGCATGAGAAGTGAAATGTTTAGATTTTGCATTTTTTCGAGGTAATTGATTTCTGAAGGTGTTTCACAGTGTAAATAATCTTATTATGAGGCTAATATTGTTCAAAAGAGCGAGAAAAGCACTGCCGTGAAGTCAGGAGCTTTTGAGCGCTCGTTCATCCACCTTATAGGTAGATTCGCATTTTCCAGTTTCAGAAACCGATTGAAGAAATTTTTGCCAGTTGTCAAAAAAATGACAACAGCTTTTCGTCAGTTATGCCGAATCAGCTGTTAAAGAAATATAAGGATTTTTGAGCGCTTGTTCTACTTCCACGACGGCTATATCATTTCGTCAAGATGTCTGTATTTTTAGAATTTTGAGCCGAAAATGGTCTCAAGCGATAAGGTTCGACTCACTGATGACGAATTCGTCGAAAAATTCGAGTTTGTCCCTCCGGCCGGCCGTATACACGATAACTCTCGAACGGAACGACCTAGAAACTTGAAATTTTCAGGGTAGGTTCGGATCTCGAATGCCGCGGTTGAGTTCGTTATTGGGCGAAATTCGACCAGGGGTTCCGTAAATATGGCCGTTCGAAATTTTGTTCTCCTGATTACTTCGAAACTACTGATTCGATCGATGTCAAATTTTGCACTCAGATGGAATATGACGTGTTCCAGCTACATGCGGAATCTAGATCGCATGACCAGAACCACAGAAAATTATAACTTTCGAACGGAAAGGCCTAGGGACTTGAAATTCTCAGGGTAGGATTAGAACTTGAATTTCGAGGTCACGTTAATCAATGAGCTAAATGAGACTAGGGGTTCCGTAAATATGTAAAATGGATGAAAATTTCAATTTTCTAGGTCGTTCCGTTCGAGAGTTATAGTGTATACGGTAGATGCCGGCCGGCCGGACTCGAATTTTTTGATGGATTCGCCATCTGTGAGTCGAACCTTGTCGATTGAGACCGGAAAAGACAATTTTCACATAAGTAAGGAACAATAGGGGATTTGTTTGCTTCCATTTTTTTTCTCTTTTGTTTTGTTTTGGTATAGTGGCTAAGTTTTCGTTGATTTTTCTGGTTTTCTTCTCAATGTAATATGTGGATACTGTTTGTGTTCCTCATAAAATGAATAATTAAATAAATAAATAAATAAATAAATATTTTTCCTACTAGCGTAAATGAAACTCTCTTGGATAGCTTTTGTCTTGATACTGACGTTAGCAAAAATTTTCGTCCTGAAATTGACGTTATCAGAAATTATTATTTGTGCGCTAGGCTCATAGAGACAAAGTTTTATGATTGACGCTACTCTTTAATATTTTCGTGCGGAAAACCCCCGGCTATTCCTTTTCCGCACGCATATGTTCGTTACTTGTCCGAAAAGTGTGCGGCAAAGTAATAATTTCGGAGACGAAAACAGTGTGGGAAAGTAGTTATTCAGGCACGGTTGCAGGAAAAATAGTTTTCTTACAACCTATCTCTTTCCACACTCGTTAGGAAAATAACTATTTCGTGTAATTGCGATTTGAATTATTTTAGGCACTATTTTGCAGAAGGGCTGGATGCGTCGGAAGTTGTCCGATTTTAATTTACATAAAGGATTTTGAATGTAAAAGTATAGTACTACATAACGTCAATCTTGATTTTTCGTTATAATGTTGCGAAACGGACATGTGGAGGCTTACCTTAAACGACCATTTAACACAATGGAACGAACTGACCGTCCGGAGTAGCATGCTGTCCGAAGTCCGGACCGACGTTGAATCCAGACAATTTTCTCCGGGGGGAATTTCAAAAATTCGTTTTGATTTTTGCGCGACAATATAGAAGTTGGTTTAAGTGCATAGTGCATTAAGACGACGGCTTCCTAGTAGGGAATTTGGAACGGACAGTTTTTCACCTGATTTTTTGTTAGAAGGAATTTTGTGAAGAATAAAATTTAATATTATATAGTATTTAGATAATCATATAATAACGGGAAGTAGTTATGAACTTATGAACATGAGAAGTATTTCTGTATTTCTTTTATCTAAGATTAGGTAAATAATTTGCATCAGGCGCAAATGTATCAATCCATAAACGAAAGTTAATTATGAGGTATTCAATAAAAATTTTTGAAGATTTCAACACAAAGTTGCGCCAGACCACAAATGGCAGGCGGTGGCACGCGACGCATTCCTGTAAATATACTGCGGTTAAAAACCGAACTGAAAAAACAAGTAAGTTCGCAGCGCTCTCAACGCTTATTATTGTAATCGCGAATTCGCAGTTTATGGTGGTGGTGCTTGTCTAACGGCTGTTATGTTATATTGAACGACCAAAGTTTTTTGAAACTCCATATTTATTAGCTTAAAACTTACAACTAGCATAAGGAGCCTAGTGAACGAAGAAGTACTGAAGTGCAGTAGTTGATCGATAACAGCACGTTTATTAACATCTTTCGGGTAGAGAGAATCGTCTCTTCCATATTTACCAACAAGATAACCCATTATTGCTGCGCTTTCCCACAGAACAAATCCATCATCAACCAGTGTTGGGATAGTGTGAGCTGGATTGAGCTGAAAAAATTAAAAATCTTTTCTGATTAAAATCATAAAAATATTTTTGAAATTGCATTCAATTTAACAGAATTCTTGCGATCCATCAGGTAGCTAAAAGTATATTGGGTAGCGCACATTAACTATTGGAAAATTTCTAATATAATAGAATGGAATGAGAAATTAGGTAATTTTTTTTGGGGTGTGGGTTCAATCAATCCCATTGGAATAATATGATGGCTGTTCATCTGAAATTATCAAATTCATTAATGAAATTAGAAAAATTCTACTAGATAAACTAAAAGCAATAGTTTATCTAGTATTATTTTTCTAATTTCATTACTGAATTTGATAATTTCATATACAAATTTTCTCCGATCAGCGTGGCGTTATGTTTTAAAGGTTTTCTATTTCTCACATCAAATTTGTCATTTTGCTAACTGTACTGACGAGATTTCATTTGAATCGGTTTGGTCCACAGGTGCAAATGATAAATTTGGTGGTCTCTGGGGTATACAAATTTTTTTTGTTGGCTTGCTATTAATTTATCTAGTATAATTTTTCTAATTCCATTACTGAATTTGATAGTCGCGTTGGATATGTCGATCCAAAAGGTCACATTTCCAAAAGGCATAATGTGGCGAAACACCTTCTTGTTGGAAAAATAAAACTTGGATACGATCATCGTTCGCGGAAATTGCGATGCACAAGGTGCGAACTTGGAGCACATTAAGGTAAGATTCACCTGTCAATTTGTGAGGTGGAACAAATAGACCAAAAATACTATTTGCTAAAATGTTAGCCCAGTCTTTTTCTGGATACTGTGAATGTTGTTCTGTCATAATTCTAGGATTTGAACTAATCTGCTGTTGAGACGATTGACGTTATCATTCAGAAAGAATGTAGATTTATCAGAAAAACACCCTGCCAAAAATACCTCATGAAATCTCACGAAACAATATAGACAATTTATGACCGCCGTGAAGACAGCGGCTAAACTTGGCAGACCAAATCTCCGGAAATACCCGATCGACCAGTGGCGTGCCGAAAAAATATTTCTATGTACTATTACGATAATTATAAGTTTTTTTTCGGGACTAATGGAAATAATACATTAATTATTTACCAAGATCCAATGTAACATGAAATACAAATGGAAATTGTTTATAATGGTAATGTCAAGCCGAGTAGCCTATTCTTACACAGCTCGACATTTGAAAAATTCTTTTCACATAGAAGCCGTGGTTCTAGCATCACCAGATTTTCACAGGATGTTTCTTATTGAAATACTAGTATTTCGTGAAGAAATGGTTGACTTCTCTTGGGATCCAGGGGTTGAAATTTCAACCCTTAAACTTCAAAAATTAATTTATAATTTTTTTTTAATTCAAGGGTTGAAATTTCAACCCCTGGATCCCAAGAGAAGTCAACCATTTTTTCACGAAATACTAGTATTGCAATAAGAAACATCCTGTGAAAATCTGGTGATGCTAGAACGGCGGCTTCTATATGAAACTAATTCTTGAAATTTAAGGGTTGAAATTTCAACCCCTGGATCCCAAGAGAAGTCAACCATTTTTTCACGAAATACTAGTATTGCAATCAGATACATCCTGGAAATAATACATTAATTATTTACCAAGATACAATACAAATGGAAATTGTTCATAATGGTAAATAATAGAAGAAATGTTAGGCCGAGTAGCCGATTCTTAGACAGCTCGACATTTGAAAAATTCTTTTCACATAGAAGCCGTGGTTCTAGCATCACCAGATTTTCACAGGATGTTTCTCATTGAAATACTAGTATTTCGTGAAAAAATGGTTGACTTCTCTTGGGATCCAGGGGTTGAAATTTCAACCCTTAAATTTCAAGAATTAGTGTCATATAGAAGCCTTCGTTCTAGCATCACCAGATTTTCACCCTATGTTTCTTATTTCAATACTAGTATTTCGTGAAAAAATGGTTGACTTCTTTTGGGATCCAGGGGTTGAAATTTCAACCCTTAAATTTCAAAAATTAGTTTCATATAGAAGCCTTCGTTCTAGCATCACCAGATTTTCACAGGATGTTTCTTATTGCAATACTAGTATTTCGTGAAAAAATGGTTGACTTCTCTTGGGATCCAGGGGTTGAAATTTCAACCCTTAAACTTCAAAAATTAATTTTATATAGAAGCCGCCGTTCTAGCATCACCAGATTTTCACAGGATGTTTCTTATTGCAATACTAGTATTTCGTGAAAAAATGGTTGACTTCTCTTGGGATCCAGGGGTTGAAATTTCAACCCTTAAATTTCAAGAATTAGTTTCATATAGAAGCCTTCGTTCTAGCATCACCAGATTTTCACAGGATGTTTCTTATTGCAATACTAGAAAAAAATGGTTGACTTCTCTTGGGATCCAGGGGTTGAAATTTCAACCCTTAAATTAAAAAAAAATTATAAAATTAATTTTTGAAGTTTAAGGGTTTGTGTTTTGTGTAAAAAACATCCTGTGAAAATCTGGTGATGGTGAAAAATGTCCGTTCTTTTTGGCGATAATTCTGAAACTTTATATTTTGGATGTACCCCCAGTAATCCAGAAGTGACTTAAAGTTCGCATAATAGAACAATAGAGCACCCCGAGAAGGGAAGAGTCATGATATGTGTTGATATATAGTGTATACCATAGCATAGACGAATATAAATTATAATAAGTCTATGAAGGATACATAACTTATACTAATATCATTGAGCGCACGTTCTACTTACACGAGGGCTATATCATTTCGTCACGATGTCAGTATTTTTCGAAAATTGAGCCAAAAATGGTCTCAACCGACAAGATTCGACTCACTGATGACGAATCCGTCGAAAAATTCGAGTCTGTCCGCCCGGAAGGCCCTCCGTATACACGATAACTCTCGAACGGAACGACCTAGAAACTTGAAATTTTCAGGATATGAGTAGATCTAGAATGTCATCGTCACGTTCATCATTGAGCAAAATTTTCCTGGTCATTTCGAAACTATGGATTCGATCGTGACGAATTGTATTTCAATGGAGAATGATATATTCAAGCTACATTTTGTCCAGATCGCATGACCAGAACCATAGAACATTATAACTTTAGATGAAGAATAATATACATATTCGAACTCACGATGTCTGTATTTTTCGAGTTTTGAGCCGAAAATGATTTCAATCGACAAGGTTCGATCACCAGGATCACTGATGAGATGACGAATCCGTCGAATTCAAGTCCGTCCGCTTATCTGGACGTATACACGATATCTCTCGAACAGATCGGCCTAAAAACTTCAAATTTTCCTGGTAGGTTCGCAATCGCCCTTTCTTATTCTGTTACGTTTCATTAATTTAGCCAACTATTTTTAGGGTCAAGGGGGAGGGCGTCAACTGTGTTTTCTAGACAACATACATCAAAAGCAAATTTTCACTATACAGGACACTATCAGAAAGGTCATAAATGTACACTAAGAATAGTATAGGGCCACTTATACTTCCCGTTTATTTTTGAATGTATATAAGAGTATTTTACCGAAGTGAAAATGGTTTCATCGAGGTGAGGAACATCAATGCATTCTCGAATCTAAATCCGTGATGGCTAAGTACATCCCCAAAAAAAAAGCCTCTTATCATTTGTACAAACATAAGATTGTGAGATTATTACAGTAATATTCGAAAAATGAATATTTTGAAGATATTTTGTAGAAATCAACAAGAAGTGTTCTCTCTTATGAACTATAACAAAAAATTGGTCTGAATCTAATTGATTTAACAAAAGTAGGTAAACAGAAAATGAAAATGAGGTTCATTAGCCTATTAATCCATACACAAACGTCGTTAACATGTTCTTCTACATCTCGATCGAGCTCGAACAGGGTGAATAAATAAAATATTATTTATTTTTAGGCGGTTGCGCAATTCTGTAATCCGTCATTCCTTTCATTGAAAATCCTCGCATTCAGTCGAGCATTTTCATTATTTTTGAAATAAATGCCGACAATTTCAATTATCTCTGCAGTGTAGGTAAACCATGGTGATTTGGATCGTTTGAAAATGGTGGAAAAACTGCAAAATAATGTATGAAAACAATTTTCCACTATAAACATCAATCTTTACAGTTCAATTAAAAGTAGGCATTAGATATTATTAGTCATAAGTTATATTATTGGTTTACGCATGAAGCGTTACAAAATATTTGGCGGAATGTTGAAAAAATATTTTATTAGTGTTTGGAAGCGAAAAGCTCATTGACTAGAATTCGTTTGAAATCTTATCCATTCGATTTATTTCGCCGATTCGTTTTGACAATTTTTCAACATTTCTACCGAAGCAAATTGAAAAAAATTCGAGAAAAGCATGTGACGGTGACAATTAATCGCTATAGCGGTCGACCCTAACTTATTCATGATCATTTGATATGAGGCGACTCTGTAGCGAGACTATGAAACCAAAATCATGAGACGAACCCTCCACAAACACAAGAAATCGAATATCAAATATGTATTCTCAACACTGGATCAAAAAACACAGCTAATAAAAAGCTGAATTTCTACATAACTCATTTCATCAATGCCTTTTATGTATACACACAATTTCAGCAGAATAGTTTCTGAGATATCGTAGTTTCAAGTTCAAAATCTTGGCGCAAACTCTGCGTTTTTTTTTGAGTTATTCTGGCCGGAAAAAATTGAATTTGACCTCGCATTCTTCATATGTGAGTCTAATCGATGGAGGCCACTCTTAGCACAAAATTCGAAAATTACACACATTTGGGCGAATTGGTAACAATAGATACCAGTGGCGGCTCGTCAGGGACGGCAGGGTCGGCACTGCCGACCCTAAAATTCTCGATCAGCAAAAATACAAATTTTCACTTCTGTCAAATTACCGTTACATACATGACTCCCAATAGTCCCAATCTATTTTATAAAAATTAAAAAAAATCAGGTACGTGATACCTGTGCAACTTCTTGAAAATATTACGCTCTTTCAAGTCCAATCCCGCATCGTATACTCGGTCCGTAGACAAAATGGGCCCATCTCGAATACACGAAGAACGTCGTTCGATGAGGTACATCTTTCCTCATATTGCCGACCCTATCTAGATATCTTTCGACGAAGCGTTAATAACAATGAATCGAATTAGTTCAAAGTTGAATTATTCCTGTTGGAATTTTATTCAGAAAATGATGAATATTAAGGTTTATTTTTTATCGAATATCCGATATTTTCTGTTTCACATAACAAATGACATAATAATAACAAGAGATTATTGTTGCTTAAAATGAATATTTGTCGTATTTAATATTTTTCATAGACGTGCATGCTGCACATATATGTAATACTTATAAATTTCCGACAAGTTTCAAACATTTTTTGAAGGAAAAAAAATGTTGAGCGACCAAAATTAAACTCATATTGTTGGCCCTATATATCCTGGGTACGGCAATCGTCAATTTGCCGACCCGGTACCGCTGTATCTCGATTCACGAGGATTGTTCGGAAAACCTCGTTCTGCTCCCTATCGTTTACGGCTCGAGAGCCGAGTTTCGAAATTTGTGTTTGTTTCTCGCCCTTAAATGAGTCGCAATATTTTTTGTTATTGATAAACCGTTAAGTTTTTCCGTTTGTTTGGCTCATAAAGGGTAAGTGATTTTTACGTGAGCAAAATGGCCATAAATCCGGTTAGAAAATATGTTGCTCCTTGTGAAACTCCGACAAAGTGAAATTTTTGATTGATGCGATTGAAAATTTATCATACGAGAATAGGCTACTTTTGAAAAACATGCCATTTTTTTCACCATTATACCTGTATATGTATAATTTTTTTATATGTGTGTTCGGATAGGCTTCCGCGGTTTATATATATGTATATATCTGCCGACCCACGATAAATGTCCACCAGCCGCCACTGATAGATACATAGAAGTGATGTGCCTCTTGACCCCCTCTCGAAAGGGGATAGCCAACCCGCTAGAGGTCTACATCCACCGATTTAGGAATAAAATAATTATTGACCTGTCTCGGCGTTCTCCGAGAAAAATGCTTCCATTGGAAATAAATTCCAGGTGGACTGTTGAGGAGCATCAATAATGGTATAAAGAAAAGGTTAACTCTCAATAAAATTGGTGAAGTATTGTCGAATAAAACTAATAATCTGGAATCGAAACAAAAAAATTATTTCAGTTACCCATGTGAAACGATGATGATGAAATTTCTATGATAATAATGGTACTATACTGTTCTATACATGAGACCCATGATCCTAATTTAAATAAGTCTGTTATCTTAAACTTCAGTGAGTATTATGCGTACCGGCACACTCAATAGTATCGCAATGTGTTCATTATCGATACCCACCTTTAGGAATTCTTCTTTATGTTGATCACCAGCAAGAACGTTACATTCTTTTTGTTCCAATTCGATATTCAAACATTTAGCTGTCATTAACACTGCCCTAACTGGAGGACTAGCAGATAACATATAAAGGATGGGAGCCATGTTTTATATAACCCGCACTGCTTTTAGTTCTGGAATAACTACAATAAACAATAATGCATTGGAGTAATTCAACCAGATACAAACACGAGCGTAGATTGAATGGTAGTGGGAGAACTCAAGGATGTGTAGAGCTGCTCAGTTTACTTAAACGCCTTTAACGGGAATTTCCAGGCGTGACAGTCCATAGTTAACGTTACGATCTAGAGTGAATCTTAAGCCTCAAAATTATTAATTATAATCAACTTCACGACTTTTTAATGTACCAAGAACTCATAATTACTCATATTATAATACTAAAAGCTTTGGGGACGCAGCAACCATTATCGTTATTTTTGTGTAGGTACTTCGAAGTTCTCAACATCTAGACCTGAAAGAACTTATTTCATCTAGGAATTTGCTCATCAATTAGAACATTTCATTTGATACCGCGCATTATTCTAGCCCACCTCTACGATCCTAGTTATTCAATATAATAATAATGTTTTATTCGCAACTAATTACAATCTGGGTAATAAAGTTGAGAATATGAATAAACAGAGGCATCACTGAAGTAACAACTATGATAAATTGTTACTTGTGCGTAATGTAGCCATTGAAGAGGTTCGACTTCAATTCTACCTCATTCAGTGGCGGCGTATATATATATAACCTCTACTTGCGGACACCCCCTTTAACCGAACAAATTTTCTTGGAACGAAAGTTATGCCTATGTCTTTGTAAGTAAACCAACTGCAATAACCGGATGCGGACAAGTTTTTCGGTTCCATATGTGTTGAGACTTCTCTTAACCGGACGCGATCTCCTAATCTCTACCCCTTGGTTATCGACTAGAAGGTGTGTACAATGCCGATAAAACTGGCCTTTTCCTCCGAGCCTTGTCGTACAAAACCCTTAGGGGGTCCTAGGCTGAATCCCTGGGGGAGGGGGTGGTGTATTTGAATGAACAATTCTTTTTCCCAAGGAGAGTGAGACGCTTCAGCCACCCCCCCACCCCGGCGCGAATATTTTCTACGCGTAAACTACTTTACCTTTATATTCTCAGTAAGTATAGATAAAATAGAGTTTTTTCCATAAATATTCAGAATTTATTTTTGTTGTTGATTTTATTTCATTATTATATTATTCCAAAGCCTAAATCATAACTCTGTGATTTGACCCAAAGTTGATATAACTTGAGAATTTTCAATTTATTTTGCTGTTCTTTTTATTGTTATTTTTTTACCAACTTTCAAATTTCAATTGCCACGTTCTTACGAATCCAACATCTTCTTAATTGGGAAATCGGCAAAGAAAATAAAAACTGGATGTTTTTTCACTATTAATTCAATGTGCAAGAGTTTCGGGAAATAAATGAAAAGATACCACAACATATGAGCAGGTTACATCACAATATCTTCAAACAATAGACTTACCACTATAAATTTTATGCAATATGTAATATGATCTTCAAAAGTAAAACGTATAAGGAACTAAGAATTCTTCCTTCAACCATCTAATAAACTTAAATAATAAAAATAAAACAATAAAAGAGACAATCTCAAAAAACCATTACTGAAAATTTATACTAGAAAATTTTTTTTTAACTGATTTTTATCTTTTCATTTCTTTTTCTGTTAGTTTTATTTCATTATCATATTATTTTCTGGTTGGTTTTCTTTTCATGAATAACACATTACAGCGATTTGGGGGAGGTTATTGCCCCCTCAATCGACACAGTTCGACTCACTGATTACGAATCCCTCGAAAAATTCGAGTCGTATACACGATAACTCTCGAACGGAACGTCCTAGAAACTTGAAAATTTCAGGCTAGGTTCGAATCTCGAATGCCGCGATTGAGTTCGTTATTAGGCAAAATTCGACCAGGAGTTCCGTAAATATGGCCGTTCGAAAATTTGTTCTCCTGATACTTCGAAACTACAGATTCGATCGAGGTGAAATTATGCTCTCAGATGGAGAATGCAGAAGCATAGGAACCATAGAAAATTATAACTTTGTAATGGAAAGGTTTGGATCTCGAATGTCGCGTTCCCATTTATAAATGAGCAAAATTAGACTAGGGGTTCCCTGAATTTGGTCGTTCAAACTATTTTTTTCCTGATAATTCCGAAACCACTTATTGGATTGGAATGAAATTTCGCACATAGATGAAGAATAATGTATTCAAAAACTACGTGGGAAATTTTGTCCGGATCGCATTACCAAGACCATAGATACCTTGAAACGGACTACGGATTCGATCATGACAAAATTTTGTATTTTAATGGAGAATGATATATTCAAGCTACATTTTTTCCAGATCGCATGACTAGAACCATAGAAACCATAAAAAATTATAACTTTCGAACGGAAAGGCCTAGGGACTTGAAATTTTTAGGACAGGTTCGGATCACGAATTTCGCCTACACGTTCATCTATGAGCAAAATTAGACTAGGGGTTCCCTGAATTTGGTCGTTCAAACTATTTTTTTCCTGATAATTCCGAAACCACTTATTGGATTGGAATGAAATTTCGCACATAGATGAAGAATAATGTATTCAAAAACTACGTGGGAAATTTTGTCCGGATCGCATTACCAAGACCATAGATACCTTGAAACGGACTACGGATTCGATCATGACAAAATTTTGTATTTTAATGGAGAATGATATATTCAAGCTACATTTTTTCCAGATCGCATGACTAGAACCATAGAAACCATAAAAAATTATAACTTTCGAACGGAAAGGCCTAGGGACTTGAAATTTTTAGGACAGGTTCGGATCACGAATTTCGCCTACACGTTCATCTATGAGCAAAATTAGACTAGGGGTTCCGTGAAAATGGCCGTTCAAAATTTTTGTATCCTGATAATTTCGAAACTACTCATTGGATTAGAATAGATTAGAAATTTTGCACATAGAAGAAGAATAATGTATTCAAACAACGTGGGAAATTTTGTCCAGATCGCACTACCAAGACCATACATACAATAGAAAATTTTAGCGAATTATCGAAAAATATCACCTAAGTCTGGAGTTTCGCCTCAATTTCAATATTTTTTTGACAACATTGACAGATTTTTCGAATTTGTTTCTGAAACTAGAAAATACGAATCTACCTACAAGGTGGTTAAACGAGCGCTCAAAAGCTCCTGACCGCACGGCAGCGTTTTTCATAATTTTTTACCCACTCTTTCAGACGGACACCTCCAATAAGCGGAAAAAATCGGCGGAACCGTGATAACAGAATTACTACCTAAAACTGCTGAATATTACATTATTATTTCTCCACCCTCAACATACCAGAACTATTTTTCTGAATTATTGAAATGATCCTTGAGAAAATTGTAACGAATATCTATATGTCCTGATTTGGGTGAGTAACAAACATTATTAGACAATTGGCTTGCCGGACCAATATCTTTCATTTCGTTCAATTTTTCTCGAGATTTCTGTAGGTACTCTCATGAGCAAAGAATAAAACTGAATCATCATTCATCACGCCAGATAACCATAAATGTGTTTTTTGTTCATTATAATAGACACAAGATCGGTTTTTCATTGCTTCATTCCTCCTAAATGAGATAGAATATGCTTCGTATTGAGATTCCATAATCTGCAGGCCTGCTTCAGACCATACGGTGCTTCAATTTGAAAAGGAACCACCATCAATTTCTCGACCCCCATGCTAAAACAGAAAAAATGCAAAAAGAGGAAAACTTTGGTTCGTAGGGTACATTTTATACGGTTGGTTGCAATCAATTTCTATTAACCCCTTGAGCAGCAACCCCTAAAATCTTAAATGGGAAGGGGGGTTAAGTGACACCTTGTTTTAAAGGTAATTCGATTGCCTTTTCAAAAATGACGAAAAGGACTGCCGTTAAGTCAGGAGCTTTTGAGCGCTTGTTTGTGCAAATCTGACATCTGCGCAACGCTAGTTTATACTTATTCACAGTAATCTACCTAATCAGGATTGCAGAGCCCGTCCGAGAAAAGAATAATCTGGGGGTCACAGAAGCTTTTTCAGCTAGAGCTATGCTAACCTCGAAATGGGAAGCTCTTCTTGGCTTCTCGTTGCTCTGAGCTCTTGGCTTGGGTTTTCAAGTTCTACAGTGATACCTTATCTTTGAAAGGTAAAACAGGTTTGTTTTGTGGAGTTGGTTGGTCTTAAACCCTCGAGGGTGGAAGAGAGACTTTGAGTTCGACATGTGAGTAACAACATATTTATAATTACAACGTTATCATTATTCATATACAGGCTTCTCCTAACTTTCTACACTTTTATTCAACGATTTCCATTACTTACCCCATGCGTTATCTCAGGTATTTACCTTTAATTCACAAGACCTTCATTTGCTTTTACTAAACGTATTTTACCATGTTTGTTTGCTTCTTGTGTATTGTTTTGTATCCATTTTTCATACTTTATTATCAAGTCTATTCAATATTATTTAATGATTCTAACTGACCATGTGTATGAAATTCCCAAGTGCTACCCACAAGAACTTTCTTGTATTAACGATTTTTTTCAGCACCTTCTCTAATCATATCTGGGTTATGCAATATTCTTCGAATAATACTATATGTAAGCGTTTTAGTTTTCAGCAAATATTAAGGATATTCATAAGCACCAGTGTCGGCATTATGTTTCATCATCTCATCTTGATTGAGAACTTTGAATCGACTCTCCATTCATTATTATCCGTTATTGTTTATTGTTTGTTTGTTGTTTACTGTTTATATTGTTTACCTCAAACTTGATAGGACTACTGACCAGGGAGATAACTATCGTAGACGCAACCTAATTGAATAAGGCTTGCCCATCGTTTGGAAATGTATAGTTCAAGGATCTTTGGTCGCTCTCCTTGCACCGTGGGAGATCATCAATCGTCAAATGATAGTTGGATTCCTGTGAAGAATAACTCACAATTTTCACACATGATCACCTATTAAGGTTGAGGAGTCATTACCTCTAATGCATTTAATCTACTCAATCATTCTCAAACACCATATGAGAGAATTCTCACCAGTCAACCTGTTGCTGTTTATGAATATTCCTTACTTGTGGGTTTACGGCATTTGAACGAGATAAAGAGAGAGGTCTCTAGGTTTAAACTTTACCAGTCCTATCTATTGTTATACATTGTACAAGAATCAGGTTTTCTCGCAGGTCTTTCCTGATTCTTATTTTCAGACCTGAAGGTTGGGAACCGTCTCCAACAGCACAAATAAATAAACTTGTTATTTTGAGTGCTAAAATATGTGTTTTGAATTTCCTGGTTTTCCCGTCAATCTCTTCAATTGAATCAAGCGTAATTCGGGTTGCATACACAACGTAGAGTCCTTTAAAACCACTATACGATCACGATCTTGGCCAAAAATTATCTAGAGTAATATTTTCACGTTAGAAAAAACTCATTTGAGGTAGAGTTCTAGTTCTTTGCGGTTCTCAATAGAAAACTGTAATGTCGGCAATAGTTTTATCACTTCAAAAGAACCAATACAGTACACGTTCATCCACCTTTTAGGTAGATTCGACTTCTCCAGTTTTAGAAACCAATTGAAAGATATTGACAGCTGTCAAAAAAAATTTCAAACAAAGACGGAAATCCAGACATCACGTCAGTGCTTTAGGTGAGCAATTTTCTTTTCGATAATTCGCTAGAATTTTCTACGGTATCTATGGTCTTGGTAATGCGATCTGGACAAAATTTCCCACGTTGTTTGACTACATTATTGGTGAATATGAATCCCGAAGCGAACATCGATACACAAAAATATTCACTCCCAGACAAAAAAAATCAAAATAGAAAGAGGCGTAAGGCAAGATGATACTTCATCAACTAAACTATTCATCACGGTCGTAGAGTATGCTCTCAAAAACTTGAATGAGAAAACAAGGGGAACAGTATCGATGGGTAAACACTCGACCATTTTAGATTCGCCGACGATATCGTGCTTATCTCTGATAATCTAGGAGAAGCCGCTATTATGATCCAAGAACTTGAAAATTCGATACAGATGACTAATCTTTCCAACAAGCTGTAACGTGTAGACAACAATCAGATACAAATGGTGCAGGGGTACATATACAGGGTGTCTAGGGAAATGTAGGAAATCTCTCGGATTCAGATAAAACATAAAAGAATAAGATGACAAGTTTCCATAATTTTTTTTCCTAGCGGGAATACGGCCTCCTAAATGACGCCACTGAAAAGTCATTTTACTGGAATAAATTTTAAACTACTCAATATAATATAATGAAAATTTGATATGACAAACAGTAGTAAGGACCTCTTAAAATACTGCCCTTAAATTTAAATTAGCTCGTTTAGTTTACCAGGGGCGGACTAGGTTGTACATTTTAATGCTTACATTTTTAACACCCTGTATGAGAGTTAAGGAGGAGTTAAAAAAACAAATTTGGATACCTTGAACATTAAGCTAAAGAAAAGGTACCCTTGTTCATTGTCTATAAAATGAACCGTTTTCGAAAGACAAAATAACAAAAGAAGAATTTCTATTGAAAAGAACCATGAATTCTAATTTTTTTGTCTGCTACCTAAACAAAAAAATTATAAAAAGCACTGCCGTGAAGTCAGGAGCTTTTGAGCGCACGTTCATGCACGCCATCAATTGAAACAATTTTTGACAACTCACAAAAAATTTCAAACTAAGGTGAAACTCCAGACTTCACGTCAGTGCCTTAGGTGATTTTTGAGCGCTCGTACTACTTACACGAGGGCTATATCATTTCGTCACGATGTCTGTATTTTTCGAATTTTGAGCCGAAAATGGTCTCAATCGACTATGTTCGACTCACTGATAACGAATCCGTCGGTAAATTCGAGTCTGTCCTTCCGCCCGGCCGTCCGTCCGTAAGCACGATAACTCTCGAACGGAACAACCTAGAGACTTGAAATTTTTAGTGTGGGTTCAGTTCCCGAATGCCTCGGTTAAGTTTGTTAATGGGCTAAATTCCACCAGGGGTTCTGTAAATATGGCCGTTCAAAGTTTTGTTTCCCTGATTACTTGAAAACTACAGATTTGATCGAGATGAAATTGCACTCAAATGAAAAATGAGGTGTTCGAGCTACATGTGAAATTTTGTCCAGATCGCATGACCAGAACCATAGAAAATTGTAACTATTGAACGGAAACGCCTAGGGACTTGAAATTTTTAGGATAGGTGTGGATCTCGAATGTCGTGATCACGTTCATCTATGAGCAACATTATTCTAGGGGTTCCGTAAATATGCTCGTTTGAAATTCAGTTTTCTTGATAATTTCAAAACTACGGATTCGATCGAGATGAAATTTTGTATTTTAATCGAGAATGGATATATTAAAGCAATATTTTGTCCAGATCGCATGACCAGAACCATAGAAACCATAAAAAATTGTAACTTTTGAACGGAAAGGCCTAGGAACTTGAAATTTTCAGGGTGGGTTTGGATCGCGAATATTGCGGCCACGTTCATTGAGCAAAATTACACTAGGGGTTCCGTAAATATGGCCGTTCAAAATATTATTTTCCTGATAGTTTCGAAACTACTTATCGGATTGGAATGAAATTATGCACCTAGCTGAGGAATAATGTATTCATACTACGTGCAAAATTTTGTCCAGATCGCATCACCAAGACCATAGATACCGTAGAAAATTCTAGCGAATTATCAAAAAAAAATTGATCAGCTGAAGCACTGACATGAAGTCTGGAGTTTCGCCTGAGTTTCAGGATTTTTTTGACAGCTGTCGAAAATTCCTTCAATTGATTTCTAAAACTGGAAAATGCGAATCTACCTACAAGGTGCATTTACGAGCGCTCAAAAGTTCCTGCCTTCACGGCAGTGCTTTTCGTAATTTTTTTTTAATAATTCGCTAGAATTTTCTAGGATATCTATGGTTTTGATAATGGATAAAATTCCAGTTTATAAAACTGGAAAATGCGAATCCACCTACAAGGTGCATGTACGAGCGCTCAAAAGTTCCTGCCTTCACGGCAGTGCTTTTCTAATTTTTTTATATCTTATATAAAAATAAATTTGCTTACAAGCAACCTTCTAGCAAGTTTCTCAACAAATATGAGGTAGTTCTCAGTATTCGTATGGGAACTATGAAGTAGTGGCAAATTCCACCACCAGGTCTTCAAATAAACTTGCTAGGTGTATGTTGAACTCTGTGAAGTCAGTGGTGGCAAATGCCACCGTCAGGGCCGAAAGGGTTAAATTCAAATTATTCGGAAAGCTCGATATTGTAAATTCACTTGATCAGAGTCATAGGCAAACTACTGTACTGTAAATTGGGGTTTCTTTGTGACACCCTGGGTAACATTGTGACAGTTCATTCAAACACACATTTTCATTCGGCACTCGGTGTTTCAAACTGATGATCCTAGATATAGGTTGTATTACATTAGGAATACCATTTATATTTATATTTTGGATGTTTTCAAAGTGATATTGTTTTTTTTCAGTTTGCTCAGTTTGTTACCTAAGTATTTCTGGAATTTATTTATAATTTTTTTTAATGAATAAATCATTGTTTGAAATTTTTTTGTTTTCTTCAACGTAAACATTGAAACATTCTGCTCAAAACTCACCTGGTTCAATTATAAAGGCCAGCACAGGGGTTACTTTATGCCACAATGTTAATTCCTCTCATTTCAACAGAATATTGCGGGTATCACAAAGTAACCCCGACCCATGGGGCAAGTTTGTGACAACTTTAACATTGAAAATAATTTTTTTTTTAGAATATTCTGACCTCTAGGTACTGAAAAACTCATACCCAACTGTTGGATATATTGAATGCTACCTACAGTAATACTGCAACGCAAATAGAACTGAAGATAATGTGAAAATTCGCCAAAAATTGTCACAACTATCTAGTGGTATACCTACACATGGTGTTTCATAATAATAAATATGCGCAGGATTTGATAGCTCGTCCAAAAATATTAAAAAAAATTCTACTAACTTACCCACTAAGGGCACCATTTTCGAGATAGTGTTGAAATTGAAAAAAAAAAATTGAAGTAGAATTAGTGTAATCAGTACTTTTACAGATTGCTCAGTGGTTCAGGAAATAATTTTAACCCTGGAACTGCACACTTTTTTTCTGGATCATTATCTGCACACTTGGGTCTCAGAAACCCGTGGCTTTTCTTTGTTGAAAGGAAGAAAAATTAGAATATTTTTTGATACTGGAATATTATTTGAGGTTGAAGTGAAGTATACAAAAAAAAATCAGTCATGATATTCCACTCAACAAAAAAATATAATCTTTTGAACTTCAAAATTTTAATTTTTGAGCATTCAACACAAAATATTTATTTAAGAAAAAATAATCTCTGAATTCAAAATATCAACAGTAAATATACATCTTTGATATTGCTTTTAACTGAAAAAAAATTTTTTTTATGCATTATTTCTCAAGATCTTTCTTATCCAGCACAACTTAGCCCCTCTGCTCCATGCAGTACGCTTTATGACAAATTTAACAAAAATGAACTTGTTTTTCTGTCCTTTCCTTTCTCGCAGAAGCGCCATTATTTTTTTTTATATCTGTAATTCTACTCCAGTCAATGGACGGCGGTTTTCGCTACTTGTTGATGCCATTATTGAAACAAATTTTTTTCAGATGGCGCAAAAATTACGTAAACGTCACACTTGAGTCTGCGTACCCAAGCTCCTATTTATTCGATTATTCCACCTTGTTGTTCTATCCGAATGCAGCAAATGATACACACTTCAACTCGGCCAATTGTACACTGAATTTACGTAAATTGGTGTCACTACCATACCCCTTATGCGCATTTGGCAACGTGAAGAGTAACGCTCTGGGTCTCTGAGACCCAAGTGTGCAGTTCCAGGGTTAAATTGTAAACCTGAAGTTTTTGACGTATAAAAAGAGGTTGACAGTTAGTGAAGACCATGTTTTTCAACATAAAAGTTGATTTTTCTCGAAAACGGTCGACTTTAGAGCGTATGACCAAGAGTACCTTAATTGTGTAGAAAACATTGGCGGTTGAAATGGGAGTCAGTACTTTTTCGATTAGCGTAGAAGTTGGGGAGAAAAAACCCACTACCCCTTCGAAACCTTCACCAATTGAAACAAAAAAAAAATCCGCACAAAACATTTTTTATTATATTAGAGTTATTTTTAATTGCTAGCAGACAGAAAGATGTTAAATGAAGTCAAATACATAATACAGACGATACAATTCTCGATTTATTTTTTATTATGATTAGAAAATGCTTACGAAAGCTGTTTCCTGTACGATAGAAGGTTCCGGTGATATCCGCAAAAACCGATTCTTTTTTTAATTTCAACACCCTGTATCTCGAAAATGGTGCATTTTAGAAGGTAATTTAATAGAAACTTTTTTTCATATTTTTGGACGAGCTATCACATCCTGAAATTCTGCGCATATATTATGAAACACCCATGCTTGGCCTCCAGTGATTGAGAGCTCACGAGCCGCCACTGCTGTAAGAGAATCTATAGGTTACAGTTTGTGTCAGAATTGTATTTCAATTAACTCTTCAGATCTTACCTAGAAGCAACCCCTTAGTGTAATGTATTAGTGAATAATAATTATGGATTTTCATCAAGTATTGGCCACATCTCTCCGAAATATAGTTTTTATTTAGATTTAAAAGTGTGCCTATAATTTCATGTAATTCTTGGAATGTATCCTTCCTTTGAGGTCGTTGCAGTTTTGCAACTGCAGAGGATCCTCTTTCTTTGAGGTCGTGTTTGTCCATTTCCATTTTTGTTATATTGTTTGCTGTTGTGCAGTGCTCCAGGTTTTTGTAACTTCCTTCGCTTTATTTGGTGTGATTCACTTTTATGAGCCTTTCATTCATTCATATACTTTATTTCTGCCCTTGTCCTTGGTATAACGCTCTATGAAATGTTTCCATAATTGATGTAGAGGGCATTTGCGCGCCACCAGACCCCCACCGGAGCTATAAAAAAGCTTGCGATTTCATGTTTCTCGAAATCATAGTCTGCTTTCGTTCAGAGTGTGATCTTTACCGAAGATTCCATACTTTGTGTTCATTTGTTGTTATAAGATTATTACAGTGTATGGAGTCCGTATTTCGCGATCTTCCACAAGGGTGTTCGTTTTAACTTGTCAATTATTTTTTTTTTCAGAATTGAAATCGAATATTTCACTACAATTCATACATCAACATAATAAAATAAATAAATAATTATATATCGAAATGAACATAATTCCCAGGTGTTAAAATAATATAGCAGATCATTTTGTGAATTTCTTATGAATCATTGAATGAAATATGTTAAATCAGTCTTATAATGTTACATCTTATTTAGGTAATTTATATGCCCCATTTGAAAGTATAAGTTGGTGCTCTCGGATCTTTTTATCAAGGAAATTCTGTAACTCCTCCAAAGTGTACTCTGTACTTGTTCCCTCAAAAACAAACATTTTCAGCATTTGATGTATTCTGTCCAATGAGAGTGATTCAAGATTTGTAAGCATTCCAACTATATACGACCAGAACGTCTGAAAATACAAGAAACTTATGGCATCTGAAATGACAAAGAAGACTGAATGTAGATTTACCTGTAATTCTTCATTCCTTTGATCTTTAGCACTAGTCATCACTGATTCAGTCTCATAATCTTCTACATCTGCTTCAACATTACTACCTTCAACATTATCTTCCTCCAACACAAAAACATCAGTCTTTGATTCCGTGATCAAACCTTGAGATTGCCAATAACTTATTTTTCTTCTAAGTGTGGTTATAGGAATCATCATTTTTTTACTGAGCTTCTTCAAAGTCCACTCCTCTAAGAATAAATGTTATAGATTATTATTATGAAGTACAAGAGTTGAGTTTCAGAACCTATTAACTCATAAAGAAAAATAAAAGATGGGTACGCATGCACAATATGTGAGAAAATTTGAAAATAAAATGTATTGAGGAAAACACAACTAAGTTAATCACAGCAAACTACACAAAAACACTCCAAGCTGTGGGCTTGAGATCAGCGTCCTCCTTGTTGAGCTGACCTCCATCCTTCATTTCTGTTCTTGAATTGAATTGAATTTTGTTTACTAATGGAGAATGATATATTCAAGCTATATTTCTCCAGATGGAATGACCAGATCATAACTTTCGAACGGAAAGGCCTAGGGACTTGAAATTTTCAGGATAGGTGTGGATTTGAAATGTCGCATTCACGTTTATCGATGAGCAGAATTATACTAGGGGTTATGTTAATACGGTCGTTTGAAATTTTGTTTTCTCGATTATTTCGAAACTACGGATTCGATCGAGATAAAATTTTGTATTCTGATCGAGAATGATATAATGAAGCAACATTTTGTCCAGATCGCATGACCAGAACCATAGAAAATTGTAACTTTTGAACGGAAACGCCTAGGGACTTGAAATTTTCAGGATAGGTGTGGATCTCGAATGTCGTGATCACGTTCATCTATGAGCAGAATTATACTAGGGGTTCTGTGAATATGGTCGTTTGAAATATTTTTTTTCTGATAATTTCGAAACTACCGATTGGATTGGAATGAAATTTTACACCTAGCTGAAGAATAATGTATTCAAACTACGTGCGAAATTTTGTCCAGATCGCATCACCAAGACCATAGATACCATAGAAAATTCTACCGAATTTTCGACAAAAAAAATGTCCGCCTAAAGCACTGACGCGAAGTCTGGAGTTTCGCCTAAGTTTGAGAATTTTTTTGACAGCTGTCGAAAATTCCTTCAATTGATTTCTAAAACTGGAGATTGCGAATCTAAAACCAAGGTGGATGTACGAGCGCTCAAAAGCTCCTGACTTCAAGGCAGTGCTTTTATAATTTTCTTATTATTTATTTTTATTCGAGAAAATGCACACCATCTGATGATTTTTCGAACTCCTGTTGCTACAAATCTTAGCTTTTCTGCAATTTTATTTTTTCTTTGATATCGTGAATAGTGGTTGTAACCTGTAACCTTTGATTCTTAGCCAACTGCCCCAGCTTGGAAGATAATGTCACTTTTTGCCAAACCAAGTATTCAAAATCAATATTTCGCCCAACTTGAACTGACTGTACTAAAAAAAATTGTACTACATCAGTTTGGCAAATGACTTGAAAAAGTTTTGATAAGGATTCTGAAATGGTATAACACTTACTAAATTACTTCTTAGATTGGGCAACAAAAAATTACGAAAAGCACTGCCGTGAAGGCAGGAGCTTTTGAGCGCTCGTACATGAACCTTGTAGGTAGATTCGCACTGCCCAGTTTTAGAAATCAATTGAAGGAATATTTGACAGCTGTCGAAAAAATTCTGAAACTTCAGCTTCAGCTGATCAATTTTTTTTCGATAATTCGCTAGAATTTTCTACGGTATCTATGGTCTTGGTGATGCGATCTGGACAAAATTTTGCACGTAGTTTGAATACATTATTCCTCAGCTAGGTACATCATTTCATTTCAATCCGATCAGTAGTTTCGAAACTATCAGGAAAAAAATATTTTGAACGGCCATATTTACGGAACCCCTAGTCTTATTTTGCTCATTGATGAACGTGACCGCGATATTAGCGATCCAAACCCACCCTGAAAATTTCAAGTTCCTAGGCCTTTCCGTTCAAAAGTTACAATTTTCTATGGTTTCTATGGTTCTGGTCATGCGATCTGGACAAAATATTGCTTCAATATATCATTCTCGATTAAAATACAAAATTTCATCTCGATCGAATCCGTAGTTTCGAATTTATCGAGAAAACAAAATTTCAAACAACCGTATTTACGGAACCCCTTGTATAATGTTGCTCATAGATGAACGTGATCACGACATTCGAGATCCACACCTATCCTGAAAATTTCAAGTCCCTAGGCGTTTCCGTTCAAAAGTTACAATTTTCTATGGTTTCTATGGTTCTGGTCATGCGATCGGGACAAAATTTCACATGTAGCTTGAGCAACTCATTTTCCATTTGAGTGCAATTTCATCTCGTTCAAATCTGTAGTTTTCAAGTAATCAGGGAAACAAAACTTTGAACGGCCATATTTACGGAACCCCTGGTGGAATTTGGCCCATTAACGAACTTCGGGAACTGAAGGCATTCGGGAACTGAACCCACACTGAAAATTTCAAGTCTCTAGGTTGTTCCGTTCGAGAGTTATCGTGCTTACGCCCGGACGGACGGACAGACTCGAATTTTCCGACGGATTCGTCATCAGTGTCGAACATAGTCGATTGAGACCATTTCGGCTCAAAATTCGAAAAATACAGACCGTGACGAAATGAGATAGCCCTCGTGTAAGTAGTACGAGCGCTCAAAAAGGTTTTTTTTAGAAACCCAGTTTCGACAATTTCTTTCAACGTATCCAATACGTGCCTCAAGATCATAACATAAGATAATTTTGTGGTCGGATGCATCGAAATTCAAAAAATTTGAAAGGCACTGACGTGAAGTCAGGAGTTTTAGAGCGCTCGTTCATCCACCCACTCGGCAGGAACTTCAAACTCGTTATTTTTCGTATACAAACTGAATTTCAACCCGATCGTATCTGTTGTTACAGAAATATTGGGAGTTTTTTAATCAATATTCGTTGGAATTTAAAATGGTTCTGGTTATGCGATCTGGAAAATTGTAGCTTGAATATATCATTTTCCTTTGAAATACAAAATTATCAAGAAAACAAAATTTCAAACGACCATATTTACGGAACCCCCGCTCGAATTTTGCCCGATAAACTACCCTGAAAATCTCAAGTTTCTAGGTCGTTCCGTTCGAGAGTTATCGTGTATACCGACGGACGGACAAACTTGAATTTTTCGATGGATTCGTCATCAGTGAATCGAACATTGCCGATTGAGACCATTTTTGGCTCGAAATACGAAAACTACAGACATCGTGACGAAATGATATAGCCCTCGTGTAAGTAGAACAAGCGCTTCACTTACACAAATGTTAAATTTATTCCATTTCATTCTTTGAAAATAAAGTTATAAAAGTTTATTCGTTGTTGTTAGACTTTCGGTAAGTGAGAGTCTGTACCGTCAGTACTAGCTCTTGATGAAAAGGTAAGTTTCCGCATTTTAGCGATTAAGTTAGAATGCCTATTCTTGGGGGAAGCTAACGCCGCTTTTAGACTGAAAAGGCCACTTCCTATTATGAGGAAAGGTGAGAGAAACGAAGATCTGGACCTTCGATTTGCTAGAGGAAACCAAATGATGAAAATCGAAACATCCATATGGTAGAGACGGACCACTGGTTTCCAAAATTTCTGTGTATTTGGAGAAATTAATATTTTTCAATTTACTGTACTTACTATGCTCTTGAAAAAATAATAATATAGTAGCATGAATAGGAGAAACGGTCAATTCCAACGACTTATTTCCAGTCTGTATCTCCAAATCCACAACCCCAAGGTGATTCTTCCACAACAAAGTTCTGTTTCCTTTCAATGTCTCGAAACTACTAGTGAATCTTTCCATTAGTTTCACTACTTTCGGATGCAGTTCCAATTTATCTTCTTTGAAAGGCGGCCAGAACTGAGCGGAGACTATCATTGCTGACATAAAATTCTCGTCTTTGTCGTAATTCGGATCTTCCTTGATACGCTGATTAATTCTCTTCGAATCGACAATATCTTTCAGCATAACTTCGCAGTAATTAAGTTGGGCATCGCCGAATCTCAATTTCAATAATTCCAGATACCTGATCTCCTTTTCTGTGTCACAGGAGAGCTGGGATAATAAACGGTCTGCTAATAGAGTTCTGTATTCATTGACAAATAATTCCTTACTTCCATACACATTAATGAGCATTGTTATGATATCTGCGGATTTCGATTTTGTTCTTGGTTCATCTGAAAAACATAAATTACATTTTAAAATTGCGAAGCATACAGAAGCAAATTAATTACTAATGTTTTGGATGTAGGGCTATGTTTGTTTACCAATGTAAAGCAAGGTCTGTCTTCAAAAATTGTAACAAGCATTAATAAACTTTACTTGGAATAGGATTTTTCGGAGGAGGCACCCAATTCATCCAATCATCGTCTACCTCTTCTTCTGGTTGTGTAGCTTCTCCACTGACAAGTTCTTCAGCAAGATCATTAGGTCCTTCCTCTGTCAAACTAGTGACAACACATCTGACAATGATAATACATATATCATTAACTATTCAAAATTCAAAATAAGATACAAACCTTTCAATACAGTATGGAAGGAAACAACATTATAGATATTTGATAGAATTTTATTTACCTTATCGTATCCGAGCGTGTCCTGAGATATTCATGAATTGGTTCTGTCACAGCGTCTAGTAATTGGCTTGAGGGGTCTAGTATCCGAAGAGCTCTAATTGTGGCAACATAGGCTGTCAATATATCAGAAGTACCAACACCAGGATGTAAAAGACGTGTCTTCAATTCTCTTTTGAGTGTGTCGATGAAATAAGCCCGTAATTCTGTTTTTGGCAGCCACTTCTTGATATCTTGCAAAACTGGTAAAGAGTCTGGATATTCTGTACATAACTTTGAATCAATGAAAAATATCTTTACATCAATTTCATTATTCATTCATCGGATAACCACATAGATAAAAGGAGTCCCAAATAAGAGAACCTACTAGTCGTTTCTGGACAACGGAATATACCTGAAAGTTTGCGCTCTAGGATAATTTAATTTGCTCCGAATAGCAGCGAAATACCATGGAAAAAAAATTTGGAAAGTTTTCCAGAAGGTTCATTATTGGAAGCAAAAAAACTAAAATTCAAGATTCTATTCTTTGTTCTACTCATATATATTTTATTCCTACTTACCGATAATAATTTTGAAAAGTTGAGTGATTCGGTGTTTGGTATATGAACAATATAGGTGTTCCTTCAATGTGACTTTGAAAAAAAGGCGAGTTTTATGATTATCTGCGTCATCATCATTCAAGAAATAAATTTTTTCCACCCATTTCAGAATAACTTCTTCAAGCCACTGAAATATATAAATTTTAGAAAAAATCTTCTAAGCCCAACAATTTTGACAACACAATAAATGAGATTTCAGAAAATGAGGTATTTTGGGGGAGAATTCTTAGTGGATGGAAATTTTAAGGAGTTTGAGACATAATGTCTTTTGGCGCATAATTATGGCTGAAACTAGGGCCTATTCTGGAACACTTCAGCTCAATTTTAACGAGTTCTAAAGTCCCTATGACACGGCGCAGAAGATTAAGATTACCGCCCGCATCTGGACACAACAAAAACTAATCATGCATATGACGGGAATTCCAACATAGCTTCATACACTCTGCAAAATACGAATGTTTCTAATGATAACATCACAAAAACAAGCAATCACTCACAACAAATATTCCAGAAGATTAACAGAACATTGTTTTCATTTATCAACAACAGATTACCCTAGAACACAAATGGCAGATATATGGATGAATCACTTCCCAAGAAGTAAGGATATCATTTTGGAGACAAAAGAAGGATTCATAATTAAATCGGATGGCGAAAGGGAAAATATTGTTAAAATCCTACAATCTTTGAAAAAGGACAAAACTATAAACTCATTTGAGGAAAACAACCCTACTAATCCATCAGCACAAAGAAACTCAGACCCAAGGAAGCTATTCTGTTGTTATAAGCAATATCGAAACTGAAATAACAGAGGAAGAGATAAGTACAGAATTCAAAAAACAGAGAATAGAACATAGGTTCTGTAAACGCATCACTTCTAGAGCCACAGAAAACCCAACACAGCTGATAAGAATAATCACCAGAAACATAAAAGCATATGAATCTCTCCTGGCTAACGGATTTTTCTACAGATGTCGTCACTATCCCGTCTTTCCTAGTTCCCCACCAGAACCAATCCCAGTGCCTTGCACAAAGTGCAACCAGTTCACTCACACACCCCCACCTGCAAGTCGGCCATTGTATGTAATAAATGCAAAGGAAATCACCACACGAATGCATATACTTCTCCTCTACCAATCTCTTGCACTGCCTGCGGTGAAAAAGATCACGTGGCATGGTCAATGAAATGCCCAAAGAGACCAACCAAACCTATTGTTGGCATTCCAAATGTGAAAATAAAATCAATCAACAAGAAATCAAATCAAGTTAAACCTTCCACCATCAAGAACAATCGAATCCACGCACCCATTACAATCCATGACAATATAATCGACACAAACATACATAAACTTAACAACCCCAAAAACACAGACCGGCAGGAACTAAGTAAACTGAAAAAAAGATTCATAGAGGCCCACAACATAGTCACAACCGCAGTATTTTCAGAAAACTGAGTATATAATATATATTGATGTTTGATCTGAATGTTGAAAATCCAGTAACCAACACTGAACCCATAGAGGGCACACAAATTCAAGTGCTGAACTACAGTACATCTGGCCCAAGTACTAGCAATCAATAACATAAAATTATTATTTGCCAACATAAATAACTACATCTCAAAGAAATACTTGATAAACCATTATGTCGAAAACAACCATAAAATGTGCAACTTATTTGTTGAAGCCAGAATAAATGAACAACACAACACAGAATACCGAGACTGGACAAATGTGAGAAAAATCGGTAACAAAACAAACAACACCAGAGGCGGTAGCTTGATTCAATGCAGCAGAGAACTTAAACTAGGAAAAGCAAACCCACCAGCTATGAACAACCCACTGAACTAAACCCTTCACTGCACAATACCCATGGGCAATGAAAAACTGCATATTTTCCCATCTTATATACATCCTCACTCAGAAATCGAAGAAAATATATTCAGAAAAGCAGCACAAAGCAAATACGCTCTACTCATTGGTGACTTTAACTATAACAGAAGAAAGAATAAACAAATCTGAGAATTTCTAGAAAACTCAGACTTTACTCGAATTAAAACCCTACCAACATTCATCATGAGTAATAATCCATCCAGCACCCCAGATATAGTACTATGATGCGCCAAAAACTTGAAAGAATATATAAAAATTTAGAAAAGCACTGCCGTGAAGGCAGGAGCTTTTGAGCGCTCGTACATGCACCTTGTAGGTAGATTCGCATTTTCCAGTTTCAGAAATCAATTGAAGGAATTTTCGACAGCTGTCAAAAAAATTCTGAAACTCAGGCGAAACTCCAGACTTGATGTCAGTGCTTCAGCTGATCAATTTTTTTTCGATAATTCGCTATAATTTTCCACGGTATCTATGGTCTTGGTGGTGCGATCTGGACAAAATTTTGCACGTAGTTTGAATACATTATTACTCAGCAAGGTGCAAAATTTCATCTCAATCCGTTCAGTATTCTCGGAACTATCAGCAGAAAAATATTTTGAACGGCCATATTTACGGAACCCCTAGTCTAATTTTGCTCATTGATGAACATGACCGCGATATTCGCGATCCAAACCCACCCTGAGAATTTCAAGTTCCTAGGCCTTTCCATTCAAAAGTTACAATTTTCTATGGTTCTGGTCATGAGATCTGGACCAAATATTGTTTTAATATATCATTCTCGATTAAAATACAAAATTTCATCTCGATCGAATCCGTAGTTTCGAAATTATCGAGAAACCAACATTTCAAACGACCGTATTTACGGAACCCCTAGTATAATTTTGCTCATAGATGAAAGTGATCACGACAATCGAGATCCACACCTATCCTGAAAATTTCAAGTTCCTAGGCCTTTCCGTTCGAAAGTTATGATTTTCTATGGTTTCTATGGTTCTGCTCATGGGATCTGGCGAAATGTAGCTTGAATATATCATTCTCCATAAGTGTACAAAATTTCGTCACGATCGAATCTGTAGTTTTGAAATTATCAAGAAAACTAAATTTCAAACTACCATATTTACGGAACCCTTGTATAATTTTGCTCATAAATGAACGTGATCACGACATTCGAGATCCACACCTATCCTGAAAATTTCCCTAGGCGTTTCCGTTCAAAAGTTACAATTTTCTATGGTTTCTATGGTTCTGGTCATGTGATCTGGACAAAATTTCACATGTAGCTTGAACACCTCATTCTCCATTTGAGTGCCAAATTTCATCTTGATCGAATCTGTAGTTTTTGAGTAATCAGGGGAACAAAACTTTGAACGGCCATATTTACGGAACCCCTGGTGGAATTCGGCCCATTAACGAACTTAGCCGAGGCATTCGGGAACTGAACCCACACTGAAAATTTCAAGTCTCTAGGTTGATCCGTTCGAGAGTTATCGTGCTTACGGACGGCCGGACGGACAGACTCGAATTTTCCGACGGATTCGTCATCAGTGAGTCGAACATAGTCGATTGAGACCATTTTCGGCTCAAAATTCGAAAAATACAGACATCGTGACGAAATGATATAGCCCTCGTGTAAGTTGTACGAGCGCTCAAAAAGGCCACAAGTCAGCAGCCATATTCATGGATATCAAGAAAGCATTTGATAGTGTATGGTACGAAGGCCTGCTACACAAACTCCAGCAACTGAACAACCCAGTCTATCTACAAAATATAATAGGAAGTTTCTTAAGAAGCAGAAACGCGATGGTTAAAATCAACAAACCTGTCAGAATCGTTCTCTCTCCAACAAGGTGTACCACAAGGCTCCCCATTATCATTAGAGTTGATAATAAGGCCAACTTTAAAGTGCATTCCTATGACAAAAAAAGAGAAATAATCGCTAGATCAAAGCATTTCAGATCCCTCACCTACAAAAACCGAGGAATAAACCAAACAGCCTCAAGAATCTACCAAACCATATGCAGACCGATATTAGAATATGGACATCTAATATATAATAATAATAAATAATAAAACCAAAAGAAATGTAGGGCGTCCACAGAAACGATGGATGGACGATATCAAAAAGGTGGCTGGTAGACAATGGCTGAATGTTGCACAGGACAGGGAGACATGGAAGCGGTTGAGAGAGACCTATGTTCAGGAGTGGACAAATACAGGTTGAAAGAAGAAGAAGAAGAATATATAATAATTGTAGACGACCCACCCTCAATAATACTAGTAGAATACGCCATCCAAGAAATCCACTCCATAACCCTCCAATTGACCTTTTTTACGATAAAATGAAGATAGACCCAATTCTTAGTAGATTCAAAACCTTAGGAAAAAATTTGCAAGCAGACCACACAACCTCCAAATCCTCCAGCCCGTTGTTCTACAATATTCGAGACAAGAACAAAACAAAAGAAAATACCCCATCAAGCCCCTAATGGAAACAATAAGGATCCAGATAACACCATCACCTTGATCTCCTTTTTTTTATACACATTATGTATTTAAGATACAAAAAAATTTATATTATACAGGCAGAAGGACGAGAATCGTTAGCCATTTGTGAGAGCAATAAATATATTTTCTTCTAATTAATATTTATACTTTGACTAACATACCGTCTCCAATGTTGCAATATAGGATTGTTTGAAATCGCCTTCACAAATCTCTTGAATGCGTGAGGTGATGTATTCGAAAACCACATCTGAGAGTGGTGGATGTATTATATTCTTCAGAACATGCATTTCTTTGGCTAATCTAGAAAAAAAAAGCATATTTTCAATCATTGTTGTGAAATTTGAATAACCTTTTTTAGGAAAACAAACCCGAAACCTAGGAGAACCGGGACAGAAACATTAATATTAATCTGCTATATTGATTTTGCTAGTGTTTCCTATTCCTGGAAAAGAGAAATAAACTTCCCTTCACCCTCCTTCCATATATAACAAAATATCTGAACATGTAGAAGGGAATCTCTTTTGGATGGACACCAATGAGACCATACAAAATTTTATGATCACAAGAGATTTTCTTTCAAAATTAGGTTATTTCAAAAGTGACAGCTTGTAAAAGGTATCCACTAAATAGGGGTGCTTGCTATGGATACTCAAAAACCAGTTTTCATTTATTTTCTAGAATAAATAACAAGCCTTACAGTAGATCGCACCAGAGTAGGCCTCGGACATAATACTATGGAGTCAAAGACTAACCCATTGTCTTCGGAGCTAGATGAATAACTAGCGATTTTTTAAAATTTATTCCTACCTGGTGCACTCCATCAGCAAATTCCTACATTGTGTACATCCTTCTACTTCACAATTTGGACACATCAATGAGGAGACTGTTGTGTTGTTATCTTCCAAATACAGATCATACTTGTAGTAAGATGTGATAATTTTCTTCAGATTTTCTTTCACTAATCTATGTAAAGTACCTGAAATTTTTGTTCTGGTTGACATCACTGGATCATCGTGCAAAATTATAATTGGTGTAATGCCATTCGCTATCATCAAGGTAAACATATCTTTTACCATTTCGAGCATTTTCAGATACTGTTCATACAAAAACGAAACGGCCCCAAAGAACCTGTTACTTTTGGAGTCTTCAAGTTGTCTACAGAATTCAGGACCAACTTGATCCCTCACGTATTTCTTGAATTTTATGACGAAATAAGAATGCAGAAACTTATGAAGTTTAATAGTTTTGACGAGATTCACAGTTTTTTCGAACTCATCTCTATTGCGATTTATTTCTGAGTCAAGAGAGAAGTCGTCATTGAATATAGGAAAAGCCTTCTTGACTTGTAACCATTCTGGACCATCCTCGATTTTGACGATATCATCAATTTGGAATATATCATAATCCTTGAAATACGGTGGATAAGGTTGACCCATTTCAACGAGAAAATAAGTTTTTAAAACAACACAGACAAACCAAGAGGAAAGAGTAGAGATGTTTGTAGCATCAAAGTATTAAAGACCAAAGAGTAACAACAAGTTGTCAGAGTTGTCTAATCTTTGGTAGCATGTAGCTTTCGATTGCTCCAGTGCACGAAATTCTAAATGTCGAAATATGACATTCGCGCATTCGATTTGCTAAATTTGCTTCAAAAAGCATGCGCGAAACAACAAAACTCGCGGAGAGCCCTCCGGAGCACGAAACCCAATTAATCGAAAGCGGCTAATGTTTCGCCGTCTCGGAACTTTGGAGTAGTGTTCGGCGATACGTATCGATATTTTACTGTATCGATACTTTTCGTTACGATATTCGATATTTTGTATCGATACTTTACTTACCGATACCAAGATGTATCGATACTTAATGGCGTGTATCGGTGGTCGAGTATCGAAATAATAAAATAAAATTTGCTTGCTTCTTTTCCGAAGCTCATGTTTGGATTTCGCATCACACTACATTTCTGTATGTGGCAGTATTTCCAATGGTGTTCCACCAAAAAATCTGACGCATCCGTAAAAATATCCGAAAAAAATCCTCCTGATTATCGAACCATAAAATTAACTCCGCAGACAAAAATAAAAACTCTTTATCTGTATTTTAGGGTGGAAAAAATTGACAAGCTTCGTCGGGTTGTCGACTGTGCTTTCACCTAACATTAGTTACATAGTGTTGGGCGATACTTCGTAAAGTATCGATTCTCTGGATCGTATTATGTATATCGAAACCTACTATCTATTTCAGAAAAACAACGAAAACATTGATCGACAACAAACTCTAGAATAACCAGAAGTATTGAATACTTTGGATAGTCGAAATGACCATTATCCCGTCTTTCAAGTTTATTCAAACAAGAATGAAATGTAAAGATAAATATATATAAATTTCCAACCAAGCTCTAAGCACCAGACACGTGAATTCAGAAAACTCAAATCGTTTCGTTATTTTGTTCTAAACAATGAATATGAAAAAGGACCAAAAGCGGTTACAAGTTACAACATTTTTATGGCTTCGCCACATCTGGGATTCCATTTCACAGGCAACAGGCAGTATTATTTGAATAAGTAGATGTAATAAATACTTACTTGGACTATTTGGATAGCAAATTCTAACAACTGAACTGCTTGATATCTATTGCCTAAGTTGATGAATCGAATTATTAAAGGTTTCTTGTAGAAATCTCTCAAAATTACGAGTCGTTTGAAAAACTCGAAAAGCCCTTGAAAAACACATTCAAGAACGAAACGCAAAATAAACACAAAAATATCCAATTCTGACATAAATTCGTCTAACAAAAAATTTCAATCAAAAATATGCATTTCATTAATCTACTGTGATCTTCCATATCTGGGTTTGAATAAAACAATGCGGGTTGATTTCATATTGCAGTATTAATTCATTTTTCATACAAATCATAACAATAAAGTTGAATTCATAACTTCAGAAAACAACAAAATAAATGAGCAATCTAATATGAATATGAATAGATATTTCAGATCGTTTCAACAAATTGTTCGTGTTGCGATCTTTTTAGGGAATTAGCAAAATGAAAAGGAGATTGTTATTAATGAGAAGGAACTCCAATTCTATAACAGAAAGATGAGTATTTTGTTTGTATTTCTTTATATTAGGGGACGCGACCGACAAACGACCATAATTTTACGACAGTCATAAACTTCCTCGGAAATTCTCCGCTACACAACTTCAGGATAGTTTTGATAAACCGAAAATATAACAAAACAAAACATAATTCATGGAAGTCCCAAAATTTGTTTTTTTACAGCACGAAAGTATCCGATATTTAATGTATCGATATTTGATGTATCGATACTTTCGAAGCGATACGATTTCAGTATCGATACTACTTGATTCGATATAATACGATCCAGAGTATCGATACTTTACGGAGTATCGCCCAACACTACTTTGGAGTCGGAACACACTTCAATCAAAGAGGAACAAGAGAGACCACTCTCGGCACTCTCGTAAATTAGTTCCTGCTCTCTCGTCAACTAACGAACTAACCATTGACCTTCGCTTCGACTGAATCTCCCAAGGAAAGGAACGCCAGTCGATACACCGCGGCAGTGCTAAAACGGAGTACCAATCAGAATCAGAACTTTATTAGTAGAGACCATTCTAGGCTCATAATTCATAAAATACGATTTATTATAATTAAATGATGAGAACTGAGAAATAACAAAACCAATCTCAACCTTATCCATGTTACGCCCATGTGCGTTTGTTTACGATATTGGTAAATAGAAAAAACCCCCTGATGAGTCATAATGGGCCTTCGTTTTGGCTGTTTCCGTATCTCTTTCATACGAAGAAAAGTAGTCGAATGCTCCTTCCTGTGGTTCTTTATTCAAAGCTTCCAACTTCTAACACAGGAACGGAACATTGATGAAAAAATTTGTTTTTAATCTATGAACAGAGTAACAGTACGGGTTCGTTCTTAATATCATCATCAATTTTCGATGGATTCTATATTCTTTCACTGATTAGCTCGATTAGTAGTGACGTAATCAAAATCCATCATTAATCGAAAAATTGAAAGAAAAGGTTGATTATAATTTTTGTTGGGTAAATGACATTAGCAAGTCTTTATCCCATAATTTCTTTTTGAGCGCTCGTACTACTTACACGAGGGCTATATCATTTCGTCACGATGTCTGTATATTTCGAATTTTGAGCCGAAAATGGTCTAAATCGACTGTGTTCGACTCACTCATGACGAATCCGCCAGGAAATTAGAGTATGTCCGTCCGGCCGGCCGTATACATGATAACTCTCGAACGGAACGCTTTAGAAACTTGAAATTTTCAGTGTGGGTTCGATTTTCAAATGCCGCGGTTGAGTTTGTTAATGGGCAGAATTCCACCAAGGGTTCCGTAAAAATGGCCGTTCAAAATTTTGTTCTCCTAATTACTTTGAAACTACAGATTTGATCGAGATGAAATTTTGCACTCAAATGGAGAATGAGGTGTTCAAACTACATGTGGAATTTCGTCCTGATCACATGACCAGAACCATAGAAAATTATAACTTTTGAACGGAAACGCCTTGGGACTTGAAATTTTCAGGATAGGTGTGGATCTCGAATGTCGTGTTCACGTTTATCTATGAGCAAAATTATTCTAGGGGTTCCGTAAATACGGTCCTTTGAAATTTAGTTTTCTCGATAATTTCGAAGCCACGGACTCTATTCAGACAAAATTTCGTATTTTAATAAAGAATGATATATTAAGGCTACATTTTGTCCAGATCGCATGACTAGAACCATAGAAACCATAGTAAATTATAAATTACGGAAGGAAAAGCCTAGAGACTTGAAATTTTCAGGGTAGTTTTGGATCGTGAATGTAGCGGTCACGTTCATCAATGAGCAAAATTAGACTAGGGGTTTCGCAAATATGGCCGTTCAAAGTATTTTTTTCCTGATAATTGCGAAACTTTTGATTGGATTGGTATGAAATTTTGCACATAGCTGAATAATAATGTATTCAAACTACGTGCGAAATTTGTTTGGAGTTTCGCCTTAGTTTGAGAATTTTTTTGGCAGCTGTCAAAATTTTTACAATTTCTTTCTGAAACTGAAAAATGCGAGTCTACCTACAAGATGTATGAACGAGCGCTCGAAAGCTCCTTACTTAACCGCAGTGCTTTTATAATGTTTTTTTGGCATGAATGATTTCTGGTATATTCAGCTGTAACTGTATTGCTCTGCTGCTCCAATAAAGTCAATCGAACTAATGTGAATTAAACCACGATTAATTCGAAGAGCCATCGATTACTTGTAGTTGAGATTAGAAACTCCTCGATTAATTGGATCGATTAAAATTAGATGACAATAATTACACGGAATATATTTGCGATTAATCGATGAGCTAGTTTGATTAAAATGAAAACGCACCTTATCAGGAAAGGAACCAGAGAACATCACAGAAAAGGTCACACAATAGGGAAAAATCAAGTACCGCGAGATGGCGCTGAAAATCACAAGATGTCGGGTCGAGAGGGGATCAAAATTATTCTGTAATTTCTGTCTTTCATAACAAGTGAATGAAATATATTTTTTTCAAACGTACAGAAACAACGTCATATTTCGACTGACAGGATCATCGAAAAGTTCTTCTTCTCCTCCGCCGTAGGGAAATGTGTTGCTATGTCAACGATGAATTACATTTCCGTACGCCGGAGGAAAAAGTGTCGCTATGTATCGATGAATTAATTACTACGAACAATTAATATTTAGTCCATTTAAGAATTATTGACATCGAAGCAGTGTAATACGCAGACGCGATAACTAGTCACTTCTAAACAAAAAAAAAACAAAAATAATCTTTCATAAACTTTTTTGTATCGAGCGGTTAATTGGATAGGGCCTTGGATTCAAGCCTTGAGCAAAGTAAGGACTTCGAGTTTACTGCATTTTCCCTGAAAACCCCAACTAGTGAATATAAATGAAACAATAATAAATTTTCATTAAATATATATTAAAAAAAATTAAATTATTCTTTAAGAACTACATATACACTAATGCATAAAAAAAATGCATTCTACCTTTACCAGAACGAATAAATCTCGACAAATTTATCAAAAAATGTCAAATCAAGGTTTGATTAATTATCTCAGACTAACAATTATCCCAAAAACTTTGGATTTCAAGAGTAATTCAATCCTGTGTGAGAGATTTCAAGACTCGGGACTAGTGAGAACTCAAATAAAACCATGCGTAATTTTAGAATTACCTTTTTTCATGCTCCGCCACTGTAGGGTTTAATCCTGTCACTGTATTGTTCCCACTTAATAAAGCAGAGTTCACTGCGCTACAAAACACACCCGTATTTTATTTCGGCGTTTCGATAAGATTTTGCCAACTTCTTAACTCAACTAAATTCCCGATAAATGTATACTCAAGTCGAACAAGTTCACGAATTACGAGTTCCGTTCCGTTGAAACAACCTTTTTTTCGTCCGATTCTTCCGAAACCAAGTTCCGAAAAGAAAAACTACCGCTTCGACCGAGTTCCCTGAACTCCCTGCTTCGACCGGGTTCCCCGAACCAACTTATTCTACAGAGTCCTCTGGACCACTGCCTTACTCCGATCGTTTTTCGTCTCACGAAAATTCTCAACCTTACCATTCCAGGTGGTTCCAAAATGATTTTTTCGTTTTCGTTAAACCAATCACCCCCTTCAATCATCTTTTTTAAGGCGGTTCGTAAACCAACCATCGGCAATTATTGGTCTGAACATTCCGAACCAATCACCTCTAGCATTTCCGACAGTGGTGGTATGGTGTGAAATTTTTCCATCTTAACCATAATTAAGTGTTAATAAGAGAGAAACAAAAATTAAAAATCTATGTAGTACATGAAATTTGTACTGTAACTATCAATATATGAACCAGTTTGTGAATTATTAAGTGCTCAGTGTTGAATACTTTAAGAAAGTCAATTTTTATTTTCATTAATTGAAACTGTCCATGAATGATTGATGAGCAATTTTACAATTATTCAGTATACTTTTGAATTGTGAACAATATAGCATGTGTTCAATGGCAGTATTAGCAGAGGGAATGTGAACAGGGTACCATCATATGTTCCAGCATTCAAAATAGTGCACCTTCTGCCTTTACCCTCGAATATACTCGGCATACCTTTTGGATTATTTTCTAGTGTCCACTGACAAATTTGAATACCGTTTTCGAATATCCAAGTTTCATCTAGATAAAAGAATTTTACGTTTCGTTCCATGTATTCTCGGTATTTATCACAATATCGTACTTTTTTTATTATATTTTTCTGTTTATCAATAAGAAATTTTCCTTCGATCAACTTTTTTGTATTGTATTCGATTTTTTTTTATGATAAAATATAATGTTGACTTTGATCGATTGAAATCTAGGTGCTCTTTGGCCAGTTCGAAAAAGATCGTTTTCAATTCTAGCAAAAACAAAGTCATTCAATGTCTCTTTGAAGGAATAATCGTATCGCACAGGTTTTCTTCCACTGCTAATTCTAGGCTGTAATAACATGCTAATATTCTACGGACAGTGCTTGGTGAAATCTGAAAATTTAAGAGACATTGATCAATCAGAATACACTTTGAGTAGGTGAATTACAGTTTACCTGAACCACCAGCGAAATTCGATTAATGCTAGCGGAAATATATGCCAAATCTTTGAAAAACTCGAAGTAACACCGACAAACTGCCTGGCGTTCTCTTGTTAGGCGCGATGTATCCTGGTGAATTCCAGCCATTTTAATAGCATAAGACAAAAAATACTCAAATTCTGAGCTAATTTTTGAGCGCTCGTACTACTTACACGAGGGCTATATCATTTCGTCACGATGTCCTGTATTTTACGAATTTTGAGCCGAAAATGGTCTCAATCGACTATGTTCGACTCACTGAGGACGAATCCGTCGGAAAATTTGAGTCTGTCCGTCCGGACGGCCGTAAGCACGATAACTCTCGAACGGAACAACCTAGAGACTTGAAATTTTCAATGTATGTTCAGATCCCAAATGCCTCGGTTAAGTTCGTTAATGGGCAGAATTCCACGGGGGGTTCCGTAGATATGGCTGTTCAAAGTTATCGATCCATAGTTTTGAAATAATCAAGAAAACAGAATTTCAAACGACCATATTTACGGAACCCCTAGTCTAATTTTGCTCATTGGTGAACGTGACAGCAACATTCGAGATCCATACCTATCCTGAAAATTTCAAGTCCTAGGCCTTTCCATTACAAAGTTATAATTTTCTATGGTTTCTATGGCTCTGGTCATGCGAGCTGGACAAAATTTTGCATGTAGCTTGAACATGCAATTCTCCATCTGAGTGCAAACTTTCACTTCGATGGAATCAGTAGTTTCGAAGTAATCATAAAAACAAAATTTCGAGCGGTCATATTTACGGAACCCCTGGGCACAATAACGAACTTAACCTCGACATTTGAGATCTGAACCTACCCGAACTCTATCAAAGATATAGCCCTTCTGTCAGTAGTATGAGCGCTCAAAAAGGTCTTTTTCAGCTTTGAAACGAATTTGATCATAGTGGCGATCTAGCATACCTCGAGAGCGTTCAAATTATCTTGCCGTTTTGTGCATTGAAGCTGAGTTGAGCAAAAAAATAGATTTTGAAGTAGTAGAATTTTCAAAAGTTTGCAGAAAAAAAAGCAAGAAAAACATCGTTAATATTGAAGGAGAAAAGTTTAATTGCAGGGTTTTAAAAGTTTTTTGAATCTTATGTAGAATAATATTGAATAAACACTCTGACCCAATAAGCAGAAACTGTTGCATTTCCACGATAGTAAATTGTCTTAAGCAACTCCTCCTGCGAAAATCACTTGATTGAAAAAATCGGCATGTGTTTCTCTTCAATTCCCTCAACTCAGAGGGGCGGCAAAATGTTATTGGCCTAAGGGACAAAATAAGTCTAATCCGGCCCTGAATATGACCATTATCTCATTATGTGAAAGTATGATATCTTATGATGAAATTTGAAGTTGGATTTTTTCTTCCAAAGAAATGACAATAGTTATTCATTCGGTTTTCTGTATATCTATTGGTATATTGACGAAGAATATTTTACTATGAAGGAACTGATGGATTTGATTTATTTGTGAGCGTCTTACACAGAAACGCAACGTAGTGTATTCGACATAATTTTTTTAAAAGATAGATACGTGATGTAGTAGAAACCATTATTTTGAAAAAAAAAATGAATGATTTATTTGTGAGCGTCTTACACAGAAACGCAACGTAGTGTATTCGACATAATTTTTTTAAAAGAAAGATACGTGATGTAGTAGAAACCATTATTTTGAAAAAAAAAATTTCTATCGGAGATAGATATTTTTTGTATTTTTTTCAGAGCGTCCGATAGCTCTTCTTCACATTTTTTCAGGATTATCCACTCATTCCAGGACACCCTGTTTAAAAGAGTAATAATTCATGATATTCTTCAAAAAATTGAGACTATACTGAAATATGAATTTTTTTTCATTATACATATTAGGTAGTTGAAAAAATATTTTAATATGTCCGGGTTTTCAGATACAATGTCCGGGGTTTTTAAGCTTCTTATCCTAGTTTTCAGATTACAGAGATGGCAACGCTAGGTACTGCGTACCCTTCATTATTTTTTCCTGGTGAGTTACATATAAAATTCAAAATAGTATTTTCGATTGTGAGTTCTTGATGTATACATATGTATACACAAAATCTCGGTTAAGAAGAAATTTATGGATTCTATTGATGTCATGATGTCCCAATAAAGGATGTCTAGGAACCGTCTGCTACCAACTGAATAATACTGAAAATACAAAAATGTGATTGGGCATTAAACTAATATGAATTTCATTACTGTTTCATATACTCTTCTTCATTTCAATCAATAAGATAATACATTTTCAGATGTATCTGGAGGAGCTGCTGGCTGTTCTTCTACAATTGACCTACTGGGGAGTGCACCAGTGGAACCACGGTTAAATTTTATTGAGAAGAGTGAAATATGGGAGCACAAAAATCAAAAAGATGTCTGAAGAAATCAGACTTTATAAAAATAGAATCAATCGTTTGTATTACCATATTTCAAGGTTATGCCATTTGGAGAATATTCGAAACGCTTTAGAAACAATCTTACAGGAGCAGGTGGAATTCAGACCAATTCACTGTGAATAACATCCTGAAACAGCAATTAATGTCTGTAAAGTGTAGCATTCTTTTTTGGTGCAAACGTGTGAATGCTATAGTGAGGAGCACTTACACTTAGAATAGAATCTCATCAGAAGTCATAGCCGATCCTATACAAATTATTGTAAAAACAAATTTTCTTAAATCTCGTAAAAAATCCCTGTTGAGTTTTTAGGAAACATTTTTCAGTTGTAGTAGTAACTGTGCTTTATTGTTTCGATACAAATGGCCATCGACCAAAGGTCCTTTTAAATTTTTTTTTTATAATATATACATTTCATGGTGTAATATTATTCAATTGGAATTTAACATGTGAAAAAGAGTCTGTGTGGGATGTTTTCTTGAAGATTTGTTTATTCCATCATCATCATGGTATTGTTCGATTATGTCATTCTGTTCCATCAGCTTTGAATGAAATATCTTATTTAATCTCTGGATTCTTTCGTTTATTGGTTCAATTCCTGTCTCTTCATATAACAGTTGATTTGGAGGATTATGGAGAACATTATTTGGGTGTCGCATTCTTTTCATTAGTCCCTTAGGGCTGTTGTCTCTGCAACTTGTAAGTTTTTTTTTGCTCTAAGTTTGCAGTTAGCGTACAGTGGGTGTGCATATTCAATCAAGGGTCTTATATATTTTTGCTGCGGTATGCATGTTAATTCCTTGTTTCTTGTATGCTAATTTGGAAAAATATGTGGCGGAAATTGTCTTTTTCTCGACCATCATTAAAGTTGCATCTGTTGTCTCCTAAACTCCTAAATATCTGACAGTTGGTGACGGTTTTATATTTATACCACTAGTGTTGATGAATTTGGGTTGATTATGTATTGTGATCAAATATGATAAACTGGGACTTAGTTGGATTTAGCTTCAACCTCCATTTATGGAACCATTATGTGATTGCATTTACTTGTTCTTGTAGGTTTTGTGAGCAACCTTGTACTGATTTTTCATGTGCTATCAGTGTGGTATCATCAGCAAATTGTAGTACATATTGTTTCCTTGATGGGTTGGTGTACATGTCATAACAGTAAAATTTATATATAGATGTTGACACTGGAGATCCTTGAGCAGTGCCCTGTTCTGAACTGAAGTGGTTAGAAACAGTATTGTTTATTTTGAGAGTTAGTTTTCAGTTTTCTAGGAATTGCTGGCATATTTTTATCAGATAGTCAGGGCATTTTGTTTGATATAACTTATATAACAGTCCTCTATGCCAAACAGTGTGGAAGGCCTTCTGGATGTCCAAGCACAAAGCAGCAGATTTATATTTTCCCAATATCGAGTTCTGAACATTTGAAATAAGTATAGAGTGGTGTGTTGAGTTTTTTCCTTGAATCCGAACTGAAAATTTGGTATATAATTGTTTATATGTTCATCAAGTAATTTCTTCATTAATTTTTCATAAAATTTCCCTAGAACTGGAAGTAGGGTGATAGGTCTGTAGTTTGCGACTTTTCCTCTTTCTGTATTTTGTTTATGTACGGTAATTATGGTCCCTTTTTTCAAATTTTAGGGAATATGCTGTTATTCAAACCATATTCGTACATTTCCATCAGTTTCTTATGTGTGCTCTCATTCAGGGCTTTGACTGTGGGCCATGGGATGTTGTCTGCTCCAGGTGTGGTGTTTTTAGATTTATGAAGGATTAGGTAGTAATCTTCTTCATTATTATTGGTCTTGTTGAAATAATTCTCATAACAAGCATTTACGCTGTTAAAATGGTTCTTATCAAAGTTGGCATCTTCATTTAGTTTAAAATTTTTTTGGTAATGCTTTGCAAATGCTTCACATTTTTCCTTATCGGTTTGTTGTTATGAGGAAAAAAAATTTCGAACAGCCATATTTCCGGAACCCCTAGTCTAATTTTGCTCATTGATTTAACGTGAACGCGACATTCGAGATCAATACCTATCCTGAAAATTTCAAAATCCCTAGGCCTTTCCGTTCGAAAGTTATAATTTTCTAACGTTTCTATGGTTCTGGACATGCCATCTGGACAAAATTTTGCATGTAGCTTGAACACGTCATTCTCCATCTGAGTGCAAGATTTCATCACGATCGAACCAGTAGTTTCGAGTAGTAATCAAATTTCGAACAGCCATATTTACGGAACCCCTTATCGAATTTTGCCCAATAATGAACTGAATTTCGGGATTCGAACCTACCTATAAAATTTCAAGTTTCTAGGTAGTTCCGTTTGAGAGTTATTGTGTATACCGCCGGACGGACGGACAGACTCGAATATTCAGACGGATTTGTCATCAGTGAGTCGAACCTTGTCGATTGAGACCTTTTTCAGTTAAAAATTCGAAAAATACAGACATCGTGACGAAATGTTATAACCCTCGTGTAAGTAGAACGAGCGCTCAAAAATGTCGATATTCTCGTGACGTCTCAAAAATTATTCATGAATATTTGATCATTCCCTTATTCACCTACTGAAATAAGGTACTTTCTTAAACCCATGGTATGTAAACCATTTCTGCATCATAATATAGTAGATCATCATTCAAGCCCCTTTAAAATAACACACAAGTCGCGTTCCGAAATTCCCAACAAGAACTTGCCAGTAATTCTACTGGCAAGTAATAATTCCGAAATTGCTGATTTCTACTGGCATTGTTCTCCCGCCATCTATCAATGTACCCCGTGCTAGGCTATAAATTTACTGTTGGCTCCTGCCAGTAAGAGGAAGTGTGAGCTTCAGAACGTCATAAAAAGTGAGGTGACGTGAATATTTAGATTTGATTTCTTCATCGAGTGATCGAGTCCAGCGATGTTTGTATTTGTTCACTGGCGGATCCAAGGGGGGGCACAGGGGCACGTGCCACCCCCCCTCCCTTTCCCCCAGACGGAATTTTTGTGTACTGTGGAGATTCCATCACAGTACATACTTGGAATATTTTTTTGCCTTCCGCCCCTTGTGCCCCCCCAGAAAAAAATCCTGTGCCCCCCCCAGAAATAAATCCTGGATCCGCCCTTGAATTTGTTGATGTTGACTTCAGTTGATTTCTAATACTAACTTTTTCAAATGCAAATAATTCGAAATTGTCGCGGTCAAACGTCAACCGTAACATTCCCAAATTCACTGATACGCGTTTCGTTATTATTCGTCTACTGAAGTTTACTGGAACAGAATTCGTCCCGTAATTACTGACTGTCACCACTGTCACCAGTACTGGTTGGGAATTTCGGAACGCGACTATCGTGCACGATACCAGTTCGCCCCAAGTAATTAAAATAGTTCTGTGTTCAAGAAATACCGGAGTCTTCATTGTTTCGGAGAATTCCCTGAAATGATAGTGCTACTTATGAAGAATACTCGACATATTAGGGTACTCAAAATCGTGAAGGTATCTAGATGTGAAGGCGAAATCGAGCTTCTCCTACTTCCACATTCAGTTTTTACTTCACACTTGGGGTACTTCAATTTTCTTGGAAGATAATCATCCTTTAAAAGGGCAGGTATTTGGTATTTCTATCATGACGAAGTTGAAAAAACTGCGAATTTCACATTGAGGCTTATTATTTCCACTTCACTTCGTTTCTTCTCGCCCAGCTTTATTATTCTACAAAATATCTGTACCTACTAATTCAAGAGAAAATAAATCAGAAACAGGCTGAATTCAACAAAAATCACATTACCATAATTTATTTTATTTTATAAATGACGTATAAGGAGTAGACGAGGGAGAAAAGCAGTAGGGTGAAAAATATTAAATTACAATTACATTTCATGCTTTTATGTTTTATCGTCAGGTCGAAAACATTTACCCTCGCTTGCATAAATTATTGAGGAGCTGAGAATTTGAATGAACGTTAAGCTAGCCTTACACGGTCAATATTATTGAAGCAATCGAATTCAGAAATAAAAATTGAGAAAATTATAGGTACTAGATAAACTATTAGCAAGCCAACAAAACAATTCATGTATCCCAGATACCAACGAATCCATCATTTGCAGTCGTAGACCGGTTTCGATCCATATCAGATCGATTAGCAAAATGATAAATCCGATGTGAGAAACAGAAAACATAAGGCAACGTGGACCCGAGAAAATTTCCATCACGCCACCTGTCCGTTCCAACGGTCCAAAATATCCAACTCAAATATCTAAAGATCATAAACTGTCTTATCGGCTCCCCGATACAAAATACACATGTATGACGCGCCGTAAACATTACGAGCATAGATTGTTATAGTTAGGAAGGGGGTTACGTTCCACTGCGACCTCAAGGTCTATTGTGCCCCCCATCAAAGCCGTATTCGCAACTGCGCTACCTACAGCTCGCCTTCCAGCTCCAGAGCTCCAACGAACTCTAGTATCTGAGAGGGCTTCAAGGAGGTTAGATCCTCATTCCTCCTGTAGTTCTCTTGTCCAAGACATTCTTTGCGCTGGTTTGCAATGGCGAGGCATTCTGTAACCAGGTGAACAGGAGTCTCCTCCTCTTCACCACAGAATCTACACTCGTCTGTTTCTGTTAAGCTCATTCTCATCATATGCTTCCTAAGGCGACAATGTCCTGTGAGGAAGCCAGTGAGTAGGCGTAACTTGTTTTTACTGAGATCCAAATACTTTATGGAACTTGAACTTTCAAAGTTCCGAATGAACCTAGTCGCACATGGAATTTACGGGTTCAAGCTTCAACCTTATTCGTCTGAATAGTTGACTAGAGGAATAATATACGGCTGTTTATCTGAAATTATCGAATTCCATGTGTGACCATATATACTCGTAATCTTTACGGCGCGTCATACATGTGTATTTTGTTTCGGGGTGTCGATAAGACAGTTCATGATCTACAGCGTGATTTGGGAAATTTTTTCGGATCCACGTTGCCTTATGTTTTAAGGTTTTCTGTTTCTCACATCAAATTTATCATTTTTCCAATCGTACTGATGAGATCGGTCTACGACTGCAAATGATGGATATATATTATTCATTTATTGATGCAAATCGATATTGATCAATATATTGAACGTGTAAGGAGTACATTGAAACAATAATATTGATGGCAATAATATAGAAAGAAATAAAATCCGTTCGATATCAATATATTGAGATGCCGTCAATATTATGCCGTCAGCAGTGAGTCGAACCTAGCCGATTGAGACTATTTTCTGCTCAAAATCCGAAAAATACAGACATCGTGACGAAATGATATAGCCCTCGTGTAAAGAGAGAGAGAACGAGCGCTCGAAAATGATAAGGCATGTGGGAAGTACTTATTACCTTTTGCACGAACAGCCTAATATTTTTGTTCTGATTCTGAACCAGATTTTTTCACAAAAAAAAATGCGAGAATTTCGTGCTTGCAGATGAAAGAGTTAGATGAATGTGCATATCAATATTCTCAATCTGGGTGGCAAGGAGAGCGAGCGATAACAGATGTTTTTTATAACACTCAGTGCTACAAGCGGCGCGAAGGAGACTTGTTATGATATAAGGTTCAAAAGAAATGATGCCACAGTACGGAAGCGTAGAAAAAGAATTTATGTAATTTTTGAATAATGCAATGTAACGTGAGTAATATTCTGATGGGAAAATCAATTGAGTACATTGTTGTCATACCCTAAACAAAGACTCCAATGTATAACGATTAATGCTCAGCTCAGAATGTCTTCGAATCATATATGAAGAGGCAGCATAACGCCATAAGTTTCAGTCAGTTAACATAAGATAAGATGAGAATAAGATAATTAGAGTTTCAGTTCATTTCATTACTCCGGACAGTACAGATCAATTCCTTTCACTCAATTGTTGTCTCTCGTACATTCGTACTTCTTAATTTATTCATAGTGGTGAATAAAGCTATTAACGTTATTCATGTGATGATTAATCTACCTCCTTAAAGCAAGTGAATCTAATTCCTTAAAATCGAGTGAATCTAATCCCTTAAATCAAGTGAATCTAACCCCTTAGTCAAGTAAATCTAACCGAATCAAAAGTGCTTTCATTACATCCAAAGGGTATTACAGCTTTTCCTTCAAGAATAAAGCCGCCCTGGTGACAGCGGAATTGCCGAATTCCACTCAAGTGTATTGTGTTCAAAGGAATACAACAACATACTATTTACGTTATATTACGAACTAGCAGACCCAGCAAACCTCGTTTTGCCATATAAATTATTTCTAGGAAATTTCTAGGGTAAAAAATAATAACTATTTTATTGTGAGTGTGTGACAATGTGGTATATAAGTGAAGGAGGCAGGGAGTGCTGTGAACGATATAAAAACACCAAAACACCAAACATTTAATTTTCTGATTTATTTCAATTCGAACTTTTAAATTATATATGTATATTGGTAATCATGACAAAAACAGTGACATTGATTTTTTTAGTTTGTTTACAAATAATGAACTTCATAAACAAAAGGAACATCGACCATTATTTTGAAGATGTACTGAATAAGGGACAAATAGAGGCTGTCTCGATTAAAGTAGAAATCGAACACAAATGAAAATAACGTCAGCCTACAAACCACCTCGAAATGATCTGAATGAAGAAGATCTGAAAAAGATGCTTGAAGGAAACCTCTCGATCATCATTATCGGTGATATGAACTGCAAATCAAGAGAATGGAACAGCAGAACCGAAAACTAAAATGGGTAGAAGCTGAAGAAGTATGCCAAAAAACTAAAAGCCATAGTATTAGGACTTGATATTCTGACCTACCGGCCCAGAAGTAATGGCTTACCAGAGCTAAGAAGACTAGTTGACTACAACCCCGCAGAATGTGATTAGGATACCCACCTATCACAAAAGACCCAGAGATCAACTACGTAGAAACAGAAATTGAGTAAACTCAATTTCAAATATCAAGAAGAAGAGACTCTCCTATGAAATTCATAGGTAACACAATTATCACACGACAAAGATCGTGAAAGAGATATAAACAAGAAGAGTCAAAAAGTTAATGTATATCAATTAAAGAGGATCTATGGTTTACCTATGTGCGGGCACCACGTTTAAACGACTGCACCAAAATGATCATTCTTTTTTAAGTGGTGTACATTATTATGAGGAAATATTTCGTTGTATAAACATACAACGAAATATTTCCGAAAAAACCGTACGGAAAAGAAAAAAATTGTAAAAAGCACTGCCGTGAAGTCAGGAGCTTTTGGGCGCTTGTTTATCCTCCTTGTAGGTAGATTCGCATTCTCCAGTTTTAGAAAAAAATTGGAGAAATATTGATAACTTTCAAAAAAAATTTCAAACTAAGGCGAAACTCAAGACTTCACGTCAGTGCTTTAGGTGACCAATTTTTTTTTCGATAATTCACTAGAACTTTCTACGGTATATAAGGTCTTGGTGATGGGTCTGGATGAAATTTTGCCTAGTCTAATTTTGCTCATTGATGAACGTGATCGCGAAACTCGCGATCCGAACCTACCCTAAAAATTTCAAGGCCTTTTCGTTCGAAAAATATAATTTTCTATCGTATAATCTCTATTGAAAGAAAAATATTTTCAACGAACAGTATTAGTAAAAATTTACCGCCAATGCTTAAAGTGCTCGCCATTAGATGGCATGCAGCGAATACAATCGTTCTTCAAAGTGCGGCGGAGCTCTGTCCTGCTGAAAGCATAACTCCTTCGTCTTCGAACAAAATAAAAGATAATCACGGTTTTATCGCTGCATGCAATTCAATGGCCCAGGAAAAATCTGCTAATAAAAGTAGAAGAGGAATACACAAACTTGGTATACATTGTAGTGCCTAGATATGATCGAGAATGAAGTCGAGCACTTTATTTATATTATAAGGGAAAGCACATGGTGCAGAGTTGTATCAAAGAGTAACAAGTTGAGTTGTCTAATCTTTGGTTGTATCGAGATATTAGTGTCCAAGATTTTTTGCACTTTCTTCAAATTGAATATTTTATATGATCAACTACCGGCGAAATGGTCTCTTTTGATGAGTTCTAGCACCCTGTATAAATCCTGCTGGTTCATTAAAAATAACTCGAGATACAAAGGAAAGATATAAAGAAAAGAAGTAATAATATTTTATTCTCGTCCTTTGTGGCCTTCTGGAATTCGGACCGCCTCAAGGGTCGTTACCATGGATCATCGATGATTTAAACAGTGCAGGCCACAGTTTCGGTTAATTTCGTTATTGGGCAAAATTCGAACAGGGGTTCCGTAAATACGGCCGTTCAAAATTTTTTTCGCCTGATAACTTCGAAACTACTGACTTGCTCTCAGATGGAAAATTTCGTACTCAAGCTACATGCGACATTTTGTCTTGATCGCATGACCAGAACCATAGAAACCATAGAAAATTAATACTTCGAACGGAAAGGCCTAGGGACTTGAAATTTTCAGGGTAGGTTAAGATTTCCAATGTCGCGGTCACGTTCGTCAATGAGCGACTTCAGACTAGGGGTTCCGTAAATATGGTCGTTTGAAATTTGGTTATCTTGATAATTTCAAAACTACGGGTTCGATCGTGACGAAATTTAGTATTTTATTGGAGAATGATATATTCAAGCTACATTTTGTCCTGATCGCATGATCAGAACCATAGAAAATCATAACTTTCGAACGGAAAGGCCTAGGGAATTGAAATTTTCAGGGTTGGTTTGAATCTCGAATGTTGCGGTCACGTTCATCAATGAGCAAAATTAGACTAGGGTTTCCGTAAATATGGTCGTTCAAAATATTTTTTTCCTGTTAATATCGAAACTACGGATTCGATCGTGACGAACATTTGTATTTAAATGGAGAATGGTATATTCAAGCTACATTTCATCCAGATCGCATAACCAGAACCATATTAAATTCCAACGAATTATTGAATGAAAAATCCTTATATTTCTGTGACAGTTGATTCGACATTATTGACAAAGAGCTGCTGTCAAAAATTTCTTCAATAATTGGTTTCTAGAACTAGAGAATGCGTATCTACCTACAAGGTGTATGAACAAGCGCTCAAAAGCTCCTGACTTCGAGGCAGTGCTTTTTATTTTTTTGAGCGCTCGTACTATTTACACGAGGGCTATATCGTTTCGTCACGATATCTGTATTTTTCGAATTTTGAGCCGAAGATGGTCTCAATCAACTATGTTCGACTCACTGATGACGAATCCGTCGGAAAACTCGAGTCTGTCCGTCCGGCCGTCCGTCCGTAAGCACGATAACTCTCGAACAGAACAACCTAGAGACTTGAAATTTTCAGTGTGGGTTCAATTCCCGAATGCCTCGGTTGAGTTCGTTAATGGGCCAATTTCCACCAGGGGTTCCGTGAATATGGCCGTTCAAAGTTTTGTTCCACTGATTACTTGAAAACTACAGATTTGATCAAAATGAAATTTTGCACTCAAATGGAAAATGAGGTGTTCAAGCTACATGTGAAATTTTGTCCAGATCGCATGAACAGAACCATAGAAACCATAGAAAATTGTAACTTCTGAACAGAAACGCCTAGGGACTTGAAATTTTCAGGATAGGTGTAGATCTGAAATGTCGCGTTCACGTTTATCAATGAGCAGAATTGTACTAGGGGTTCCGTAAATACGGTCGTTTGAAATATTGTTTTCTCGATAATTTCGAAACTACGGATTTGATCGAGATGAAATTTTGTATTTTAATCGAGAATGATATATTAAAGCAATATTTTGTCCAGATTGCATGACCAGAACTATAGAAACCATAGAAAATTGTAACTTTCGAACGGAAAGGCCTAGGAACTTGAAATTTTCAGGGTGGGTTTGGATCGCGAATATCGCGGTCACGTTCTTCAATGAGCAAAATTAGACTAGGGGTTCCGTAAATATGGCCGTTCAAAATATTTTTTTCCTGATAGTTTCGAAACTACTGATCGGATTGAAATTAAATTTTGCACCTAGCTTAGGAATAATGTATTCAAACTACGTGCGAAATTTTGTCCAGATCGCATCACCAAGACCATAGATAATGTGTGAAATTCTAGCGAATTATCGAAAAAAAATTGATCAGCTGAAGCACTGACATGAAGTCTGGAGTTTCGCCTAAGTTTCAGAATTTTTTCGACAGCTGTCTAAAATTCCTTCAATTGATTTCTAAAACTGGAAAATGCGAATCTACGCAGCTCCTGCCTTCACGGCAGTGCTTCTCGTAATTTTTTTAATAGGGGATAGTTTGACCACTATTCCTCATGTGAGTTTTTTCTTATTCAGTCATCTTTTATGAGCTTCTTCCTGATTCGAAAGAATTATTTTCATTCTGAAATGTACCGATCAGATGCGAATTCATTTGGAAATAAATAGGGTTCCCCGAGACGAAGATGAGGAAGCGACATAAGAAAGAAAAAATTAAATAATTCTAATACCAAATAAGTCCCGTGGCTTACATATCGGTAGTTGACGCACCTGATCAAAAATTCATATAATATTTAAAATGTAAAAACCTTCAACCGATATGTGTCGAAGTTGCTGTAATTTGAGTAACGCGACCTGTGAGATTCCCAAAAAAAAAATTACGAAAAGCACTGCCGTGACGTCAGGAGCTTTTGAGCGCTCGTTCATCCACATATTAGGTAGATTCGCATTTTCCAGTTTTAGAAACCAATTGAAGAAATTTTTCACAGCTGTCAAAAATATGACAGCAGATCTTTGTCAATTATGCCGAATCAGCTGTTACAGAAATATAAAGATTTTTTCGATATTCCGCTAGAATCTTCTACGGTTTCTATGGTCTTTGTAATGCGCTCTGGACAAATTTTACACTTAGTTTGTATACATTATTCTTCATCTATGGGCGAAATTTCATTATGATAGAATCAGTAAATTCTCAAACTAAGGCGAAACTCCAGACTTCACGTTAGTGCTTGAGGTGAACAATTTTTTTTTTAGAAAATTAACTAGGATTTTTTACGGTATCTATGGTCTTGGTAATGCGATCTGGAAAATTTTCAAGTCTCTAGGTTGTTCAGTTCGCGAGTAATCGTTCAGAAATTGTGTAGAAATGATATTGCCCTCGTGTAAGTAGAACGAGCTCTCAAAAACACTGAAAATAAGGAGTTATGAAGTTTCTGCCTTACCGAAATGTACCATTGGACGTTGGTTGGTTGAGGTTAATACACCGACAAACCTGAACGCTTCGGAGGAATGAATGTGAGGTTTGGTGGTGACCAACCATAATGATAATTTTTTTCAATTCTCCATTATGGTATTGGACGAAACATGGGTTCACTACAGAGTATACAGAAGAAATAGCCTATCGAAACGACTAAAAATACAAATGATGGCCGGTTAAGTTTGGTCTTCTTGATTATCTTGAGAAAGGAACCAAAAAGGTCAAGAATTGCAAGAAGTGAAGCGCGAATTGTTTCTTCATTCACCATTCTATCCGGATTTAGCTGCCGCGGACTACTCGTACCGCGAAAATTTTCCAGGAAAAGAGATTTGCGTTAAATGTTGAAGTCGTGCTCGAAATAAACACCTATTGAAAGGCCAAAAATTAATCGTTCCACAAAAAATTATGAAAAGCACTGCCGTGGAGTCAGGAGCTTTTGAGCGCTCGTTTATCCACCTTGTAGGTTGATTCGCATTCTCCAGTTTAAGAAACCAATTGGAGAGATTTTGACAGCAGTAAATAAAATTTCAAACTAAGGCGAAAATCCACGTCGGTGCTTTGGGTGACCAATTCTTTTTTTCGATAATTCGCTAGAATTTTCTACGGTATCTATAATCTTGGTAATGCGATCTGGACAAAACTTCCCACATAGTTTGATTACATTTTTCTTCATCTATGTGCGGAAGTTCATTCCAATTCAATAAATAGTTCCGAAATTATCAGGAAAAAAATAGTTTGAACGGCTATATTTACGGAACCCCTAGTATAATTTTGCTCATTGATGAACGTGACCGCGAAATACGCGATCCAAACCTAGCCTGAAAATTTCGATACATATTCAGTGAAGTAAAGTATTTATTGATTGCGAGCACTAGTATACACAGAAAGGAACAAGTCAATATAAAAAAAAAATGTGAGCGTGACGGAATAAAATCGATTCATAATTTCTCTTTCATCTTAAGAATCCGACGATAGTTATGATTAGGAACAATATTGAAGAAACACCTAGTAAATCCAGCAAGTTCGTCCTGATAATGAGATACTTCCTTTTCGCTCATCTCATCTCTTTCAAACTCGTGAAAATAACCAGTTGATGACGTCAGTTGACTGTGGTAATGTAACTGCAACACTTGAGTAGCGAGCAGTGGCGAATCGTCCAGGTGATATTGAACGTTGTACAAATTTAACGATACCATCAGGTGAAAAAATAATTATTTGAATAAAAATTAAATTATTAATATACCGTGTTTTTATAACATACTGAAAAGTATATAACAATCTATTCTAGCCCCATACAGATTCAATCAAGCATCGAATTATTTCATAGTCCATTGGTATATTGAAACAACCTTCCCTCAAATATATTTTTTGTTTCTCTTCAAATGGGTGGGAAAATAAAGTTCTTTTCTGTCAAAGCTACATGAATATAGGACTTAATTCCGAAAATCAGAAAAGGTCCAGGAAATCTCAAATTTGAGAAACATACAAGATGTCTAGAATCATCTTGTTGAATATTTATTATAATTTTCAAAAGGAAAGTCGTTCTGGGTACGTTCGAGGTCTGAATGCGCGAAGAATATAAAAAAATATTTTTGAGAACTTTGTATCTCAGAAACTATTCGCCATATCTTGTTGAAATGTCGTGTCTACATATGGGGCACCAAATGAGTTATGCAGGATTCAGCTTTCTAGAGGTTTCACGTGAAGAGCAAATAATCTTTTGATGTTTATGAAAACAAAATGACTGTGTTATTTGTGACAGCTGTTTCGGTTTACAAAAACAATATCCGAAATCGTGAAATTCGTCAAAATCTGACATCTCGAATTTCACCTATATTTTCAATAATTTCGAAGTACCCCACGAATTGATTGCCTTTATGTCAACAGAACATAATAAAACCTGAAATTTAATGTATTCTACTATATTAATAAGAAGAACTATACAGATCAAATACCTTGGTGTAATTTTGGATCAACACGTCTGAAATGGAGTGATCACACCTCCTATATATGTAATGAAGTTACGAAGATTTTCTGTAGGTTTTATCAGTTGGCAGAGATTTTGAATCATGGGGTTCTTATAAGTGTGTATAGATCACTAGTTGAATAAATTCTAAGATACTGTATAACTGTCTGAGGTGCTTATGAGAATGTCTTATATAACTTGCAGGACTCTCAAAATATTGTTCAAAAAAACCACGATTACTTCCAACTTTTGAAGATACTTGAAAAATTCAAGTTTGTCCGTCCATCCGGTCAGTCGGAGAGAGATTTGTTTAGGTTCACTTTCCGAATTCCGCAGTCGAGTTCGTTAATTGGCATAATTCCACCAGGGGTTCCGTCAATATGGCCGTTCGAAATTTTTTTCTCCTGATCACTTCAAAACTACTGACTCGATTGAGATGAAATTTTGAACTCAGATGGAAAATAACGTGTTCAAGCTACATGCTTGACAAATGGACAATTTTGTCCATATCGCATCACCAGAACCATAGAAACCATAGAAAATTATAACTTTCGAAGAAAAGGCCTAGGGACTTGAAATTTTCAGGATAGGTGTGGATCTTGAATGAGCAAAATTAGAATAGGGGTTCCGTAAATATGGCCATTCAAAATATGTTTTTCCTGATAATTTCGAAACTACTGCTTGGATTGGACCAAAATTTTGCACATCGATGATTCAAACTACGTACAAAATTTTGTCCAGATCGTATCACCAAGACCGTATAAAATTCGTGCGAATTATCGAAAAAAAATGCGAATCTACCTGCAAGGTGGATGAGCGAGCGCTTAAAAGCGCCTGACTTCACGGCAGTGCTTTTCAATTTTTTATCCACTTACTTCACAAACTTGTTTCTCCAATATTTTCACAATTTGTTAAGATTCATGAGAATATAAAAAATGTAGTACTTGTGTAGTAGATACATGATGTATGGAATATAATCTATCTTCGCCACTGGATTAATGAGTTAAGGTGGAGTGAAGAAGTAGATGAAGAGTAGTTCTCAAGAGAATATTCCCTCCAAGTCCTCTCAGTCTTCAGTACCCGCAGATGCGAGTTTGCTGGTTATAACGACCGGATCTGTGGGACCGGAGTTCCGCCTATACGCGCGGGTACCACGTATTTCATGTATCGATCTGATAAACTTGTTCCAAGTTATAATGGCAGTTGAATATATCTGAATTAAGTGAAGTGGACATCCCAGGTACCAAACTATGTTGAGGAAACAGGTCAAAGGATCGTCGGAAAGAAAATGAAGAACGTATGTTGATTTTATTTTTATCTGTATAGATGTGATGATTGATGATTTCATAATATAGGTTCTTTCTCTGGAATTATTTTATTAACTGAAGTTCAAACAATCTCAGTATTTGAGTTTTCACTAAGAAGAAGATGCTGCATAGTATTTGCGAGGAACAAAAATTCCCAAAGATAATTTACGAGGTGGTCTATTAACAATGGGAAATGGGATAATCGAAAGCACGTCACGTTGTGAAGATTCAAGATTCAAGGAAAATAAGAAAAAATTTGTCTTATCCGAAAGTTGATTATTTGGGATATACGGAATGTTCAAAGTTTAAAATTTAATTTGTTTTCTTGCCATTATTCTGTGTGTATAAATTCGAATGGTGGGCACTTTGAACAGTCATTGTCAATAATTAATACCTATTTGTTTACTTTTGATCCGAAGAAAATGAAAATATCAAATTCGAACATAGTATTCGTTGGATATATTTCAAGACATCGAACTGAAACGAGAACTTTTTCTATAACTCCTCTGGAGGAGCTATCTTCCTTCTATTTTTCGATTTATGATTTATGGTTGTTTCATTTCATGAGGATGCCCTCTTGTCGATCTTCCTGATGAGTATTCCCAATTCTAAATAACCTTCCGTTTTTTTCATTTTCATATTGCTGTATTGTCGTGATGATTGTCTTCCCTCTTTTTTTTTAGAATCTATTGGTTCTATGTATTACTCATTCTTCTCTTATTTGTTAATTGCTTACGCTGTTGATCTTATAACTTATAACAGTATTCAATTAGGTGTAAGGAGGGCTGTGTGGGGGTCGTAATTTTTGTGAGATGCTTTATTTGCATATTTATATGTAAATGTATATACAGGGTGTCCGGGAAAATGTGGGAAATCTCTCGGATTCAGATGAAACTTAAAAAAATAAGATTACAAGTTTCCATAATTATTTTTTTCTAGCGGCCCTCTCTACGGAGATACGACCTCCTAAATGCCGCCACTGAAAAGTCATTTTACTGAAATAAATTTTGAACTACTTGATATAATTTAATGAAAATTTGACATGATGAACAGTAGTAAGGACCTCTTGAAATACTGCCCTTAAATTTAAATTAGCTCGTTTAGTTTACCAGAGGCGGACTAGGTTGTACGTTCTAATGCTTACATTTTCAACACCCTGTATGATAAGGAGTTAAAAAAAACTAATTTGGATACCTTGAACCTTAAGCTAAAGAAAAGGTACTCTTGTTCATTGTCGATAAAATGAACCGTTTTCGAAAAACAAAATGATGAAGGAAGTAACTTTTTCATTTTTATTGAAGAAAACCATGAATTCTAATTTTTTTTGTCTGCAACAACTACAACAAAGTGTGATACGAAAGTTATTCAAGGAACAAAAAAGTTTTAGTTTATGTTATTGAATCCAAAAAAATTTGTTTCTTATCAAATCACAATGAAATCTCCTATGTATTTTTGTTAAGGTGCCTTTCTGGGCCAAAACTGCATTGTTGATAATCTTTGTAATTTTATCGGATTCAATAACGTGAACTAAAACTTTTTTGTTTCTCGATGAACTTTTGTATCACACTTTGTTGCAGACAAAAAAAATTAGAATTCATGGTTCTCTTCAATAGAAATGAAAAAGTTACTTCCTTCATTATTTTGTTTTTCGAAAACGGTTCATTTTATCGACAATGAACAAGAGTACCTTTTCTTTAGCTTTATGTGCAAGGTATTCAAATTTGTTTTTTAACTCCTTATCATACAGAGTGTTAAAAATGTAAGCAATAAAACGTACAACCTAGTCCGCCCCTGGTGAACTAAACAAGGTAATTCAAATTTAAGGGCAGTATTTTAAGAGGTCCTTACTATTGTTTATCATATCAAATTTTCATTAAAATATATCAAGTAGTTTAAAATTTATTCCAGTAAAATGAATTTCCAGTAGCGTCATTTAGGAGGCCGTATAACCGTAGGAAGGGCCGCTAGGAAATACAAATTTGGGAACTTTTCCTCTTATTCTTTTATGTTTTGTTTGAATCCGAGAAATTTCCCACATTTTCCCGGACACCCTGTATATATATGCCGACAAAAATTATTTCAATTGCACACCTCCTTCACCCGGAGGTCAGGTCGCCCAATGAACTTAACGGAGGTGACAACGAACTACGAATTCATATATATATATATCATATTTTCTCCTCTTCTTGGTTTCTTATGAGTTGTTATTTGTACTTTTCTTTTTTTTTCAATCAGTAATTGGTTGAAGCTGCAATTTCCGTTCTAAGTGTGATGCTACAATTTGTGCAACAAAATTTTTCACAATAGGGTATCTACTCAATCATTATCAATTTGTCACCCTATTGCTGATTGTTCTAGAAGTGTACAGGGCAGTGTCGCCTGCAAACTAAGCTATCTTAGAAAATGCAGCGACAGCTGTACGCGAAAACTGCGGTGCCATGGTGGATTGCCTCGCACTGACTGATGACTGATGGCTCGCTCTGTTTCGCGTGCTTGCCTCATCCGTCCAAAATTACTCATCGAGGCCGCCTCGCGAGGCATGCCTCGCGATGATGCCTCGCGGCCTGCCTCGCGCAGTCGATACGTAGCTTCACATTCGAACACCTTGGGAATATCTGATAAAAAAATTATAAAAACCACAGACCTGTAGTCAGGAGCTTTTGAGCGCTCGTTCATTCACCTTCTATCGAAAAATTTTCTGACAGCTGTCGAAAAAATATCAGCAGCTCTTTGTCAATTATGCCGAATCAGCTGTTACAGAAATATAAGGATTTTTTTTCGATAATTCGCTAGAGTCTTCTACGGTTTATAATGTTTATATGGTCTTGGTAATGCGATCCGGACAAAATTTCGCATGTAGTTTAAATACATTATTTTCATCTATGTGCGAAATTTCATTCCGATCGAATCGGTAGTTACTGAATAATCAGGAAAAAAATATTTTTGCCATATTTACGGAACCCCTTGTCTAATTTCGCTCATTGATGAACGTGACCTCAACATTCATAATCATACCGTAGAAAATTCAAGCGGCTTATCGAAAAAACTAAAAACTTGAAATTTTCAGGGTAGGTAGATTTCGAATCTCGAATGCCGCGGTTGAGTTCGTTATTGGGCAAAATTTAATAATATTTGAAAAATATCGATCTTTTGTCTGCAAATATCAGGTAAGGCTGTCAGAAGATTGACAAATTGTCCTATTGAATTTTTTTTTATGAATTGCCTTCAACATTGCTGAATCATGCGAAAATCAATTGAGATTATCAATTTAAGGTTCAAGAAACTCCCAAATTTTCATTTCCAAAAAAAGTTGAGATCCCAGGGGAATCGAATCAGATGCTCATGTATTTAATTATGAAGTCTGATAATTTTATCACAATACCATAGATGGTCGAGAGAACGGCGATTTATCACACTTGCTAATTGTCATAATTCACAAAACATTGGCAAATGAGTTTTGCATTCTAGTTTTTGCGGTCTAGTAATATCATACATAAATTTTTATACCTTTGTATACAGGGTGTCTACTTTCAGAAGGACCAAACTTCAGTGGGATATCATACATGAGATTTGCAACAAAAAATGTCATATAACACATGGTTGAAATTCTAACGGTTATTCTTCAATTTAACATTTCTTGATTTCAGGGAATATTTCAATTTTTTTCATTAAATCAATTATACTTCAGTTATCCTTGTAGCCTCATCAATGTTGACTAAATATCTGGAAACAGCAATAAATTTGCTACAAGCAGTACAAGCTAAGAATTTCTGTCTGCCAAAAAATTCTGTATTGCGGTCGTGGTAAGGAGATGAATATCACGATTCTGAATTGAACAAAACCAGTCATATTTTCCAATGGTTTTATCGATGGAAAATCATTAATTATGGACATGTTTTCTTTCCAGCAAAAAATACCCCATTTAGAGTGCTTTCGAATGGCATATAAAATTTTGTGCTTGCTGCTTGTCTTCTGCCCTTATATGAAGGCTAACAAGATAACAACGAACAAGTCGAAATATTCCAAACCTAAATTTGCTCTATTTTGAAGCTCTTTATGATTGAATATTGAAGTAATTCTCTTGGAAATCATGAATTTATCTGTCGATTCAAAATGATTTGGAGGAAAAAACCAAATTTCAATAATACAGATTTTATGAAAACATGTGAAGGAAACAGACTACTACTACTACAATTGTTCAAAATGTCCACCGCCTTGTTCAATACCTTTTACACATCTTTTTCGGACTGAATCTACAACCCGGCGAAGTTCACAACGTTTCTGACGCATTTCTGCTCAACACAAATTTATTCTTTCGATTAGATCCTCTCGAGTCTGAACGCGAATTTGACATACTTTTTCTTTCGAGGTGTTCCAGACATGAAAATCCAAAGGCGTAAGGTCGGGGCTCCTTGGTGGCCATCTTAACGTGCCGTACCTTCCAATCCATTGCACCCCTAAATATTCATATGACTTTTGTTCACTTCAGAATATTGATATTCATCTCCTTACCACGCCCGCAATAAGAATTTTTTGGCACACAGAAATTTTTATTTTGTAGCCAATTCAATGCCGTTTCCATGTATGTGGTCAACCTTGATGAGGCTACGAGGATAACTGAAGTATAATTGCTTTAATGGAAAAACTTTAAATATTCCGTGAAATCAAGAAATGTTAAATCGAAGTTTGACCATTTTAAAAGTAGACACCTTGTATATCAAAGTAAGTACTTGTAGAATCGTTAAATTTTTTTGGGAAGCGAGTTTATATTTATATCGCTCATCAATATATTTATGTGTGGATTCATATTTATTCTTCACAATCTTCTAGGTATCCACCATAATCTCAAGAAAATTATCACTAGACGTCGCCGCCGATCTACTTCATTTTGAACCTCCATTTTCTTCTGAAATATATTTATCCACCCACAAATTTAGCCACATAATAAGCAAAATGCACCACTGCCTCAATAGAATACCCATTTTCGTGACAAAAATCGTAGAAGGAAACCGCGAGTATGGGGGTACGTGGGGTGGTCCGTGGATTTTTTTGTGATATGTTTTCGACTCGCAAATATCATTCCTTTTGTTGTAATTTGGGAGGAACGCCACAAAAACAGTGTTTTTTTAGTTTTTTGCTTGTGAAATCTGAACTAACAGAGCGATGCAGACACTTTCAACAACAACATTCTGAAGAATGAAAAGACGAAGAAAATGAGTGCTATTGCAACTCGGGTCATTACTACCGTAGAAAAGTCGGAAAATCCCTGAAAATCGTTTTTTTGCGTTTTTTAAATAATTCATATCTCGGCCATTCCAGAAGTTGTACCGCTGATTTTCCAGGTGAAAGCAGTGGTTGATAGGTACTTTGAATGTGCACAACCAGGACGTTGTCAGATGAATAATTTTTGCGAAATTGTGATTCGAAATATTTCAGGCACTATTTTCCGGAAGGACTGGATGCGTCGGAAGTTATCCGATTACAATTTACAAAACGGATTTTGGTGGTGCGATCTGGACAAAATTTTGCACCTAGTTTGAATACATTATTATTCAGCTAGGTGCAACATTTCATCCCAATCCGCTCAGTATTTTCGGAACTATCAGCAAAAAAATATTTTGAACGGCCATATTTACGGAACCCCTAGTCTAATTTTGCTCATAGATGAACGTAATCGCGATATTTGCGATCCAAACCCACCCTGAGAATTTCAAGTTCCTAGGCCTTTCCGTTCAAAAGTTACAATTTTCTATGGTTTCTATGGTTCTGGTCATTCGATCTGGATAAAATATTGTTTTAATATATCATTCTCGATTAAAATACAAAATTTCATCTCGATCGAATCCGCAGTTTCGACATTATCCATAAACCAAAATTTCAAACGACCGTATTTACGGAACCCCTGGTATAATTCTGTTCATTGATAAACGTGAACGCGACATTTCAGATCCACACCTATCCTGAAAATTTCAAGTCCCTAGGCCTTTCCGTTCGATAGTTATTAATTAATTATTAACGAACTTAACCGAGGCATTTGGGATCTGAACCTACACTGAAAATTTCAAGTCTCTAGGTTGATCCGTTCGAGAGTTATCGTGCTTACGGACGGACGGCCGGACGGCCGGACAGACTCGAATTTTCCGACGGATTCGTCATCAGTGAGTCGAACATAGTCGATTGAGACCATTTTCGGCTCGAAATTCGAAAAATACAGACATCGTGACGAAATGATATAGCCCTCGTGTAAGTTGTACGAGCGCTCAAAAATTCACTGGTTTTCTGCTTGAAGATTATCAACGATATCATTTACTCTCAATCTATGAATATTCTTTATGATTTGACAAACGCTGTTTTACTTGTGAGAAATAACAATTGGCCTAACAATCAATTCCAATTTTCAAAAGAGAAACCTTTTCAATTATTTCGATAATGCCATACCAATATTCATCTATAGAATATGCCGACATGATATACATTTACGGATATTGGGATTGTAAAAAATTCCGTGGAAGAATACCGCAATAGATTTCCGGAAAGAAGAATTCCAAACCACCAGACTTTCTAAGTAGTCTTCAGATATTGCAGGGAACATGGACATTTTCCAGATTAGAAAACCCGTCGAGAAGCTTTAGTAAATAATAATATTTTAGGAATGGCTGAAAACGATCAAGCATCAGTACGCGCAAAATGGCACAAAAAGCAGGAGTTACGCAAAAAAAAATGTTTGTACAATTTTAAAGAGGAAAAACTTTCATCCATACCATTCCACTTAAGTTCAGCATTTGAAACCTGCCGATTTTTGACCAATACTCCGTTTTTCAAGTTGGATGGTTGGCAGACAAGACGAATTTCAAAAATTATTTTTACTGATGAGGCTCAATCCACAAGAGATGGCATCATAAATATGAGAAATTTACATGTTGGGGCCCGAGAAAACCCGCATGCAAAAACTCATGGACATTCCCAGTACCTATAGACTTTTTTTTAATACGTGGTGCGGCGTCGTTGACAACCAATTGATTGTAGCTTTTTTTTTGAATGCGCGAATGTATTTAGATTTCTGGAGAGATCGTTTACCCCAATTATTGGGCGACTCTAGGGATGATTTTCAAGAGAAAATTGAAGCAGCATGTAACGAAATGAGAAATAATCCGGAAATCATATTTATCTCGGAGCTCAAAAATGTATTCAAATGGAGGGAGGACATTTCGAACATCTTGTGTAATTCTCTTTTTTGTTGTTTTTTATTTAATTTATTTTTATTTATTGAGTTGCAAGTCAACTCTACTTCGAATCAAACGCATATTAATTCTATTGATTTTGATTTTTTTAAATCATTTCATGGAAACAAAACTTCCAGAGGAAGTATTATGACGAATAAAGGTTGATAAAAATGAAAGCGCATTTTCCATATTGTGTATCCAAAAACGAAAAATTCACTAGTGAATGGAATCTGATACTGAGTTCAGAATGATACGAATTCTTTTCTATTTTTTTTCATCTCTATGTGTTTCACGGAAATAAGTGCATTCATATGAAATATTCTATGATTATTCCGAAAACCGTTTATTGTGTGATAATTCATTTTGCCAGTTAACATACAGGACGGTTTGATGTTTTTTTCGAGCAAATAGATAGAACCAATCTAAAATAATTTTCCTAATTGAAATGATTCAAACTGATCTTATCCTGCAAGTAAAAATATTCCACATTCTTCTGTACAGATTTTCTTTCGAAATAAAGCCATTAAAAAAATGTACACTCCGAGTGCCAGTCATCGATATTTTTTGAGCGCTCGTACTACTTACACGAGGGTTATATCATTTCGTCACGATGTCTGTATTTTTCGAATTTTGAGCCGAAAATGGTCTCAAACGGTTAAGTTCGTTATCGGGCAATATTCGCCCAGGGGTTCCGTAAATATGGCCGCTCGAATTTTTGTTTTCCTGATTTTTTCGAAATTAGAGATTTGATCGAGGTGAAATTTCGCACTCATATGGAGAATAACGTGTTTAAGCTACTTGCAAAAATTGGTCTAGCTCGCATGACCAGAACCATAGAAACTAGAAACCATAGAAAATTATAACTTTCGAACGGAAAGACCTAGAGACTTGAAATTTTCAGGATAGGTGAAGATCTCGAATCTTGGAGTCAGGTTCATCAATGAGCAAAATTAGACTATGGGTTCCGTAAATATGGTCGTTTGAAATTCAGTTTTCTTGATAATTTCAAAATTATGTATTTGATCGTGAAGAAAATTTGTATTCAAATTGAGAATGATATATTCGAGCTGCATTTTGTCCAGATCGCATGATCAGAACCATAGAAACCATAGAAAATCATAAGTTCCGAACGGAAAGGCCTAGGGACTTGAAATTTTCAGGATAGGTTCGGATCGCGAATTCCGCGTTCACGTTCATCAATGAGCAAAATTAGACCAGGGGTTCCGTAAATATAGCTGTTCAAATTATTTTTTTTTATAATTTCGAAACTACTTATTGGATTGGATTGAAGTTTCGCACATAGATGAGGAATAATATATTCAAACTACGTAGGAAATTGTGTCCAGATCGCATTACCAAGACCATAGGTACCGTAAAGAATTCTAGCGAATTATCGAAAAAAAAATTGGTCACCTAAAGCACTGACTTTAAGTCTGGATTTTCGCCATAATTTCGCCTACATTTGTTTGACAGCTGTCAAAAATTTCCTCAATTGGTTTCCAAAACAGGAAAATGAGAATCTACCTACAAGGTGCATGTACGAGCGCTCAAAAGCTCCTGCCTTCACTGCAGTTCTTTTCGTAATTTTTTCTCTTCTGAATTCCTTTTTTCGATTCTTATTCTCGTGGATGAATTTGAATACTATATTATGCAATATAATGGAAGGAAACTGAATAACGTGATATTAATAAACCTTTGTTCATGATTTTTGGTTAGGGTCGTAACGTTATTTAATCAGGAAAATTAACATCAAATGGAATTTTCGCGCCATCGTGAACGATGAAATGTTATGTATTGCGTTTTGTAATGTTTAATGCGTTTATAATTTTCCTTTCCCCAAATCCAAACAGGAATTCTCCCACATGCATCGACCATACTGTGTTGATGACCTGTGTCACGGAAATTCTTCATGAGATACAAGTACCAAACGAGGTTTATACGATGATTACCCTAATTTCATCAAATGGTTGGAATGTTTTTCATCATGCAGGCTGGCCTTCGTTTCTTTCTTTCACGGCTCTATTTGGTCGAATGTTAAAGTCGTTACGAAGTATTCCAAAAATGTGAATTATACAGCCCATGTGGAATAATATCGGACAAACCCTCATTCGAAGCTACTCGTATACAGGGTGTTTCATTGGTAAATGTACACACGTTAACCTGAGGTAGAGCTACCCTAGACGAGTACAAAATAAATATGATAGGTCTAATCATTTTCATAGCCGAGATACAAGGTGATTCGTGTATTCGTCAATATTTTCAATTGCTTATAACTTTTGAACCATCCAGTATAATCAATTGATATTTGGAGCGTAAAACACACGTCCGTGGATGAATCGAATTGAATTGATCAAAAATCCAGGTCCGTATTAGAAAAATATGGTACTTTTCGCAAGCAACACCCTGTATGAAGGAATATTGGAATTTGATTAGAATATTCCGAAAAAGCAGAAAATTTTCAATGAGGATCAGTAGATTCTAGTGTTTCACCCATCAAAATTTTTGTTGAAAGATTTAATTCGATAGTGAAATTCCACTTTCTCCACAATAATGTCGTACATTGAGATTGAATTCGAAAAATTGTCTGTTGGATTGATGGAATATTTCAATATTTGTATTTATTCTCATATTGTAATAAATAATTTCAGGAATTCTTCAAGAAAATATTGATTCTGAATAATTTATTCAAAATGATCAATGGTGAAAAAATAAATAAAAAAATGAGTAAACAAGACTGCATGTGGATTTTATTTAGCCCATCGATGCAAATTCCTCAAATTGACGACTCCATCTCTCGGAAATATGGCTCATCGTCACAGGAACCATACACGAAAAGCCGAACAACATATCAGCATATTAATTTGTGTTGAATACCACTAGTTTTCATTCAAATAGGCTACAACAGTATTGAGACAATAAATTTTGAAAACTGGTATCGACAGTTTTGTGGTCCGATACCTTATTTTTTGAAATAGTTCATAATTTTTAATAATAATGCCTCATAGATTCTCAAATCGAGAATATGCTGATATGTTGTTCGTGTATTGTTTTTGTGACGGTAATGGTAGAGCGGCTGTACGCGAACATCAATCAAGATTCCCTAATAGAAGATTAACACATCATAAAACTTTCTCTACAGTCTTTGATTATATTCTTTGGCCGCCAAGATACTGAAGAAGCAATTTTTGAAACGATAGAGGCACATCCAGAATGCAGCACTAGAACAATTTCCCATGTTATGAATGTTCCGCATGTAACTGTATAGAGCAGATTGAAGAAGAACAATCTCTACCCCCTTCATCTCCAAAAGATTCAAAGATTAGAACCAGGTGATGAAATTCGTAGAATTCGTTCTTTCTGGATCAGAGCTTTCCAGATATGTGGATAGGCAGAGGTGGACCGCATGCATGGCCCTTTAGATCACCAGATCTCAATCCTATCGATTATTTCGTTTGGGGATATTTGAAATCTTTAGTGGAGTGAGATTGGAAGTGAGGATATTCTCCTACAACGAATCGAAGTTGCCTGCAATAAGATCCGTAATGATCCACAAATGATCAAAAAGGCTTTAAGACATAATTTGAAAAGAGGGAGAATGTGCATCGAGCAAAACGGTGGCACTCTTGAGCAACTTTTATGATTACTTTCAAATGTTTTACTTGTTTACTCATTTGTTTATTTATTCTTTCACCATTGATCATTTTGAAGAAATTATTCAGAATCCATATTTTTCTGAAGAATTCCTGGAATTATTTATTAGAATATGAGAATGAATACAACTATTCCATCAATCCAACAGACAGTTTTTCGAATTCAATCTCAATGTACGACATTATTGTGAAGGAAGTGGAATTTTACTATCGAATTAAATCTTTCGACAAAAATTTTGATGGGTAAAACGTCGTGCGGGACACTGAAATCTACTAATCCTCATTGAAAATTTTCTGCTCTTTCCGAATATTCTAATCAAATTCCAATATTACTTCATACAGAGTGTTGAATCTCAGCTTGCGAAAAGTACCATATTTTTATAATACGGACCTGGATTTTTTGAACAATTCAGAGATGAATCGATTCACCCATGGAAGTGTTCTTTACGTTACAAATATCAATTGATTATACTGAATTGTTCAAAAGTTATAATCAATCAATTGAAAATACAAATTACCCTTTATCTCGGCTATGAAGATGATTAGGCTTATCACATATAGTTTTTTTGTACTCGTCTATGGTAGCTCTACCTTAGGTTAACGTATGTACATTTACCAATGTATCTGTACCTGTATATTACAATTTTGTAATGATCTTTTCTCAGGTATTGATATCGAATTATCTTAGGATAATTTTGTAGTAGGTAAAACATTTCAATTTCGATATTTTGAATGTGTAGAACTTGTTAACTGAACATACCGGGTGGAGCAGACTGGCAGAGTTAAGAGCGAATTTTCAACGGTTTTCAAATTCTAAGTATGAAACCAGAAACCACTTGAACGGAGACATCATATAGCTGAAGTCGTAAGTTAAATATCTGGGATCACCATAGAAATAGAAGAAGCCCAGGTGAGGACAAGATTACATGCGAAATGCTAAAAATGGGTGGAACGGCTATTGAAGAACCATTAGAAATTCTCCTTAGTAAATGTCTGCATGAAGGAAAATTACCAACACATGGCAAAACGCAGAAGTTATATTGTTGTTCAAAAAAGGAGATAATAGCAATATAGAAAATTATTGCCCAATTAGCCTTCTGTCCCATTTGTATGAGAGACTAGACTCACACACTGGCGACCGAGACAGACGAAGCGTAGCACTGGGAGACCCCAGAAAACATGGCTTGATGACATCAAAAGATACGCAGGCTACAGATGGTTCCAAAAGGCGCAAGACAGAACAATATGGAGAAACATGGAAGAGGCCTATGTCCAGGAGTAGACGAGAGATGGCTGAAGAAGGAGAAGAAGAAGAATACTCTAGAAAACAACCTCTTATGGAATTATCATGTTGAGATAACTGCTTGTAAAGCAATAAAACCTTTGATTGTGTGCAGAAATTTGCAGGTAACTAACTAACTTAGAGTTTTAGCACGAAAAAACTGCTATGGTTTGGGACCCATTATCACTATTATGGGGCAGTATTTTGATATAACAGAACCGAACGAGGAGAATCCTAGATAAGGTATATTTATTGGCTCGAATGTGCACCACAGGGTCCATGTCCATGAGAATGCCCATTTAGGGCACTAGATATCTCACGCCTCTACACCCGGTTATAGGTAAATTATCCAATGCAGCTACTCTCCGAAAAGGGACTTGAACGGCAGAATCAAAGATCACTCACTCAGTTGGGAATTATTATTCGAGCTTCCCTAAGTGATAAAATTCTATAGAGATTATCGAAAATTATATTGTGACGAATCTAACAAGCGATAGGATAGTAGGTATGATAATAATAATTTTTTCAAGCCTAACCAAAATCAATCTGGTACTTTTCATTAATGAACGTGACGCGACAATCGTGATCCAAACTTACCCTGAAAATTTCAAGTCCCTAGGCCTTTCCGTTCGAAAGTTATAATTTTTATGGTTTCTATGGTTCTGGTCATGCTATCTGGACAAAATTTTGCGTTTAGCTAAATACAAAATTTTATCACGATAGAATCAGTTCTTTCGAAGTGATCAGGGGAACAAAATTTCGAAGGGTCATATTTACGGAACCCCTGGTCGAATTTTGCCCAAAAACAAACTCAACTGCGGTATTCGAGATTCGAACCTACCCCGAAAATTTCAAGTTTCTAGGTAGTTCCGTTCGAGAGTTATCGTGTATACGGCTGGACGACTTTAGGTGACCAACTTTCGATAATTCGCTAGAATTTTTTACAGTAGCTATGGTCTAGTTGATGCGATTTGGACAAAATTTCGCAAGTAGTTTGAATACGATATTTTTCATCTATGTGAAAATTTCATTCCAATCCAAAATCTAATCAGTAGTTTCGAAATTATTAGGAAAAAAATACTTTGAACGGCCATATTTACGGAACCCGTCGTCTAATTTTGCTCATTGATGAACGTGACCGCGACATTCGAGATCCAAACCTACCCTGGAAGTATTAAGTCCCTAGGCCTTTCTGTTAGAAAGTTATAATTTTCTATGGTTCTGGTCATGCGGTCTAGACAAAATATAGCTTGAATATATAATTCTCCATCAAAATACAAAATTTCGCCACGATCGAATCCGTAGTTTTGAAATTATCAAGGAAACTAATTTTGAAACGACCATATTTACGGAATAGTGTTATTTTGCTCATTGATAAACGTGACCGCGACATTGAGATCCACACCTATCCTGAAAATTTCAAGTCCCTAGGCCTTTCCGTTCGAAGGTTAAAATTTTCTATGGTTTCTATGGTTCTGCTCATGCGATCTGCAAAAAATGTAGCTTGAACCCATCTTTCTCCATCAAAATACAAAATTTCGTCACGATCGAATCCGTAGTTTTGAAATGACCAAGAAAACTTAATTTCAAACGACCATATTTACGGAACCCCTGGTCTAATTTGCTCATTGATAAACGTGACCGCGACATTCGAGATCCACACATATCCTGAAAATTTCAAATCTCTAGGCCTTTTAGTTCGAAAGTTATGATTTTCTATGGTTTCTATCGTTCTGGTCATGCGCTCGGGAAAAAATGTACCTTGAATTGGAGATTATCGATCTCCATTCGTATACAAAATTTCATCACAATCAACTACGGAAATTTTCAGGAAAGGTGTGGATCACAAATGTCGCGGTCACGCTCATCGATGAGCAGAATTAGACTGAGAGTTCCGTAAATATGGCCGTTTGAAATTTAGTTTTCTAATTTCAGAAGTACGGATTCGATCGTGACGACATTTTGTATTTCAATGAAGAATGATATATACAAGCTGAAATCTGTCCAGATCGCATTACCAGAACCATAGAAAATTATAACTTTCGAACGGAAAGGCCTAGAGACTTGAAATTTTCAGGATAGGTGTGGATCTAGAATATCGCGTTCAATATATTAATGAGCAAAATTATACTAGGGGTTCCGTAAATATGCCCGTTCAAAATATTTTTTTCTTGATAATTTCGAAACTACTGATTGGATCGGGATGAAATTGTGCACATAGATGAAAAATAATGTACTACTTGCGAAACTTTGTCGTATAACCAAGACCATAGATAGCAATTATCGAAAACAAAATTGGTCACTTGGCACTGACGTGAAGTCTGGAGTTTCACCTCAGTTCGAAATTTTTTTTGACAGCTGTCAAAAATTTATTCAATTGCTTTCTAAAACTGGAAAATGCGAAACTACCTACAAGGTGCATGAACGAGTACCCAAAAGCTCCTGACTTCACTCACGGCAGTGCTTTTTATAATTTTTTTTTCATTTAGGTTTCGCTCTTCTGTTAATTTTGTTGAAATCAACACCAAAGAAAAATAATGTCACAGATTGTCTAATTATTCATATCTCAAATTTTCCAGGCATCCTCAATACCAACGGATTTCAATGTAACCAGAACTGAATGGTATGAAGATAGTGTTCTCTTCATGTTGGACGTGAGTGAAAGTGGTCTGTTTTCTGGCGTATTTGTACCCCCTCCACCAAGACCTAAATTTTTTGATGGCGTGGCGAAGCCAGATGACTTCGCTCCTTGTGATCTTTGCTCATGGGCCTGGAGGAGAAGCAAGATTTTGACGACTGAATCTTCATTCGGTAATGTTTCAGTTTTTAGGAAATAAAACATTCACTTTAAACTTTAAATAACTCCTTGTGTAAATTCACAATGTTTTATTTCAAAACAAGTTATCCAGTAGATCCACATTGTAGGTAGATCCACCTAAAATGTATATCCAAAGAAAAGGTAGATCCAAGATAAAGAACTACCAGTAGAAAATGAAGTGGTAGGTGTGACGCTTCACATGATCCGCGATTTATCGCCGTCAGATTCAATTTAATGATCCACGTAATAAGTCAAAATTGGTAGGTGGTTTATATACAGGGTGTCACAAGTTCGAGTGCCTATTAGAAGTTTCTTGAGAACTTGACCTATTTGGAATCTGAAAATTGGATTATGATATTGTTCGACTTTATCTGCTGAGCTAAAATATTCTTGAAGCCTGAACACTTTCAGTAATACAGGGACTGAAAATAAATTTCTCGAAAATTTTTGTTTAGTATTTTATCGCCTCTGATAATATGATCGATTATTCAAATATTCGAAATAGTTTTCGCAATATCGAAAATAAACTGAAAAAAAAAAACCGGAGATATGCGTAGTCAGTATTATGTTCGTTATTCCTATTCTCAATACCTCAAGCATAAACCGTTTTTACATTTTCGAAGTTGAGGAATGTGTGAATGTTGCGCATCTCATGAATTTTGGAAAACTCGTCGCCGGGTGTTTCAAATATTTTATCGAAAATTGTGATCAAAATTTTTCCCTAACTTTTGTTTTTCAAATTAGAACCCTATTTTTTGAGCGCTCGTTCTATTCACACGTGGGCTATATCATTTCGTTACGTTGTCTGTATTTTTCGAATTTTGCCGTAAGCACGATAACTTTCGAACGGAACGACCTAAAGACTTGAACTTTTCATTGTTGGTTCAGTTCCCAAATTTCGCAGTTAAGTTCGATGGGCAGAAATTCTGTTCTCTTGATCACTTCGAAACAACTGATTCGATCGAGTTGCACTCCGATGGAGGATGACGTCTTCAAGCTACATGCAAAATTTTGTCCAGATCGCATGACCAGAACCATAGAAACCCTAGAAAACTATAACTTTCGAACGGAAAGGCCTAGGGCAAATGGCCATAATATTGAAAATCTTATCTGAACTTTTGTTTTTCCTTTCGAATTCTCGAATGTTATTTGAGTTTTTTCAAAATGAATAAATTCAGAAAAGAGATCTGTCACTTATGAATTATTGGTACACAGATTATTGTTATGAAACAGGTTTTATGAATTTGACACTACTTACTACATAAATTCGAAAAATCCTAAATAACTCAAGAATCATTTGATTTAGCAGGATAATCAAGTTAGAACACTATCATTATTTTTCTCCGCAGAATTCAACGCAATCATTGGAAAAAAAATTTTGATCACCATTTTTGACAAAATATTTGTAACACCCTGTGACGAGTTTCTTCAAATTCCGGAGATGCACAATATTCCCTCATTCTTCTACTTCGAAAAGGTAAAAACGGTTTATGCTTAAGATACTGATAATAGGAATAACGAACATAATACTGACTACGCATAACTCCGTTTTTTTTTCATTTTTTTTCGATATTTTGAAAACTATTAGATAGATTAATAGAAAGATATTCAAAATTGAATAATCGATCATCAGAAATGAAAAAATAATAAAATTTTTCTTTTTCGAGAAATTTTAATTCATTCCCCGTACCTATAACTGTACACTATAACTGATAGTGTTTAAGCTCCAAGAATATTTCAGCCCAGTAGATGAAGTCGAACAATATCATGAGTCCAATTTTCAGATTTCAAATAGATCCAGTTCTCAAGAAACGTCTAATATCTTCAATATTAATAAAAGAGGGTCTATGGTTTACCTATGTCCGGGCATCACGTTCAAACGACTGCACCAAATTCGATCATTCTTTTATATTTGTGTTCATTATTATCAGGACAAGGTTTATACAACGATATATTTCCGAAAAAGCCATACGGAAAAAAAAGGCGACCAAGCGAACAATCATAGATTACTTATATTTTATCAGGATTCTGTCATTGCGTTGGATCAAACTGTTTCCGGACCATTGAAACGGGAACATGACCGTAGAACGAGTAACACAACAGTTCATGTGACTAAATCAAGATTTGGCAAAACCAAATAAGTTGAATCTTTAGAGGGGGTGATGTTTAATATAGATTATAATATTAGGCTGAAGCCATTCGCTATATAATATATCCCTCTTCACTAGAACCATAGAGTGTGTTGGCTGCGAGTACAGCATTGTTCGGGAGATAGTTAATTGATCAATAAATACAGTTTCTAGCCCACTGGTATTAAACAAGAAACATGTAATAAAGTCATTTTTCCAGATATTCCCAATCGAGTGGAGTGGCTGTTCAGTCTGGTAATTGTATCAATAATTTCCGCAAGTCTGGGAGCCATAGCAATGATCATTTACTTTCATTTCAAAAGGTAAGTAATCTCATTATCTTGGCAAGATTTGGCAAAACCCTTTTACAGCGTAAAGGTACGCGTCTATTCAGGCCGGGTCGTATCGTAACGGAAAAATCCGCCTCTTAACATTTGTGTAACTGCGTCCACTAGAGCCACATCCTCTTTTAGTAGAAGCCATGAACATGATGAAATGGCAACGCCGCCCAATGTACGAGGGAATCCACCATTATTCCACGTAAATGACCGGAATAGCATAGAGAAAAGAATACGTAGATTCTTCGTGAACGGCAAGTTCGTGTTTGATCGCGCTACAAGTGTTTGGCCCCGGTACTTATCATCAATTGTCGATAATGCAGTTTCCTGCTTTACCACGTGCCCCGATTGGCGCGAAACTTGAATTTTTTAGTGAGGTTTTCTGAGCCGCATAATTATATCACCCATTTAGGAAATATCTAGATAATCATTGGATTAATCAACTTTTGAAATCGACTTGATGAATTCATATAAATTATCAAGAGGAAATCTTTCAAAGTTATACCTGAATATTTCTGATGAGTGATATAAACTATACCCTTGCACAAAGAAATAATAAAATAATTCGATATGGTTGAATACATTTCAGTACCTATTGAATTTTTTTTTTGATTTAATCACTATTCTTGAGTGGTTATAATGCAAAACATTCAGAAGTATTCAAAATAACATAATGATGACAAAAAAGAAGAAAAATGAAATAGTGTGCGAATGAAAATAGTATAGATTTCAAATTATTTCATTATTAATTTGAAACAATAACAAATTCAATGACGATTATCGATATTGAGACAACATTACTCTTCCTCGACAAGACACTGACGCATTATACAATAACAATTTCTATACACTGGACTGATGACTGGGTCGAGTACTGTACCTTGGGCCTTGTCTACATGTGACGAGTATTTTGCCGAGACAGTGATCTCGGTCGAGTACTTGACCATCTAAACACAATGTACAGTACTCCACCCAGTTATCAGATGAGTGAATAGAAACTGTTTCTATTTGCTCGGCCGAGTGGCTACCCCCACTACCAAGATGTCGTGTCTAAACCGCCCGTCGTTCAACCAGGCCACTCGGCCCTGCGAATCAAATGCGTGTAGACACTGACTCGAACAGTATTGTTGTTCGGCCGAGTGGCAAAACGAGTATCTCTGCCGAGAAGTCGTCTCATGTAAACCAGGCATTGTGTTTAGATGGTCAAGTACTCGGCCGAGATCGACCTGAAAAAAATATATTATGAGTTAAGGAATCGAATACATAAGCTGACTGACATTGCAAAGCAAAACAACTTTCAAAAAAGTTACGAAAAGCACTGCCGTGAAGGCAGGAGCTTCTGAGCGCTCGTACATGCACCTTGTAGGTGGATTCGCATTTTCCAGTTTTAGAAATCAATTGAAGGAATTTTCGACAATTTTCTATGGTTTCTATGGTTCTGGTCATGCGATTTGGACAAAATATTGCTTTAATATATCATTCTCGATTAAAATACAAAATTTCATCTCGATCAAATCCGTAGTTTCGAAATTATCGAGAAAACAAAATTTCGAACGACCTTATTTACGGAACTCCTAGTATAGTTCTGCTCATTGTTGAACGTGAACGCGACATTTCAGATCCACACCTATCCTGAAAATTTCAAGACCCTAGGCCTTTCCGTTCAAAAGTTATGATTTTCTATGGTTTCTATGGTTCTGGTCATGTGAACTGGAGAAATGTAGCTTGAATATATCATTCTCCATTAGTATACAAAATTTCGTAACGATCGAATCTGTAGTTTTGAAATTATCAAGAAAACTAAATTTCAAACGACCATATTTACGGAACCCCTTGTATAATTTTTCTCATAGATGAACGTGATCACGACATTCGAGATCCACACCTATCCTGAAAATTTCCAGTCCCTAGGCGTTTCAGTTCAAAAGTTACAATTTTCTATGGTTTCTATGGTTCTGGTCATGCGATCTGGACAAAATTTCACATGTAGCTTGAATACCTCATTCTCTATTTGAGTGCACAATTTAATCCCGATCAAATCTGTAGTTTTCAAGTAATCAGGGGAACAAAACTTTGAACGGCCATATTTACGGAATCCCTGGTGAAATTTGTCCCATTAACGAACTTAACCGAGGCATTCGGGAACAGAACCCACACTGAAAATTTCAAGTCTCTAGGTTGTTCCGTTCGAGAGTTATCGTGCTTACGGACGGACGGCCGGCCGGCCGGACGGACAGACTCGAATTTTTCGACGGATTCGTCATCAGTGAGTCGAACATAGTCGATTGAGACAATTTTCATCTCAAAATTCGAAAAATACAGACATCGTGACGAAATGATATAGCCCTCGTGTAAGTAGTACGAGCGCTCAAAAATGAATCCGAACAAAAAGCTATGTGGGACTTTGTTAGTATAGTATGTAATGCAGTTGAAACTGTAACAAAGATTCATGATATAAAAACAACAAAATAAAAAATTACTAAATGCAAATGCAAATGCGATATCAATCGCAATACTGCTTTACTTTTCAGAAAATCTATATTAGAATTCATTTTCGAGCACAACGGTGGCAACAATTCATTTTTGAGGACAAATCGCAAAAAATGGAGACAAGACCGAAATACGTAATTATAGGCCGATTTCCTTGATTTCAAATTTGTCTAAAATAATGGAAAAAACCTTGAATAAAAGAATGATCAATTTTCTGGAACATATTGGCATATTGGAGAAGGGCCAATACGGATTTAGACAAGGCAGATCCGCGGAGGATGCTATAGGTGATCTAATTGGAAAAATTAACGAATGCCTGGATCAACATATTCCAAGCTTGTGGATCTTGCCAAAGCCTTCGACACTGTCTGCCATAAAAGGCTACTAAGTGAATTGTGGAATTATGGTTTCCGCGGAGCAAGTTATGAACTACTAAGGAGTTATTTAACAAATCGCCTGCAGATTGTAGATATAAATGGAAACCAGAGTTCTTTGAAAATGTTTACTTACGGCGTTCCTCAAGGAACCCTAATTGGTCCACTGCTGTTCTTGGTATATATTAATAGTTTACTCAAATGTAAAGGTGAGGTTAGTATGGTGAGTTTTGCAGATGATACTGCCATACACTACAGAGCAAATATATGGGACGATTTGAAACAAAAAGCAGAAAAAGATTTCAGACAGATGCAGAAATGGTTTCAAGCGAGTAAACTTACGTTAAACCTTGATAAGACTAAATACATGCCTCTCTCGTCGTATGTCACTGGGTTGGGACAAACGGGAAATCTTGAGATAGGTTCAGAAATGAAGATTCCAGAGACAAAAATTATCAAGTATCTTGGGAAAATGATTGATTCAAACTTGAAATGGGACCAACATATCAATCACCTAATAAAAAAACTAAGAGGTCTTCTGTATTTGTTCAAAACTATGAAAAAATATTTTAATAGCTCTAAGCACTTGATAATATTTTTCAATGCACAGTTTCAGTTTCAAATCAATTATGGAATCTTGGGATGGGGTGGACTTTACGACAAACATCTGAAAAACTCAAATGTTATTCAGAAATGGAAATTAAGAATAATTCATGGAAAAAAAAATTACACATCCGAGTATCAGACATCCAAAATTTCAGACACGAGGCAGCTCTATACTCTCAAAATAATAGTTAATATATTTAAAAAGAAAATTGAGCTGAGCAAAAAAATACCATGCTTATATAACAAGAAATAAAGATAGTACTTACCGAACATTAAGATCAAAAAATTACGAAAAGCACTGCCGTGACGATAGGAGCTTTTGAGCGCTCGTTCATCCACCTTGTCGGTAGATTCGCAGCGGAAATAACTCAGAAAATATCCATTTTAGGGCAAGGGTGTGATGCATACACTCACATTATATTTTAACGTAGATTCAATATCTGCCATAAAAAAATGGGGTTCTAATTTTAAAAATTGATTTTTCACGATTTTGTCATCCCTAACTTTGAAAGCGATTTTTTCACCCCCTGTATCATGAATCGCGATTTCGATTTTTAAAGTGGATACATCAATCTTACATCTTGAAAAATCCCAAAAATGAAAATTTTCCATCCAAAAACCTCGAAGTTATTCTTGTTTCAGCGGAGCTCTATTTTCGATTTTTTTTTCGAATTTGTTACATCAAAATAACTTGAAATTTTCTAAGGAATCTATTTCTGCAATAAAAAAATGGTGTTCTAATTTGAAAAACGGAAGTTGATGTCATTTCCGGAAAAACCGGAGGTGCTCATGCCTTGAAAATATTTTAGATTTCATCAGCATCGTGAAATACTTATAAGTGCTGAATTTCATGAGAATACGTTCAGTAGTTTCCCATATAAATATGGGTGAGGTTTTGACAGCTGTCGAAGAAAATTGGTGACCATTTTTTTTTCGATAATTCGCTAGAATTTTCTACGGTATATGGTCTTGGTAATGCGATCTGGACAAAATTTACCACGTTGTAGTTTGAATACATTATTCTTAATGTTTGTGCGAAATTTCATTCCAATCCAATAAGTTGTTTCGAAATTATTAGGAAAAGAATTGTTTGAACGGCTATATTTATGGAACCCCTAGTCTAATTTTGCTCATTGATGAACGTGACCGCGAAATTCGCGATCCGAACCTATCCTGAGAATTTCCAGTCCCTGGGTCTTTCCGTGTAGCTCCAATATATCATTCTCAATTTAAATACAGAATTTTATCACGATCAAATCCATAGTGTTGAAATTATCAAGAAAATTGAATTTCAAACGGCCATATTTGAGGAACACCTAGTCAAATTCAGCTCATTGATGAAAGTGAACGCAACATTGAAGATCCAAACCTATCGTGAACATTTCAAGTTCCTAGGCCTTTCCATCACAAAGTGATAATTTTCTATAGTTTCTATGGTTCTGGTCATGCGAGCTGGGCCAAATTTTGCATGTAGCTTGAACACGCAATTCACCACCTGAGTGCAAAATTTCACTTCGATCTAATCTGTAGTTTCAAAGTGATCAGGAAAACAAAATTTCGAGCAGCCATATTCACGGAACCCCTCGGCGAATTTTGCCCAATAACGAACTTAACCGCGACATTCGAGATTCAAACCTACCCTGAAAATTTCAAGTTTCTAGGACATTCCGTTCGATAGTCATCGTGTATACAGCCGGCCGGACAGACAGACTCATCAGTGAGTCGAACATAGTCGATTGGGATCATTTTCGGCTCAAAATTCGAAAAATACAGACATCGTGACGAAATGATATAGCCCCCGTGTAAGTAGTACGAGCGTTCAAAAAGGAAGGAATTATAAAACAAAGAATCAATGAACAATTCATACTTTCTCAATATTCAATTTTCAAATTGTCTATAATCGATTGATTTTGTTCTCGTTTCCTTACGAGGTTAGACCTTTTTGATAATATCAAATATTCAGCCGTCTTTCAGATGTTCCTAATATATCTAATACGTCATCAATATTGAATTCGAAATCATAATATACAGGGTGTTTTGAAGGTGAGGCTTTTTTGACCAGCAATAGAACTCGTCAAAATAAGTCCATATGCCAAAACTCGTTCATATAAAAGATTCACCAGGGCCGAGTATTTCGAAATCAAAGTTATCCGCAAATATGGGAATTTCCTAGCACGGATCTTCATTAGGTTCGTATTGATATTTGAATTTTCAGATATTACCAGCTGTGTGAGGTCAGTATACGGGAATTAAATTTAGTATATGATGCGTATAATGAAGTTTTTCGATTTGAACCCCTGTGATTTCTTGCTTTGGGGCTCATTTGAAAAGATTACTGTATAGGTGACCATTCGGAATTACGCCAGACAATACTTTGTGCACATCAAACAAATGGTGACCATTTCGAACAATTTCTGTAAACAATTCGGTTCAATTTATTCTATAGGTGAGTTTGTGATCCTTTTTAATCAGTAATTTTTCATCTCCTCAGTTTGAACTTCAACAATAATACCGTTTAGAAAACATCTCTTAACAAAAGTTGAAGGAGAATACAAATTTGCGATAAATGAATGAATGCCGAGAAAACAAACATCCCATGCATATGGCTCCTAACAGAGATATCCATCCAGAGTAAGGTGACCATTTTTTCTAACCTAAAACCAGAACAATATGAATTTTGACCGGTCTCGCCCAAATTTTACAAACCTTCATCAAAAATACACCCATTCGTGTACTGGTTTTGTTAAATGACTATCGTTAGCGATTTATGAATCGGTTTTATATAATTTTATTAATTTTTAAAATTCAATCAAAGAATTTGTGTCTTTGGGGTTCTTGATCACTCAATCTCTGATCATCGTGGCGTTTATTGTGAGATTGATGTCAGGAGAGAAATAAGGACACCAAAGCTCGTAATATAAGTATAGAGATTTTCGTAACTTTTCTCTCACGAATTTCAAAGCAGTCTTATCAAGGGTGTCGTTTCAAGAAATTCTGTATGAGAGTGACATTGATTTCAAGATTTCCATTTTTAGTCAGAAGTTAATAGATGTTTTCGATATGCATGCTCCTTTTGTGGAGTCTAAGATTACTAAACCATTCGCTCCGTGGATCACTCCTACCGTGAAAAATATGATGAAGTTAAGAAATACGGCATTAGCCAAATATAAGCGTACCAAAAAGATCACTGATTTCGAATATTACACGGGATTCGTAACATCGTAAAAACTGCTGTGAGGAGAGAAAAGGCTGCATTCTTGGGTCGGGCGGGGTCTCAGGTGTCGAAGCGTTTTTGGAGGGCCTTCAGGTCGATCAACAATCAGTGTGATGCAGATATTTCCGATCGCTTCAAAAATCCGGAAGGATTTAATAATTATTTTACGTCTATTTTCAGTCAACCAAACTCTTGTCCTGGAATGGCACACCAATACGGCTCCGGCATTTTTGATCTTGATGCTCGTCTCGAGTTCAAACTCGCATCTCAGCAAGAGGTTAAAGCTGTTGTTCTTGGTCTTAGGTCGAATGCAGTTGGATGTGATAATATCTCTGCGAAGATGTTGCAGCTATCGGTTGATGTTACATTGACTTACCTCACGCATATTGTCAATGTTTGTATCGAAACCGGCTACTTTCCTACAGCTTGGAAATGTTCCATCGTAAGGCCCCTACCCAAATTGAATAATCCAGAAAAGCTAAGTGATTTCAGACCTAAAAGTATTCTGCCTTGTATGACAAAGGTTCTCGTAAAAATTCTTAGTAAACAAATATATGAGGTCATTACTGAAGCTAACATTATAACATCCAGTCAATCAGGTTTCAGAAAAGGTTTCAGTACAACTACACTTTTGCTGGATGTGGCTGATGACATATTCAGAGCGTTGGATGCGGGGCAGACGACTATATTAGCTTTATTGGATTTTGCTAAAGCATTTGACACCCTCGACCATGAGCTTTTGTGTGCGAAGTTGGCTTTCTACGGGTTTTGACGTGAATGCCCTAGAGTTCTTCAAGTCTTTTCTGGTTGGTAGATTTCAGAAGGTTCGAGTGGGGGATCTGTTTTTTGATGTTTCCCCCGTGACATCTGGTGTTCCGCAGGGTTCAATTCTGGGACCTATATTGTTTTCAATTTATATAGCCGATATGTATAGAGCGGTTAAGTATGTGATGATATACTTCTATGCGGATGATACGCAGATGCAACTATCTTTCCACCCTTCTGGAATTGATGTATATTATTATTATTGAAGAGTAACAAGATTTGTTACTCTTTGATATGACCAAGGATTGGACAACAAGATGGATCACTCCGCTTTCGTGCCTGTTTACGATCATATGACCTTGAATTCCGTAGCAAATAGAAAGGGACAAATAAGAGTGGAACAATTATATTTTTTTCTATTTCAATTACGAAATTTGAATTTTCAACATAAATCCAATTCAACCACAATATTTTACAGATAAATCGTTACGTTTGAATCTTTAGATTATTCTTCTATCTTCTTGTATCATAGTAACAAAATCAAGTTACCAGGATTCATTTCCAAAGTAACTATCCATCAATTGTTATCGGGTATAAAACAAAATCCATTCATTCAGCATCAGGTACTGGTTTCTTCTTCCTTTATTGACCAGAGCCGGTGATTTTTTTTAGTTGAGCTATGATTTCCATGATTTCCTGGCGATCCTATTTAGCCACTTCATAACTCGTACCGCCACTTTGAGTATTATGGGCTCATTATTGACTCTTCCCTCAAGGAATTCAGTATCTTTATGTATTCTCTACGTAGTCTTCTTGGTTCCAATCTGAGAGCATCCAGCATCCAGTATCCTCATGTAGTGGAAGAAGGTTCAGGAATACTTGAATTGTACTTCCATTTCTGCAATAGGAGTGGTGAACATAGTTCCCGTTTTGTCTGGACTAGGGAATCCAATTCCGCACCAAAACCTCAATCCCGCAAACTCGCGGGATTGAAATAATCAATCCCGCGGATCCGCAAGGATGCGGGATTGTTGACAATATCGATACCTTTTTGCCAAATTATCGTAAGCCTCAACGTAGTACGTTGAGGCTTACGATAATTCGGCAAAAAGGTATCGATATATACTCAACCTATTAAACATGCTAATAAAAAGGTCTTATGAAATTAAAAACATACTATAGTAGTAGAATAAAAATTTATTTCATATACAGGTCAGGTCATTTTCGGAGAAAAGATGGCATATCTACCTTAGATCCATCTTTCAAATTCGATCCAAGCTTTTTGCAAATATATCCTGCGACTGAAAACGGTTTTCAAATTCATGTTATGCTTCGTTTGTAAGTGGGTGTGGTAGAACTAGCACAGATTTTAATAATGTTAGGGCATAACTTACATTTAGCTGTAAAACGATCTTCGGATTTCTAGAAATGATTCCAAACTGAACTTAGCTTTTATTCCCTTCATAAACTACACTGACACTCATTTTAGTGATTATTGGTGTATATTCGACGTAATACGAAATCTATTTAACGAAATTGTTTTCAGGCACTAGTTGGGAGCTTTGCACTTCCGCACGCACATAAATCGAAAAAAAAAACTAACCTGTTAAGGTGTGTACAGACATGCTCCGAATATCGTACCGAACCGTGTGGCGTATCCCGACGCGATCAGCGAGAGCGAATCAAATTCATCGCACGTAGAGGTGCAATTTGAATTCGTGAATTTGATTCGCTCTCGCTGATCGCGTCGGGGTACGCGACACGGTTCGGTACGATATTCGGAGCATGTCTGTACACACCTTTAGTTGTTTACTTGAAGCTTTACTTATTTCCAATAGCCCAGCTGTGAGAATAATCACTCTGGGATTTCCCTCGGATTTGGACCCATCAGTATTATCAGTAATAATATAACAGATGTCTGTCGGGCCTGATGGAAGTCCGTAATTTATGAGTGGTTTATTGCTTTCTGGGGCGTTTTGAAGACGTTTGTGCTTTTATTCGAATACGATTCGACGCATTTGCGGGACCCAGCATTTGCGGGATTGGATTCCCTAGTCTGGACCCGTACTCGCTTCGCCGGAACATACCTATACTAATTGCAATCTAAGACCAGCTCTACTTTTTTTATTCCGATATTATACAGGTTGTTTTTCAATGTGAGGCTTGTTTTCGACAGGCACTAGAACTCATCGAAAGAGATCATTTCGCCGGAAGGAGATCATATTAAATATTCAATTCGAAATAAGTGCAAAAAATCTTGCGAATCAAGATCTTAAGATGTCTTTGGATCGTGTTATAATTTGCATTCCAGCAAGTAAATAAGTGCTGCATTTTATCGCAATTTTGTGTATTTTCGTTCAACTTTTATTAGGAGATTTTTCCAGAACGGTATAATGCTTGAAGTTCAAATTGAGAGGAGGAAAAATTACTGATTGAGAAGGTCCTAAAAAAAAATTAGGAAGATCACAAACTCACCGATAGAATTGATCCACATTGTTTACATAAACTATTCGAAATTGTCACAATTCGTTTGAAGCAAACAAAGTCTTGCCCGGCGTAATAACGAATTATTACATGCAACAACTATCACATCAGTTTGATCACGAATAATGTCACAAGCATTTTCATAGCGTTGTTTTAGTTCTTCAACACTATTCGCCTCACCGTTACTGTACTCGTATGTTTTTGTTTTTTAATGACCTCATAAGAAGAAATCACAGGGGTTGAGATCCGGGGAGCGTGCAGGCCAAGAAGTTGACCCACCAAGTCCTATCCACCTATTTGGAAACACATTGCGAAATTTGGAAATGTCATAATTTATACGCTCTGTCAGATGATTTCCCGTTAACTGAACGCATTCAATAAACACATTCAGATCTCAATACATACCGTCAGATCCGGACCGTTTATTTCTCGGATTCGCGTGCAACTTTGATTTCGAAATACTCATCGGCTATGGTGAATATTTTATATGAAGGATTTTTGGAATTTTGACTAATTCTTATGAGTTCTAGCACCTGTCAAAAAAGCCTCACCTTTGAAAACACCCTGTATACCGAAATTGCCACTTGCTTCTGGAATCGTTTTTGAACAATAATGTATATTCAGGTTCAGATCATCAGCTCTTGTCAAGATGTATATATGGCGTCATTTGCTTATCGTCTTTTAATATAGGTACTTTATTTTGTTTCAGATCGAAGAATATGAGTTCAAATGGTAAGTAGATGAAGAATAATAACCGATAAATCATTAGAAATATGCGAGAACGAAATCGAGTAGTTTGCTTCAATCAAGGACATTTTTTTATGCAGCACCATTACTGGAAATTATACCGAAATCTCGTCATAGAGGTTCGAAAATGAATTAAAAATCTAAATTGGCGAGCTTTCCTAAAATTCACAATATTCCTAAAAATCACTTGTTTTTGAGCGCTCGTACTACTTACACGAGGACATTTCGTCACGATGTCTGTATTTTTCGAATTTTGAGCCGAAAATGGTCTCAATCGACTATGTTCGACTCACTGATGACGAATCCGTCGGAAAATTCGAGTTTGTCCGTCCGGCCGTAAGCACGATAACTCTCGAACGGATCAACCTAGAGACTTGAAATTTTCAGTGTAGGTTCAGATCCCAAAAGCGTCGGTTGAGTTCGTTAATGGGCAGAATTCCACCAGGGGTTCTGTAAATATGGCCGTTCAAAATTTTGTTCTCCTGATTTCTTCGAAACTACAGATTCGATCGAGATGAAACTTTGCACTCAAATGGAGAATGATGTGTTCGAGCTACATGTGAAATTTTGTCCAGATCGCATGACCAGAACCATAGAAACCATAGAAAATTGTAACTTTTGAACGGAAACGCCTAGGGACTTGAAATTTTTAGGAAAGGTGTGGATCTGAAATGTTGCGTTCACGTTTAACAATGAGCAGAATTATACTAGGGGTTCCGTAAATACGGTCGTTTGAAATTTTGTTTTCTCGATAATTTCGAAACTACGGATTCGATCGAGATAAAATTTTGTATTTTAAACGAGAATGACATATTAAAGCAACTTTTTGTCCAGATCGCATGACCTGAACCATAAAAACCATAGAAAATAATAACTTCCGAAGGAAAAGGCCTAGGAACTTGAAATTGAAATAGATACCGTAGAAAATTCTAGCGAATTGTCGAAAAAAAATTGATCAGCTGAAGCACAGAGAGCAGACATGAAGTCTGGAGTTTCGCCTAAGTTTCCGAAATTTTTTGACAGCTGTCGAAAATTCTTTCAATTGATTTCTTAAACTGGAAAATGCGAATCTACCTTCAAGGTGCATGTACGAGCGCTCAAAAGTTCCTGCCTTCACGGCAGTGCTTTTCGTAATTTTTTTATTCACCGAATCCATTATGATTATGATTTTCATTTTCAGGTGCAAAGATATCGCTTCCAAGAGAACCTGCAGGAAATATAGCATTGAGGCCCCACATTGGGGATTCAACTGATAAAGGGCAAATACCAACCATTTTGATATCAAACGCTCCATCAGAAAAGAGCGTTTGGTGTTGGCTTACTAAAAAACCATCCGGTCCAACTCAGTTGGAAAGCATTACATGTTCTCCTGTGGAGAACCACTATACTCAAATGGAAGAACCTTTTAAGGAAGAAGCACTTTATACAGAACTTGATATTGGAAGTTCTACAGAAAGGGACAACAGAAATAGTGAACCCTATCACAATCAAGCTTATGCAGACCCAGACATTCAAATTTCTAGTGCCCCAAGCAGTGCATATTATTCCGATTTGTCTGTCACTCCCATACCAGAGCAAGCATATGAAGTGGTGAATTTAGCAACTATGAACGTAAACTGGGACAATGTAGGTAACAACCAAAATCAATCAGCTTCAGCAAGATTGGCAGCTATAAAAGAAAACATCACAGTTTAATCTGATTATGTTTGATCGCTGTATATATAAATATATTGTTGATTGGTTAGATCTGTCAATAAGACAAGAAGATACATCGATTTGATTTTTATCTCGTCATTCAAATAAGTTAGGTACTTAAGTGAAATCTTTCAGAAAATGCTACAGCAGTCCTTGAGCAGTTAATCAAATAATTTTATTTCGATTTCACCTCCATATTATTACAGGTTGAATAAAAAAATCGATCATTTGCTTTTGTTTCATTATTAGCCAATACATTTTTCTCTATATTATTCACCGCATATTTAGAACCAATTCTAATGAACATAGTCCAAGTTCTTTTTGAAATAATTTATTTACAGTTCACTAATACTAAGTAATTTATTTACACCACTCAATGTATCTACACGCGCAAGTCCTATTCTGTACTAACTTCGTGGGCCGATCTCGATTTATATACTAGGCTAGAAGTCTCCAGAAAGCTGTTCGAAGCGTTTCGGCGTCTCTAGAAAACTCGCGCTGCCTACTGTCGCAATGGTCGGTTCTGGAAAGTTCTGGAGCTGCGACAGTTCCAGCTTAAGTTCGTTACATTGCCCCCTTCTCAAAGACATTCGTCCGGAAATGTCATCCTCGGAGTGTGATCGTACCTGCATGACTTTCCATATCTGCATCGCGAAGTTCGATGGGCATGACACTCCACTGTCTTCATGTTTGGTCGTGGAAGATGGTGAGAGCAAATCAAAATCTCGCCGCCGCTGGATTTGAATATTGTCTTCCACATACTCCTTATGATTCTCCAGTCCAGCCTATCGAGACCACAGGACAATTTCGGAATTGTTAGCTTCACCAGATTCTTGTCTACCATAGTGTCTTTTAACTTGGTAAGACTTTTCCAGACATCCTCATAAGACGGTTTACCTTGGTATTACTTCTTGTTTACTAAGTAGAAGATATTTCTTTGCCCTTTTTTCAACTGCAGCACCCTTCCAACTTCTGGATTCTGCTCTCGCAGTGTTTGGAGAGAGTTCTTGGAGAACACGACAGCAATGCCCCTGGACATCCGTAGATCTTCTGCCACGCAGTGTGCTGGTGCGTAATAATCAGGCACCTTGAAAAGTTCTCGTGGCTCCTCTCTAGTTACACCATGTAGCACTTTATGACCGTTTTAATACAAGGACATAAACATCTGGTATGTCATATAATCCTCTGGTGGTTTGAGGGTGCGAACTTGGTTTTGATTTCCAGCGTAAGGGGCTAATCTATTGAAGTGGACGACCCTTGGTTTCCCTCGAGGTGGCTTGTGAATTCGGTAGACAAGGTCGTTTATCCTTTTCATGGCTTGTATACGGACCTTCCCAAGAGTTCTGCAACTTTGGCGATAGTCCACGACTACGTTTGAGGTTGAGCAGCCAAACCAGGTCACCATCCTGAAACCCTCCAGCCTCGGCCTTAATGTCATACGTCTGCTTCATTCTATCGCTGCCGTCTGGATGTTTAACCGGATGCGTTCGTGAATATCGTCCATTCTGTGTCTTAAGTTGCTAACAGAGTCCTCTCCCGCAGTGTCTTGTCCTGGTGGTATCCCAAACCGCAGGTCACATGGGAGTCATAGGTCCCGGCAGCCCCGTCAGCAGTAGACACATTTCTTGAAACACTTCGGATTCAAAATTCCTGCCTTGCTCTGAATGCAGCTCTAATGAAATACCGAATTGACATATCCACTCTTTCATCAAAACGTCGGTGACAGTGATAGCTTCTTGGTTGGGTAGAGCATAGACTTCGGCCCACTTACTGAAATAATCCATTACCACCAGGATGTATTTATTTCCGTGGTCGGATTCGGGAAATGGACCGGCGATGTCGATAGCGATTCTCTCGAATGGGCTGCCAACATTGTACATCATCTCGACAACTAGTTCAGTAGAACCGTTGCCTCACTTCATGCATGGTTTTCTTCATCCCCAGATGCCTTCCGGCAACCCTGAAGCACTTCCTGTCTTCGAATCCTAGGTACAACTATTTGGCGACGGTCTTCACCACCATTCTTGGACTCCAATACACGCTTCAATATCCCATTGTCCAGGGTGAAAGAATTCCATTGGGCCCAGTGGTATTTGACTTTAACGGCTGGCGAGTAACCTGCAATTTCCTGCCATAATGGTCTTCGATTGCACTCCTTCCAGCTGATGACTAAACCAAGTTCGGGATCTTTTTCTTGGTTTTTCTAGATATTGCTGTCATTCCGGTTGTCATCTACCGCCCTGGCTCTACAGAGTCTCGATTCTTTCTCTTCTGCTCGTCGGCAATGGGAGCAGTCATCTGGGCATCGTCTCCTGGATAAGGCGTCTGCATTCTCCTCGATCCATCGTGCTACTTGACGCTCAGGATTTTTGAACTGCAAGAGCCATTTGGGAGCTGCATGGTCAGTTCTCAACAAGAATCTTCTCCTATACACGTACTTGTAGAAGTGTTCCCCTCCCTTAACGACAGCTAACACCTCTTGCCTGATAACACAGTACGTTCTGGTTTGCTGAGCGTCATACTGGAACACTCCGTGACCCTCTCCTGTCCCTGGATCTGAGAAAGAACCGCTCCAAGTCCTATGTTGTCTCCAGAAGCCGTTTGAAGCGTCTCGCCGTCTCTAGAAAATTCGCGCTACCTACTGTAGCAATGGTCGGTTCTGGAAAGTTCTGGAGCCGCGACAGGTCCGGCTTTCACAAGACTAAGAGGTAAATCGGTTATAGCCCGAACAATAGACAATTTGTCAATATGAATTTTTCAAAATATGAGTCCTTGGTTTTTAACCTCAAAACTTCGTGGATTGTGATCACGAGGATCAATGCGGTCTAACAATCGATTTGTGAACCAAATTTTATGCGAATAGCTCTCATAGTTTCCGAGAAAAGCTATGAGAGGGCAAAAGGACGGATTTTTTTCATTGGATTTTTGGATTCCATATGTATACATTCCAAAACGTAAACTGTGAAAATTTCAAGGGAAGTAAAAAAATGTTTTTTCCGTCGACCATAGAATAAAAGCTCATTTTAACGCACTCGAAATCATCCATTAATGACCCCTATTAATGCATGATTTCTTGTATTAATGCATGATTATCATGGCAACCGATTATAAAATATTCAGTCGGAGCATAGATGCATCTATGTCGGAGCACGATCGAGCTGTCAAATTTATTTATTCGCTTTCGATCAGAATCTGATTTTATCCGTTACGCTACTACATAATAAATAACGAAGAAAATATCCCTTTGACACCGCCAGATGTGACAAAAACTGCTGAAGCAGCAACTTTGAGTCTGCTTCCTGAAAAGAGCCGCCATTTATATGAGAAAACCTATGCTGAATTCAGATCTTGGTGCAAGGACAAGAAGGTTCGGAACTTTACGGAAACGGTTTTGTTGGCATACATTACGGGTATTGCAGTAGAGGGGCATCTAGCAAGTTTATGGCCAAAATATTCGATGCTGAAATCAACACTAAATGTGAAAGACAATACTGATATAAGCTGATACCACAAACTGGTGATGTTTATTAAACGGAAAAGAGAGGGATATATCCCAAAAAAATCAAAAGTTCTCGAACAAGAACATGTGAGAGAGTTCATAGCGAATGCTCCTGATAGTGTTTTCTTGATGTCGAAGGTAAAAATAATTGAATATGGTCTCAAACATTAACGCGCTCGCACCGCTCACGCGTTAAAATATTTCGACCATTAATCGCTGTCATTAATACAATAGTTGATTAAATAACTATTTCCTCTAACGATCCCAAAGGTTTATTATTGAAAATAATAAGCCAAAATAATACAAATAAATAATGAGCATAGGAAAGATTCGAGTCCTGCAGCTTTACTGTTTTCAAATTCTACTCATGTCCGAGAATTCAAAAGTTTTATACTGTAATGACACCTTTTTCCAGCTCAATTGAGGAAAGCATTAATTTGGTCGAAATTTCCATTTTTTTTGAGTGATCGGTTGAGTAAAATGAATGATTTGAAATAATTGAATTTTCCATCCGAATCATCCAAAAAATTTTTGCAACCTTCATCCCATGATGATTACATACAGGGTTTTCAAAGGTGGGTTTTTTTTTCGACAGATGCTAAAACTGATCAAAATTCCAAAAATCTTTTATATAAAATATTCACCATTCGAAATCAAAGTTACCCGCGAATCTGAGAAATTTCCAACACGGACCTGACTTAGGTACGCATTGAGATCTAAATGTGTTTATTGAATGCTTTCAGTTTACCGGAACTTATATGACAGAGCGTATGATTTTTGTGACTTCCGAATTTCGCAAAGTTAATGAAAATGCACGCTCCCCAGATCTCAACCGCAGTGTGATTTCTTCTTTTGGGGTCATTTGAAAACATTATTGTATGTACAGAAACGGTGAGGTGAATAGTGTTTGAGAACTAAAACAACGCATTGAAAATGCTTGTTACATTCGTGAGCAAAATGATGTGATAGTTGCTGCATGTAACAATGCGTTATTACACCGGGCGAGACTTTGTGCACATAAAACGAATGTACCGTTCAGGAAAAATCTCCTTATAAAAGTTGGAAGGAAATATACGAATTTGCGATAAAATCCATTACCTTATTCGCCTGCTGGAATGCATATGGCATCGTGATTCATGGCAGATCTTCATTCTGAAAGAAAGATAACACGATCCAGAGTGGTCTTAAGATCTTTATGCCCAAGATTTTTAGGACTTTTTTCAAATTGAATATTTTATATGGTCAACTTCCGGCGAAAGGATCTCTTTTGACGAGTTCTAGCACCTGTCAAAAAAACCTAACCTTAAAAACACCCTGTATTTATTTCAAAAACATACCCTTGTTGAAGTGATATATTTCTGTTTTCATTATGTCCAAAAAATTTTCAATATTTCTGAATGTTAAATCTAAATGAAAAATAATTATTAATTAAGAGAAATTTATTTTCAAAAAGTTCGAATAATTTTCATACAAACTTGGGGAATAATTTTACTGGGAGTAGTTGGTTATCCTAAAAACATATTGGCCAGATATTATCACAAAGATGATTCATTAAAAAGTTTTATGAACTTCCTCAAAATCAATGTAAACTGGGGTTTTGAAAATAGATGAATTTGTGCAGTTGCCATTTTGAGGAATTTCATTTTATATAGATTCCAGTAAAAAAGAAAATTGAACAATGATAACAAAGAATAAATTTTGTAATTATCAACCAAATCGCTATAGTACTTGAAACAACAATAGCTGAACTCAATTATTCAATTCAGTTGAAGAAATTTACTTCGGGTAAAAATAGTTAGGATCTATAAACATATGCTCCATAACAAAAAATTCTTGACATTAGTCCACTAACCCACTTCCGTTAGTTATAATAAATACTAGCAGGCATTACAAATAAGGTATATTACACTTTCAAATAAATTACAAAAGACGTCCATTCAAAAAACCAATAAAATTATAAATTATTGATAACAATGATGCAAACAATATTGCGGTAGAATCTTGATGGATAAACACGATGCAACAGAAACTAATTATGATACAAACAATGATTAGACCATTAATTCAGTACACAGTAGAAAATCGAATGCAGGTTAGCTGTCGGTCAATCTATACAATTTTTCTTATTAGGCGATGTATCTATGTATATCTTGAGGGCCCTCTCTTTGCCAGGTGAGTAAGTTTTTATACAATTCTGTAAACCTAACCGTTTGTTTTCTTGTAAATTCATTTCCTTCTTTTCTTCAGTTGTTAATGTCTTAGGAACCTCTGTATTATCTCTGCAACAAAAATACGTATATCAATGTTTCATTTGAATTTGAAAATACTGGAATTCCTATGTGAATAAAATATGGATGATATGTGGAAAAACAGTGTTGCAAAAAAAAACTGAGAAATTAGTAAATTAAGCTTTTGGTCCATCAAAAACGGTACTTCAAAGTTTGAAATAAAATAAAAATATATTCATTTGTGAAGAAAAATCTTTGGCTTGGGTGTGTACTACGAAAAAAGTATTCATGAAAAGCACTGCCGTGAAGTCAAGAGCTTTTGAGCGCTCGTTCGCACACGTTTGCACGTAGTTTGAATACATTATTCTTCATCTCTGTGCAAAATTTCATTCCAATCCAATCAGTAGTTTCGAAATCATCAGGAAAAAATTTCTTGAACGGCCATATTTACGGAACCCCTAGTCTCATTTTTCTCATTGATGAACGCGACCGCGAAATTCGAGATCCACACCTATCCTGAAAATTTCAAGTCCCTAGGCCTTTCCGTTCGATTATTATAATTTTCTATTGTTTCGATCGGCCATATTTACGGAACTCCTGGTGGAATTCTGCCCATTAACGAACTCAACAGCGGCATTTGGGAACTGAACCTGAACTGAAAATTTAATGTTTCTAGGTTGTTTCGTTCGACAATTATCGTGCTTACAGCCGGACGGACGGACAGACTTGTATTTTCCAACGGATTCGTCATCAGTGAGTCGAACCATATCGATAGAGATAATTTTCGGCTCAAAAACCGAAAAATACAGACATATCGAGACGAAATGATATAGCTCTCGTTTAAGTAGAACGAGCGCTCAAAAACCTTTTCTTTGTTATACTTTGTGTTAACGAAAAGAACGTCAACAAGGTCCAAATTTCCATGAAATAGTTATTACTTAAGCATAATTATATTTTATTCTTGACTTTTAGTCCACAAAACTTTTGACAGCTCCTGTTATCAATAAATTTTCCTCTGGAACTGAAAGGCGCTCATTATCGGATTGTCTTGGCGATAAAAACTTGAGTCATCAACATTATGGGTCATTACGGAATTTCGACATTCTTTAGGTGATGTGCTGTGAGAATAGATGTCCAAATGGTAAACGCCTTCGACTAGTGACCGAAAGGGATTCGAATCCTCCAATCAAGAAAGAAATTTTCTGAACTGGGGTACTGATACACCATTCACTATTGGGTAGTTCTACACAGAACACAATCAGAGCTCCTAATTCGCAATAGCTACTAAATGAGCTACTATTGGGTCACACAGACTATAGAGACCTAGAAGAGCCAAGATAAAAAACTTTGAAGCATATAACATTGGTACCAGAAAAGTTATCCATTTTCTGGCAAGTGGTTAGTCAACTTCAACCACAATCGAGCATCACAAATCATTTTTTTCTCGAGAAACAAGCTGAAAAACGTGACAGTGCTAATTTTTCTCCCGAACAACTTGAAATTGTTTCTTATTGCACTGCATCAATTTTCTATGTTGTGTGTAACACGATCAGACTGACATCAGTTCAGTAATAAATTGAATGATGGCAAACTGATTGACTGAATATCGATATTACACGCCAATTCAAAATGACATCAGTTTCGGAAAAACGTGGAATTAAAAGTTTCCCACTCAAAATGGATCTTCAGTTTCACATTATTCCGATCAGACTGACGGACTGAACTGATGTCAGACTGATCGAGTAAAACCACTCTATGAAGATTACTCCGTGATACTTGATGTTATAGCGAAGTGTGTTTTTGCGTTCCGTTTTACCACGTCGGAGACCGATGTATCTTCCATTTTCGCGGAGGTGGTTGTAAACGACATCCTAGACAGGACATTCCACTCACTCAACCATACACCCATCATAATAAAAAAAATACGTAGACGATCTATTTTGCATCATAAAAACAAACCTTCTCGAAAACATCATACGTACCTTGAACACCCAAGACAACCACATAAAGTTCACCCACGAAACGGAAACAAACTCCACCATCCCATACTTGGACTAACTACATATTGATACGAAATAATGAGAATAAAATCTCCACCAACTGGTACCAGAAACCAACCGCCTCAGTACGATACCGCAACTACAAATCGGCCCACGAATTCAAGCAAAAAATTAACCTCATTCTAGGAATGAAAAACCGACTGAAAAAACTTGTCATCCCCAGTACCTATAGAACAGCCTCCAAAAGCTACGCAACCTACAGATCTGCAACGCATACCCCAAGAAAGTGCTGAATAAACTCCCCTTCAATACCCTAGTGCACACCACCGAACCCCGCACACTGATAATTCGCACAACGTCCCCCAGACCATCGACGGCGCGGCACCATCCACCTCCAGGTTCTTCTCCCTGCCATACCAACCTGCTATCACACCCCCCCGACACCACATCATTCAGTCCTTAAACCACCATACCACAGATGACAATAAACTTTTCGTTGCCAAACGCATGCCCTGCACTTTCGGAAGACACGTTTCCTCCAAGATGAAAGATAAAACGCCAGCGGATAAAAAATCGGGAGTGGAATATTCAATAGATTGCACAGACTTCAACAAAACATACCATAGGCTGTAAAGTTATAATTTCACATCATTGTTTATTTCCACCATGCACTATGGAAAATTGCGAAATTCCTCCTACCGCAATCGTTTCTATTGTCAATGTTTGAATTCCTTCCTCTTTGGTACATTATTGTTTGTTTATATCCCGACTCTCCTAGGTCTCTGTGAGACCCCTCAGAAGCTCAGAGCTTGTGCGAGTTAGGAGACCCGGTTGTGTTCTGTTGTAGGCTTTGTTACTGTGTCCTTACGCCACCTGAGGCACAGCACTGTTAATTGTTTACCCAACAGTGAATGGTGGAACCGAGCTCCATGTCAGAAAATTTCTTTCCCGACCGGAGGATTCGAACCCGGGACCGATCAAGGAGACCGGCACCAAAGTCGAATGCACTAGCCACTGCGCCACGACCCGATATATTTATCATCTCGCTAATGTAATGTGATATTTCCTGAACCACCGTGCTTGATTGGCGAAATTCGTTCCTTCTGTTTGTTTTGTTTTGGAATTTGTGAGGTTAACTGTAGCGTCCGTCATTGTCATTCCGTTAGCTTTTATGTCACGGGTAACATTTTTGGCCTCTACGTATGATTTCCGGACTTATAGTCGTTACCATGGATTTGAATTTACAGAATACCTCATTTAGTAAATACAAGTAGAACATCTCAGTGGGAATTGAAGAATAGCATTATCAAATAGGTTTCGATTTCTTTTTATTCTTTTTCTTGGTTGTCAAATCCGACAGTTGGTATCTCTGTGTGAACTTTGGGAATTAGGTGTCGATGGGATATGTCATATTGGTTGAGATATTGGACAAAACGTGGAGTAGATTTTTGAATTGAAGGAATTGTGATTTTGGATCATCCTTGTTATAGGCGATTATAACTTCAATTTGGAGAATTCCCTGTGAGGTTTACTGGAATATTTCTGGGATTAACGTTTTATATTTTTCCACGAGGACTGCTATTCTTACGAATCAACTCTTGGACATCTAAGAGGTATGAATATCCTTTTGTTCCTTGAACCCCTGTCTGAACATCTTTTATTAGGTTTCGATTGCGACAATTGTGTTGAGAAAGAATTTTCTGTTGAACTTTCCACGAAGAACTGAATACATCTTGCTTCAATTCCCTCGAACAACAACTTAGAGGTATGAAATCATTTTTATGGTAGGAACCGTGTCTTATATTTCTCTATTAGGGTTAAAGTATAAGGCATTCACGTGTACGGCGGAGAATGTAATTCACGTATACGGCGGAGGCTGTAATTCAGGCTGTATTTCAAGTGTGAGCTGTTGAAGTGTACGACTGCCTTTCGAGTCAGCTATTCGAAGTATCCAAGCGTCTCCATTTCGAGCCCATTTTCGTACAAGCATTGTTTGGGTGCTGGCACTGCACTGTGAATTCTACATGGGATCTCGCTTATGGGTTAAGGTAACCAGTGCCCTGCACTGGCATTAAGATCATTGTAACTATCAATAACATATACTCAAGGTAATCAGTGATTTGGAGATCATACCGCATATTGGTTGATAACTTGTACTTAAGTGATATAATTTTTGGTTGGTTATAGCTATTGTAAGCTTGTTAGCAGTTATAGTGGGGTGCACTTCACAAATTGCGTTTGGGTACCAGCAACGGTACCAGTGTATCCCTTCAGGATTTCTTTTTTGTCAACCAATTCTTTTGGTTATATTGTGTTATTGAAACTACCGTTGTTGGTCTGTCATAGTAACAGAGTTATAGTTGAACTTAGCCAAGTTAGGCTGATTAAAGTTTTGTCAGTACCGATTTAGGTGCAAGTTATTGTAGGTATTAGGGTAGTGATCGAAAGTCCGTCTGGCTCCCGATTTGATGATTTGCATTGTTTATTTTCTTTTCTGCGCCTTGTACTCATCAACCAATGCATTTTATTTTTATTAAACCGTTAACATTAAACCTTTGAGTAATTTTCTTTACTGCTACTCTGAAAGAGGGGTACGCAGCTTTGTTTTATCTTCAATAGGCAGGCATATCTCTACCTGGCGCCCTTTTCCATTTCCTTATTTACTCACGCCCATCTTCCCTGAGTGTAGCTGCGAGCCTAATTGCCTTGTGACCAGCTCCCTCAAAGTTAACGTCACAAGGCCTAACCGGAAGAAACTTCAAAACCCGAATCAGAGAACATCAAGGACTGTGCGACAGCCAAACAAACTGGTTTATCAAAACCTTTCTTTTGAAACGGATGAGGTGATATATTGATATGAAAGGTCAAACGAACACAAAGACCCAGAAAACACGACAGAAGGTACAGAAAACGGTGACCGATTGAGCGCAGCGGCGTCACTTATTCTGAGGGATCGTAGCGTTTTGTGGCGGTGGTGGAAATGCTCTATTGATCAGGTTACACTTGTGTAATATTTATGGACTATTCTGAAGATCATTGTTTTAAATGTTCAATGCTATTACTCAAGGATAAGAACTTTATGCAGGGCCATATTAGTGCTTAGGCCAACATAGGCCATAGCCTAAGGGCGACACGGTTTGGAGCGGCAAATTTTTGGTGAATTACATTAAAATCTTCATGAAAAAATTTAGAAAAGCACTGCCGTGAAGTCAGGAGCTTTTGAGCGTCCGTTCATCCATCTCGTAGGTAGATTCGCATTCTCCAGTTTTAGATTTTGATTTGACAGCTGTCAAAGGAAATTTCAAACTAAGGTGAAAATCCAGACTTTAAGTCAGTGCTTGACCAGATGACCCATTTTTTTTTCGATAATTCGCTAGAATTTTCTTGGTGATGGTCTTGGTGATGCGATCTGGACAAAATTTCCCACGTAGTTTGAATACATTATTCTTCATCTATGTGCGAAATTTCATTCCAATCCAATGGGTAGTTTCGAAAGTATCAGGAAAAAAATAGTTTGAACGGCTATATTTACGGAACCCCTAGTCTAATTTTGCTCATTGATGAACGTTACCGCAAAATTCGCGATCCGAACCTATTCTGAAAGTTTCAAGTCCCTAGGCCTTTCCTTTCGAAAGTTATGATTTTCTATGTTTTCTATGGTTTTGAACATGCGATCTGGAAAAAATGTAGCTCGAATAAATCATTCTCAATTTAAATACAAAATTTCGTCACGATCGAATCCATAGTTTTGAAATTATAAAGAAAACTGAATTTCAAACGACCATATTTATGGAACCCCTAGTCTAATTTCGCTCATTGATGAACGTGACCGCAACATTCGAGATCCACAGGTATCCTGAAAATTTCAAGTCCCTAGGCCTTTCCATTAGCAAGTTATAATTTTCTATGGTTTCTATGGTTCTGGTCATGCGAGCTGGACAAAATTGCACGTAGCTTGAGTTCGTAATTCTCCATCTGTGTGCAAATTTTCACTTAGATCGAATCAGTATCTTCAAAGAAATCAGAAAAACAAAATTTCGAGCGGCCATATTTACGGAACCCCTGGTCGAATTTGCCCAATAACGAACTCAACCGCGGTATTCGAGATTCGAACCTACCCTGAAAATTTCAAGTTTCTAGGACATTCCGTTCGAAAGTTATCGTGTATACGGAAGGACGGATTTTGTCTAGATCGCATAACCAGAACAATAGAAAATTATAACTTTGTAATGGAAAGGCCTAGGGACTTGAAATTTTCAGGATAGGTGTGGATCTCGAATGTCGCAGTCACGTTCATAAATGAGCAAAATTAGACTAGAGGTTCCGTAAATATTATCGTTTGAAATTTAGTTTTCTTGATAATTTCAAAACTATTGATTTGATCACGACGAAATTTTGTATTTCAATGGAGAATGATATATTCAAGCTAAATTTTCGCAGATCGCAATACCAGAACCATAGAAAACCATAACTAACGAATGGAAAGGCCTAGGGACTTGAAATTTTCAGGATAGATTCGGATCCTTAGCGAATTTCGCGGTCACGTTCATCAATGAGCAAAATTAGACTGGGGGTTCCGTAAAAATGACTGTTCAGAATATTTTATCCAGATAATTTCGGAACTACTCATTGGATTGGAATGAAGTTTTGCACATAGATGAAGAATAATGTATTCAAACTACGTGGGACATTTTGTCCAGATCGCATCACCAAGACCATAGATAGCGTAGAAAATTCTAGCGAATTATCGAAAAAGAATTGGTCGCCTGAAGCACTGACGTTAAGTCTGGATTTTCGCCTTAGTTTGAAATTTTTTTGACAGCTTTCAAAAATTTTTTGATTCGTTCCTAAAACTGGAGAAGCGAATCTACCTACAAGGTCGGTGAACGAGCGCTCAAAAGCTTCCGACTTCACGGCAGTGCTTTTCATCATTTATTATTTGAAATTGCAAAAACTTGAATCTGAAGAATTGGGAGTAGCAGTTACTAATCTTATTTCTAGTTATCCTGACGATTCAGACGACAAGCTTCACGATGAATGTTGGCACTTTAAAGCCTACTTAGCTCAGTCAGAACTTCCTCCAAAAAGTCTAATCGAGATGAGTACCTTCATTTGAATAGAAAGAAACTTAATGCAAGTGTTTCCCTATCTTGATATTGCTGTTAGAATGTTTTGGCAACGAAGTGGTCAGCGGAAAGGTCTTTTCAGCTTTGAAACAAATTTCATCATAGTTGCGATTTAGCATGTCTCAAGAGCGTTTGAATTGTCTTGCCGTTTTGTGCATTGAAGCAGAGTTGTGCGAAAAAATAGATTTTAAAGTAGTGTTGCAAAAGTTTGCAAGAAAAAAACAAGAAAAATATCGTTAATATTGAAAGTTTAATTGCAGTGTTTTTGAATGTTATGTAGAATAATATTGAATAAACACTCTGAAACAATAAGATTGTTTCATTTCCAGGATAGTTAACTGTCTTAATCAACTGCTCCTGGGAAAATCAATTGACTAAGAAAATCGGCATGTGTTTTTTTAAGCGCTCGTACTACTTACACGAGGGCTATATTATCATTTCGTCACGATGTCTGTATTTTCCGAATTTTGAGCCAAAAATGGTCTCAATGGATAGAGTTCGACTCACTGATGACGAATCCGTCGAAAAATTCGAGTCTGTCCGTCCGTCCGGCCGCCCGTCCGTATACACGATAACTGTCGAACGGAACGACCTAGAAACTTGAAATTTTCAGGGTAGGTTGGCATCTCGATTAAGTTCGATATTGGGCGAAATCCGCCAAGGGGTTCCGTGAATATGGCCGCTCGAAATTTTATTTTCCTGATTACTTTGAAACTACAGATTCGATCGAGATGAAATTTTGCACTCTAATGGAAAATGATGTTCAAGCTACATGCAAAATTTTGTTCAGCTCGCATGACCAGAACCATAGAAAATTATAACTTTGTAATGGAAAGGCCTAGGGACTTGAAATTTTCAGGATAGGTGAATGTTGCGGTCACGTTCATCGATGAGCAAAATTAGACTAGGGGTTCGTAAATATGGCCGTTCGAAATTCATTTTTCTTGATAATTTCAAAACTATGGATTTGATCGTGATGAAATTTTGTATTTAAATTGGGAATTATATATTCGAGCTACATTTTTTCCAGATCGCATGATCAGAACCATAGAAAATTATAACTTTCTAACGGAAAGGTCTAGGGACTTGAAATTTTCAGGGTAGGTTCGGATCGCGAATTTCGCGATCATGTTCATCAATGAGCAAAATTAGACTAGGGGTTCCGTAAATATGGCGGTTCAAACTATTTTTTTTCATACTGACAAAAGCTCCTGACTTCTTATCAGTGTTTTTTGAATTTTTATGAATATTATTGTGAATGAAAATAAAAAATTTGATTTCCCTAATGAAATGCGCAGGCACAATATAATTTTATACTTAGCAGCGTGACCAATTTTGGTAGAAATCTACTTTTTTGTTAGATTTTCGTTACAACTTCAATATTTTTGAGCGCTCGTACTACTTACACGAGGGCTATATCATTTCGTCACGATGTCTGTATTTTTCGAATTTTGAGCCGAAAATAGTCTCAATCGACTATGTTCGACTCACTGATGACGAATCCGTCGGAAAATTCGAGTCTGTCCGTCCGGCCGTCCGTCCGTCCGTAAGCACGATAACTCTCGAACGGAACAACCTAGAGACTTGAAATTTTCAGTGTGGGTTCAGTTCCCGAATGGCTCGGTTAAGTTCGTTAATGGGCCAAATTCCACCAGGGGTTCCGTAAATATGGCCGTTCAAAGTTTTGTTTCCCTGATTACTTGAAAACTACAGATTTGATCGAGATGAAATTTTGCACTCGAATGGAAAATGAGGTGTTCAAGCTGCATGTGGAATTTTGTCCAGATCGCATCACCAGAACCATAGAAACCATAGAAAATTGTAACTTTTGAACGAAAACGCCTAGGGACTTGAAATTTTCAGCATAGGTGTGGATCTTGAATGTCGTGATCACGTTCATCTATGAGCAACATTATACAATGGGTTCCGTAAATACGGTCGTTTGAAATTTTGTTTTTTCGATAAATTCGAAACTACGGATTCGATCGAGATGAAATTTTGTATTTTAATCGAGAATGATATATTGAAGCAATATTTTGTCCAGATCGCATGACCAGAACCATAGAAAATTCTAACTTTTGAACGGAAAGGCCTAGGAATTTGAAATTTTCAGGGTGGGTTTGGATCGCAAATTTCACGGTCACGTTCATCAATGAGCAAAATTAGACTAGGGGTTCCGTAAATATGGCCGTTCAAGATATTTTTTTCCTGATAGTTTCGAAACTACTGATCGGATTAGAATGAAATTATGCACCTAGCTCAGGAATAATGTATTCAAACTACGAGCAAAATTTTGTCCAGATCGCATCACTAAGACTATAGATACCGTGGAAAATTCTAGCGAATTATCGGAAAAAATTGATCAGCTGAAGCACCGACATGAAGTCTGGAGTTTTGCCTAAGTTTCAGGATTTTTTTGACAGCAGTCAAACATTCCTTCAATTGATTTCTAAAACTGGAAAATGCGAATCTACCTACAAGGTGCATGTACGAGCGCTCAAAAGCTCCTGCCTTCATGGCAGTGCTTTTCGTAATTTTTAGTGGAAAGAAATTGACCAGTAGATTTTGGTAGTTTTTCGAACTGTCTTGGTACAATGAAATTCAACGCATTAACAATGAGTACAGGCTACTGAAACTGTTTCTCGAGTCGGTAATTCGCAGTGCTCAACAAGTTCCACCAGTAATAATGATGTTAGCAATGTTGAAAAATTTTGGTCGGGTGTAGGGAATATCCTTGATAATAGATATAAGAAAAAGTTCCTTGAATTATCGGATTTTTGCGAAAAAAATGCTATGCCTACCTTTCTCAAACGTCAAATTTCAGCGCATTGTTTCAGAAGTCAATAGAATCAAAAACCAAAGACAGAAATAAATTTTTGAATGAAAATGTTTCATCGATACTATATGCCAAAGAAGGTCTGAAACAATGCGGTTCATGCATTCATCAACTTGACAATAGAATGATAAAATTAATGTCTTCTACTGAAAAGTTGTATGAAAATGTTGCGACTGAAGATGTTTCAAATATTTCAGAGAAGAAAGGGTAGGCTAGTGTAGAGTAAATGTGGTAATTTTGTTCAGAATATTTTAGGTCGATGATATACTTTTCAATGTTTATGTTTTTTGTTGTATTTAATAAATTTCCAAATATATATTCATATAAATGGGTTAATTTTTTTGCTTAGCGAATGTTAATTAATGCGATATTGTTTATAAATTCCACGAAACATCAAAGTTTTCTTCTTTCAACCCAACATAAAGCGCTAAAGAGTTAGCAGTACATTTTCAGTAGATTTCTGAAATTGACTTTGGTAGAAAAAAGTAGATTTCTGCTGAAGGTTTGGTAGATTCTGAAAATATTATTTGGTCACGCTGATACTGAGGACAGTAACAGTGATGGAGACTATGCTGCATAAGTAGGCTTTCAGAGTGAAAAGATGAACTCACCTATAATAAAATATTGAACCATCACTGGCATACAATGGATGACCATCGATGTTCTTTGAACTGGTTTTCCAGTCCAATTCATTTATTTGTAATCGATGCATATCTCCAGGAATACAAACATTCACTAACGCCACTTCACAATGATTCGATGGAATACCAGATATTTGGGAAATTTTTTCTTTCAGTTCTTCCATTGAGGAGGAATTTAGAATAATTTCTTGAACAGGATCCAAATGTAGAATTGAAGGTTTCCATCTCCTTATGAATAGCACGAATTGATTGAGACTTATCACCTTTTCAGGCTCCTCCAATTCTTGTAAGAAAATTTCAATATCGTATGTTATCATAAATATATCTTCACCAAATACTTGATTCTCTAGATACACCTTCTTTACTTTCTTCAGACTTTTCTCACGTAGTCTACATTTTTGATAATTAATATCTAGAATATTTCGCTTTTTTGCGGTATGTACTATTTCTTTAAGTACCTGACCCACTGTTTGTCCTTTAGCTATTATAAAATCCAAAAGAAAACTGATAGGTTCTTTTTGATTTGGTCTCAAAAGGAAGATTTTGGCGTTGTGTTCATTTTCTTGAAGTACTCTCCCCAATTTTATACTGAGAACATCTCCATCTTTCCTGCATCTCAAAGTGTCTGTCAATTTATACCATTCATCTTCTGGAGGAATCGAAAGAGTTGTATATTGTCTATAAACTTTGAAATAATTAACAGGAACTTTCACATATGGCTCTAAATGTTTTTTCAGCCTTTCGAGTGTTACCCGTTTATCAACCAGTATTTTACATAGTCTAGTAAATGGATAAAAACCACTACATTCATCGTTTGTAATATACACCACTTTGAAATATAAATTATTCTGTTGTTGCTCTTCTTCTGTTTCGTGATCATCCCAATGCATTTCTTCTGAAGGATTACCCAATACATCATGATTATAAGAATCCTCAGATGGGTCAGTTGGCGACGCCATATGCTGATCGCCTGGAGAATTCGAGTTATTTGGGGATAATGCCATTCCATCACCTTGGAAGAAAAATAATTTTCAATAAATGTATTTGGAATAATATTTCATATTCAATAGGATATTTTTAGCTTTGTTCACACAGCATTTAGAATAGATCGAGAATAAAACTGAGTAAGCCTAGATCGATTTTAGAGTTTTTAATTGAATGTACCCATGCTGCATGAATCAAAAAGTGCCAAATCTGTCTTCAGTTTTTCAAATTTTTGGGTTAGGTTAGGATAAATAATTTCAATATTTCTCATCCAATAGGGAATGTTCTTGAAATCATACAATATAGTTGCGAGTTGTAAGGCTATTAATCGAACTGGTTATTATTGATTAACCCTTTAGTGCCCGACGGTACTCCTGAGTACCAGAAATTTCGACGCGTCGTAAAATTTAGTTTTCTATATTCTGCTACTTTTATTTAACATATATTGTTGCTGGTGGCTATACTCAGTAGGTTCATGTTTCAATAATAAACATTCGAACATCTTTTCTTGGGAAATTTCTCATTTTTCATCAGGACGCTGAAGTACCGTCAGGAAATATGGCGAGCAGAAAAATTCAACAGTGGTATGTAAGAGACCACTTTATTCGAAATAAATGGAGGTCATTGCAAATGAGATCCTCAACGAAGATTTATCGTTAGATAATAATATTTTATCAGATGAAGAAGAGAAAATGCGGATACTGATTTGGAATAACGATTCTATAGATATTTTTCAATTTTTTTGGTTGATACCTAGTAATATCAGTAGTTATTCTGAATTTTGTGGAAAAATTCAATGAAAATGAGGAATTAAATATTTCAGTTACAGAGCAACTCATTAGCACTATAAATGACATCATTCCTGACGGAATATGGCCTCTTGAAATACAAAAAATAGACAGGTTTGGCAGCACACCCGCTTTTCTTTTTCTCGAGAGTGGTTAATTTTGTGAAGTCTGAGATTTTTGTTAAGGATATCTGTCAAAAAATGATGAAAAGCACTGCCGTGAAGTCAGGAGCTTTTGAGCGCTCGTTCACCCACCTTATAGGTAGATCCGCATTTTCCAGTTTTAGAAACCAATTGAAAAAATTCCAAACTAAGGCAAAATCCAGACTTCACGTCATTGCTTTAGGGGACTAATTTTTTTTTTCGATAATTCGCTCGAATTTTCTACGGTATCTATGATCTTGGTACTGCGATCTGGACAAAATTTTCCACGTAGTTTGAATACATTATTCTTCATCTATGTGTGAAATTTCATTCCAAACCAATGAGTAGTGTCGAAATTATCAGGATAAAAATATTTCGAACGGCAATATTTACAGAACCCCTGGTGGAATTCTGCCCATTAACGAACTTAACCTCGGCATTTGGGCACTGAACCCACACTGAAAATTTCAATTCTCTAGGACGTTCCGTTCGAGAGTTTTCGTGTATACGGACGGACAGACAGGCTCGAATTTCTCGACGGATTCGTCATCAGTGAGTCGCACCTAGTCGGCTCAAAATTCGAAAAATACAGATATCGTGACGAAATGATACAGACCTCGTGTAATTAGTACGAGCGCTCAAAAACCAAAAGTGAACCATAATCAGTACAACCAATTCAAACTTATTTCAGTTCAGCTTAACAGAAATTCATTTGAATTGAACAACACGATCAGGGCTGGTACGTAATTCAACACGTTGATTGACGTTCCTATGAAATACAATCAGTTTGATTTGCTACAACCTACCCTGAAAAACATCGGGAGCGTTCGTAGTGCCTCGTCAGTTGATCTGAGCGGAAAAAATCTCACACTCAATGGTTGGGGAATTTTGAAGTCACTTCGTAAAACAGCTTTTGAATTGAAGACTATGGTTGCATATGCGTTTGACAGTTGTCTAATACGAATTTCAAATGAAAATGGCGTTCTATCTCTCTCTATATAAATATAAACGTCTTGAAGAAAGGAGCATGATATGCTTTGATTGAAATTTGTAGTTATGTTAGTCTCTGGAAATAACTTGAAAAATTCTGGACAATTGCCGAGTGACCAAATTAGAGTAGAATTTCCAAACTCATGAAAAATCTACCATCCTATTTCATTTTTGAACGCTCGAAAATGGTCTCTATCGATAAGGTTCGACTCACTGATGACGAATCCGTTGGAAAATTCAAGTCTGTCCGTCCGGCTGTCCGTATACACGATAACTCTCGAACGGAACAACCTAGAAACTTGAAATTTTCAGTGTGGGTTCATTTTGCAAATGCCGCAGTGTTAATGGGCAGAATTCAAACAGGGGTTCCGTAAATAAAGCCGTTCGAAATTTTGTTCCCTTGATTACTTCGGAACTACAGATTTGATGGAGATGAAATTTGGACTCAAATGGAGAATGAGGTGTTCAAGCTACATGCAGTAATTTGTCCAGATCGCATGACCATAGAAAGCATAGAAAATTATAACTTTTGAACGGATAGGTCTAGAGATTTGAAATTTTCAGGATAGGTGTGGATCTCGAAAGTCGTGGTCACGTTTATCTATGAGCAAAATTAGACCAGGGGTTCCGTCAATATGGTCGTTTGAAATTTAATTTTCTTGATAATTTCAAAACTGAGGATTCGATCGTGACGAAATTTTGTATACTAATGGAGAATGATATACTAACTGACAAAGAAACTGCATCACCGAGAAGGAGCTGTTTAAATTTCAAATTTTCTTTGGTAAAACATAGATAGTATAGCAATGAGTAAATGATTAAAATTTGGAGAAAAAAATCGTGAAGGTTTTTTCATGTAAACATTTTTTGTTACTTAAATATTGTAGTCGTTTTTTGCAAATTTTTCAAACCAGCTGTTCGAGGAGATCCAAAGTCGATGTTCAGTGGTTGTTAAAATGCCTAGAGCACGTGTACGCGGAACTTATCGCCAGCTAAGGGAATTTGAAAGAGGTCGAATTATTGGTCTACGGGAGGCGGGGTTGTCATTTCGAGAAATCGCTCCGTACGAACAGAAATCCAACTACTGTTATGAGATGTTGTCAAGCGTGGTTTGATAATGCCTAAAATCGAAGAAGAGTAGGCACCGGACGTCGAAGGGGCACAAATGAAGTTCAAGATCGACGTCCAAGACTTATGGCTATTAGAGACCGATTTGCGACAACTCGATCTTTGGCTGATGAGTGGTTAGGAGAACAAGGCCATCCTGTAACTGTCTGAACTGAACTGTAATGGTCAGCATAGTTGCCTTCCTTCCTAACTGTCTGAACGGTTTACCGCCGGATGAGGTCTTTTGGACTGCAGCATCATCGACCCCATCTTGTGTTACCTCTGACAGTTGAGCATCGCCGGCAACGATAACAGTGGTGCAGAGAACGTCAACATTGGAATGTGGAATGACATCAGGTCGTCTTTCCTGATAAATCTCGATTCTCCTTGGGTGCACATGATGGCCGAAGAAGGGTTAAACGACGCAGGGGAGAAAGTCGTGAACCTCAGTTTGATATTGATCGTCATGTACACCGGACAGTATGCGTTATGGTATGGTGTGCTATTGCACATGCAAGTAGGTCACCGTTAGTCTTTATTCGAGGTAACATGACAGCGCTGCGTTACCTTCAAGAAATAGTGGAGCCATATGTTCTCCCTTACCTTAACCGGCTCGAGAATCCAATATTTAAGCACGATAATGTTGCCAGAGTTAGTTTGAACTTTTTTGAAGCGACCCATGTGAATCTTTTGCCATGGCTGCCCAGATCCTCCTATCTTTCACCCATAGAGCATGTTTGGGACATCATGGGTAGAAGGCTTGGAAATTTAGCCCAGCTCTCACTCACTTTGGCGGCTCTGAGACATGAACTCCAGGTAGCTTGGGATAGTATCCCTCAAGAAGAAATAGACCATCTTATTGCATCAATGCCAAGACGTGTTGGGGAGTGTATAGATAATCGCGGTGTACAAACACATTATTAACAAATTTATTAAAAAAAATTGTAAACCCTTCGTTTTTTTTCTTCAAATTTCAATCATTTACTCCTTGCTATAATATCTATGTTTTACTAAAAAAAAATTTGAGTTTAAACAGCTTCTTCTGGGTGTTGCAATTTCTTTGTCATTCAGTATATATTCAAGCTACATTTCTCCAGATCGCATGACCAGAACCATAGAAACCATATAAAATCATAACTTTCGAACGGAAAGACCTAAGGTCTTGAAATTTTCAGGGTAGGTTTGGATCGCGAATGTCGCGGTCACGTTCATCAATGAGCGAAATTAGATAAGGGGTTCCGTAAATATGGCCGTTCAGAATCTTTTTTTCCTGATAATTTCGAAACTACTAATTGGATTGGAATGAAATTTTGCACATAGCTGAAGAATAATGTATTCAAACTACGTGCGGAATTTTGTCAAGGTCGCGTCACCAAGACCATAGATACCGTAGAGAATTCTAGCGAATTATCGAAAAAAGAATTGGTCACCTAAAGCACTGACGTGAAGTCTTGACTTTCACCTTATTTGAAAGTTTCATTGACAGCTGTCAAAAATGTTTTCAATTAGTATCTGAAACTGGAAAATGCGAATCTACCTACAAGGTGGATGAAAGAGCGATCAAAAGCTCCTGACTTCACGGCAGTGCTTTTATAATTTTTATAGCTCCCGTTGCGCCTCGGGAGTGCTCCACACGAAAGTTTGACCGTTCTAATGCCGGAGCGTCAAACACTCGCGCTACCTTCCCCTTTACCCTGGCGCATCACCCGAATTTGCGGGGCTTCAAGCCCTGACAACTGTTCAACGCCAAACTAGACATATTTGCTGTTTTGATTATGTTTTTTGACAGTTTGGTTTTGACATTTTCTCGTGATAGCGAGGACTTGAAGCTCCAGTGCTTCAAGCCCCGGAGTAACACGCACCCGGCTGGAAAGCCACTTCTCATCTGAAGAAGCTGCAATTTTGCAAAACTCGAGATGTCGTTAACTTCATAATAAAATTGGAATCATCAGATATGTGCATCATTAAAACTTCCACGATTCCCTACATTACTTTTCTTTTATGGCAGGATATAAAAATGTCTATAAAAATCTAAATCCGTTAATACATATTCACATTTTGTACGTTTTCATTCATTGCTCATTTTCAAATATTATTGATTTATAATCATTATATTATTATTGCCAAAGGTTGGATCAATACTCAACACACTGACGAAAACTTGTTCAGAAAACTGAAAAAATCAACAGTTGAGACTGAGCGCTCGAGATTTTGGAACTTCAGCACTAGGCATTAGGTATGACCAATGACAATATCATTCATCAGATTTCAACGATTACTAAATAGGAATCTTCCCGAACAGCGCCATCTACATCGAAGCAGAAAGTAAGTCATTACCTGAACATTACCAACAAAATCTACTCAGTGGTTATACTTACCACTATTCCAGATATATCACATATCGCACCCGTCGTAGAATAAGGAGACAACTCAAAAATTGATTTTTTTTTGGGAAATCGTATTTGAAGTTTTGGTTTACCGAAGTTTTCGTTCTATACTTTTGTGTACTTACTCAATTTAACCCGCTGAACATTCGTAATTACTGCAGCAATCCATTTGAAAATTATAACTCTAGCACCCAATATTCAATTAATGCAATTTTTCCCATCGTGGTGGAATATTCTACTGTTTTTCCAAAAAATATGAAATGTTATTTTTTTTCACGAACAGTCTCTTATGTGGCGGAGAGGCCAACTAGAGTAATTCTGATATTGCATGTAAAACGTCCTGAGTTCAATACCGTCATTAACACAAAATGAACCTTTTTTGAGTTGTCTCCTTATTCTACGACGGGTGCGATATATATATTGAAATATGTCAAAAACTAAGATCTAACCTGGTGTATCACCAATTAAAGTTCTGTCACTATCACTCAAACTACTATCTTCACTGTTACTCTGGTCACCTAAACCATCGCAGCAAGGAATGGTCCTGTCTCCTGCACCAATATCTAGTCTGTTCAAGTTTTGATTTTGGTCTAAAGTAGGAATAGACAGCGACTCCAAAGTACCTAGAACACAGAATTTGAGAAAAAATTCGTACAATTTTATCAATTTTCTTAAAAAAAAAAAACAATTTACCTGAACCAACATCTGGTAAAAAGATTCTTATTCCTATAACTTGTCGCATTTTTTCTATAACTTTCCGGAACTTGGAGCAATGGAAGGATTTTTCATGATCCTCGTCTATCACATTTCCCACATATAATTTGTATTCAATATTTTTGGAGTCAATGTTGATAACTTGATCATCATTTTCAAAATAAGAAAGATCGCCCAATTTTTCAAGGGCCAACTGTAAGAAAAAAATCGAATTGAGTTACCTCCTCATTAGTGTCCATCTGGAAGATTTTCCTCACCTGAATGGGGTCAGGAGATGAACCAAGTAATAGAGAAATTCTATATTTTATCTCTCTCACTGTTTCATTCACATTCACTCGAAGAACTTTAGGGTCTTCCAATTCTTCAGTATGCAGATTGAGAGGATAAATTTTCATATTTACAGCGCCCGCTTTATAAACTGACCACTCGATATCTAAAAAAAGGTTCAAACTATAAGTTACTCGTAAAAATTATTGGTAATTATTAACTGAAGGAACATTCACTGAACAAGTGAAGAAAATAACTCATCCAAAATATAAAACAAATCAAAGACAAAACTGAACATTTTCATAAAATAACATATCTAAAACAAACACTATCATAAACAACAGTTATAAAGAAAATAGTCCCAATTAATAATGATACAGCGCCATATAAAAAATGGAATAGAACAATTTTACTCACTTGGTTGTCTTATTTCCAGAAACCAATCACTCATGGACAGATTAAAATTGGAATCAATATCACAGAATTTGATTTGATCTGATTCAAAACTATAATCTATGCAATCTTGGAATTTGTTATATCTCACAAGTCGACAATCTTCTTTTGCAACAACACCCTCTAGTTTGAATCTGTGGTGAGCCATGTAGTGAACAGATTCTTGAAGTGTATTGTCAACGAGTATCGGAACTTTAGCATCTACTAGTCTTTTTTCCACAGGATGGTAACAGAATATATTAATTTTCACAAAATCATTTTCTTTTTCTTTGTTTATACGGTCTATTTCCTCTTTCTCTTTTATTTGTTTCAAGAGATTTCTTATGTGCGGAGGGAATTCATCCACTGGCATTGCATGAGCATTTCTAGTTTTATCAATCTGCCTATACATAAGCATATAAGCATTAGTACTAGAGCTATAGGCCCCTGAAAAATATCCTCTGTGTGGAGATCCACCATATGTTTTTTGGATGTCATCTTCAGTTATCTGAAAATCAACTGAATTGAAGCAAACATTTTCAACTTTTCATATTCATCAAAATGATTTGAATGTTTTAGCATCAAACGTTCACTTTGTCAATTGTTGTTCACGGGATTGATTGCCCTATCTATAAGATGACTAATTGATTGTCCCGATTTGTTATAAAGATTCAATCTGGGTGTTCCTGTGGTCCTCTGCCTTGGACTTGTTTGGATTGTCAATTGATTGCTTTAGGAGAGATGCACTTCATATGGTTGGTTAATTAATTGTTACCTTAGTTTGTGATTTATAGTTTTAGTTTGAGATTTATTATTGTAATTCTTTTTTTGTTAATCATTTGTTATATTCTTGTTTTTTATTATATTTTGTTGTAGTTAATTGTACTGAGCAAGGCTTAGCTCAATAAATAAATATCAAACCTGTCAACACCCCCATGTCAACTCAATGGAATATAGGGAAAAATCACGTACCGTGAGATGGTGCTGAAAATGACAAAAATATCGGGCCGAGAGGTGATCAAAATATGTCATTTCTATCTTTCATAACAAGGAAATCAATATAAGATTGCGGAATTAATAATAATGCCTGTGAATCGAGATAACCACTTCGGGCATTTTTGATTATGTGGGTGACCGTAAATGTGAGAGCTGATAGCAAATGACCGCTATAAAGAAAATTATTGAACTTACGATAAAAAAAAATCATCTTTCAGGAATACTTGTTGCAAACTAACATATTCTTTGAGATACGCTGCCCAATCTTCAAAATTGTCTGCCATTTTTTAAATACCTTGGGGTTCAACGGAAATTTATGCAAACAAATTTCAAAATTACCATATGATGAGCATTGAGGAACAGAACACATTTTTCGTGATCTTATTCCCACATTATCACTATCAATCCGCTGCATTTTCAGATCGTATACAGTTTATTTGAAACAATTGTCTATAAAATATCATACAAATATATCACTTTCGATACATAAATAACTTAAAATCATACAAATAATTCACACTTCTCCCATATAAACACACACACGTTAGTTTCTTGTTCACCTGTCGAGTATTTCAAACGATTCTTCCCTATAATTAGACATCCAAATTATTTTGGTAGACACCAGTCAGAGGCGCTGATAGTCAACGTGCGAGAGAGAGAAATAACGGAAATACGCATTTTTGAGTGCTCGTTCTACTTACACGAGGACTATATCATTTCACCACGATGTCTTTATTTTTCGAATTTTGAGCCGAAAATGGTCTCAATCCACAGAGTTCGACTCACTGATGACGAATCCGTCGGAAAATTCAAGTCTGTCCGTAAGCACGATAACTCTTGAACGGAACAACCTAGAGACTTGAACTTTTCAGTGTGGGTTCAGATCCAAAATGCAGCGGCTAAGTTCGTTAATGGGCAGAATTCCAAATATGGCGGTTCGAAATTTTGTTCTTCTGATTTCTTCGGAACTACATATTCGATCGAGTCGAGATTTTGCACTCAAATGGAGAATGACTTGTTCAAGCTACATGCAAAAATTTTTCCAGATCGCATGACCAGAACTCGGTTCAACTCTTGAATCGTGTTCAGGTCTGCGCGCCTTGCTCAATCAAGGTTCAACCCGAGTTCAGTTAATCTTTGGTTTAGCTCATTTGTAAGATATAGTTTCGCCATAGAGTGCTATGAAGCGTAATTCTATGATTAACTTAAAATATTTTCCGATCAAGCCCGTATGACACGGTGCAGAAATTGGGAGCCTTGGACACATTTCTTGTATGTGATCATGCGCAGTGTCCAATTACTCGATGTAGAAAAATTGGCATTCACACTTCTATAGAGAAATTGTACCAATTTCTGCACCATGTCATACAGGCATTATACACGAAAAAACTGAACCAGAATATTATAAAGAAGAAAAAAATATATAGGACAAGTTCTATTCTCAGACACAATTTCTTGTATGTGATCATGTGATCAGTGTCCAATTACGCGATGCAGATAAATTTCTATAGAAAAATTGTACCAATTTCTGCACCATGTCATATGGGCTTAAAGTTTGTTTGAACTATAATAAGTATCTTCTTGGGATTTCTGCTTCATTTGCAAACAAAATGGCAATAAGTGATAAAGATGAAGAATTCGTAGAGTTGGTTGTTATGGTAGCTTTTTGAATGCAACGTAAAATTAATAGGGAAAGACGAATTTTTCAACCGTTTTTAGCTGACAAAGAATACTGTAGGCTTTACAATAGGATTCGAGAAGAAAGCTATAACATCACAGATTAATCTGTGGTAACATTCTATGTTGCACCGAGAGCCAATCAGATTGTTTCATCCAAGGTTAACCACCCAAAATGGGTGGGTAAGAATCAAGTAGGGTTTGAACCTGGTTCAACACTGAACCATGAAGGTGCAACAGTATTTTATGACTCTATGAAATATTGGTGAATGTATGAAGAAATAAAATATAAAATAAACAAAAACTAAATTAAAAAAATTACTTACCCTTGTAACGCTCTGATCATTGAAACAATACCATTTCTGTTTATCAAAATCTTTGATGTATGCATAATAATGACCGCCAGTAGCAGATCCAGAATGAATCATGATACTGTAGAGGTCATAGATGTAAGGTCCCTGAGGCTCATTTTTATGATTGTTACATGAGCTGACATCAATACCTGAAAATTTCATCGGAAAGTTATATATACAGTAAAATCCGGTTGTAACGACATTGAAGGGACCGTGACTATTAGGTCGTTATGTCCGATGGTCGTTATATCCAAAAATTTGTATAAGGAACGCAGAAATAGGATCTACGAATTTTATTTTAAGATCGTTAACTACATACATAAAAAATACAAATATGTATATATTGTTATGGAAATTGAAAAAGGTTATATTTCTCAAGTCCCAAAAAATTTAAAATAAAAAATAAATTCATATCATATCACCCCAAGTCAAGAACCTTCAAACATCTTAGTCAATTCAGTAAATTTGATCAATGTATAAATTATTGTAATATTATATTTTCAAGAGGGTTCAAATGATTCATTGTAAATAGTTAAGCTTAGTTAGTTATGTTTAGATTATAGAAAAAAATGTATCAAGAACCTAGGAAACGAGACTTTAAAATAATATGGATGGAAAAAGCAGGCGAATGAACAGTTGAGGTATAAACGTCAAGCGGAAAGATAGATAATTTTGAAAAAGTTGGCAGAAAGATTGGTTTTGTAAGAAAGAAGATATAATGAATGGTATTTGAAAGTTGGTCAAGAGTGGATTTTCGTAGATTGAGTTGTTGGAGTGAAATTGGCAAGTAAAGGAGAGAAGGAGAAGTTGGAAGCGGCGTGCTGTTTAGAAACATAATATATATTATATATATATATATATATATATAGTTATAAAGTGTCAATACCACCTCCAAAACAGTAACTCATTTAACGCTGTCGCCTCATATATAACGTTGTCACCTCCGAAATCGGAGGTGACAACGTTTCGCCTTGTTTTTTAGCTTGTTGGATTCAGGATGCTTCAGGGATCAACATATCAAAAAATCGTTTTGAGGTCACAACGCACCCCATTTATGTACTGAACAATCTTTTAGTTCGAGTGTATATCACTGGCGCTAGTGTGCCGAGCTATATATGGAAGAATAACCTTGAGAGACTCTTCGTCCGCTGTCGCCTCCAAAAATGGCAACCTTGTACTTTCGAGGCAGATGTGGACAAGCGGCATATCTCAAAGGGGTTTTATTGCATATTTGGTAGGAGAATGATGCGATGTGAAAAAGGCAATTGTGACTTCTTCATCTCATCAGACAATTTTAATATGCTCATATTTCATCTCTGAATCTAGTGAATTTATACAAACCATGATCATACTGATTTTACCGAAATGAAATTTCGGTCATTTTATGGAATATAGAAATATTGGGTTTTCCATTGAAATGAGTACGAAATAATAGTTCAATATGTCGTCAATGCTTTGTCTCATTTTAAACACTAGTAGAGTTTTGATTGATTATGATAAATACAGTATTCATTTCCGTTATTCTATTATTCACAGCCAAAATCTCATTTCACCAAATTCAATCAACTCGAAGTTATCGAATTTTTTCCGCGATGCTCAAATTTCCAAAAAAGCGAAATATCTCAAAAACGAGAAATATTATGCATATGAAACGTCAAAATGAACTCAGTCTCATTTTTATCATGCTTTCCAAATATGCAGTAAAATACAGAGTGTTCTATGAAAAAACACATATCCGTACTTCAGAGCAAAAGGGTATTAAGTCACAAAATAGTCAGATTGACAGAAGAGCATAAAATACTTGCACATTTCGTTTGATTCATTTTGTGATTAAGGACTTGATACTATGGTTTTTTCGTTATTTTAAGTCCAATCGTCTTGAAGGTAGACCACTGAATAGAGCACGAAATTTGAATGTAGGTGAGCCAAAAAACCCGAAAACCCTTTTGCTCTGAGGTACGGATATGTTTGGGCCTACCACTTTCCTAAGACACCTTGTAAATTTCAAAATAATTTCACAATATAGCCCCAATTGACCTTGATGAATCCACGTTGAAAAAAAAATCCGATACTGCTTAAGCGTAATTGAGATCCGCATCACCGGTGAAACACCCTGTATATGAAATTTGTTTTTATAAGAGGGTCTCTGTTGAAAATTTGATTTAGGTATTTCAATACATCATAAAAGTATAATCTAATCACTAAAAACTAATACTTTTTCAATAATATGTAATTGCGTTGTTTTTATGAGGAACAATTATCACTATTTTCCAGAATTAATAATTTAAATGAAAACATTCGAGACGAATTGTTCCATATTTTATGAACTCGACAGAGAAAAATATTGCTAGTACTCGTACATTATTAAGGATCGCATGTCAATTCGTTCGAGACCGGAAGTGATGTCGATTATTAAGTTTTTTTGAGAAAAAATTTATTGGAAGAAAAAGTTTCGTTATATTTTGATAAGAACTATTTTCTATAAAAATCAAAATGTTAAAAAAGCCTACTGAACCGCATTCTGTATTCAACAACAAACGGATGTACCGAAAATAAATGTAGGGTCGAAGGCAAAAAATAATATCTGGGACAGGTACCATATGATAACGAATTTCACTAGGCGGATTTTGGGTATCAATAAAAATTTTCAATATTTGCAAAATTTCTCCTATAAATCGAATATTCGTTTATGGATTCTTTTGGGGAAAATTATTTCTGAATTCAATTTCCATTGCTTTGTTGTTCGTGTCAATCGGTAATATATGAGAAGAAGGGAAGAAGATTCCCTCTCACCGGGTGTTACCCGGCACTTCTCGTCTTCTCTTGAAAAAAATTGGGTGCTAACTCTTTTCACTTCCGAGATACAAAGCGTTGAAGATGAAAACATTTCTGAGTTACTTAACATTTGAGGGGGATACTTTTATCGAAAATATCAGTTTTTATTAGAACTGATACCTTGAATTGCTTGAATTCCAGGAACAATAAAATATTAAAATTCTTGAAAATTATTTTCTCGAAAATGGATAAGTTTAGGGCCTTCGATGAGGAGTATCGTTTTTGAAGAATAAATAGCAAAAATTTCAATTCTGTGGAATTAAATCGGATGATTTTCATATGGCAGAGCATCTATTATCATCGGGGTTTCGATTGTGGTAACGGGTTCTGCTAATATTCCTCGTAAGATCGCTCACATAATTCAGTTTTTCATAAAATGTTGATGATATTTTGTCAGCATACTCCCTTATGGTTGGGATTTCTGCCAATTCTCGAAGTTCCGTGATCCGTTTGTACCTGTTTTTGTTTGTTTTCAAGCGTAGCATCTTGTTCCGAAACGTTTGAAGTGGCCTTATCGGGGCAGCAGATGTTATAATTGCTCTTATTACTGACGCATGAGCGAATCGAAAGAACATCTGTATTCCATATATGATTATTTCGAATTCTTTCACCTTCTGTCCTCCGAAAACCTGGCAACCCTGCAGGAGGTTACAGCGCACTACTATTACGAAATATATGCGGAGGTGACTAGGTCTGATCCATTCAAATAAAATTTTTTCATAAGAAATTTTTTCCCCTCTCTAGGTACCCTAATTATTTGGCTTCCCCTCTCCATATACCTACAAAAATTATTTCAATAATTCAACAACCTCCTTCACCCGGAGGTCAGGTCGCCCAATGAACTTAACGGAGGTGACAACGAACTACGGATTCATATATATATATATATATATGATCGCGAAATTCGCGACCCGAACCTACCCTGAAAGTTATAATTTTCTATGGTTTCTATGGTTCTGATCATGCGATCTGGAAAAAATGTAGCTTGAATATATCATTCTCCATTGAAATACAAGATTTCGTCACGATCAAATCCGTAGTTTTGAAGTTTATCAAGGAGACTAAATTTCAAACGACCATAATTACGGAACCCCAAGTCAAATTTTGCTCATTGATGAACGTGACCGCGACATTTGAGAAAGAATAACAACAAAGAAATTCATCAGAAAAAATCTGAAGGTACAAGCAAACAAGCAGCTGACGTCAATAACTGCTTTCCAGCCAGGTGCGTGTTACGCTTGAAGCCCCGAAAATTCGGGTTGTGCACCAATGGGAGGGGCGAGGGCTTGACATTCCGGCACTGGATTGGTCAAACTTATGTCAAACTTCGGTTTGGAGCACTCCTGGGGCGCCCCAGACGGTGGCTGGAAAGCCACTATTAACTCGAATAGAAGTTCAAATGATCCCACGGTGTTGCATTTGAACTACGGTCAAGATCAGTTAGAGCCGTCAATTATGTCAAAGGGGATTGCTGAAGCTGAAGTGTCAGAACTGTCAAAATCGAAGAATAATCACAGTAGTAAACAAAAACAACCCAACCTAGAGGTGATGGATGCTAGAAATAGAGATAATCCATGGATAGCTGTACAAAAAACGAAAACCCGAACATTATGTTTACCGGATCAATGAATAACGTAAAGATACAGGGTGCCGTCGAAAATGTTCAGTCCTTGAGTACGGCAATTAATAAGTTGGAAGTGCTTCTAACAGCTTTGGATGTAGACGTGGTAATGTTAACCGAACATTGGCTGTCACGTGATGAACTTCCCCTATATTGCTTGGATGGATATAACTTGTGTGCATTTTTCTGTCGCAACGGGGGAGAACATGGTGGAGTTGCTATATATTGTAAATCCTCACTGGAATTTACTGTCAGGTTTGATCTGATAGATTTAAGTATTGCCAATGTGATTGAATGCGCTGCCATACAGTTCAGTCTCGCTATGGGTGGAGCTATTATAATCTGCATTTACAGACCTTGCACTCAACCTAAATCTAATGTAAAACAATTTTTTGAGAGACTGAGATCAATGCTTATAAGAATTTGTGAGACCACCAACAAAATCATAATTGCTGGAGATTTCAATATCAACATGCTCTCAGACAGTTCTGATAAGATCGAGTTCTGTGCCTTGCTTGGAATGTTTGGGATTGCTTTGCCTGCGTTTGAGGTTACACGTCCTGTATCTCGCACATGCCTTGATCTCTTTCTGGCCAATGTAGAAGGAATTACTTAGACATCTGAAAATTATATTTCAGATCACTTAACAGTCACCTTCTCAACAAATGCCCTTAAATCTTCGCCAAAAAGCTGTATATTCACTGAGAGGAGAATTTTTAACAATGATAGGGCCAATCTTTTCATTAACATGATGCGGGCTGAGAACTGGAGTTGCATTCTCTCAGACGGTGGAGACTTGAATGCAGTCTGGGAAGCATTTTCAAACAGATTCAGAAGTATCTACTATCAATGCTTTCCCAAATCCAGAATAAGAGTTGAAAATAATACGAGAAGATATCCTCTCACACAGGAAATACTAATTCTGAAAAAAAACCTGGATAACCTTTTTCTTATTTCTTCATTTCAAACCAGCTATGGTTGAGGCAAAGAAAATATATGATAATGCAATATCAAATGCTAAAAAGGAACAACTAAATAAATATATAATTAATTGCGATAACAAATCGAAAGCGGTATGGAAGATAATCAATGATCTAACAGGTAAAAGAGTTGTCCAAACAAACCCCTCACACAGTGATCCTCAAAAGCTGGCCAATGACTTTAATAGGCTTTTTGCTTCTACAGTGTCCAACCATCAGTGTGATGCCTCTGCTAATAACGCGACCATAGAAGTTCATAAGAAACTGGAGAATTCCTTCTTTGCTTTCGAGGTTACACCGGAGGAGGTACACTCTGTCATCAGGTCGTTCAAAAACCTGCATGCATTTGGACATGATGAAGTACCAATGAAAGTGATCAAATTAACATCCCAGTTCATAGCTGAGCCATTAGCAATAATCATCAATAGAGTACTTAACGAGGGAATATTTCCAGAGGACCTCAAGGCTGGAATTGTACGACCTATTTTCAAAAAGGGTGATGCTGACGATCTTTCTAACTAGGTATAGACCAATTTATATTCTGTCCTCCTTTTCAAAGATCTTTGAAAAAGTCATAGCCAATCGATTGATTAACTTTTTCAACAAGTTTGGCGTGATATCTCAACATCAGCATGGATACATTTCGAGCAAAAGCACGGAAACAGCCATTTTTGAACTTCAGCAGTCTGTTATCGAGATACTGGAGAGAGGTAATGTTCCACTTGGTCGTTTTGTGGACTTGACTAAGGCTTTTGATTCTGTGGATCATGCGCTTTTGCTAGGTATACTGGAACAGTGCAGAATAAGAGACAACCAGCTTAAACTGATGAAAAGCTACCTTCAGAACAGAAGACAGAGAGTTGTGCTAACAGTGGACGGAGTCCCATTTACATCAGAGGAACTAAACACTGTGCGAGGCGTACCACAGGGAAGCATACTTGGTCCCCTACTTTTTATAGTTTATGTGAATACCTTATGCTATGCAGTACTGAAACTAGGAGCACCTTGTAAATCTGTCAACTATGTTGATGATAGCAATTTTGTTGCAGAAGGAGAGAACATTGATAGCGTAATGCAGTTGGCAAAGGTTATATTGTTAAATGTTTCAAATTGGTGTCAGGAACATAATCTATCTATGAACGTCCAGAAAACAAATTCCCTGACTTTCGACATAAGCAGGCAAACTAAAAGTCTTCCTGAAAGTTTCATTTTTCAGGGTACTGAGGTTGCGGTAAAGGATTCAACAGGTTTTTTGGGTATTATGGTTGATAAACGGATGAACTGGCAGTCGCATATTGAATATCTAAGGAAGAGGCTCAACTCAGCTATTTACACCTTCCTGAGGCTCAGAAATCATGTAAATCAGGACATCCTTAAGACATTATACCACGCTCATTTCCAGTCAGTCCTAACATATGGCATAATTTTCTGGGGAAGCTCTTCTTTCACAGATCAGATATTTGTTACCCAAAAATGGGCATTGAGAACCATTATAAGAATGACATATAGACAATCATGTCGGGGTCTTTTCAGGGGAAATAACATTCTGACTGTCTATGGCCTGTATGTTTACAGGCTTCTACTTTTTATGAAAAAAAACAGTCACTACTTCGAATAACACAAGGAGAATGCATCACTACATATATCCTGCACACCGAACAACTTTAATGGAGAGATCTGCTTTCTACAGTGTTATCAGACTCTATAATGCCTTGCCTCATGAACTTAAAGTTATGAAGGATTACAATGCCTATAAGAAATCTCTTTTTAAATATATTGTCAAATGTGAGCCGTACTGTACTCAGGAATTCATCCAATATTGTATGCTTTAAATGTATTGTTTTTGTTGACCTGTTTCACTTTTCAATCATAGTTATGATGTAATTGTTGAAATCGATAAATGCTATTACTATTACTATATCTATCCTGAATATTTCAGATCCCTAGGCCTTTCCATTCCAAAGTTATAATTTTCTATGGTTTTTATGGTTCTGGTCAAGCGATCTAGACAAAATTTCGCAAGTAGCTTAACACAACATTCTCCATCTGAGTGCAAAATTTCCCCTCGATCGAATCAGTAGTTTCGAAGTAATCAGGAGAACTTTTAAGTCAATAAAGAACATTTTCTCTCTCAGGAGAACAAAATTTCGAACGGCCATATCTACGGAACCCCTGGTCGAATTTTGCCCAATAACGAACCTAACCGCGGCATTCGAGATTTGAACCTACCCTGAAAATTTCAAGTCTCTAGGTCGTTGCGTTCGAGAGTTATCGTGTATACGGACGGACTAACAGACTCGAATTTTTCGACGGATTCGTCATCAGTGAGTTGAACCTCGTCGATTGAGACCATTTTCGGCTCAAAACTCGAAAAATACAGACATCGTGACGAAATTATATAGCCCTCTACCTCTCTGAAATAGTCAATTTAATGACATATATTCTACTTAAAGCTTCAGCAGCCAGTAGTTCCTTTTCCCTAGTTCATTAGAATATCTCAAAATAACTATTGCCACAAATAAAGATCAATTTACCTTCATCACTTTCACTACAATTAATATCTTGTCCATTAACTGTAGAAGATGCATCTGTGCTCTGGCAACCTTCATCTTCTAGAGCGGAACCAGAATCTGTCGTACAACAATCATCACATTTTGATATGTTTTCTTTTTCTTCAATGATATAGTCACTTTCTTTTCTTTTACTTAATATAAAAGAATTCAGATTCAGCATCTCAGGAAATACTACTCTGAAAAGAATAATGAATGTTGAAATCTTCCTCATTTGTTTAATAGTTTTTTTATACCTCTTTATGTCATTCATTTTTTGCTCTATGTATGAATTAGTTCATTTCTTTCAAAATTATTTCAAAAGTTGTCTGTTTCAAAAATAATAAAAAGCTGAATCCTTATTTGCATAAAGACTACTTGAAAAAAAGGCAATGAATACTTACTTATCATTCAGTTTTATGCGATGAAATGTATTGTAATCAAAATCAAATCTTTTCAAATGTAAGGTAAGAAGATATGGAAATTTGGTGAATTTCAATCCTTTATGTGCGTTACACTTCTTATTACATTTCTCACAGAAATACTGATTGTTCCCATCTAGAATTTCAGGCTGCACAAAAGCTCTAAGTGCTTCTTCAACGCTATTGTACGCTACTTGACTGCCAAAAGGTCTTACAGGTAAAGGGATATCTAAGAAAGTATCTTCTCTAGACTTCTCTGTTGAACATTCCAGACATCTTACATAGTCCAACATCTTTCCCTCATATAAATCATTTATTAACTTGGCTTGCTTAGTATCCTTAAACTTTTGCTCCAAAGCATCAAACATCACTCGGCAGAGCTCTTGGATATCATGTTGTTGCCATGCATCACTACCTTGCCATCCAAAACTTGTGGTTAAATCAGTTGTTTCAACAGCAGATTTTTGGGAAGTCTACAACAAATTTTAATACTTCAGTAAGGGGTGAATTTTATAATTCTAATATAGATTCAGGGTAAAATAATTAAATCCCTACTTGCTAATCAAATGGGAGAAATCAATGTTAAACTCATCAAATTCTACTAAGGGCAGTTTGCATAAAAACAAACTGATCTCCAGTTCAACACTTCAAACTTGAAATACAAAAAGTCCTAAAATTTCATTTCTAAAGTATCTTTGCTGTTATATTCAACCCTTGCGACTCAGTCCACATCTCTATTTTAGTAAATAGGTGCTTTTTAGTTATGAGCAATTCCTGCCTAAATGGTTATAACTTACTAGACTAAATATGATGTTTACTTTTACTAACACTTAATTTCAAAAAATTTTCAACCACAATAATAAGCCTTACTTATAATATTTATGCATTATCCAGAAAGCCAAGAATTTGTTCCAGTTAGATCTTGATATTTTCAGAGTTTAACAAATTGATTTTCAATTTGGGAACAGAACTTGAGTAAAGGAGAGATAGTTTTGGTTCAACCGACTTTTTGATCCTATAAGCCTCGCACTGAAAGTGGTATTGGAATATTTTCATTATTTACTTGATTTCTAAGAGCATCAAACAAGATAATAAAACAATGAGGAATGAAAATCGAACTTCACAATTATTTACCTGTAAATTCAAGAATAGTTTCTGTAACTGGAAAGGAATAGATCTTGATTCATTCTGACCATCGAATTCCCAGTTGTAAAGTGCATTTCGAAACTCTGGAGTCATATAAAGAGCTTGAAGTAAACTGTTCAAGTAACATGTCATAGCTTGATTCACTAATCCTACATAATTAATTGTGTCCACAGTTGATTGTTCTGGTGCGCATATGCCACATTCGTCATCGCTTGTTAGAGACGGCAATTGATCACCATTAAAGTAAAGAGTTGCAGTTGGGCTTGCTGATGCACCGAGTTGAAGATCATCATCGATTACTTCTTGTACAACAAGTGACATCTTATGTTTTGGCATTATTACCTTAATTTTATATTCGGTTTTAGAATCGCATGATATTCCTATATCCTTTAACACCTTGTTTTTGTAAGGATTTAAACTGATCTGAAAAGAAGTTTTTTTAGTATAAAAAATATTGAGCTTTTGTCTGCAAATATCAGGTAAGTATCCTTAAACTCAGAAGATTGACAAATTGTCCTATTGAATTTTTTTTTATGAATTGCCTTCAACATTGCTGAATCATGCGAAAATCAATTGAGATTATCAATTTAAGGTTCAAGAAACTCTCAAATTTTCATTTCCAAAAAAAGTTGAGATCCCAGGGGAATAGAATCAGATGCTCATGTATTTAATTATGAAGTCTGATAATTTTATCACAATACCATAGATGGTCGAGAGAACGGCGATTTATCACACTTGCTAATTGTAATAATTCACAAAACATTGGCAAATGAGTTTTGCATTCTAGTAATATCATACATACATTTTTATACCTTTGTATACAGGGTGTCTACTTTTAAAAGGACCAAACTTCAGTGGGATATCATACATGAGATTTGCAACAAAAAATGTCATATAACACATGGTTGAAATTCTAACGGTTATTCTTCAATTTAACATTTCTTGATTTCAGGGAATATTTCAATTTTTTCCATGAAATCAATTATACTTCAGTTATCCTTGTAGCCTCATCAAAGTTGGACACATATCTGGAAACAGCAATAAATTTGCTACAAGTTAAGAATTTCTGTCTGCCAAAAAATTCTGTATTGCGGGCGTGGTAAGGAGATGAATACATATCACGATTCAGAAGTGAACAAAACCAGTCATATATTTCCAATGGTTTTATCGATGGAGAATTATTAATTATGGACATGTTTTCTTTTCAGCAAAACATACCCCATTTAGTGTGCTTTCGAATGACATATCAAATTTTGTGCTTGCTGCTTGTCTTCTGCCCTAATATCATTGCTAACAAGATAACAACGAAAAAGTCGGAATGTTCCAAACCTAAATTTGCTCTATTTTGAAGCTCTTTATGATTGAATATTGAAGTAATTTTCATGGAAATCGTGAATTTATCTGTGGATTCAAAATAATTTGAAGGAATAAACCAAATTTTAATATTACAGATTTCATGAAAACATGTTAAGAAAACAGACTACTACTACTTGTAACAATTGTTCAAAATATCCACCGCCTTGTTCACACCATCGTTTTCGCACTGAATCTACAAACCTGTGAAATTCACAACGTTTCTGACGCATTTCTGCACAACACAAATTAATTTTTTCGATCAGATCCTCTCGGACTGAACGCGAATTTGATATACTCATTTTTCCAAGGTGTTCCAAACATGAAAATTCAAAGGCGTAAGGTCGGGGATGGTGGCCATCTTAGCGGGCCGTATCTCCCAATGCATTGCACCCTCAAATATTCATTCATCAAGTCCCGCAAATTCTGGCGCTGAGAATCATGAGAGGTGAACTTTTCGGACCAGTAATACTTCCCGATCGCCTCAACGCTGAAGAATTCATTAAATCAATCCAAAGCAGCTTAACGGACATATTGCATGAAATGCCTCTGGCTAACAGACAAAATATCTGGTTTCAAATGGATGGCTGACCAGCTCATAATAGTCGGAATGTACGGACTTAGAAAATGAATGAATATTTTGGGGTGCAATGGATTGGAAGGTACGGTCCGGTAAGATGGCCACCAAGGTCCCCCGATCATACGCCCTTGGATTTTTATGTCTGGAGAACCTTGAAAAATAAAGTATATCGAATTCGCGTTCAGACTCGAGAGGATCTGATCGAAGGAATAAATTTGTGTTGTGCAGAAATGCGTCAGAAACGTTGTGAATTTCACAGAGTTGTAGATTCAGTGCGAAAACGATGGTGTGAACAAGGCGGTGAACATTTTGAACAATTGTTACAAGTAGTAGTAGTCTGTTTTCTTCACATTTTTCCATAAAAAACTGAAGTATAATTGATTTAATGGAAGAACTTGAAATATTCCGTGAAATCGAGAAATGTTGAATTGAAGAATAACATTTCGACCATGTGTTATATGACATTTTTTGTTGCATATCTCATGTATGATCTCCCCTGAAGTTTGGCCCTTTTGAAAGTAGACACCCTGTATACAAATTACGTGTCACGTTGTTTGTCCAGGATGAACTCCTAAAATACTGAACCGATTTCAATCAAATTTTGCACACTGCAGTTTGATCCAACTTGAAAGATAGGATAGTTTCCCAGCAAACATGAATAGCCGGTTAACTGGCGGGCCAAAGACGTGAACGACGGCTTAATGACGACATCGGTATTCTAGCAATGGCCCTGCGTCTTTACCGAATCGGTTAAGAGTTTAAGGCTCTATGTGTCTCTGCATTTTAAGGCCCATTGGTATATCAACTATGAATGAACCGCTGTTTCCTATAGGAATGTCGGCCTTGCGCTGGACCATCGACAGTTTCGCATTGTCCATGATACAAAGAAATTATTGCATTCTCTATATTATGCGTACTATCATTTGTCAGAAATGTGCTATCTTTGACTGCTTTTGAGGATTGAAGGAGAAAAATTTGTCAGAAAAAAAGTAAAATTTGTGTAGAATCGTTTAGGTTAGTTGATCACGTTTTCGCCACCTGTCTGCCTGATTACAATCTATGAAGGTCCGTGTAAATATTTCCTGGCTCCTCTGACAAAACCCAACAGGGAGCCAAGGAATCATTACACGAACCTTCATAGATTGTAATCAGTTTATATTGGAGCGGACAGGTAGCGTGAGTGGATAAATTTTCTCTGATCGCCATTGCGTTCCTTTGTTTGGGTAGCCTGTTTACCACATTCAGTTTATTTTGCGCCAGCTGTACGAGTGAGGAGACATATATGTCGAAACCGGTCTATAGATGCAAAGGATGTATTTGGTGTTCTATGGGGTTACGTGTATTGATTTGTTGGCTTGCTTTATTAGTCTATCTAGAACAATTTTTCTTGTTTTATGACTGTAATAGTATTTTTATTCTAACAGTTTATTTTTGTTTCATATTGTTCATTTTTCAATAAAAGGTTCATGAATAATTAGAATTTTAATTTAAGTACTTTCGTTTATTTCAATTTCGGCCTCACAATTAATGGTGATAGTGTTAATATTTGACTATTTCAATTATATATTTCTATAAAAAAAAATCCTAGGGTTTCAAAACCCAGCCAATTCGATTCACCGGCAACGACTCTTAAAAATGTTTGTAAAATCAAAGTTATATAACTTAAACGCGCCCATAGTTGTGCCGTTAATGCATTCAGTTATCGTGTCAGCTTCGGTCTTCCGTAGACCCTGCAACATATTGTAATGAATAATGTCCAAGTTCTTCTTGAAATAATTCATTTACAGTTCACTAATGACGCTAATACTTATTTATTTCAACACTCAAATCATTTATCTGCACGCAAGTCCAATTCTGTACTGACTCGTCATGGGCCGATGTCGACTTATATAGTGGGAGGGAACAATCGTGAAGTTTCCCGACGCCTCCAGAAATCTGTCGAAGACTCGCTCTCGTTCTAGAAGGCGACAGGTCCGGCTTAAGTTCGTTACATTGCCCCTTCTTAAAGACATTTCGTCCCGAAATGTCATCCTCGGAGTGTGATGATACCTGCACGACTCTCCATATCTGCATCGCGAAGTTCGATGGAAATGGCACTCCACGGTCTTCATGTTTGGTCTTGATGGTTGCAGCAAACCAGAATTTCGACGCCGCTGGATTTGAATATTGTCTCTAATATACTCCTTATGATTCTCCAGTCCAGCCTATCGAGTCCACATGACAATTTCGGAATTGCTAGCTTCACCAGATTCTGGTCTACCAGAGTGTCTCTCAGCTTGGTGAGACTCTTCCAGACATCCTCATAAGACGGTTTACCATGGGAGTATTTCTTGGTAACTAGGTAGAAAATGTTTATTTCGCCCTTTTTCAACTGCAGCACCCTTCCAACTTCTGGATTCTGCTCTCGCAGTGTTTGTAGTTGACCGAACTTCTTGGAGAACACAACAGCAATGCCCCTGGACATTCGTAGATCTTCCGCCACGCAGTGTGCTAGAGCGTAATTAGCAGGCACCTTGAAAAGGTCTCGTGGCTCCTCACTAGTAACACCATGCAGCACTTTCTGACCGTTTCAATACAAGGACATAAACTTCTGATATGTCATCCCATCCTCTGGTGGTTTGAGGGTGCGAACTTGGTCGTGATTTCCAGCGTAAGGGGCCATTCGATTGAAATGGACGACCCTTGGTTCCCCTCGACGACCCTTGGTTTCCCTCGTGGTGGCTTCTGAATTCGGTAGATAAGGTCGTTTGTCCTTTTCATGATTTTAAACGGACCTTCCCAAGAGTTCTGCAACTTCGGCGATAGTCCACGACTACGTTTGGGGTTGTGCAACCAAACCAGGTCACCATCCTGAAACCCTCCAGCCTCGGCCTTGATGTCGTACGTCTGCTTCATCCTATCGCTGGCGCTCTGGATGTTTAACCGGACTCGTTCGTGGATATCGTCCATTCTCTGTCTCAAGTTGCTGACATACTCTTCTCCGGCAGTGTCTTGTCCCGGTGGTATCTCAAAATTGTACTGACGCATGGGAGCCTTTGGTCGTATTCGAGGTCCATTGCTAGCAGCACATACAGCGCACTTTCTGCACCAGACCTGAACATCACCTCGGCAGCTAGCCCAGTAGAACCGTTGCCTCACTTTCTGCAAGGTCTTCTTCACCCCCAGATGTCCTCCGGCGACCCCGTCATGGATTTCACGAAGCACTTCCTGTCTTCGAATCCTGGGTACAACTATCTAGCGTCGGTCTTCACCACCATTTTCGGACTCCAACACACGCTTCAGTACCCCATTGTCTAGAGTGAAAGAATTCCATTGGGACCAGTAGGATTTAACAGCTGTAACCAGCGAGTAACCTGCAATTTCCTGCCATGATGGTCTTCGATTGCACTTCTTCCAGCTGATGACTAAACCAAGTTCTGGATCTTTCTCTTGGTCTTCCTGAATATTGCTGTCATTCCAGTTGTCATCTACCGCTCTGGTTCTACAAAGTGTTGCTACTTTCTCTTCTGCTCGTCGGCAATGAGAGCCGTCATCTGGACATTTTCTACGCCCATGTCCTGTTTTTCCACAATTCCTGCAGTTTATCGGTCTTCTCTCAGGTAAAATTTTCTTGATCACTTTCCTTATGGCAGCTTCCAGCTCAGCAGGCTCCAGTGAAACTCCCTCATTCACTCGGATTTTACCTTGACCTCTGCAGGACTGCTTTGCTGCTTCAAACTCTAATGACCTTGCCAGTGCGTCTACGAGATGTGCTGGTCGGGCTAATGTCAATGCTAGTCTGGTTTCCTGGTCACGAAGTCCATCCAAGAATGCTTGCACCGCCAATCGCTCCATTACGTTCTCTGGTGTGGCCGGATATGCGAGGCGTACCAGGCGTGCAATATCAGCTTCGAATTTCTGTAACGACTCGCCTGATTTCTGGTAACGATTTTTCAGCTGGTAGTGGTAAACGTGTTCAAAATGGGCCTGGCCAAACCGTAGTTCCAGATGTTTGATCAGCTGATCATAGTCCTCCTGTTCTTGAGCGGTGAGGGTCTGCAGAATATCTGTCGCTTCTCCTCGTAATGCTAGTGTAAGTGCTACAGCTCGTTCCTCTGCATTCCATTCGTTAGCTTTTGCCGCAGCTTCAAATTGACGGCGGTAATTTGCCCATGGAGTTTTTCCGTCGAACTGGGGCGGCTTCATGGACAGCTTTTGAATTCCAGAATCAACCTTGAAATCCTGCATACCCTTCTTCAGGTCCAGCGTTGACTTCTCGTTGACCTTGTCCGTGGTTTGCGCAGCATTGACTCGTTCTTCCAGCCTATTGATGATTTCCCTCATTTTATCCATTTCTTCCTCGGATCTATCTATCTCTGCCTATACTCTTTCTTCTACACCACAAATTTCCAGTTTTAGGCCTTCCGTGCTTTCCAGGAGCTTCTCTTCCAGGTTTCTAGAATTTTTTAGAAACTTCTCTTCCAGAGATTCTTCGAAATCTTCTTTCGGGGTTTTTGAAGTTTCTTGAAACTTTTCCTCCAAATTTCTTTTAGATCTTTCAAAGATTTAGTGGTCTCTTGAAACTTTTCTTCCAGATCTTCTTTCAAACTTCTAGAATTTTCTTGCAGATCTTCTTTCAAACTTCTAGAATTTTCCTCGAGTTTATTCATTATCGAACTCAAATCAACTCCGGAAACTTCGAATAAAAATGTCTCAGGGTCCTCTCCTTCTTGTATAAGTCCTTCTGCAAGTCTTTTTTGAAGATCTACCTTTTTACCTGTGGTTTCTAGCTCCCTTTCCTCCAGTTCCTGTTTCAACTCCGCGACTTTCAAGTCCACAAGACGCACTTTTCTCATAATTTTGTCTTTGAACGAAAGAACCAGTCTGTTTCACGTTTAAAGTTCAATCAGTTTATTTTCCGCGAACCAGCTATTCACGACGCGAGCACTATTTATTTAAAAATCGCACTTCTGACACCAATGTAATGAATTAAGTCCAAGTTCTTCTAAAAATAATTTATTTACAGTTCACTAATGACACTAATACTAATTTATTTCAACATTCAAATCATTTATCTGCACGCAAGTCCAATTCTGTACTGACTCGTCATGGGCCGATGTCGACTTATTTTGTGGGAGGGAACAATCGTGAAGTTTCCCGACGCCTCCAGAATTCTGTCAAAGACTCGCTCTCGTTCTAGAAAGCGACAGGTCCGGCTTAAGTTCGTTACAGTATTAAACATCAGACTGAAGGCCAAAAAGAGGCGGCCGGATGTCAGAGGCGGCCGGATGTCGGAGCCGGCCTCCAGGACACGGGCTAGCCGACCCAATTTAGTCGTACATCTAAGGGCCGTTGAATGGCCGCAAGCATAGTGTTGGCTGGGTGAGTTCCATAGTTCGTCAATTCAACAATGATTAAATTAAAATACGGCTGGTAGACAAGTTTATACCATGGTAGATTTATGTGAGATTTAAAAACATTTTATGCAAGCTCAAAAACTTAAAAGTAATCTGCTTTGCAAATTCAACCTTCGCTGATCTCACTTATCCGACACAAAGGTATTGCTTTCCATTTCGAAATTTTGTATATAGAAAAAAAAATGAAGAAATCTCAATCTTTTAGAAATTCTTGACAGTGAAAATGAAAATCTTCTGGTGTACTGTATTGGTAAATATTGATTATGGATTTCCATAAATATCGGCCTCATCTTTTCAAGTATAACTTTTTCAGTTTCAATAATGGTCGAGTTTATAGTCGACATTTCGTTTCATTGATGAAAAATGCATAAATCATAATTTTGTTGAAATAATTACAGAAACTCTCTAAAAATGATTTCTTCTGCCCGTGCTGGTCAACCATTACGGGATACATATATTTCTCGAAGCACCTCAGTGAAAATTACAGTAGACTCGCGCTAGTGTGAACACAAAATTTTTTTGCGTGTTCACATAATCGAGCTGTTCACACTAATGGAAGGTGTGTAAAATACCTTAAATGAGTGTTTCTATTCCTCTGATAACAGTTTTTCTCCACAAATTTTCAAAAATCTAAGACTAAAACGAAGCTCGAACTTCTGCAGCCATCCATACTTGCACTCTTTCCACTTTTCAAGGTTTTATGGAGCTGAAGAGCTTTATGCTTCAAGATTTCTCCTCTCACAGACAAATTTTATTGTATCTTCTTCAATAAACCATTTGTTTGGGGCTTCTTCTATTCTAGGATATTCAGCCTCTCTGAGAGCATTTTTGAGCGCTCGTTCTACTTACACCAGGGCTATTTAATTTCGTCACGATGTCTGTATTTTTCGAAATTTGACCCGAAAATGGTCTCAATGGACAAAGTTCGACCCACTAATGACGAAAAATTCGAGTATGTCCATCCGTCCTTATACACGATAACTCTTAAAACGCCGCGGTTAAGTTCGTTATTGGGCAAAATTCGACCAGGGGTTCCGTAAATATGGCCGTTCAAAATGTTGTTCTCCTGATTACTTCGAAAGTACCGATTTGATCGGGATGAAATTTTGCACTCAGATGGAGAATGACGCATTCGAGTTGCATGCAATTTTGTCCAGATCGCATGACCAAAACCATAGAAAATTAAAACCTAGGGACTCGAAATTTCCAGAATAGGTGTGGATCTCGAATGTCGCGGTCACGTTTATCAATGCGCAAAATAAGACTAGGGGTTCCGTAAATATGGCCGTTCAAAATAGTTTTTCTTGATAATTTCGAAACTACTGATTGGAATGGAATGAAATTTTGCGCATAGATGAAGAATTATGTATTCGAACTATGTTAGTGCGAAATTTCGTCCAGATCGCATTACCAAGACCAAACATACCCTAGAAAATTCTACCGAATTGTCGAAAAAAAATTGGTCACCTAAATCACTGACATGAAGTCTGCAGCCTTAGTTTGAATTTTTTTTGACAGCTGTGAATGAACGAGCGCTCAAAAGTTCCTGACTTCACGGCATTGCTTTACGAATTTTTCAATTTTATTTGGCTCAATACTCTGGTTCACAATAAGCATTATTTTTGTTAGTTTTTCTTTAACCGAGCATAGAGTTGATTTCGCAATTCCATTTTTTTTAAAGCAATGTTTCACTAAAGCCTTTTTGGTCATCTTCCAAAATCTTTGATTTTTCATGAAGAATCAAATTTTTTTGATAAGAACAAACTTCTCGCGATGAAAGGTAACTCGTTATAAAGATGTTGCGTATCATTTCAGTGGATTTGAGCATGATTCAACAAGTTTAAAGAAGAAAGTAGAGGGGTCACACTAGCGAGATCTAGAATGGTTCACATTACTGGATGTATAATGAGAATATTTTATTGTTCACACTATTGGGGTGTTCACACAGACATGTGTTCACACTAGCGCGAGTCTACTGTATATAATAAAACCTTAAAACGTAATTTGATCATAGATATCTCAACCACATACCTACTACATAGTTCAAAGTAGAGGAATTAATTAGGTATTATTTCAATTCTGTTTCTACCAAAAATGTTTGACCTAAACCGTTAAAAAAAGTTTTCACTATGAGTCTCAAACATACAAACACACAGTTAGTTTTTATATTCTACGTTAAAGTATTGAAGGTAGAAATAGTTCTATTTCATATAATGATATGACAATCCATCTTATTGATAAAATCCATGTTAGTGAGTATATTTCAGGTCCACACAAATATCTAACGTAACAATTTCGAATAGTAGACACAAATCAACGATTCATACGGAAATAATTCATACCTTATATAACCTCTCAGTTTGTTCATCTTTGCTTGTAGATGTAACCTTGAAAATAGAAACCCAATCAAAATGCAACTGTTTAAATTCACTTTTGCAGCAAAGATTGTTTTCGAGTGTGTGATACAAATATTTGTGTGATCATAATTCTTCAATATCATTTATAATACAAAATAAAATTATTTGAAGGAATATTATTATTTTCATACCTTTTTCACCTGAAATATATTGAATTGTAAGTAAATGTAAAAATGTATAAATTTACCTCCTTATCATGTCCCTCTAAAAATATTTCAGCATCTTCAAATGCTCCCTCTGGCTGAGTAATGAAAGCCTGAACGTGTTTAAATATATTTTCCACCTTCAAAGATGGAGTTAGCTCTATAATGCCCAATGTTTGTGGTGTTTCATCGACTGATCTGTTGTTGATCACCTCAGCAAGTATAACTTCTTTGTTTTGGTCCATCTACAATAAAATTATCTTGAGAATTAAATATAAAATTATCATATAGAATATTTTCGCTATATTCTCTTTGAGCACTAGTCCAGTGTGTCCCATATTCGATACTCACTTAGAGCATCTCGAGAAATATAAGACATAGAGAAAAAATCTATACAGTGATATATATATATATAGATAGCCAAACACAAAGTTTGCAGGTCCCATTCAGATTACCAAAATATCCAAATAATAGCATTCATAATGAATGATATCCATGAATAGTCTGAAAACTTTTGGTTTATAAATGCCTCATTCAATCATACAAATATGTCTACCTGTACCTGAACCATAAAAAAATACATTGTCTCAATCGCTAAAGAAAACTTTTTTTAAGTAAATACATGAACATGTGTTTTGACAAATTTACACCACTCCAAACTTAAAATAGAAACCATACATTATTTATATGAAATTAGATTAGGAATACAAGTTCCGAGTAGGCATAATTTTTACATAATAGCGTTGTTTCGATTACACAGGCCACCAGGTATTTTGGTGCCAGAGATGTTGTAGCCTTTCCTCTGATTCCAAAAATCCAAGCCTTTTTGTCCTCAGTTCCCAAATATTCAAGCTAAAAATGGTAACCATTCATAGTTACTGAATAAAACCCTCAATTTCTAATTAGTTTTAATTCCAATATGTTAATCCAAATAACACCTGGATTTTAAAGCGGGGGCAAGGGTAGAGAGGAACTCACTGCATCATAGTCCAGGTGTTGAGATGAGATACCCATTCTGGAAGCACACTTACGCAGGAACTTATCCTGAATTCTCTCAATTTTTCTCTTTCCAACCCCCCATTGGTGTAATAGTCTTACAAAGAACATGTGGAGCCCACTTTTTATCTTGGTCCCCAAGTCTTACACTAAAGTAATCTAGATGGGCTTGTTTTACACAGTCGGAAATGGGTCTTCTGTAAACTTCTTGAGAGTACTCACCACATACATAGCAAAACACATCAGGGTGATATACACAACGCCTTCTACTTGAAGCCATTCCACAATAAAACCAAAGTTATTTTTCATGAAAAACTTGACTGTGGCGAAGACTGAGGAAGAGTAACAAACCGAACTTCGAACTGTGCACCCCCCGATAACGCCATCTTCCTCTTCTTTCCTTTTCTTCTTCAACATGTAATTTGAAAGGAGGGCACAACAAAAATGAAAGCCTGATGATAACAGGGATAGAGAAAGAAAAGTAAACCTGTCAACCAATAAGGTAGGTAGGTACCTAACGCCAAAATGTTTTTTGGATATTTCACTATTAGAGCACAACTTCCATGATTCCTTAGCAACATTCATTATTCATTCAATTCAACATTCATTACCTTCCTTGGATCCAATTTATTTCTTGTTACTCATAAATTTAATTTGAATGTACCTATCTACCCGATATCAGTTTATTTCTAAATTCAGGTAAGAGGTGCAGAGCTGATAGAAAGAAACGGTTCCAATGTTTGGGATCCGCAAGTGAAAAACCTATGACAACCGTTGCATTTTTCCTGAACAAAATAGAAAAATGAATCATGAACAAAATAGAAAAAAAAAATCTGTTAGCTTGTAATTCCATAGTAACTCTACTATTATAATTCATCATTAACACACATACTTCATAAGACTAATAATATCTCTGTTGAATCCTTCAATTCAAATTTTTTTTTAAGCCCCAATCCAGATTTTGAATCAAATGCTGAGATATTTTGAATACCATAAATTCTATTCCATCATTTATTGCTGCATTAGAAGTTGGAAATTCAAAGGTACTGTTAAAAATCGATTTTGTTATATGAAGTCAGGAATTTATGTTAATCCTATATTTAGCTGACAAGAATCGGTGTATAAAAGTTAATTTCAGCTTAATAATTGGAGCACTGCAAAGTAATCCTTGGTAGATACTGAATGGTGAAAACAAATACTTGACAAGATGTGTTAACATAATTCTTATCACAATTAAAATTCATTCCTATTTCTTATTAGATATAATATTACTATCATTAGATTGTAAAGATTAGAGTTCTTCTTTTGGATCTTATCCAAGATATATTTAGAAACCCAAAATATGTATCGACCAAACGAAACCTGAAGATTCGATGAATGAAATTCAATTTTATTAAAATGTTCATCGAAATTTTTGGGTTCTAAGTTAATTGTTTGAAATATACATATGAAAATATTCAAGTTCAGCAATACATGTATGTGCACATTAATCCTTCAACTACAATTTCATCGTATATCTGATAAGGGAACGAAATAGGTTGAATAGAAAAATTTAGATACCTACCTTAGAAGAATAATTGAAACTTGTAAATATCGCTATTACGTCACATGGAGAAACATTCAAAAACGAAGACTTACAATGATTGTTCTATTAAAATACTTCACACTTTATTTCGAACCTTTGAAGTAATTAGTTAATAAGTCGACTTCAGTGATTTTTTCTGATAAAAATGACATGTGTATAGCAGAATGTTAATCTTAAATTCCAATAAGCGCCATTTTACCGACGCATGACTTTTACAATGTTGTCAAATCTTTGACTTTTATAGAATCCTGACTTTTATGTCTCACCAGGTTCAGTTGAAAGTTGATATAGGTATATCTTCTTTGTTTCCCAAACTTTTGGGAAAACTTGGGCCTTGGGCTCAGGCTCAGTTGAAATTTGAAAGTTGAAAGTTGAAATCATAGAATATACCTTACTCAAAGGTTGAAATCATAGATCTATGGTTGGATTGTTTGAAAATAAAACAGGGCTATTCGCAATGTAGACCAGGCAATAGAGATTTTTTCGTGACAAAAATCGTAGAAGAAAACCGCGAGTGGGGGGTTACGTGGGGTGGTCCGTGGCTGTTCAGTGATATGTTTTCGACTCGCAAATAAAATATCATTACTTTTCTTGTAATTGCGAAGAAACACCAAAAAAAACGGTGTTTTTTTAGTTTTTTGCTTGTAAAATCTGAACTAATGGAGCGCTGCTAATACTTTCAACAGACGAATTGTAGAGAATGAAAAGATGAAAAAAATGAGTTTTAGTGCAACTCAATCGGGTCATCATTACCGGAGGAAAGCCGGAAAAAACGTGAAAATCAGCGTTTTTTCAAATCCTCATAACTCGGCCAATTTCGAAGTTGTAGCGCTGGCTTTCCAAATGAAAGTAGTGGTCAATAGATACTTTGAGTGTGCATAACCCGGACGTTGTCCGATAAATAGTTTTTGCGTAATTGCGATTTGAATTATTTAAGGCACTATTTTCCGGAAGAGCTGGATGCGTCGGAAGTAGCCCGATTTCAATTTGCAAATCGGATTTTGAAAGAAGAAGTATAGTACTACAAAAAGGCAATCTTGATTTTTCGTTAAAATGCTTCAAAATAGGTGAAAAAAGCATGCAAACATGACCAAAATCAGCCGAATGCTCGATTGCAGTCAAGTAGTGGGGGTATATACGTAAATATTCGCGCCAGGCCTCAGCGCGATTTTGGTTCCCCGCGTCTGCCGGCTACCCCCACTATCCGTCCCAGATGGGGCACTGAGCCGGTTTTGGTAATGTTTCGACGTATTTTTCACCTATTTTGCAACATTGCAACGAAGAATCAAGTTTGCCGTTTTCTAGTACTATACTTCTTCTTTCAAAATCCGTTTTGTAAATTGAAATCGGACTACTTCCGACGCATCCAGCTCTTCCGGAAAATAGTGCCTTAAATAATTCGAATCGCAATTACGCAAAAACTATTTATCGGACAACGTCTGGGTTATGCACACTTGAAGTATCTATTAACCACTACTTTCACTTGAAAAGCCAGCGCTACAACTCCGAAATTGGCCGAGTTATGAGGATTTGAAAAAACGCTGATTTCCAGGGTTTTTCCGGCTTTCCTCCGGTAATGATGACCCCATTGAGTTGCACTAGCACTCATTTTTTTCATCTTTTCATTCTCTACAATTCGTCTGTTGAAAGTATTAGCACCGCTCCATTGCTTCAGATTTTACAAGCAAAAAACTAAAAAAACACCGTTTTTTTGGTTTCTTCGCAATTACAAGAAAAGTAATGATATTTGCGAGTCGAAAACATATCACTGAACATCCACGGACCACCCCATTTAACTCCCCACTCGCGGTTTTCTTCTACGATTTTTGTCACAGAATGACCCTTTTTCTGCTCTATTGCCTGGTCTAATGGGGACCTTTACACTTACGCTCCAGTCGCGCGCGAAAATCGCGAGTGATTTTCGCGCGCGACTGGAGCGTGTAAATTTTTTTTTGCAACGTTTTTTCGCGCAGTCCTGGCGTGTGCTTTGGAGCGCCCAAATTGAAATCACTCAATAAACGCGAGAGGTTGGCTACATACCTACTGACGAATTCTAAATACCTACCTCACTTTCAAAATCCCGCGAGAAAACACAAACTCCCTTTATAGAAACGACACAGGCTAATCGCTGGCGAAAGTATGTGCGAATTTTTATACGCTCCAGTCGCGAGCGAAAAATTGCCTTTACACTGCGCCGACGCGCGCGAATTTGGTCGAGCCGTTCTAGTCGCGCGCGACTGGAGCGTTAGTATAAAGGTCCCTAATTCCAACTACCGATGAGGGCGCTGCGAAATGCGAACAAATATGTGAGAAAACGAGTACCTTTTCGGGATTTATTGTGGTGAAACCACAATTATTTTAGGTTTTCCTCAGGTTTTCGTTCGGTTTTATGAGTTATATATGAAGACTTTTTAGTGAATAATAATAATAATAATAATAATTTATTCATCATGAGAACGATCTACAACATGAATCTGAAACAAAGCAATGATTGGAAAATTGATAGAGTAGTGTCAAGTTCATTGATTTTAGGTGAACAAATTGTTTTTTTCAATTTCAATTATATCGAAATTGATAATAATTCAACAGTAAAAATGGAGCACTATTGAGTTTGAGTTTGACGACAGTGTTCAATTATTTGGAAGCTACACCTAATAGTCGATCATTTGTGCTTTACTTCGATCCATTTTTTCCACTATGCCAAAGGCATTAGTGACACAAACTGCTGAGGCATCTTTCTATTGAAATTCATGGAAATGTATAGCCCTGTTTTGATTTTTCTTCGATGAGCAATTGCAGTTGTGAAATGTTTTTTTTTTTTTAGTACAAGAACTTCGTTCACTCATTGTTATATAATGCCTTAAAATTCATGTACATATATATATTATTAAAACATTAAATCGTTTCATTCAGATTCAACCTTAAAGATGATCCTAATTTCTATCTCACAGAAAGAGTAAGTCACAGTCATATGAAATACGAAGATCAATTTCATAACACATTTCATAAGATGGCGACCATGCGTCTTTCCCTTTGAATAAAGAACCACACAAAGGCCTGAAAAGGTGGTACAAAAAGGGTTGTTGCATATGGCCGACTCGTATTTCCATTATTTGATTTGCATTAATTATTTAATTTTCATTTGCAAGGATATAATGGACAGTTTCAAACATTAAATACAATGAAAAACAAAAGAGGAGGATAAAAAAAAAGAAAATATATGAAGATATTACTATTGCATTCTCACAAATCAAAATATAATTGATTCTCTTTGTGGGGTATGCCATGCAGACACATTTAATCAACAGTATCCGCGTATACTTTATTAGCTACCAGCTCCAACTTAATCAGTTGAGACCATTCTCGGCTCATAATTTACAAAATACGATTTATTATAATTATATGATGAAAACTGAGAAATAACAAAAACCAATCTCAACCTTATCCATGTTACGCCCATGTGCGTTTGTTTACGATTTTGGTGGAAAAACATCACACTGAGTCATAACTGGCCGTTCGATATGGCTGTTTCGGTCTCGCTCTTATACTAAGAAAAGTAGTCGAATGCTCCTTCCTGTGGTTCTTTATTCAAAGGTTTTTCCGTTATTGCTCTATCTCTCGCACGTTGACTATCAGCGCCTCTGACTGGTGTCTACCGAACTAATTTGGATGAATATAGGGAAGAATCGTTTGAAATACTCGAGAGGTGAACAAGAAACTAACGTGTGTGTGTATATATGGAAGAAGTGTGAATTATTTGTATGATTTTAAGTCATTTATGTATCGAAAGTGATATATTTGGATGATATTTTATGGACAATTGTTCAAATAAACTCTATATGATCTGAAAATGCAGCGGATTGTAAGAGGTAATGTGGTAATAAGATCACGAAAAATATGCTGTTCCTTATCAATACCCATCATAATATGGTACTTCTGAAATCTATTTGCATAAAGTCCCGTTGGATCCCCAAGGCATTTATGAAATGGCAGACAATCTTGTAGATAGGGAAACATACCTCACAGTATGTTCGTTTTCAGCAAGAACTTCCTGAGACATAGGCGGATCCACGGTATTTTTGTGTACTGTAGAGATTCCATCACAGTACATACTTGGAAGATTTTTTTGCCTTCCGCCTCTTGTGCTTCCCCCAGAAAAAAATTCTGGATCCGCCCTTGTCCTGAAACATGATTTTCCCTCCACCTATTTGATTATTGTATGCTACCATACCATTCTCATATAATGAAACAATAATTTTTATATATTATTTATTGAAACAGTAAACATGTATCATCTCATCAAAATAATATTTGGGTGATAGTTTTTATCAGTTGCTCAGAGAATGTAGGATTAAAATTAACTTCAACTTCCAAGTATGATTATTTGAATTGAGATTGTACCTTCGAATTCTTGATTTCTAAAAAATCAAATCATGATTCTGGATTAATGACCATGACTTTTGTCCAGAATGAAAAATACTCAATTGAAACAAATAGATATTTATAAAAAATAAAATTTACCAATAAATGGACATTTTATTTCCAATAATTTTACTGGAATAATTCAATCCGTCTGGTGAAAATCCTAGCCAAGGAAAAAAATTTGAAATCATGATTGTTATCTCGACTTAAACAGTCATTATTATTATCAATAACAAAAATCCCACAATATATTCTAACGCTAAAATTTGAAAAATGAACTTTACATCAAATTGTACAAAATTTGAAATCACAGGTTATCTCTGAAAAAACTGAAACGAGGATCTTTCAAAAATATTTTATCTACTGGTTATGAAGACAGGATATTTTGATCACCTCTCGGTACGACATTTTGTAATTTTTAGCGCCATCTCGCGGAACGTGAATCGAAGACCAAAGAGTTACTTTTTGATTCTATATTCTATTCTTTCTTTGAATAGTACAAATTTATTCAACTGCATGGTGGAAGAAAACATTCTTTTTCTTCTACTATGATTCAAATGAGTATCCTATTCAAATGTCATTAATTTTCTATGAATCAAAATAACCGCAATTTACGAAAGATCGGTATATAACAAACTGATTTACATTCAAAATTAAAATCGAATTTCTTAATTTATATACCGATGTAACAAACATTTAATGAAACAATATTAGTTGAACTTAATTCTATTTAGATTACAAGAATGTGTCAGTTAATTATCACTTGAACTAAAATTTCAAGAATATGGATAAAAAAATCAATTCAACTGACGTTGGAGAACGTATAAACGATACAAAAAAAGAAATTGCTCAGTTGAGTGAGGAATTGGAAAAACTAATAAAATCTAATGCTGGTCTGAGTAACGTTAATTTTGAACGTGGTCAATGTTATGTTGAAAATGTAAATACAATTACATCAACACATATTGGTGATGCAGGCATTTCTAACAAAATAACTCCTGTAAATGTTGAATTACCTAGTAAAAAAGCTAGTGCTTCAGGTAAAACAATTATGCTCCCAGTAGTTAAATCCAAAACAAAATCAGAGTCTGCATGCATCAAGAAGAACATAGCACATAGTAAAGAATCAACAAGAGAATTCATGCGTCAACAGAAAGAAAAGAGAGAAGACCAGAGGAAAAAGACAAATTCCAAAAATAAGATCGATCTGGAATTGAAGAAACAGAAACTTTTGGAGCTACAACAAAAATCAACAGCTTTGGTCCAAAGAAATATTCAACTCAAACGTGAACGTTCGAAGTCTAGAGAAGGACGTCAACAGATTAGGATTGATAAAAGTAATGTACCTAGTAACTCCAGTGATTCCCTCGCAAAGAACTTGTCAAACAGTTGTTTACCCCACCGAAATATTGCTCCAGAGGTGTTCACAAAAAATCCACTTAAATTACAGGAGAGATCAAAAATTGATCCCAAAAAAAGAAATGAAAACGAAAATGAATTTAACCGGTCAGGTCTAAACAGTTCTCAACTATTGAAAGGCAGTAAGTCTATTTTATCAGAAAATGAAGAAATTAATTCAGGTGCATCTAAAACAGAGTTAGACCTAGCTGCAAGGAAAATTCAAGCATTTTATAAAGGTGAGTAAATGCAAGAATAAAAATTTGTTGAAGAGCTCCTTACTACTCTTATTCTATATTCAGATCTCCAACTAATACATATAGGGAATAAAATTATCAAATAAATTGAAATGCTAAACTTCAATACATACTTGAAAATGTACAACAAATCATCATTTTTCCTTTTTTTTTACTTTAACGTTTATTCGAATTTTACAATCTACTTCACAGAGAGTATTAATTAAAACAGAGGAATGTTATTGAATATGGAAGTGAGGTGCCCAGTAGCATCAACACTCATTTGATTATCGATGATGTAGGAGGTCTTCAGGCCAGAATTTTTTCAATCATCGGTTGGATGGTCCATCCCTGTATAGGTTTTCAATATGGTCATTTGTATAGCCCGTTGTTTGGTATTGTTAGTTGGTAGCGACTGCTTTGACTTCTTCACTGATGTATGGTACTTGAAGGTCTTCATGTAGGGTTTTATTTTTTTTGGTCTTTATTTCAAATCAAATTCAATTCAGTATGTATACATGAGAGTGAGGTGAAACAGTGTCAAAAATAGAAAATTCTGAAGCAATTTATCTCGTGTAATAACTTGTCATATTATTCAGATTCAACAGAAATCCATATAGTTTCCTCTTGAATCCTTTGATATTCTCTGTTACTTTTATGCTTTCAGGCAATGAATTGAAAATCTTCAGGCATCTGTATTCTACTTGTCGTTGGCTTGTTGTTAGATTGAACTTGGGGATAGTTCTACACCTCTGGTCTTATGGAATACTTTCTTATTCTCATATTTTTGGAACAGTTGATTGTTCCTCTTCATAAATAGTAAACATTACTGTATATATAGAGCACTTATAGTCAGTATTCCATTTTTCTTGAAGAAACTTCTGCAAGATTGGTTATATTTGAGATTACTCATGATTCTTAATATTCTTATTGCTTTCTTTTGTAATATAAATAGACTCTCCAAATTGGATGTTCCGTAGAAAACAATCCCAAACCTAAACTTTGATTCCACTGTTGCATGATACAAAACCTTCATAGCCTCATTACCAGTGTATCGTGTCATTATTCTGGGACCATAAACACTTGCTCTAATCTTTTCACTCAAATAATTAACATGTTCATTCCATTTGAGATTTTTATCTATATATATTCCTAACAGTTTGGTGCATTCATCCAAATCATCATTATAAACCTTTTCACCACATACGGTTGAAGGTGAAAAGAGAACCGTTCTTGTTTTTTCCCTGTTTGAGATGAGATTGTATGCTTCAAACCATTTTTGACTTTCTTCTATCAATCTTTAGCTCAAAATCTTAAGTTCTGAAAGAATCCTATGGATAACCAAAAATTACGAAAAGCACTGCCGTGAAGGCAGGAGCTTTTGAGCGCTCGTACATGCACCTTGTAGGTAGATTCGCATTTTCCAGTTTCAGAAACCAATTGAAGGAATTTTCGACAGCTGTCAAAAACATTCTGAAACTTAGGCGAAACTCCAGACTTCATGTCAGTGCTTCAGCTGACCTTTTTGAGCGCTCGTACTACTTACACGAGGGCTATATCATTTCGTCACGATGTCTGTATTTTTCGAATTTTGAGCCGAAAATGGTCTCAATCGACTATGTTCGACTCACTGATGACGAATCCGTCGGAAAATTCGAGTCTGTCCGTCCGTCCGGCCGGCAGTCCTTCCGTATACACTATGGTTCTGGTCGTTTGAAATTTAGTTTTCTTGATGATTTCCAAACTACAGATTCGATCGTGACGAAATTTTGTATACTTATGGAGAATGATACATTCAAGCTACATTTCTCTAGATCGCATGACCAGAACCATAGAAACCATAGAAAATCATAACTTTCGAACGGAAAGGCTATGGACTTGAAATTTTCAGGATAGGTGTAGATCTGAAATGTGGCGTTCACGTTTATCAATGAGCAGAATTATACTAGGGGTTTCGTAAATACGGTCGTTTGAAATTTCGTTTTCTCGATAATTTCGAAACTACGGATTCGATCGAGATAAAATTTTGTATTTCAAACGAGAATGACATATTAAAGCAACATTTTGTCCAGATCGCATGACCAGAACCATAGAAACCATAGAAAATTATAACTCCCGAAGGAAAAGGCCTAGGAAATTTTCAGGGTGGGTTCGGATCGCGAATTTCACGGTCACGTTCATCAATGAGCAAAATTAGACTAGGGGTTCCGTAAATATGGCCGTTCAAAATATTCTGTTCCTGATAATTTCGAAACTACCGATTTGATTGGAATGAAATTTCGCACCTAGCTGGGGAATAATGTATTCAAACTACGTGCGAAATTTTGTCCAGATCGCATTACCAAGACCATAGATATCGTAGAAAATTTTAGCGAATTATCGAAAAAAAAATTGGTTACCCAAAGCACTGACTTGAAGTCTGGATTATCGCCTTAGTTTGAAAATTTGTTTGACAGCTGTCAAAAATTTCCTCAATTGGTTTCCAAAACTGGAAAATGCGAATCTACCTACAAGGTGCATGTACGAGCGCTCAAAAGCTCCTGACTTCACGGCAGTGCTTTTCGTAATTTTTATTTTTCAGAACGGAACATATCTCTACAATTTCGTGTTGGGTAACTTGTTTGAAGTTGAAAGTTCTTTCATTTCGTGGTATACTATGTCCGAAACTTGAATGCCCTGAGTTGTTCATTTTACCTGAGTTAGTGAAGTGGTCATTGAAAGAGTCCGCTAATTCTTGGGCATTTCCAGCTATTTTAATGGGGTTTTCGTTTTGTATACCCTTTATTTCTCTGACCACATTCCTCAGGCTTTTGTTCTAGTTCGCCGAGTTGAGGATGGGGTTTTTGTATTCATTACTTTTATTTGATCGAAGTAGATTATCATACTTTTTTGAGCGCTCGTACTACTTACACGAGGGCTATATCATTTCCTCACGATGTCTGTATTTTTCGAATTTTGAGCCGAAAATGGTCTCAAACGACTATGTTCGACTCACTGATGACGAATCCGTCGGAAAATTCGAGTCTGTCCGCCCGTCCGGCCGTCCGTATACACGATAACTCTCGAACGGAATGTCCTAGAAACTTGAAATTTTCAGGGTAGGTTTGAATCTCGAATGCCGAGGCTAAGTTCGTTATTGGGCAAAATCCGCCTAAGGGTTCCGTAAATATGGCCGCTCGAAATTTTGTTTTCCTGATTACTTTGAAACTACAGATTCGATCGAGATGAAATTTTGCACTCTAATGGAAAATGAGGTGTTCAAGCTACATGCAAAATTTTGTTCAGCTCGCATCACCAGAACCATAGAAACCATAGAAAATTGTAACTTTTGAACGGAAACGCCTAGGGACTTGAAATTTACAGGATAGGTTTGGATCTCGATTGTCGTGATCACTTCCATCTTTGAGCGAAATTATACTAGGGGTTTCGTAAATACGGTCGTTTGAAATTTTGTTTTCTCGATAATTTCGGAACTACGGATTCGATCGAGATAAAATTTTGTATTTTAAACGAGAATGACATATTGAAGCAACATTTGGTACAGATCGCATGACCAGAACCATAGAAACCATAGAAAATTATAACTTGCGAAGTTGAAGGCCTAGGAACTTGAAATTTTCAGGGTGGGTTTGGATCGCGAATTTCACGGTCACGTTCATCAATGAGCAAAATTAGACTAGGGGTTCCGTAAATATGGCCGTTCAAAATATTCTGTTCCTGATAATTTCGGAACTACCGATTTGAGCACCTAGCTGAGGAATAATGTATTCAAACTACGTGCGGAATTTTGTCCAGATGGCATCACCAAGACCATAGATACCGTAGAAAATTTTAGAGAATTATCGAAAAAAAAATTGGCCACCTAAAGTACTGACTTGAAGTCTGGATTATCGCCTTAGTTTGAAAATTTGTTTGACAGCTGTCAAAAATTTCCTCAATTGGTTTCCGAAACTGGAAAATGCGAATCTACCTACAAGGTGCATGTACGAGCGCTCAAAAGCTCCTGCCTTCGCGGCAGTGCTTTTCGTAATTTTTTTTCTTTTATGCTTCTGCCAATTCACGATTGCTATTTTTTAGGAGGAGTAGTGCATCGAGAAGATTTTTAGCTTGCCTTATTTCATCTTCATTTTCGATATGTTCACTTTTTTATGCTTATTGGTGCTTTTTATTGAGCATGTTGCATTGAATTCCTGCATAGTTCAGAAAAGTATTCCCATTGCTTATTCACACCCCTTTCATCAATTCTATTCAGTTTCTCCCAGTTTAGTGCTGCAAGTTTTCCCTTTAAATCAAACAAATTTTCTTCCCTGAGATCTCTCACCCTTTTCTTTGAAGGTAAGATGTTCTGCTTCATGTCTAATACTATTACTTGGGCTGTATTATGGTCAGATATAGTAGTCTTTACCAAATCCTTCTCATAATTGACAACATTTGTGATGATGTTATCAATACAGGTTCTGCTAGTTGTTGTTATTCTAGTAGGTTCACTGATGGGGTGTAGTCCGTATGAGTTGAAGAGATCAATGAGGTCAATTGTAGTTTTCATAATATTGACATTAAAGTCACCAGCTAGTATAATTTCTTTGTTTGTCCAGCTTATTTTACACAATAGTACTTCCATCACCATTAAAAAAGTTTTTGTGCCATCAGGAGGAACATAGACAGATATAACAATAACTGTCTCCCTTCCAATTGATAATTCAACTGCTGAAATTTCTGCTACTTTTTTATCGATAGTTGATTCAAGTCTGTTCTTTCTCGGAATATAATATCCTTCATGATGTAGATTGCTGAGCCACCATGTTCAACCATAGCTTGACAATAGTCACTTCCCAGTGTAAAGTCTTTGATACCAAAATTCTTTATTTGTTCTTCATCTTTCCAATGTTCAGTTACACAAATGGCCACAACTTTATGTTTCAATGACAGTTCCTGTGATAGTTCTTCTAGTTGATCAATTGCATTTCTCAAGGATTGTACATTTTGATGGACGATCATGTATTTGTTTGTGAGTTGCTTAGGTTGTTTTATTTTTGAATTGGAGTCTTGCTTGATGCATTGTTGAAAGTTTTTTCCTTCTGTTATTGATGCTGGTCGTTTAGATTCCATGATATCTGCCACTTCCCTCTGGCTCTCCTTTTCTCTGCTATTAGTTTTGGAATTAATAATGGGGTACTCAGGTTTTTTTGGGTTGCTCTTGCTGGGCGGTTGCGAACCATGAAGCTTGTCATATAACATTTGTGAAATGTTGTTCAGCTTCGTCTATTTCTGATGGTTGCTTTATTTTGATGTTGGTCTTCAAATTGTTGTCTACATAAATCGTAAATTTATCCCAGTTTGTTCTTGCTGAGGTCAAGTTGGGATGAGTACTCTTGTTCAGGATGGTGAAGCACAAGTTCATGATGAATGGTGTGGTCGGATGACAGTTCGTTGCTGGATTCTATGGGACAAGTTTGGGTTGAAATGCCGTTTAATATGAAGAAATCGAGTAAATCAGGTAGTCTCCCAGGATCAGTTGGCCAGTAAGTGGCTACCCTATTGCTTAGGTGACCATAATAAGCATCTGTCATAGCTTGGAGTAGGTTGCGTCCTCTTATGGTTATGAGTCTGAACCCCCAATGCGTGTGTTTAGCATTCCAGTCGTATCCAACGATGAATTTACTTCCTAGAGTGTTGAAGAACTGCTTATACAACTCTGTGGTGATTTTGTGACGTGGTGGTGAGTACATAGCGGAAATGTTGAGGTTTCCTCTGTTGGAGTTCATGTGTATTGCCGTAGCCTGAATTTCGTTGGTTTGGTACTTGTCTAGTTCATGATGTGGGATGGTGTTCCTGATGATAACTGCAGACCCACCATGTCCTCTAAAATCAGGATGGGTGGTGTGATTACGGAGTAGTATGGTATTGAAAAGGTTGTTAATCCGGTAAAATGAGTTTCTGTAACCAGTAGTAGGTAACCTTATACAAAGTTACAGGGGAAGTCGTACTGAATATTGAAGGAAGATCTTATTCAGGTCATTTCTGATGGATTTGGTTTTATAATATTGTGTCCGAAACTTAACCGTTATGGAGATATTGAGTTTTGAAGATTGTTTGATTCATCTTCTATTTGTAGACTTTTTTATCGTTTTTTTTCGGATTTGAGCTTGTAGGGGCTTTTTTTTATGTATCTAGTTAGAGTCAACTAATAAAAATGATCAACAGAAACATAACCTACAACTAACAGCTCAATAAGACTGCTCGACAACGGTTAGAATTAAAGGATTTTCACTAAGTGTTTTTAAATTTGAAGCGCTTTTCTTGGAAAAAAATTCATGGAACGTATTGTGCAGAAAAATTAAAAAAACTCTACGTTTCTTCAGCTTTTCAAAAAGGTATAACCAAATTAAAGTTAAGGTAGTAGCGGCGGCCATGTCGAACATAAATTATAAAAAAAATTGCTCGTTTTTCTTTGTTTCATTCACATATTTTAGCAATTTTTGGTGCTCGGGAGACAAAAACATACAGTCTCAGGTATGTCATTTCAAATCTTGGCGTATAGTCTGTTCATGCGATTCTTTCGTGGTACATGTGCTATCCGTAATTTTCTTGGCTTGGATTTTTGGACAGTTGCATCTTCCTACTGTGTGACGTGGCTTGTGTTTTGACTGGACTTTGATTTCTATTATGAACATGGCAACATTTACTAACGAGGAATATGCTGACATCCTAATGTGTTATGGATTTTCCGAAGGAGTGTAGTGGCGTGCACGCAATAAATACTTGTGACGGTATCCTACTTGTCGAGTACCTGATATTGGCGTTTTTGACCGAGTTTATCGAAGACTACCAGAAACTGGGTCTGTTCTAGTACGATGGACTGACATGGGAATACCTCGTATTCTTGATGACGATGACGACGAACGAATGAAATACTTGATAAAGCCGACCCAACCACGTCAACAAAAATGTTCTCGCTCGGCGGCTTGGTATTTCCCAGTGGAAAGTCTGGTTCGTAATGCACACCCCTGGGCAATACCCTTACACGCCAGTGCTAGTAACAGAAGAAGAAGATCCATTAGGGCGACTAGACTTCTGGAAATTTATGCTCAATGCCGATATTGAAGATCCGTTTTTTTTTCGTGTGGACAGATGAGTCGAACTTTGGCATCACAAATTATCATAACGCCCATCATAGGGCTTCCCAACGCAAGATAACCCAAAAAAAGAACAACAGGGTCAAAAGGAGATTCAGTTCAAATGTGTGGATGGCAATAATATCAAATTACTTGATAGAGCCATACTTCCTGCCTATTTTAGATACTTTTATCTCAAACTAAAAATGTACTCTCTACTACCTTAACTGTTATTTGGTCAATGTTTTGCTTATTTAATAGTAGGTGTTATACCAGGGGTTCCCAACCTTTTCTTGGTCAGGGACCATTTTTAAATTATTCTTGTTAGCAGGGACCACTATGTTGGTATAATAAAAATATACTTTATAATCAAACTGAATCTTTAATTGAGAGAATAATAGGAAATTCCATAGAAAAAATATTTTTAGTATAAACTTCTGTAATTTTGTATAAATATTAATGTAAATTCTGAGCTTGCATCTTCTTCACGAGTCACTCTCAAACGATTCCTTGCCTTGTTTTTAATTACCAACACAGCATAAAATCCTTGTTCACCCAAATAAGTCATTGAAAAAACCATAAAATAGCGCAAGGCGATTTCTCGAAGTTTGGTACCTATAAGAAATTGCTTTTTTACACCAAAACGACTCGGGTGAATTTGATTCAAAAGCATCCTTGCAATTTCTATTATTTCGAAATTCAATGAGTTCATCCTGAATTTCTTCCGTTACTTCTCCAGCGTCCGTGCTAAAAGGGTTACGATTGTTACGAATCAGTTTTTGATCAACTTCAGCTTCTGTGGTATATTCTGGGAAGTAACGATTGAATTCATCAATCAGCATTTCGTCGCCTTCAGGAGAAAATTGCGTAACTCCATTTGACAAATTTTTATAGGAGAAACAAAAAACACTTTCAAAGCAGGATTTTTAAACATTATTTGTGTTGACTTATTGAAATATATGTAATTTTATTTATTCATTCAAAGAGGAAAAAGGGTTTTTCCAAAAAACTCATATTATTGACCATGTTGCCGAACAGATTGCACCCAAATACCATTTCCTGAAAAATATGGAGTTACGTAGTTTTCTCCGGAACACGACGATTAAATGTAAATGTGTCTCGATGTTTTTCTTTAAATTTGCCTTACTATCATCATATTTCGGGTTTTCCACAAGTGCTTTCAATGTCACAAATGCAGAATAATTATTTTCTTCAATTTTACGCATCCACAGCTGAAGTTTGCAAATAAAGGCTTGAATCTTATCTTCAAAAATGAATATATTGACGACGTTTTCTAATTTTCCATTTCTGGAACCTTGCAGTAGCATATTCAATTCATTCAAATGTGTGAAAATATCTTCTTCTATAATTTATCTGTCACATTAAATTCACGCTAAGCAGGGGAATCCCGGGTTAGTTTATTTTATAGAATAGAATGACTTTTGACAGGTCATGTTTGTTTTGTGTTCTGAATCAGGTACAAAGCCGGTAAAACAGAAAGTCTGTACTGATTGTTCTATTCATTCTATTCACAAACGCCATCCAAGGAACAGTTTAGTCCGATAGCAAGCGCTATTCGTTATTCGTTAGTGGTGTACAAGGAAAGTAGATGACGTGGCGGATATTAAATGAAAAACTGAACCATTCGCGGACCATATTTTGGCTTCTGCGGACCACTGGTGTTCGGTGGTTGAATAGATAAGGAGACGTTGAAGTTTTCAAACTTATTTGCAGAATAAGTTCAATGAAGTTTTTCGCAAAAAAAAAACGCTTCAAAGTTGAAAACACGTGAAAATTATTTGAATCTAACCGTTGTCGAGCAGTTTTATTGAGGTGTTAGTAGTAGGTTCAGTTTCGGTTGATCATTTTTAGGAAAATTGGCATGCCCTCTAACTAGATACATCGAAGAAGCCGTTTCCTAGGAGATCCAATCCAGCTTCACTTTGGAAACCATAGCTCTTGCCTCTTGAGCGTCACATTACCCATCTAGTCCTAAAATGAAGCAAAAACAAGAGATTAGGGTCGATAAGGGGCTGAAAATTTTAATCAGGTGATTTGTTGTACACCTGAGAACTTTGATCGCGGATATTTTGAAAAACGTAAATTTGCAGATACTCCCCTTTGTCAATTTACCGATTATATTATAGAATAAGGTGACCACTTTTTTCTAACCTGAAACCAGGACAATATGAATTTTGACCAGTCAGGCCCAAATTTCACAAATCTTCATCAGAAATTCACCCATTCGTGTATTGGTTTTGTTTAATGACTAACCACGACTAATGTCTGAAAACCGGTACTGTACTGGTAAAATCAGTACGAATGGTCACCTTATTATTCACTTGGGTGCAATGAAATCGGCCCACCTAAAATTCGACACAATTTCAAATGAGTATTTCTCGGAATCCACTAGTCGGATTTTGATAATTATTTTTTTGAATTATAGGTCAACAGTCGGTGATTATGTTGTGTTAAAATACTTTCGTTTGCAATTTCAGCATATACGGGGTGCAAGATTGAAACGAAGATTTATTCCTCAACTTTGACACACCCTGTGGATAAAAGGAACAGCAGCAACGAATGCCAAACGGAATCGGACTGAAGTACCATCTCTTCAGGTCGTTTTCTTCGCTAAATCATGTATTTATCTCTATTATTTCGGAAATTACAGTGTTTCGAAACTGAGCTGATACCTTGGAAGCCCAGTGAAAAAACATTGAAAACCACAGGTTTTTCCTAAAACTGAATTATTTTAATAGCGGGTATGACCTCCCCTCGCCCTTATAACATCTCGCATACGATTATGCATACTTCTAATTGAATTCACTTTTGTTTCTCGTGGGATGTTTCGCCAATCTTTCTCTACTGCAACACAAAGCTCCGGGATCGACGCTGGAAAAGGCTCGTAGTACTCTTCGTTTTCGTTCATTCCACAAATTCTCAATGGGGTTTATGTCAGGACTGCGCGGTGGCCACACCATAACGCGAAAATCCACTGCTTCAATGTAGTTCCTGACAATTCTCAAAGAATGTGTAATTTTTGTAAGTTTGTTTGAAAGTTTCCCCCCAGGCAGAAATAATAGAGATAAACACTCGATTAAAAGAAAAAAATAACCAGAAAAGATGAGACTTCAGTTTGACTCCTTTTCCATTCGTTGCTGCGGCTCCTTGTATCCACAGGGTGTGTAAAAGTTGAAGGAAAAATCTTCTTATCAATCTTCCACCTTGTATAAACTGAAATTGAAATGTAGACAAAAATATTTTAGGATAACATTATTATCGAAGGTTCAACCTAAAATTAAAAAAAAAGGACATCAATATCCGACTAGCGGCCCGCGAGATAACCATGTTTGAAATTGTGTCCAATTTAAGGTGGGCCGATTTCATTGCTCCCAAGTGTAAAACCAAATCCATCCGAAATGACCTGAATAATAACGTCCTTTAATATTCAGTACGACTTACCTACAGGGTAAGACCCTGTATATGTCTAGGAAAACGATCAGCTGCTTATGGTTTGCTGGACCATTTGCATTCCATATTGCAATTCTCAGTATTTCAGTAGCCATTTTTGAGCGCTCGTGCTACTTACACGAGGGCTTGAGGGCTATATCATTTTGTCACGATGTCTGTATTTTTCGAATTTTGAGTCGAAAATGGTCTTAATCGACTCACTAATGACGAATCCGACGAAAAATTCGGGTCTCCGTCAATCCGTCCGGCCGGCCGTATACACGATAACTCTAGAACGGAACGTCCTAGAAACTTGAAATTTTCAGGGTAGGTTCGAATCTCGAATGCCGCGGTTGAGTTTGTTATTGGGCAAAATTCGACCAGGGGTTCCATAAATATGGCCGTTCGAAATTTTGTGCTCCTGATTACTTCGAAACTACAGGTTCGATCGAAGTGAAATTTTGCACTCAGATGGAAAATGACGTGTTCAAGATACATGCGAAATTTTGTCCAGATCGGTGACCAGAACCATAGAAACACATAACTTTGTAATGGAAAGGCCTAGGGACTTGAAATTTTTAGGATAGGTGTGGATCTCGAATGCCGCAGTCACGTTCATAAATGAGCAAAATTAGAGTAGGGGTTCCGTGAATATGATCGTTTGAAATTTAGTTTTCCAAACTATGGATATGATCGTGACGAAATTTGTATTTCAATGGAGAATGATATATTCAAGTTATTCAAGCTATATTTTCTCCAGATCGCATGACCAGAACCATAGAAACAATAGAAAATTATAACTTTCGAACGAAAAGGCCTGGGGACTTGAAATTTTCAGGGTAGATTTGGATCCGGAATTTCGCGGTCACGTTCATCAATGATCAAAATTAGACTGGGGGTTCCGTAAAAATCGCCGTTCAAAATATTTTTTTCCTGATAATTTCGAAACTACCGATTTGATTGGAATGAAATTTTTCACATAGATGAAGAATAATGTAATCAAAGTACGTGGAGAATTTTGTCCAGATCGCATTACCAAGAGTAATGCGTAAGATACCGTAGAAAATTCTATCGAATTGTCGAAAAAAAAATTTGTTTACCTAAGTCTGGAGTTACGAGTTGGTTCGAAAATCTTTTGAATTCGTTTCTAAAACTGGAAAATGCGAATCTACCTACAAGGTGGATGAACGAGCGCTTGAAAGCTCCTGACTTCACGGCACTGCTTTTCATCATTGAGCGCTCTTACTACTTACACGAGGGCTATATCATTTCGTCACGATGTCTGTATTTTTCGAATTTTGAGCCGAAAATGGTCTCAATCGACTATGCTCGACTCACTGATGACGAATCCGTCGGAAAATTCGAGTCTGTCCGTCCGTCCGGCCGGCCGTAAGCACGATATCTCTCGAACGGATCAACCTATAGACTTGAGATTTTCAGTGTAGGTTCAGATCCCAAATGCCTCGGTTAAGTTCGTTAATGGGCAGAATTCCACCAGGGGTTCCGTGAATATGGCCGTTCAAAATTTTGTTCTCCTGATTACTTCGAAACTACAGATTCGATCGAGTTGAAACTTTGCACTCAAATGGAAATTGAGGTGTTTTAGCTACATGTGAAATTTTGTCCAGATCGCATGACCAAAACCATAGAAACCATAGAAAAATGTAACTTTCGAACGGAAACACCTAGGGACTTGAAATTTTCAGGATAGGTGTGGATCTCGAATGTCGTGATCACGTTCATCTATGAGCAACATTATACAAGGTGTTCCGTAAATACGGTCGTTCGAAATTTTGTTTTCTCGATAAATTCGAATCTACGGATTCGATCGAGATGAAATTTTGTATTTTAATCGAGAATGATATATTGAAGCAATATTTCGTCCATATCGCATGACCAGAACCATAGAAACCATAGAAAATTATAACTTTTGAACGGAAAGGCCTAGGAACTTGAAATTTTCAGGGTGGGTTTGGCTCGTGAATATCGCGGTCACGTTCATCAATGAGCAAAATGAGACTAGGGGTTCCGTAAATATGGCCGTTCAAAATATTTTTTTCCTGATAGTTCCGAAACTACTGATCGGATTGGAATGAAATTATGCACCTTTCTGAGGAATAATGTATTCAAACTACGTGCAAAATTTTGTCCAGATCGCATCACCAAGACCATAGATACCGTAGAAAATTCTAGCGAATTATCGAAAAAAAATTGATCAGCTGAAGCACTGACATGAAGTCTGGAGTTTCGCCTAAGTTTCAGAATTTTTTTGACAGCTGTCAAAAATTCCTTCAATTGATTTCTAAAACTGGAAAATGCGAATCTACCTACAAGGTGCATGTACGAGCGCTCAAAAGCTCCTGCCTTCACGGCAGTGCTTTTCTAAATTTATTTTAGTTTAGTTTCTGAATGACAGATGTAAGCAGATTCAGGATCATACTGTTTTGGTTCATCGGTTGGGAAGACATGTTTTTGAATTCTTCTAGGAATTTAACAAGTTGTAAACCTAGTTCTTGTGTTTGTTGTTCTGTTTGTCCTTGGATCTGTTGTTCATTAATTGTGTAGGTATGCTTGATTTGTTGTTTCGTAGTATTTTTGCCGTTCGTTGGTGTATGAGTTAGGTGGGACCATTTGGGCTGGGGGGTGGTTTGATGGATTCGTTATTCTGTTTGGGATTTCGTTTTTGGATGAGTTCTTTGTAGACAGAGTAACCTTTATAGTTTGCCGGGTGGTCGTCATCGCATAGTGCACACTTAGCAATAGAATTTCTGACATTCTTTGTACTATATCCCTTTTTTCCTTGGGGGTTCCACTGTAATATTAGTGTTACTAATGAACTCTTGTTCCAATATTTTTTCATTGTTAGGTTGGGGTTCTAAGTCAATAAGAAACATTGACAGTGGTTTTTTGTTGTTGTTCAGTGTCTGACGTAGGTTATATTGCGTGCATTGTGCACTGATTTTGCCAGTTCACTTTTCATAATTTCAGGGGGTACCGAACGATGGAGGGTTCTAATGACTATTCTAAAGGCTCTGTTTTACTTTGTTTAGTATGTGTGGTGTATTATTGCTTCATTTCGTAGGTGTTTCATAAGCTTCCTTAGGTTTCTGAAGTACCAGGACTTACTTTCACAGTTTCAACTCTCAGTGCCCTGGTGAAATATGAATTGGATTCTGTTACTGTGTCCAGAATCGCGATCATGGCATTGAAATCACTAACCCCGTAAATGAATATTGGTGGTGGTTTTGGTGGAGTGGGCTCTCTTTGGTTATAATTGCTATGTGGCACGGTAGAATTTTAAATTTTCTTGATTTTCTGGTTCGATAAACTGCAGCGCTGAAAAACGGTTTTCTGTTGGTGTTGGATCTCATCTAGAAAACGTTGTTTTCTGCTGGTCTCATTTGGTGAGTGGATCCTTTTTCGTTTTTTAGCGCACTGCCATTTATGTCTTGTACCCTCTGAATTTGGTTGTATTGCCTGTGTTGGGTTGTTATTTAGATTATAGATGACTGTGTTTATTATTTGAGTCGCCCCTGATGTTTGTTCAGCGGGTTGAAATCCTAGGAAATCGACTTGATTCTGTTAAGCCATTGTGTCAGGTATAAACACAGAATGATTTTGAATCGAGGATATATTTGTCTTCTGGTGTGTGGCTAGCCTTATCACATTGATAGCACTTCTTATCTTCTCCCAGGTGTTGTTTACTTCCCGAAAAATGGATTGTTTTTAGATGTTGTTTGCGCCCCTATCCTCCGAGGTTCACGTCTAATTTGGAAACACCCTGTATATATAAACTATTATATAAGATATTTGAGAGTAGAATTTTGTTTTCAGATTACCAGAACAGAAAAAAAATAGAAACAAGAAAACAATTGGAGAATTACATTGGAGAAAATCCCATAAAAGAGTCAAAAGAAACTCAAACATCAACCCAGAAACAAGTTGTATTTCCTGCATGGCTTCAACCTCCTACAATAGACCCATACCCCTGTAATTTTATTAATACCATCAAGAAAAAGTTACAACTGGTTGTTAATTCCCCTGTGAGATCTAAAGATATTGGTATCCAAAGTTCCATAGTGGAGTCACAGACCAATATTCAAAAATTAAATGAAAATAGTCAAAACTTGGAGAAAGAAAATTCAAGGACAGATAAAAAGGCTGCTTCTCATTCTCAGAAGGAAACAAATTTAGATGCTGATGCTCTCCAACATTTTGCATTAATTAATTTCAGAGAAAAATATTCACAAAAGAACAAGGAACATTTCAGAAGTGATAGTGAATCTGATACATCAAAAAATATTCCAGAGATTTCTACCGAAAGTGGGTTAGTTTCAAATGAAAAACATATGCTGGTTGAGGAAAGGAGAGATAAGGTACTTCCCATAAATACAGATAAAATCAAAAACCTCACTCTGAGAAAGCCAATGGACAAAGACCTCTCAGGAAGACAAGAAAATATTTCTAAAAAATCTTACACTTTCAATTTTTCTGTAGAGAATAACACGAAAAACCTAGATATTTCTTCAGGGAAAATACAGACCGAAGAATCTGATTCGAAACCATCTATAAGGTCTCCAAGAGACTCTATTCTTTCCTTCAACATTTCCTTCAACAATGATAGTGGAACCCCTTCTATTGTTAGCCAAAAGAACAAACAACTCGCAGAATCAACTTCTGATGAAGAAATTAAAACAGAAAAATCCAATATTTCCTATTATAGTGAAAAGGAAAATTCTAGAAGAAAGTTGATATTTACGCAAGAGAAATCCATCGCATCAAGGGGAAGTAATTACGAGAATGAAAATGATACTGGAGCTAATTCAAAAAAACTGAATGATATTGTATCGCCATCGAATCTATCCTCAAATTCGATGAAAACAAGTCCTGCTCCAAGAATTTCTGGAGATAATAGGAATTCTAGTCATTCATCTGGTCGTAGTTCAAAGCATAATTTAAAAAAGGGTAGTAATTCAAAGAAGAAAGAAAAATTCTCAGGAAAATATGAAACTCAGTTAAAACCACCTGTTTTTGAAAGTGTAATCGAAACTTTCAATAAAGGAACCAACAAAGAATGCAACAGTGACTCTTCAGAAGTAATCATCACCAGTTCTGTCATCTCAACAATTTCGACATCTTCAACAAAATTTTCTAGTTCAAGTAATTTGGCTGTTCCATTAGCAACCAAAAATGAGATTGATCCTCCTGAAGTGAAAATTCAGTCGTTATTGAATTCCTTAATAAGCAACAAATCAAAGATGTCCAATTCTGCATATGTATCAGAAGTAGACGTCTCCAGACATTCATCGAAGATGGCTCAAACCTTTTTTGATAGACATGTTGAAGAATTCAGCCTGGTTGAAAATAATACAAATAAGCAAATTGCTGCATCTGTAGGATCAGAAAAAGAACAAAGTTTCAATGAGAAAATGGAACCAAAGAAATCCAATTCAAATGAGATTAATTCTCAAGTGGTGAAAGATTTCAAAAGTAAAGTGGTGCAATCCAAGGTTTGTATTAGTTAATTGAGATTTATAAAGGTTTTCCAATAAAGGCACTTCAAACTAATCGCCATGTTGGTGAAGCTATAGCTGTCACCTTTGGAGGTACAATTAGTACAATATGTAAATTATTGAACTTCACTATGAGGCTACCTTGAATCGCCCATTTTTGTGAATAACCTTTGTGAAGCTTTCAGAGTCAACATAACCTATGTTAACCAAAATTGTATCTGTCGTATACGCGCCGCTCAGCTAAGTTGGGAAGGCGAGTGGGCTGATATTATATTCCATATGTTCCACACACAATTCCAAAAAAGACCGAACAAAGAAAATGTACCTTGTTTTATTCAAATTAGAAGTTCGAGTGCTCTTGATGGAGAAATCTTTATATACAGGGTATCTACTTTTAAAAGGGCCAAACTTACGGGGGAGATAATAATAAGATTTGTAACAAAAAATGTCATATAACACATGGTCGAAATGTTGGCGGTTATTCTTCAATTCAACATTTCTTGATTACACGAAATATTTCAAGTTTTTCCATAAAATCAATTATACTTCAGTTATCCTAAGAGCCTCATCAGATTTGACCACATATTTGGAAACAGCATTAATTTCTCTACAAGATAAGAATTTCTGTCTGCCAAAAAATCCTTATTGCGGGTGTGGCAAGGAGGTGAATGTCACAATTCTGAAGTGAACAAAACCAGTCATATTTTTCCAATGGTTTTATCGATAAAAAAATCATTAATAATGGACATGTTTTCTTTTCATCAAGAACTACCGCATTTATTGTGCTTTCGAATGACATATCAACTTTTGTGCTTGCTGCTTATCTTCTGTCCTAATATCATGGCTAACAAGATAACAACGAAAGAGTCGAAATATTCCAAACCTAAATTTGCTCTATTTTGAAGCTGATTGAATATTGAAGTTATTTTCATGGGAATCATGAATTTATCTGTCGAATCAAAAGAATTTGAAGGAATAAACTAAATTTCAATAATACAGATTCTATGAAAATATCTAAAAGAGGCAAACTAATACTACTTATAACAATCGTTCGAAATATCCACTGCCTTATTCAATACATTTTATACATCGTTTTCGCACTGAATCTACAACCCTGCGAAGTTCACAACGTTTCTGATGCATTTCTGCACAACAAATGTATTCCTTCGATCAGATCCTATCAAGTCTGAACGCGAATTTGATATACTCTTTTTTTCAAGGTGTTCCAGACATAAAAATCCAAAGCCCTATGGTCGGGGCACAATGGTGGCAATTTTACCGTACCTTACAATCCATTGCACTCCAAAATATTGATTCATTAAGTCCGGTACATTCCTGCTATTATGAGCTGGGCAGCCATCCATTTGAAACCAGACATTTTGTCTGTTAGTCAGGAGCTTTTCATCCAATATGTCCGTTAAGCTGCTTTGGATTGGTGTAATGAATTCTTCAGCGTTGAGCCGATCGGGAAGTATTACTGGTGAGAAAAGTTTACCTCTCATGACTCCCAAAGCCGGAATTTGCTTGACTTAATGAATGAATATTTAAAGGTGCAATGGATTGGGAGGTACGACCTGGTAAGATGGCCACCAAGCAGCCCCGACCTTACGACTTTGGATTGTTATGCCTGGAACACCTTGAAAGAAAAAGTTTATCAAATTCGCGTTTAGACTCGAGAGGATCTGATCATTCTGATCGAAAGAATGAATTTGTGTTGTACAGAAATGCGTCAGAAACGTTGTGAATTTCGAAGGTTTGTAGATTCAGTGCGAATGTTTTCATAAAATTTGTTTTATTGAAATTTAGTTTTTTCCTTCAAATTATTTTGATTCGATAGATAAATTCATGGTTTCCATGAAAATAACTACAATATTCAATCATAAAGAGCTTCAAAATAGAGCAAATTTAGGTTTGGAATATTTCGACTTATTCGTTGTTATCTTGTTAGCCATGATATTAGGACAGAAGACAAGCAACAAGCACAAAAGTTGATATGTCATTCGAAAGCACACTAAATGGGGTAGTTTTTACTGAAAAGAAAACATATCCATAATTAATGATTTTTCATCGATAAAACCATTGGAATAATATGACTGGTTTAGTTCACTTCAGAGTCGTGACATTCATCTCCTTACCACGCACGCAATAAGAATTTTTTTGGCAGACAAAAATTCTTATCTTGTTGAAAATGTAATGCTGCTACCAAATATCACGTAAAATTGTTATGCACTTGAATAGTTTGTTCTCCCAAACAACAAGGTTAGAGAAAACTAAGCTAGGTGAAGTCTTTTGGACCCCCAAAGTCCTCCTTCCAATTTAGAAAACATTCCTGTCCAGTGCATTGATCTCATTTCAACCACTTCGCAAATATGTTCATTCATTTTCCTTAAGAAAGTTCCATATTGAATTAACCTGCTATAACGAAAAATCTGAAAATTAATAATTTTGAAATTGGATTGTTAAATCGATGATATGAAGTACTTTTGAGATGTAAGAAAAGAGTTGAAAGAAGATTAATAATCTGAACAAAGATGTTTTCATAGTGCCTTAACTTACTCAAGAAAGACTGTTAGCTTTATCTCCCTATTCGGGAGACCAAAAGATGTAACCTTACCTGAATAAAAGGCCGATCTGTTCAGTTTATTTTGAATACGATATTTTATTACACATTTTTTCAGAGTGATACCAATGAGATTCATTTGAAATTCGAAGCCGAAGTGCACTTATTGAATGATTTCAATGAATCATTGAAACAATTCATGGCTGTTGAGAAGGTAAGAGTACAAGTAAATTTTGTTTGTTTCATATAGTTTCATAAATAAAAAATTACGAAAAGCACTGCCGTGAAGGCAGGGGCTTTTGAGCGCTCGTACATGCACCTTGTAGGTAGATTCGCATTTTCCAGTTTTAGAAACCAATTGAAGGAATTTTTGACAGCTGTCAAACAAATGTCAAAAAAAAATTCTGAAACTTAGGCGAAACTCCAGACTTCATGTCGCTGCTTCAGCTGATCAATCTGGAAAAAAATATTTTGAACGGCCATATTTACGGAACCCCTAGTCTCATTTTGCTTATTGATGAACGTGACCGCGATATTCGCGATCCAAACCCACCCTGAAAATTTCAAGTTCCTAGGCCTTTCCGTTCAGAAGTTACAATTTTCTATGGTTTCTATGGTTCTGGTCATGCGATCTGGACAAAATATTGCTTCAATATATCATTCTCGATTAAAATACAAAATTTCATCTCGATCGAATCCGAAGTTTCGAATTTATCGAGAAAACAAAACAAACGACCGTATTTACGGAACCCCTTGTATAATGTTGCTCATAGATGAACGTGATCACGACATTCGAGATCCACACCTATCCTGAAAATTTCAAGTCCCTAGGCATTTCCGTTCAAAAGTAACAATTTTCTATGGTTTCTATGGTTCTGGTCATGCGATCTGGACAAAATTTCGCATGTAGCTAAAACACCTCATTCTTCATCTGAGTGCAAAATTTCATCTCGATCGAATCTGTAGTTTTCAAGTAATCAGGAAAACAAAACTTTGAACGGCCATATTTACGGAACCCCTGGTGGAATTTGGCCCATTAACGAACTTAACCGAGGCATTCGGGATCTGAACCTACACTGAAAATTTCAAGTCTCTAGGTTGATCCGTTCGAGAGTTATCGTGCTGACGGACGGACGGCCGGACGGACAGACTCGAATTTTCCGACGGATTCGTCATCAGTGAGTCGAACATAGTCGATTGAGACCATTTTCGGCTCAAAATTCGAAAAATACAGACATCGTGACGAAATGATATAGCCCTCGTGTAAGTAGTACGAGCGCTCAAAAACACTAGAAATCTTTATTTTTGAGTGCGATATCATACATGTACATTATAATGCTATTACTCACTCCATCTATTGCAGGCTTTTGAGACATTGAAGAATAAAAATGAAAGCAGTTTTCGCAACAGTTCAAAAACCTGCTCAGCTCTCATTCTCTCTGGCGATAGTAGAATTTCTACTAATCTCAGTAAAAATATTGGTTCTACCATCAATACTTCGAGAGGGTCAGATTTAGATGAGTCTCATCTTGTGGAAAATAGTTTGTTCAAGTCACATTTGAAATATAACAATAATTTGGAAATGCCAAGTATGCAGGAGAGTACACTTGGAAATAGCAGCTTCTCTTTCAATGAAAACATCCCCAACAACCCTGCTGGATTGTCTATCAAAATGGTGAGATTTATCATGAATTTATTCTTTAACATCTTGACTGCGTTAGGGAAATTATTTGACTTTCGTTGACTGTGATACATATCCGCCGGGATAAGTAACTGGTCTGTATTTATATGCGATACATATCCCCAGTATGAAATATTGGATATTTGAGCCATTTGAACGTTAATTGAACTGAAAGAATAGTTCAGACCATGATGTTCTCTGTCAGGTTATATCTCTGGAGTTCAGTAACTCAGATTTTCAAAGAAATAAAAACAAGTGAAAAAAATGAAATTATTGAATTTCAGACTCAACAAATATTCAAATAAAACAAAAATAAAAAACGAATCCTTGAGATATCAATACAAAACCTTAAAACAGACAAGTGAATCGAAATTGAGATTTGGTACCAAATTTTATGAAACCGTGTAGGAACACTTTGTGTTGCAGAAGAAAGCAATAAGAATTATGAGTATCATTTGAACCGGGGTCGTTGTGGAACTGCGACCACATGGATCTTTTGTGGAATTACGAGTGACTTGAGGTACAACCAATCCTGCAGAATTGTTTCCAAAAATACTGAATTATTAATGATATATCCCATATACAGGGTTACAGGGAAAGTCAGCTTAATAAAACTGCTCGACAGCGGATACAATTAAAGAAGAAGTGTTTTCAACTTTGAAGCGCTTTTTTTGAAAAAAACGAAACTTTTTCTACAGATAAGTTCAAAAACTTCTACGTCTCTTCAGCTTTTCAATGGGCAAAACATTGATCAAATGACAGTTAAGGTGGTAGGGGCGGCCATGTAGAACATAAATTATAAAATTAATGCTCTGTTTTTCTTTGTTTTATTCACGTATTTTAGCAATTTTTTGTGTTCGGGAGACAAAGACATACAGTCTCAGGTATGTCATTTTAAATCTTGGCGTATAGTCTATTCATGCGATTCTTTCGTGGTAGATGTGTTATCCGTAATTTTCTGTAATAACGCGACTTGTCTTTTTGGACTGTTACATCTTCTTACTGTGTGACGTGGCTTGTGAATGGACTTTGGTTTGTATTGTGAACATGGCAACCTTTACTAACGAGGAATATGCTGAGATCCTAATGTGTTATGGATTTTCCGAAGGAGTGTAGTGGCGTGCACGCAATAAATACTTGTGACAGTATCCTACTTGTCGAGTACCTGATATTGGCGTTTTTAACAGAGTTTATCGAAGGCTTCCAGAAACTGGGTCTGTTCTAGTACGAGACATGACATGGGAATACCTCGTATTCTTGATGACGACGACCAAGCAAATGAAATACTTTGAAGCCGACCCAAACACGTCAATAAAAAATGTTATCGCTCGCGGCTTGGTATTTCCCAGTGGAAAGTCTGGTTCGTAGTGCACACTTCTGTGGTACTCTTACCATCACACGCCAGTGCTATTAACAGAAAAGAGGATACTTTGGGGCGACTAGACTTCTGTAGATTTATGCTCAATGCCGATATTGAAGTTCCGGTCTTTTTTTCGTGTGGACAGATGAGTCGAACTTTGATGAAGACGCCCATTATTGGAATCCAAAAGCGCAAGATAACCCGAAAAAAGAAAAAGAGGGTCGAAAGGAGATTCAGTCTAAATGTGTGGATGGCCATAATATCAAATTACTTGATAAGGCCATACTTCCTGCCTATTTTAGCTACTTTAACCTCAAACTAAAAATGTGCCCTCTACTACCTCAACTGTTATTTGATCACTGTTTTGCCTATTTAATATCGATTTTTGAATAGCTAAGGAGACGTAGAAGTTTTTGAACTTATTGGCAGAATAAGTTCCGTGAGGTTTTTTCAAAAAAAGCGCTTCAAAGTTGAAAACACTTAGCTGTTAGTAGTAGGTTCAGTTTCTATTGGTCATTTTTATTCATTGGCATGCCTTCCAACTAGATACATAAAAGAAACGAGCCCTAGGAGATTCAATACGAAAAAAATGGATGAAAAAGACAAAAAATAAAGGATTTTTTTAAAATCATCAAAACTCAATATCTCCATAACGGTTAAGTTTCGGACACAATATTATAGAACCAAATTCATCAGAAATTACCTGAATAATAACGTCCTTTAATATTCTGTACGACTTTCCCTGTAATCCTGTATATTCAGGAATGTTAGTTGTTCATGGGAAGAAACGCCTGTCTCTTTCAAAATAAGAAACCATTCTATAAAACCAGGAGTTTAGATTAAACATATACTAAATGTAACCTAAAAACAAGTAGAATACTGATGCTTGGAACTTTATGATTCATCACCAGACATTATAAAAGGGATCGAAGATATAAGAATTACATACATGGATTTCTATTGGATTCAGAACCATACAGTCTATCAGATTATATTAGATGAATCAATTCATTTCATTTTCCATTTACGTGTACGTATACATGTTGAATTCAATTTGAAATGAAGAACAATTTGTTATTGTTATTATTTTTTATTATCCCGGATTGTTGGGACATGTCCGTAGTACAACTTATGACTTACTTCCTCTCTGCTTGGCAAGGTTTTTCCCTTAATTTTTTCAAGCAACTGATTTCTCACAAGTGACGGCTTGTCAGGGTAGGCCGGGCCGACCCAAAAATAATCGAGAAATAGAAAATAACTATAGAAGTTTTATTTATTGTTTCGTTTCTAAAAAACTGGATACATGTACATATATATTTTTGAAAAGCCCACATTATGACCAATAACTATGTATATGACTTTATATATTTGTCATGAACTCCCGTTCAAATGAATGAAGTAGGGTTCGATAACTTTTTGACCTGACACCGTATACCTATTATGCCGACGACATTGAATTCTACGGAAAAATTTATTTGGGAAACAATTCTTTATTGTTGGATAAGTTATCAAATAGTTGAGAAACGAGGGGTGCCTGTAAGGCTTTCTGCACACGGAGCGTATTGTCATAGAGGCGCTAGTTAAGTTAATCATTACTGGCGAATAGGAATTGTCTATTTTCTCATTAGACTTTTTCTCACCTTCCTGGATTTGTGTTGGGTCTGAAGAAAAATCGTGTTTCGCTGTTTATGAAGGAAAGGAGAAGTATAGATTATTTTTGACTCAAGACAGACTAGATAAATTTTGGTCCAAATTTTCAATGTGAATTCTTTCTAATAGTTCAAAGCTTTCTTCACAATGAATTCCTTTCATTTGATGGCACTCTTTTCAGTTTGAACAATTTATAAAAGATGAGGATGTTCGTATAGAGAACTTAAAAACCATAATTAAAATCAGGGAACAAGCACTTCTTGACAGAACTAAAGGAGAGTTAGCTTGGTTGGAAATTCAAAGAAAGTAAGTAAAATACAAACACAGAGATGTACAGAAGTCAGGACATGTAATGTAATAATACAGGGTCTTTATAAATGATTGTAACATCACAGTCGAAATCATACAATTTCGAAACTGACAGTCATTATTATTTGTTTGTCATGCGCGAAGAGAATAAATTCTAGATATAAAGCGGCAAAATAAGAATATTTCCAAACCCACATCTATGTTATAATTATTTATGAAGACCCTGTATTACAACGTTTATATTCGTTACGTGTGTTGAAATATTTTATTTTTATAGGCACTTGAAAGAAACGGGAAAACTTCATGAAGCTTCACTTGTCAAGAAGAAACAAAGAGGTATTTTGTTGAAACATCAGCAAGAAAGAAGAGAGATGCAAAGGTGATTAACTATTCATTCATTTTTGCCACACATCAAACCACTATAGCATCATTAATTTTTTGATCCACAAAAAAAAAAGGGTGACGCTTATTAAAAACTATGTACTGTGTACTAGTCAAGACAGGTTTTTCAGAAAAATATTAAATATATTCACATAATCATGAGTCCTAACTTGCTCCGTTTCCGAGATACAGAGGTTATAGAATTTTTTTCATGAACTACTCAAAAACATTTTGGTCGATTTATTTTTTTCTGTAACATGCAGAAGAACGGTTTTTAATTATTTCCTCGAAAACGAAGCGAGATGCAGAAAAATTTGAGGTGTGTTTTCAAGTGCTCAATAAAAAAAAATTGAAAAGCACTGCCGTGAAGTCAGGAGATTTTGAGCGCTCGTTCATCCACCTTGTAGGTAGATTCGCATTTTCCAGTTTTAGAAACAAATTTGAGAAATTTTTGACAGCGGTCAAAAAAATTTGCAAACTAAGGCGAAACTCTAGACTTCACGTGAGGCTTTAGGTGTTTTTTTCGATAATTCGCTAGAATTTTCTACGGTATCTATGGTCTTGGTGATGCGATCTGGACGAAATTTCCCACGTAGTTTGAATACATTATTTTTCATCTATTTGCAAAATTTCATTCCAATCCAATAGGTAGTTTCGAAATTATCAGAAAAAAAATATTTTGAACGGCCATAATTACGGAAGCCCTAGTCTAATTTTGCTCATTGATGAATGTGACTGCGAAATTCGCGATCCGAACCTATCCTGAGAATTTCAAGTCCCTAGGCCTTTCCGTTCATAAGTTATAATTTTCTATGGTTTCTAGGTTCTGATCATGCGATCTGAAAAAAATGTAGCTCGAATATATAATTCTCAATTTGAATACAAAATTTCGTCACGATCAAATCCAAGGTTTTGAAATTATCAAGAAATCTAAATTTCAAACGACCATATTTACGGAACCCCTGGTCTTATTTTGTTCATTTATAAACGTGACCACGACATTCGAGATCCACTCCTATCCTGAGAATAGTCCTTAGGCTTTTCCATTACAAAGTTATAATTTTCTGTGGTTTCAATAGTTCTGGTCATGCGATCTGGACAAAATTTTGCATGTATCTTGAACAAGTCATTCGCCATCTGAGTGCAAAATTTCACCTCAATCGAATCTGTAGTTTCGAAGTAATCAGGAGAAAATTTCGAACGGCCATATTTACGGAACCCCTTGTCGAATTTTGCCCAGTAACGAATTTAACCGCATCATTCTAGATTCGAACTTACCATGAAAATTTCAAGTTTCTAGGACGTTCCGTTCGAGAGTTATCGTGTATACGGACGGACGGCCGGACGGACAGACTCGAATTTTTCGACGGATTCGTCATCAGTGAGTCTAACTCAGACGATTGAGACCATTTTCGGCTCAAAATTCGAAAAATACAGACATCGTGACAAAATGATATTGCTTTCTTGTAAGTAGTACGAGCGCTCAAAAAAGGGTAAAGATACAAAACAAAATTTGGAAAGTACTGACGTGAAGTCGGGACCTTTGCGCGCTTGTTTCAATTCATCGCCAGGGCGGCCACCCATAACTAATCTATGATCATTTGTCATGCCCCACCGCGAGTGGGGAGTTACGTGGGGTGGTCCGTGGATGTTCAGTGATATGTTTTCGACTCGCAAATATCATTACTTTTTTTGTAATTGCGAAGAAACACAAAAAAAAACGGTGTTTTTTTAGTTTTTTGCTTGTAAAATCTGAACCAATGGAGCGGTGCTAATACTTTCAACAGACGAATTATAGAGAATGAAAAAACAAAGAAAATGAGTGCTAGTGCAACTCAATCAGATCATCATTACCGGAGGAAAGCCGGAAAAACCGTGAAAATCAGCGTTTTTTCAAATCCTCATAACTCGGCCAAGTTCGAAGTTGTAGCGCTGGCTTTCCAAATGAAAGTAGTGGTTAAAAGATACTTTAAGTGTGCATAACCCAGACGTTGTCCGATAAATAGTTTTTGCGTAATTGCGATTTGAATTATTTGAGGCACTATTTTCCGGAAGAGCTGGATGCGTCGGAAGTAGTCCAATTTCAATTTGCAAAACGGATTTTGAAAGAAGAAGTATAGTACTACAAAAAGACAATCTTGATTTTTCGTTAAAATGCTTCAAAATAGGTGGAAAAAGCATGCAAACATGAGCAAAATCAGCCGAATGCTCGATTGCAGTCAAGTAGTGCGGGTATATACGTAAATATTCGCGCCCGGCCTCAGCGCGATTTTCGTTCCCCGCGTCTGCCGGCTACCCCCACTATCCGTCCCAGATGGGGCACTGAGCCGGTTTTGGTCATGTTTCCACGTATTTTTCACCTATTTTGCAACATTTTAACGAAAAATCAAGTTTGCCGTTTTGTAGAGGTACTTCTTCTTTCAAAATCCGTTTTGTGAATTGAAATCGGACTACTTCCGACGCATCCAGCTCTTCCGGAAAATAGTGCCTTAAATAATTCAAATCGCAATTACGCAAAAACTATTTATCGAACAACGTCTGGGTTATGCACACTTGAATTATCTATTAACCACTACTTTCATTTGGAAAGCCAGCGCTACAACTTCGAAATTGGCCGAGTTATGAGGATTTGAAAAAACGCTGATTTTCACGGTTTTTCCGACTTTCCTCCGGTAATGATGACCCGATTGAGTTGCACTAGCACTCATTTTTTTTTTCATCTTTTCATTCTCTACAATTCGTCTGTTGAAAGTATTAGCACCGCTCCATTGGTTCAGATTTTACGAGCAAAAAACTAAAAAAACACCGTTTTTTTTGGTGTTTCTTCGCAATTACAAGAAAAGTAATGATATTTGCGAGTCGAAAACATATCAATGAACATCCACGGACCACCCCACGTAACTCCCCACTCGCGGTTTTTTCTACGATTTTTGTCACAGAATGACCCTTTTTCTGCTCTATTGTCTGGTCTAGCACTAGATCGGGAAAACTTGATTTTCTTTTCACGTGAAACAGTTAAGAAGTTGATTTAAAAAAAAACTAGTTTTGATTCTAACCTCCCGAAATTGCAAATGAACCTTCTTGAAGGTATCTTACAACCTTACAACTTACTACAAAGTTTCAATTTGTCGGATCAGTATTTTTCGAATTATTGAGAACAAAAATTCAGGTGACTATATCTACAGAACCCTTCGTTTAAGACCATTTTCGGCTCAAAATTCGAAAATCACAGATCTTTGCACAAAATGATAACGCTCTCGTTCATGGAAACAAGAGCGCAAAAACATTGACATACAAGTCCTATGATACTAAAAGAAATCCCTTATGGCCGCAAATCAGCGTTTTCCTGCATATTGCAGGAAAAAACTCATTTCAACAAGAATCACGTCAAAGTTTTGCTGAGCGTACCTATATCGTCATCGGACGGATGGCACGGAACTGAAACAAAAATAGTTTCAATGAAATTGAATGGAGCAACGCACATATTTATTTGCACGGACGGCAGGCATCGCATTTCTTCAGCATTTTTTTCCGTTCCATACGTACCTCCCGTCCGATGCCGATGTATGTGCGCTCAGCTTAAGTCATCCCCAGCTATAATTGAGGTTTCGTTTGTGCCAAAGTGAATCGTCCAAAATGTTTTTAGGCAATTCATAAAAAACTCTTTTTGTAAAAACCCTGACAACCTATATTTCGAAAACGAATCAAGTTTGGACAACGATCCGGAACGTTTGATGGTTTAACCCTGGGCCACCTTGAATATTAGCAAATATAAATAGGCTCATTTTCTTAATATTTCAGACTCAAACAACTTCAGAAAATACAGTCAAATGAACGGAAGACAATTTTGAAAGAGCAGAAGGATTTAATCAAAGCCCAGTTAACATCAGAAAAGCTCATATCAGAACTGAAAATTCAAAATCCAAGAAAGCAAAGACCAAGTGGACCCTTGAAAGTCCTGAAGGCTAGTGAATCACATTCGGAAACGTCTCTTTCAAGAAGAGCATCAGATGCTGAAGAAATCTTCAGTATTACATCCAGAAGTCGTTCCATCAAATTATCAGAGGTTGATTCAAGCAGAGAATTTGTCTTCAAACAGGAAAATTTGGATATCAAAACGATTGGGGACTCTGAAGATATTGATAATATGAAAAGGTAAGTAAATAAGGAAAAAAAATGTTTTCAGCAAAAGTGTCAAAGCACGTTTTAGATTTTCAATGAAACAACTATTTTGAAATTGTAACTTTAGGAAAGCCCACACTAAGTTTATCCAGATCGGCATATCTTGGACTGAAGTATATGTGGTAGATTTTTGGCTATCTTTTACCCTGTATTAGTCCGTCTCAATTGCCGGATAGATGGTACTTCTGCTAAGGAAAATAGCTTTGAATCAGATTGCGGTAGCTTTATTTGATTGGAATAGATCAACATGGCACCACGTTAATATATAGGTGCTGAAATATCCTGCGAAAAGTCTAATAAAGAAGTGAAAGTGTATGTCTCATGTACAAAGTGTGGCACTAATTACCACCCTAGCTGTTTATTGAAAATAGGTGGAATTTATACGCACAATAAGAAAAATATATTCTGTTGTGATAACCTATACCGAATTTCAAACGGCCATATTCACGGAACCCTTAGTCTAATTTTGCTCATTTATTGACGTGAGCGCGAAATTCGCGATCCGAACCAATCCTGAAAATTTCGAGTCCCTAGGCCTTTCCGTTCGAAAGTTATAATCTTCTATGGTTTCTATGGTCCTCATCATGCGATCTGGAAAAAATGTAGCTCGAATATATCATTCTCAATTTGAATTCAAAATTTCGTCACGATCAAATCCATAATTTTGAAATTATCAAGAAAACTGAATTTCAAACGGACATATTTACGGAACCCCTCACGATCCACACCTATCCTGAAAATTTCAAGTCCCTAGGCCTTTCCATTACAAAGTTATAATTTTCTATGGTTTCTATGGTTCTGGACTGCGAGCTAGACAAAATTCTGCATGTAGCTTGAGTACGTAATTATCCATCTGAGTGCAAAATTTCACCTCGATCGAATCAGTAGTTTCGAAGTAATCAGAAAAACAAAATTTCGAGCGGCCATATTTACGGAACCCCTGGGCGAATTTTGCCCAATAACGAACTTAACCGCGGCATTTGAGATTCGAACCTACCCTGAAAATTTCAAGTTTCTAGGACATTCCGCTCGAGAGTTATCGTGTATACGGACGGCCGGACGGACGGACGGACAGACTCGAATTTTTCGACGGATTTGTCATCATTGAGTCGTACTTAGTCGTTTGATTCCATTTTCAGCTCAAAATTCGAAAAATACAGACATCGTGACGAAATGATATAGCTCTCGTGTAAGTAGTACGAGCGCTCATAAATTATCAGTGGTAATACCCCTAGGGCCTTGATAATACCAAGATAATTTTGTCATAGAGAATGCTGAAAGCGTGTTGCAACACGCTCAAAGGATTCTCTAAGACAAAATTTTGAGGATTTATCAAGGCCCGAGGGGTATTCGATAAGATAATTTTTTACTTTGTAGATTTTGAAAAATTGATTGTCAATCTGACGTTTAATATTTATTCATTTTTATTATGACACCAAACTGAAAACACCACATGTTGGGTATTATCGCTGTAATCCATAGGTGATTGGATGAAATTTGACACATGACTCTAAATTGAGTAATTTGATTGATTACTATAGTTAGTAAAAAATTATCTTATCGAATACCCCTCGGGCTTTGATAAATCCTCAAAATTTGGTTATAGAGAATCCTCCGAGCGTGTTGCTTAAGGATAATATTATCAAGCAACACGCTTTCAGCATTCTCTATGACAAAATTATCTCGGTATTATCAAGGCCCTAGGGGTATTACTACTGATAATATAGCCTGATTTAAATTGAATAAAAAATGATTAATTAAGGGTCAAAGACCCCTTATTTATTTTGATGATGGAAGAGTTTTTTGCAAATAACAACTTCAGTTTTTTATTGCTTTCTAAAATCTTTCCAGTAAACATCAAGTTATTCAATATACGGTGTGTCAATTTGAAAAGGTTTTGCGAAATGAGAAAAAATGAAAAAAGGGGTCAAACTTTGGTTCGTAGGGGGAGACATTCTATACGGTTGGTTGCAATCAATTTGTATCAACCCCTAAAATCTTAAATGGAAAGGGGGGTTGAGTGACACCTTGTTTCAGAGGTAATTCGATTGCCTTCTCTAAAATGCCATACACTTGACCTTTTTTGTTATTATTCGGGGGTGGCACCAAATGCTCACTATCGTTAGTCCGCTGTCCAAGCGCCTTTCAGCAAAAGAAAGATTTGTGGAAATGAATCTAGTTAGAAATGATCAAAAATGTGATATAGCTGCATTCAAGCACTGAGCTCTCATATCATCGATTCTGAGATGGTATTGGAGTGCCGAAGAAAACACAACGAAATAGACAACAGACAAGGTCTGTTTAGTCTGGGTTCCTTGGCACTCAGGAATCGAAGGAAATGAAGAGGCCAAGAAAACTTGCCAGAAAAGGAGCACAAACTCATTGGCCCAGAACCTTTCTGCGTTAAGCCCGTATGGCATGGTGTAGAAATTGGTACAATTTCTCTATGGAAATTTTTCTGCATCGCGTAATTGGACACTGCGCATGATCACATACAACCATATGACAAGGTGCAGAAACTGGGAGCTTCAGACATATTTCTTGTAAGTGATCATGCGCAGTGTCCAATTACACGTTGCAGAAGAATGGGTACATATTCACATTTCTATAGAGAAATTGTACAAATTTCTGCACCATGTCATACGGGCTTGAGAATAGAACCTGTCCAATATTTCTTGGTTATCATATTCAAACATGAAAAAAAGTTTTTATTAACTTACCCTCCAAAATACACCATTTTCGAGATACAGGTGTTGAAATTGAAAAGAAATCGGTTTTTGCGAATATCACCAGAACCTTTTATCGTACAGGAAATAGCTTTGGTGAGCATTTTCTAATCATAATAAGCAATGTTTTGTGCGGATTTTTTTTTGTCTCAATTGGTTTTGAAGGAGTGGAGGGTGTTTTTCTCCCCAACTTCTACGCTAATCGACAAAATAGTTTTTGAGACGCCCATTTTAACCGACAATGTTTTTTACACAAAAAAGATACTCTTGGTCATACGTTCTAAAGTCGACCGTTTTCGAGAAAAATCAACTTTTATGTTGAAGAACATGGTCTTCAGTAACTGTCAACCTTTTTTTATACGTCAAAAACTTCAGGTTTACAATTCAAAATTATTTTCTGAACCCCAGAGCAATCTTCAAAAGAGCTTATTCCTCATAACACTAATCCTACTAAGATTTTTTTTTCAATTTCAACACTCTGTATCCCGAAAATTCTCCATTCTAGTGGGTAAGTTAATAGAATTTTTTTTTCATATTTTTGGACGAGCTATCCCATCCTGAAATTCTGCGCATATATTATGAAACACCCTGTATAGGTATACCACTAGATAGTTGATCTATGATAGTTTGCCTATGACCCTGATCAAGGGAATTTACAATATCGAGCTTTCCGAATAATTTGAATTTAATTGATGCCCCTAAGTGAGATTTTTATCTGCTATGTCTTTCAATAGACCTCTGTAAATTTTTCAAATCCGAATAATTTTGACCACACATTGTTTTCTGAATCTTCGGAAAAAAGTAGGCAAAAGCAACAAAATAATTTATTTCGAACTGTTCTTCCTGTCAGCCACTCGCATTTATGGTACTTTTGAACGCAGAAGGAACGATTATGTTTGGAATTGACAATTAAACATTTCATAGTTTTAGTAATGAAAATTTTGTCATCGTAAGGCATTTGACTGAACTTTTTCTTCAGGATAAAATCAACAATAGAACAATATCTTCAGTTACTCTTAGTTTCTCACTGGCATTATAATTTTCATTTCTGGTCTCCGTTCCCTTTTTTCTCGATAAAATATATGAACCTAAATAGCCATCCTTCCTCACCTTCAAACTTCGACGAAGTGATAGTCTGTACATAACATACATACATTTAGTATTATATTATACATATATCTCGTATTATATTATACCTTTACAACGCCGTATCGTAAGACGTGATGAGACCAATAACGAACGAGAAATACTTAGTTGAGGAAAAAGGGCGCGAAATACGAAATTACCTCTGCCCCAACCTAATATATGTATAGAATAGTGATACCGATCGTTCATCGCCGAGGTTCATATTCGGGCCGATCAGGCTGAACGAATATACTGGAGAGTGGAGACCGGGCCTTCGTCACGTGGTATACAGCTCGAATTCAGAGCGGCTGCTGCTTTGCATCGGAAGACATTTGAAATTTTACATTCTAGCGAATCTCGACTTGAGGATCTTGGCCTCCGCGTCTGGACTCTGGTGTATTCTTAAGCCGCTTAAGCGCATCGCATGCCTGACGTAGTACTGATTTCGTTGCGCAATCTTCTCAGTTTTGAAGTCTGTTGCGGACAACGAATAATGAATAAATGTGATGAAATATTGGGTTAAAAAATATCCAGGAATTTGAATATTCCATTGATTTAGGTTAACATAATATAGTTGAACTTGAACTAAGAATTAAATATAATGCAGTAAAATTTGAGGAGGCCCGGCCTCCTCTGAGCGGCCGCCACTGCGATGCAGAAAAATTTGCATTTATATTTATATGGAGAAATTGTTACAATTTCTGCACCATGTCATACGGGCTTGAGAATAGAACCCGTCCTATATTGCTTGGATATAATATTCAGGTCCAGTTTTTTTGTGTATCCTGTACTCTGCAACAGGAGAGCGAGCTGTAGACTACGTAATGGCGAGAACCGCTCTGATGGAGGGCACAATATACCTTCGCAGTGCAATATGACCCCGCTTAGAGTCTACAATCTATATATGAGCTGTTCTCGTAGATTAAGGCAATTTTTTGTTTTTGCAAAAATTCGGATTACTGGTACAGTATCTGAATCCCAAACAGAGATAATGATAAAACGTGAATCATGTAGCCGGTGTAGCATCAATTCAGTAGAATTGAAAGATTGGTAGCAACTCCTCTATGCAATTGACGCAGCCTTGAGCATGACCATTTCTGTTCTTAAACGTAATATAATCACAAAAAGCTATGTTCCGACTGCGAAAGTGGTCAATTTCAGTTTTATCAGAACGCAATAATGAAAAGGTGGAAAGGAAACACCATATCAAGATTGTTTGACGGCATGGTCGTTTGATTTCGCACCGAAATTTGTCAGAAAAGAAAAATTAGCAAACTCGTTCTAATCTTAGATATCCTGTTGGATGATTTCCAAGCGCTTCCTCTATACAAGTAAACTTCCTGTTTTAAGAAAATAAATCCCGTGTTTTCATCTATCCCAAAAGCCAAGGAAAATTTGCGCTGTGAACGTTTAGTGAACGAAGCAAAATATCAACAGCAAATAGATTATGGATATTTCCATAAATTGAAATGTTTTTTTTTGCGGAAGTATGTGGGGTACGTATATATTTTATCAAAAAGAATTCATCGATAATCGAAAATTATGGTGTATGTTTTGTAAAAGTAGTCTTTGAAAGTTAATTCTTATTGCTCATCATAGGAATAAAGATTTTATTTGGTGGTTTCTGATAGTTGTATTGATTGAAATGAAATAGTAGTCGCCGATTGTTGATTGACTACAAATAAAACTATTATAGCGAAATTCGTGATAGTATCTACTGAAAATTATGTGTATGTTTCTGAATTCCTAAATCGATGTTCAAATACGATGTCTTTTGCGCAAGCTTTACTATTTGTTCGCAAACCGATCTATTTCATACTTCCAGTTTGAAATGAAAAACACAAAAAATTACATATTTCGAATCGAATTCATGAAAACTGTTTCGAAATAACATACGTAATTTGTATCTTTTCAACTCTCACTGAAGCTTCAATATCCTTCTGTTTTTTGGGCATTGAATTTCTAGTGATCCATTTTTGCCAATATATCCAAAAATACTGTAAATTGTTCATGGAAGTTTATTATTTTATTGCATCGCCTCATTTTGTAGAAGAAATTGATTGATTTAATAATACATCTCGAATCTAGACAGATAAGATAGATTTATATTCCACGAAATCTCAACTCATTCCCAAAAAATTACGAATCTGATATGTATGCTCTGAAAAAGATTGGATTTTCCTAGGGAAACTCAGGGGACAAATATATATAGACAATTTATCCCAGTTGTTTGAACTAATATTCTAAATGTCAGAAACCACGAATTTTTAGGTGTAGATCTTTGCGGTAAAAGAATGATCATTCCAACACACATTTCGAATTTCATGATTTTATTTTCGCTATTTTTGCCGCAATGTATTTTTTGAGATTTGATTTCTCGATTGCCTTTGAATTTCTTGTATCGGAACCTTGAGCTAGCAGGATCAATGCCGGAAATTATTGTTGTAAAGGATTTGAAGCGATTAGTTTCGGAAAAATGCTCCCGACAGTCAACGGTGAATGGGCAGATATTTTTATTCGATTATTGAATTCCCCACGTTGAAATTTTCACAAAAGGATAGAACTTTTCTTTTCTTGAAAGCAGGAGAAGTCAAATTTTTTTTCTATTTTTTTTTCTCTTTCAATGTGAATAGTGGAGAAAAAAATTTCGAAAAGCACTGCCGTGAAGGCAGGAGCTTTTGAGCGCTCGTACATGCACCTTGTAGGTAGCTCGCATTTTCCAGTTTTAGAAATCAACTGAAGGAATTTTTGACAGCTGTCAAAAAAATTCTGAAACTTAGGCGAAACTCCATACTTTATGTCAGTGCTTCAGCTGATCAATTTTTTTTCGATAATTCGCTAGAATTTTCTACGGTATGTATGGTCTCGGTGATGCGATCTGGACATAATTTCGCACGTCGTTTGAATACATTATTCCTTAGCTAGGTGCATAATTTCATTCCAATCCGATCAGTAGTTTCGAAACTATCAGGAAAAAAATATTTTGAACGGTCATATTTACGGAACCTCTAGTCTTATTTTACTCATGAACGTGACCGCGATATTCGCAATCCAAACCCACCCTGAGAATTTCAAGTTCCTAGGCCTTTCCGTTCAAAAGTTACAATTTTCTATGGTTTCTATGGTTCTGGTTATGCGATCTGAACAAAATATTGCTTCAATATATCAATCTCGATTAAAATACAAAATTTCATCTCGATCGAATCCGTAGTTTCGAATTTATCGAGAAAACAAAATTTCAAACGACCGTATTTACGGAACCCCTTGTATAGATGAACGTGATCACGACATTCGAGATCCACACCTATCCTGAAAATTTCAAGTCCCTAGGCGTTTCCGTTCAAAAGTTACAATTTTCTATGGTTTCTATGGTTCTGGTCATGCGATCTGGACAAAATTTCACATGTAGCTTGAACACCTCATTTTCCATTTGAGTGCAAAATTTCATCCCGATCAAATCTGTAGTTTTCAAGTAATCAGGACAACAAAATTTTAAACGGCTATATTTACGGAACCCCTGGTGGAATCTGGCCCATTAACGAACTCAACCGAGGCATTCGGGAACTGAACCCACACTGAAAATTTCAAGTCTCTAGGTTGTTCCGTTCGAGAGTTATCGTGCTTACGGACGGACGGACGGACGGACAGACTCGAATTTTCCGACGGTTTTGTCATCAGTGAGTCGAACATAGTCGATTGAGACCATTTTCGGCTCAAAATTCGAAAAATACAGACATCGTGACGAAATGATATAGCCCTCGTGTAAGTAGTATGTATGAGCGCTCAAAAAAGTGGGCACAATAAAAAATGACGAAAAGCACTGCTGTGAAGTCAGTAGCTTTTGAGCTCTCGTTCCACCACCTTGTAGGTAGATTCGCATTTTCCAGTTCTAGAAATAAATTCAAGACATTTTTGACAGCTTTCAAAAAAATTTTCAAATTAAGGTGAAACTCCAGACTTCACGTCAGTGCTTTAGGTCATTTTTTTTCGATGATTCGCTAGAATTTCTTACGGGATCTATGGTCTTGGTGATGCGATCTGGACAAAATTTTCCTCGTGGTTGGAATACAATATTCTTCATCTTTGTGCAAAATTTCATTCCAATCCAATGAGTAGTTTCGAAATAATCAGGAAAAAAGTATTTTGAACGGCCGTATTTACGGAACCCCTAGTCTAATTTTGCTCATTGATGAACGTGATCTCGTAATTCGTGACCCGAACCTACCCTAAAAATTTCAAGACCCTAGGCCTTTCCGTTCGAAAGTTATAATTTCTATGGTTCTGGTAATGCGATCTGGACAAAATTTTGCATGTAGGACACGTCATTTTCCATCTGAGTGCAAAATTTCACCTCGACCGAATCAGTAGTTTTGAAGTACCTAATCAGGAGAACAAAATTTCGAACGGACGGACTGACTCGGCTCAAAATTCGAAAAATACCGACATCGTGACGAAATGATATAACCCTCGTGCAAGTAGTACGACCGCTCTTAAATGTTTTGATAAGTTCAAAAAATTCACGGAAGCCAGCTCATTGAAAACATGGAGTGTTCTGTATGATAATTTAATATTTCTAATTCATTTTCAGGGCTCTTTTGGTGCGTCAAGCTTCCTTGATGAAAAGGCGCAAAGCTGTGGATGATCTATTGAAAAGACATCAGAAGCTTTTAGAGGAAGAAAAGAAAATTAAAGAATTAGAAATGGCGGCTAATGCGATCATCATGCAGCTTCCAACTAAGAAGGTTACTACTAGGGAACCAAAAATAAAAAGTCATTTGAGAAAAAACAATCAAAAAGTAATACCACTTGGAGAGGATAAACCGGAATCAACTATTGGAACAAATTCTTCTCGAAGAAAAGATGAAAGTCAAATACTAAACAAAACAAATGTATCACAAAGTGAATACAGCTTTAACACATTCTATGAGAATGCTAAAGCAACCATTGATAAGATGAAGATAAAACAAAGTGAGAAAGAAGAAATCGAGAGTTCAAATAGTAATTTCCAGGAAGAAAATTCAGCAGTAGAATATTCAGAAGATTTTGAATCAGACAAACATATATTTGAAACCGAATCTAATGAAGACAATATATCGTCAATCAGTGAGTTGATCGAAGATTTTACACAAATTGAACAAGGTATTACCATGTTCAGTAAACAGTTCAGTGAAACTGCATTTGATAGAAGCTCCAGTTTTGACAAGAAAGGTGAATTATTCAAGATTTCTTCGTCACATGACACTAAGACTACCATGAATATATCATCAGTGTTCAAAGAAGAACCAGTTGATTCTTCGGAAAATTTGAGGTCTGCAGCCATTAGTCATACCACAGAGGTACAAACAGAAAATGATGTTATCAATTCATTTGAAGATGAAAAAATATCTACTTTCCACGATTCACAGACTTCCATTACTGTTGATAGAACTTCAAGTGAACCAGAAGAAAAAATATCGAAAGAAATTTCAAGTAATGAAATGAGCGATGACATTATAAACATTGAAAATATTCCTACAGAATTTTCAAAATACAGCTCGGACTACACTCAGGAAAAAAACGAAGAAAATGAAAAATCTTATACTGAAAATGAATTATTGAAAGTAATTGTGGCATCAGGTGAAATACCAGAAAGTTATGTTAATATCCTGATGAAGAAGGACGACCCTACAGAGCAAATAGAGCCAAATAAGACCTCAGAAATAATTTCAATTTCAAATAAATCAGTACATTCCAAGTCAAAAATTGAAGACCAAGGATATAATGAAAACATTTCTTCTCAAATGATATTGAAAAACAGTGAAGTTAATGCATCAATAGAAATCGATGAACTGAATTTGAATGAGGAAAATAATGAGTCTATTGACAACCATCTCATTTCTGATGGTGTTATTACTGAAAAAGTTATTTCTACTGATTTGATACTTACAGAATCTGCAGAAGATGGACAAAATAGTTCTGATTTTGAGTCGTCTAACAAAAATGAATACACCTCTACAGAAATAATTGGAATGAGATACGAAGATGGTGAACATAAAAAAAACAGTCGAAAAACTCCTGAAAGTATCCCAATTGAATCAATATCACAAAGTATATGTTCAGAAAATAGGCCCAAAGATAAAATTTCATCCAAAAATGAAGAATTATCTATGATAGAAAAGAGAACAGAATATAAAATAAGTGATTTCCTTCTGGATGCGGAAATTCTGTCAGAAAATATTGTCAGTGCTCAAAAAGATTTTACAAATGGAATTGTAAAATCAATAACAATAGAAGAATCATCAGATTTGTCTAATGATAAAGAAAATCAAGATATTTACTCATTGGATAAAGAAGAAACGTATAAAGATATTCCTTCAATTGAAAACAACTCAGAGCCATGTGTTTCCGAAATGAAAACAGATGATACAACAAACAAAGATATTTCAGAAATAAAGGATAACCCAGAGTTAAATTTGGCGAAGGAAGATTTTGAATTGGAATATGATGAAGAAAAGTCAAGTGCTAAACAAAACAGTAATGAACCTTTTGATGCATCTGCTGATAATGAACATTTAGAATATGGCCCTGAAGAAACAAAACATTCACAAGAAAAAATTATTGAAAATGTAACTGATGCAATCAGTTTCGAAAGTGTCGAACTGGATAAAATTGAGAGTGGAAATGACCTAATTAGCAATGGATCTTGGGCAGAAGTATCTGAAACAGTTAGTGGTGTGATTGGAGATCACACCATTGGAGATATAAGCCAAACCAAAATTTCATCAATTGAAGCAGATAATAAATTAGAAATGACAAAAGGAGGATCAAATGTAGACGAAAATCAAGAAGACAAAATGTGTGATAAATTTGAATCAAACTATGCATCAATAGAGGAAAAAACAACTATAGACAATAGTTCCTCTAACAGTTATACAGATGATTTTGAGGATGACAAAGAAGAATATTCATTCATTCAAGAACTTGCAGATACAGCTGAAAAATCGACGTCGAAAACAACTTTGAAAATTGAAAAAGACAAAAAACTATCTGAAACTGATGAGCATGATGTGCTCATGGTCAAAATAGATTTGACAATAGATACATCTAAAAAAGAAGCGAAAATAATTATAATGAAGGAAGATTCAAATGCTATATCGGATCTTGAGGAACAACAAGGAAAGGACAAAGATAATTTGAAAACACCTGTTCAACAGAGAGTGTCCCAAATTTTAGAAAGCACAATTGGTTCACAAAAAAGCCCAAGAGATAAAAACACTAGATACCAAGATTATTATGTCACTACATATGAAGATGTCACTCCCGTCAATTCTCCTGAATCAGGTAACTTTTTTCATTATAAAATTTAAGTGAACCAAATGAAAACATTCGTAACCTTCAGAAAAAATACTGACAGGAAAAAAATCCAGTAATAATAAGTTTATTTCTATAATTTTTTTCATGAAAATCATAAAAAAAATTATAGAAATAAAGTGTCACTTTTCATGACGAGTTTACCCGCCGAACGTAGTTCGGCGGGTAATTGAAGGCGAGCCTAGTTACGATTGTCATTCAAAATTAATTTTGATTTTGACAGTCATGAAGTATAATAATTGTTCGTAGTAACTAATTCATCGTTTACATAGCGACACTTTTCCCTCCGGCGTACGGAAATGTAATTTATCGTTGACATAGCAACACATTTCCCTACGGCGGAAGAAAAGTAGAACTTTTCGATGATCCTGTCAGTCGAAATATGACGTTGTTTCTGTATGTTTGAAAAAAAGCTTATTATTATTGGATTTTTTTCCCTGTCAGAAATGACGTGAAAAATGAAAAATTCTTGAATTCTTATCAACAAGTTGAACCAAAATAATTCTCAAAAAACAAAACTGTAACCTCCGAATTATTCCCCACATTCTTCTTTCCAGGCCGTCATATAAATTCATTCATGCTAATGGCAATATTGTGAAGCGGTACAAGAGTAAATAAAGCCAAAGCCTCTTATCTTGAATCATCGTGGAATAGTGCTTGGAATAATTTGCAGATGTGCCATCATTCATGATCCCATTTCTAAAGAAATCGTATTCAGGCCTGAAAATCATAACGCGTTTTTATTTGCTCTTAACAAACATATATACACAAAGTTATTGAGATAAACTCATATACAGGGTGATCCAGATCTTAACCAAGAAATTTTAACACGTATTCTACGTCAAAAATAAGCCCTAGACTGTCCTACAAACATATGTCGAGAAACGCTTCCTCTCCAGGAAGTTGAAATTATAGGTGTTGAAATTATAGAAAAAAAAAGTTTCTTATTGATAACTTTTACACTGCTTGAAATATTTCTATGAAACTTGGGATATAGGTTTTAAGCATCAAGGAGCACCTCTTGCTTTTTTTTTAATTGCACGTTTCGTTTACAAAGATAGCCTTATTATTATTATGTACCATATCAAATTTTAGCGATTTCTTCGTGGATGAGAAAGTGTTTTATTTTTTTACTCGGAAACGGTGCCTTCTACCTCAAAAAGTCAAGAAATCGAATTTGCTCTAAATAAAAAAAAGATTTCAGAAGTAATATTTATTGTTGGAAAAACAAGAGGCGTATTATTTTTTTGTCTAAAAATATTCAGTCTCAATGCAGAACGGACGCCACTGGTGAAATGAAAAAAAAATTTGATTCTAGAAGTGCTCCTTGATACTTGAAAGGTAGATCCCAAATTTCATAAAAATATTCGAGCAGTGTAAAAGTTATGAATAAAAAACTTTTTTTTCTATAATTTCAACATCCTTTATCTCGGAAAGGAAGCTTTTCTCGACATAATATGTTTATAAAACAAACAAGGGCTTATTTTTGACGTAGAATACGTGGTTGAAATTTCTTGATTAAGATCTGGATCACCCTGTATAGTTATAGTTATAGTTAGGAAGGGGGTTACGTTCCACTGCGACCTCAAGGTCTATTGTGCCCCCCATCAGAGCCGTATTCGCAAATGCGCTAACTACAGCTCGCCCTCCATCTCCAGAGCTGCAATGAACTCCAGTATCTGAGAGGGCTTCAAGGAGGTTAGATCCTCATTCCTCCTGTAATTCTCTTGTCCAAGACATTCTTTGCGCTGGTTTGTAATGGCGAGGCATTCTGTAACCAGGTGAACAGGAGTCTCCTCCTCTTCACCACAGAATCTACACTCGTCTGTTTCTGTTAAGCTCATTCTCATCATATGCTTCCTAAGGCGACAATGTCCTGTGAGGAAGCCAGTGAGTAGACGTAACTTGTTCTTACTGAGATCCAAATACTTTTTGGATCTTGAACTTTCATAGTTCCGAATGAACCTTTTAGAGTGGTCCATTCCTGGAAGGTTCCTCCAGAGTGCTTCTCTTTCGGTCTCTTCCTTCTCCAGAAACTCTTTCTTATAGGTGTGTTTACCTATGCCACAGAAGGGTTCTGGGCCAGTAAGTGGCGTTTGTGCTCCCTTTCTGGCAAGAGTATTGGCCTCTTCGTTTCCTTTGATTCCTGAGTGACCAGGAACCCAGACTAAAGAGACCTTATTTTTCTTGCCTACTTCATTAAGTTTCCTCCGGCACTCCCATATCAGCTTTGAGTCGATGATATAGGAGTTCAGTGCTTTGATAGCAGCTTGACTATCCGAGTGGATCACAATGTCACACCCTTGATAGTTTCTTTCCAGGTTTATTTCTATGCATCTTTCGATTGCAAGTATTTCTGCCTGAAAGGCACTCGAGTAGGAGCCTAACGATAGTGTACACTTGGTTCTTGCCCCGTATACCCCAGCGCCGGCCCCCATCGTGGTTTTAGAACCATCTGTATACCATTTAATGGTATTCACTTTGAAGTTTTGGGTAGTGTATTCCTTTTCCCATTCTTCTTTTTACATAGCATAGTGTTGAAGTTCTTCTCAATGCTTACTTTTTTAATCATAACATCACTAGGCAGGTTCGCTGATGAGATGTACATGTTCAGAGAGGACCAGGCTCCTTGACTTTTAATTCTCTCATTCCCTGTACCTTCCCTAAATATTCTAAGGATAGCCTCATGGGCTACTCTGTTGATCACTAGATGTAATGGAGTGAGATCAGTGATGACCTCAAGTGCTCTTGTCGGGCACGTTCTCATAGCTCCAGTGATGCAAACGTAGGCAAGCCTTTGTATCTTGTCGAGTATTTTCCTCGTGCTTGTCTGCCCTTTCTTAGCAGACCAGACTACTGCCTCATAAGTTATTATTGGTCTCACAATCATGACATACATCCATCGCAGTATTTTAGGGTTACAGCCCCAGGTTTTACCGGATAGGTTTCTGCACGCCATTAGAGCTCTTGTCGCTTTACTAGCAGTGTTTTTAACATGCTTATTTCATAGAAGCTTATTGTCTAGGGTAATTCCCAGATATTTGACTTTATAAGTCCATTCTACGTTATCTCCGTTCACCGAGATAGGCTTCATGGATGGAAGGTTTCTTTTCCGGGTAAAGGGAACCACTGTGGTCTTGGCTGGGTTGATGTTGAGCCCCACTGACAAGCACCACTGCTTGTGCCATTTAAATCCCTTTGAGCTTTTCAATTCTCTATCAACCAAATTTAACGAAGAGTTTCGGTGCTTTTATGATACATTTATTTAAGTTAATCATGGCTGCTTCTTACTTTCACATAGCTCATACTTACGTAAATTTTCATATAAATTTATTTTCAGCGTTCCTGGTTAAATCCAATCAATTAGCTTCTATTAATACATTTAATAATGAAGCTGAAGAATTACTGAAAAAACAACTTGCTATAGAACTGGAAATAAAGCACTTGGAGCAACAACAGAAAGAGCAATTGCCTTTTGTGTATATAAGAGAAATTCCAAACAAACCTCCACCACCGTATACACCTCCTTCTACACAGAGTAATGTTATCACAATATTACCAAGCAGAGTTGAAGATCTTAAAGAAATATGCCGCTATTCAGCCAAAGTTTTGTATAACGCTTACCTATCTAACAACCTAAATGCTGTGACATTTTCAGAAACACATTTTACGACAATCAATGAAACAAAATGCACAAAAGAATGTTGCTTGTTCGTCTTCGATTTATGTAGAGAAATTGCCGAAAATCACTATCAACGTTTTCAAACTAAGAGAGTGCCATTATGGTCGAAACTTCCTAAGGAGGCTTGTTTGATTCTGGGCAAGCCTTTTACTTACCATCAGCTAGAAAATCATATACATGTGAAAGTAAAGGAACTTCTAGGATTCGAGAAAATGAATATAAAAGAAAATTCAATTGTCAGATGGAGTAAGAAGAAGAAAGACCATGTCGATGAAATTTTAGTATTGGAATCTCAAGCAGAAGAGCAGGAATGGCTCAACTATGATAATGATGAGTTAATGGTTAAAAATGATGTTACTGATGCTATTTTAGATTTTCTATTGAGTGAAACAGTTGAAATTTATAGAAGTATATTTTCTTGAGGAAGATATTTCCATTATTCCATTATTGAGAATTTGCCTTAGGGACCTGTTGAATATTTTTAATCAGTATTAAGTGTTTTGTAATTTTTGAATAAAAGTTCACAAATTTATATTTGCTTTTTATCATTCCTCAGTATAATAAACTGCTCCACATGAGTAAGGGATATTGACTTAGTGCAAAAAAATATAGATAAAATAAGATTTTTGTGATGAAAATTTATATTAATATGATTTCAAGTTGCAAATTAATTTTAGCCTGTAGGTCTGCAGCGCATACAGGGTGGTTAAGTAAAATCGAGTAAAATAACGAAATTTTATTCCCAGAGAATTCAAGCATTTTAAGACTATCAATACAATGTATGGCCTCCACGGGCATCAATAACAGCTTGACATCTTCTTTGCATACTACACACGAGGTTGTTGAACATTTCTTGAGGAATTTGGTTCCATAAACGGGGCAGAAGCTCTCTCAGATCATTTAAGGATTCTGGGGTAGGTTGATGATTATCTAATCTTCTTTGGAGCATATCCCATGCATGTTCTATGCAATTCAAATCTGGTGAGTGCGGAGGTATTGGTAAATGTGGAATAACAAGCTCCTCGCGCGCATTCTCAACTATGGCTGCACGGTGCGCTCTAGCGTTATCGTCTAGAAATTGAAAAGTTTCACCAATAGCAGCGTGAAAATTTGGCACAACATTGTCAATGACATGCTCCCTATAGTGTAAGGCGGTCATATTCCCAGGACAAATGTGTAGATCTGTGCGCACGTTGAAACATATCCCGGCCCATACCATAACACTACCCTCTCGGAATGGATGGACTTCTTGGACATAGCGACGGTTACGGGGTATGCGTGGGATTGTCCATACCCTTATTCTTCGAGAATCTGAAAATCGTCCATATCTGGATTCATCACCCTAATAGCACAAAGTAGTCCTATGGACATCCATAGGACGTCCACTTCGGACATTATGGACATCCATAGGACGTCCTTTTCTGGTACAGTGGACGTCCTATGAACGTCCGTGGGACGCACAAATGTCCCAACTTTGAACTGAATTCGGACGTCCACCGCTGACATCCAATGGATGTCCCCTAAGGACCATAATTGGACATCACTATGAACGTCCGAGGGACGTCCACCGCGGACATCCGGATGATATCCCCTTAGGACCATAAATAGACATCACTAAAGACGTCCGAGGGACGTCCACCACGGACATCCAGGGGATATCCCCTTAGGATCATAACTAGACATCACTTTGGACGTCCGAGGGACGTCCACTGGATATCCTCATAGGACCATAACTAGATATCACTATAGACGTCCGAGGGACGTCCGCCAAGGACATCCACTAGATATCCCCTTAGGACTATAACTAGACATCACTATGGACATTTGACAGAACATCCTATTTTGGTACTGTGGACGTTCAAGTTTTAATTGTGACATTTTCATTTCAACATTTTACTTTCACATGTTTTGTACATGAAATTATTGAAACTTTTCTCGACTCTAGACTATTCATTCTCGACCTCTTAGATTTAGAAAACTTATAGGAACTGCTTTGAAATAAAACAGAAGGTCAAACAACTAAATATTTAAAAATATTTCAATGAAAAAAGATAACAAAATTAATAAAATAAATGTAAAAATATAAAAAAAAAAATATAATCTCAAAACATTAAAAAACAGCCTAACCTAACCTAACATAACCTATATAATAAAAAAAATACCTCTCTTGTCAAAAAAAATATTAATCTCAATGATATATTTCAAAAATCATTTATTTTGAGTAGACCTCTTCTGCTCTGCCACAAGTCGTTCTTTCGCTCTCCTCAACACTGTTTTTTTACCTTCTTCTACCTCTTTTATGGAAGAGTCTTTGGTTTTGATATTCAATCGAGCAGATCCTGAAAGAAAAATATACCAATATTTAAATTCTTGTTATGTTTATTTTGGTTGAATGTGACGCATCAAATCCAAAAAATTGTACGATAAAAAATTGTACACAAAAACTTGCAGAAAACGGTTCTAATCATGTATCAAATAGAGAAAAGCCGTCAAACATTATTCAACTTTTGCAACCACTATAAGAATAGAAAACATGATATTGTTCTTTGTGAATTCTGATGAATAGTAATTGCTTCATTATACTTACTTATAATAAGATTTGCTGTATTGGTTTTCGAAGATATTTGCTCTTTTATTAGGACAACCCAGCTGTATTCACTGGCCAATTTATTTGTCAAAAGTGTAGCCATCGCCCTTCTTGACGCCCTTCTGCAAAATTCATAAGGGCTATCACCACCCACCTTGAAGACTCGTTTAACCTAAAAACAAGCGCGCAAAAATAAGACATGTACAAAGAGAAGATACAGATTCATTATTTAGAACAAAACAATAGTGAATTCATTTATTTCTTTCAATATAACCAAAATGATAAAACTGAAATAGCAAATTTTTTATATTTCGAAATTGGTTAGTCCTGTGAAAGAAACTACAAATATACCTGAATGCCAAGATTTTTATGTTACTAACTCTAAAATACCAATACTGAAAATTTTTATGGGAAAACCCAATTAATAAAATGCACAACTTACTGATTTTTTCATGTTTTCTTCCGTTTTCAGGAAATCCTCGAATTCCAATAATAAGATCGATGATCACTCACTTCTTTGTTTTTATAGTAAAAGACATAACAAATAACGTTTGAAACTTTTAATATAACAGCACTATATTCTACAAACTATTCGAAACTTTGAATATATAACCACGATATTCTACAAACACTTTGAAACTTTGAATTTAAAACAAACACTTCGCATAAACTTTTCTAGTCAAATGCCACAGTCGAACCAAAGTTACCAAAGAGTAACAAAGTTGTCTAATCTTTGACGGGCGTGAAACTGGCAACAGATTCGTCAGCAACGGATTTGGTACGCTCCGTAACTGTCGATCCCGGAGGTAGGGAATTTCGCGCAATTATGTCGATGTGATTCAGTGATTCAATGTATTTGTTATGGGTTATGACTATTTCAATCATGTGAATAAGATGAATTCCTTTATCGCATACGAGGCGGCCAGGCGGTAGTCGGAGGGAGGTTGATAAACGTAAAAACAAATCATCAATTTTTTCGAAAAATTCAAAAATCAAAACCAGGCGATGGCTCACGATGGGACATCGGTTATTCATCTTCTTTATGCCTAACTTTATTATAAACAATCAACGAATTCCATTGTCGGGCCGTAGGGGCGGCGGTATTCGAACTTAGAAAATTTCAGCATCGATTTTTCCTTAATGTCGGATAAAATCAAAACCAGGCGATGGCTCACGATGGGACATGGTTATTTATCTTCTTCATGCCTAACTCTATTATAAACAATCAACGATTTCTCTTTGTGGGCCGTAGGGGCGGCGATATTCGGACTTAAAAAATTTCAGCATCGATTTTTTTCAAAGTCTTATAGAATTCGAACCAGGCGATGGCTCACTATAAGACATGGTTATTTATCTTTGTTATGCCTAACTTTATTATAAACAATCAACGAATTCCATTGTCGGGCCGTAGGGGCGGCGGTATTCGGACTTAGAAAATTTCAGCATCGATTTTTTTCAAAGTCTGATAAAATTCAAATCAAGCGATGGCTCACGATGGGACATGGTTATTAATCTTTGTTATGCCTAACTTTACTATAAACCATCAACGAATTCCATTGTCGGGCGGTAGGGGCGGCCATATTAGAACATGAAAAATTTCAGCATCGATTTTCCCTAATGTGTGATAAAATCAAAACCAGGCGATGGCTCACGATGGGACATGGTTCTTTATCTTATTTATGCCTAACTTTATTATAAACAATCAACGAATTCCATTGTCGGGCCGTAGGGGCGGCGGTATTCGAACTTAGAAAATTTCAGCATCGATTTTCCTTGATGTGTGATAAAATCCAAACCAGGCGATGGCTCACGATGGGACATGGTTCTTTATCTTATTTATGCCTAACTTTACCATAAACCATCAACGAATTCCATTGTCGGGCCGTAGGGGCGGCGATATTAGAAAATAAAAAATTTCAGCATCGATTTTCCCTAATGTGTGATAAAATCAAAACCAGGCGATGGCTCACGATGGGACCTGGTTCTCTATCTTTGTTATGCCTAACTTTATTATAAACAATCAACGAATTCCATTGTCGGGCCGTAGGGGCGGCGGTATTCGAACTTGGAAAATTTCAGCATCGATTTTCCCTAATGTGTGATAAAATCAAAACCAGGCGATGGCTCACGATGGGACATGGTTATTTATCTTCTTCATGCCTATCTCTATTATAAACAATCAACGAATTCCATTGTCGGGCCGTAGGGGCGGCGGTATTCGGACTTAGAAAATTTCAGCATCGATTTTTTTCAGTCTGATAAAATTCAAATCAGGCGATGGCTCACGATGGGACATGGTTATTTATTTTTTTTATGCCGAACTTTATTATAAACAATCGAAGAATTCCATTGTCGGGCCGTAGGGGCGGCGGTATTCGGACTTAAAAAATTTCAGCATCGATTTTCCCTAATGTGTGATAAAATCCAAACCAGGCGATGGCTCACGATGGGACATGGTTACTCATCTTTGTTATGCCTAACTTTATTATAAACAATCGAAGAATTCTATTGTCGGGCCGTAGGGGCGGCGGTATTCGGACTTAAAAATTTCAGCATCGATTTTTTTCAAAGTCTGATAAAATTCAAATCAGGCGATGGCTCACTATAAGACATGGTTATTTATCTTTGTTATGCCTAACTCTATTATAAACAATCGAAGAATCTCATTGTCGGGCCGTAGGGGCGGCGGTATTCGGACTTAAAAAATTTCAGCATCGATTTTCCCTAATGTGTGATAAAATCAGAACCAAGCGATGGCTCACGATGGGACATGGTTCTTTATCTTTTTTATGCCTAACCTTATTATAAACAATCGAAGAATTCCTTTGTCGGGCCGTAGGGGCGGCGGTATTCGAACTTAGAAAATTTCAGCATCGATTTTCCCTAATGTCGGATAAAATCAAAACCAGGCGATGGCTCACGATGGGACATGGTTATTTATCTTCTCATGCCTAACTCTATTATAAACAATCGAAGAATTCCATTGTCGGGCCGTAGGGGCGGCGGTATTCGGGACT